>OX244259.1:52327500-54827500 GCA_945867215.1 Epinotia demarniana
AAATACCTTTATGTCACGTTAAGCTTATTGGCATTTTCATTTCCAATGCCCAAACAAGAATATCAGTACCTTTCCATGATTATTACATTCTATTTTCACATTGATTTTGGGTTATCTCCTTTTTCGCGCAGTTTTTCGCCTGTAGTATTTATTTAAAAACAAAACAACTTATCCGTGATAACTATTCTTAGTTGCCTAATGTTCAATTTAAAAATAATAACTGGATAAAGTGTAACAAACAGGTGCCTCATATAGCAGTAAAAAGTCAACTTTCCAAATTAAAAATAAACCAAATTTTTTAAAAAACAACCTGAGATCAGGCCTTCGTCGAGCGGGAGCAGTGAACTGAGGAGTGCACTGCATCCTTGAATCAGGCCCCCATTGGGAATTGCGCGGGAGAGCGAGACGGCAGGCGGTGTGTGCGTTGCTGACATTTTAAACCACTGACGTCATGATCATAGAGCGCGCAGAAATGGTCAGTTCGTTTAAGTGCCACTGTATATTCGTGTGCATAGAATTTGCCAAAAATGTAAACAACTTTGTTGTATTTGATACATAGCCTTTGGCACGATAAATTAAGTATAGGTCGAGTTCTCCAATATCTATACAGACAAGCTTGCATAATGTGTGCACATGCCAGTAACAATCTGTAGATTTGATGACTCTATGAAAGTAGAATTGTGCCACATATATTTACGCATGTCTTGTCACAATATATATGGCAGATAAATGTAGCGTTAATAAACACTTATTTTATTTTATACGAACCTACAGCTCATTCTTCACAGCATATTTACCTTTATACCACTACTACACTTAAACTCTCATGTCTAACATTCTAGTGTTAAAATAAATTATAATCCTGGTGGTATTTTAAATATGTCGTAATAGCATTTTAACGTAAACTATCCAACCGTTCATGTGTTGATTTTTATAACTATGATCCTGTCTACACTCGTTACTCTTTGAAGAGGCTTCTAGCCATTCACAGTCATCTCTTTCTTCCGCGCTGGCCGTCGATACAATGTCTTTCCTCCCCAACCCAACTAAAATGGAACGCGTAGCTAACGGAACTACTTTTACAGCGTTCAGACCTTCTCAATACGGTTGGGTATTCAACGTGAAAATTCTACCTGAGGCAGTAAGGCATGTTGCAAGACAACATGATCTTCAGTAATACATGTGGCCGAGTCCGGTGCCGGTCGGTGGCAAAACAATCGAACAATGAAGTGAAGTTAAAACAGTGAAGTTTGTTCTGATCTCTAAGGTAGACATTAGTATTTTTGTTAATATGGAGCCGGTGTCTAAAGTTTGTAAACTTTGTTCTGTTTTTATTGACAATTTAAAAACTTAATATTGTTATTTTTTTATTGAAAATAGGTACCTTGTTCTTTAGTTCAGATCAAAAACACTATTTCAAAGATAACAACTAGCGTTGAAAAAGACTTGCCGGTTTTGGAAGTTGTGGTCTACATTACAAAATGTTTAGATCTTACGAAAGCTTTACCCGAGCAAGAAGCTTGTGAACAAAAAGTATTGGTGCACTTACAAACTTTTATAACTAGTTGGAGTTACTTTGGCGATAGCTATCGACGGGACTGGTTTCTTACACTTATTACTAATATTACTATACAATATTTAGTAAGTAAATAAACATGTTTGCACACGAGTGTGAAAGCACATAAATACTGACCGCAACATGGTTCTTATTGTACAGTTTATGAGCTTCGTGGGTACCCTTGTGCTGTACTGCATGCCTGTGTGTGCGAGTGATTAGTGCTTGAAGTATGGCACTAGGCGACATTCAACTAGTGCAAACTAGGCACAAGTACACTCAGCATCGTAACTAAACATGGTGACTAAAGATGAACCCATAATAATACTTATCTTGATGGAAATCTACGTCCCAAGCATAGTGCTCGCGCGGCGTATTACAATGCAAGTGAAGCCTTGATATAAAATAGCCTATGCCTACTCTAGATTATACCCTGCATACAAACTTACATAGGTTACGTACTCACAAACATTACTTCTTAGACATTTGTTTAGGGTAATTAATTATTTAAGTACCTATTTCGAATCTTACATGTCGATTATTTGCGTATAGTTTCTACAGCTGAATTAGTCAAAGACACGCAGTCACTCAGCCAGATGTTATTATTTTGAGCAAAACTTCCTAAATATCTATAGACGGTTATTTTGATTGCCTTGATTACAATGCCATTATAGCTACAATCAGCAAGACTATCATGGGTGCATTGGGTGCGATAAACTGCATAGCGTAAAATGTTCGTATGCAGTACCTACCTACATACAATACAATTCATTCTCCTAGCGTTATTCCCGGTTGTGCCCCTAAAGGAGCCCAGGGTCCGCTTTGACACCTAATCCCAAGATTTGGCATACAATACAATAATTAACTTAATAGTATGATGTCATTCTAAAATCAAAAGTATTCATACTATACAATTATCTATGTGTTATATTTATATAAAGCAACATTCATTGCTTATAAAATATTAGAACGTCCGTATATAATATTATGCACTATCGAAAACTCCGTCCACTGATTGACGCCTCTGGAACTCGCATGTTAAATATTAAACACAAGATAACGTATGAAATATGTTTTAATTGTTCATCTTTTAAACAATGCGTGGTTATGGGAACTTTATGTGTCAAACACCGGAAGTGGTGCAAAACATCTGAGAGTCCGATGGTCTCATAATACTAGACATAAACGCACGATTTACTTTGGTCACTTAACGAAAAGTGCGCTTAACAGTTGGTAAGTTAGGCTTTAACAGTCTTAGACACAATGTTATGACATAAAATAGACATTACCGCATTTCTGTGAACGTGCATTCATCGGTCATGTATCACTATGGCGAAACAGTCTAGATTACCATCCGATTAAGCATAGTTATTGAACTAGGGCTCAAAATAATATGGTTCAATCGTAGAGCCCTTGTTTGCCTGTAATACTTAAACATCTCCAAATGCAAAGAAAGCTAAAAGCTATATACAATAACGTTTTTTTTGCGTTTTAATCGATGAATACAAGTAGCATCCAGCAATTAAATGTAACGACACGTCGCTGTGTTATAGAGTTACTAAAACAGACAGATCGACTCCACCAAATCCGCTGTCATCTAAATGGCTCTCGTTTAATTATGCAAATTTAACTTGTAATATTTGTTTTCAGAGCAACAGAAAGTCTTACTTAAATAAAAAAAATAGTTTCTTTCAAAATAAAACATTTTCGGTATAAGCTTTTATTGCCAACTGTACTTTTCTGTATACCGTCATCAACTACTCAATCAGACGATTCTTACGAGTCCAAACTCAACAGGGTACGTCGGTGAAGTAACTGCATTCCCATGGCCACCTTCGGTCTCCATCATCGGATCAGGTCAATGGTACCACAATATGGAATTGTCATCCAAACTAAACTTTTTCCCAAAATTTCAGCTCAATCGGTTGAGGTTAACTGGTTCAAAATTAAGTCCCAAGATTTGTCCGTCACTAACAAACGAACAGCAGCACGGCTAGCACTGAGACGGCGCGTGAGCACTCTCGATTTTTCTATCCATCTCCCGCTTATTAGAAAACTTAGAGAGAGAGGTATAGGTCAAGTTAAATAAAAAGCTGGCCCCTATTTCACCAACTTGACAATTGTCTCCTGACACTGACAATTCGCCATACATTGCTTGTTCTAGAAGTCAATGTGGTTGCTAGGTTACTTGTGGAATCAGCAATGCACGGAGAATTGTCGTCGTCAGGTGATAATTGTTAAAATTGTGAAATTGGGGCCTGGTCGAATCACATAAAATGATCATACAGGTACCTAATTTAAAATTAGAGAAGTCGATTGTACCTATACATTATTTAGAACCTGACCGCGCAGCGGTACCATTTCTAAAACAAGGGCTTTCAAAATCATCAATTCCTTTGTTCTTTATTATCTGTTGCTGATAACGATAACATATTTCAAACAACAATGAAGTGTGAATTTTCATAGGCAGGTGTTCGCAAAACCAAAACAGCGTATGTATGAATAAACAACCTAACGCTCATAGGTCATTTAATGATATTAGCAGAACTTCAAGCATTTTGTTCCATCGTTATTGGACAGAAATTAGGTGTATAGTCGCATGAACCATGAGCATTTGCAATTTGGTTCCACGGCTCAAAAATGCACTAATCCGTCGTAGGAATTGTATTGTTTATAAATCAACTTAGAGGAATTTATGCTTACATTAAACATTCTCGTAACAATAAATATTAACCGAGGTTATTATTACACGTACGTATCTGAATGAAAAATAAAAAAGTGAAAAAAAAATACATTAAAAAATCAGTACACACATCAGGCATGAGAACAAAGAACAAAAGCCACGTTCCCAGGAACAAATTAAAAAATAATGAGACTTCTTGCAACCGAAAACCTACAGCCGACCGGGCTGCTAGTGATGTGATACAAATTCCTCATAAAAATTAGGGCTCCCGCTACACGTGTAAACCCGCCCGCCCGAATACCCGCGTTCTTAAGCCCGCGGTGCTAAGCGTCCGTTCCACACGGACACGCCCGAACCCGCCCGGTCCGCGGGCGGGTACCCGGGTACCCGTGTACCCGTACACACGTACCCGCGGGTTCTAATTACACGCGGGTTCGGACCGTCCGCGGCCGTTTGAGTTGAGGCAAATATAATTTATTTATTTCATTTTACTCTATTTGTATTAGCAACTTTATGGGTTTGGTGTGTATGATGTTGTTTTATATTAGGTATGTGGCAAAAGGAAATATCGCAGGAAGCCTATGTTTGCTCTATTGCGTCATAATATTGTATAAACCCAGTATTTTATTTAATGATTGACCGACAAAGGGCACGCAAACTGATTAACTTTTATTAATAGCCGCTTATAGATATGATAGCTAAACAAAAACAGTAGGTAAGTACAGTCAACCACAAAAGTGGTCTACCTCTTTTGTACTTTATTGCATGCAAAATAAGGTCCAAAACTGGTAGCCCACTGTCATGGCTGACTGTACATGAGAACTTTTTAATATTAACCGAGCGCTTATTGTATTGTACACTCGAGGAAATTTAATGTTTAGCACTTTTGATCCTTAACGTCATTCAAATAGAGTTGACATTTGCTAAGTCTTCATTTTCCTCCACCGTCAGTATGGATCTAAATAAGGGACTGAATGTGGTATACCTTTTTAAACCGTACCTTTACTCACGAGGTTGAATATGAGCACCGAATAAAGGCACTGAATCAAAACGATACTTGCAGCATTACTCTGCCTACTTATCTAAAGGATACAGTAATCATTTTAAAAGAAAGGTACTCGAACAAAACGATATTACGACTATTTTGCTACTGCTTCAATGTATACCGTTATCATTTTAAAATAAAGGTACCTACTCAAACAAAACGATTTTACGATACCGATTCAAAGTATACCATAATTATTTCGATATCGGATAACGGTACGATTTTATGCTCTCATGAAAAAGTCGTTTTCTGCTTGCGTTATTGACAGGATTTTATCTTACAATTTCGGACGTACTAAACATCGTTGATGTAGTTTAACGAGGTAAAAATAATTTGCAGTAACGAGATCATCATTTGTATAGGCGTTATCAGTGTCTTGCAATTTTTTTTGGATATATCCAAAAGTCTTAGCGACTAAACTATAGATAAAGAAGTGGTTGAATTTCAAAGCAATATTAAGTTTTATGCCTTTGCGATAAAGTCGAAATTTCAACAAAAAAATGGAAGCTAATTACGTCTTAAGACTCTTAAGTTTACTTTGTTTGTTTTGTTCGTCACCTGCCGGCGAAACGGGTCTCCCAAGGTCGTCCATTTAAAATTAATACTCGGCCAGCAATTGCCAACTTCCCTGTTATCTTCGTTTACCTGGGCTGTGGTATTTTACCGCTGAACGGCTATATTAGGGAAGTGGAAGGGGCAGGTGGAAGGGGTCTAAAGGGACATATGATATAAACGAGTTCCACGTGGACGGAGTCGTGGGCAGAATCTAGTAAGTCTCATCCCATAAAAAAACATTCCATGTAAAAAAGAGGCCAAGTCTCGAAACTCTTCCATCGTAAAAAGTTGTGAGATATTTCGTAGTACCAAGTCTCAGGCATTCATTATAATCTTTATTTAATCATCTTCATCATCATCATTTCAGCCGAAATACGTCCACTGCTGGACATAGGCCTCCCCCAAAGAGTGCCAAAGTGACCAGTCCTGTGCCACCCGCATCCAGCGGACTCCCGCAACCTTTACTAGGTCCTCAGTCCACCTTGTGGGGGGCATTATTTACTTGCTAAATATAATTTTACGTCACACCTGGCCATAATACGAGTTTTACTGCACGCTGCGCACAAACACCTGCGATCTGAGGCATTCACGAATTCACCGCCCTAGTTACGTACTAATGTACTATTGTGACTTGGTAATCGCACAATACTACATAGTTTTAGGTATGCAAAATTTCATAAATGCAGTAAAGTCTCATCATTATTTCTAAATTGGGACCGGCCAATTTTAGACCACCAGCTTCGTTACTATTATGGTTCAAAACCAAAACTAGATTAATGTTACTACATTATTTTTCATTTTAAGCTCAAATAAAAATCTGGGGGCACGGCGGTGCCCCCGCCAAGTCGAGCAAAGAAGCGGCACTGCCGTACCATCTTTTTTTGAAGCAGTTCAGGCCGTTTTTGACCCCCCAATAACTTCGTTGTGAATGAAACTGGAAGCCTGAATTTTCAGTAACCAAGCAGGCATTGTTTAAACATGGTATATTTCAAATTTCATTCAATTTGAAGCAGTAGTTTAAGAATGATAACTAGTCAAAGTTTCTTAATTTTGTCACTCACATACTCACTGAACGATCAACAAAAACACTAATTTAGAACATAATTAGTGTTTAGTGTTAAAATCAAGATGAAAAAAATATTTTGCAAATTTCGGTCCAGATGTCTAGATACGCATAAATAACTTTGTAATCCCATATAAATATATAGGATTACAAAGTTTGCAGCGAATGGGAGAAAAAATTCAAAAGCAAGAATGAGACTGCATTCATAATTTGTATGTATAGATGACACAATAATCTACAAAAAGAAGTAAGATTCCATAAAAAAACATTCCATGTAAAAAAGAGGCTAAGTCTCGAAACTCTTCCATCGTAAAAAGTTGTGAGATATTTCGTAGTACCAAGTCTCAGGCATTCTTATTATTCTTTATTTGCTAGCTAAATATAATTTTGCGACTTGGCAATTACACAATACTTCATAGTTTAAGGTGTGCAAAAATCCATAAAAGCAGTAAAGTGGTGTGATTGCCAAGTGGCAGAATTCTATTTAGCTGGCATATAAAGAATAATGAGAATGCCTGAGACTTGGAACTACGAAATATCTCACAGCTTTTTAAGGTGGAAGAGTTTCGAGACTTGGCCTCTTTTTTACATGGTATGTTTTTTTATAGGAAAAAACTTACTAGCTTCTGCCCGCGACTTCGTCCGCGTGGAACTCGTTTATATCCATGTCCCTCTCCCAGACTCAAATCTTTATACCAAATTTTATCTAAATCAACTCAGCTGTTAAAGCGTGAAGGGGTAACAGAAAGACACAGGCAGATAGACCCACTTTCATATTTATAACATTAGCATGGATTCGTACTTACTTTTTTAAAATATGAATTTGAGAAGGCGAACTTTACGTACTTTGTTATAATTTGTTACATTTATTCCTATGCTATTTTTATTCACAAATAATATGTTATAATTGCAAAGCTACGAACACTCATTTAGTACTTGTATGTACATTCTTAGAACAACGGGATAGTTCCTAGCTTCACACCACAACTCAAGGACGGGTAGTACTACCCGCGTGTAAACAGGACGCGGGTACCCGTGTACACGTGTACATGGGTACACGGGTACCCGTGCGCTAATTACACGGATCCGTTCGAACCGGTCGCTTAGACCCGCGGGCGGGTTACACGAACACGGGTACCCGACACGTATACACGAAACCCGGATACGACCGCGAGCCCTAATAAAAATCGACTCGAAAAATGTGGGCAACGCAACGTTTACCACAAAACTTTACATGATCGATTACTTACTCGTATTGATTCTGTTCTGCGATAAACGTATTTATCAGTTAGCAACCTCAAACTTCATGAGGTATTGAATTCCTAGATTATATAGAAAACACAAAGCTCAATGCTAACTAATTGGGTGTCTTGCTTGAAACGAATTGCTCTGACACAAATAGTCTCGAATCAAAGAGTCCGACTCTCGACTCGATGATTGAAATCGAGCCAGTGGAATCGCTTCCCATCAATACGGCAGCACGGGGCTGGTTTTTTCGCATCAACCGGTCAATAATATAAAATAAAAAGAACGCCATCACACACGCATTCATAAACAGTCGCAAATACGAGCAATAAATCGCAAACTAGTTTTGAAGTTGGACCAAATTAAAAGGTAACGATAACGACATTTGAGCGCTCGTCGAAGAGGCAGACGAGATCTCGATACAAAGGATGAATAAACATGTTTTTCTTATTTTTTCCAAACATTTAAGAATACATGCAGGGCTAGATAAAATACGCTAATATGAGGAATTGCCACGAGCATTATTTCTAATATATTTTGTCCAGATATCATCAACAACTAGACTAATGTTTTGCTTTACCTAAGATTTGTAATGCTGAAGTGGCCAGTTACAAACGCCAACACACTTAACTGATCATTCTGTATTTATATAGAACCTTATTACAAATGCACACAAAGTGCACGGATGGTGAGTTAGCTGTGTTGTCGACAGTATCTCGTTTAGTTTTGACCTATACTGCCCTCGTAGTGAAGAATGCAGTAATTGCAAAAACAGAGTTTCGAGAAAAAGGTGATTGAAGGTTTTTTGTGAAATTTTATAGTAAAGGCGATAAAATTATAAAATTGGTATTTTTATAAAAACTTGAATTAGTACTTTCCATCATATTGTGAAGTTATTGATTACAATCTGTGTGACAATTTGGTTTTAAAGTCGAGTACTGCAGTATATCCTTGTATATTGGTATAAAGAGAATGCTAAAAATACATATGATGAATGCAGCATGTATCGAATACTGCATTTATATCTTGGTTTCCTGTAGAACTGCATTTCATTTAAGTAAGATGATTTTAATATAATTCATATTTATGGTTGAAATGCAGCAAACACAAAGACAGACATAATTAAGAAGTTTAAAATGGAATTTACTACTTAAATAAATTATGAATTGGCTTGTTCAAAATAATATAGGTATTATAGTGATATTTTCTTCATTAGGTACAAAGAAAAAAAATGAATGTGTGAATAGAAAAATATTTTACTTAAGTGTATATTTATTGATATTTAGTTCATGCAGAGAACATTAAATAACTATATCCCCGATAAATGATAATCTGATAATCACAGACTGATTTACTAGTGTTACTTGCAGTTTCGACCAAAGCGACAAGCCGAGCCTGTGTCTATATTAAGGTTAAACGCAGCTAACGCACTTGCTGCGTTTCACCTTAGTATAACGTGGTAGATAAATTTCATAACGTTGTTTTCTAAATGCAGTAACCCACTATATACTGCATTTTATTTTAGTATGATGTAAATGCTGCGTTATATTTTTGTATCTTAAGTGTCACTTGAACAAATACTGCATTTTTGTCAACTAAATTTCTGTGTTAACAACCATTTAAAAAAAATATATATAGATACATAGATAGATATTTATTCACTTATGCTATTTGTCATAAAAAGTCAAAATCGTAATTTTGTCGATTACTGCGTTCTTCACTACGAGGGCAGTATATTACGCTACGCTGTGTGAATGCAATTTTTCTACTTTCCTCCCACACACCTGACAGGGACGGAAAAAACAAATTTTACCCTAGAACCTATTTACCATTGTACTTATATTCTTAATATACAGACTGTCAGTCTTGTCTTTTAGAGTGCTTTAAACAATTTAAACTAATCCATTTAATTTTTATGCATTTGATGCAATATGTAGTCGTGTTGATTATGGGTACAGTTTGTATGGAACTTTTATACCGGACATCCTAAATAGGTGCAAGTATTCATCCAGTTCATCCTCTTCAAGTATTTTCTAAAAGTATTCAATCTTTCGCTTCACTTAGAATGGAATAATACCGACCTCGCCGTAAAAATATAATTTTGGCCTCTTGAGACATAATCTAATATTGTAAGGAGGCCATCCGATGTAAGTATACTTGATAAATGATTACTTACTGTGTGTGTGAATTGTACAGGGTATGTCGAAGTTATCGGAAATCGATAAAAGTTGGTGCATAATTTCAATACCTGTCACGCAGTATACTTAGTGTTTATCACAACTTTATGAACGCAGGCAGTGAATTTACGATGAACAAAAGTAAGTGACGAATACGTAGACTGAGGAGGCAGGACGAGTGGAAGAAAAAGATGGTAATAATTATAAGTTATATAACATAAACTCATATTTAATGTTCATATCTAGATCATTATTCAATCTAAACCTTTATGTTGCCAACAGTGAGGAAGTACTCTAATGAGGGTTAGGCGTTAAAACACTTTTGGTAAATCTGTCTGTGTACCTGTGACATGTTCAAAATGGGCGTCTTTTTTGCCAGTTTCATACGTATAAGCTTTTAAGTATTTAAGATTTTTTTAACTGATTCCCCAGCATGGTCGACCTCATTTTAAAACGGCATCATGGTATTTATATCCTTATTTTTATACCTTTTTATATATAACATTATATGTAGGTCGGAAACTAGTTTCTCTTGCTATACGTTATAATAGAAATATAATATTGTTTTCCTGCTTGCATAATTAGTTACTGCTTTGGGGGAAGGGGTTCACTCGGTCACCAAGAATTGGCGTAGGCGCTAGTTGTTTCGAAAAATTTAATCTTGAGGCGTAAAAAATCCATATTGGGATATAAGGCTTTGTCAAGTGCGCTATTGATAGCCCATATCTAAATAACCCTCCTCTCCTTCGGCAGTCGGATAACGAGGGTGGGTTGCAGCGACCACACTAGGCCGCTAACCGTTAAATATGCCGGCCGCTGTCATCAAAATCATTACAGTCAAATGACCCGCACTAAAGCCCGCTCCACATTTTCCAAAAAACTACACGGGACTGGTCTCGCCGGAATATTTGCCGAGACCTGGCGAAACCGAGAGCGGCCCTCTACATTCTCGCCTTGCGCAGTTGTATTTAGACTTTCAATAAGATGGACGCTACCTACGGTTGCCGTCGGTCGACTGACGGAAGCGCAGCGAGAATGTGGAGGAGAAGTTTCGCGCAAACACGAAACTTCACGAGACCTCTTTGATGTTTCGCCATAATACCGACACGAAACGGAGACTACACGAATACGCAAAACAATACGGACATCCTCACTCCACACTCTCGAATTCGGCAAGTCTCGTATAGTTTTGTCGAGAATGTGGAGCGGGCTTAAGATATTGTATCGGGCGAAACTGACGATTACCGATGCTTTGAAACAACATGGAAACAACCGACCCTAAAGGTGGGTTTGCACCAAACCGTCTGTAATCGTAAGCAGTGTTGGTAAAAATCTGAATGTATGGAATGGATAGTTTGAAGTTTTTATGGAATGACAGTTGCATGCGCCATGTTTAACGTTGGTCGGTCTGTAATCGTAAGTTCGTGTCATCCCGCCCTAAGTCTCATTTTGAGGTTTTAAGAGGATTTTTACTACTTTGAAGACCTCTTCATATGTCTTGTCTCATGCGACTTATTCAATGGGCGAAGCCAGAGGTCATGCCAAGAAAATACAATGACCTCACAATTTTAGACAGGCAATAGAGAGATCCTCGTAAATTTGCAATGGCGGATATATAAACCTATAATATAACTGAATAGTACCGGTTCGGGCGCATAAAACTAGTTTTTTTTTGTTTAACTTATTGTTTTATACTACGCTACTGTCTACCTGTCAACGAATCAAAACTTCTCAATGTGTCATATCAGTTTTGGCATCAACACTAATTTTCAGCTTTATTTATAACACTATTTGGTTTCTTTTGTTTTAAGCGTTTAGACGGAGATACGAGCTTGACGAAGCCATATCGTAAATGTAAATAAATACCTACTGTTTGGAACGGCACCCATTTGCAATGGAAATAAGGTGTTTTTCTAATGAATTAACAAAAGGCTAGAAAGCTTTGTTGGGTAACTGGTTTCTCCCAGGACAAACCCAAGGCTGGAAGGACATAATGACTTTCTTAATGTTCATTCACAGTGGGTGAATGAAAAAATCCATATCGTGTATTGTATGCATAACGTATAGTTTCCCAGCATAAGTTAAACATTGCCTAATTATATTAGATCCTCGGTAATTACCTCGAGGGCCTTTTTAATTTAGTTAATGTTTGTTATCATCCTGTATATACTTTAGAAAATAAATTACTTTCATTAGATTACGCAAGGGATCGGTATCAAGTTAATAATTTATTTGACGCTACGTTATTAGCAAACTCGTACCTACTAAAAATTGCCCCAGAGGCCAGAAGTCCCTTAAATCTGTACCCTGTGGCAATGGCAGGGTGCCCGTCAGGCTGGCGGGCTACTGGTTATTAGTAGTCCAAAAAAAAAGAAATTAGGTAACGAGTTCCAGACATTGATTGTCAATTCTTTCAAAAATCTTTTGCCAATACATTAATTAGAACTGGGTTTTCCGGTTAAATTAAAGGGCTTTCCGTGTACCACGGATGTAGCCGCGGGGAGTGCTAACAGTGCTAATCTTGAATATTTTATTGAACGTTTAGTTCGTCAGCTGCCACAATGTGCATTGGAAATGCAAGAGCGATGGCCCCCTTTAGTTTATGGCAGCGGTCGATAAGAGGCGTTTATTACGACCACGTTGCCGTCCACAATAGGCACTGTCATGTTTTAAATTGAATCAGGAATGATAACTAAATACTAAAATAAGGCAAGACTTCCGATCCTGAGCTAATTTAAGTGTATACACGAGGATACAATTTGAAAGTCCCCCAATTTGTAGATTGTTCATTCCACGAAGAATCGCCCCATTCCTATTTAATCATCGCGTAAAACGTCCCAGTGCTCGACTCAGACACACCCATTACTTGGAACCTTCAATCTTAATGCATAGGAATAGAGGTGAAGAGCAGGTGTCAAACATTGCGTCATCGAGGACCGCACGATATTTAATGAACTTCTTATTTTAAAATCGATTCATCCGCTTGGGAGACTGGATTTCACATAGACCAGAAATTATACTTGAGATTATTTGAGTTGGCGGAAATGCATCAAAGTAGGCCGTGCAAAAAGCACCTCTACCGTCCAAGGTAGAAGATTCAAATTCCAATGTCAGAATTATAAAAGTCGGCCACATTTAATAATCTCAACCATCCATACTAATATTATAAATGGGATAGTGTATGTGTTTGTTTGTTTTTCCGTCTTTCACGGCAGAACGGAACGACGAATTGACGTAATTTTTTAAGTGGAGATAGTTGAAGGAATGGAGAGTGACAAAGGATAGTTTTTATCCCCGAAATCATCCCCTAAGGGGGTGAAATGGGGGGGTAAAAGTTTGTATGGAGCCGCGATATAAAGAATTCCACGCGGACGGAGCCGCGGGCAGAAGTTAGTACATTAATATAATATATTAATGTACTAACTTCTGCCCGCTTTATGTATTACCTGTGATGCGTTCAGGCAACGTGTAAGCTGCTCCCCTCGATTTGCGTGCCCAGGGGCGGCGATAACCACTTCCTCCGAACAGGTGGCTCGTCGTTCCGTTGATAAAATACATCGATATACATATGTAAGTAGTCCTTAGTCGCGAAGCTTCGCGACCGCTCCCTATAATACCTAGTTCCCCTAGGGCTAGGAAGGCCTTTTTTTGGAAGCGACTGCGATTCCCTTCCGAAAATCTCTAGACCAATTCTTGGCATTAGGTAACGTTAACTAGGCATCGATAGTTTGGTTATTAGGGGCGGTCTGGACGCCAGCAAACGATTCCATTTTAACTTTTACTATACAAACAAAACCCTACTGTGTAACTACTCTAGTGCACTCTGAGGGCATCAATACGTACGCATGCTCAGGCCAATAGATAAACACGCCTACGTTAAGTTTCCTACAAACTCTCACTTAAAACAGTAACTTAAAACCAATATTTACTAATATACTTAAAACAGATTCTAAATGACTCGTCAACATACAAACTGTCTATATACAACACGTTCGATATACGCTCGCTAGTGCAGTGGTAAAGTTCGAATGAACACTGATCTAGTTTTTTTTTTACTTATTTATACTGGTTTAATGAATTTATTTTGATAAATTGTGATTGTCACTAAACTGCGAAATGTGAGAAACAATGTTTTGATTTTGAATCTACAGGCTCAGCACAACTAGGTATTATGAATTATAGTCTTACCAATATTTTGATTAGGTAATATAATATATTCTAAACTAGCTGTACCTGCGACTTCGTTTGCATGGTAATGTGGTGGGAGTTAACGAATTTCTTATTTTGGACATAGGACACATGCAGTTCTAATTTAACCTTTCAAGTAAAACGTTGAACAAACCTATTTTAGCTAAAATGCCGTTAAAATTCTTTTCTTTGATGTTTAAATTAGTAAGAAAGGGACAAAACTCGTTTTATGGGGTTATAGTTGGGGGGGTATAGTTTAGTAGATGTTTGTGGCTATAGATCCAACAGGTAGGACACAGGCTGCAGCATTAAATGTTTATATATCTTCTTCTCTACATATTTATAATATAACACTGTTTTATATTAAATAAATACAAACGTGATGACTGAAATCATCTTGAGTCACTCCGACTCTCAGGTAAAGATGTGTATAGAATTAATAAATAGATTTAATAATCCTTTCGAGTACCCGGAGTAGGTACCCATTGACCGGTAAGTGTTTACGCGGAACAAAAGATGTCTTTTTTAACGTCTGAATTTATATTTTCGAAGCTATACCTAACCACTAACTAAGTTCTAGAACCATAACGCGAGTCCGAGTCCCTTTCTATTAAAGGTAATTAATGTAATTAATAGAAATATTAAAGTAATATGTTTATTTTTTCATATTGCAATGTTTCAGATCACATTCTGCCGATCTTCTGTATGTTCCCGCCATTGTCAACTTAAGGAATGTGTATTGCAGGCTTTATGATAAAAGTTTTATCTGTATGTTGGCCGATTCCTGTGTCTCTATATAGGCAGAATGTCAACTTGAAGGCGCGAAGTACGAAGCAAAATACCGCCTTAATACCTACTGACTGACGCGCTTGATAATTAATGTTTTTAAAAAAAGGGGCCCGTTCTATACTGATTTAATATAGTTTTACTGTTTATTTAAAAAAAAAATTAAATTTTTTTAAAATTTTAAACTGTTTATTTTCAGAAAAAAGAATAGTTTTTTACAGATCTTAGTTAAAGTAATCTTTACATTTTAAGATTTTGCTTAACTAAGGAGTGCGATAATATTAAGTGCTTATCTATGTTATGTTAGTCTAGATCTAAACATTTTCAATATCTATATTATATTATATTATTTATTATTATAGTTATATTTAAGCTATATTAATGTGCCATATTAAAGAGTGCCTCCTTAGTGATATTTTTGATACTTTCAGGTTTCCCTTTCATGTCGTCTATAACATGTCTAGGGAAGCCGTTCAGTATATAAGGTAAGTAAGAGGTCCATACCCGCTTGCCATATTCATTGTTGTTCTTTGGTATTTTAAAATAGGGCTCGTTGGGTAAATTTCTAAGGTTGGACGGTCTATTATAACTATCTAGTCTCTCTATATTATCTTTGTATTCTAGTATCATAGCCAGTTTTACCTTATCAAACACATTTAAGACTCTGCAGTACTGAAATAATTTTGTATAGTTGTGGCTATATTTATGCTTAATTTTCAGTGGGACTATAGCTTTTAGGAGTCTTATTTGTATATTGCAGATCTGTCTTAGATGTGTTTTGTAGGTTCTGCCATAGCTGGATATGCCATAATTGATTACAGAGTCGGCCATTGCCATGTACAGTAGACGCAGCGTATTATATGGCATTTTGTGTTTCAGTATACAGAGGTTACTCAGTATAGACCTTAGTCTGCTACATACATGCTCCACATGGGGTTTCCAGTTAAATTTGTCATCAATTTTCAGCCCAAGGTAGGTATGCTGTTTAACCAGTTCTAATGACTCGCAGTTACAATATGTTTGTTGGGTGTGCAAGCATGCATGATCATGGGCCACAATGTTGGGCCTAGAGTGTGTTTTTATATATGGAGAGTGCACATACATTACTTTGGTCTTTTTGTAGTTTAGAGATAATCCCACATCATGAGCCCACTTACACAAGGTATCAAATTCTTTCTGCATTTGGCACTCCGCAATTTGTACATTACTGTCTGCTGTTATAAGGCATGTGTCATCAGCAAATTGGTATACAGAGGCATTGTGGAATATGTTACACATGTCATTAACGTATAGCAAGTATTCGGTTGGGCCAATTATGGAGCCCTGCGCTGTGCCATAAGTAGTTTGCAACAGCTCGCTTTGCGCTCCTGCTACTATTGCTGATAAATATAAATACTGACAAACCAGCACGGCTATCACAAGACGGCGCGCGAGCTCTCTCTATTTTTCTCGAACTATCCGTCTCTCTCGTAATAGACAACTTAGAAAGAGACGTATAGTGCGAGAAAAATCGAGAGAGCTCCCGCGCCATCTTGTGATAGCCGTTAAGTATCGTGACAAATACTCAGCGTGTAATCTTGCAGAAACTCATAAACCTAGACGTTTTGGCTGAACGCGAGACAACGCTAGGCCATGCTATTAAAAAAAAAGGAAAGCCAGACTTTTGACGTTATTTTGTTGAAATTTGTTGATACATTTATTGAAATTACGCCTCAATACGAATTTAGCGCGTATAAGTTTCCATATCAGAATCGATTATTTTTTTATGCTTTAGAATTTAATATGCGTTTTGTGAAGGTCTATCACAACACCGGATTGAAATTATTACTGTTAGTTAGATATGGCAAGTCCGCCATTTTGACGTCACTGACAGTTGACGGATATGGCGGCTATGATTTAAACAGAAGAACTGAATAATTTAATGAGGTCAAATGTTTCCGAAAATTAATTAACTGTCGCAGTTGGATAAAAACTATCCTAAACGGAAGCTAGAGTAATAATGTACTTATGAAAAAATCTACATGTTTTTCCGTTCATGGGAAGCCGAGATCATTCGGGACACGTAAATGCTTAATTTGATACTGGCCGATTCCATTTTCAAATTAGAGATTTATTATAAGTGAGAGATGAAGACTAACATTAACAAAATTTTATTAAAACTAAGGTAAATCTAAATTAGTTTCTGTCAAAAATTTCATTTTTGTTACAAGCTTGTATAGCCGAGTGTACTTTTCTGTATACCATCATACTCATTGGGACGATTCTAACGAGCCCAAACTCAACGGGGTTACGTCGGTTAAGAGTCCGCAGTAAGATCGATTCTCCATACAAACGTAGTTACGCTCTCATTTTAAAACTACGTGTTGGATTGTAACGAAACTTTGCATGTTCAATGAAATGAGGTATATCTATGTCTGTAATTAGTTTATGTAGCTTCAGATACCATAATAAAAAAAATACAGCGAATTTAAGTTTTTCATACAAAACTAGTTTTTGCTGTAGTTCGTTTGTTTTATAAATTGGAACCATATTTAAACTAATTACAGACATAGATAAGTAATTAATTTTGACGTCAAGGCGGAAACGTCGAATTGTTGATGCGAGAGCCATATTCTTGAAAGTCAACAGTTCATCTTATCGAAGCCCATATACCTCATGTCATTGTATATGCAAAGTTTCGTCACAATCCAACCAGTAGTTTTAAAATGAGAGCGTAACTACGTTTGTATGGGAAGGTGAAATTCGGCCGAGCTTACTGCGGCCTCTTAAGTACTGAATTCCCATGGCCAGCTTCTGTCTCCATCAACAGATCAGCTCGAGTTACCATAATATTGCATTGTCACCAAACTTACATTAGTATTCCAAATTTCAGCTCAATCGGATAACGGCAAGCGACTGAAAAATTGGTTGCAAATTTTGACGGACAACTTACATGCTTTTATACTTACATACGAACAAGTCAAGTTAATATAAAGCTTGTAAAAAGGCTCTCGAGGCGTTCTAGCGTGGATGCTGGCGGCATTTCCTCGCTCAATTGCAATGTTGATACAGGTAAATACTTAGTATAGGTATTAATACTCGCTTAAAGACTCGCACAACTTATAGTGCAACTTAGTAGCCAACTTAGCCCATCTCTTGACATGTATGTATCCGGGATACACAGATTGTTCGTACGTCCCTTTTTGTTGACACCTATGTGAGCGGGACACCTACGCATAATGAGGTGTGGGAAAAATAACACATGGCGTGGGTGTTTTTCTTCAAGAAACTGGAATAGCTTCTGGGAAGCCTTGCTCACGAGCGGGTTCACATCTGTTGTTTGACTCACAAACTCACGAGGCCTTTTCTCCTCGACTGTAAGCTCATCGCCAATGTAACTTGACATTAAGATTAGTAATTATAACACGCTATGTGTGGTCGGAGCTGAGACTTATATCGGTCTTGGAGTGAGCGTTGTGAATTTATGGCGTACGGGGACGTCACTCGGTTCTAAGGTTTCGCTTATTGCTCAGTATACGAAAAGTCCTTACATTATAAAGTCATAACACAGAGAAAACCTACAATGCAAGTTTGAATCTCGCATAGTAGATAGGTATCTCAGACCCACCATAAACTTACCAAGATATGAGTTGTTGTTTTATCCTCGTACAGTAATCTCCAGACATTAGAGCGTTAGGCAGACTTAGACCGAGAGCGTGGTCAGCCACAATTGGGAGGTCGTTGATCCGCGGATGGTGTGCAGTTTATGCCTGCCGTGAGCGTATCCCTTACATATTAATAACTAATTAAATATCTGACTTTTAAAGCGGTCATAAAAGGCATACTAAGATCGAGCGCTGTTAATAAAAACTGCTCAAAATCCTATTATTTATAACAAAGTGCCCACTGTTCCGTACATTTTTAAACGTTATTGATAATAATCTTTGTTGCCTCATCAAAACACGGAATATAAAGTACAAAAGACAAATATAAAAGTGAAAAAATAGTTTTGTTTCGGCCCTTTATGAAAAAAGTCGGATAATGACGTATAAAAATCTTTTTTATAACAACATTTAGAACAGAGACATATTTCATGATTTGGTGTAGGAAAAACCCTGCCTTTCCAAATTTTGAGAAAAAGTTATAATGTAGGTACGCTGTTTATTGAAAACACTCAAAGTTTCCAATTACAAGGAAGTGCCCCCTCTTCTACACTAGTTCAAGTCAAGTGGGCGTTTACCCGGTGTGATATCTATAATTATGTCATATTAACTCAGTTTCATAGGAAGGGTACAGTCGGCAGCAGAAGTGAATCTAATATTGTCTATATATTATGACTGTTGCTGCCCTGGTGGCAAAATAAGCTTAAGATTTGTGCACGTCGTGTTGTGCGTAAGATTTTGAACGTTTCCTACCTATATACCTCTGCAGCTGATTATCAACTTCTGCCCTATTTAATATACATTTCAGTTTTTTTTACCATTAAGGTTCGTCCCAATTCCACTTAACTACATAAGTATACGTACCTAAAACAAGTAACCGTGCATCCCCCCTATTCTGTAACCTGTTTTAAGCTCACCTCAACGCTCACCCACAAATATATCTTGACACCGCGATGCGTAGTAACTAAAGCGTCGGTAGAGGTCTAGTTTCGTGACGGGTGAACGGCGGGGTGAGCCGTATTAGCGCTTAGCGAATAACAGCCCTGTGCACTATCTATGTGTCGGCTACTCTCGTGTTCTTAGGACGACCGTTAGTCATTTCTTTCCGTCAATCATAAGCAAAATATACCCAAGCTCGACATTGTTTAAAAATGCAGGACTTCCGCACGATCGTATCTTTTATTATAACGTCATTCCAAACATGACGCTATGGCGTTCCGGTAAAGACTCAAGTTCCTCAACCGTTTAAACCGATTTTGCGTAAGTTACACTGCAGGTGAATTGTCGATTCTACTCTGTGCTATTACCTCGGGCATTTCCCGTGACCACCGCCGTATTATCTGGATTTGTATAAATAACGCTTAGATCTACGGTCTTCGGACAACTATGGTTACCGATACCAAATTTATGCTTACCGTCAATTCAATTACTCATAATCTTTATTACTACTGCGGTAGAGTGTTAATTCGTCTGGCACGCGACATATCGTTTTAGTTAGGCTTCGGTCAGGATCATCAATGACAGGTTGTATCGGCTGGGGTGACTTTTACCGGGTTCCTCGATGCGTGTCGTCGCTCTTATTCACCAAGAAGTAGAGGCGTTTTTCGAACAGCGCTTAGAACAAAAGACAACCTGAGGGAATGTTTGTCTAATTGTAAAGTTAAATACCGCTTTTAATATAATATAAACCCGAGTGAGCGCCGGCTTGGTAAAAAGTAAAAACGTCTAACTAAACTAAAAGAGCTCCGATAGATTTATGAAGAATAAAGTTGTGCGGAGAGACGAGTATAATAAATTTAATTTAAATTTGATTAATGATGAATTGAAGATGTACCTTTACTTAAATGTTTTGCGTATCGTTGTAATTGATACAGTATTTGAAATGGAATTTGATTGGTGACTCATAGAGCAGGTTGTACCGTAGCTGGAATAAGGACAGAGATGAAACTTCAAAATTTGCAAGGTTTCTTATATTCCTTGGATAAGCACTTCTGTTCTCAAATTTGTATATACAACGTGTCCCAAAACTCAACGATAAGCCGGCACCAGAGGATGGAGCTGCTTATGATTAGTCGAGAAAAAATAAGGAAAAAATATATCTCAATTATTTTAGAAATTACAGAAAAAAAATGAAATTCATCGAAAATCGACATCCCTAATGGTATTTTTAACGACCATGTCTACAAATATTCAAATATTACTGTTTTTTTTTGTTTTTGGAAACTTAAGTAGCCCTGCTATCTAACACAGTTCTTAAAAATACCATAATACATGTAGTTTTTACACAAAAAATAATCAAAATTCATTTTGTCCCTACAATTTTGAAAGATTTTTTCTTACAGTCCACTTTCAATCATCATGGTGTAAAAAAATAGTATGGACACCACTATGGCAATTATTTTCAAAAGATATATGTATTATTTTTTTTGAGATATATTTTTTTCCTTATTTTTTCTCGACTAATCATAAGCAGCTCCATCCTCTGGTGCCGGCTTATCGTTGAGTTTTGGGACACGTTGTATAAAGCCTCATTCAGACCGCCACCGCAGGCCGCGCTACTTTGCTCCAGACCTTATCCTTGAAATCATTAAGCCTCTCACAGACTGGCGCGCCCTGCGGTGGCGGTCAACAGTAACCTTGATAGTTAAAGTCTAGTTTAGGTACTATTGACCGCCACACAAGCTTCACTCATAGAGAACATCTGAATGTCTGCTAACATAGAACAACTTGACAGGACTGGCTCCCCATGAGTCGGAATCGGAATTAAGTGCATCATCATGTCCACATCTGGTACATGAGGTTAATGTGCTCTGCCTACGCCATTTGGGAATTAAGGCGGGAATGTATGTAGGAATGCAACATGTAACATAGTTTTATAATTCCATTTTTTTCCTGATAAAACATTCGCATTTCATTAAATATCCGAAAACGTCAAATTAAACTTTATTCCCACTCAATGTAGTCTAATTCCCATGCATCATTATTGCTGTCCCATTATTGTACGCCATTTGTATTCATTTTGAAAAAGCGGCGTGTTGCTCAAATTAGGAGGTGTACACATTAACGGAGCGTGGAGAATCAAAACGCAATTTGCTTACTGGAGCAGACACCGTAATTACCTTGTTTAGTAATACTTACTGGATAGGGCAGTGTATAGAGCGCTTCAAATCGGAGGTTCCGTACCTTATTATAAATTTAGAAATACCTGTTTGAGTTTTGCTCGGTTTTTACATTGTTTCCAAAGTAATAGGTACTGATTCTTAACTTAAGATCCTATGTCCCCTAGATGGGGCAGTGACTCTTCGTGAAGATCGGTCTGCAGTAGACTGATTCATCATGTATCAATTGTTTAAGGCGATGTCATGTCGCCTAAAAGTACAGTCAGAATTGGTTTTCTATCCGATTACGTCAGCTAAAGGTATTGCTGTTGCAAGTTGCAAAACACTGAAAGAGTTACATTATCTGATTAAGATTAAACTAGACATATGCAAGCAAAAAATATGAACATACATTAGTGTAATATATATATATTTATAATATATTTCTTATTTTACTGTTACCTACTCAAGGTTTTTACTACATTACTGTTTTCCGACTGTCTCCGATTAAATCCATTCTACTTCACAGTTGGCATAGTTGCCAATTAATTGTCAGTGTTATTTGGAAATGTTCTATTTTACGTTTCGTTGAGTCGTTTGGTAGTTCGATATATACCTCAGGGTTTTTTACGCTGGTGGAACCCTAATTTGATATAGACGTTACGTAATACTTCATTATATTAACAGGCGTTTGCAAAAACATATCAATTACTGAATTTAACGATGCACCGCGTTCTTAATATCCGATTATTGCAACTTCTTGTTAGTGCTCCGAGCGTTTATTCACTATAGCTAGCGTATCGCTCCAGGCCAGCCGATATTAATCTGACCTCCGATTACGCATAGTTGTAACTATTCACGGGACCAAGTTATACTCTCTCAAATCTCAAAATCGAGTACAAAATGTTTTGTAAATGGATAGTCTGATTGTGGATGTATTGTCTAGTGCACTAACTAGAGGTGGCTCAGGCCTATCCCACTTGCTGCGTCGGTTAAGAAGCTGACAACACCTAATTTTGTTGAAATTGATGTTATAGTACGGCAGAAATTGGCCAATTTTGACAAAAGTCGTGGACACGTCTTCTATATACCTAAAACTGGTATGGATGTGTTCCGTGTTGTCTCCAGAGTACGAATCTACCGGTTTTAGTTAAGGGAGAGGGGGACGGACATAGCTGTGACGTCATAAACATGGCGGCCGATGGTCATCGATTTTTGTTAAAAACTCGGGTTCTATTTTACTGATTGCTTCGTGTGAGGTGTCATTTGAAAGCATATTAAACGTACTATAATTGATTCTTTGAACGCTATGACGTACAATCAACGGTTTTCAAATTATTAGAAAAAATATGACTTTTTTACCGCGCGCGTTTGCATGAGTACTGATAAAATACGCTTGTAACTCAATAAATAATAAATTTAGCGCAATCAAAGTTATTATAAAAAAGAGAAGCCATTTTATAGGCTTTCCAAAAATATAGACTTTGTTGGTGTACCTTAATAAATAACCAAGAAATAAAACATTTTGTTAATTACGCACCCATTAACTATCACCACGCTTGACTCTGCTAGCGATCGCTGGCGTCACATCGCGCCTTTAGAAAATCTTTTTTTTTCTGAGTAATTATAAGGTCATGATACGCACCTAAAGCAGTAAAATGAAGGCCACCTCAGTAACTTTGTAGCCCGAGCCGAAGGCGAGGCGAGTACTCTGAAGCGTACATTTCCACCCCCCATACACAATGTTACGTCTTCTTTTGGCTGTCAAGTGAGATTGTTATTGCCAATTTACGTCCGGGTGATGTAAAATTAGTCGAGTTCCTAGCATTACATTGAAAATAAAATAAAGAAACACTTAAAGCAAGCAGCTTTATTAGAAAATTAGGCAAATTTACTTTAACCATAAATTATAAATACTAATACACACTCTGAGCAAATAAAACTTCAAATCAATAAAACTTCCTGTATTGGCTTTGATATCCCTCGTTGGAAGGCAATAATTTGAGTACCATGGAATGTCCCTTTACCATCTATCGTCTCTTCAAGGATGTCAATATTATCGGTAGCAAACTGCACAAATTTCCCCGACACGAGATTTTCTGGAATGTAAACCTTGCTATTTTCCTGATACTTCTGTAATAAACGGTTAGCCAATGACGTCTCAATTCGTTGAACAGTGTCGTAATCAACACAATACCCAGCAGCATGAAGGTGATCTATTACATTTTTAGATCTGGTGGCCTGGTGTATCGTTATGCAATCCCTATGTGTTTAGGCGTTAGTTTTTTGTTGAAAGCATAAACTATATCTTGGCCAATACTTAGTGACTCCCTTTCCAAGTCAGTGTCAGATTTTTTCTCGTTACTCAAAATTAGATTAAGTAATATTTGCAAGCTTTCTGGAACAATTCGAGCAGCAGCAGTGCTGGTTATGTCTGTTATATTATTTTCTAAGCCTTCCACCAATGGCAAATCATGTTTAATTTTTTGAGAAACATGGTAAAACATTCTTGTCATGAGTTGATTTTCGTCTCCCATTACCGTATTGGTCGATAATGTATCATAAGTGATGTTTTCGTTTTCATGACACAAACGTTTTAAGGCTAGAACAGCGAGTGCGGTTGGTATTTTAGGAAAAATGAGCGTTGATTCATTTTGTTGATGCTGACGGACTGTTTCTATTTTGTCCCCGTAATGATCGATGATCTTGTTGAGTAACAAAGACGATCGGTAATTGGCATTTTCTTTACCCAAACCAATCAAGATATTATTGTATATATCACATAGACTCTTTAGTGCATATACGTGTCCAGTCGCAAATCCAGCATCGACATGTTTGATGAATTCTCTAAAATATAAATATCTTCTGACTTCTCAGATTTACTTTGATACTTGTACAGACAAGAACAATGATATTTAAAGGTAATAAAACCTTTAAATTATGTGTATGTACGATTATCATATATTCTTTTAGGTGTGTGTATGTATTAAATATCATTGTTCTTGTCTGTACAAGTATCAAAGTAAATCTGAGAAGTCAGAAGATCTATATACAGTACAGCTTTTAGAGAATTCATCAAACATGTCGATGCTGGATTTGCGACTGGACACGTATATGCACTAAGGACTCTATTTGATACATACAATAATATCTTGATTGGTTTGGGTAAAGAAAATGCCAATTACCGATCGTCTTTGTTACTCAACAAGATCATCGATCATTACGGGGACAAAATAGAAACAGTCCGTCAGCATCAACAAAATGAATCAACGCTCATTTTTCCTAAAATACCAACCGCACTCGCTGTTCTAGCCTTAAAACGTTTGTGTCATGAAAACGAAAACATCACTTATGATACATTATCGACCAATACGGTAATGGGAGACGAAAATCAACTCGTGACAAGAATGTTTTACCATGTTTCTCAAAAAATTAAACAAGATTTGCCATTGGTGGAAGGCTTAGAAAATAATATAACAGACATAACCAGCACTGCTGCTGCTCGAATTGTTCCAGAAAGCTTGCAAATGTTACTTAATCTAATTTTGAGTAACGAGAAAAAATCTGACACTGACTTGGAAAGGGAGTCACTAAGTATTGGCCAAGATATAGTTTATGCTTTCAACAAAAAACTAACGCCTAAACACATAGGGATTGCATAACGATACACCAGGCCACAAGATCTAAAAATGTAATAGATCACCTTCATGCTGCTGGGAATTGTGTTGATTACGACACTGTTCGACGAATTGAGACGTCATTGGCTAACCATTTATTACAGAAGTATCAGGAAAATAGCAAGGTTTACATTCCAGAAAATCTCGTGTCGGGGAAATTTGTGCAGTTTGCTACCGATAATATTGACATCCTTGAAGAGACGATAGATGGTAAAGGGACATTCCATAGTACTCAAATTATTGCTTTCCAACGAGGGATATCAAAGCCAATACAGGAAGTTTTATTTGATTTGAAGTTTTATTTGCTCAGAGTGTGTATTAGTATTTATAATTTATGGTTAAAGTTAATTTGCCTAATTCTCTAATAAAGCTGCTTGCTTAAAGTGTTTCTTTATTTTATTTTCAATGTAATGCTAGGAACTCGACTAATTTTACATCACCCGGACGTAAATTGGCAATAACAATCTCACTTGACAGCCAAAAGAAGACGTAACATTGTGTATGGGGGGTGAAAATGTACGCTTCAGAGTACTCGCCTCGCCTTCGGCTCGGGCTACAAAGTTACTAAGGTGGCCTTCATTTTACTGCTTTAGGTGCGTATCATGACCTTATAATTACTCAGAAAAAAAAAAGATTTTCTAAAGGCGCGATGTGACGCCAGCGATCGCTAGCAGAGTCAAGCGTGGTGATAGTTAATGGGTGCGTAATTAACAAAATGTTTTATTTCTTGGTTATTTATTAAGGTACACCAACAAAGTCTATATTTTTAGAAAGCTTATAAAATGGCTTATCTTTTTTGTAATAACTTTAATTGCGCTAAAGTTATTATTTATTGAGTTACAAGCGTGTTTTATCAGTACTCATGCAAACGCGCGCGGTAAAAAAGTCATATTTTTTCTAATAATTTGAAAACCGTTGATTGTACGTCATAGCGTTCAAAGAATCAATTATAGTACGTTTAATATGCTTTCAAATGACACCTCACACGAAGCAATCAGTAAAATAGAACCCGAGTTTTTAACAAAAATCGATGACCATCGGCCGCCATGTTTATGACGTCACAGCTATGTCCGTCCCCCTCTCCCTTAACTAAAACCGGTAGATTCGTACTCTGGAGACAACAAGGAACACATCCATACCAGTTTTAGGTATATAGAGGAGATGTCCACGAAAATCGTGAAGGAGACGACTTTTTGCGATTTTGCCACCGTACTATTATTAAAGCAGTTTTTTAATAAAACTATTTGTTTTAGCGCATCAAAAAAAATGTTAATATTCACCATACTTCAAAGACCGTGGACGGACTCGATACATAATATGACGAAATCGGCTCGATAGAAAATCATTAAACGGTACTATGTCTTTATTTTTTAGACGTATGGGTCTGCAATTAAAAACATGAAGTCAACATATTCAAACCTAAACCGCTAAGGAGTCATATTTCACACCTCCAATCCACACTTTTTTTATTTCAATATTTATTTAATATTTTCTTCAAAAACCGGGCACGGTAAAACTCGCTCTCGTTTACTCCGATACGAATAGACAGTGCGCGCGCTATCTAAAATCCTCAAGAGCATTTTGGTGTTGACAGCCTCAGCATGGCTATCACGCAACGGCGCGCGAGCCTTCTCGATTTTTCTCGCACTATCCGTCTCTCTCGTATTAGAAAACTTAGAACAAGAGGTATACTGCGAGAAAAATCGAGAGTATGAGGCGGCCATCCCGTCGCATATTATTTAACTGATTTTTTACATAAGTATTTTTGATTTAAATTATTTGGAGGGTTGTTTAGTTTCCTCCCATCTCTTCTCTCATCACATTCATTCCTTGTTAATAAACTCGTGAATAGACATGAACTTCTTTACTGTGACGCAATTTATAATCTATTTAACCATCAAATTAACGTAAGGTGTATACCCTGCCTTAAGTACCACAAACCAAGGACAATGTCAGTATATCCTGCCGTTAATCTCTTCGAAGAGGATTACATGTTATGAAGATTTGTTAATGTATTGTCATAAAGAACATTCTTGAATTTTAAGTGTCAGTTCGTCGACGTTTATCATGATTTATGACGTCATTGATCTCTTTGGCCCACGCCATTGGTGCCCCTTACGTCATTATAGTTGGAATGGACGGGTGGCTTTTCCCCGGGCTGTTATTCGCTACGTGCTAATGCGAGTCACCCCGCCGGTCACCTGTCGCGAAACTAGACCTTTACCTACGCTTAGTTACTACGCATCGCGGTGTCAAGATATATTTGTGGGTTAACGTTGAGGTGAGCTTAATAGTAGTTTGTTGACAAGGGTCTAAAATAAGCCATATTACCAACGAGATGGTTATTTTCCCGAGCGAAGTGAGGGAAAATTGTTCAAGGGGCAATATGGCTTTTAGACCAGAGTTATACACTCTACTTTTCACTTCGACTTCGAGACAATAGAAAAAAAACAAATATTATCCATCCAAAGTCAACAATAAATTCCACGGCGGCGAAGGGATTGTTCAATTTGGCCTTTGGCGGCATGATTTTTTAATAAACTGCTTTACTACAGATTCAAAATATTGACATCACTAATGAAACGCCACTGACCATTTTTAAGTGCGTCCAAAGGCCAAACGGCCGAGCGCGGCGGACAGCATACGGTGAATATGATAGAGCGAGATAGAGTGCTGTCTATCCCGCTCAATCTCATAGCTTATGCCATGTATGCAGCGAATCACGCTTGAACGTTTGGACGCGGCCATAAACGGCCAAAGTCGTTTTTTTTTATTGATTGTGAATTCGGGAATAAAAACCGCCTGATATTTGAAATTTATTCTGTTTCCTGATGATTGGTTGATTTAAATATATAGCTGTATTCTGATTAGTTGATACATAGCAAATAAAAATGTTTTTTTAAACAGTTGTGATTGTAGGATTTAAAACGTTTAGGTCTTTTAATTTGTCAAATGAAATGTTTTAAAATCATAAATATGTTTCCATATTATCCCTAGGGGCTAAATGTGCTACTTTAGCCCCGCTATCTAAACCTAATAATAACACACTTTTCGAGCATGAGAAGTGAAAAACAAGTCACAGAATAGGGGGCCTGTTTTTGAAACTGCATTTATTCAACGAGCGAGCGTAGCGAACGAAGTTCATCGTTTCGGCTTGGACCAAAATTCTTTCGAGTCCGGATGATTTTTGAAATTACTTTAAAAAAAGTACCGTCTCGTAATTCCTCCAGTTCACAGCTACGCTAATGCTTCCAAAACGCTCTATTATACAGGGTGTCCCAGAATTTGACGTCAAGCCGTAAACGGATGATAGACCAAGTCATAACAGTTATCATAAAAATACAACAAAAAAATCCAACTCATGTTCTTTAAAAATTATGGTCACTTTAAAAATTCACTTTAAAGAACCATTACAGGGTGTGGAAAAAATCCATTTTTTTTTTAAATCCAAATTACTAATTTTTTTTCTAAAAATGGTCATGACGCCGCTGGTAATTATTTGACTCCTCCCGATCCCCTTGTACGTATACGATCAGGCGGATTGAATACGGCTGAATGAAATTACGGTGGTATGTGTTCGGCGGATTGCCGCTATATTGTAATACAGCTAGCTATAATGTAATACGGCGAATTGCCGCTACATTGTAGAACGTATCGCACTGACAACCCCGCTCATGTTATGTTGGATTCTGCCGAACACGAGAATCCATAGCCATTTAGACGTTTTAATTTGCATTATAACTTATAAGTCTTATAACCTCTGAAAATCACCGACGCCATCGTTGTTGTTACTCGTATGGTCGTATGTCAGATAGCGACGCGAGTATTAAAACCCTAAAAATGGGAACGAAAATTTCAAAGCGGTGGATAATGACCCGCTATATTACAATACGGCTAGTCGTATTGAAGAACGATTAGCGCCGAACACATTCCAGCTTAATTCAGCGGTATTAGACCCGCCATATTACAAAACAACGCTGTTTTGTAAAACGGCGGCTTATACTATTCCACTGCGACTACAAGGATGGTGTACGAAACGCAAAATAATATTAAATTTATTTCTGAACAAGTTTCATCACTCGTCCAAACCGGGCAAACCGTCCTTCTACTACCTTCGTTTGTAATACAAAATCCACGTCATTTTTAAAGCAGTAGAACATCATTGTCTGTAGTTTCCCATGTGCCAGTGTTATTAGAATTTTCTGGGAACAGAAGAATAACCTTAGGGGTCGTGTAAAACGTGTCACCAACGGGACGGACTGACGGATGGCGAGTTGAAATAAGAGCTTATGTACGTGAGGACTTAGAGACACTTGCGACGTTGAGGCCGGCCAGCCAGCTGAGTAGCCTGAGGTTTTTGCTCATTTATGCAAACCTGGTACTTGAAACAGTTATAACGTATTAAACTTGGAAGTGGCTGTAGGATTAATTCAGTATTTGATCCCACCGCCATGGTATTTACCGGGGTTCTTTGAGATAAGTACTTACCTGTAGTAAAAGTATTTCATTGTTATTGTTGTTCAGCTCATATAACCTACTCGTATGCCAGGAACTTTGTCTGCATAGAACATAGCCGTTTTTCTTGTATACAAACAGTAATCTACATCTAGTATGTACAGCAAGCAGCCATATTTAACCATAGTAAGATGTACCCCCTTATAACGCCAAACTAATAAAATCAGTGATATTATAAAACCTAAATGGTTAAAAATGTATGGTCGTACTTTAGGCACTTGACCCACCGCCGCCGGCGAGTAGCGAGTACTCTCATAGTAATTCTTACTCGCGTAAAAGTGAGAGTACCTACTCGCTACTCGTCGGCGGTGGGACAAGTGCCTTAAAGGCTTCAAATAAGGATCTCAATATTACTGTAGTATTTTATGTGTTTCATTACGATATCGTGGTGTTAACATAATATTTATACATGAAATATAAAATGGAACCCCATTTAATAGTTTTGTTTCAAGTTTTCTTTGCTGGCTAAATATAAAATCTCTGTAAACTGGCTTAAGTACTTCACCGGCTTATGTTACGACCTTGCTAGAGGTAACGATGAAGACGCAAGGTATAAGCTGAAACGATTGCACAAACTTGATCGATTGATAGGATCATTGTGTAGCAAAGTTATAAATGTAAATTGATTGCCAAGAGTCCCTAGCTCTTATAGCTTTCAGCGTTAAAAAGATATCAGATCATAAGTAGCACCAAGCTTCCTACTCCACGCGGCGTAAACTCTACCACTACCAGCCACGCTCTACAAATTCTACATCTTGGCTAAAAAGTACAGCTTTGTTCGTCGCCCCATAGACTCTCGCGCCGAATGAATTTATGATGATATTAATGAGCGACGGGTCTATACTTTTTGTCCCGCTCGTTCGCTAGTGTTAGCTCGATATGCTGTGTTTGTCCATCCACAATCAACAAATATACCAAGGCGAAACGATTGTTCAGTTTGGCGCCATTCTTTTTAATAAACTGCTTTGACACATATACAAAATATTCACACCACGAATAAACGCCTCTGACCGTCTTATAGCGGCATCTAAACGGCCGAGCGCGGCGTACCTACAGCATAAGCGGGGCATATGATAAGGCGAGATAGACAGCAGTCTATACCGCTCAATCTTCATAGCTTGTCTTGTATGCAGTCAACTCAACCACGCTTGAACGTTTGTACGTCAGAGGCGTTTATTATTTTTAATTATTGTGAATTAGTGAATAAAAAACACCTAATGTTTGAATGGAAAATATTTATTAGATAAAAACAACTGGGGTATAAACTTAAGTAACATAAAAATATTTATAACGGAATATAACTAAACTAAACCTATATTATAAACTAAACCTATAAAAAGTAAATGCCCCCCAGGTCCCCGTCACTGGTTATGGTGCACAGAAGGCTGGCAGCGTTGCCTCTTTGGATTGCTAGGCTAAGGCCTGCCACACACTGGCGCGGCCTGCGGTGGTGGACAACAGTAAATTTGACGGCGGTGGACAAGTTTACTATTATTTGCTGCGGCCAGGCCGCACCAGTGTGATGCAGGCTTAATCATTTGGCCAAAATAGCTGCCAGTCCTCTGTAGCCCAAGCACTTTATTTTCATTAGTATAGAAAAAAATGGAAATTTCGAAATAATTCATAATAGCAGCTTTATTGTGTGTAACTGATATATTATCATTTTAGTAATTACGTAGACTCAAATTCCACCAAAATATTAGTCATCAAAAAAATCCATATTTAACCAATTCCGAAAAAAGGAGGAAAAATATTAATAGATACTGTAATTTTTGTTTTGGTTAATTTACAGCTCTTCAAGAATAATAAATAAATCATCATGTGACGACCGGTTAGCCTAGTGGGTAGTGACGCTGCCTACGAAGCTGGAGGTCCTGGGTTCGAATCCCGGTAAGGGCAAATATTTGTGTGATGAGCATGAATATTTGTTTCTGAGTCATGGATATTTTCTATGTATTTAAGTATTTATATCTATTATATATATCGTCGTCTAGTACCTATAACACAAGCCTTACTGAGCTTACTATGGGACTAAGTCGATTTGTATAAGATTGTCCCCTTATATTTATTATTTATTATTTATTATTATTAAATCACACAAAAAACATAATGGATGTGTTATTTATTTTTCTATATTTACTTCCCGATGGAAATTTTGGTGGATTCTTCGATAAGGCATCTTAGAATAACATTTGAAAATTAAACAAACAAAAAAACGCTGTTATAAATTGATGTTTGAAAAAAAAACGTAATTTTCCTGGGGTGGATGTTTGGATGAGCCACTCCGAGAGCTCCATAGGGCTTTCGCGCCCGGTCCCCACGGCCCCAGAGTTTCCACTCCAAACGGCGCAAACATGTAGCCCTCACCAAGGGTAGCATATCGTATGTTGTAATTTAAACAAGTTGCACGATACTAGAACACTGTTTAGCTCACCTGCGTTTCCCTAGCCTCGCTTGAGTTTCCCTTATTATTTCAATGAAATTTGTGTTGTCGTAAAAGCGTATTGTTTATTTTCTGACAAGGTAATGTGACATGTAAAGTGCATTATAGACTATAGCAGCTATTTTATCGTAAAAAAGCGTTGCTAGACAAAAAATGGTGAAGGGATGTCCGAAAAGTAGTCTCGGCATGATCATTAATACTCACAAAATAGCTATTCTATCCTAAAAAGATGCATTTTGAGGTTAGAATGTTGTTTACCAAATAAGACAAGTAAGGATGAATGCACTTTAATTTTCTTGGTTCTATGTGACATTTAAACTAAATTATGAATAGAAAAGTAAAACTAGCTAATAAGGTTTCATATGAGTTTTGTCACGTTGTACAAACACTTTATTATTATATAAATACGGAGCGTTGTTCCCGTTGTGAACGTTATACAGAATTGAATATAATATTTTTGAAATGAATTATTTTTCCTGATTCGTCGATTTTAATGTTTCTGCATTCTTTGAGCACGCACTTTTTGAGCATGAGAAGTGAAAAATATTTTTTGCCGCACCCGCATCCCGCCCATGACTTGCGCCGAGCCGGAGTCACGGCCAATCTCGTTAGCACGGGACGTCACTCCACGTGCGTCGTGTCGTGACGTGAGGAATCCCTTCTAGCGATAAGCGCGCCTGTGTCTGCCGGGAATTTTAACTTGCACGGTGCACACGACGTGGTGGGTTTAGACCACGCGAACGGCACTTATTGCACTTAAGGATGACGCGAAAGAACCTGACAGCTATACAACCGAAAGGTTTTAGCCTATTACATAATTTACTTCAAAAACAAAGTTTTACCCGACTTTAATTTAATATTCCACTAAGCCACGAGAACATTTCCACATTTTTTTTACAATTTACCACATGAACTGATTTCCGAGAGCAAATGCGTTGATTACTATAGAAAAAAACCGAATAGCTGTATGTGGGCCGATAATATTTGAGGACTTCCGCCGATTCCCCAATATCATCACCAATGGCACTTCATTAGTTCCAATTTCAACGGAATCTTATCAGAACCTGTGACGTACTTTTGCACTTTTAAGTACATAATTGAGGAATTTGATAAGTCATCTGTGGTCTTCATCATCAATTCCTCGCCACCAAATTTATGATTTCCGGGTGTAAATACACGAGTTATAATAGGAAAATACCAAAATTACTACACGCGTGCCTAATAAAATTGAGGAGTTCCCTCAATTCCTCATGGATCCCATCATCTAACTGAATTTTGAAAAAAATGGGACCCACCTGTAAGCATATACATACAGTAAAAATTGTTTCGAATCGGCTCATCAATAACGGAGTTCTGAGGTAACAACATTGAATAAAAATAACAACTGAATTGAGAACCTCCTTTTTTTTGGAGTCGGTTAAAAAGATTTAGGCTTGTCATTTGATTTTAGTTCGGGAAAAATATCATGTAATTTTATTTACAATGTAAATGTTGATTACTTTTTTAATGGTTCTGTAATTAAGTTACTGCTTGCTATAAAACACTGTCATTGTGAAAAGAAGACTTTTTTCCATAGGTACTGACTCAACTGAGTTTGCGGTATTTTGAGAAATTGACAATTTATTCTTGAGTTTTTTTTTATCAAGTTGATTTAAGTTTTAGACATTTTGGAACATAGTTAATTGAAAACAATACACAGGACAAGCTATGGTAATAATAATACCACGTGCGAGCGAGCTGGTAGCATACAAATCTCGATGAGTGTGACAGAAAGAGAAATATCATTCGTTGTCCTTCTCATAGTTCCACTTTTTTTATTTGCCACAACTGCTTTAGTATGAAGTTGTGGCACATAAACCATTACCTGTCCAAATTTAGTAGGTTGTTTATGGGAAGTCATCAGTCATTTTAAGACCAGTTCTTAATTTAGCTGCATAAGAGCTCTTCCGTCCCTCACTGTGGCAACACGTACAGCCTGTCCTGCCTGACTATCATAGGTCCATGATTGAAAATAGTTAAAACACGACAAAATCAATTTGAATCCCATCAAAAACATTCTGTAAAAACTAGCCAAGTCTCGATGGAGCTGCTTGTTTATCTCTAAAAAGTAATGAAATCTGTGAGATATTTTGTAGTGCCAAGTCTCAGGCATTCCTATTATTCTTTATTTCCTTACTAAATAAAATTCTGCAACTTGGCAATCACACAACTTTATTGCATTTATGGATACCTAAAACTATGAAGGATTGTGTAATTGCCAAGTCACAAAATCTTATTTAATTTTGTTTAGTCATTTTATAAACAAGCAGCTCCATCGAGACTTGGCTAGTTTTTTACAGAATGTTTTTGATGGGATTTCACTTCTTTTTGTAGAAACGTGGGCTTATTGTTGTATTGTATTAGATTTTCTTATTTGACACAGTTTTTTTCTTAGAGTTTTTTTTCCTAGTTTTTATAGTTTTCCCTTTATGTGGCCATTAAACCCTAACTCTGTACCAAATTTCAGCTCTCTGAGTTTAAGGGAAGTACTAGTTCTATTTTGATGATCATAAGTGAGTGAGTGAGTGTCTTAAATGCGAAACTTTGCTTTCGCTTAACTTCGGATCTAAATGACCTACAGAGTTGAAATTTTGGATTTTAAGTATGTGATAGCTTACTGGATGACGATAATTTCTGCGTTCTGGTCTTATCCAGAGGTTCTCAAATACGTAGGGGCCTGAAAATGCGGCGAAATGGTTCCAGTAAAAGGATGGTACGGCAGTGTTTGCTTCACGCTCGACTTGGGGGCACTGCCGTGCCCCCAGATTATAGTCATGAGTACGGTATTGAAGTAGACGTAAGTCATCAAGTTTTAGAAATTTCGAAACTAATCTTTGTTGACATTGCGACATAGTAGTAGAGCATGATATTATTATGATATTTGGTTGTAGTGAACCGGTAGCGAATTTTGTTATTTACACCAATTATTATTTAGGTCGGGAGCAGTCGAAACACAGGTACTTCGAAGCAAAAAACACGATTGTAAACAGACGATGGAAACAATGTGCTTAGTCAGTGCGGCGTTGTCTATACCGACGCCGTACCTTACGTACTTATGTACAAGTAACCGCTAAGCCTTCATTCTAAGCTTGCTACGCTTAATTAAGTACGGCCTAATGACAGACAGTACGGAACCTTCGCCTTCAAATACTGTTATACCCCCCGGCCATGGGGCTTACATCGAAAGGACGCAACTGCACCCTACAGCAAATGATTACATGCCATTTAACTTTACAGCGTAAACGCCGACTTGCAAATACGCTTCTGATAATAGTAGCAATCTGGATATCGGCCACGGATTTGTTCATGTTCTTTTGAGGCCAATTAGTTATAAATGTATGGCTAACCGACTTATACGGTTAAATCCAGGATCTAACTTTTTACTCGGTTACCTTCATCAGTTCATATAGATATAGGCGCAGTAATATAATCTAAGATGGAGGGGTTCTCAAGCCCAAATGTCCCTCAAAAGTAGTCCTTTATTCCGAATCTTACATTCCATTTAAATCTCATCTCAGTACGAGCCTTTTCGCCGGCAGGGGGTGGGGACAGGGGACACTCGACTCGAACAAAAATTTGGGCTTTAAAGCCCAATACCACACAAATGGACCCCTGAGTTGAAAAATGGTTTTTAAACACCCATAATATTTTGAACAGAACAGGCTATCCAACGATACCCCACAGCATATGTTTAATGAGAAAAAAAAATCTTTTTCAAGATTTTGTGGGCGTGTTTGATTTACATACCCATGCCGAATTACAGCTTTCTAAGTAGTCACTGAGCTAAGCCGCAGACGGACAGACGGACATGGCGAAACTATAAGGGCTAATGACTACGGAACCCTAAAAAAGACATCTATCAATTCTCAAAAGGCGTAAATGTCGTCATGCATGTTAAAAGAAAGAAACTTCAACGAAAATGAATATTCTCTCGGAGATTTTAACAAAACCGACGGTTTACCCGGTAACACCTCACGCAATGGACGGACTGTCTAGTAGCAAGGGTTTCTGATTTGAACGACCACATGTACTTAACATGAAGAGAAACCCGGTCGCGGTCGCATAGGAATTGGTTTCACATTTCAATCTTTAGTAGGATCTCATTGGACCATCATTATTATGTGCACTTAGATGCCGTGCTGTATATTATACTAACTAAGAATGTGGTTGAGTAATATAATAACATCTCACATCAGTGAGGCGTCCAAGTTTATCCGATTTCTAAACGGGGAGGTTTCAGAATCGACCACATGCACAACATGTTTTATTTTACTTAAAGCGAGGTACCTATCACACATTTGACTATTCTAATTATTTTGTATCTTTGGAATAATGTAATAGTTATGGTTAGAAAATCTTGTTTGTGTCCACGTTTTTAACAGCGCAGGAATTGCCCCCGCCGGTCAGCAGTGCGTCGACTCGGTCTCTTACGCAAACTGAGGAGAAATGCATTTTATTTCGGGTTCAGTTAAGAACATTAAGCTTAAAAATACACAGTATCTGGAACAACATTCTTACTCGCAATTCAATGCTAACGAGCCACGCCACGTTTATGTGAAGACACGAATATATTTTCAATGCTTTTCAAGAGCTGAGTAACATCGATATTCCTTCACTGTCCCGAATGTTTATCTTGCAGAGCCGTCTTCATTTCTACCGATGTCCTAACTGAAAGGGACATAATACTCATATTGTTACGAGTATAATGTATATGCAGTCCAATTAACGGCATGGGAGAAAAATACGCACCAACCTTATCCAACTAACAGAACACACATCAAATCAGTCTCATAATCAGCAGTCATTTGTAAGTAATAATATTGTTTAGTACGTTTCGACTACATCAAAGAGATCAGTTTTTGTCTCATCTGAATTTGCGTAATCTTGAGAGATTATTATTAGGAAGAATTTAAAGATCAGTGTATGATAGGTAGGTAAGGTAGGTATAGTGAGAACCTCAAAGATTGAAACGGTACCAGCATTATCCATGTTTCTTAGTAGTTTACCTCCTCACGTGTAGTATCCATGATATACATAAACAAGTCGTTCCTTCGAACATGGACGTACGCAAAAATATCCATTCTGCAATCATTGCACAACGTCCGACCCACACGATTACGTAACCGGTTCAAAATTAGAATAGAATAGACAGCATACGGCCTGATGACGCGTTGAGCTGAATACTGTCATGTCCCAACACGTCTTTAATCGCGGTCTTGAGCAAATTAATGGATCTGAACAGAAAAAATGCCCTTAAGTATGTTTTCTCATTAAGGCACTCGCACCATCTTATCATTTGCGTATGTGTCAAAGAAGGAGTGGGGCGGGCCTTCGTACGTTAGTTCGCAAAAGTTATACTAGGGGAATCAACCACAAATGACGCGGACTTGTAAAAGTTTAGTTCCATAGAGAACTGTCAAACTTCCCTCACAAACATTGAATTAAAAAAACGACACAACTTACGGCTTCCTATGGGATCCAACGAAACGTAGTCCCCTGTTTTCTCCCTGGATAATGGCAGTAGAGCAATTTTTTTTTCCATAAATCTATGGCTACTATTGACATAAGTATATGTTCCTATGTTTTCCTTTTTTTCATAAGGGACCATGGGCAACTTTGTATGGAACTTTGCCCCAAAACCAACACAGCTAAGAGTAAGGTCGTTAAAAATTCAAATCTACTTCATTTCGTTCTATAGCCACCAAGTTGAATTCCATTGCAGAACTGAGATATTCATATGTTAGTCAGCGTGAATACGATCTATCAGGAAACGGGTTACTCAGAGAATACCGGTCATTAAAATTATTAGGATATCGAAGTGTGTAAAAAATATATTTTACAGCTAATTATTGGTTTAGTTAATACAATTACTATTTACAGCAAGTTGTTATCTCATTATGAATCAATAACTAAGTCATTTAAATGACCTGTGGGATGATTAAATGGCACGTGCCTGCCTAACCCTAAATACCATATAATATGTAGTTCACGCCATATTCGGTAAGAATACCTTCGTTATTAATATATTTTGTTAACTACCCACCAGAATGATAATATCTACAGAATTTTCATAGCTCGTATTCACGCTGACAAACATGGGAACATCTCAGTTCTGCAATGGAATTCGATTTAGTGCATATAGAATGAAATAAAGTAAATTTAAAGACCTATTTAATGGCCCAACTCTCATGTTTGTTGGTTTTGGGGCAGATTTGCCCATGGTCCTTTATTCTTAAAGAGATATTAACCTTCAAAAACCTAAAAGAAATGACAGATTTTCCGCTGTGTTCCAACATCCAGAAAACAATTTTGACTACATTATTTAAAAAAAAGGAAGACTTGGGAACACGGCTAAAGCCTTTCTTTGATTTTTAATAAATAAAAAAATGGTGAATAGGTCAAGTTTTGGAGAAGAAATCAGGGGACTACGAAACGTAGATTTTATGTTCTTTTAATAGGTATTTTCGGTGCATCCTGCAGTTGTCTCTACCGCGCTGCGGGGGGAGGTTTGAGGTTGGCGCGACACCAATACATTTTACAAATACCTATTTCTCAATTATCTCGACCTTTTTGTCGACGTAAAATACAGTGTCCCGAGTTTCTGAGCTACCTATTACACGCTGCGGCACGTGCTGGTCAGTGTGACAACGCCACGCCATCCAACGTAATTGCTGTTGTCACAACCACGTCACTACGCCTGAAGTTTTGAAATCCTCATAAGATACGAATATATACAATTCAGATATCGGGATATTTGATTTTTATATATATTCGTATCTTTGACGGTAACAGATTAGCATTCGTCCCTTTCTACACGGCTATCACAAGACGGCGCGCGAGCCGTGCCGCCTGTCCTCTTTCTAAGCGTTGTAATAAGAAAGAGACGGATAGTCTATCTCGCCGCGACACAACTCGCGCGCCGTCTTGTGCTAACCGTGCTGGTACCTAACACAGCAAATGCTCCCATAAATCGCGCGTGTGAAAGCTCCGGAGTTGCAACTTACAAACACCCGCAGGAAATATGAATGCTTACCAACAGGGCCGCACCTACGCTTAATTGCCAACAAAATACGTATTTTTTTTAGTAGATAAGGTTAATATTATATGAGAATATAAAATGATGCAGGTATTTATAAAAACGTAACGTGGTCTATGTCTATGCACGATCGTGATCCGAAGTTCGCCCGTACACGGCGTCGCGTCGGTCGCTAAAGGTCATGTCGGGGGTCAGTGAGCATCACGATTTTACAAAATATCGACCTTTGTAATTGTGACTCTTTGTTTATGTTTTGAAGAAAGAAAAGCTTTTACCAGACCTAATTAATGTGACTGCCCAACAAATGTTTTTTTTGCTACTATGGAAGTATACCTTCCACCTCACCGGAGGCCTCAGACTGATGGAACGAGGATGATAGAAATTAACTTCTGATCTCGCGTAGTAATGGGTGTCAATAAAAGATTGTTCTAGGGCTATGGAAATAGTTTTTACCTTTCTACGAACTCCTCCCTACTGCTGGATTTGTTATACAAACACAGATACTTAAGCAAAAGTATATAGTCCTGTCCCCGAAAGTGAAAGACACTAGGACTTCATTTCTTGGCGAGGAGTTTAGTTCACCTCTGTGCTATGTGCTAATATGTATATTGTAGGTATATTGTAGGTAGGTACCCCATATCCTTAACGGCGGGAACGGGATAGAAACATGTTAGTAGTTTTAGGTAGGTAGGTACTATAATTATTTAGAACTGTACCTACTCCTACAACTCAAAACAATAAACTGGATTATTTCTATTTTTGGATGACACACATTCCCGTTTAACTAATTATTGCTTCCATAGTTATCCCCGTCCCAAATCAAGGCGTTCGTTCGTGAGCCGCGTGCGCAGGGTCGACGACCTCGCGCGAGAGACCCAGAGACAAGACACGACAATGTTTTCGATGTTTTTTAACACTTAGCAGTAAATAATTAAAATGCATTGGAGCTTCCGGTACTTATGTGCAGGTAGGTATATTTACACTTAATGGTGCTTGACGTAAAACATACCTACACATCGAAAATATCTTCCAGTGATTCGCGAGTGGTCTTTTCCTTGCCGTGCATTGACATTGAAGTTGGCATAAACAACATGTTGTTTTTTTATAAATGAATGAAATAGATACCTATAGTGTTGACAGTAAAACGCGTAAAACGACAATAATAAGAAATTGACATTTATCACGGCGAAAGACACAAACACGGTTTTATGGGTACTGCACCGCAACGCAAGATAAATTCAAAATTCACCGAGAATCGAGACCTCGCTCGATAATGTCAATATCATATAAAACAAGGTTAGAGTGTACCTATTCCTGCAGGTCGTATGTACGTTAGGTAGATCCACTTAGATCTAAAACGTCAATATTAATATGGAAAAATGGACCAGGTAACCAAGTAAAAAAAACATTTAAGTCTACCTTATGTAGGTAGATCTAAATGTCAATGTTTATATGGAACAATTACAGTTGAATTGTCCTAACGCGCGTTTGAAAACTTACGTGATGACTGATGACCTTTCTGGATTCATTCATAAAAATTTGGGCGTTTAGCTTGAGTGGGTTAATATGAGGACCTCAGTCAAACTCGAGTTATTGACTACTATTACTATTTCTCAAAAGGCGAAGTCTGTTCTTGCCTGAATCAGGGTTCAGTAACAACAGAGGCAGTAAGCAGATCTTCCACTCAACCAATCTATACATATAAATGCCTATATGTCCTGACGGACTCGCTCATCAACGCACAGCCGAAACTACTGGGACTAGAAACTTGAAATTTACACCGGGACTTGCTTTTATGACGTAGGCAAGGGATAAGACGGAATTTTTGGAAATTCTATCCCTAAGGGGGTTAAATGGGGGTGCAAAGTTTGTATGGGGGAATCATTATCTTTTTAGCTAGAGACTTGAAACTTTGTAGAAAGATAGATTCTACTTATTAAAATACAAAAAAAGTAATTTCAGCGATTTAGAAAATTCCACCCCTAAGGGGGTTAAATAGGGGTGCAATATTTGTACGGGGGAGACATTATACGCCGTACGATAAATAAATAAATATTTTTTTAAACTATGTTTTGTAACTTTAGGTTATTTTTATAACGTGGGCTAGGACAAGAAGGGATTTTTGGAAATACCTTCCTTAAGAGGGCCAAAGTGTGTATGAAATTTTTTTTTTGAGCTAGAGACTTGAAACTTTGTAGAAAGATTACTAATTAGATAACAAAAAAAGCTATTTCTGCGTTTAAGAAAATTCCACCCTTAAGAGGGTTAAATATGGGTGCAAAGTTTGTATGGAGGGAACTTTATTTTTTGAGCTAGAAACTTGAATCTTTGTAGAAACATTACTTATTAAAATACAAAAAAGTTATTAAAATACAAAAAAGTAATTTCTGCGTTTTAGAAAATTCTACCCCTAAGGGGGTAAAATGGGGGTGCAATGTTTGTATGGGGGAAACATTATTTTTTGAACTAGAGACTTGAAACTTTGTAGAAAGTTAACTTATTAAAATACAAAAAAAGTAATTTCAGCGTTTAAGAAAATTCTATCCCAATGGGGGTTATTAAAGGTTGAAGGTTTTGTACGGGGAACACTGGATTTTTTTAAAGAGATGTATGTACTCTTCATTAACCTGTCTCAATTTCTCGATTTCCAGTGCTGAGTTTAAGATTGTTTTAACAGCCTTACGATATTTAACTTTATTTTAAATCTCACTCATAATAACTAAGATCCCCATTTTCTAGCTCCAAATTCAGGCGTCGCTCTATATCTTGCAGAGTCATTTTTGCCAAAGATTAAAATTAGATTAAAGCATCTGTACGCTTACCATGAGTTTGACAATGACGGCTTACGCTAACGAGTATCGAGTTTTCTATCCGGGCATCTCTATTGCACTTTGACAGTACGAGCGGGCTTACCATGAGAAGCGTACAGGTAACTGACGGAATAAGTATTAAGCATTCTGCAAACAATTCCCGTAATCTGATTGGAAAATCTTTAAAAAATATTTAACAATCGCATATCAGCGTCTGCCACTGTTTGAAATGTAATATGTCTAGACCATTTTAACTAAGAATAAAATTCACTTACCTATTTTATATCTTTTGTCATCATCAAAAATCTACGCGGACGAAGTCGCGGACGGCCGCTAGTCGCTTATATTAACTGTAATTATTATTTTGCATCTCGACTTTAGTAGATGATGAAAGGTCAGTAAAGTAAGAATATATATTTACGTAAACTTAATTGCACAAGATATTAAAGTTTATACGTAGGACTTAATTTCCCGAGGCATTCTCTACCAGTCAACCATAGAGCCTATCAGCCTAGGGACTTGCAAGGATGGGCGCAACAGACAGACGGACAGACTGTTCCAATTGGTTAACCTGCGGCAATGTTCCGGTACGTCGTGTCAGCAGTATAGGTAATAAGTAATAGGTACTTAAATAGTAGTTTCAAAAATTTGTAAAACTTACATTGAAGTATCACATATGTATATAAACACAAATTCAATCCTCGTAGATGTATACGTAAATACGTATATGACGTAAACCCAATAATCATCAAGGAGTCAACCGTATAAAAATATTTACAGCGCATCCCGTTTCGTCAAACATTTCGTAATAATTTAGGTACCTACGTCTCAAACGGAATTGGCGCTAGGCAAGTAGGCAGTATCGAAGCTTCGTTCGGTCGTATATCTTTATTACATTGTAAAACATCTTATGTTCTTGAGAAAGTCCATAGCGATAAACCATTATTCAGACGATTCGTTTGAAATGAAACGTAACCATAACATTCGTTATCGGCGGACGCGACCACGTGCGTTTACGTTCCGTCCGCCAGTCTCGGGGCTTCGCGATTCGCGACTTCACGTGTTACGGGCTAGACATTAGACTAAATTATGTTTCACGCACTCCTGGGTGCACGTCCACTTTAAATGCCTATAACACGTCTTAATATATTAACTTATTCATAGCGGTTTCAGTAGGTACAGTTACAGTTTGAAAAAGCAATTATATTTCACTGGAAAACTAAACGAAATGCACGAGGAAATGTAATTGCATATGAACTCTTCGATTGTTATTAGAAAAAATCAACAGTGAAAATCTAATTTTAAAATCATAAAACACCGGCTCAGAGTTCTAAATTCAAGTTTATATCAAAGGTGTTATTTTCAGTGTAACAATGTGATAAAAAAACGCAGCCTGTGATTTGATAGACTTCTAAAATTAAGCAGATGAAAATGATTGAACTGGTAAAAGTGACCGAAAGAGTTAATGGAACCATGCGGGACCTGGTGGCGGATTCGTTCGTCTGCCGCGTGCAGTATTTGGATGACTTGGACCCTTTTATGGAGTACAATGTGAGGGAGCCACCGAGACCGCTGTACCACACATTCAACACCACCATCCCACTGTCGTACCAGATTGCTTCTGTGCATCGGCTGCTACACGCTCCGCATAGGGTAAGTGGGAACTGGAACAAGAAAAACACCTGCTTTTGTTATCATTGCCATTTTTTTGGTAATCCTCCAATGAAACCTTCAGACCCTTCAGGACGCTCTGCGATGTTGATTGATAAGATAACAAAGTTAAATTCATCACATATTCGCCCTTGCTTGAGGCCAAAAATTAACTTACATAATCTAAGTTAAGGATAATTATAAGGATAGAAATTCTTATTCATTCTTGCGAATTGTATTGGGTTTAGCGTATTTAAGACCATATTTTTGAACGATAGTATCGAGTGGTATCGATACAAAGATTTTGCAATACCGTATCTATAGACACAAAAACGTCTTAATTTACATGTTTTATTTTGTGTTTTTGTTTATTAACCTATGATAGTTCACTCTACGTAGTAACCTCACCTATTAGGTATTCGGAAGCATTAGAAACAAAAGAAATGTACACTAATCTATTCCCCGTATAGCGTGTTACTCACCGCGGCATTCTGCTAAAATTATCTGTTCCAAATAATGCTCAGGTGTTCTAACTAGTGACATAATATTCATAAAGTTATTATTGTATTAGTGCACCGGACTGGCATATATTCCAAACAAAATTATTTCAACTGTCAACGGCGGCGCTGGCGTCGGTTTAATCCTGAGAAAATTCCCTTTGGAAATGTTAGTTCCAATTTTCAACACCGGGAGTAATAGTTTTGTAGCGCACTAGGACGATTCCGCACCGTTTTCCACAGATAACCTATTTGCGGGAAATATGCCTCAACACGCTCCTAGTTATTCGTATACTGATAGAGTTTCACTCACGCAGATCGAATAAAACAATTTGTCTTTCCGGTGGTCACTAGTTAAGGTGGTTCGATCGCCATACAAAACGTCGTTTAACATTCGCAGGCTAACGGCGTGATATTTTAAGAAACTTATGTAACTATCCAGACCATAACCAGAATAATATGAAAATAATCGTTTTCGCAAAGTATCACGTGCCAAACTAATTTCTCAAATTATTCTAGTTTATACAAGTTTATTCTAGGAAAGGGGGAATTTCGCGCAAATGGGAAGCCAATTTATGAAAGATTATTACATAAGTTTCTTAAAATATCAACCCGTTAGCCTGCGCATGTCAAAAGACGTTTTGTATGGCGATCGAACCACCTTAAGGGCTTCCGTGGATACGAGGTATAAAAAATGTGTTGATTGCATGTGATCAAATATGAAGAGACGCCGTTTATGCGGATTAAGATCAAAAAATTTGGCTTTATAGCCTAATGTATGGATATGTCCGCAGAAGAGATGAGAACCTAAATCTCTGTATTACCATTAGAATATAGGTGTTAAGTGTTAACACCTATATTCTGAGTTAACACCAATTGGTAGAACTAGTTGTGCGCGCAGTTACGATAAAAACATTGTGATGTGATCCAGGAGTACAGTCCGCATCAAAAGTTTATTAAAGGGAATAAGAGCTTTTGAAGACGTCAATTGCGCAGTTACTTTTGATGCTGACTGTACCATCTTGTACGCGTTATCAGTAACAACATCTTTATGATAGTTTATTCGGCGGAAGAGCTCATGTTCTTCAATTATCACTTGAAAGTACCGGCTTGGTGTCCCATTAATTGTTTTCTCCTCCAAAACCAGCTCGACATATAGTAGTGTTAATCGACAACTACCTTTTGCCTTCGACTTCATTCGAATCGGTCCTTCATTCTGTGTCGTTGTCAAGAACTGCATCATATGAAATGTTATCATAATTTAACTGTGGGAATAAGTAAATAAGCAGACGTAGTTTTTACATTTGCCCTTATAACTCTGTTATCATGGGTTGTATAAATAAACATTTTATTTGTCCTAATGCTGAAGCACAAAAAAGCATTTTGATCATTTTATATTTTTAATTTTATATAAATAAAACATATATTATGATAAAATTGTGTTGTATACGATATGAGCGATAATTGCTTAAAAATGAATACAAGAGGTACGCAAGTGTTATCGCAGTGACAGTTAGTGGGTTTTTTAGCAAATAAACCTTGCATTTGCATGCGAGGTGGATCACCACAGGTAGAAATAAGTGAAATAACACAGAGAGCCACCTTTAAAATATTTTCCAACGACAGCGTTCTGTTTGGAAGTTGATTATTAGGTTGTGGTGGTAATGGTGATGTCTGCTTGAGAACATGTTGAGAACCTAACTACTACCTTCACCCATCATTCACCACGAAAGAGACAACCACATGAAAATGGGAAGCCAGCGCGTAGCGTACTGCAATCTTGATTAAAGGTCGAGACGAATTTATACGACAGTTGGTCTTTCTAAGTACATTTTAAGTTGGTAGACCATTACTCGGTAGGTAACTAGTTATACCTACATAGCCGTGATAGGTTTTCTTTTATATTTATTGTATGTACTACTGCCGTGAACTTTTTCACATCCCCATTATTAGCAATTTTACCGGCAGGGCGGCGGGACACAAGACTCGAACAAAAATTAGGGCTTTAAAGCCCAATATCTCGCACACGAATCGCGGAGTCAAAAATGGTTTTAAAAACCCCATAACATTGTTGAACTAAGCTATCCAAAGATACCCCCCCACACTATGGGTTTAACGAACGAGGAAAAAATTAACATCCCCTCTTTACATAGGTGTAGGTGAGGTACACAAAAAAAAACAAGATTTTATTCTACCGTTTTATCGATTGATTTATATTAGTCCAGGCAATGAACTGACTAATTTGTATGGAAAAAAATCAATTTTCGAAATAATTTATAATAGCTTATTTTTTCTGTGTAAATATATCATCAATTATATAGTCACCCAGTGACAGAATCCGACAAAATTTCAACATGAAAAAAAAAATATAAATTAACTATAGCAATTGAAAAGTCAGAAAAAATATTAACAAATATTTTTGTCTTTATTTTGCTCCGTATGTATGTATGTATGTAAGCACTTTATTGTACACAATAACAGGTTAAGGAATATACATGTCACACAATAGATCAAAGTACAAAGGCGAACTTATCCCTATAAGGGATCTCTTCCAGCTAACCTTTGAGCAATTGAGAGGAAGGTAGGTAGAACGAGATAGGCAAACTTATACCGTGTACAAAAACAGAGAAAATAAAGCAAATCCTAATTAGTATTAATTCTAGACAAATAAAAACATGCCAATACATATATAAATATACAATATAAAATATAATACACACTAACATATGTTACATATATATCGCAAATATACAATAAATAAATAAATACTATATTCAACCAATTCACAAGTCATTGGAAAGCCACAACTTCTTCAAATTCATCTTAAGTGACGCAACAGACTGCGACTGTCTCAGCGACAAAGGCAACTCATTCCACAATTTAACAGCGCGCGCAGTAAAAGATCTGGAGTATGTTCGCGTCTTTCTAGACGGTACAGCAAGAGTAAGGTTAGTACTCGACCGCAAGCGGTGGCCACTGCCGTCTGCCATATAACTAAACCGCTCAGAAAGGTAAGGAGGGGAAGTAGGGCTGAACAGTGTATTGAAAAGTAATGACAGGATATGCACATCCCTGCGCCGGCGAATCGGTAACCATCGAAGCTTAGAGCGGAATTCAGAGATATGATCATACTTGCGTAGACCAAATACATATCTGATACATACATTTTGTAGACGCTCCAGCTTATCAAGTAGCTCCTCGTTGAGGTCCAGAAACGCAATATCGCCATAGTCCAGAAGAGGAAGCAAAAGAGATTGAGTAAGGGTCAACTTGGTACGAAGAGGAAGGAAATTCTGGAGACGTCTTAGGGAGTGAAGGGATCTAAAGATCCTCTGACTCACCTCAGCTATATGGGGTGACCAAGAAAGCGTCTGGTCCATGGTGATACCCAAATTCCTGACAGTAGAGGAAAGAGGAATAGAAATTCCATCAAAAATAATGTCAGGCACCACCACCTTTGAGAGCTTATCTACATAGTAAGGACTACCAATAACAATCGCTTGCGATTTCTTCGCATTAATTTGTAAACCATACTTACACGCCCAGCAGCGTATAGATTCTAGGTTTCGATTGACTTCCGAAATTAATGCGGAGACATCATCCACAGTAGCCGCTGCATAAATCTGTAGGTCATCTGCGTAAAGGTGATATGATGTAGTTAGGGATTCGGTGATACTATTTATAAAAACAGAGAACAATAATGGAGAAAGCACCCCGCCCTGTGGAACGCCAGCGGAGAGTTCGCACCACTCGGACATCTTGTCATCGAACGTAACGCGCTGGCGCCTGCCAAAGAGGTAGCTGCGAAACCAGGATAAGGGAGTTTCATAAATGTTAAGAGAGCGGAGAATACCTAGCAGAATATCAAAATCTACCGTATTAAAAGCACTGCTAAAATCAAGAAGAACAAGGACAGTGAGCTTTTTGGACTCGATATTGAGACGAATGTCATCGGTGACGTTAACTAAAGCGGTGACCGTGCTATGCCCGGGGCGGAATCCGGATTGGAAAGGATTAAACAAAGAATTTCTGTTAAGATGAGAAAGGAGACGACGATTAACATAATGTTCAATGATCTTTGACAAAACTGGGAGAATAGAAATAGGGCGGTATTGAGTGAAAGATACAGCATTAGGGATTTTGGGGAGAGGAATTACGTGAGCATACTTCCACGATGCCGGAAAGGTTCCAGTGGACAAGGAGAAATTTATAATATCCGAAAGGGTAGGAACAATAAAATCCGCCACGAGCATAAGCATATCCACACTGAGGCCATCGTCACCGATTGCCTTCGTCTTAATAGATTTGAGAAGGGCAAGCGTCTCCTGCGGTGAAATCAAACCAAATTCAAAGGGAGATAGGTCGGGGTGTGTAATATTGGCAAGAAGTGAAAGAGTGGATTGCTTAATGGATGGGTCAAGAGTAACCGGCGACGTGCTGAAATGTTTGTTAATAGCGTCAATGTCAAGAGTATTGGAAGAACATTGCTGAGTTTTGCCGACCCCAAGAGACTTTAAAAATTTCCACAACTTAGAAGGGGGACACTCCTCTATTGATTTGTGGATATGGAGGCGTTTTGCTTCCCTACAGACTTTGTTGCAGCAGTTACGTATGGAAATATACCTCTGGCGATTTTCGTCCGAAGGAACCAGCCGGAACTTAATACGAGCTCGATCGCGCTTGGCCATGTACTGTTTGATCTCCGGCGTGAGCCACGGTGCAGGAAAGTGTTTAACTCGCGTTGGTTTCAAAGGAGCATGCTTATCAAAAATCGCAAGCAATATGGCATTGAAAGCCCCTACTTTCATGTTAACATCGTCATGACGACCTACACTGCTCCAATCAGCATGTGAAACATCATCCCAGAGCGCTTCCAGATTTACATCGCGGAGATTTCTACGCATGATTATCTTCTGTCTCTTCTTCGGGGGACGAATGTTAAAAGAGGCGTAAATTAAATCATGATTGGAGAAACCTGCAGCATTGAATTGCCCGTGGAGGGATACCAGATTTGGAGAAGTAGTAAGAATGAGATCTAAAAGAGAAGGAGGGCCGTTATGAGGAAAATGCGTAGCATCAAGTGGCAACACGCTTAGATTTATAGAAGTTGCAAGAGAACGGAGCTTAGCGGAGCGATGGTCATTTTTAAGGAGACAGGTGTTAAAGTCACCCATAATAATGCTGTGATCAAACTGAGGGCTAATATTGACTAAAACATTTTCGAGGGAATCAAAATAATTAATTTGAGATGAAGGGCTATAAAAAACGCCAAGAAGAACTTTGGAGTGATGTAAAGTCACGTCTAAGAAAAGATACTCGGAAGAGTTCGAGTAGACTGATGGCGACTGAGCAACTACTTGATAAGCGAAATTACTTTTTATATATATGGCAACACCGCCGCCCCGCACAGTTCCCGAACCGCCATCGCTAGGGCCAATCCTGTCATTACGAATCAGAATATACCCAGGCAAGGGATATAAAGTTGAAGGAAGAGAGGGCTTTAGCCATGACTCGGAGATAAGAATTGCATGTATATTGTTATTGGAGCTGAACGATGCAAGCAATTCAGTGTAATGAGCCGGCACACTCTGCGCATTTATATGAACGACATTGAAGTTTTTAGTAGAAGTTTTAAAAGTACAGTGCAAGCGTTCACTAAGATCAGGCATATCTGATGCGTCACTCAAGGAATCGTAAAAACTTGAAGAAGAGAGTGAAAAAAACTCGCTGTCCAAACTAGCATTAAACACGTCCGACATTGTAAATACGGTTGAATACAAATATATAGATATATATATACAGAAATATAAATAATTAATAAAAGAACCTAAGCTACTAGCTAAATCAACAAACTACTAATTACACTAAAGAGCAATCTGCCTCAATCGCTCGCCAGCTAAAATAAGAGTTACATCAACAAATGGCAAAAAAAAACAAAAGTAACGCAAAGAAAACTGAAATTACGGACACACCATCAGTATAAACATATGCACCTAGAAAAATACACCAATATAATTTTACTGCGCAATAACGAAACGCACAAAACGTCAAACAAATCTTAACCTACTAGAGACATTGACAAGAATGACAAGTGATGCACGACATTTCGAACAAATATTTTGAGGTGTACCGCGTACAAAAAAATAAAATAAAAATGATCTACTAGATTGGAATTTGGAATAAGAACAGCACATAAGAGGATACTAAGTATGGGCACCACGCCGTGCCGCTACGCTAGCGCCAACTCGGGAAGGGTTTTTGGGTCGACGCGGCTGCGTAGGAGGCACTCCAGCACCTGGCACCCTCGGAGCACCCGCTGACCCCGCACTTGCCCCCGCCGCAGGACTGTCCTCCTCCGCAGCCGCAGGCGCAGGCAACGACCGCAGTTCTTCCATCGACGTTATTTTCCGTCGCACTCCATCGCTGCACTGTACCACAATACGCCCGTCGCTTGTCCAGCTGTCTCTGACGCCATACAGCCTGCGAGCCTCCACGAACACAGCATGCCGGGTAGAAGTGAGGAACTCAGAGAGAGTTCTACCAGAGCCCTTGAGCAGTTTCTTCGAGGTCCAAACTGCGTTCCGAGCCCTGTGACAGCTGAACTTAAGTAGCACAGCCCGTGGTTTTGAAGGCATAGGGGTCTTACCAAGGCGGTAGCAGGCCATCATGGAATGCGCCGAGACCCCATCCACTTTGAGGTCCTGCTTGATGATGTCCATCGCTGTGTCTGTGATGTCTTCACCTGTAACCTCCGGAACACCATGCAGCAGCAGAATTCCAGCTCGAGAACGGGTTTCCATCTCCTCCAAAGTCTTCAAAACGAAGCCCATTTGTTCCTGGAGTGTCTCGACGGCCTTCCACAGCAGAGTTTTGAAGGTGCCGTAGCCACCCGCCAACAAATCCCCTCCCTGGTTGGCCACGGAACTCTCAAAAGCGGCCATTTGGGAAGTAAACATGGCCTTCATGTCGTCCATGCTCTTTTGCAGCTGTGCTAGGTGGTCCATTGTGTGCAGAAAGGCGTGTCCACTAAAAGTGACCTTTGAACTTGTGTTGTTATGCCAAAAAAAAGTGATGAAATAGGTGGATATTAGCAGAGGGCAGCAATGAGGCAGTAAGTATCACATGGAAGTGGTTACTACATTCAGAAAATGTAAAATACTATTTTTCCTTTATTTTAAAATACAGCTCTACTATTTTGACTTGTTGTTTGTTTGACTACCCACGGGAAATATTCAAGATAAATCGTACAAAACAAGACAACGCATGCTTTATATAAATCTACTTAATTACTTCCGGGTGGAAAGTTTGCCGGATTCTTCTTGGATCTTAGAATAACATTTTAAAATGAAATCAACAAAAACAACGCTATTATAAATTAGTGTTTTTTAAAACCGTATTTTGCCCTATACCTACCATGCTGAATTACAGTTTTCTAGTAGTAAGGGTTTCTGAGCTAAGCCGCAGACGGACAGACGGACATGGCGAAACTATAAGGGTTGTTGAGTACGGAACCCTAAAAAATGGATACATGTATTTATAGTTGATTATAGCTACATGTAAATAAAGCAAGAGATAAAAACTACAAATAGGTACTGATTAGCACCGAAGGTAACTATTCACGTAGCATTGCCAGTGGCATCAGCAGGAGGTCGTCATGCGTTCAATGATTTATTTATTTGCCTGTTTTGTAATAATATTTAAATCTTGCTGTCCCGCGGCTGCGTCCGGGTTCTTCAAAAACCATCATCATCCTTTAACGAGACAATATACTCAGCGTAAACATATGATGGTCCATACTAAATGTCATAGAAATAAAAATTATAAAATCGAATAAGTAGCTTCGAGAGTTATCAGAACTACAAACGTTCGTTAGCTGAAATTTAGACTTATGGTAGACGTGAAAACACTGTTGATGTAGGTGGAAAGGCTACGGTCAAAGAAATCAGGTCATGAAAACAGTAATTTCACTCAAATTCCGTAGTATTAATGCCATTTTGGTGTCAGCAACGCTGCACAAATTCAGGGGGTTACGGCCATAATAGCGGTTGTTGGTTTTATCACATCAATATAAACCGCAATATGTATCTTTGACGGAGACACTGATGTCACACTGAACACTGCGACCTCGCTCTTTTAGGTATATAAACAAAGTAACATTGACGTAATCCGGAATCCAATAGTAGAAATCGAATGGTTAACGCAAACACATTAGGCAGGTATTACATATAGGCTTCGGACCAACTTATGTGTCGCGGTCGCGGTATCTGTAAATGTTATCTATTGCAATAATATTTTCCTGCCGGTGTTTAAGTCTAATAGCTGTAAAAAAAACTGTTCAATATAATTTCACGACGGTCGGGAAAATAGTTTTCTGTGACAACAAGTTGGGTACAGAAAACTATTTTCTTTTGAGTAGTACTCGTATACGTAGTATAATTGTCACAGAGACCGGGAAAGATGGGCTTATCTTAAAGGTTATAAATTGCATATAAACAGCTGTCTGTCCTAGGGGTCATGATTCGGCGCGATACGTACAGTGAAAGCATTTCTGCACCTACGTGATTATTTTGTCTAATAAATGAGGGATACATAATGATAATAATGAAACTGCCACGCGATGCTGAGTGCCTTTTTGATTTAACCTCGATTTATAAATGGTGGTTTTATCTAACACTTAATAAGCCCGACTGCTTCAGATTATTTATTGACAGTCAGAAATATTTATAGCATGTACTCTCCATCCCTTCAACTATCACCACTTAAAAAATCACGTCAATTCGTCGCTCCGTTTTGCCGTGAAAGAAGGACAAACAAACACAACCATACACTTTCCCATTTATACCTAATATTAGTATGGATTAAACTCATAACTAAAATGTTAGGAGTCTCTACATACTTAGAATGAAAACAGTTTTTCACTGCTCTAAAACTAGCAATATTTTGAAGAATCCATTTATGCCGGTCCTATTCAAAATGACATTTATATTCAAGGAAATTACCTTGTGATCTTATAGTTTTGCTTTAGTAACTATTTCATAAATACGGGAGTCCTCGTAACAAAACACGAATTTTACTACTAAGTACCTTTTTATCATTTTGAACCCGTTGGATATTAGAGTAGGTTGATGGAAATTGTACTTACATTACATTGAAAAAAATGTTTTATTATAAGTAAGCTACTTCAATGTATATTTTAAGTCTCCACTTAATAGGTACGTAATCCTATACTATCCTATGAACTGAGCAATATTTGTATGTAAATACATATGTATCTTATCTATATATATTTGAAATCACGTTCTCGAAAACGGCTCTACCAATTTCAATGAGATTTGGAATATAAGTGTTTACGGTGGTAAAAAATCGATCTAGTTAGTTAGGTATACTTGTCTGAGAAAAATCGTTTCCTCCGTAAGTACCTATTTATTTTATTTTCACCCGAGCAGAGCTCGGTCGCCCAAGGACTAATGATGATGATAATAATGAGAAACAAAAAATATCAAAATCAACCGAAAACTGAAATGTAACATAAACCTGCGACTGATTTGATTTGCCTAATAAAAAAAATAACAGCATATATATTGTTGAAGGTGAATAATTACGCATTTCGAATGTAAACGAGGAAAAGATAATCATGGCTTAGAGATAAGAAGCAACCGGTGTTACGCGACTAATCGATATACACCGTGCATGCTATTTACGAGTACGGTATCACGTTTCATCCATTCATCACTCCTAACACAATCTACCACTTTATTTTGCATTTTTTTATTATGAAATGGCGATTAGCACTTACTACTATTTTAGGACTAAATAACATTATTGGCTAAATTAGATTAAATTAACACGTAAAACTTTGCTTTCTTAATTAATCATGGCATATCTTTCATCGATCGCTCGGACTATCTGACGTTAAACCTTCAGAGGTGGTCGAACAGTCGTTCAACTCGAATCAAAAGCGATTATTATGCGAATGATGGTCTGTGTAGGTATGGCTTACGACTGATCTCCATTTGAGCAGGGGCCCGAATGATTTTAGTCAATTGATAAGGATTCGAATTATAAATCCTGTAAAATGAGTAAATTTATTTTTATTATTATTTATCTTATGGCGGTTACACACTGGTTATACATATATACATTTGCAATGAAAGATTAAAATTTACAATTCCTGTGCCAGGCGTTTAAAGACTTTAAAGTCCTCAGCTGGTCCGTTGTATCTGGTGTTGGGGTACTCGAATACTATGTGGTGTAGGTATTGTTTGTTCCGGGTTTCCACAGTCGCACGCCGGTGACTCGCTCCATCCCCATTTGTGCCAGAGGTATGCGCAGTTTCCGATACCAGTCCTTAGGCGATTCAGTCTGCACCAAATTTGACGATTTTCATTAAACCCCTTGGGCCGCTCATCAACCTTAAGCTCAAAAATGGTATTGTTGATATTGTGCTGCTGGGATTCCCATTGTTTCATCCACACTTCGCTATCCTTCCACGTGAGAAATGAGTAAATAAATAATAGTGAATCAACCTCCGACCGTTACTCCCGGTTGCGCCCTAAAAGAGCCCGCTTTGACACATAATCCCAAGATTTGCCATAGGCACTGGTTTTGCAAAAGCGAAAGCCATCTGACCTCCCAACTCGGCGGGAAAACTAGACCTTATTGGGATTAGACCGGTTTCCTCACGATGTTTTCCTTCATCGAAAAGCTAACGGTAAATGTTCCGTAGAGTTTTTCGGCACTTATGTACTTATAGACATAAGTGCCGAAAAACTCTTTAGTACGAGCCGGGATTCGAACCCACGGCCGCCGCTTAATAGCCGCATACCCGATAGACTAGGCTACCTAGGTTCAAATAAACAATCGTGAATAACAAAACTAAATATTAGCCGAGACGTAGCCTTCAGTGATGCGCTAGGAATGCCAGGTTATTTAGTGACTAATACTGATAATTTTCCTGATCGCGACGATAATTTGACTGTACGCCTGCAAAAAATGTTCACCTGTGATAAATGTGGAAAAGAAAGCAGAAAAAAGCCAGGTCTAAAACGAATGCGGTTTACAAATCACACAGGTGGACAGCACACGTAGTTTTAGCCAATGGAAAACCATGATCCCTGGCAGTCCGTGTGAATCAATATCAAAATAAAGTGTCAACAGCCCGTATTAATATTGAAGTCGGTACGGAAGCACCTTGACTGCTTAAATGGGGACACGGTGTCAACATTAAAATCGCACTTTATCTCTCCCCAAAACGTGACTCGATTAAAAGCCCAGGTGTTTTCCAAAGTGGCACTGTGTAATCCTGTCGAACACTCATCCAATCTATTTCTGTGGCATTGTTGGGCATCAGTTAAATACGGCTTATAGTAATGGTACCTATAAGAGTTATTATTGCTTGTTGGAAGTACTTTTTAGGGTTCCGTACCCTAAAGATAAAAACGGTACCCTAGTACTAAGGCTCCGCTTTCCGTCCGTCCGTCCGCCTGTCTGTCAAATTTTCACAGATGAGGTATTTCTGTTTCCGCTATAAGAACACATACTAAAAATCAGAATAGAATAAATATTTAAGGACTTAAGGACACAAACGTTATTTTTTTGTCTTTTTTGTAGATAATGGTACGGAACCATTCGTGCGCGATTCCGACTCGCAATTGGCCGGTTCTTTTCAATTCAGTTCAATTAATTTATTGTTTAGTAAAACATAGGTACAAGTACCGTACATTGGTGTTACGAAATTAGTCTAGGATCACTATGTTCTGGCCACGAGGCGTAAAAACAGTCAGACGTAACTATTAATAATTTATTATAATAAAATAAAACAAAATTAACATTCAAAATTAAAAGATTTTCTAAATTTTCTTTACCTTTGAGCTCTTTGCTTACGTATGTAAACACGTCTGATGACTTTGATACTATGAAGTGAATTTCCCAAACTTGTTCAATAGTAATTTTAAGTGAGTAAGTACTAGATAGAGTGATATAAGTTATTCACGCTACTTACCACTGTTCCAAGGTTATCCTGAAAATCCATGGCATAGGTATACATCCTGGCATAGGTATACATGAAGCCAGTGCTGATGATAATTTAATGATCTCCACTGAAAGCTAATATTAGGCGTTTTTCATCGACCTATCCAAAGAAAAACATGCTCCTCTAACCCCGCTTCCGTTTTTCTGCTAACAGACTACACGTTAATTTTATCCCGGCTTCCCGATACCAGTTTCGTTGGGAATAAGGGACACCTATTCCCGGTCGCTCCAGATCTCGTATAAGCGATATTGGTTGCCCTGGCGACCGGCCAACCGGCGACACGTGTGATGCACCGGGCCTGGTTTACAAAGATACTTACACCTAACAGATGGACCAGTGTAAATCCTACCTCTGACTACGCAATAGTTGTTTCGATTCTAGGTGTCAAAGTATACTAGTGCTGAGTTGGCTGTCAATTGTTTAGCAGCAGGTCGATCACGTAACGCATTGTACGCGCGTTTAGGTAGATTAAGATGTCAACTTTTATTTTATACTATGGAAAAATTACAGTTGGAGATGTTATCCTAACATGCGTTCGATACGTTAGGCCCTCATGACTCACGTCGTCGCACAAACATTACCACCTTACCGTGGTAAATAAGTTAGTCACTCGCGCGTTATAAGCTTTGAGTCAATGCTGCCTGTTCAAAATGATAGGGTTCTAACTCACAGCTGCAGCTGTATGCAACTTTGAAGATTCAACACTCTTAGTGATTTGTTTCTTGCTCGCTCGCTGACAGTTTAACTGGGACGGAATTCGGCTTATTCTAATGGCACCTCATAACGTAGCAACCAGATGTCACCGGATATCTGACTAATTATGCTATTCATGGCAATCGTATCGCGTGCAATGCTAGTATAGAAACCTGAAGGGTCATGTCATGATATATGGCAAGTTTTCTTATAATCTGACAGAAACAAGGTTAAATCGAGCCTCTGTGTGGTGATAATTTTCCAGTGGAAGTGACACTGTTCACAAATTGTCTGTGTTCATTTACTCAGACAATGTGCATGTACTCACATCTTCCTACGTAAATACTAAGAACCCGCTTTCCTGAGATAAACATCTGAATCAACTTACGAAAACAAGCGAAAACCTAAGAAACGTTAGTGTGTCAAAAGTATCTGAGGCCCTACCGCGAAACCAAAACGAAATTCGTTCGTGTATCTCCCTCTCTGTTGCACTTGCTAGTTCGAGCGACAGAGATGGAGACACCCGAACGAAGTTCGTTTGCACTTCGCGGTAGAGCCCATCTGATGTCATATTTGGTCAGGGTTCAAGTTTCTAAGAGTCCTTCACATTTATTGGAAGCTCATAATATTATTATAGCTCCGACTCTTCTATACATTCATAAACCGTCAAACTTTACGACATAATATTTAGTTGCGTAATTTGATTTTACTGCCTGCAGTACCTACCAAAACATTAAATGAATTTATTGATAGTTATTGTAACGACGTTTATTACTTAAGCTTTGTATTAGTTTCCTATGTCATTATATAATAGTATATTGTGATACAAGTGAGGTATGTTGATAATTACATCAGAGGCGAAATTGTTCACGCGAACCGTAGGTGAGCGTGATAAGGAAGCCGAGGATGTAATTATCAAAGCCCACGTGTATCATACGACGTTTTTCAACACATTTTGCTAGGAAACAATCATTTTCATAAGATGAAAATGTTATAGGCATGCCAAATTATTTTCTTTACATTAAGTAAATCATTAAGATGACAACAGGTTTTTACTCACGATTGCACATCGCCAAGAATTTCCAGCGGCGTACATTCTATTTATCACTTTTCTAGTCACCACGAGTCAACATTTTTGAAAATAACCAAACACGCATAAACAAATTTTACAAATATTTCTGAAATAACCTATAATGGTGCACAACAGTTTTTTTTTCGTTAAGTTTGCGCAGTGTGGACACAGAAATCTCTTAAACAGCCAATACAAAATAATAGTAGATTATACACCAAGGGGATAAAGCACTGTTTTATGTCACGGGAGCGAATTGAATCCCGAACGTAACGAAGGACTCATAATTTAACTCCTGAGCGTAGCGAGGGAGTTATAAGTTAATTCCTAAGCGAAGCGAGGGAATTAAGACTGAGTCCTGAGAGCAGTGAGGGGTTCAACCGCCCAAGACTAAAACAGTCTTATCCCCGAGGTGTATACTCTACTTTTCACACCTTATGCGAGACAAAAAAACAGGCTCAGTAGATAAATAATGTTTATTTAGCAAATTAAAAGTACATAGTAACATTAGACACGTTAGTCCAATTATGGAAAGATAAGGTAATGTTTTTATTTGGTACGTTTATTGAGGTTGAGTTGTCTAATTTGATAAACTCAGGCGTCAAAACACTTTCATCACTCGACATTTTCAATATTATTTTTGAAATTAAATCTTCTATAGGCACCTACAAGAACTCGATTTGTTCGTCACGCGTGAACAAATGAAGGCGCGCGACGTTCCAAATTCGAAAGCACAAGCCGTGGTCCTAGATTCGAAATTCGAATTTCGAACACCGCGCTCCTCCGGACCGGGGTTCACACGGAGGCAAACTTCATTTATTTTGTCAAATCAAGTAGGCCATGGCCTAGGACAAATTGTGTTTAGCAAAATTAAACTTTATGCATATAGTAATAAGAATTATGAAAAGTGAAATCATATTATTAACCAGCGGGTTATAATGAAATTCAGTACAACATTATAACCCGGCTAATACCAAGGGATTTAATGTCTTGCTTTCGGTAGGGTTTACATGACCTATAATTCGGCATTGTCGAGCATGTGGTGTGAAAAAATATATTTTCATTTTAAAATGTTATCTGTATTTAATTATCATATCAATTATCTGTATTTAAGGCGCCGTGGGTTCAGCGAAGTGAAGCGAACAGAGTTTTTGAAACAATGTAATGCGTCTGTTTATAATAATTTGGTTAAGAAGGATTTCTGCAGGGAGATCAGTGTTTAGAAACATGATTAAGCAATTTTCGCTCGATAAAAAAAAATCGCCAACATACCTCTAATTACACTCTTTAAAACGATATTACATTTTTTTTAAACTTGCTACTTACATGAAACTTACATCAAAAATTGCGTATTTGTATTTTAGATGGTAATCAGTGAATACATTTTTTTTAAATAATTCCAATCAAAAATAATAATTCGAAAACATCGATAACTCGTGCCCGACCACCGGCCGCCGGCCGCTCAGTGCTCAGCGAGCTGCGTGCTCCCTATAATGGGGAATAAAAAGAATAAAACTAAAAAAAGGAGAAGGAGTCATGTTATGAATTGCAGAGCGATTGCCCGAAGAACAAATGCGAAACGGTAAGTGCAATCACAGATAAATAATAAATGCAGTAGTGTAGGTGCCTACTTACTTAGTGGCTGTGTGACGCGCGTAAGTTATATTATGTATCTGAAGTGGGAAGTTCGCTATATACTTACCGAAGATACTTTCTGAATTTCTTTCTTTCTCTTCTGAATGTAATCATTCTCTTTAAAAATTTTTTAGGTTGTTGGACCGCAACAAAGAAAATAACGAAACCGTGTTCCCATCGAATGAGTACGTAATAATTATTTTAGTCTAATCAGAGGGACTACCGCGAAGCGAAAACGAACTTCGTTCAAGTATCTCCCTCTCTGTCGCTCGAACTAGCAAGTGCGACAGAGACGGAGATACACGAACGAAGTTCGTTTCGAGGAGAAGGGCAGGGAAGATGGAGTGAAGGGGAGTAGATTGGAGAGGACTGGTGTGGGAAAGAGAGGAGAATAATGGAGTGCTACATGGGGAGGAACGGCTTGTCTGATTTGGATGAAACTTTGTTTACATATTTGAATGGGTCCATGGATGGTATATAAAGACAATAGGCCCGATAAATGGGGTCGTGATCACAATTGAAATGACGAATGGTTGGACCGATTTTTATGAAACTATGTGTTTAGGTATTTAAGTGGGTCCCTGGATGGTTTGAAAAACAAACAGTTGGACCCGGTAGATGGCGTTGTGATCGCGATATCTTGAAAAACCGGATTTGCTGAACATGTGACAACACTGTATATTTTAGTGGGTTCAGGGGATGGTTTGATCGAGGGAGACGAAGAGAGAGAGAGATGGTATTTGTCTATCTTATATGGCGAGAGAGGAAAAGAGAGATAGTGTGTAACGAAATCTTAAATGTTTATGAAGCAGAAACGTCCGCTATCGAAATTCCAAATTTCGATCATAGTGGAAAATTGAAAAATTATTCGCCACGAGCGGGATTTGAACCCACAACCTCTGGAATCCGTCCATCGCTCTCCCAATTGAGCTACCGTGGGTCCGCTAATGGTGACGAATCTTTCAATCCCTTCCACTATTGTATTTACACCTTAGTAAGGCTCGTAGCGACATCTTCCGCGAAGTTATTACAACTTCTGAAACGGCACCAACGTCTCAAGTTACCTTGAAGACGAAGGGGAAAATCAACCCATGGAAGTAATTTATATTAAGCGCGATGATGCGTTTTGGAGTGAAAAAATGGAGAAAAAACTTGTGGAATTTTATATTGGTCATTTATTGCCAGAATTAGTTGACTCGCGGCAAGCGAGGAATGCCAATTAGAGGAGCGTCTCCTAATCGATCGACATAAAAATAATTTATGTTATTAAACAAAATAGTAGACACTTACACACACACACACTCTCTTTCTCACACACACACACACACTCTCTCTCTCTTTCTCACACACACATACACACACATAATATCCTGTACTGGGTAGTACCAGCTGCTGTTCATATTGACTGTTATTCATGCTTCTTAAACATTTATCGATGAAGAAGGTATGGCAAACAAGTTTTTATTTATTTATACTAAATGTTCTTCGCTAAAATTCATTGTGTGTAGGTACCTACCCTAGCAAAGTACTTATAAAACTTTACTTTCCAATAAATTGTGAGTATCCCAGTTGAAATTCGTCCTCTTTTCTCAACTCCACTCTACTCCTCTCCTCTCCTCTTCACTTAACTCCTTTCCTCACCACTCTACTCGACTTCTCTCTTTTTTCTCTCCTTTTTTAAACCCACCGGTTCATTTGATTAGTTTGGCGAATTTACCGGGTGTAATACCGTCAGCGCCCATCGCTATTTTATTATACCTACAGGCTTGAGGTCCCGGGTTCGAATCCCGGTAAGGGCATTTATTTGTGTGATGAGCATGAATATTTGTTCCTGAGTCATGGATGTTTTCTATGTATTTAAGTATTTATTTATCTATTTAAGTATGTATATCGTCGTCTAGTACCCATAGTACAAGCTTTGATTAGTTTGGGACTAGATCGATTTGTGTAAGATTGTCCCCCCAAATATTTATTTATTTTATTTAGGGTAAGTCCGGGGTAGTTGGCCATAGTTTTTTTGGAACACTGTTAAAATAAATGCTTACATATCACGAATACATATTTTATTTTTTATTAAACTTTGGTTAATTAACTTTAGATTATTAAACAAAAAAAGTATGATATCTAGATAAATTACATCGAAAAAAAAACCCTTTGAAAAAAATACACGATTGGCCATCTCTCCCAAGGTGTCCGGGTGTGATGACCATACCTTTACAGGAAAGATGGCCATAACTTAACTCTCTCAGTTAGTATGTTTTTCGTAATTTTGTTTTTATACTTAAGCACGTGTCCTCGAACTCGGTGCAATTCTTATGTAGCCAAAACTACACTGAAACCAGTCTTCGAAGAAAATAACTTCTAATAGGTAATTATCCCCACAGCCGTGGCAGTTTCTTTCGTTTACAAACCGAGCTGGCAGTTTTGGATATTTTTTCCTGCTTAGGTTTCCTGGATTGTTTTATATACTATTCTTTGACACACATTCAGCATCATATCATATGGCATACCGACTAAACCTAGCCAGTGGCCATCTCTCCTTTTCTTGCGGGAGAGATGACCACACCTAATTTAAAAACAAGTTCATGACATGACTTGCCAAAGTCTGATCTTAGAACAATGAGACACTCATATACTTTGCAACAAATACACGAAAACAGCATTATTTTGAGAAACTAACATCATCACCTGGTAAAACATGACCTCTCCAAAAATATTGACACGAGTCTAAATAATCAAAGACGATTTTACTTAGGTACTTTCTGTTTTTTTTTCGCCTAATTGTTAATTGCACCCGTGCTCTTAGGCACAAAGCGAAGCGAAATAAACAAAAAGTCGCGAAATCTAGTCACTGCTTCCATGAAATATTTCGATGGGCCATCTCCCCCTTATGGCCATCTACCCCGGAATTACCCTACTTTATTTTTTAATACACACATGGTTGGCAACTGGCAACCCATTTACTTTCCGGTCTGTGAAGTTACTACAATTTTTGCTTTAGTTCTAAAAACCGCGGTAGTGCGCGTCTAAACTAGAATATGAATTAGCCGCTTCGTTGCGGTACTGTTTACTCTGTACTGTGTGTTTCCACTATGCGCGACGGCGGGAGACGTGCGGGCGGAGCATCCCCGCGCGCGCGGGGGCCGCACCCCCTGAGACGATATTTTTCGCTGAACCTACGGCGCCTTAATTATCAAAAGTGAATAGTTTTACTAAATTAAACGTTTCTATATCATATACAAAAAGAAGTAGTCAATTAATTAACAAAAAGGATTTAATTTGTTTAGTCGAGTAAGAGTCCATTTGCCGAGAATTTTAAAAAAAGCTGTACATTCTGTACAACCCGGTTAATTTAAGAATGCACCGTGTTCATGTATATATCTTGCTGCAAGGTACCAACGTGACTTAATCGGGATATAACCATAACACACAAGTGTTGTAATGTTATAAAACACGCGTGTTTAATATCCAGGATTATGAGCCTAAAAGCAACACAATAAGAGGTACGTTACGAGCAATTGTGTTAAAAATAATGAAACACATTTTTTTCTACGTATTTATATGCATAGGTGGTATGCTGAGGGGCTACCGTGAAACGAAAAGGAACTTCGTTCGTGTATCTCCCTCTCTACCGCTCGAATTTGCAAGTGCGAGAGAGACGGAGATAAATAAATAAATAAATATAAGGGGACAATCTCGGTAAGACTTGTGTTATGGGTACTAGACGACGATATATATAATAGATATAAATACTTAAATACATAGAAAACATCCATGACTCAGAAACAAATATTCATGCTCATCGCACAAATATTTGCCCTTACCGGGATTCGAACCCAGGACCTTCAGCTTCGTAGGCTACGAACACACAAACAAAATTTTATCACTTATCGTTGTGGAGAATACCGTCACTATCGCACTCGCATACTTGTTAGAACGTGACGGACGTTTTATCCACAGCGATAAGTGATAAAATGGCAACCGTGCTACGCCTTGGTCGTCGACTAGTACTGTCAGCATCAGAAGTAGCTAAGCAAAAGAACACGCTCAAAATAACCTGCACAGATCCTTATTCCCTTGTTATTAGAGTTCGTGTGTAGATCATTTTAAGTACTAGAACTGCTTTGCAACTTCTGCTGCTGACTGTACCTACAAGTTTTGCTTAGTTTGGGAGGTCGATTTTTGTAAAATTGTCCGCAAATATTTATTATTATTGAATAATTATTAAGTTCCATAGTGTTCGTAAATAAACCCAAACCCTATTCCTCCATCACGTAATTCTGAAGATATTTACATAGTTTGGTAGGTACTATAATTTAGTTTGACCACTTTAACAACACCTATTAAGTTGGAACTTGGATGGTATAGTGATTTAACGCCATCTATGAGAGAGCCGATGCAATAGAAACTCAGCAGACAAGTCAACTCGATTGGTGCTTGTATGGTATACGTTTTACGATTGTAGTGTTACAGCCTAAATGCAGATAGCGCTGAAGTATACACTTAGGTATTCAGATAATCTTGTGAAGTTCTTTTCAGTATATGTATGAGAGTCACTAATCCTTATCAGACGCTATAAACGCAATATAAGAAATTGAGAAAAGTTTTATCTGGCAATAGTGACAATGTTTGAAGATCAAATGACTTTCGCCTACTTAGCTATGCTACATAAGTACCAACGCTTTTATAATTCTATTGTACTTAACTAGAATCAGTAGGTACCAATTGAATTTACCCGACTGTGATGCTTTTGATTCAGTGGGTATACTGGGTATATGTATCAGAGAGGTGTATCATCATTCTCCTAGCGTTATTCCCGGTAATGTCCGCTTTGACACCTAATCCCAAGATTTGGCTTAGGTACTAGTTTTACGAAAGCGACTACCATCTGACCTTCCAACCCAGAGGGAAAACTAGACCTTATTGGGATTAGACCGGTTTCCTCACGATGTTTTCCTTCACCGAAAAGCTAACGGTAAATATTCCGTACATACGTTCTGAAAAACTCATTGGTACGAGCCGGGATTCGAACCCACGACCGCCACTTGACAGCCGCATGCCTGAACCACTGGGCTACCGTAGCTCGTAGAGAGTTGTATGTAGATTTTTAAATACATATATATAATAAAATTTAAGGCTGTTATCCCATAGAAAATCGTGATGTCCGCCGAATTCCTATATAATCACTCTAGAATTTGTTAATAAAATAACGCAAAACCTGAAAACAGTTCCAGTCGGCCAACGCTCCATACAAAATAAGAAAACCACTCTTCAAAAGAAAAATCTTTTATTTTTCACATTCTACTGTCGATTCTGAACAAACTGTTTTCAGGTTTTGCGTTATTTTATTAACACGTATAATTCAATGTCAACTCGTATTACATTAATGCGTTTGTCGACAGTTGGACGACGCGACCCTGCAGGTGTTCAAAGATGGCGACTACGGGCCGTACCTCGACCTGGACTCCACGCTCAACGAACAGGAGGAAGAGCTGGAGGGCCTTCAAGAGAGGTACGTACCAATAGCTTTTTGTTTTCTTTGGGGAATACGTTGACGCTACGGCTCGGCTGCACGCTCGCGTGGCGACCGGACGGGTGTATATATTGGGACTTCCGTACAGGAGACCTAGACTACCCACTTGAGAGGGAACATTACCTTAGCCCTTTTTCAGATGTAAGAATTGTAGATCAGTATTTCTGGCGCTCTGATGTAGGTTGGACTTCGCACTAATCCGATAAGGATAGTTAGCTGCAGCGTCGACTAAAGTGAAAAACTGAAAATCGAGGTATGGTCTCGATTGTTTACTTCTCCGAAAATTAAACAGCCTTATTTTGGAAACTGCATAAGAAAGAAAAGGAAGCATTGATTTTTGCGTTTATTGTTGACGCCATGATATGCAAAAGGCCTTTTTTGCGGCCTGATGGAATAGGCCGGTTAAAACATGTTCGAGGCAACCTAGCACTTATAGAAATAAGATTAAAAAAAAACTCAAAACATACCGACACAGCTATTGATCATAACTATTGATATTATTTCAAAAATTATAAATCGGTCAAACACCTCGGAGAAAACTGTCGAGAACGTGTGTGGAAATAGTAGTTTATGCGACTGATCCATAATGAGAGCCCTTAAAATACGAGTGTGGTTTTATGAAACGAGCGTCAGCGAGTTTCATAATAGGATCACACGAGTGTTTTAAGGCCTAATTATGTACAGTTGCATACACTACTTTATCTACACACATATCATAAGTAGTAGTAAGTAACAGCAAAAAACCAACAAAAAAATGACAACAGCAATGGCGGCAATTCGATCATCCGTCACGACGTCAGATTTTTAAAAAAATCATAGACAAACGAATGAAGTCCCTATACTAATATCACTCGAGATCAAAATGTCGTACGGTTTGTATTACAAAACGTACTGAATTGACGTTTCGTATCGATAACTGTTTTAATATCTATGGATACTAGAGTAGAGACCCACTTGAATTTTGACAGATGTTCCAAATTTAAACTCATAACGATACAAATTTATCAAAAATCTGTACTGTAATGACATTACAGTACAGATTTTACCTACTACCACAGACAAGAAAGTTCTCATAGTAAAATCGGTTGTAGTAATGCTGGTCATTTCCTACCGTTTCTGAACGCATTTTAGAGCAGTAATGATATGTGCGTAGATAAAATTAATTACCACTCATCTTTCCTCTTAACCAACATCTCCATCAACCATAATCCAGCCTTTTCGCTTATTTACGAGAACGGCCAAGAGTTCGCTCAAACCAGAGATGGGCAAAATGTAATGAATAACATTTTTAATCGCGAGCAACTTTTAAAAATGGCGAATGGCGTTAATCTTAGTCACGATTCAATTAATCGTCGATTAATCACCAGCGATTAATTTTCTCTCGATTAATATTAGGAACATATATTCGATATTTTTGTCTTTGTTTCGAGTAACGTAGACTGTATGGAATTTAAAAAGTTACTCTTACTCACGGGCGTAGCCAGGGGGCGATTTAGTCGAATAAAATGACGATGAATCAATCCTCATTCGAAAACTTTGACGATTAATTCAATCGTGATTATGATTAATCATCTAACGATAGAATTATATAATGTTTTAAATTTATTAATCAATGAATGAATCAATTAAGTAAACACGATTTTTTCGTGGAGGTTTTTTTTAATCGTTTAATGCCGATCTCCGGCTCAAACGTAACAATACTTGCATTCACAATCCACCTTATGCATAAAACTATAAACTACTCTTATAAAAAAAATAGCGCAAAAATAATTAGTCATGTATGTAGGTATACGAGTATAATCAAAATTAACTTCATAAAATGTAATAAAGGGTTAAAGGCTCACGCAGGGCTCAGGTAATGTTCCCTCTGCGTCTCCTGCCCGGAAGTCTCATGATGTGGCCACTTCAAGTGCACCTTTAAGTATGCACATGACCTGTTACGCGGTTGTCATTGTTTGTAAAAAAAACATTGTAACTTTCAGACGGTTATGCTCCAATTTTCGTGTCAATCAGAACACTAGAAGTTAGCGTTAGTTAGTTCACCGTATGGTGTCGGGTTAGAATCACCACATTTCTTCCTGTGGGTGTCGTAAGAGTTCAATAAGGGAACAGGGTTGAAGTGTGTTGTGGTCGATGGCCTAGCAACCTGACGCTGCGATATTCAATTTTATCGATCTTTTATACCCACAACGTTATCAACTTGTCATAGGTAAGAGGGGCACAGGCCTTGGGGACCACAGATTGAATGAATATGTGTACCTACGAGCTGGCCCGGTGCACTTCCTCTTCCCCCCCTTGTTTGTCAATGAACGGTGCAGCCCAGCATCCATTAGTATACGTTACTTGCTTATTGTGTATTATTTTGCCCTTTCAAGGTACCTGAAAATAACTTGTATAAGCCCCGTGATGACAAGTGTGGAAGTGTGTGTGGTTTCAAGACCCGCTGGTCCAGGGTGTCACCCGATCATACCAATGAGTTTGTAACCAGAATATAATGACTAAGGACGAGGAGATTTCTACCTCGGATATAGTTATCAGAGATCAGCACTCACAGTACCGACTTTATTAATCGACAATATCTTTTAACGGTCAAACGGCTGCTTAATGACAACGCCAGTAGACCAGAGAGTAATCTAGTATTTACAATATGGATGGTAACAATTTAAGATCATAATTTTGAACTAAGTACTACTAGCAGTTTCTATAAACAAGTGGCAGATTCCGAAACAGTTATGAATGGTGGCCAACATTACAATATATGAAGATATATCATGCTCCTCTTATCTCCGAAATATACCCAGTGTACATTAGAAATTATTACATATATTAAGATAAGATTGAGTTATATAAAAGTAAAGTATAAAAAATACTGTCTCTATTTTGGTTTTTTAAATCGCAAAAAATGCTTTATAGCTACAAGTCAGACTCGCTTGAGACCGTCTTTGCGTTTAATTTTAATGATACGTCCTAAGTCTAAAGTCAGTAGTAATGTTTGGACTTCGCGGGCACTTACGTAATTACTTTTACGTCACACCTGGCCATAATGCGAGTTTTACTGCACGTTGCGCGTACGGGAAAACTCGCATTGTGTCCAGGTGAAGACGTAAAATTTTGTACTCAACACGGGCAGTAATTCGTAAAGCCCCAGAGCGCATATATATGACCCTCACCTTCGGTTCGGGCCACAAACACCTGCGATCTGGGGCATTCACGAATTCACCGCCCTAGTTACGTAATGTACTATTATTAATATTTATTTACCTCTAGAGCCTTAAGATAAATCCTAGTTCTAAATTAACACTTCCTTAGGATACCGGTAAGTTCTTATAGAATGTTTCATCATTTTGGATAATACTAGGTAAGTAATTAGTAATTACTGACCTTATAACCAGAGTAAGCTGCAGTAAATGAACGCATGAGGATTATTTTTGACCTAAAAAAATAGTTCAATGTAAGACAAGCTTTACCTGCGACCGAAGTTTGCATAGAAATGTGGTGGGAATACACGTACCTATTTCCTCTTTTTGACATAGGAGGACACACGCAGTTCTAATTTAACCTAATTAGTAAAGTTGAGACAGATTAAAGTAACATTCCATTTTTGTTTGCCAAAACATACTATACCATACAAGATATTTTAGTGCAATCTTTTTCAATTTTAAATCAATTATTTATTTTCAATTTTAATTTATATTTTTTTCCAAATTATTGTCAATTTTGATTATTTTTAATGTGATGAATCTTATTTAATTTTAAAATTTAGTTTATTTTTAAATTGTACTTATTTTAAATCATAATTTATTTGAAATAGTTATTGGTATGTTTCAAAAAAAAGTTGTTTTTTGTGATGCATGCCGATTTGTAGCTGTTTGTGTGCCAGGTGGCGAAACTTTTAAAATGTAAACAAAACAATGTCAAGAGATTTAAAGGTGTAGTGATTTTACTCCTTTCTGTAATGAATGTAATAAGCTTGTTCTAAGCATCCATTTATCCATTTTATTTTATTTTATTCTATTGAATTTCCTCCAAAATGTCTAATGCGTCACGTAGGCAAATAAGTATACCTATCTATAATCATATTGCATGCGGGTTGTCTGCGCCGAGATTTATCTAGACATTATTATAAACCTATTAGCAATGTGTTTTACCTAGTAATGTTATCAAATGTTTAATCTGTCGGTGGGTGTCATGGGCTGTTTCATATAAATAATATATATACTATAAATACGACTGTTTGTTTCTCCATTAAATAAAAATAAAAAATTGACATCATTGCAGTAGTAGTGAGCTGAGAGTAACGGTTAACAACCACTAGCGATCTTCGAAAACGACAACACAGCTTCGCACATCTCTGGTGGATATTCACCCTATGGCTTGCGTCGCGCGTTTGTATCGCTACAAAAAGTCCCCTTGTAACTGTCACGTAACTGTCCTATTTTTTAAAAATTACTATCTACAATAAAGGGTTTTTGAAAGCTATCAAACTTCCATTAAATCATTCTTAGAAAGTTATCAGGAGATTAATACGGATATTAATTAAACATGTCATCATTTCATCAACAATGATACGATATAACTTCAAGAACCTCCATAGAGTATATATTGATTATATACTTGAAAGCATAGCGTATCTATAACATCTCAGTGGAGCATGAGTGCGAGCATGCTTTGTGCATCCCTATATAATGACATGTATGTAATACGTGGGGTGTCCACACTACACCGATGTACAGGGAATAGTACCTACCTAGTACTATTAATTTTTAGGACTGCTTATTACAAACACAAAACACACAGCAGTAAGATGGTCTCTTTATCACCTTAGTTGGCTCTTTTGACTGTCTCAAACGATTATTTAGCAAATGGAGACCAGACAACCGATTTTTGACTTTCGACCGCTCGAAAATTGAATAAAAGTAAATACGTTTATAGTGTCAAAATGGGCGGCACTTACTTTCTACCATTAGCACTCGTTTTTGAATCTTCTATCGCTACTTCAAAATAGCATTTCATAATTTTTATCAGTTTTCGAGTGAAAGAGTCGAGCGCTCGAAAGTCAAAAATTTGACCGAATACTGGTTGCTCGAATTAAAAGGCATAATTTTGACACCGCACCCCCATCCTCGCATAATGGCAATGACACCCATTCTGTGGGCCATTTTTCGCCGCTACTTAGACTTTTATGGTATTTTCGTTCGCTGTATAGTAAATAACATACAACTTACTTTTGTTTCTCTTTTAATATTGAAGGCTCGTGGTCTAATTAGCATCACATCATCAGCCTATATACGTCCCACTGCTGGGCACAGGCCTCCTCTCATGTATGAGAGGTAACGGGCAGTAGTCCCCACGCTGGCCCAGTGCGGATTGGGGACTTCACATACACCTTTGAATTTCTTCGCAGATGTATGCAGGTTTCCTCACGATGTTTTTCCTTCACCGAAAAGCTAACGGTAAATATGAAATCATATTCCGTACATAAGTTCCGAAAAACTCATTGGTACGAGCCGGGATTCGAACCCACGACCGCCGTTTGACAGCCGCATGCCTGAACCACTGGGCTACCGTAGCTTAATTACCGTAGCTAATTAGCATAAAGTTAACATAATACGTTTATGTCTAATTAATTAGACAAAAACTGCATGACTAATTCTATCTATACTAGAAAGCTTAGCGAAATCGTGAGTGCGTCGCTTGGGTTTTTCGAGCCGATGAAGGTGAACTCGCGCAAAAAGTGGGTCTCGCGCTCACAATGCACTTGCACTGCGTATACAGGTTGCTCTCTTTGCGATATAAACGTTACATCTCTAGAAGGCTTATTAACCTGTCAGTGGCGAAACCTACGCAGCAATGTCGGATACCTTCGATAACCAATTTATGATTTGCTTAACACTAGTGTTTGCCATATTTTTTTCTCTGAGGCTATATCATTTTCAGGACAATTAGGTTAGTTTTTGTACTAAGCAGTAACGCTGCTAACGAAATTATAAAGAGAGAAAGAAAAAGATTGAGATTTGAAAGATTTAGTGGTCGAGACGGATTGTTCCGATATCTCAGTTGGTTAACTAGTAGCGACGGGCCATACATTCCTGTGGTCGCCGGTTCGAATCTGGCTCGGAGCATTAAATTTTTCAATGTTTCCTTTAATTTATAGTTTACAATTAGGTTAGGTTTTGTGTCATATCAAGACTGAAAAGATAAACTATTTAGGGAAAAATTATGATTAACGCTACATTTATGGAAAATAAAATCGTGTGTTATTGAAAACCCTACATTTAGCAAGGTGCATGAAATGGAGAAGACTTTGAACTATTCACGGAAGGTTACAAGATTTTTCTCAAAAATAGCCCGCAAAGTGAACATAACTCGCTACATATTAGAAGGTAAAGTGTATAGTTTAAGGTCAGATCTAAATTAAAAAATAAAAAACATTGCAGGCCGCCTGGAATGTTATATATAAATTCCTTTATTTGTCGAGTACCATTTTTTTTAAAAAGTAGAAACTGGCATAGAAAAGACGGCACAGCTCGTAATCAGCCAATTCAATTCGTATTTTTCTGTTGCAAACACGGCATTTTTGTATGTCTCAAATAGTTTGCGTTTTTTTGGTGGAAAAATACACTTGCGATTCTGTTTAAAAAAATCAACGGCGGGAAATCGTAAATATTAACACGTTGAGCAACTATATTTAAAGTTTACTGATATAAATTTAGTATTTTACAAGCTTTTATTTAACTTGCCCTGGGTATGTATGTATGTTAGTACGGGACAAATCTTGCGAGTTAAATTTGACCCACTTCCTGGTGACCGTTTGAGCTGAAATTTTGGGTATAAGTATAGTTTGGATGACAATTCAATATTATGGTACCATCGAGCTGATCTGATGATGGAGACAGAAGGTGGCCGTGGGAATTCAGTACTTAACCGACGTAACCCCATTGAGTTTGGGCTCGTTAGAATCGTCTCAAAAAGTAGTTGATGATCGTATACAGAAAAGTACAGTCGGCAGTAAAAGCTTGTACCAAAAATGAAATTTTTGACGGAAACTTATTTATTCCCCCATTTTTGAGAAAAGCACTATATTAGCCTCAGCCGGAATGGCAATTGCAGGCTTCGTATTATAATTAAACGGACTCGCAAGCTCGTCCGTTTAAACAAATACTCAGCCTGCAATTGCCTCCTTCCCGGCCACGGCAATAATGTACTATTTCCGTTGTCGTCCAAGTTGCACATTGCCACGATCATCCGTAAAAAAAGCACAAAATTACCAGTGTTTTGTTTCACACGGAGCACGCAGGCGCTGGCAGACCAACATATTTTTTTTAAACAATATGTTTTTGAACTCTTATATCAAAGCCGTATTTAAAAGTACCTATAATGTAAAGCTGACAAACGCATCATATGTTCAGTCAGACAGAGTAAAAACTAATAAATAATGAACTGAGGTGTCTCTGTCCCGATCGTAAATGGGGTCAACCTACCGCATCCAATCACCCGTCTGGGAGTAGCGCACATTCGTACCTGTACAGCACACCCTGTACGCGAGCAATAGAAAATGGATGTGCAAGATTTCATTGACGACGGGTTGTCGGTGGGACTAAGTGATTCTGGCAGCATCAGCGTACCGGAGCTCGAGGAGTTGTGGCTGACGTGCTTGCTGGTGCCCAGGGACATGCTGGAGGACGATGAAGACATGTGAGGGTTTTTGGGATTATTCGGGGTTTTTGTGGTGCTTTTTAGTTGCGTTTGGGATATTTGTAATATTTCTTGTGTGGAAAAGTTTGGAAAAATCTAGTGTCGTGGATAGAGTTAATTTTATAAATATTAACAGAAATTTCTATTTACATTTTGTACGATTTTTAACCCCCGACGCAAAGAGAGGGGTGTTATAAGTTTAACGTGCCTGTGTATCTGTGGTAACGTAGCGCCCAAACGGATGGGCCGATTTGAATGCGTTTTTTTTTTGTCTCATAGATTATTTTATCTCGAGTGTTCTTAGCCATGTTTCATCAAAATTAGTTCAGCCGTTTTTGAGATGTTGGACTTTGAGATGAAAATGTCGGAGTTTTTCAACTTTTCTAAGTTGCAGTTAAGATAAGAGAAGATAAGATTTATTTGCAACCAAGTACTTAAAACTAAGATACATGGACCCTGAAAGGGTGTAGCAGGTAACTTATTCTATATGTACATAATTATTATCAAACTAATATCGATAGGTACCTACCTATTGACATTATAAAAAAATTACGGCAAACACATTATAAACTTGTATCTTACATAAATTCAGCTATGGAATAGTAACATTTATCAATAAGTTTAGTTTTTAGACTGTGTACGAAGGATATTTCAGTCATCTTTTATCTGGTTGGGAATTTTATTATATATTTTTAATGCTCGGTAATATGGTCCATTTTTATATATTTCTAGTTTAGGTTCAGGAAGTTCCAGCTTGTGACATCTGCGAGTGTTTTGGTTAAATTTTAACACATTATGTTTCATTAGCAGGAGTTAATGGCGATAAAAAATATTTCATTACTCTTTGAGGCCTGTAGACTAAACATTAGTACATAAATAATTAACTGAATAAATCAAATTACTTATACGCGATTCAGTCCCATTCAGTAAATGATGAGTGATGAGTCACTGTACTGTACCCGAATCAGGCCGCCACGTTACAGGCATAGCCTAGTGTGGGGCCGCCGGCAAATTTTGTAAACTTAGTATAATTTCTTTGAAATAAACTATTTTGATTTTGATTTTGATTTTTTGATTTTTTTTTTTTTGAAGTAAGTCAGTGAATGCGAGAACAGTGGGTAAAGCAGGATAAGGTTCTTATTTTGTACTGGTTCCGTATTTATACATTTTTGGCGAAAAAATTACGATGGATTATGGTAATTCATTCCTTAGCCAATTTTTTCATATAATTTTGCTTTGTAAGTTTGGGTACTTTGGATCCGATTCCATCCGATTGAAAGAAATATTTGAACAATAGGTACTTAGAATGGGCCTGCGTGGTTAATATATATATAAGCCAGGCAATTTATTTACAATAAGCCGGGCAGGCGACCGATTTTTGACTTTCGAGCGCTCGACTCTTTCACTCGAAAACTAACAAAAATTATGAAATACTATTTTGAAATTGATATAGAAAATTCAAAAACGAGTGGTATTGACCACTCGTATTCAATTCTTTTGGTAGAAAGTAAGTGCCGGCTATTTTGACACTACAAACAAACTTTAGTCAAACAAAGTCAAAAATCGGTCCCCAGTACAGCATACAGCCAAGTGTAAACGTATGGGTGCACGCAAATTAGGTACTCATAAATATGTCCCATCGCTCTTTTGTCAGTGGAGGTTTGGTACATATTTATGAGAGGATTAAATCAATACATGTTTGCTCTTGAATGTGCTTACCACTAAATTTAATACGCCCCTGACACTGCCAATGACACAACTATGTGCCTGACCTCATCGATCGTTGCGACAACTATAAAATTGGGGGGTAATGTTCAACGTGCACTATTAAACCCTTTTTGTAACGCAGGCGTGATTTTGTGTATTATTTTAATATATAGTGTCATTATCATACTCACATCTGTTCTAATTCATACGTATCCTTAGCAATAGACAGATATAAACGTTCTGCGTCTGGTCAGGTTAGGACTCGGTAGATAATGTGTTAATTAAGTTGAGCCCTAGATTTATAACAGCTATTCGCGATCTGAGACCAGAGGACCAATTTTTGACTTTCGAGCGCTCGAAAATCAAACAAAAGTAAATACGTTTTTAGTGTCACAATGGCAGGCACGTACTTTCTACCAATATAATTGAATACGAGTGTTCAATACCACTCGTTTTTCAATTATCTATCGCTACTTCAAAATAGCATTTCATAATTTTTGACAGTTTTCGAGTGAAAGAGTCGAGCGCCCGAAAGTCAAAAATCAGTCCCCTGCCCGGCTTATTATAAATAAATTGCCTGGCTTATATATATTAACCACGCAGGCCCATTCTAAGTACATATTGTTCAAATATTTCTTTCAGTCGGATGGAATCGGATCCAAAGTATCCAAACTTACAAAGCAAAATTATATGAAAAAATTGGCTAAGGAATGAATTACCATAATCCATCGTAATTTTTTCGCCAAAAATGTAAAAATGCGAAACCAGTACAAAATAATAACCTTATCCTGCTTTCTTAAACTGAAAGTCAAAAATCGGTCCCCATGGTGACGAACATGACCTCTCAATTTCAAACAGTATCCAGGGGTGTAAGTGTAACCTGTAGACTCAAAATGTATTATTACTTCAAAAGAAAGAAGGCAAAAATATATACATATCAAACAAAACCCCAGTCAAATATCTCAAAAAATTACGAAGCTACAACCTGGCTACAACAGTTTTAATGTTGCTTGTTAGAAAAAGCGCGAGCAGATCGTGACATCACGATCCTCGAGTGTCATAGTAAATGAAAATCGTTTCATATGAAGGTGCGTTTTAGGAAAAAGGGACAGAACATAGCCCTTCTTAAAACTGTGGACACTTATATAGGTACTTAGTGATTATCTAACCTCTTGTGTTGCTTTTTCTCCATTTGACTAAGTACATTGTTAATCCTTTTTCAAGAAAACTACATCATTATTGATTATTTATTATTATTATGTCTTTCCCGTTCACGGGACAACGATGTCCCGGACCTTTGGGAGGCGTGCGTGGAGCTAGGTACCTACAAAGTACCAACTGAGCCAACACGTAGAGGCCCTTTTGACAATTTAATGAAATGCAAGGAGTACACCGAGCGGATGCTGTCCCTGCCCGTGTCATGGGACGCACACAGAGACAGCACCCGCTGGGGTGTATAGGGACTATTGATGGTTGATGGAATCTAAATAAAACGGGTTATTGGGTTGAAATGATGGACTAGTGGCTGGGCTATTGGGTGAAACGTCGGACGCCTGCCTAATAAAACTGTTTCAATCTTTATCTCTGGCAGACGGTGACTCGCTAACTGCTAGATGGGCCCCTATTAATAGCGACATTAAAAAATGGCCTAAGGGCAACACCGGTCAGAGAGCTGGGGGGTAGAGAGGTGGCACTGGACTTTAAACATATAGCCAACTCGCCACTTAGGTGTCCACATCTACCCTCGAGCACCAGCTCTTGCGACTCCACTCTGGACGGCCAATAAAGGCAAGCCAGAGGCGGAGGGCCTGTCCAACCAACCACCCGATCGGCTCAGCCCGACCACAGGACACCCCCAGGAGCACTCAGGTACGTAGGGTCGCTACTCCCTAACAGCCCGCCACAAGCTGCCTTACGTTGACTGATTGCACCAGAAATCTGGTGGGCGATGGGGCCGTCACATCCCTACGCCATCATTATTATTATTATTAATCATTTTATTTACTGTCTACGCGCCTATTCAGACCTATTAGTCCCGAACTCTAGACGATCTGACTAATACCAAATTAAACAACGTATTGAACTTTACCTTGGATTTATTTACCTTTTTACTACAAATTATTATTATTTTCTTTATTTTCTAATAGTCGTTGTTTGTCCGCAGTCGGAAGAACGCAATCATTCTGCGAACACAGCTGTCGGTGCGGGTGCACGCCATTATTGGTGAGTAATATCCTCGTATTCCTCATCCTACAGTAGGCTGGTTTACGCCAATCAACATATATATTTACATTTGTTTGCTACCAGCCAAAATAAAACATCAGTTAGAGTAATAGGAAAATGATATGAAGACCAATTGTTATCTTTTATAACCCACGTTCACAGAATTAAAACGATTTATAACTTAAATCTTAAGTTTTTTAAGTTTAAACCTCAGACTAACTTTTTATACCAATTTGATCAAGTTCGTCCTACGCAGGTTCGTTACAATACATAAATCGGTCATTCCTCTCTACCAACAATATTTGTCGCCAATAACCTTCCTATTGCCTGCCGCCTGAAAGTAGGTACGGGGTACTTTGCGTGAAATCCGGTAGTTCAAATTTTTTGCAGACTTCTTAATGATGTTGGCCTCATGAATAATCAAAGTTTGTGACCTCGAGCGCCGAACGCCATAGGGTTTTGTTTCCAAGGCAACAGATTGTCATGCCAATAAGTGTTTATTTTCCAAACTACCGTGCCGGTTCTATTAACAATTAAGTAAATATACAAATGAATCCCGATTAAAATTTGTAAACAAACTTTAAAACATGTAACACGTGGGGATAAAGCTTAAAAATAAAATATGTAGTCTATGCGATAATAATATTATAGCCACTTATTAAATAATTTGATTGTCTTCAGCGAATGTGTTACAGCCAATATTAGGTTCGTAAGCATCGCATATTACTTCGTACTTTCGATATTATTGTTTGTAAGTATTTTGACTGCAACGATGTTATCTTTATTTGTGTCGGACCAAGGCCTATGGTGAAAAGGTTTTTTTATTGTTATTATTCCACGATTGTACTTTGTTTCGATTTCATAGACACACGTCTAAGAACACGCCGCCCTAAAATACCCAAGAGTCAAAAGGTGATCAAAAATCCGAAGCAGTCACTGCGCGAATATTTTTATTCCTAACTATTTTATATCTGTTTGTCTTAGTAACTAATTATTAATGTGGCATAAGTGCCACTGTTTTTTTATGCAAACAGCAACCCAATGAACTAACTTATTAAGAAAATAATAAATCATGAAGTAATTATAGAAAATTGTTTAATTTGAATCCATCTTCCAACCAAAAAGCGTTAGAAGAATTCCTTTAGCAACCTTCTTATATTGTTCACAGAAAGGCTGCTCCACTCCCAGGGCCGGGAGCTCCGGAGGGCCCTGTTCACGCTCAAGCAGATTCTGCAGTCGGACAAGGACTTGGTCCACGAGTTCGTGGCCAACAAGGGCCTGGACTGCCTCATGCAAGTCAGCAGCATGGCTGACCACAACTACCTGGACTATATACTGAGAGCCCTTGGGCAGGTAACGTGAAAACATTCGATTCATGTTCCCAGGAAAGGCGGAATGCATTTCTAAATTTTATTTTGCCCTTACGTTTTGATGAGATGCAGCTGGTTCAATTTTCCTTTGCCGTTATTTACCCTGACCTACAGAGCGATGGTATCTTATTTACCTACCTTTACATAGGGTCTAGGATACAATCCAACCCACTGGGTAATTTTTATGAAATTGCTCCCAACTTAGAGCGATAGATATATAGATTTGTCAAATGTTACTCGTCTTTATAGATCCTCCTGTACGTGGATGGCATGCACGGAGTCATGGCCAACAAGCACTGCATCCAATGGCTCTACTCCCTCATCTCCAGCAAGTTCCGTCACGTGGTCAAAACAGCGCTCAAACTTCTCCTAGTCTTCGTAGAATATACTGAAAAAAACTGCCTCCTCCTCATAGATGCTATCAACCAAGTCGACACTTCTAAAGCTAGACAACCCTGGTACAACGTCATGAAAATACTTCAGGACTTCGACGCGTCTGATACAGAACTGTTGATCTACGCCACGACTCTGATAAACAGGTGTCTGAACAGTGTCCCGGATAGAGACATGTACTACGACCAAGTAGATGCCTTGCAGGACCAGGGGATGGATAATATTGTACAGTTGTACATGTCGAAACAAGGGACAGATTTAGATTTGCTGAGGCAGTTACAGATTTTTGAGGCTGTGCTGCTATACGAAGATGGAGATGAAAGCGGGGCGGCCCTAAAGTAAGTACTACGTTTAAGGACTGCATGAAAGTTAGATTTGCGAACTAGTTATTATTTTAATTTGTCATTTGTTATAATTTGTCAATTGTTTAGGCAATTAGACGAGTCTGTGATCAACTCAGTTCACCGGCGGAGTCTAAACCTGAACACGTCGGAGAGGAGAAAGTCCAAGAAACAGCAAATGAAGGACAAAGGTACTGTTTTACAAACTTTATAAACTAGGCGTGGTCATTGTTTTTGAAGTTTTCATGGCATTGCTTTGTCGTTTGATTGTCTGACATGGTTTTGCATGTTCACCCATCACTGGTTTTTGACTGACAATGCTTATAGTGCCGTGTATGTGTAACAATTAATTCGTCAGTAGCCTACCTCAGATTTAAATCTGGCAGTCCTAAAATATACAGTTGAGATCAGACAGGTGACGAATCAAATTAGTACCCTTTCCTGCACTTCAGTAATGTTCTTCAGGAAGTTAAAGAACTATTGTACTATTTGTATTTACAGTCCTATTTGATCATACGTATAAAATCGCCGCCACTTTCCAGACCTACCACTTAATAAAGCTGGAGTTTGTCATAAATAACCTCGCAATATAACACCGACAAGTTAAAACATATTTTAGTTTGGTAAATTTATTCATGCAGTTGGATGGAATTTATTTATGCATACAATATACATAAATGTGATAACAAGTCCTTTTAAGTATTGGCTTTGAATGATTCGATTCCTCATGGGGATTGTTAGCGTTCATATAATACTAAGTATACTATATCTTTAGCCTCTTTAATATTACCTAAGCCATACCATTCAAAACTTTACCCTACATCGTGTTACGTGAGCTTACATCCTCGCATTTTTACTAACAACAGCCAAACAAGCCACCCTTCTGGAGCCCGAGTCAAACCTAAGAGAGCCTAAACCACTGAACACACGTGCGCCCTTCCTACCCTCATTACTAGACAATAAAGAGAACAAAGAACTGACTACCGCTTTAAAAAGACGACGAGACCGCTTCGCGAGGCAAGCCCATCACATAACACAACAACGAGAAATGCTTAACTCCAATGGATTCGGCGGTTTGAATGGCAATCTCACGAACGGGAGTTACTCCAACGGAGACTATTCCAATGGAAATTACTGCAATGGAAACGCGAAAGTGTACAGCAACGGCGTCAACGGGCACCAAGAGGAAGAGGAGAGGCCCCACGTCAATAACCTGTGCGATAAACTCAAAAACGGTTTGTCCATTTGCTAACCCTACATTTCGAAGGACCGCTTTCACAACAAAAAAAACTTAGATTTCAACCGACTTTACAACTTAAGAAGGTAATCAAATCTAATTTTATGTTCCCTGGCTGCCACACAATAGCAATTTTTATGAAAGTTGTCCTTCGATTCTCAATATTTTCATTCGCCTTTTTTGTGTGTTGTTGTCATGCTTTAAGTGTTATATGTTTTTTGAAATTAACGATATAAACTCTCGTTTAAATTAGAGGACGTCCTTATACAAAATACATATACATGTGTACCACCAGGGACGTGTGGAGGGGGAGTGGAGCTAGAATTCTAGATGCAGGATATATTCTTTATATAGTTCTTATTATATATTGAACATATTAACAACAACAACTAGGAAAGTCGCGAAAGTCGTTTATATCGTAGATCCATACAAACTTTTATTCCCCATTTCACCCCCTCAGGAGATGATTTCCAGGATACAAACTAGGTTTCAAACTAATCCCCGGGATTCCAAACTATCTCTATACCAAATCTCATCACAATCGGTACAGCGTTTACTCACTTCTATAATATTAGTATGGATTGATTATTATGGCTAAAAACAACTTGCTACAATTACTTATGATACTGTCACAATGTTACACTTTTGCTAACACTGGTAACAAAGACTAATATGATCATAAATTTTAGGAAACCAAAGATATACAGCTGGTCTGAAACAAAGAATACAAAACGGCACTCTAGGCCACAGTGTGACACCCGCTGACGCGCTGACAGTCATGCGGCAGAAGGTCGACCTGCCAGTTGACTCACTGGACGATCGAGGGGTGTTATTGAACAGGGAGCACAGTATCAAGGACATAGCGCAGCGCCTCACGAGCCCCGTCAGCCCCACGACTGAGGAGAAACCGTTGAGAGTGTCCGATATGGCCGGAATAGTGTCGAAAGCCAAAGAAGAGTTAGCTAAGTCCCAATCAAAAGGTAAGTGTCTGAAGTTTCGAAACGACCATTAAGTAGTATTACAGTACGATGATTATTGAAGTAGATCATACTTTAAAAAAAATCGTTTAATGTTTGTTTACAGAAGTAATAAAGAGTCCCACAATCGAGAAAACTCCAAAGCTCCACGAAATTAAAATATCCGAAAATGATCTCCATTGGGAAGAATTGAGAAAAGGATGTCTTAACAGGGAGTTCCATCTGTGCGATCTGGACTTCTCAGATTTGCGTCAAGATTCTGACGACGAAATGTCGTCGCCGGCTAGCAACGCGGCTGGTATCCCACCGCCACCACCACCGGGGATGTTCCCCCTGATTGGAGTTCCGCCTCCTCCGCCCGGTTCGTTTCCCCCATTTGCAAGAAGTGTTCCTGCCCCGCCACCAAAGCCTTCGCTCTCGGAGATCTCAAATGATTCAGATAGCTCAACTATCAAGAAGAACAAGAAGACTGTGAAACTGTTCTGGAGAGAGATCCAGGAGTGCCCACCGCTGACGGTCAGGACGAAGATTGGAGGGTTTATATGGGACGATTTACCCGATGTCAAACTGGATACTGCGATGTTGGAGCATCTGTTCGAATCCAGGACTAATGACTTGATTATTAAGGTTGGTTCCAGATGCTTTACGGTTCTATTTTAGTTTTATTTTATTAAGAATACGTGTAGATACATACAATTCAGATACCTGCACGTGATAACTAAGCCTCCATTGAATCACTATTCCATTAGTGACTTTAATTTATTTTGTAGTTCTAAACGACGGAAAAGTGGATACTGTAATTTATTTTGTATTTTCACCGGTTAACGTTTTATTATGTTTCTTTTTTTCATAATGCTGCCACTAAAATGGATTTGGATCAACAGGAGGTGAGTACATATATTGCAAACTAAGTGTACGGCTAGAGTATCCACTCGCGTTGGACGAACTTTTGGCGGAGCCTGCGGTGTGCATGTTAAACGAATACATAACGCTGGCCGCTCGCACTTAAAAATGTGTATGATAAGTTTATTGCTTCTACAGTTTTCTTAAAATTCACCAACAATGCCTTGTGAACACCAAGCGAAACCTACAGGCCTATTTATTTTCCAGAAGCTAATGGAACCAAAGAGGAATCTTATACTAGATGCCAAACGATCCAACGCTATAAACATAGCTATGAAGAAGTTACCCACACCACAGACCATCAAGGCAGCAATCATGAAAATGGACGCCACTGTTATTGGTAGAGAGGGCATAGAAAAACTGTTGACGATGCTTCCCACGGAAGAGGAAAAGGTCAAAATTCAGGAAGCACAAGTGAGTTTGCTGAAGTCTATTTCCAAAAAAAGAATGCTCATACAGGTATCAGAGATCAAGATGGCTTCAAGATCCTTAGCATGATAAGTGTCTGTCTGCGGACAATATAAAAAATACCAGAAACAAAACCAAAGCAACCATAGATGCACAGATAGACTGCCGCTATATGCTTCGGCAGGAATAAGAAAACCGAGATACCACAACTATTTAATTTACTAACGATCATTAATTTTTCTGTTCATTTGTTTCTTGCATTCTCTATCTCTTTTTGTATTCTTCTAGTACGCCAATCCGGACCTGCCTCTGGGCAGCGCGGAGCAGTTTCTTCTGACCTTAGCTTCGATCAACGAGCTGTCCTCCAGGCTCAGGCTTTGGGTCTTCAAACTGGATTTTGATAACTTAGAGGTGAGTTAAATCATGTAATTACACATCCTTCTAGTCTAATGGCTTTGTTGTTCGTACTGACGTGGTCCACCACCACCCATTTATGATCCTATTGTCTCGAACGCTCGCTGTGGGACATATCTACAAATTCCTTCTTTTATAAATTACAGAAAGAAGTAGCAGAACCACTTATGGACTTAAAGCAAGGCATAGAGCTGCTCAAGATCAACAAGACGTTTAAGGTCATCCTCTCGACCCTGCGGTCAGTAGGGTCCTTCCTTAACGGCAGTCAGGTCAGAGGGTTCCGTCTGGAATACCTGTCAAAAGTCATGGAAGTAAAGGATACGGTGCACAAACATCCCCTACTGTACCATATCTGTGAGATGATCATTGAAAAGTTTCCGGACAGTACAGATTTCTTCAGTGAGGTGAGTGGTGTCTTATGCCCCTTATTTATAACCATCCATCAAAATGCCCATCGTGTCACAGCATATAAGTCATCACTCAATCATAAATTGTCTGCTGCTGCCATGGAAGAGAAAAGTCAGATTATGTTTGCCTGCGTTGCGGGTTTTGAGTCCGATCCCGAATCCCGTAAGCCCCATTATTTGTGTGGAAGTGTAAGGATGTACGAGTATCTATCTACTTTTGTGGCTAGTAGAACATTGACCTAAATTGAATATTCCGTTGTTTTCCGTGGTTTTCCAGGTGGGTCCAGTCATCCGAGCTTCCAAAGTGGACTTCGACATCTTAGCTGCCAACCTGTCGAAGCTAGAGTCCGACTGCAAGGCGTCCTGGGACCACATGAAGCGGGTGGCCAAACACGACAGCTCACAGATTTTTAAGACTAAGATTAACGAGTTCCTCACCGATGCAGCGGAGAGGATTATTTTACTCTCGATAATCAAGAAAAGGGTTATGAGCAGGTAATGAGAAAATAAAGTTAAAAGAGATTCTCAAAAGCCCGAAGTTTTCCCTCCCACAAAAAACACCTCCTCGATGTTTAAATACAAATAAAAAAATACAATGTCTTGACACACTCACTCTTGTGCACTTACCCTATAGTATAAACCTATGGGATACACAAAAACTGTGTTTCGGTGTTCCAGTAAAAAAAACCCACAGAAAGATGAAAAGGACCAGTGTACCTAATGCTAAGCGAATTCTATTCTTAGGTATTTACTAAGTTTTCCTGCGCTGCGCGATTGTTTTTTTAGTTAATTTTCATTAATAAATCGGCCAGTACGTACGCCAGACTTAATGACCATTTCCCATTTGAAAATGTTTACTTTGCTTGCGTAACAACGCAGTATTTTGCACACAGTCATTATATTGTTCCAGATATACTAAGTTCCTACTGTTCCTCGGAGTCCCGGCACCGGACATATCCAAGACCAAGCCTTCAGACTTCCTGAAGGTGATAGCGGAGTTCGCCCTGGAATACAGGACTTCGAGGGAACGCGTGCTGCAGCAGTTAGAGAAGAAAGCTAACCATAGAGAGCGGAATAAGACTAGGGGCAAGATGATTATAGATGTAAGTAAAACGGTTCAATCATCAACTAAGATAAATACTAAAAACACAGCAATAATATATGAAAACACAGCTGCGCACATCTTTGTTGGATATTCACCCAAACTTTCACTCGGTGTCCTTTCATCCTTTCTGGGTATAGCAAAGAAGGCACGGAGTCGTGCTGTCTCGTACAAATTCCGGTCAGCTCAGTTCCTCGTATATTTTGTCCATCCTATATCCGAGCGTGAAACGGGAAACGTTAAACAAATCTCGTAAGCGACTATGTAGCAAACCAATGTAAATTACACTACAGATTTATTTTATTGTTTAGGTGGCGAACTATTCCGTTAAGAACGGTGACCATACAGCCGATAACGCACTGAAGGAACTCCTGAAGACCGACCCCGACACGGACAGCCTTACTGACGGCCGGCGCAAGATACAGGTCAATTCTAGGAGAAGTCTTGTCAAGTAAGTAACCCTTCCAGTCTACATAATATAGTAAATTCCTAGTTCACTTCAGAAGTGCACCTTATACTCTCAATACTTAAACTAAATTTTCCGTTTTGTAAACGGGTATGATTACGTGTACCTATGTGATGAGCTTCAAAACTGTATTGGGTCAGTTCTGAAGCTGAGACTCATCCAAGATTATCTTTGACCTTTTCCGACTACAACCCTCGTTTTAAGTAGATAATGATTATTGACGCTACCTAATAGTGTAGCGTCCGTGCGTCTCCGCCCGCGTACTGCAAATAACGCAGGCAAAGTCGCGGGTTAATAAATGTAACCCATGATTTACCAGAAAGTCCATTCTATGGATAGGTATGTACAAAGGTGACAGATTATTCAAATTGAATTAGGAGCGTAATACCTACTATCTATTACCTATTTCTTCTTTCGTCACACACATTACCTCTATAAAAAATTAGCATAGATTTGATTCCCTTGCTTATTTTCTAGTGGAGACATGTCCGCCGACGACGAGATTATAGAGAGCCTCGTGCGATCTGCGACCACGAAGCGGCGGCCCGTGACTCGCGAGAGGCGGAAGAACCGGCTCTCCGACAAGAAAAGCTGTAAGGATCCATTTTTACCGACGACCTCGATGTATCACCAGACTAACTTGACGTGCGTTAAAAATCATTTTGCTCCTATCACTTGAAATCATTATTCTGTGAAACGAATTCCAAAATTGACAATCTACCGACTTCAAATCCTACCTACCTAGGGTGACGGCACCAATTATGGACATTTTAAGTACACCCATTTAGTTTTTTTATTACAGTGACGACGTTTTTGACTTTACAAAAATGGTGCTTTTTTTTTTCGATAACGAAATATACGAGGCACATTTAGACATAACTACAAAGACCGTATATACTGCGAAGATTTGAAAAAAAATACATATTTTGAAACTTGCTAAAACACCAGTAATGTACAGCAAAAATCCAGTAATGGACCTCCATTCATGGACACTACCAATTATGAACATCCAGTTATCGACACGCTACCACCGGTAATGTGGACACCCTTAAGGTGGACAGTGTGAATTGTAAATGACACCAGATACTTGTAAAATAAAATAAAAAAGCAAGTCATATCACAAATCAACTTTTATTCATATAATTATTGTTATTCACAACTTATTTAAATGTGTCATTATTTTGAGCATATCAGTTTTCCATACCATTAGACTTTAAATCAACCATTGTGGACGTGTACTGTAGACACCTTCTCTCCCTTTCGAACAGCATCCAAAGCTCTCCCCATTTGGTCGAGGGTGTAATTTTTCTTTGGTGCCATCTGAGACAAAACAAGGAACCCAATTATGGACACATAAAAATACCCAGCCTTGGACGCTTTGTCCACTATGGGTAAATAAAGAGTAATCACAAAATCATTGCAACTCATACATGTAGAACAACAAAAGAAATACTTTAAATCAATAAAATAAAATAAAAAATAAAACTATGAGTTTCGACACATGCCCATTACTGGATTTTACTAGATAGCAAATCCAGTCATGAACAGCCCGCTTGAAAAAAAAAGACTGCATAATTGATAAATTCAGTTTAGCTAATTTTACTTGCATTCTATTATATTTGAACAAAAAAAATATCACATTCCACTATATCACAAGACAAGGAAACTATATGCACAAACCTGTACTCACCTCCTTAATGATTTCAGCAATAAAAACAGTTTTTTTGTGAACACGGGCGACAGCAGTATTTCACGTTGCTGCCATCATCGAACAAAAGGGCCAATTTTTGTGACGTATGTCATTATGACAGCTCAAGGGTCTATTGGTTATGGTTTAGTGCTCAAAGTTTGAAAACGTAGTGACAGTTACTTAATATTTTGGTTTAGAGAAAAAAATGTCCATGATTGGGTGTATGTCCATGATTGGTGCCGTCACCCTATCAGAAATTTTTGAACACTTTTTCTGTAAGCGGTCATAATGGTCTGGTATTACATTAGGGGTTATATTAAGAACAATGAACAGTCAAATTCAAAAATATGGGTGCATACAACTTACTCAAAAATATGTCCCATGGCTTTTATGTTGTCGAATCAGGGTAATATGGTACATGTTTATGACAGGATTATATTCGATATATTTTTTGCACTTGACTGTGCCTATATCGAAAAACAAATTATCTGTATTGGCATTTAGGAACTACGCACGTCATAAACTGAGATATAACAGAGATCACATATTTATAATAGGTACAACTTAACCTACCTGACCCCCTAGCACACTTAGTTTTATGTCGGACATAAAACATTTGTCCCTCTTGCACGCACTCGCATATTTGTCAAAATGGGACGAATGCATGTCCGACCTAAAACTTATTGTGCTAGGGGGTCTGGTACCTCGCGCTATGCAGCTTAATGCGAATTTGTAAAGTGTATGTCTTGATTGTAAAATAAATCTGTTTTACCCACAACTTATACAGATTCTGTAGAAAAGATGGCTTTGCGAATATACACATATACAGCATGGGCTTATAGCCCTGGACACGAACTTAGTTCAGGAAGAGGGCTTGTAGGCCACATAAGGGTGCATTCCGAGGCAGATGGGATGGTTTCCGGAGGCTTGTTGTAGTCCGACCGTCACTTTTGTACAACAAATATAAAATTAAATTAATGTTGTTTTTATTCTCAGTGAACCGAACGTTGGACGGTCATTAGCATGACAAGAGAAGTCCCGAACAGGTATGCTTTGTTAAGTTATAAATGCATGACAATAGAAGAAACAGTAAATAATTTTGATAGGTTGGTACTCAGGGTTGGTAAGGGGCGGTCGTGCCTGGTACCCCGGTTGGGGAGCCAATAATGCACGGCCCAATAATGTACAGCCTGATAATCCGCGTCCACTTTTTGTGGACTCGGATTATTGGGTCGTGCAATATCGGCCCGGACAAAAGTGGCTTCCAATTATTGCCCCAGACCAAGTTTGCTCAGGGTGATAATGCACGGCCCAATAGTGTACAGCCTGATAATCCATGGCCATAGCCTGATATTGTATGGACGCGGATTATTGGGCTTTACATTATTTTGGCCGTGAATTAGGGTAGACTGGGGACAATAGAAACACGTCATGATTGAAACAAGTCAAATTTCTCGAAAACTATAATACCTGCGCGCCTGAAGCAACACTCAGAACACGCATTCTGCCACGTTTGAATCCTTGGCCAGTAGCGGTCGAGCGACGGTGCGCGATGGGAGTGTAAACGAGCCAAATCAGTTTTTCGCGGTAAAAACTGAGTATTTGTGCTGTCGTATATTTGTTTATAACTTTGTTCCTTTTGTATTTTGACAGATCAAATTATTTTGGTATTATAGTTAGGAATAAAGGAATGTTTTTAATGGCTTTTGATCAGCGTTGGTCTTTTTTATATGTAATATTTGAACTTGAAGTTAAAAACGTCGTGTGGGGACGGAAGAAACAACTTGCTTGTGGACGATTGTAACGTTTCAATCGTCCTCGCGTTGTAATCGTCCCCAAAAGTAACCGACTTGAGAATAAACGGAGGTTATGTTAATGTTCACTATTATTTGTGTAGTTTTTGACCTTATTTATAGATCATGGAAATGGTTTTCATTGTTTTTTTTATACGTGATTTTATGAACATTTGTTTTTAACCGACGTCTAAAAAAGGAGGTTCTCAGTTTGACCCGTATATAAAATATACCTATATCAGAAAGAATGACACATTCACATCACACATTTTTTTAAATATAATTTGGCATATCGCAAATATTTTGTTTAGTAAAACAATTTAAACTGATTATTTATTGCGTCTATAGTTTAATTTTACATCCCGAAGTTTGCAACACTCTTTGTCACAGGGAAGGTACTTACAAGGAATGGTTATGATTGAAACATTGTTATAGTTGAATCAAGCACTTTTGTATGAAACATGATTATGCATGTTTTCTGCAATTCTATATCGTTATATCTTATAATTGCATTAAAAGTGCTTTGGTTAATCAAAATGTACAAGGTAGCAGCAACAAAGAAAACTAAAGTCACATAGTTTTTTTATACACTCGTTTTTTTATCGAGATGTTCAGTTGCTCATAAATTGAGAACTGTTTATGTTATGCTTGCGAACTTTTGATGAGCTCATTGTATGCCGTGGCCGTGATGAAAAAGATTAAAAAAGATATAAGTACTTTCATTGTGCCGAAGATATTAGAGTGTTTCAATTGACCTCACATAGTGTTTCAATTGACAGTCATGTGAGGTCAATTGAACCATTCTGCCCTATTCTCTTTATTACATTATTGTCAAAAAACTGTGGATTATAGACCAACCGAATACATTTTATTTAGGAACCAGATAACCAACCTTGAAATATTTTGGGCGTTCATCTTTCTACTCATAAAAATATAACAGTTACAGGTGGTTAAAGTCAAATTGTTTCAATTGTCCCCGGTCTCCCCTATCATAGCTGTACTACATTAACCGGCACCCCCCGGTTGTCACACCCGGGAGTGTATCACCATCCGAGACCCTGAGGCGTACCTCAGGGTGACACTTACACAATTTTTATTGAGTTAACATGACTAAAACTACAAGTAATTCTTACGTTTGTATGAATACCTATATAGGTACCTACACATAACAAATGCTTTAATTTTATCTTGTTTCTTTTATAGGTTGCTGGGTGACACTCAACAGATGGCGTAAATAGTGATAAATGAATTACTAATCTATTTATTCAACTAGGGAATCTTTGAATCTCATTTCCACTCAATAATTTATACATAAGCATTTCTTTTGCCTTTATATTAACTACCTAAGTTTATGTTTGTTTTGTAACACCTCGTATTATTGTTTTTGTCCACTTGAATTGATGCGGTACATCGGTTACCTACAGTAACAGGCCTATACTTATACATAATTATAACCCATAAAGGTTGCATTACTAAATGCAATGCTTGTGAACAATGAATGCGATTATATTGCGGTCATGGGGTGAATATCCAGCAGAGACGTGCGAAGATGTTTCCATAATATATTCTTGACAACTAAGTATCTAGGTGTCAAATATCCAGATGAACCGCGAATGCAGAAGGAAGAAGCATCAGAAAGAAAGAAAGGCCCTTGTTAGGCAAATTAGTGAGATTATTTTGGTTAGGTTTTATTAAAATCAATAAGTAGTGTACTTATTTTGCTTTTTCCTGAATTTAAAAAATAATAATTGAATAATCAACAAAACTGAATATCGTTTATTATTATTATTTATTTGAATTATACCTATGTATAAAATTGTATTTCTCTAACTTATTAAAACTTATTTAGCTAGGACATTTGCAATTGTTTACTTTTACTTCGTCAAACCTGTTTCAATTCGCCTGTGTTTACTTATTATCAGTTATACAGTCGACGACAAAGAGAAAGATAACTACGACCAAAGTTGCAAAAATATGTATAGGTTCACGATTGTTGTCGATCTTTGTAGTCGACTGTGTCTCTACCTATATGAAATATGACTTTACTATTATGAATAATAAGAAATCAAAGAGTTTAGTATTAATTTAGGTAAGTAATAATAATGTTGCATGCTTGTACACTTTAGTTTAATGTGGTACATTTTTCATTCACTTCGTTTCACTTAGGTATTTCACTGACATTCTTTATTTTGTATTTAATTTGAAGCATATTATTCGCTCACTGCTAAAAATACCTTAGGTATCCCGTTAATTCAACTACCTACTTAGCTATAATTTTATAAATCTTTGTGTACTGATACCTAATGTAAATAAAAATGTGTAAATACGCAATTCTGATTTTAATTTAATTTAACCGTCTTACCAGTAGGTACATACTATTGACGGTAGTACAAACGACAACACTGTTAACTGACCATACTGGTGTTTATATAGAACCTTATTTCAATGCACTTAAGGTGCACCGATGGTCGGTTAGCTGTGTTGTCGATAGTACAGTCGCGGAATGAAAAGGAAGTTTTCAAATAAATTAATTTACGCGTTGCAAGCACATGTTACTTTCTTAAACTGTGTAACAGACGAGAGTGTTGTATTGAAAATTATATTTAACTCTTTGACAACAAAGTTCAAATTTACTTAGACGAATGTTTTCTTATGTTTTTGTAGCTTATTATAATAACAACAACGGCTTTAAGCAATATAATATCCCATATTTACTTCAAGTTAATTGTTTTCGAGATATTTGGCATCAAAGTTGAACAATTTTAGGACAAAAAACCGGTTTTCTGGCCATAACTTTTGTGTTAATTGGTTTAAAATGAAAACCCTGGACCAGTTTATAGAGACGTCATAGAGGAACCCAAATATGTAGATTTCGTAGATCTTTCACGTCAATAGAGATACGAAATAAGTGTTTTTTTAGACTATGTTTAAAACACTCGTACAAAATGAAGTATTAATTTGTTTCAAAATCCGGTGGACCAAAATGGAGATAAAAGATTGAAGAACCTATAACCGTTTGATTTATACTTCTATCTGTAGTGCAAAAGTAGGAGATACGATTCAAAACTTGTCAAAAATCGATGAAAACCTCGGGTAGCCCCTTAGGCACTGGTCCCACCGATAGCTCATAGCTTACTAGCTCGCGGTGGGCCCAGTGCCTTAAGGAAGAAATGTCCTACCTAGTATTTTGCTGCATGTCAGCTTCATATGGAGACGCTCACGCATGTGCACAAACACTCCTAAGCAACGGCATACGACCTAATAACTATACGTATATTTGTAAGTGTCAGTACCTACCTGGGCGACCAACCCCGACTTAGTTCTTCGTTTTTTTTTCAGCGAAAACTAATATTCCCAAATATGAGTTATTAAATATGAATATTGTCGATCGCTACCAGTTGTGTTGTGAGACGATTATTATGACGGGAAAAGTTGAGGGCCAGAGGCCTCGAGGCAGACCACCCGCTAGATGGAGCACACAAATCACTACACCCTTTGTTTACACCTGCACGAGGCCATACGTAAAGCGGGTGATAGGAGCCTTTGGAGAAGTCTGGTCAACAAGAAGAGGACATGATGCCACGGTCCTCAACATTGAGGGAACGACTTATGTTATGTGTGTTATGTGTTACACGCGCAGTGTAGGGTTCCGTATTTGCCCGTCTGAATGCGGACTTAAAAGGGGCTTTTGTGGTTTTTATTACAGCTTACCCTCGTAAATAATCGTATATATGATTATTTTTATAACACACCAATGTATATGGTCGTTTCGCCGGTTACGCGACCACCTTCGGTTAGCGACAACCTGAAGGAGAAGGTTTTTTCTATTGAAGATAACGTGCCGTGAAAAAGCAACTCTAACGTCCACGGTAAAAGGTTCAAATTCCAATGACAACGTATATGCACCCGAAATTAAGTGCATTTCTTACCAGTTAACTAGTTATGTCTACTTAACTGTGATAGTTTTCCTTTTAAATTCATTATATGAACTAGAGTCATGACTCGAACAAAAATTAGGGCATTAAATCCCATTACCTCGCAAACGCATAACGCATAACCGAGTTGAAAAAAAAAGATGAATAGGTAATTATAATTAAAATGTCCCTATATGTATACTATTTTTTTATAATTACAAAATTCGTCCACAATGTAAGTTGAAAAATAGTTTCAGAAAACCCATAATATTTTTGAATAAGCTATCCGAAGATACCCCAGAACTATAGGTTTAACGAGAAAACAAAAATACATCACCAATTTACATGTGGGAAGGTACACTAAAAAAAATTTTTTTTCACGATTTTATTCTACTGTTTTGTCGGCGTGATTGGTTTGTATACCCACACCGAATTGCAGTTTTCTAGTTGTAAGGGTTACTGAGCTAAGCCGAAGATGGACAGACAGACAGACGGACGGACAAGGCGAAACTATAAGGGTTCCTTGTTGACTACGGAACCCTAAAAATGGGCATTTCCAATAATTAATGCCCCCACCCAATTTATTCAGAGCAAAGATGCGTAGTTACAGGGTCTAAGAGGCAACCCGATGGCTCGCAGTAGTTGAGCTCCTGAATTGTTGTGGAACCGCCATGTGCAACTCGAACTGGGCCAACTTGGACTGGGGCGGAAACAGAAAAAATGTATGAAACATTAATTTTTCGCCAGGGCAGCCGATTGAAACAGGGGTTGCCTGAAAGTGTGTACGCTGTTTATATATTGAAATGCTGGTCTAAATCGAATACCTGGCGATGGTTATTTTTTTCACCTCTAATTTCCGCCCCAGTCCATGTTGGCTCAGTTCGGGTTGCACAGGGAGGTCACAAGGTGCACAACGCTTCGGGAGCTCAAATACCGCGAGCCAGCCGGTTGCCTCTCGGACTCTGAAACTACGCCACAAATTTCCAACAAAGACATAATCCAACAAAATATCAGAGATCAAAAAAATAATATTTTAATAAGATCCTAAAAAAGGGTAAAAAGATATGTATAAAGGTTCTATCTTTATTTTGAGTCATTTACATTTGCTTTATACCCCAGGAAAATTACGTTTTTTTTAAACATTAATTTATAACAGCGTTTTTTTTGATTGTTTAATTTTCAAATGTTATTCTAAGATGCCTTATCCAAGAATCCACCAAAATTTCCATCGGGAAGTAAATATATAAAAATAAATGACTCGTCCATTATGTTTTTTGTGTGATTTATTTATTATTCTTTAAGAGCTCCTGTAAATTAACCAAAACATAAATTAAAATATCTATTAATATTTTTCCTCTTTTTTCAGGAATTGGTTAAATATCGATTTTTTTGATGACTAATATTTAGTGGATTTTGAGTCTACGTAATTACTAAAATGATAATATATCAGTTACACACCATACTAATGAAAATAAAGTGCTTGGGCTATTATAATTATACAATATTCAAGGTAGGTATTTATACAAAAAAGACAATGATAGCTTCATTTAAATCTATACAGCGTGTATATTTGATATAACCGCAAACTTGCAACCGCAACTTGGTCTTAGTATAGGCACTAATAAATATATTTATCGTAAAATTATTTTAAAAAAGCGAACTTTTTTTTCATATAAAATAATTCAGCACGCAGTGGATCACTACTTTGTCTTACTGACGTGACGTCACAATAAATCGTCACATGTCACCCGATTCTTTCATGTGTCATCAGGTCACAGTGTACGCAATACATTGCCGTTCGATAAAATTTCAAAAATTAATAGTAAATAAATTAAAAGTAGTATTAGTAGTAATTAGTAGTATTAATAGTAGTTAGTTAAGACTAACTTAATTTTTTCTTGCAATATCGGTTCATAGCCCTAACACGTACCTCTGGTTACAATTTGAGGTAATATAAAATATACACACTGTATAATTACCTACTCCCGCGTGGAAAGGTTGCCGGGTTGCAGAGTGGAAATAATAAGAAAACACGCTAATATTAATTAAACTTTACACACTAACATGAACTTTTCCTGGAGTGTAAGGCAAATTTATAATTTGATACACTAATGTCCCGGTGGGAAGTTTCCAAAATTGCGAAACTTGCACTTTTCCTGGAGTGTAAGGCAAACTTATAATTTGATAAGTACACTAATGTCCCGATGGGAAGTTTCCAAAATTGCGAAACTTTCCCAATGGAAATACCTCGGTAATGTCTCAAAATTTCCTTTAGGGAATTTCCTAAAAGGGAATACTTCTTAAATTCTGGTGAGTTTCCTGAATTTTCCACTATTTATAGAAACTTTCCGCAACTTGCAGATGTGTAAGGTTGGGTTACCGTAGGATTTAATTAAAAATTATATTATTGTAAATAAACGAATTTATTGGACGGAAATTAAAAATATGAATTCAGATAAATGCATTATTAAAGTGATACAAATATGAAATAAACACACTACACGTGTTTTTTTATTACAAAAAATAAAGGCAGTGTAAACTAGACGAAAACAGCATAATTTGTCGACATCATAACATAAACATAAAACTTGGGCGTGATCTCAGAGCTGAAAGGCCTACCATACCCCTAAATCACCATCTTGGGAATTTGTCACATGGCAAAGACAATTAAAAGTACATAATAATAATAATTAATATACTGGGAGCCAGAATTCTACGGCCAATTGTAATCGTCAGGTGACATCGGTTTTTTTGCGACAGAGTTGATGAAGTAGATGCCTGGGCTACCTGTGATATTCGTAGGAATAATTTACCACTTAAAGATGAAAGTTGTCACTTGACATCGACTAGTCATGCTTTAGGATTTAGGAGTCACTGACGGGCGACGGAGCATACCAGTACATACTGTTGACTGTTTAGTTAGAGTGAGATACTCAACTCAGAGCTCTTCTGACAGTGTCAAAATTAGAAATATCTAAAAATCCCCTTTACTTAACTTGAAATCAGAAACAAAACGTTATAATCGTTCGCGTAGCCGAATCTCAATCGCACTAACTTAATCATGCCTTCTGGCCACGAATCGAGAACTGCGGCACCATGTGTGACAGATCAATATCCATCCATCTGTATTGTTGACACTATATTAGATAATTATATATCAATAATATAATAAAATGTAAAAATACGGATGCATTCAATTCATCTAAAATATGCATCGGTACGCGTCAATGCGTTGCTCGTATATTTTTCTAAAATTGTATTATTTTTTTAAAAAGGTAAGACTAAGATTTCAAATTTCGTCACACTGTTTCTTTGTACAGTCAGCATAATATAGTTTATAGCAGCCAAAGTAGCCAAGCATATCGTAACACATCCTTACTCCTATCATAATAAAGACATTGCAAAGCATTGACGCGTACGACGAAGGGTGAAGTTAAAAATATAAATATTATAAATTATAACATTTATAACCCTAAAACAAGGCTAGCGAAAAAACATATGTGTACGAGAACCGGTAGTGATACAGAGACATTCAGATTTTATTACACTACAGACTATCGCGTTGACAAATAAGGCCATGCATTTCGATATTGATACCGAATTTCAACTTTCTATCACAAGAAGTCTTTAAGAAACATAACGAGTGATCTGAATGCGGACTTAAAAGGGGCTTTTGTGGTTTTTATTACAGCTTACCCTCGTAAATAATCGTATATATGATTATTTTTATAACACACCAATGTATATGGTCGTTTCGCCGGTTACGCGACCACCTTCGGTTAGCGACAACCTGAAGGAGAAGGTTTTTTCTATTGAAGATAACGTGCCGTGAAAAAGCAACTCTAACGTCCACGGTAAAAGGTTCAAATTCCAATGACAACGTATATGCACCCGAAATTAAGTGCATTTCTTACCAGTTAACTAGTTATGTCTACTTAACTGTGATAGTTTTCCTTTTAAATTCATTATATGAACTAGAGTCATGACTCGAACAAAAATTAGGGCATTAAATCCCATTACCTCGCAAACGCATAACGCATAACCGAGTTGAAAAAAAAAGATGAATAGGTAATTATAATTAAAATGTCCCTATATGTATACTATTTTTTTATAATTACAAAATTCGTCCACAATGTAAGTTGAAAAATAGTTTCAGAAAACCCATAATATTTTTGAATAAGCTATCCGAAGATACCCCAGAACTATAGGTTTAACGAGAAAACAAAAATACATCACCAATTTACATGTGGGAAGGTACACTAAAAAAAATTTTTTTTCACGATTTTATTCTACTGTTTTGTCGGCGTGATTGGTTTGTATACCCACACCGAATTGCAGTTTTCTAGTTGTAAGGGTTACTGAGCTAAGCCGAAGATGGACAGACAGACAGACGGACGGACAAGGCGAAACTATAAGGGTTCCTTGTTGACTACGGAACCCTAAAAATGGGCATTTCCAATAATTAATGCCCCCACCCAATTTATTCAGAGCAAAGATGCGTAGTTACAGGGTCTAAGAGGCAACCCGATGGCTCGCAGTAGTTGAGCTCCTGAATTGTTGTGGAACCGCCATGTGCAACTCGAACTGGGCCAACTTGGACTGGGGCGGAAACAGAAAAAATGTATGAAACATTAATTTTTCGCCAGGGCAGCCGATTGAAACAGGGGTTGCCTGAAAGTGTGTACGCTGTTTATATATTGAAATGCTGGTCTAAATCGAATACCTGGCGATGGTTATTTTTTTCACCTCTAATTTCCGCCCCAGTCCATGTTGGCTCAGTTCGGGTTGCACAGGGAGGTCACAAGGTGCACAACGCTTCGGGAGCTCAAATACCGCGAGCCAGCCGGTTGCCTCTCGGACTCTGAAACTACGCCACAAATTTCCAACAAAGACATAATCCAACAAAATATCAGAGATCAAAAAAATAATATTTTAATAAGATCCTAAAAAAGGGTAAAAAGATATGTATAAAGGTTCTATCTTTATTTTGAGTCATTTACATTTGCTTTATACCCCAGGAAAATTACGTTTTTTTTAAACATTAATTTATAACAGCGTTTTTTTTGATTGTTTAATTTTCAAATGTTATTCTAAGATGCCTTATCCAAGAATCCACCAAAATTTCCATCGGGAAGTAAATATATAAAAATAAATGACTCGTCCATTATGTTTTTTGTGTGATTTATTTATTATTCTTTAAGAGCTCCTGTAAATTAACCAAAACATAAATTAAAATATCTATTAATATTTTTCCTCTTTTTTCAGGAATTGGTTAAATATCGATTTTTTTGATGACTAATATTTAGTGGATTTTGAGTCTACGTAATTACTAAAATGATAATATATCAGTTACACACCATACTAATGAAAATAAAGTGCTTGGGCTATTATAATTATACAATATTCAAGGTAGGTATTTATACAAAAAAGACAATGATAGCTTCATTTAAATCTATACAGCGTGTATATTTGATATAACCGCAAACTTGCAACCGCAACTTGGTCTTAGTATAGGCACTAATAAATATATTTATCGTAAAATTATTTTAAAAAAGCGAACTTTTTTTTCATATAAAATAATTCAGCACGCAGTGGATCACTACTTTGTCTTACTGACGTGACGTCACAATAAATCGTCACATGTCACCCGATTCTTTCATGTGTCATCAGGTCACAGTGTACGCAATACATTGCCGTTCGATAAAATTTCAAAAATTAATAGTAAATAAATTAAAAGTAGTATTAGTAGTAATTAGTAGTATTAATAGTAGTTAGTTAAGACTAACTTAATTTTTTCTTGCAATATCGGTTCATAGCCCTAACACGTACCTCTGGTTACAATTTGAGGTAATATAAAATATACACACTGTATAATTACCTACTCCCGCGTGGAAAGGTTGCCGGGTTGCAGAGTGGAAATAATAAGAAAACACGCTAATATTAATTAAACTTTACACACTAACATGAACTTTTCCTGGAGTGTAAGGCAAATTTATAATTTGATACACTAATGTCCCGGTGGGAAGTTTCCAAAATTGCGAAACTTGCACTTTTCCTGGAGTGTAAGGCAAACTTATAATTTGATAAGTACACTAATGTCCCGATGGGAAGTTTCCAAAATTGCGAAACTTTCCCAATGGAAATACCTCGGTAATGTCTCAAAATTTCCTTTAGGGAATTTCCTAAAAGGGAATACTTCTTAAATTCTGGTGAGTTTCCTGAATTTTCCACTATTTATAGAAACTTTCCGCAACTTGCAGATGTGTAAGGTTGGGTTACCGTAGGATTTAATTAAAAATTATATTATTGTAAATAAACGAATTTATTGGACGGAAATTAAAAATATGAATTCAGATAAATGCATTATTAAAGTGATACAAATATGAAATAAACACACTACACGTGTTTTTTTTATTACAAAAAATAAAGGCAGTGTAAACTAGACGAAAACAGCATAATTTGTCGACATCATAACATAAACATAAAACTTGGGCGTGATCTCAGAGCTGAAAGGCCTACCATACCCCTAAATCACCATCTTGGGAATTTGTCACATGGCAAAGACAATTAAAAGTACATAATAATAATAATTAATATACTGGGAGCCAGAATTCTACGGCCAATTGTAATCGTCAGGTGACATCGGTTTTTTTGCGACAGAGTTGATGAAGTAGATGCCTGGGCTACCTGTGATATTCGTAGGAATAATTTACCACTTAAAGATGAAAGTTGTCACTTGACATCGACTAGTCATGCTTTAGGATTTAGGAGTCACTGACGGGCGACGGAGCATACCAGTACATACTGTTGACTGTTTAGTTAGAGTGAGATACTCAACTCAGAGCTCTTCTGACAGTGTCAAAATTAGAAATATCTAAAAATCCCCTTTACTTAACTTGAAATCAGAAACAAAACGTTATAATCGTTCGCGTAGCCGAATCTCAATCGCACTAACTTAATCATGCCTTCTGGCCACGAATCGAGAACTGCGGCACCATGTGTGACAGATCAATATCCATCCATCTGTATTGTTGACACTATATTAGATAATTATATATCAATAATATAATAAAATGTAAAAATACGGATGCATTCAATTCATCTAAAATATGCATCGGTACGCGTCAATGCGTTGCTCGTATATTTTTCTAAAATTGTATTATTTTTTTAAAAAGGTAAGACTAAGATTTCAAATTTCGTCACACTGTTTCTTTGTACAGTCAGCATAATATAGTTTATAGCAGCCAAAGTAGCCAAGCATATCGTAACACATCCTTACTCCTATCATAATAAAGACATTGCAAAGCATTGACGCGTACGACGAAGGGTGAAGTTAAAAATATAAATATTATAAATTATAACATTTATAACCCTAAAACAAGGCTAGCGAAAAAACATATGTGTACGAGAACCGGTAGTGATACAGAGACATTCAGATTTTATTACACTACAGACTATCGCGTTGACAAATAAGGCCATGCATTTCGATATTGATACCGAATTTCAACTTTCTATCACAAGAAGTCTTTAAGAAACATAACGAGTGATCACAAGTGTTCCGTTGGCAAATCCCAATACAACGTTATATGCCAGACAAATTACATGTTTTCATCACATACCTACATGTCGCAATCATTATAAAACTCATATTATATTGAAAATAAAGTATTAAGAATATCATTACTACATTTAAGCTTAACCTATCAGATCTCAAAGGACGGAACAGTTCATACAGTCAGCAGCAGATTCTACACGCATTAAGGGCTCAATAAGATACGATCTACACCAGCTCTAATAACTTGACATTGGTTGTGTTGCTGTCTGTACAATTTTTTTCAGGCACTTCATGGCATGGTCAGTGCAGTACAGTGCTAATCGACAGTACCACGAAAAAGTGCGATAGAGATGGGGATATAAGAAATTTGATCTTCGTTTTTCGTGATACCGACCCAGGCACTGGTATATACTAAGTTAACACTTCGTTTAAAAACATTTTTCTCAGATACAAATCTATACATGATTATTTTGGTAAGATTTAAAATTAAGAGTATTCATAAAGATGTTGTGTTAGTTGCAAAATATAGCTGTATTATTACTAATCAAATTATTATCCTGAAATTTTAAACTACGAGTATATGTTAAAAAAGTGCTGTGTATGCATTATGTTAAAATACATACTTGTATCATGCATACGGGCAAGTTCTTATTTGTATAATACCATTAAAAATGTACATATGCGGAACCTATCTAGAATATTTTTGACAGTACAGTAGGCACCAAACAACCGCTAAAACCTAATGTTTCTAATGATTATCAGTGCCGAGGTAAATGCAAAGTAAATGACACATAGTACACCCTCTAGTCCCTCCATCATATATTTTTATATAGAAAAGATGTGACCAAGTTTTCCAAAAAATGTGTTTCATATAACATCCTGATGAAAAACAATTGAAATATTAATTGTACGTAGAATAAGTCTTCTGATCCATTGCCGCAAAGAAATAGCAGAAGGAAACGCTAATACTCGTATGCAAAGCATAAAACAAAACAGGTACATGGGACAAACTAGAAGAGAAAGATTTTCGAATGAGTATTTACTCACATGTTTATGAAATCTTTAAAATTCCTTCGGGTCAGTTGGTGCTGTATGAATCATGATACTAAGCAGTTACCATTACCACGACAACCGATATCAATATGAAAGTGATCCAAAGTCTCATCTTTCACATGAGGATGGATTTTAAACTGAAGATAGTACAAATATTCCTACGTGTAACGAAAATTAGTCATATAATTAACAGGGCTCATTCTTTACGATTGGAATCAATTCAATTGTAGATGAATTAAGTCCATAAAAATATAAATTTCCTTAAACCCTCCCATAAATTATGTCCGTATTTGTCATACCTATGTATGAAACAGGAGTTTTACTGGCTATTTTTATTGAAAAAGTATTTTACTAAAACTATGTGTATGCTTCATTTACCAGAATAGATTTGAATACAATACTGCCAATGGTTGAAATAATTTGGGACAATCATTTGTAACACACATTTGTCCATTCACATTATGGTCTAAGGTTCAAATTCTAATAACAGTCTTTGTATTTTATCGATATCAAATAATTTCAACCTATGTAAGCATTAGACTCTGCGTGTCACGCATAGGACACCTTCTGTTCGTAGGCTTCGTCCTCCCTCCAGTAGCCCTGCACGACGGCATGGTGAACCGGTAGAGCATTATGTCTTAATTTGCACCAACTCGCGCCGAACCTAAGCATTAGTATTATAACCATTAGGACGAACAGAGACAACACAGCAACAGCCGGGTACAGCATCAAGAAAGCCATTGTCGTCTCACTCTCACTGTGAAGCACTTAACTGAGACTTATATGTCGCTCTCCCTCTTATGCAACTCCAAGTACTCCTGCGACGATGTCAGTGGTTGTCTGGAAACGGATGCAGGGATGTCACCTCGGCCGTGCTCCTCGTGGTATTCAGTAGAGTATGGTTGCACGTACTGGACTGGCTGGTAGTTGCTTTCCAACTCGGTGAAGTCGAGCGGTGGTTGTTTGTGAGGAGTGGCTGACCAGATGGACACAATCCAGCGATTGCCTGGAAACACATAACAATATAATAAAATTCGAATGTGATTAAGACTTACAAGTTATACCACCTGCGAAGCTGAAGGTCCTGGGTTCCAATCCCGGTAAGGGCAAATATTTTTGTGATGAACATGAATATTTGTTTCCAAGTCTTGGACGTTTTCTATATCTAGTAATATCGTCGTCTAGTTCTCATAACACAAGCCTTATTGCGTTATAACTTAGCCCCACTGCGTGATAGTCCGTAAGCCCGCTCCCAATGCTATGTGTCATGCCAACATGATAAAATGCATGGCAGCAGATCGAGAAAGTTGTGCTGAGCTGGGCTGACGGTGCCAAAGTTCTCTGGCCATTTCAGGACTGACAGACTTTACTCTGCTTTGTTTACTCTCTCTATGATTAAAGGGCTAAATGATGCCATATGTCTCGTCTCTACTGTTGTCACGTGACGTACATATTATTATTATTATAATAATATGTACGTACATATTATTATTATTATAATAATATGTACGTACATATTATTATTATTATAATAATATGTACGTACATATATACCCATACAAATTTTGACCAGAAGCGAAGGTTTAGGCTATTTTAGGTGCAATGAGACGTAGGTGTATTGGTAGTGGGCTTATGGAGTATAAGTAATTTCACTTATTGGGTACTTATGGTTAGGGTGGTGTCATTGAGGCAAAAGGTAGTTCATCCATTGATATTTCGCAAGCTCCTGAGGATTACAGATATGTAACAATTTTTTTAAATATTAATGACCCTAATATTAAAATCATCAATTATAAAAATGTTTCAACTTAGTAACAATAAACCTTCACACATTTTCCTCATATTCTAACCTTGGTTTCTATGACATGACAAGTAACTTAAGACAAACAATGCATGGAAACAAATATGCGAGTGTCTTATAGTTTTCTCAGAATTAATCATAGCAGATGTATAAGAAACTATATGATGGGATTAATAAGGTTTTTATTGTAGCTAAAAGTGTAAAAAATACAAGGGCATTTTTACAGTGTGATGCATTTGATGTTTATTTCTTAGTCATAGATTTTTTTTACATGCTTTATATAAACATGCCTTGTAGTAGGATCAAATCTTGAGTTGAAACTCTGTACCATTAAGTTGGATGACAATGCATGGTAGCCATTAGGAACTCCTCAATTACATATACTGTAAGTGTTTGAGCTCATTAGAATTCTTTCAACAAGTACTTGATGAGTGTGACAAAAAAGGATGGACGACAATAAAAGCTTGTTCAGAAACATTATAATGTAAGCATTCAAATTATGTATTCATCGGAGTGTGTTATTTAGGGACTAGGTTATTTCAAGTAAAGTTGTTCCAAGATACTTATTTAAGGGTTATAATTTTAAAAAATGTACACATGTGAGTCACGAGAATTACCCGTACATTTTACATGGGTAATTGTCGTGATTCACATGAGAAAAGTTAAAGCGTAGATTAGATTAAGGCAATTTTATTGATTATAACCCTTATATAAAGATAGGAGAGCCACTGTAGCCAACCGGTAAGACACGTGACTTTCAAACTGGAGTTGTGAGTTTGAACCCCGGCTCATACCACTGGGTTTTTTCAAATACCAAAATATCATTTGATAGTTAACAGTGGCTTATCGGTGAATGAAAACATAGTGAGGAAACCGGTCTGATCCCAATAAGGCCTAGTTTTCCCTCCGGGTAAGAAGGTCAGATGGCAGTCGCTTTTATTCACCCCGGGCTCCATTAGGGCACAACCTAGGGATGACTTATTTATTTAAAGAATCGACTTACCTGTGTGCCGGTCTAGCCAATAGTTGGAGTACCGCGAGCAACAGCAGACCACGTTCAGTATAAGGATCAACCCCAATATCACACTAGAAATGGCAATGGCTATATAGAACGGCGTAAAGTCACCCACATGCGACACTAGAGGGTTTATGGCTTTGTAGGTTCCGTTCCCTGTAAAGTAATTGGGAAGATCAGAAGCCGACATGATCTAACAAACCTGTTGAAGAAACAAAATTACGTCAACTTATTAAAGTTTTCGAAGTGAATAGAATAAACATTAAATTATGAGGCAGTCGTATGAAAATAAGAACAAAACTTCTGACTTTAGGTCACGCACCATCGAATACAAAACGAAGCCGCACCCTATAGCTTGTAGGGCGTGGTAATGCTAACACCATAAACTAGTACTGAGTAGTGATACTGACCTGAGACTTGATTTCAGTTGAGTCCCAGTAATAGGAATTTATATTTGTAATAAAATACACATTTAGTGTAAGTAGTACGAGGTAGTTATTCAGTAAAAATTGTTTTCACCGTTAGCGTTGTAATTGTATCGACACCACAGACAAACCACAGACAGCACAGCAACAGCACAGACAAAACAAGACACGGTACTTACTAAGCACTAACTTTTGCTTACAGAATGAAAAGAAAACGTTCAACTGGTGGAATCGGAATGCATCAATCATCAATGCACAGATAAGATAGGGCCGATATTGGCCGGACAGCATGCCGGCGGACGCGTGATTCAGCCCGTGCGTGATGCGTGTTAGAAGCACGGCGCCCGGTCAAATCAAGGTCATTCCATACTAGATTAAATAAATTTAAACATGTATATACAGTCTACCAAAAACGGGGTGTGAACTGATCTAGGGCTTAACAAGTTCTAATATCGTGTTCTGCGGCGCTGCATCCCTGTCACTCGAGTATCGTGAGTGCGATAGAGATGGGTATACCCAAACTTCAAATTTCGGAGTTCGTGGTTATAGCTCTGAGGGGCTACCGCGAAACGAAAACGAACTTCGTTCTTATACCTCCGTCTCTGAAGTAAGTTTTCGTTCGTGTGTCTTCGTCTTTATAGCTCGAACTAGTAAGCGCCACAGAGAGGTAGATACACGAACGAAGTTCGTTTTCGTTTCGCGGTAGGCCCTCTGAGGGACTACCGCGAAGTGAAAACGAACTTGGTTTGAGTAGCTCCGTCTCTGCCGCTCGAACTGGCAAGTGCAACAGAGAGGCAGATACACGAACGAAATTCGTTTTCGTTTCGCAGTAGGGCCTCTGTTTTCGTGTCCCAAAAGTCGGCCGCTATCTTGAAAAATGTACTCCATTCGTAAGAAGTTTTCTTCAAAAACCACGAGTACGAACTCTATGAAAACATGATCTAGAGCAACATAAAAGCTGAATAAATTGTGCACTAGCCTGTAGTACACAACCTTGATGAGAAAACGTGTCTTCATGTAGAAAAATGCCTCCACATGTAAGGTGTCCCCTCAGTGTACTTCCAGGGAAGACTTCGAATTTCGGGAGAATTTATTGATTTAAACTTTCACGATTCTCACACATTATTTATACTAAACGGGACTTAATCGCGTATTAACTTATTTATTTACCTCACTGAGGTCTCCCGACGTTTCGGATGTGTTGCAACATCCATGGTCACGGGACAACTGGCTTGTGCGGGTATCAACATCTTCTTGCTGCGCGGGTTTTCCGAACTACCCGCATTTGGTCTTTTTGAACCACTTGTACACTAGGGTTGTCACCCGGCCGACACACGACACTAACAATGTCCGGTGATATAACGGACGATGTTCTCTGACGCTGGCATTTACTTATGATAGGATTCCACGAAGATGAAATCTTAAAACCGTCATCCCGATTGAAATTACGATGTTTCCTGATTTCAACGGCTTCACGTATTTCTCTACTATAGAAATGACGTTCCGTAGACAGGACTTTCGGTTTATGGAGCTCAATCCAGTGGTTTGGTCCTGACTCCAACAAATGCTCGGCTATCGCAGACTTATTCACCTGCCGATTTTTTACAGCCGCAATATGTTCCTTGACCCTTTCCGCGATGGTTCGCTTGGTCTCACCAATGTAGGAACTTCCACAACTGCAGTCAATCTTATAAACTCCTGGTGATTGAAAGGGGATAACATCCTTCGGTGATCTTAGATGTCCCACGACCTTGGATAACGGCATGTATACGGTTTTAATGGAATACCTTCGTAAAACCGTATACATGCCGTTATCCAAGGTCGTGGGACATCTAAGATCACCGAAGGATGTTATCCCCTTTCAATCACCAGGAGTTTATAAGATTGACTGCAGTTGTGGAAGTTCCTACATTGGTGAGACCAAGCGAACCATCGCGGAAAGGGTCAAGGAACATATTGCGGCTGTAAAAAATCGGCAGGTGAATAAGTCTGCGATAGCCGAGCATTTGTTGGAGTCAGGACCAAACCACTGGATTGAGCTCCATAAACCGAAAGTCCTGTCTACGGAACGTCATTTCTATAGTAGAGAAATACGTGAAGCCGTTGAAATCAGGAAACATCGTAATTTCAATCGGGATGACGGTTTTAAGATTTCATCTTCGTGGAATCCTATCATAAGTAAATGCCAGCGTCAGAGAACATCGTCCGTTATATCACCGGACATTGTTAGTGTCGTGTGTCGGCCGGGTGACAACCCTAGTGTACAAGTGGTTCAAAAAGACCAAATGCGGGTAGTTCGGAAAACCCGCGCAGCAAGAAGATGTTGATACCCGCACAAGCCAGTTGTCCCGTGACCATGGATGTTGCAACACATCCGAAACGTCGGGAGACCTCAGTGAGGTAAATAAATAAGTTAATACGCGATTAAGTCCCGTTTAGTATAAATAATTCGGGAGAATTTGTTATCCACTTTAATTTACCCACATGAAGTATATTAATGTTAACATTTTAACCGACTACGGCTAAACCCAAAATAATTGGTAATGGATTAAATTGATCGTTAAGTATTGATAGTTTGCGATCACCTTCCTGGTCATGATGCTTAATAACATTTGAGAGACGAAAACAGGGCTTCATGTCATCAAACTCCCCAGGATTTCGAGGTTGAACAATATCGACTATACTATACATTTACAGGGTGAAATTTTAATCAGTGTCCAAATTCATGTATAAGATTCTTCAGCAAAATTAAGAAAAACGTTTTATTTTGTTTCATATTATTCAGTACAAAAAAAATCGTAATTGCTGCTTAAAGTTATCCCAAAAAAACTTACCCCGCGGGCACCTCAGCGGGTAGTAAGGTTGGCGCACGGCACGCCACCCCTTTCTCGGCCCCACCCCGCTCCACACGGTACTGAATGCCCAGTAACCACGCCGTACGGATAATTCTTTTGGGATGGACAATTTATAATTTAAAAAATACCTACCAGTTTTTTTTTTCAAAAATGGAGTCTATTGGTGATACCAAATGCCTACAAAAATTTGGAAACTGATTAAAATGTCACCCTGTATACCCTAAATTAAAGTACCGTAAAACGGGGTGAGTAGAGACAAAACTGACATTCAAACCTCGATAATATTTTATTTTTATATATGCAAAATGAATGTTGTATATAATATGATTGATAAGTGTTCTGGACGTTTGTATTTTACTTTTTTATGATTTTGGTAGTTCCATTTCATAACTTAACGATCGACACGGAATCCTACCTTACCCCGTAGCCTAACATGGGATTACATACAAAGGTGATTTCGGAAGATTGTTGGATCGTTTAATTTTTATTATGAATATTAATATAGCTCCATTTTCAATTGGAATACATTATTTAAGTAGCAGTAGCCTTAAAATCCCATCTCACCCCCCTTTTTTCATTCATAACCCAACTCTCCTCGCGATCCCTACTCACCCCATTTTACGGTATTTACTTGCTGCATACCGTCAACCAGCTAAGCGGTTAGTTCGTACTCAAACGCACGCAGCGCTAGTGGTCGATTATTACAGTGATATCTCTATTCTCAGTGTATATATATTGTACTCTTTGTTTATCATTCACTTCACTTCACTATTTCACTCACTCATTCATTAGACCGGACCGGAGAGGAGAGTTCCGTCTATCAAGATCAAGGAAATTATTTCACATTGATTTTGCAAGTTTGTTTTTATAAATGTATTTTTATTAGTCCACGTGTTTATCCAGTTGGATTCCGCTCATATACCGATAATTGTGACAGTTATTGTTTACTAAAATAATATGTAATGTTTCTATTACACATCGATGGCCGTATCGCTGGATTGTCGTGCATCAATAATATGTGTTTTGTCGTGTCTGGACATTAGATTGTAATGTTTCAACCAAATAATGTGATCATGCATAACTATCATTGGCGAAAATGGTTCCTGCTACTGATATTCGCGGTGTATCGCAAGTTGGATCCTGTAGAAGGTAAATGTTTTTCGACACTCTTTAGATAATATTATATACTGTATAGATTTAGTTAGGTATGTGTTTATAGACAGGCCACAAGGATGCTAGGCTACGGAAATGATGGTCAGTCACGGTCCCGCCGTAAGGAACAAGTTGTGAGCTAGCGTTGGCGCTCGCTTACGTAGCTCTGCCATATGCATCTATATTTTTATCGCCCGCCGTGTTCGGAAATAACCTTAAGTTTGTGCATAAATTAAATCCAAAAGCATATTATCAAAATCCGACCACTCTAATTATTACAATGCAACGGACTTATAATATATTAGTTATCCAATAAAAGGAATTTGTAACGTCTGAGGGTGTTTTGTTTTTGTTAGATGAGTAAATAAAAAGTCCGCGGTCAATCATGTATCATCATAGGGTATTTTTCGTATTGCTATGCTAAATTTAAGGACCTCTTTTTGTTCAAATATTGTTTTGTATCACAATATTTAGTAATTCATTCTTGAACGAATATATTATTATTATATAATCACCAAATTCAAAATTTTGTTGTTGAAAAACATGTTTCAATAATACTTATGTGGGAAGAACTGGTTGGTAATCTTTTTGTTTTACTAATCATAAACCCATTAGCAAAACATGTTCTGTTTTCGAATATTTTTGTTGATCTTAGTTTTACACAATGCACCCAAGATGTGTCTTTATGGAGTTTTATTTAGCCAAGCATATTTTTTTACAACTATTTCATATTACTCATTATCATTAAGTTCTTATTACTTGTCTTACTTGTCAGGCAAATTATTAGAGAAACAGGTGATGCCCGGCTACAAATTATAAAATTGTATTTTGTACTTCCAAACTAGCTCTGCTTCTAAAAAAGCACCTGTAAATATAAATCCGAAATTTAAAAAATCCTTATTTTGCAGTGAACAACCTTATATTTAAAGTTTTCTCTTTTTTATTTTTCTTATTAGAATCTGTCTAATGTTTCTGAATATGTATTACAACAACATTGTAATGTTTAATACTCATGTCCTATTTTCACAATAATGAAGCCATGATCAGTAAAACATGAAATACCTCATTAATAGATTAATAACTAAGTACTATTTAATTGTTGTGTCAAGAGTACTCTGGACAAAATAAGCCCATATGTGCATGTTGAACAAACAACATTCCATTATCAAGATGCATGTATTCAGATGCATGCAACCTTGTCTAATCTAACATTCAGTTATGCCCTCATAAAGACATGATTTTAAGACAAGGTAACCCAATGTCACCCAAATTCTTCATTGCTTTCTTGAAATATTCTTCAAGTTAGACTGGTCTAAAAAGGGGTTCTCTTATTTTTCGCAGAAAATTGTTTGGCCAATTATTAGTTCCCAACCAACGTTTCGCAGAATATTATTTCGCCAAATAATCACTTGCTAACTCGTCATAAGATTTCGTTTCGTTTCCCAACCTCACAGTTGCCAACTGTACGTTTGGTCTGATGATTATAAAGTAAACTTTCAAAGTGCCAAAAATCGTTTAACAGAATGTTTTAGTTGGCTGAATAGTCATTTCGTTGTATAACGTTTCCCAAATGTTTCACGCAGTAGGGTTCGTACAGTTACTATGTAATATAATTTACAATGTGGGTAAGCGCAACTGCTCACTTCTTTTAATAACTTTGTGGGTGAGTAAGAATAAACTGACTTATTAGCGATAAGTGTTTACTTACTTATTTTGAATATTCAATAAGGCGATTTTGGCACTCGCCGGCCGCTGCCGCGGCACGCTCGCTTCGCTCGCTCGGCTTCGTGCGCTGTAAGATCGCGGTTAACCTAACACGCTCCTCCTCGCTTCGCTCGTCGTCGCACCTATCTGGACTCTGTCACAGTTATTATTTCTGTTACGTAACTATTGCACTGACGAAACGTTGTTCGTTCAATAGTTGTTTGGCCTAGTGAAATAGTTGGCAAGTGATAAGTTTTCCAAACATTTTTAGTCATTGTGATATTCTGCTTTATAAAAATTCGACCAAGTGTCAGGTTGTCATACAAAAAGTTGGTAATGGTTAGTTGTCAAAGTGAATCATTTTCGAAATGTTGGTTGGCAAGTGATGTTTGACCAAAGGAAATTCTGCGAAAAGGCAGAACACCCTAAAAAGGGCATCAAGATTGGAAACCGGTATTTAAACCATTTAAGATTCGCAGATGACATTGTCATACTAGCAGAAACACCAGAATACCTAAAAACAATGATACAATCTTTAGACCAAGAAAGCTTAAAGCTAGGACAGAAATGAATGCAGCAAAAACCAAAATAATGACGTCGCAAGTATACACTTGGGAAAACAAAGTTAGGAAAGACAAACAATGAAGAAGAAGTTACAAGAAGAGTAAATATAACCTGGTGATGGTTCAGGTTGCTAAAAGAGATTCTGAAAGGAAACTTCAGCCTACATATAAAAAAGTGGTTATGGATACCTGCCTCCTCCCATTCATTAGTTTACTGCTGCCAAACATGGGTATGTACCAAAAACAAAATCTTAAAACAAATTAAAGAGCGATGGAAAGAAGCCTACTAAAAATTAGAAGAGTACAGAAAAAAGACAGGAGTCACCGATGCCCTCACACACACTCTAATGTTGAAATGCCACTGGACTGGATACTTGTCCCGTTAGACTGACAGGAGATGGACTATCGATGCCTAAATGAAGAGAACCATGATGGTGGGGATATCCCCTGACCCATTCAAAGCTGGACTGACAACCTAACCCAAGTTGCCGGAAAATATTGGATGAGCATAGCAACAGAGAGTTATGGACAGAGTTGGAGGAGGCCTTCGCCCTAAGAGGGGTTCATGTCTAGGACAGCAAAAAAACTATAATCCTTCAATAAAATTTTTGTTCGCAAACCCCTACTAAATGCTGACCCACATGGGTCAGCGGGAGAGAAGGAACAGACAATTTTTTTCTAAGATATTAATTAATGGCTTTACTATTATTATTATACAAACATGATGTCCCAACAGACAAGTGCATATTGCATTCTAACTTAAACTGTTGTTTACCTTTTGCATGCTTAAGCACCCATCTGTGCTCTGGATAGTCTGGATCATAATGAACTCTGAGACAGAAATGAATTAATTTAAGTCCATTATCCTACTAATATTATAAAACCGGCCAAGTGCCAGTCGGACTCGCGCGCGGAGGGTTCCGTACCATTATCTATAAAAACGCCAAAAAAAAACACGATGTATGGGAGCCCCCCTGAAATGATTATTTTATTTTCTTTTGGTATTTTTTGTTATAGCGGCAACAGAATTACATCATCTGTGAAAATTTCAACTGTCTAGCTATCGCGGTTCTCGAGATACAGGCTGGTGACAGACAGACGGACGGACAGACAGCGAGGTTCTAGTAATAGGGTCCCGTTTTTACCCTTTGGGTATGGAACCCTAATAAACGAAAATTTGGATGTTTGTTAGTCAATCAAGCAAAAAAAGAGAGAGTGTATGATCCCTTGATTAATTTAGTTTTGTTCGATCAGGACTAAAATGTTTCTGCGACACCACGGGCCCCAGTTGCCTAAACGAGACATGTGAGACGGATGGCTTCTGTTTCGCCTCCACCACCCTCAAGGATGGTGTTGAGAAATACGAATACCGGTAAGTTGCTTACTTGCACACAGACTTAGAATGCTGTCTCTATGATGATGGTTGTGTTATTCCAAATTTCTACTGGGTCTCTCTGAAAATTTAAAATTTCAATTGGGGTTTTGTCTTGATCTGCAAGGTACATCAGAGTGTTTTGAATGAAAATAATTTTGAAACTATTGGCAATAAATATCAACACAAACCTGTAAAACAATTGTAACACATGTCTAATGCTATGGTTGACTATAGCGAGGTGTCCAAAAGCTGTTTTAATGGCTTTCCCCCGGACAACCCGCTACCATGCAGGAGTCCAAGTAATTATTGCTGTAAGACCGATCTCTGCAATTCCGATGAGATTTCCAAAGAGCGTATAGCGAGCAAACGCCCCGCCGCCCTCCCGGGTAAGCTCCCCTCGAGGCCGTGTGACTTCTTGGAAAATGCCGATTTTGAGTTTGTTTTTGATGTACTATTAGAATCATAATTGCATTGTCATTTCCTATAAGTTTTGTGTTGAGATGCCAATCCTAACATCGCTTCCTGATTAGAATATGTACCCTATCTACTAAGGACGCCGGGCCGGCCCGTTAGTTTGAATGATGTGCCGTCTTTAACAAAAACTATTTTCCGAGTGTGCCATGGTTTTTGCTTTAACCTACTAAACATGATGTCTGGCTTCCCCGCGACGCAGCTGTATGGAGCGTAAATCACTCATACCCCCCGAGCACCCCTTCGGATGCTCCACGACGAAGGCTAAAAATGAGTCCGTGGTGATACAGTGTTGTGCCAGTCGTGATATGTGCAATCGCGATATGCGACCGCAGCTCCAGCCCAAGCCTCCAGGTAGGCAAGCGCCAGTGACGCTAACCGCACCGCTTGCCGGTACACGACACTTCTAACCGTTCTCTAGTGCGCCGGGCTCCGCGGCCCCTCGTGGGCCCGCGCTGCGGCGACGCGCCGCTCGCGCACACCTTGACGGCCTGGCTGACCACACTAGACTTACACGCATCCAGAAATTAACGTTTCTAGCTTGTTCGCATCGAAGATTTACAACAACACCGACAATTTAATTCAGTCTTAATCGCGATTAATAAGCGGCGCCTTGAGCCTCAGTTGGTTTGGCTAAAGATGCTGAGACCAGCAAAGTTTTCAAAACCAAAAGTATGCGTGAGAGCGAGCGTCGCGTCTCCGCAACTCCGGTGTGAGAGTGCATGGCTAATAGAGTTGTTTTTATTTCTGTTCTAATTACACTAAATTTCTTCTTCTAGACGACCGGCATTGATCACCCGTTAGATATGTTTCTAATGTTATTGATTTGAATAGATGTTGGCATCAGGATTCGGTATTCCCGCCCGGGGACTTGCCTATATGGTGTCAGGAGGGCGATGTATTTTGCTGTGCCACGGACCTCTGTAACCACAGATTACAGCCAGGTAGGCCCTGAAGGGTACAAAGGGCTCTTGTTCTGTCTTGTTCATGTCCCTGAATGTTACATCATTGGGAACAACCGAAGATCAATACGATCTAATTCGCATGAAGATGATGAATGGTAATTAAAACTTGCGTCTTAGTTGTATATTTTTAGGCTTGGATTTATCGTTCCAAGCTTGATAATGTATAGGCGATGTGAGGGTTTTCATTACTATTTTATCTGAGACTTTATATATAAAGAATGCATTTAAAGTTAGGCATGGAGGGGTATCGACGCCGACTCGAATGCAACGGCTACTTCATAGGTATGTCTCGATTCGATACATGATCCATCAATGCGGCGCTACCATGATAATCGAAACTCGAAGTTCATGTAGCTGCATCCCTGTCACCGAGTTTTGTAAGTGCGATAGAGATGGAGATACCCGAACTTCGAATGGAATTCGTGGTTATAGCTCTGGGGTTAACGACCGTGATCATCGCCGGATTATCTCTTTAGCATGTTTTTTTATTTAATACTAATCGCATGCCAGTAACATTTTTCTAAACCTAAACTAATAAAGGTTTTTTAATTTATTTATTTACGAATACTTATGTTATGCAACATGTTGTCATGATTTTGCAATCGGGTTGTTGTTATTGATGCAAAGATGCGCATGATACGTTACACGACGATGCCATGTTATGTAAACGCAACGATCGATATTTAGCAATAACCAATAATACAGAATTCGTAGACCGACCCGCGAGGGTGAAAATCCATCAGAAATGTGCGGAGATGTCGTTTCTTATATTGGACACCTTGCATGCTTGGACTCCTAGCTGTCAAATATATGAATACACAGTTATGCCCATCGCTGTTGGATATTCACCCGTAATTCGGAGCTCGGACCACCTCAAAAAGCCGTAGACGATTGTTGGAATCTGGTTAAATCGAATAACTTTTAAATTGTGTTCTATCTTTGTATTAATAATAAACAAATTTTTGTAATACTTACTTATGCTTAATGATCTTTAATTAAGTTATTTAGACATGTTATATTTAGTCCAAAGCTAGACAAAATGTGGGCGAGCTGAATAACGCTTCTCAATGCCATTCTATTTTGTTATTTAGAGTTTGTTTTGAAAGGGAACGCTAATAAATTAAGCAAACTTAGTTGTACATATCGTTGCTGAATACGACTGGGTTATAAATAATTTGCCAAATTACTCTTCTTGATATATTATTAAGGTTTGTCAATGATTATGTTCTATATATAGTCCTACTAGTAATAAAGATTATTCAAACTACCAGCAGGTATTATTTGCTGGCCGTTGAAAGCTCTGGTTAAAATGCTCTTTAATTTTGCGGACGCTAATAATACCTACCCGATTAAATAAGAATATTTCATATCTTACAATGTCCCAGGGCTTATAAAGTCGGGTACGTATTTAGGGAAGCCCTACTACTACTACTTAGGGCGTAATTAACTTGATATATAATACGAGGCAACCTTTATTGAAGTATTTTAAAATAAGATTTGATACGTTTGTGAGAGGACGCAAACCTAACTTTCTCAGGAAAAATATGTATTACCGGCTAACTAAATATATCATCGTGGTCTTTTTAAATACAGTTTATATGTATAGACCCCGCCCACACAGTCAATTAGCTATGATTTGTTAGTCAAATTGACTATTTAATTTTTACATAACATATCGACGGTTCCATAGACGGTCAGGCTGGATTCGACCAAACAGGGATAAGTAATTCACCTGGGGTTATTCCCACCTGTTACCACCTATTTGTTACTAGTGGTAACAGCTGGGATTGTTTCGTTATCTTTTACCAGTGAGAACTATTGGAAACAGTAATTTATGGTAACTATACTGGGTTTTTCCCCAGTAGTTGTTACCACCGAGTACTTTAGTGGTAAAATATGTGAAAAATATTCCCAGGAGTTGCCACCGAGTACTTTAGTGGTAAAAGAAGGGGAGAAAATCCCATCTGTTACCTCTGGTAACAAATTGTTGCTAATAGTTGGGTCTAAAAGTGTGGTCTCCTAGGATGAGCCTATATTCTTGATTGACTCTCTGTCAATAGATTTTGTGGCGACCTAAGCCCATACGTTCTTGTTGGTTGGATCGAATATTTTTCATCACGAATTTTACGCCGTTTCAATACTATACGAGAGTCATTCTGTTGACTGCAATTGCGCACTATGTATTCTTATAGGTATAAACATTGAAGGTGTATTTATGATGCTAATGGGTTTCAAAAGTATTGTGCATGAGGTTCAAAGTTGCGGTCATGTTTGTGTGTGCTTCGCATTGTGTGTTGGGCATTATGTTCACTACTTATTTATGTTAAATGTTTCGCGAAATGACACGCTAGTGCGTATGCCAATATTGCCAACAATTATATTTTACTCTAGTGCGATGAATTTAATTCTATATCTATATGTAACACAACATGTGTGAACTTTTTCGATATTTAATGTGACAGGTTTTGTGTGTACACCTATATCCATACTAAAAACTAGGTTGTTGTCATACTCACCGTATTCAAAAACTAACAAAAAAACTAAAGAAAATAAAACTGTAATAGATTTGGCAGCCCTTTATTAATCCTTTTGTCCAAATTACATTCATGAATAAGGAAATACATATTGTATTTATTAATAGTATTAGGCTACCTAGCTATGCTATTCGAGTTATGCCCAAGTCGATTGGTGCTATTTGCGTTTCGTTTTTCTATTGAGCGAACTTTATAATATAGTCCTGTAACCATTCGCGCGAGGTAATAGCGATAAACGCTGCGATTCAAAAAATAATAACCTTTTATATTAACCGCTGCGGTAATCGCAGGTATCTATGAAATCGCAGCGTTTATCGCATACTACAACTGCGCGCTTTAGACCCGAACTAGTCGGTACAACTACTAAATGTTTACACGATTACAAGAAATTAATTCGTTATAAACAGTAATATCGCAAATATTACTTATTGGCGTCCGCATATTGTACAGAACGTAACCGAAGTCGCGGCTTTAAATATGTATTTTTTCGTAATCGGCTATTATACTGTCGAAGATCCCCTGTATACAAAGTTACATCTCACAGACATCCTCTATTTATTATTAGTAGACTAAAAGCCAATCTAGAAATGTGAGGTTGTTAATACGTCTCCTGTTACATGGAATCGTTTTGAAGAGAGTATAGCACTGGAAGTAATTGCGACGGAGACGGACCCACTTATAGTTACGTTCCGACTTCCGACTACTTTAGAACAACTACTTCCCTTGACTCATGTACTGTCAGCACAATATCAAGGCTCCTAATTGAAGAGTGACTTTTCTAAAGGACAATTCAACTACATTGTTTTCGAGAAAAACTTAATAATCGGATTTTAACATGGACTGCTCATTTTTTTGTACCTTGTCTTCGTATAGTATAATACATTTTATGGAGTGATATTAATTTGGATCATAAGAACTCAATGCTATGTTTTGGAAAATAAGCTGTTTTGTAGATTTTTATGAAATTTTCCATCGACTTGATACACGATTATCATTTATCAATTATCACAGACTTTGCAGATTGTCAAAGTTGAAACACTCACTTGTACAAGTGAACTGCTCAAGTAGTTTTTATTTGGTCATCCACGAGAGCAGGCACGTACCCAGCAGTGGGCCGTATATAGGACTTATGATGAAGAAATAGTCCGTTTTGAACATAATTTCACCACTTGGTACAAAAACTTCAAATATAAGAAACCAAGAAAATAAATAATAATATGGATTTATTACTGTCCTTATTTATTACGGAGCATATAAATTCTAACACCTAGTTTCTAGTATGTGAATCAGAACAATAAACTGTAAATACACACAAATAATTATTAAATGTTGTATTAAATTGAGTGAACGCTTGTTTAATAAGCATGTCACCTTATAAAACAACGCCACCGCCCCAACTGACCGTAGTTTTCCCGAAAGACTCGACGCCGACCGCGGCGGCGTGGCAAGTGGTGCCGTGGATTATCGGCCTCATGGTGCTCGGGATATGCGCCGCCATAAGTTTCTGGTGGGCCAAAAGGTCCAGGAGTATGCTAAAGCGGCGCCTGGGCTCGAGGCCGCTGTTCCCGGCGGAAGACTCGCTCTGCGAGCCGAGACACCCCATACTGGGCACCGCCACTATCAGGGACATGATTGAACTGACGACCTCCGGATCAGGGTCAGGTGAGTTTATTATCTTATTCATGACTCATATCGGCCTCACTGTACTCGGGATGTGCACCACCACAAGCTCCAGTTCGCCGAGAGGTCCCAGGAAATGCTCGGCGCAGGCGTCACTGTTCGCGCCGAGGCACTACAGACACGATTGAGCAGACAACTTCCGGCTCTGCGTCAGGTAAATTTATATCTATGATTCTAAGAATCTCTATTGATTGATCGCCAATACAGACTACTACATGTATAACTAAAAACCATGTGACAGTGTTTAGTAAAGGGACCATTTGGAGATATTAGGTCCTTACCTATGAAATAGGCGATTTTTTTCACAAGATATTATTTTGTACGTGACTTATTCATTTCTATTGCAAACTCCAAATATTTTTTTAATTTCTTTAAAAGACCATGTAACAAAGGTTTTAAATCCAAATAATCCTTACCTATGAAATAGGCGATTTTTTTCACAAGATATTATTTTGTACGTGACTTATTCATTTCTATTGCAAACTCCAAATATTTTTTTAATTTCTTTAAAAGACCATGTAACAAAGGTTTTAAATCCAAATAATAGGATTTAAATTTTTATTTAGTGTATCTAATGGAAGCTTGAAAACCACCCTTTTCATGTGCTGCCGGTTCAAGTGTTTCAATTACGTATAGTTTTATCGAACTATTTTTAAGTAATTAAGATATGTGTTACGTAGTTAAACGAATTTTGCTGATATATCGTCTCTTCCCAGGGCTTCCGCTGTTGGTGCAGCGCTCGATAGCCCGCCAGATCCAACTGGTCGATATCATCGGCAAGGGCCGCTTCGGCGAGGTGTGGCGCGGCCGCTGGCGGGGCGAGAACGTCGCCGTGAAGATATTCTCGTCGCGCGAGGAGTGCTCCTGGTTCCGCGAGGCCGAGATATACCAGACGGTTATGCTGCGCCATGAGAACATACTCGGCTTCATTGCTGCCGATAACAAGGGTAAGACTAATTAATAGTACTGTGGGGACCAGCAGGAGTATCGAGGTACTCAAAATTACCATTGCCAGAAGAATGTATACGTTATTGGCATGTTGTGTTTAACTTGCCCCTCTCTGAATAAAAGGGTATTCAAAATAGATCCTGATAAATATGTATTCGCTACAGTACTAACTACACAATTGTTGTATTAGGTCTAAGCTTTATTGTTTGAGGGTGCGATATTATTATGACCGATAAAATTCGGCAAAGCAAATCACACTAGTCTTGGTAAATATAAATGTCTACACTGGGAAATAAAATGCATTAAAGATTAACAAAATCCACGAATTGCCATTCCCGTCGTAGTACTTCTTTTCGGCAACAATGCGAGGAAATCAAATAATATTATAAATACTATCTAAGTATAATCATAAAATAAATATGTCGAAACCCTGGTTCACCCTTAATTAGAAGTATTTATACAGCATGACTCATGCATGTATATTATGAAATTGAAAAACATTTCGATTTGGTTTAAGCAGTGGAAGCATTTATCGATTAATGATAGGTATTTAAGTATTTAACGTATGACCTCGTAATCGGAAGATATGATTGATTGGTGTGGTATTGTGATTTTAACATGATTTTTTCCATAAACATTTATACCATTTGTAGTTAAGCAGAAAGGCACTACCTTTTTAGCCATCTTCTAAAAAGCAGGAATTTCTGTATGCTTCATCATTTATTTTGGTCGTATTTAATCTTAACTGACAATAAACGGAACCCAGGCTCCATGATTAAGGAGGAGGAAAAGTTTGTAAAATAGTATCATCCTCCTATCTATGGTAACTATGTAAAAATTACAGAGTATGTAGGAAGTAAATACCGGAACAACTACCTGCTTTAAAAAATCTTTCGATTGTGTATAATGAACCTTCGGGGACGGAAATATTTGGTATTATTGATATTTCATCCCGCTTACGTTATTTTGTATACGCAGGTAAATCTACGCGGGCAGACATTTTACCCGTCAATCGTTTAGACAGAAAGCCGCGCCCGTTCAAACTACTTTACGTGTGTTATTTTAGATAACGGGACATGGACGCAGCTGTGGCTGATCACGGACTACCACGAGAACGGATCGCTCTTCGACTTCCTCACGACTCGCACCATTGACTCGGCCACGCTCGTCAAGATGGCGCTGAGCGTGGCCACCGGCCTGGCGCATCTGCACATGGACATCGTTGGCACTAAAGGTGATATTCACGATCTAGCCTACCTTTAACACAGGACTACCACGAGAACGGGTCGCTGTTCGACTTCCTCAAGACTCGCACCATTGACTCGACCACGCTCGTCAAGATGGCGCTGAGCGTGCCCACCGGCCTGGCGCATCTGCACATGGACATCGTTGGCACTAAAGGTGATATTCACGATCTAGCCTACCTTTAACACAGGACTACCACGAGAACGGGTCGCTGTTCGACTTCCTCACGACTCGCACCATTGACTCGACCACGCTCGTCAAGATGGCGCTGAGCGTGGCCACCGGCCTGGCGCATCTGCACATGGACATCGTTGGCACTAAAGGTTATATTCACGATTTAGCCTACCTTTAACACAGGACTACCACTAGAACGGATCGCTGTTCGACTTCCTCACGACTCGCACCATTGACTCGGCCACGCTCGTCAAGATGGCGCTGAGCGTGGCCACCGGCCTGGCGCATCTGCACATGGACATCGTTGGCACCAAAGGTGATATTCACGATCTAGCCTACCTTTAACACGGGACTACCACGATAACGTGTCGCTGTTCGACTTCCTCACGACTCGCACCATTGACTCGGCCACGCTCGTCAAGATGGCGCTGAGCGTGGCCACCGGTCTGGCGCATCTGCACATGGACATCGTTGGCACTAAAGGTGATATCCACGATCTAGCCTACCTTTAACACGGTACTACCACGAGAATGGGTCGTTGTTCGACTTACTCACGACTCGCACCATTGACTCTGCCACGCTCATCAAGAATGGCGCAGAGCGTGGATACCGGCCTGGCGCATATTATCGGAATAAAAGGTGGGAATACATTGACATAGAACGCAATGAGTCAGCATTAAAAGATAAAACATACACATATTTTATTGAATGTCCCATGCATTACTTCCATACGTGACTTCGCTGGTGTTGCGATACTTGCGATCAACCAATAACTGTAACATTCCATTTCACCCCAAACAGGCAAGCCGGCCATCGCCCACCGCGACCTCAAATCGAAGAACATCCTAGTGAAGAGCAACCTGACCTGCGTGATCGGCGACCTCGGGCTCGCCGTGCGGCACAACGTGGCCAGCGACTCGGTCGACGTGCCGTCCACCAACCGCGTCGGCACCAAGCGGTACATGGCACCTGAGGTGAGACATGATGCCTTGCGAAATATAACTGTGAAGCCAGGTAGACGAAGCGAGTGCTGGCTTGTTATTGTCTGTAAACCACTGGCTGCCAGCGGGAATAGAGCGCCAGCACAGGCTTCGTCTGAACCTAGCTTAAGAGCGGCCGCACATTGAGCCACCAGTGACCACATCTAGCGACCATTGGCCGTAACTGTTGGCGGCATCTAGTGATTCGAATGGGCCACTAGTGATCGCGCATCGATAAAACTGTAAGAGCGACCGCACGTTGAGCCACCAGTGACAGGATCCAGCGACCATTGGCCGTAACTGCTGGCGGCATCTAGTGATACGTCATAGTACTCTTTTATATTGTACAGTGCATTTTCGGTTAAGATTTGTTTAAGGTATGATTTATATTTAATGTCACTTAGTATGGTAACAGAGTCAGGTAAATGGTTATACAATTTAATGCTCTGATAAATGAAACTTTTTTTAGATTTGGCTAGCCGCACATTTGGAAGGCAAAGTTTAAGTCTATTTCGTGTAGGGTACTTATGAATATCACCTACTTTCTTGCTGCCACTCAGGTGTTTTCGAGCGTATAATAAGTTTTTATAGATAAATAAAGAGTAAAATGTCATTATGCCACTTTCTCTAAAAATACCCCGGCAGGTCTCTCGCGCAGGAACACTGTAAATATTTCTGAGTGCCCTTTTTTGCAATATGAAAACTCTAGAGCCCGTTGCTGCATGCCCCCATATCAGTGCTCCGTAAGACATTAAGGAATGAAAGTAGGCGTAATAGACCGATTTACTAGCTTGGACACCGCACAACTCCCTAATTTTTCGTACAGAGAAAGCCGCTCTTGTAAGTTTTTTACATAAACTATCGATATGCTTGTCCCATTTTAGAGAGCTGTCTATTGTTAGACCTAAGAATTTTGTCTCATTAGTATTTAGGAGCCGGTTCCCATCGTAGTCAACATGCAAGTTGTCTTTGTTTGATAGTAGGCTGTAACGCATAATTTGGGTCTTACTAGCGTTTAGCTTTAATTTGTTAGCACTAAACCAAGTCTTAATTAAACTCAGGATATTTTTTACATTACATATTGTGTCTTCGATTTTGATGTCAGATGTTATAAAAGTTGTATCATCGGCATATTCTATAATATTACATTTTAGTCGATTTGGGATATTGTATGGGAGATCGTTCGTGTATATTATAAACAATAAAGGTCCTAAAATAGATCCTTGGGGCACGCCTTTGGAAATGTTAACGCTTAGAGATTTTGCCCCATTCACTTGTACAATTTGATTTCTGTCATGTAAGTAGGAACTAATTAATTTAAGGTTGTTATTTTTAATACCATAAAATGACAATTTTTGTAATAGAATATTATGATCTACCATGTCAAAGGCTTTTGACAGATCACAAAATACGCCCATACACTTTAACTTTTTCTCTAGCCCAGTGTGAACATGTTTCATAAAAGCTGCTATGGCGTCTTCTGTGGAGAGACCCTTACGGAAACCAAATTGCTCCGCTGAGATTAGGTTGTTTTGTGTGAAAAAGCTACAAAGTCTTGAAAAAATTAGTCTGTCGAATATCTTACTGAAAGTAGGAAGCACTGATACAGGCCTATAGTTGTCTGTAGTCATTGGATCTCCCTTCTTATAGACCGGGACAATTTTAGCTCTCTTAAGAGATCCAGGAAACACACCTTGTTCAAAGCATTGATTTATAATGTCTGTAATAATGGGTAGTATGGGTATAATGCTTTGTTTAACAATTTTAGTTGATATGCCCCATAAGTCATAAGCATTCTTAGTTTTGAGGCTTGTGCAAACTTTTAAGACCTCTTTGATACATGTCTTAGTCCATTTGAAAGTTTCGCGAGGTGGAACTAGTGTCATCAGTCCTAGAGCGCTTACACCTGAAATTGGTTCTGAAGAAGAAACTGTTTGTATTTCGGAGAAAAAATCACTGAATATTTGTGCGACGTCCCTTGAGTCCTTAAATAGCCGGCCCTCGTGGCTTAACTGTATATCATCATTTTTAGGTTTACTAAAACCTGTCTCGTCTTTTATAATGTTCCAGGCGGTTTTAATTTTATTTGACGAGCTCTGGATCTTATATTGAAGCCACTTAGCTTTTGCCATGCCACAGACTTTTTTAAATATTCGTTTATAATTTCTAAAGTATTGTCTAAAAGATTCATCCTTACTTATAGTATGCTTGGAATTTAGTTCAAACATTTTTTCTTTGCTTAGCCTTATACCGATGGTAGCCCAGTCATTAAAACACTTTTTTGATGGTACACAAACATTTTTCAGTGGCATGACTCTATTTAGGACCCCAAAGTATGTATTGAAAAACCTATTGTAGTTTGTTTCAGGATCAGGCCTTAAATCAAAATCACTAAATTCATGTAGCAGTTCATCGTTCAGCTGGCTAATGTTAGACTTTGTGATAAGTCTGTTATAAATTCGTCTTGGTTTACATTGTGCCTGCGATTTTCGATTCATTTGCACGGTTAAATACTGACCCGTGTGATCAGAGCAAGCTACAGACACATTCTTTATGTTGTATGTATCAAAATTTGTAAAGATATTATCCAAGCATGAAGACATTCTTGTTTGGAAGTGTACTGTCTGTTTAAGACCATAGGATGACATAATATCACAGAGTGACTTAGCTCGCTTACAGTTTTCATTAAATTTTACATTAAAATCGCCACATAATACTACACGGAAATTATTTTTAACACATATATCAAGAGTTTGTTCAATTTTACATAGAAATGAAGGAAAATCCCCATTTGGGGGTCTATACGCAACAACAATAGTGCATTTTTGGGAAATTATATCTATCGCACATACCTCTGCCGTACATTCTTCCGATAAGGAACTTATGTCTAATCTTTCTTTAAACCTTACAGAATTTTTAACTAGGATTGCCACGCCACCATGGACGTGCTGTGATCTTATAAATTTAGCTCCTAGCTTGTACCCTTCCACTATTAAGGTAGATATATTGTAATCCTGCAGCCAGATTTCAGATAAGCACATGACATTTATATGTAGCTCATGCAATGACAAAGATATTGGATACATTTTATTGCCGGCTCCCTGAACATTTTGATGGCCAATAGAAAACTGGCTAGGATTGATTTCCGTTAACATTAAATCAGTGTTTTTTTGTCTAAAAAAATACTTGGCGATCCCGGGTTCTCTGTCCTTTCGAGAAGCTGCTCAGATGAAGTATTCAATATTTCGTTCTCTGTTATAGGTCGTTGATCTTGAGACGGCATATACAAATGTGAAGAAAATTCTTTATTTTCCGTCTTATGACTAGTTTCATTTTCACAGCAGTCAGTCGAAATTATTATGTTATTATTATACTGGTGTGTGAATTCATACAGGGAGTTAAGGGTGATCTGGCTGCAAAGATATGATAAAAATACTCTATTTAGTTTGTTTCTTGCTGAGAAGAATCCCTTCTTGAACTTGTTGATGTCTAAAAGAGTCACTCCATTCGACCTTTCAATTAATTCGTATAATTTATTGTTAATTTTCCATTTTTTGTCGTTGACGCCGCAGTTTGCACCATACGGCAGCGTCGTTATTTGAAGCTTAAGATTTCTTAATTTACACGTGCTTATTGCGTGTTTGATATATTCGAAGCTATAGTCGTGTATGTTTGTAGCAATTATAACGACGTCGTCACCTTCTTTCATTTCTTTGGTCATTATCGAAATACTGCGCACTATTTCCTTGAGTTCAGCGTTTGGCTTACAGATTGAGACTATAGAGCCAATACGGGACGCATTTGTCTTTACATGGCCAGCTAATGATTTTCCGTATTCGTCACATAATATTAGCATCTTATATCATATATATCATTAGCCGTAACTGTTGGCGGCATCTAGTGATTCGAATGGGCCACTAGTGATCGCGCATCGATAAAACTGTAAGAGCGACCGCACATTGAGCCACCAGTGACAGGATCCAGCGACCATTTGCCGTAACTGCTGGCGGCATCTAGTGACCATTGGGCCACTAGTGATCGCGCATCGATAAAACTGTAAGAGCGGCCGAACGTTGAGCCACCAGTGACAGGATCCAGCGACCATTAGCCGTAACTGGTGGCGGCATCTAGTGATTCGAATGGGCCACTAGTGATCACGCATCGATAAAACTGTAAAAGCGGCCGAACGTTGAGCCACCAGTGACAGGATCCAGCGACCATTAGCCGTAACTGGTGACAGCATCTAGTGATTCGAATGGGCCACTAGTGATCGCGCATCGATAAAACTGTAAGAGCGACCGCACATTGAGCCACCAGTGACCGGTTACTGTACAAGCTTCATCGTTTTTGACGTGTCATCAAAAGTATCAGTATTTCAGGGCAATGCCAAACAAAGGACGCAACTTACAAAACTGTGTAATGTTTTGGTTTGTTGATGAAACGAAAATGAAAGTACTGTTATTTTTTAAATATCACGAAAAACTTTTGGTATAAACAGGCCAACACGTTTTTTAAGTGTTTGACGCAAATTCACTTGTGTTGAAAGTGACTGAAATCACAATGTCAAAAATTTCAGGAGGTCAGTTCCAAAATTCAAATATATTGCAAGTAGGTAGGCCACACAGGCACTTTTTCATATCAGATATTGCAACAAGGAATAATTGATAAGGACGGAGCTGCGGCTCGCGCTGCCATACACACCTAAAAAGTGATGGATTTCGACGTTAGAAAGTGCGTAAACATGCCTGAAGGCGTAGCACGGTTGCCATTTTATCACTTATCGTTGTGGATAAGACATCTCTCACTCTCGCACTCGCATACTTGTCAGAACGTGACGGATATCTTATCCACAGCGATAAGTGATAAAATGGCCACCGTGCTACGCCTTCTGGTTAGGTTTGGACCCTAACTATGCCAACAGATGTCGTCGCCCTCACTATATCCCCCGCACAGCACAAAATACTTACCTACAACCTACCTTTATCACATTAATGAGATACGCGATTAGATATCCGCCCACATGATTGTGTATCTTGTATAATAGACCGTGTTTCGTATCTCACTGATAACGGCCTTTCTTCTTTTTCGGGGTAAATGTCAGGACGCGCCCGAATATAAACAGCATTAAGTGCGTTTACTGCGTAGTTGCAATATATACCGTAACGCAATGACATTAAGGCATATTTATGGTTGGTTGGCGCCAATAGTCTGAACTTAACTTATCTGCTATCGAATTGTTATGGATTATTTTAAGTACATATGTTGCCAAGGCGGAATAAACGTAGAAAGCAACGACCGAATGCCGTGGTATAAATAAATATAGTCCCAAACTAAGCTAAGATTATTAATTTATTAGAATATTCTTTGGATTCCTATATACTATGACAGAACTGTCAACCTTAAGTGGGTCGCAAATTAAAGTTCGTAACTATTACATTTGAGTTCTCCAATATCTATACAGGCAACCTTTCAAAAATATCTATACCCTTACTTTATTGTTACTGTGATAAGACGCATGTGTAGATATTTTTGAAAGGTTGTCTGTATAGATATTTACGGAGGGGTGGTGGTGCTGTTCTTCAAAAAGGGTGACAACACTCTGCTGAAGAACTACAGACCCATCTCACTTCTGAGCCATGTCTATAAGCTGTTTTCGAGGGTCGTTACAAACCGTCTCGTACGCAGGCTAGATGACTTCCAGCCTCCCGAACAAGCCGGTTTCCGAAGAGGCTTTAGTACCGTAGATCACATCCACACGCTTCGTCAGGTTATACAGAAGACCGAGGAGTATAATCTGCCCCTCTGCTTGGCGTTCGTGGACAACGAGAAAGCATTCGAATCGATCGAAACCTGGGCTGTACTACAGTCTCTCCAGCGGTGCCAAGTTGACTATCGCTATATCGAAGCGCTGAAGTGTTTGTACGAAAACGCCACTATGTCAGTCCGACTCCAGGACCAGAGCTCGAAACCTATTCCGCTGCAGCGGGGAGTCAGGCAAGGAGATGTTATTTCTCCAAAACTGTTCACCGCTGCAATGGAGGACGTTTTCAAGACTCTGGACTGGAGAAGGCTAGGCATCAACATCGACGCCGAGTACATCACTCACCTTCAGTTTGCTGACGATATAGTAGTCTTGGCTGAGACCATGGAGGACTTAAGTACGATGCTCGATGACCTCAGTAAAGCTTCCGAGCGAGTTGGTCTAAGAATGAACATGGATAAGACGAAGATCATGTCAAATGCACATGTCGTACCAACTCCCATTACAATCGGACACTTTACGCTCGAAGTTGTAGACGACTATGTATACCTAGGACAGACTATCCAGTTAGGTAGGTCCAACTTCGAGAAAGAGGTCAATCGTCGAATCCGACTCGGCTGGGCAGCATTCGGGAGGCTACGGCACATCTTTTCGTTCAATATTCCGCAGTTTCTCAAGACGAGAGTCTTTGACCAGTGTGTGTTGCCAGTGATGACATATGGCACTGAAACGTGGTCGCTTACTATGGGCCTGATAAGAAAGCTCAAAGTCACCCAAAGGGCAATGGAGAGGGCCATGTTGGGAGTTTTTCTGCGTGATCGCATCAGAAATGAGGCTATCCGCAGCAGAACCAAGGTAACCGATATAGCCCTCCGAATCGCTAAACTTAAGTGGCAGTGGGCAGGGCACATAGCACGTAGAACCGATGGCCGTTGGGGCGGAAAGGTTCTCGAGTGGCGACCGCGTACCGGAAGGCGCAGCGTAAGTACCCCACAAGGTGGACTGATGACCTGGTAAAGGTTGCGGGAGTCCACTGGATGCGGGTGGCGCAGGACCGGTCACTTTGGCATTATTTGGGGGAGGCCTATGTCCAGCAGTGGACGTCTTTCGACTGATATGATGATGATGATGATGATAGGTATTTAACTCGACTGTACTATGGTATCTACTGCGACGACTAGACAGACATAGCAGGCTAGCGGGCATAGAAAACATAGAATAGTAAGCAGTATTTGGTTGGAGTTACTTTCATGGCTTTAGATTACTTAGTTATTTATTTCTATGCGCGATACACTGAGTGTTATTCTATTCTTAAATTGTATTTTTTTGTAGTATATTCATTAGCAATGTAAATCCTAGTGAGAACTGTTTAGGACTTAGATGCACGTTCTTAGTATATCAATAATACTGGTTTTTTTCTTCTGTTTGTTCTCCATACAAGTAACATAAAAAAATAAAAAAAAACATCCAAAGACACGGGATATTTGTGGTATAAATGTAAATCGCTTTGGAATTGAACCCGGGACCACCGGCTTCGAAAGCAGAGTCACACACGACCAACACCAACTAGTTAGGCCTTTATACCTGCTAATATTCTAAAGAGGTAACTAACTTTTGTGACTTTGTAAGTTTGCAGTATCCTGTGTTCTCTCTCTCTTTATGTATGTGAGTCAAAAACTGGAACTTACCTCATGATAAGTGTGTTTTTGAATTGACAAAAATTAATTTGTATAATTATCGAACCTGCTCTCAAATTTTACGAGAATCTGCTGAGAAATGCGACCTGTAGGGGAGTACAGCCGGACATACGAAAGAATTTGTGCCCGTTCGCTCAATTATAATTATGTAGCCGAATTAAAATCAGTTTATCTACAGATTTTTAAACAACTGAAACAAAAATACTGTTCGGAAACTTGAGATTCTGTAGAACATAGATTATCAGACTTGCATACGTCAATCGATTTTCCTTCGCTTGTCTTACGTATTATGCGCCAGTGTTTACGCAGAATCATTGTTTATCTATTAGTTACATTCTGAGATAAACTGAATGCGTTTCCAATCGGCCGGCGGGTGTATTCGACTGGTCATATTCAATTGAAATCGGTTTGGTAAAATTCGCGCTAGCGCTCCAACATGTAAAGCTGGGTCCACATCAGGGATGTCACGAATGTCAGTTCTATTACATTCGCGGATGCGAATGTGCAAATGCGAATATTAAAGAAGCACCTACACTAAAAACTCAACGTACGTTATCAGTTATCACTTCGTAATCATTTTATTTAACAATCACAAGCATAAAAAACAATCACATGTCACTACCCAAGTAAAAGTGCTTGGTTTTCTATTGGTTAAAATGAATCACGTGATATGGGTTGGCGCGCTTTGCGCATGCGAGAGTCGGTGGCAGGCGGCCGGCGCAGGCGAAATACGCCACTACTTGCATATATTCGCAAAACATTAGCATCGTTTGATTCGAATCATTCGCATATGCGAGTGCGAACATTCGTAACATCCCTAGTCCTCATTTGTATAATTTTGTCGACGACATTTGGGTAGACTGGGTACAGTTGTGACAATTTTGGTTCGATCGCCACTAATTTTGTTAATTTACTAGTTAGCTGGGAGAAAAGTAACTTGACTCTTAATTTGTATACGTAAATATACTTAAATAGTTTCCCTAAATACGCTGTATTAGTCATAGGGATCAAATGAAAAAAAAAGGAAAGTGTCACAACCGGCCACACCCCAAGGACGGTTGTGACAGTGGTTGGGGTCGGTAGTGACAGGAACAAACATACAACAAAATGGTTTAAGTATAATGACTTTTATTGTTAGAAATATGAGCATAACAGAACATAATCTTCATAATCTTTCGTATAGAAAGCTCATTAATATATTTATTTTTTAATTATTAATTAATAAAACAATAAATTACGAAAATATAAAGAAGTCCCGCTTTCACGTCTTCATAAGCATCTTCACATTTACTAGGCCAGATATTTATTAGACCGCGCTCTTTCGGTATTCCGCAGGCGTTTTCTGAGTATCTAAAATAAAAAAAAACAACAAGAAAATATATGTCACAACCGTACCCACAAAATTTTTCACAACCGTACCCGACGCATACTTTCGAAAACAAAAATTCGCCATGTCTTTGCCAAATAATCTACGTAAAAAGTAAGCACCCGTATTTATCTACTAATGTTCAACTTATAACAAAAAAAAATCCGAGGTAATCTATCTGTATACAAATAACAGTGATTATTAAAATTAAACGAACAAAACATCTTACTTTTGACTGTTGAAAAGCAATGTGGGCCCCTGCTTACGTTAACACCGCGCGCTGGGTGACGCAATACTTACCGGGGATCGCGTTCAGACTTGCATGCCGCTTCTCTCCCCCTTAGAACCCTTGCCCGCATTCCGTATAGTTTCGCTGGTACGAAGACTATTACTACCGTAACCTGGCACAACCGTACCCAGTCTACGCAAGTTCGATACGACACGCGTGATCGTGATCGGCAAAAGGATACAAATGTGGACCCAGCATTAGGTTTGGACCGCATGGATGCGAGCGTTTAACAAATTCTAAACAGATTTAAAATTGATAGTAGTAGTACCATGTAACCTCTGTTTATCGTGTTGACGCGTCGCTTATCTTCCTTTTCCTACGCGATTGTTGTTCCATCCCCACCGATGGCATCTGTACTTTATCAATAACACCAATTAGAGCGAATTCCAGTGATGATCATGTTACAAGAGCACATTCAATAAATAAAGGTAACAACAGGCGGTCTTATCGGTTTAGTGCGATCTCTTCCAGCTAACCTTTGGGTAGGTAACTTTGTGTTGGTTCTATTAATTAATATGATTATATCATTCGATCTAATAAACTAGCATTCTGCACGTCTATTATGAGACGGCCACATACTCTCCATTTTTTTCGCACTATCCGTCTCTCTCTTATTAGAACATTTAGAACAAGAGGTATAGTGCGAGAAAAATCGAGAGTATGTCGCGGCCGTCGCGTGATAGCCGCCTGGGTTGCTCCGTCCGCGTTTTACAAAGAACACAGAATACTGCAAAGTAAAGAGTCACAAAAGTTACCTCTTTATAATGTTAACAGGTATAGACTCAATATTTAGCCTCGCAATTGCTGTATTGCAAGCGAAATTTGCTTAGAGCATAAGTTTAACGGTCTGTGAGCATTTAGCACGTTCTTACTATAACAAAATAAACAATTTTACCCGAACCTGAATACTGTTCTAGAGCTCCCAGACTTCAGGTCTATCAGGTAATATTAAATTCTAGATTTGACCCATCAAGTCAAGCTAACCGTTTAATGAAATGAAGTCCTCTATAAACACCAATAACCAGGAGGAACAGTTATTATGCTACCTTAAGGTCGAGTCCACCAGAGCTATGCTATGTAGCGGAGCGGTGAGCGGCACAATGCTTCATCGCCTCGCACAGTTCTGGTGAATTCTCAGTATTCTCACCCTTATGGCCTGGATACAAATTGATTAGTGATTAGTGCGAGTCTATACAAAAGCTACTCGGACTCGCAGCAAAGCAAATGTATGAACTCGCACTAATCACTAATCAAAGTGAATACAGGCCCTTAGGACCTGTTTACACCTTGATTAGTGATTAGTGCGAGTCCATACGAAAGCTACTCGTAGTTGCAGCAAATGTATGAATTCACACTAATCAAGGTGTAAACTCTACCACTCACAGCCGCACCACTTGCACTAACATGTTTTTTTTTTTGAACTTGACTGTTGCTATAATAGGACGGACCCAATATAGCGGTCGAACTGCGTGGTTGGAGGATGGCCTGGAAAATGCAGGGGAAGCCTCCGGCACGACCACGCGGGGAAGTTTGTACACTGGAATACTCTAAGAGTTTGCGCTCCAGTGAGATTGGTTGAACGGTATCAACCGAATCTGGGGTGTGAGTGGTATCGAACTACTGGGAGTTTTATCGCTGGTTCGCTAAAACCTAGCCTAGCTGAGAAGAGTCCAGCAAGAAACTCAGCTAGGCCCGACTTGCGTCGGACTGACTCTACCCGGTATGCGGCGGTACCGCACTAACATGAGTAATGTTTGTTTCTATATCTTTTGTGTTTCTTGTACCTTGTTGTAAAGCTTGCTGAATTTGTCTGCCTCGTTTTACTCTCATCTACTCAAAGGTTAACTGGAAGAGATCCATTAAATTAAAGCAATAAGTCCGCCTTTGTGTTGCCCCATACTTATTTAAATTTTAAGTTTATTATCGTGCGCAATAGAGTTACTACTACAACGACTGCTACTTCTATTGCTCGTCATTATTAGCGTTATTTATTATATAAGGGTAGAATCAGTTTTGACTTGCAAAAGTGCTTTTAGAAAGCCTTTTTTAATAAAACTAAACAATAAAGATAGATCCACCCGGCGCCCGAGCCGCACCGCCTCGCCTCGACCGGTTAGTATTCTTTATATGGATTTGTACGGGCATGCGCTCACTGCATCATCTCATTAGCTAGTACATTTACGAGGCGATGCGGTGCCGGTCGGGCGCCGGGTGGCTCTAATGACACAGCTCATCGCACACCTTGAACCCACTTAAGGGTCAGTTGCACCAAACCGTTTGTAATCGTAAGCGGTGTTCGTTAATATCTGAATGTATGGAACGTTTGATAAGTGTCAATGGACTGACAGCGCGGTTAGTATTCACGGTACGGGTATGCGCTCACTGCATCAACTCCGTAGTTAGTACATTGACAACCGCTTTAGCATAGTTGGTAGTGACCCTGCCTACGAAGCAAGAGGTCCTGGGTTCGAATCCCGGTAAGGGCATTTATTTGTGTGATGAGCTCGAATATTTGTTCCTGAGTCATGGATGTTTTCTATGTATTTAAGTATTTATTTATCTATATTAAGCATGTTTATCGTCGTCTAGTACCTACCCATAGTACAAGCTTTGCTTAGTTTGGGACTAGGTTGATTTGTGTCAGATTGTCACCTAATATTATTTACGAGGCGAGCCGGTGCGGGTCGGGCGCCGGGTGGCTGTGACCTTGAACCTACTTGAGTGATTATCGAGCTGTACATATTGTTGCAGGTGTTGGACGAGACGATGGACACGCGCCAGTTTGACCCGTACAAGCGCTCGGACGTGTACTCGTTCGGGCTGGTGGTGTGGGAGATGGCGCGCCGCTGCGGCGCGCTGCCGGACGAGTACCAGCCGCCGTACCACGAGTGCGTGCCGCCGGACCCCGCGCTCGAGGACATGCGCCGCGCGGTGTGCCTCGAGCGCCGCCGGCCCAGCGTGCCCAACCGGTGGCATTCCGACCCGGTATGTCGACCTACGGATCGCTAAACTTAAGTCGCAGTGGGCGAGGCACATAGCACGTAGAACCGATGGCCGTTGGGGTGGAAAGGTTCTCGAGTGGCGACCACGTGCCGGAAAGCGCGGCGTAGGTAGGCCCCCGACAAGGTGTACTGATGACCTGGTAAAGGTTGCGGGAGTCCGCTGGATGCGGGTGGCGCGGGATCGGTCACTTTGGCACTCTTTGGGGGAGGCCTATTTCCAGCAGTGGACGTCTTTCGGCTGATATGATGATGATGTCGACCTTTATTGTACGATCCTCACTGAACGGGCCGGGCCGGAGCGTATTCTATAACATGCAAAGGAATTTGAACCGTCTATACAGCAGATGTGATTCATATTTGATTACAATCCCCACCGACCGCGTCGGTAGCTGCCGCCTCGCAGTGGATGCACGATGCGTTCAAATATGAAATGTAATTACTGTGTAATACGGTTCAAATTCCTTTGCATGTAATAGAATGCGCTCTGGCCCGGCCCGTTCGCTGAGAATCGTACATATGTCGTTCTTAAGCTGTGAAGAAACTATCAGACGCGGCTGACGGACGCGGCTCGCAGCCGCGACTTATAGGTAGATACCTAAATTAATGAATTTACACAGAATTGTACAAACTATCGTAGGTAAGCCGTGGACGTAACCTTGAGCACACCGTTCGGACGTCCGACAGAAATCTGACGCGCGGGATGTTTTAGTCAGCCGCACATTTATCAATCGCGGCCGTCAGCCGCGTCCGATAATTTGTTCCCAGCTTTACTGGCAGCGTCTAGGGCCCACCCTAGCGTAACCGGTGTTCGTTAAGAGCCCCCGCAGACTGCAGACTTTTAGTCGGCCGATAGTTTGATGTATGTATGCAGTGTGTATCGTTGTAATGTGCGCACTACCATACATCTCCATACTGATTAAGAGCCCGACCAAACTATCGGCCGACTAAAAAGTCTGCGGGGGCTCTAAGATACCGCAAGTTTCTACCTTTCTTTCGTTCTTACTGGCAGCGTCTAGAGTGGGTTGCACCGAACCATCTGTAATCGTAAGCGGTGTTCTTCAAGATCCAAATGTATAGAAAGTTTGACAAGTTTCTATGGAATGATAGCTGCCGGCGCATTACTCACCCTTTTAATGTCGCTGTTATAATGCTGCTCAAAACCTTAGGCCGCCGGCCCAGTGTGCCTAAACAGTGACATTAGGACCCGGTATGGTCACCACCTTTATTTCGTTCTTATTCGCCTATTTGGTATACTTGTACACTTGTAAAGTTTTTTGACATCTGATTAATATTGACAGTAGCAAAATGAAATTCAGACAAGTTTGATGTACCGTGTGTGGTCGATAAAACTCCTTTGAGGAGCATAGCCTGCTTCTGCTATTCCGTCACATTTGACGTAGCTCCTTGTTAAATTACGAGTGTGAACACGCATCACTGAATGGCCAGTCGTTATTAGTCCAACTATAACCTTGAAACCGGCCTCAGTCAGCTCTTATTCACAGCCCAGCCACTGCGGCGATACAACTGCAGTTCACAGGCTTTCCTGAACGATTACCCCGGGAATGTCTTGCCACTCAATCCCTCCTTCCCGTTCCAGGTTCTGTCCTCAATCTCGAAGGTGATGAAGGAGTGCTGGTACCAGAACCCCGCCGCCCGTCTCACAGCGCTCCGCATAAAGAAGACCCTCGCCAACATCGGCTCTGGAGACCAGATTAAGATGTAGGCCCACTCGCCGATTCCACGGCCAGGTCCGCGGTAAAACCATCAGTGGGATGTGCAAAGATATAAAGACAGTCGCGCTAGCGTACAGCCAAGGAAATTGAACCATGAACCAATTTATGCCTTATTGTCGTTCGTTCAAGATACAAAATGGTCTATAATTCAATTCCTTGACTGTCCAGTTAAGCCTTCGAAGCTGTTCTGATTAAAATTATCTGCACGTGCTCCGTGTAAAATAATTTGGCTGAAAGCATACCGAACTTTAAAATCATTAACTAAAATTTCCATCAGACATTTTTAACTAAAATTTCCACTAATATTTCAAAACATAAAATCCATCTGCGGAGAATGTTTTTAGGATAAAATAGGCTTACAAACAAATGGCTACGGTATTACGCAGTTTATCATCATTTTCAGCACCCGTGTGTACAGGTATAGCTACTGCTGCCTACGATTACCGTAGAAATGTTGCGCGTTGTGATTGTCTTAAATTTCTGTGCTCCCACATCTATGCAACTTACGTGGTCGTTACTATAAGAATACGGCATTTTTGTAATGAATGTAGAGTATTGCTGTGCGAAATTAAAATGCATCATGAACCAAGAAGGTTCCTGATGTATTTTTGATGTGTACTATAGAATAAGCGAGTCATTACGGTTGAAAGGGAAGCGGTGTACGCGTTGGGATGATATTATCAATCAATGGAGCTCTGGTGACCAAATTTTGACCGGAATATTCAGTTTCACTTGCAGTCGGTTTTCGGTGTCATCGAAGGACCTCCACCGCGGGATCGGATGGGAATCTCGAATGTTGCATGGAATATCGCGATCGAGATGAATCTCGGTAGAGTTGATGTATACAGTTTTTTTAAATAGTATTTTAACATGGGGCTTTATTTGACATGTCCCAAATAACCCATATGCGAGCTTTGCGAATGTTACGTCCACATGTTATTTCCGTATTAGACGACTAATATAATATTAATTTAGTATCAGCAGAGCTCCATTGCAAGAGTTGACTATTCAATTTGTTGACGGTTTTGTTTGATAAGGACCTTGGCGGACGCAAAAATTGATTGGTACATTGACTCTAGGGACTGATAAATGCGTTTTCGTTGCAATGAATGTCTACTAATCAGTGGCGTATGTGACGTACACTGATGTACCTGTCTTTGCGTGCGTCATAGTCTCGAGCTGACTTCTTACGATACATATTGTTGTTTTTATCGCTAAATCGATTCGCTGGCGATTTAGTTAGTTAGTATCTCTTACTGTAAATATTTAGTAATGACAGAGATGCAATGCGTTTTTATCAAATGTTGAGCCAAGCGATGTGCCGTGTGAGATTCAAGTTAATACGCTGATATGCACACTAACGTGACGACATTAACTGCCAAAAGGAAAGAAATGCATATATTAGTGACTGGTCATATGGGTCAATATATGTGAAAGATGTCAGTGCATATCTTTCATTGTAAGTAGAGCACAAACATCACAATATGTACCGTGGGCGGGCAGCCCCAGTTCGGCTCCGCCGAATTGTCCTGACCCCTACCTCTTAGATTTATATTATTAAAAATAATAATATCAGAAAGGAGCATTTAATAAATACGTTATACGGACTTCAAGTAGTGATATTATTTTGTTACCAAGAACGTAGTTTTTATTTGTTAAGGCTATATTCTCTTCAGTTTTTGTAATCTTTGTAAAAAGTTTATTTTTATTCTCCTGTGATATTTGTCTTCGCAGATAGCGTGTATCAATTATGTACAGTTGGCAGCAGGTTGCTATGCGAGCGGTGTGCTCTAAATTATCTGGGCACGGCCCTTTTTACGCCACCGCTCCCTTAGAGACTAAGGGTGAATATCCATCACAGATATGCGAAGCTGTGTTTTCATATATTTGAAAATTGTGAACAGAATTTTGTACGCTACACTCATGCAGAACATTTGTATAATGTTGTCTGTGTGCACTTTTGCTGCTGGTTTTAAGTACCCTATGAAGCGCACCGAATCGGAGTGAAATTTAGTGACGATGAAACTTGAATCTTATTGTCTTCTAACGTCCTTAACCCATTAAAGCCCATATTAAGAGTACTGTATGGTTGACTGTCCCCAAGCGAGTACAGCGGGCGTAAATGAGTTAAGCTAATATGCCATATATCTTAATATCGTTCCGATTCGACACGTTAGACTAGGTTCACATGGCATTGTCCTGCACGTTATTTTGCAGTATACGTCTTAACGTATACATAGTGGCACATACAAAATGTTGTTTATACGTTTAAACGAATACTCGTCGGACTTGTCAAGCAAACCGAATGAACTGACTGAAAAAAAACGTGCAGGACAATGCCGTGTGAACGAAGCCTTACTATGTAATCGTTCTGTAAGCGTGTTTGTTACGGCGGCTGGTAATTCTTGCTCTTGAGTGATACTTGTTGAACTCTCAACAGATGAAGTGACACTATACTCTATTCCAGATAGCATTAGACAAGAAAAATGAGTAATTTGTTTTTAGGCTGTCGTTTATTTTTTAAATTTCAAAAGTATACTCTTCAGCCCCTTGATTCAACTTATTTGCATAAAGGGTTGTAGACTTTATTATTACTTCAAAAGAAAGAGGGCAACAAAATATGCCAAACCCCTTTCAAATATCTCAAAAATTTACGAAGCTAAAACCGTTTTAATGTTGCTTGTTAGAGAGAGAAAACGCTCAGGGGTCGTGACGTCGCGGCACTCGAGCGTCATAGTAAATGACAATCGTTTCATATGAAGCGCCTCTTAAAACTTTGGACTCTTATAACTTTGTGATTGTTTAACCTCTTTCGTTGCTTTTTTGTCCATTCGACTAGGTTTTTAATCTTTTTTCGAGAAAATACATCATTATTGATTGTTTTGTGTGTAAACCCCTATTGCTATTGCTACTGTCGACATTATAACTTGTCAATAATTTATAAAAAAAAGTTTTGACTGATAACATTAAGATGTAAAAAATAGACATATAAAGGAGATGATAGTACTGTCTTATAAATAGACAATGAAGCAGAAGTCAACAGCAGTCTGCAATGATTTATCGTTAGCTCCACGCGGTGATAGACGAGACGTTGTGTGGAGAATGAATATTTGGAAGAGGAGATATTTTCGAAGTTTGAATATGATTATTGACGATATGGTTAAAATGGTTGAAGGCGAACGTTCATGACCTAATTATGGTGACATTTTATGTATGCAGATATTTTTGTGTGTTGTATAAAAACATGCATAATGAGTAGAAATCCTACCTCTCAAAAAATGCGTTCAAGTCTCGTTTGCGCTGCATAGAGCGCAAAAAATCGTTCTAGAAAGAAATGCTAACAGGTAACTAAAAAAAGTGTACAATATTAGATATTTTGTCAAATTTAGGTCTAGAATCGAATGTTATCTGGAATGAAGCAAGGAAAATTTGTAAAGAATAAATAGGCCTACTGAGGCAGCCCAAGTAATAATCGCTCATATTGCTACACACATGATTGAATGTATCACATGTTTTGAAGCAGGCGGTCCGTTCATTTATTGTGTTGGCAGTACGTATAAAGTTCACGCAAGCATGCGAAAATTACAAGGCGTTTTGCATCTCAAATCTTGAATTCTATGCCAAATCTATCGCTGCGTTATGCCAGGGTGATCGGAGCGTCGGGATTTGATGAGCCCCTTTGAATCTTCAAACTTATATGCCATTTGATTTAGGTATGCACAGATCCGCATTTTATGGAAATCAGCAATTTATTTTTGTATAGTGTTACGTGTACGGCCGGCGTAAATGGGAAAGTAAAGATTAATTCTAGAAAGTTCTATAGAACAAGTTTGAAGTCATGTAATCTCTTATAGTTTGGAACTTCACTGATATCCGGGCTTTTCGACGCATATTTCTTGTGATCTCAATCTAAGTTTTAAAACCCTAGTCTAGTATTTTACAGCAATACATTGCAAATTCTCTGTAATGTCCATGGTACTACTGGTGCATTCGTCTCTGTCGCACCTAATACGTAGCAGAGAGAGATAGGTGCATTTGAATGCCAACTTAAGTACGCAGTGGACGCTCCCTTCACTCTTGTAGTCTCGTACTACTCTCGTTGCATGAGCGTTTTAACAGTATTACCCGTTTAACTCGAAAATCGGAATCAGCCACCACGAAAATCTAATATCAAAGTTCGTATATCTCCATCTCTGTCGCTCGAGTACTATAAGAATAGATACCGAGGTATACAAAACTTAATAGGCATAGGTAGCAAATGTTACATTGTCATCGAAACGAACTCAGTCTTCGGCAAATTAACTTTAGTGTACCTTTTACATGTAATTGTGTTGCTATCTGATAAAACCGTGTAAAAAACCTTTAGTGTGGTGTATATCTAAGGTTGATGACTCAAGATCATGATTGATTGATAAGCTACGGTTTGCGATTAGGAATTATAGAAGTCAGGTATTCATAAATTAATGTACCTGGCAGTAGAACTTTTAGCATATTAAGAGTTGGTTGCACCAAACCGTCTAATCGTAAGCGGTGTTTGTTAAAACCTGATAGTATGAAAATTTTGTAAAAATTCCATGGGATGTCAGCCGGCGCCTTATTAAATGTTGACCGGTCTGTAATCGTAAATTGGTGCAACCCACACTTGTATCCAATTAACGGGTGCGAATGTTGAGAATAAGGGCATTCTGTTTGAGACTGCTGGCTATAAAAGAAAAAGTGCTAGTGAACGTCCAAACAGGTTAGGCTAGAAACAGTGTTCTGCACTGTTTCCAGGCTTAGCGTAGTAGAATTACGTATTGGATAGTTTAGAATCTGAGTGAAAAGAAAGTTAGTGAGAATAGTGAGCGTATCATCAGGTCGGAAAAAAAGCTGTGAGGCGTACCCTCGGGCTAAGAAAATATCGGATTGTAGTATTTAGTAGGCAAAATCGGGTGTTACCTGCCCTATCGGGAGCCGGTACATTTATCTAAGCAAAGGAAAGGCTGTGATGAAAACCAAAGGGCCGAGACAATGGTTAGGGGGTAAACTAGAGGAAAAGTAAATGGAAGGTAGCTAGAAAAAGGTAGGTAGAAGCTGACTAGAAAGGCAGGTAGACATACCATCGAAATACTATGGCTGGGCTCAGGCAACGTAAGAAAAACATAAAAAACACTCGTAATGTATATTTTTAGGTACTCTGGCCCATTTTTAAACACCTTGAAAATTGTCACATGACAATGACAATTCACTGGTCATTTGTAATGGGGCCTGGTGACGTGTAATAGATTTGAATGTGATGGTGATTGAAGGGGGTATGTAAGAACGGAAATTGCGGGTATAAAAGAATATTGTTAATACTGTTGATATACTGTCATATGCTAACATATCAAACAGAAATTATGTTATATTAATATATTCATTAACCGCCCCCAAATTAGTCACCTTTTTGCTTTGTCTTCCATTTGTGGTTTTGATAGAAAACCGTCTTAAATATTATTCTATTCGAACACAATACGTAAAGCGGGCAGTATTTTAGATGTGGTGCTATTGTGTGCTTATAAAGCAAATGTTGATATTAGTGTTGTTTTTTTTTTAATTTGTCCTTGTTTTAAACTTTATGCGTGTTGCAATCATTACTCCAGTTAAATATGTAAAGAATTTATGCTGAACGCGGTCAGATAATAAGCGCTGGTTTGAAGCGATGACAATGTAGCCAATGTAGTTACTTACACATATTTTTGAAGGCTTATACGGCTTTGCAACTGATGACAATCGATTTCGTTCATTAAAATGAAAATTTTAGAAATTGTAAAAAACGCTCCTGCTCGAGTTTGGTACATTTTAAATTGTTGAAATGACAAATTGTCCTCTTAAGCTTCTAATATTCTGTCTATAAACTATTTTACTGAATGTGAACAACTCCAGTACTAAAGGTTTACGTTTACGTGATTACATGTTTGTTTTAATCAAAGTAATCATTACCTAATGATGATTACATTGTATTAAAACTCACGCAAATCTAAATAAAAAATAATCATAGATACGAAGTATTTTAATCACGTCTCAATACAAACTTAGTCTTTTAATACTGGACATCACATGTTTTATAGTCTATGAAGATTTATTTCGTAATTTAAGAACCATTTAGAGTAAGTCGAGGGGAGTGATCAAAATTAATTAAGAAAAGCACGTACCTATTTTTCATACTTATTCCAAATTAATATCTAGTATGACATTTGGAATATGTGTCTGGCCGCGTTTACACCTACCATAGGAATTGTACCTCCTAACAACTGGCTTTAGAACCAAGGACGGTCATATAAACCCATCGCAATACTAGAAATCAAATGTAACCATAAATCGATGTTATTGGTTATAGTTTTCTTATTATATATAATTATTGCAAGACGTTTTTGAATATGCAATAACTATAAATATTTATTTTGATGTGTTATACCGGGTGGAAAGGCACGACGATCCTTTCCGCAATGGGGGGTTAGTTTAAGTAATGGAAAATCGATTCGTAATGTTTAGTTTTTTTTTTACGACCAATTATTAAAAATAATAAAATTAATTAATGTTCTTCTGTGACAACCCTACTATTACTATACGTACTAATTATCGTTTATACGTATTGATAAAGGTCACTGACTCTTGTGTAATTGTTAAAATGTTACTGACCCTAATGAGGGTGGTCACTTGCAGTATTTTGCATTAAAAGTTAACTGCCTATAAGTTCAAAACGGTTATGAATATGAGCCTAGTTTCTTTAGAGGAAATACTGTACTCAGTCTAAACAATCCCCCTTTTGCGGAAGGGATCGTCGTGCCTTTCCACCCGGTATAATTTACATATGTTTTGATGTAGTTTCAAACAATTTATCTACAGCTAGTTTTAGTACGTTTAAATATATTAAAATAAGTCGTCACTATCTTCTAATTAACAAGGATAAGGTAAGCGGTAATTTAATACTATTTGATATTTTTATGTTCAGAGTGGAAGTAAGATGGTGGGTGCACTCGCGGCCTCTTTATACGATCTACTACTTATACGCGTAAGATTTTGTAAGCACGTAGATTTCGTACATTATGTGTAACTTGTAAATTTTGTAGACATTGAGATAATTTATTTTTTATTAATGCCGTTGCGACGGTTTTAGGTTTTTTAAACTCGGAGCGGTGCGGCCTGTTGCATAAAATGATAAGGGTTAAAGTGAAAAAAAAACGTAAAAGTTTGATATTTCCTTTTTTTTTATGTATTGCTGGGGTAGTGTTGCTCGTTACGACAAATGATGAAAAGTCTTGCAAGTCGGTATTATTCACCACCCACTAGTCCGGCTGGAACTGACGGCCTTGCCTTACTGCAACCGTGCAAACGTCTTTTCTCTAACGATTTTTTACTTGACTTAGGACTAATTTCCATATGCGATTCCAGTACCTACTACAGAATTATTTATATCCCGGCACTGCCTACAAACAGTTCATAATTTTGAATCTCCAAATTGTACTTATATTTTTTTGTTAAATCCATATCCCTGATTTGAACTGCCGTTAAAATTACGTGTTCCATATATCTCAATTGTCTACCAGCACTTCCTGGAAATAAATATAGTTCAGGTCATGGCGTAACTAACATTTATAGAATGTCTATAAACAACAGTTAATTGCAAAAAAACAATATATTGACACACCCGATGCAGAAATATATACAACCTTCTTAATGAACGACATTGTATGTACAGTTTAAAAAGTTTAAGCCTTTTTAGTCAGCACGGGTAGATTGCAGTTCTATCTAAGCGTAGTACGAGTATAGAGCATGCCGATAGTCACATTCTTACACTTAATGAGTTGTAAATTTTCACTTTGTACTGGAAGAGCGTATGAAATTATCCTGATTTTTTTGAAACTGGTCGGAACAGCGGAAAAGTGATTTGTTTTGAAGTTCCCTTCTGTATAAATAGTTGTCAATGTGAGATTTAATTGTAGTTTTAATATATCTTAAGAATATGTTTATATCTCATGTAAGCTCGCTGAAAAGAGGAAGACATGACTATTTAGTATGACATTATCTTTTCATTGCGACATTAATTATCACCGTATCCCGTTACTGGGACAACCCGGACAACATGCTGTCAAAGGCAGCTAGAGACTGATAAAGTAAAACAGTAATGCTTCCTTATTGAACACACTGTCCAGTGTCCATGCAATGCAATAGTGCAATTATTATTATCTAAAATAAGGTAAAACTTCCTATTTTGACGCCTTCTATGAATGACATGATGGTTTGTCTTGACCTTAGCTCCAATAATATATGCTGGTAAACTTTCAGGTACCTATATAGGTAATATTCCGACATTACAATAACAGTAAAGGGGGCTTTATGTGGCGTCTCCTTTAGCTGTTTAGTTCTGATATGGCATTTTCACATATTGATGTTCATATTTTGACTTCGTTCAACATAGATTTGGAATAAATTGTACATGTGTAAGGATGATTATGTTTACGATCAATCTGCGAAAGAATCGATCGCTAAATGTCTTTCAAGTGCACCTTAAATTAATTTCCCTCATCTCTTGTGAATCCTGGTCATTGGCATCACATTGTAAACGGGACTACATCTTGAGTTTGTGACTTGCATGGTACGTAGCGTGACGCCAACCTCACCTTCGTCTCAATTACTGAAAGAAATTGTTCTCAATATACTATTCCATTTGCATTGAGTAATGTTTAGATTACCCTTACGTTTAATAATATCGTCTACCTCTTGTAGGATTATGTGAATATAAGTGTATTTAGTATTTCATAAGACTTTGTGCCTAAAATTACTAAAAGCAATACAGTTAGGACCATATCGAATAATTTATTATATGTGTATCTATGTCTGATCCAACCCAATTTATTTACTTTAAATTTTAATAATAAATTGCTGTTCATGTACGAATCACATAAATTCGTGCAAGAATAAAATTTTCCTAGCATTAAATTGCGTTATTGCGTATAATTGTAAATCTATGCAGTACAAATCATCATAACCTCATCTCTTAATGAATGCTAATTTCAAAGTAATTTTATAACTTTAACTCTTCTTCTTCTTCGAAGTTCTTTGAAGGAAATGTAAAGAAGAAGAATCAGATCGCTTTTAATAGTGTCCTTTGCGACTGGAAGATGCCAATAAGATCTATGAACAACTCTACAAAACAATTATTAAGCGGCGGTCAAAGAAAAAGTGATACAATGTAGGAAGTAGATGCAATGAAATACTTGTTTTATTACAATGAACATACTAATGTTTTAATTAGCTACGTGGCCTTTTAACTTCTCTGTCTAATATATTTGGCTTCCATAGCCGGGTGGCTCTATTGACCTGATTAATTAAAATTAAGTTCAGATATCCATGCTCAATAAGAATGATTGAGTATCGGTTATCGTTATTTAAATGGGGTAAAATATTGAGAACATTTTCTTAGTTTACATCCATGTACACAAATCTATATGCAAATCGAAGTGGATTTTGTTTATAGGTCTTGCTGATTTACTTGTATTTCCATATATATACATGATGCTCAAACCTAAAGCTAAAAGACCCTCCGTTTAGAAAACTCAACAAAGCATACGACAAAGTACCAATTAATTAACGAGATAGCTTCCATTGTAATTTCCCACTCCGCAAAACTTTGAAAATAGTTTTTAAATAGAGTACCCACATAGAAATGCCATAAAATTCAGAAGTAATTGTTCCTTTACCAGCCAGTAGTACACCAGCCACTTGTTTATTCGTCCATGATGCAAATTCTTTTACGTCACACCTGGCCATAATGCGAGTTTTGTACGTAAAATTACGTACTCAACACGGGCGGTAATTTGTAAAGCCCCAGAGCGCATATTTATGGCTTTCACCTTCAGTTCGGGCCACAAACACCTGCGATCTGGGGCATTCACGAATTCACCGCCCTAGTTATGTAATGTACTTTTAATTTATTTAAATTATACTACCTTTCTTTGTCTGTAACTTCTGTCTCTTGGGTTTTGAGTTCTCCGTTGGTCGCACACTTGCGATGACAAATGTACTCGCCGGGTGTACACACGTCGAGACACCCCGAGACAGACAGAGGACGAGTGTGTACATGATGCTCTCGCCTTGTCTCGTCCGCTCGGGTCTCGCCTCGGTACGCCTCGGGTGCGTGTCGGGGTTTGCGGCCGAGTCAAAGGGTTGTTCCGCTATTCAAATGACGCAACGATTGTGTACAATGGTGTGCTCATCAACAAGGTGTGTTGTTGATACAGCCGGCATATGATGTTCAATCTTAGCTGGCTTTCCGATAAATTCATTCACGGTCTTTGGCGGTTTTCAAACAGAATTTTAACGGATGCGGATGTATATAAAAAAATTGTGTTATTTGAGATTTCTTACTATGCTATTATTTATGTAGTAAAAACAAGGACAAGCTTGCCTACGTACCTGCTGTTATAATTTGACCTATGGACTAGAAACAACTCTTCGTAATCGAATGTTATAAACATTACATTTGTTAATGTTGGCACCTCTATAAACGAACCAATGTTTCGACCTCCGACTTCGAACAGTTGCTAAAAGTTCAGAGGGCCTACCGCGAAACGAAAACGAACTTCGTTCGTATATCTCCGTCTCTGTTGCACTTGCTGGTTCGAGCGACAGAGAGGGAGATACTCGAAGTTCTTTTTCACTTCGCGGTAGCCCCTTAGGGGTCACATAAAGCAACGCTGTTGGTGTAATCAAAAGCAATATGATGAACCCCAGTTGGGCTTGATGGTCCGGTTGTTGGATTTTTAGTATTTAAGCATAACCACAGTTAGGTCTCTTTTGACTTGAAAACCGGGCAAGTGGGCCTGTTGTTGGATTTAATCATAGTATAGAATAAGTGTACTGATAACGGCTTATAATTGACTTTGACTACAACAGATGTAAAAACGTTACAATTCCGTGTCTTACACTTGAGACAACTATTATTCCGTATCAGTAAAGAGGAAGTATTGTAATACGAGTGCAAATTTACCGATAATATAATGAATATATTACCTGCTGCGGTAAGACGAATGCACTGAGAGTGAGAGAGTTTCTGTCGATAACATCTCATAGAAAAACATCAAGTGCATTACAGGTCGACATACGTAAAAAGAGCTATTCATATTAAATGTATGCCCGCTAGAGCTCTTTTTACGTGTGTCGTCCTGTAGTATTAGTAGTTTGGAACCTTGGAAAAACTTCAGACATGTTAACATTGGGTCTGGTGAATGAATTAGAAATTCTACGTCGCTATAAGAACCCGAAGCGATCAGACCAGTGCGCAGTGTTACTTAACTTTCCACTCCACCTCCACAGTACTATATACCTGCCTACCACAGTCGACCTCAAAGATATATGGATACTTTGTTACAAAGAAGTCGCAAAGTTGTAAACATATCTTTGATGTCTATTGTACCTATGTAACATCACAAGACGGTAGCATAAAAGACCGTAAGATAGTGTGACTAACGAAGTTGAACTTTGTATTTATACATTTTACTTAAAATATTTTGACACAATGACGATCTTTATATTACTGTACCAGGAGGCAGAAAAATGGCGTGACGTTTGGTAAACTGTCAAATAAATGATTGTCTGTCTTCTTGTTTACGTGCATCTTCATGTGAAGAGGTACAGCTTAGTCAAATTATAAAATATCCACTATGATTTTCGTTCGTCGTACTTTAATGTAGTTATGGTTACTCAATGTTTTTCTTTAATAAGGTTGTTTCGCAATAGGGAAGATCACCTATAATACTTACCATTATTTCGTGACCAAAATGTTGAAAAAACTTAAAATTATAGCCACTGAAACGTTTAAAGCTGTAGTTTAAATATCGTGAAACGGAACGTGTTTAATCCAACAATCAATGTCTGGCAACAAACAATGACGTCACCCCTGTCAAAAGACAAAACTTAATAGGCAATGCATAGGCAATGTATGCCATCAAGGGACGAACCATGGACAAACAGATACGGCGGCACACATGAGTGACTTTACAGGAATTGTAGACTCTTTTAGGCGCGAAAGTTTAAATTGTCAGTTTGTAACAAGAATTTTTGACTATGAATTATAGTATTTTAAGTTTTTTATACTTTCGTGGTCTACACACGACTACACGTGGTACATACGATTCTTTAAAATGAAAGCAAAACTTAAAATATTGCATCTTCCCTATTACGTCAGTTATGGACCTCTTCTCGCGAAATTGCCCGTGTTTAAAAATGTCTAATATAAAAATGAGAAAAGTAGACCAGAAAAGGTACCTTCTAGAGATAAGTTTTCCTCTATGCATTATATAATATGTTTTGATTGTAACCTGTTGTTTATGTTCAGTCGGCAAAAAAAAAAAAAAAAGTTGCAGTGTACAGCAGTTCGCTGAGTACATTCGTCTACACTACAGAGATATGGAATGAAATGAGGAACGCTTCATACTGACGTCTGTTGGGTAAAATCAAATATAAGGACCATCATTGGCTTCCACCGATTGCATAAACCACGTGCTGTGTACTTTTATTGTCGTTTGTAACTCTAATTTATAAGAAATTAAATTATTTAAGAAGCTAGACTTAATGGTAAAGTTCAAATTTTTAAACAATGTACAATCATCAAACTATTTGTTTGAAATTTGACGAGCAATACCAAGAGTACAAGAGTTTTACTTATTCTGCAATAAGGCGCGGTCGCGGCATATCACACTTCGTGTTACGGTTATTTATTTCAATTACGTGTAAATGATCGTTTTAAAGTACCTACATGCTATTATTTTATTATCCTACCTAAGTTTTATTCATTGGTTATGGAGTGGACTAATTAATTTAATATAATAAATAAAACAAGTGTTTTTATACGTTTTTAGTTTTATTTCCTACCAGCTCCATCCACTCTTATTACAAATGCAGGGAACCGGAGAGAATGCTAGGAAACATCCTTCCTGGCAGTCGTGTTCAATTTCTCTCAAGCTTTTGCCTGTTTTTTTAGGATCCTGCACAAATGTATTATTCACCTTTTCCCATTTATTATAACTATTTTATTTGCTGTATACGCCGACATAGACTTCCATCCACGATTTTATTAACCGACCACGTACGGAAGGAAATTTCACTAAAATCAGTCAAAGTATTGTGCTGTGTTATTTTTGTTCAAATTTATTTTGTGGCGCTGCCAGGTAACAACAAATGTCAGACGTATATGTCGATTCAAACATGACGACTTAATTTCGTCGACTGTGGACACTGAGCTTTACTTAGGTACCAGTATCGAAAAACTGGAAATAAGTAACGAGGTAAAACCAACAGAATGAGTTTCAGGGAAATAAGTAATGCAGTAACTTGCAATACATTTATTTATTACGTTCCAACTGTAAATACTCGATTCGACGGCGCTGCCGCGTCGTTCTAATACTATAATCACTAAAATAACAGACCATAGAAATATTTTTCTATTACACTAAACTACGTAATATGCGTATTTGTATATTTTGATATACCTAGTTTTTTTTTGATAATTGCAATGCAATAATTTATGGAACTATGTTAGGATTGAGATAATGAAGGCTGCAAATATTCTGAATACAAATTCGAATATTTTAACTGATAAGTGATAATATAACATTGGATTAAAAATCTGTATAAGTACAAACACGTCAAAACAAAACAGTCAAAAAGGGAAACTCGGGGAATGGAACAACGGCCTTTAGCTACTAAGAGTTCCGTCCTAATCAAATTGCTTGGTTAGGAATCCAATTTGTTTGAAAAACAACCGTAGGTAATGTAACAACGAACAAGTTTTTAGTCCAACATTTTTTGCGCCAATGTAAAGAAATTATACATATTAATTATTGCATGTATTATCCGTATGTATTACAAACAATTGCACAGGTACAAAAGTACAGAAGATATGTAAGGTTTCGTAAATTCGATATATATGCTTAAAAAACAAAATTGGGAAAAGGCTGGATAATAAGTAGGGTAAGCAATGCTATATTATTGGCAACCCTCCGATGATTGGTCACATATATTTTATTGCATTGCAATAGTGGTGACAATCCTGTAAGAAATAAACGCCAATGAGTGGAGAATAAGGTGTCAATAAATGTATGGTTTACCCTACCCGTCCAAAAATTGGAAACATTTCCTTATTATTTGTAATACAATCCATGCTCCTATTAGCGAGTAGCACCAACATTAGCTTTTTTGAGGCCACTTTTAATCGAATTACATTCCACATTCCAATGTCATATTAGGGTATAATCGCCCACATTCATAAAATATTACATTTCAACTTATATGCATTATCCGTTGAATCATTATTCATAGAATACATCTGAATGTCAGTCTATTGGACCAGCTTGACAGGACTGACTTAACACGAGGCAGCTTCACCCTTGATTTCTGTCTTACATAAAAATGACAATGTGATGGAAAACATTAATAAAAAAAATAACGCCCTTTGGAGAACAATAAGTTTGATGGGCGTTAAATTATGACCAAGGTTATAATCATTAGCGCATCCATTGGGTGATGCTAAGGGCTTCTCCCCCAAACCAAAATGGCGGATTCACCAATAGGCATACTTATGTCCATATTCATGCAAACAGTAAAACGCGGGGCTGGCGAGCTTATATCCTCTCTATTACTTATTTTCCGAACTAGGTACGTATGATTTATAATCTAATAAATTATTATTATTTATGACAATTAACAGATCTATTTTAAAAGAGCCGCTAGGCTAGGCCTAGGCTTCCTGGTCATTTGTTATGATATCATTTTACACGCAATATATGAATCGTATGTACAGCCGACAAAGAGATCGAAACAGCCATTGTTACAAAAACATGTATATACAACCTTAATGTTAGGGCAATAAAGCCGCGTATACATATTTTACTAACTTCGGCGGCATTTCTCCTTAGTCGACTGTACATACGTGTCACAAGTGACGCTTAGTAAAATGTGTTATATCCTGGTATAGGTATCCGTATACGTTTTGGTATGAACATTTGTGAGTACACCTACGCTACATATATATAGGATATGTGATTTATATACAGTACTTGATTCCGATCATATTATTAGCTTTTTTTCTGTAGTTATATAAAACTAAAGTAGTCAAAACACACTTATATTCCTAAGTATATTATTACATTATATTGAATACATTAACTACACACAAAAGCGGCAAAAAACTATATACAACTAATCTAAATATCTATATAATTCAATATGATATATGATTGCATTATATACATTTAGTAAAAAAATATAAAATTGCAGACTATTGCAAAACAAATATATGCGTTAAATGATATTAATAATATTATGCTCATGTATAATTCAGTAAATGCTTCCGTATAATAAGTAATAAAAACCCTTTTACGACCGTACAGGCAAGTGCAAAAATATGCATCGATAACATCCTCTCATAAATGAGTACCAAAACCTTAATCCGCTGACATAAGAGTTATGGGACCTATTTATGAGTAAGTTGTATGCACCCATATTTTAACACTTGGCTGTACTTATATAACTTGCATTTTTGAACTCTTGCCACAATTCATAAGGCTTTTAACGCACACTAAAGCGTCGGTTAAAAGGTAAAAATAAGTATTAATGAATTTACTGTATAGTGTATAGGTTAGGTTATTTACTGTATACGCAAGCTGCCACATCGTCATAGGGTGATGTTCAAAGGGGCAATGAACTTTGAATATAGACGAAGCGAGTCTAGTCTAGTCGCACCAATTTGACACGGATAACAAACTTATCAACCCTAACGTGCACAAAAGAGCACGCGGCATGCGACAGAGATAAAGCATGATTCAGGTTATTCTCCTGTCAAACATTGGATAGAGTTCTTAACTGCTACTCATAAGTTTCAACAGTGCCCGTTTTTTTCCATCGCCTTTACTTAAACAGCGGATGATTAGTATATATAAAAATTACATTAGTTGTTAGTAGAATCAGTCTATTACACGTTTTGTACGGTTTTAATATACGGGGCATGGTGTCGAATACAAATACACACCCCACACCCTAGTCGTCTCAGAATGGATAGCACGACAAATTATATCCGCCTCTTTACATTAACAATGGAAGGAAGAGTCGGGCGATAAACTTCGCGGTCGTCGTGCTAGCTCTTCTACGGGCCTAAATAATAATTGGAATAACTTCCAATACTTTATGTCCCAGAAACTAAATGTATATTTACTTGTTTTCCACATTCCTTGAATAGTTGTGTTATAATCTTATAATATAAACATAAATACTTGCACAATTTGTGATGAGTCTTCCAGGAGGATCAGACCTTTTCAGGAGATTTAAACAGTAATTATAAATGTGTCCAATCGATGAGAGCCATGTACATTCAGCATCAAAAGTAACTGCGCAATTGACGTAGTCAAAAAGACTTGACGTCTTCGTTTGCCCAGTAACTTTTAATGCTGACTGTACCACAGCGGTATTCGCAAAGTATCTTATCACGACCATCAATAAATGTTCGAGTTATACAATCGACATAAAGTATTATGGTTATATATTTTAAGTCTCTGGGATTTAAAAACAAACTGCACGGTCACCAAAAGACGGCGCGCAGGCTCTCTCTCGCTCTCTCGCACTCCTTTTATTACAAAACTTAGTAAGAGACGGATAGTGCGTGTGAGCTCGCCCGCCGTCTTGTGATAACCGCGTTGTGAAGTTACTGCCTGTCAGTGAAGGATTTTTTATACATATTTACTGTAAATTATCTATAGTATTTATTACTCGTATCAATATATATCGTATCGGATCGTATAGTATTTCGGGTTGCAAATGGCAATATGAGCACCAGTCTTGCCATTTTGAAGCGTTGTATGCAAAGAAATGCATTTTGTTAAGAGTCCCCAGCACGCTCGACTCCCCTTCAAAAGTTTAGACCTACTCAAGTTCCTTTCTTAATTTTTTCTGTTATAATTTCTAGCAAACTAAAAACTTTCCGAGCTAGGTGTGGCGGATCCCATTGTGTATATTAAGTTTCATGTTGTTCCAGCACACCGTTATAAAATGAGAAACATATGTATGGAGAGTAGAGCGTATTGGGGTCTTAAACGATAAAAAAATAGGTTGAAATTTCCCACGGGTCACAACGGAAACTATAACTTCAATGTGTTGTGACAATATAACAAATTACTAAGCAATTAACTACAAGCGTAAAAAGACTCGAAAATTGTATTCAGCCATATGTACTCGTAGGTATGACTGTTCTACAGCCTCAGTATCCCTTTAACTTTATGAAAGGGTTGATGCAACATGATTTAACCTTGTTTGGATTAAATATAATAATAATATTGACCTACATTTTCAGGCCTTGGAGCCTCTTAATATACCTTCACCTCATATTAACAAAAGCATTCCAAATATTGACGGATTAGTCCACGTACGTATAAAAAAGAGAGAATAAGAAGCAACTTTGTAATTATAAGTGTACCCCTAATTTACCGTTGCACCACTTTGAATTTGAACCACAAAATTGTAAAACAAAGTAGTTTCGGTACGTAGAGGAAGGGGTCCGCTACTAGAACCACTCAAGTGCTGGTTGTTTCGTGCGTGCGTTAAAGAGACATTCGTTAAAATACGGTATAGTAAAATATACAGTCTATTTTGATATTTGGATAAGTAAAATGCAATCCGAACTAAGTATAAACTAAAACCACAATGGAGTAGTCTATTCCGTCAATATGGAGAACCACAGTTATACGCTTAGCATTATTATTATGTCAATGGCTATCGACAAATTCGTAAACAAACCAATTCGCAATCGCTATCGTTCGGTCGTTGTACAAAAGTACATGATTACGTAATACCACGATACAATAATTCAATATTTGACAATAATATGGAGGTATCTCTCGCAATCGGACTAAAAATGGAACAATACACCAGAAACCGACAAAATTCGCTAGGCGTGTAAGTTCACACTACTGCCCGCCTAGCGGGTTCAGCCGGCACCTGAGCAAACATTACGAGTGCCCGCTAGGCGGGTTCTTGGTTGCGAACGTGTCCATGTCTAAAGATACAGGGCAAAAATTCCGATAGTGGTCAAAAACGTAAGGTACTGACCGGTACTATAAGGAAATTTACATGTTTTTCAATTTGTGTCAATTGGTCCAAGTATGTTTACATTTTCGCCCAGTTCCACCGAGCGTAGCTATACCTCAGTGGCTTTGGACTAGCTTCAGGTGGACGAGGAGCGAAGACAGCTCCAACTCCTCGGAGAAGCCGTTGGTCAGCACCACGCTCCGGTACCCGGTCCTCAGCCCCTTCAAAACAAATGCAATTCACATTTCTCATGTGTCACTTGTATCTGGACTAAGTTGCCCTTTTTTAAATGCAGGCCTTACGGTTCTGTTCAGTCAAGTGCAAAAATATGTATCGATAACATCCTCTCATAAATAAGTACCAAAACCTTAATACACTGAGATAAGAGTTATGGGACATAAATATTTATGAGTTTAAGTTGTATGCACCCATATTTTTACATTTGACTGTACACGTTGGGGCAACGTTGGCGCGTGAGCAAGATGCAGCTATGTAAACGAATGCCATCGAATTACAGCCCTCTCCCTCTAACGCATACCTGCATCCTGCTCACACGCCAACGTTGGCCCAATATGTACCAACATCAAGGCAAAAAAACACGTTTGTTGTATGGGAGCCCCCGTAAATATTTTTATTAGTATTTGCGGTTATAGCGTTTACTATCACGGTTCATGAGACAGCCTGATGACAGACGGACGGACAGACAGCGGTGCCTTAGTAATAGGGTCCCGTTTTTACCCTTTGGGTATGGAACCCCAAAAATGATGACGTAATATATGGAGCCCCTGCGCCGTAGCGCGTTGCATCTTTTTTCCGCTTTATAGTAATTGGCCTCGAAGTGCTGCTGTCAAGCAGCGGTCGTGGGTTCAAATCCCGGCTCGTAATGAGTTTTTCGGAACTTATGTACGGAATACGAGTACATACCGTTATTAGCTATTCGGTGAAGGAAAACATCGTGAGAAAACCGGTCTTATCACAAGAGGATTGGAAGGGTTGGAAGGTCAGATAGCAGTCGCTTTCTTAAAACCAGTACCTATGCGGAATCATGGCAATCTGTTTGACAAAATTGAAAACATTTTGTATGGAAAATTGTACAGTTTTGTTGAATTGTAGACTTGTAAAGTTTCCTTGTAAGGGCTCCTTTAGGGGCACAACCGGGAATAACGCTAGGAGGGTGATGACAGTCATTGGCCTCGGATGGATTAAGCTACTGCACCAAGTGAGGTAGACGCGCACCTTGAGGGGACAGGTGGCCTGCCCGATGAAGTTGGGGTCCCCGAACATGTCCTCGTCCTGCACCAGGAAGCGGATCAGCGCCAGCTCGGGGCTGGCCACCTCGAACTCGCACATATCGTTCCATATCGGGTTTATGCCGTTGTCCGCTGGAAAAATACAGTTTTCATATTTTGAAAAATACAAGGTGACATTTTAATCAGTGTCTAAATTCAAGTATAAGATTCTTCAGCAAAAATTATGAAATACGTGTTTTATTGTTTCATATACTTAAGTACAATTTTTTTTAGTAATTGTTGCTAAGTTATCCCAAAAAAACCTTACCGCGCGCGGGTAGTAAGGTTTGCGCACGGCACGCCTCCCCTCCCCCGCCCCCGCCCCGCTCCGCGCGGTACTGATTGCCCAGTTACCACGCTGTACGGATAATTATTTTGGGATCCACAATTTATAATTAAAAAAATACCTACCAGTTTTTTTTTTTAATGGAGTCTATTAGTGATACCAAATACCTACCAAAAATTTGGCCACTGATTAAAATGTCACCCTGTATAGCAACACTAGCGACCCGCCCCGGCTACTATATTATATTATGCTATTAAACCTTCCTCTTGAATCACTAAAAAAAACACATCAAAATCCGTTGCGTAGTTTTAAAGATCTAAGCATACATAGGGATCTGTCCCTCCTTCCACTCCTTCCTTTCCAGCGGGAAGAGACTTTGTTTTATACTATGTTTACATAGTAGAAAACAGTGTACATAGTATTGGTATCATAGAACGGCCCAGCTACCACGATAGGTATTATGGTCAAAAACCGATCATGATTGCTACTCTGGCAGTGAATACTATTTTTTTTGTTTATTCCATGATAGTAGCTTGTCAAGTTGCTTCGTAAGCGTACAGTCACCAGCAATAAGATCTGCCACAACATAGCACGCATAAATATCTGACACGACTCTATGTCTAATACCATAAGGACGTGTCAGATATTTTTGTCGGCTTTGTTTCGGCATATATTGATGCCGGTGACTGTACCATGCAAATAACATGAGTACCTACTGTCAAAATGCGTGACAGCATTGCGCGCCAACAGTTTTCTGTACTTTAGGCTATTTCATACATTTTAAATTCTACAAGCTTTTATTTAACTATGTATGTACATGTACAAGTAACTATGTTTGTTCGGGTGGGATCATGCAAATCAATTTTGAAGCAGATATTTTCAACCGATTGAGCTGAAATTTTGGGTTAATAGATTAGATGGCAATTCAATATTATGCCATCATCGACCTGATCTCTGACTCGTTAGAATCGTCTCAACGACTAGTTGATGATGGTATACAAAAAAGTACAGTTGGCAATACATTTTGTCAGAAACTTATTAATAATTACAAAACATAAAAAAATACCGCTACTATCGTTATTAACGTTATAGAAGCGTGATAATAATGAATTCATGTTTACAATAAAACATCTTAGAATGAGCAAAATGTCTATCGTCGACTTTGAAAACAATAGGCAGAAAAGTGGTGAAGCAAAACATTGTTTGCTTTAGATGGTGGTCACTATGAAACCCGTTTTGAGCACGCTTCCAAAACTATTCTGAACAGTTCGTCACCGTTTCAAAGGAGTCAATATGGTAGCGACATTATTAAACGACCGTGAAAATCAAGGCACATTATACAAAATCCACTTACCCACAGTCTTGGTAACAAGTTTGGTCCCTGAATCGTATTCAGCCCCTATGATCTCCACTTCCACGAAGGGACTCGCCGTGCCCCGCCCCGACTTGCACAAATGCCGCGCTCCAATAACTCTAAGCACCACTGTCACAGGACTCACTTTCCTCTCTACACTCCTCTTGTCATACGGGTTGTAGCCGTCAGTGAACATGAACTGTGGCTTCAACACGAACCCACATCCCCCGTTCTCCTTAAACTTCCCCATGTTTATCTGCATAGCTTTATCGGCTGTCTGATAGTTCAGTGCCACCATTTGCGAGCCGCAGTTCCAGAACTGAACTGGGTTGTAGTTGGAAGAGTCGATCCGTTGGCCTTTAGGGTAGATCCTGCTGAGTTGTATGGTGTGGTATTTGAGGAAGAAGTTGCTCTCTTGCTGGCACATGAGCCGCTCCGCTTTGGTCTCGGGGAAAGAGGACATCTCATTGAAGATGAAGCCTTTGTTTCTAAGCCGGTCCTGGCTAAAGGCTACGGAGCGGCAGTAGACTATGAGGTCTGACATTTCGCGAGCTATGCGCCAGGTGCGTTCCATTTTGCGGTGCTGGAGCGATCGTGCGCTGGCGCTGTGTGACAGAATGATCCAATTAATTTACATTGCAGTCATGTCAATGTGCTTATAATGCACAATACAATGCAAACATCTTAATAGTATTACAACTCAGTACAGAAAACCATAAAAAAGCAGACGCATGCAACAGGCGATCTTATAGAGCGATTTCTTCTTTCTACCGGCCCGCTGTTTAAGTGAATATGGATGTGAGTAATACGTATTATTTATTATTATTGTTGATTTGCGGGCCTTTATATGCCGCTTCGACCAGCAAGTGATCTATTGTGGCAGTCCCTTTATTTTTAGATTTCACCGTTAAGGCCTCTAGGAAATTCCAGATTCTTTGGGCGGTGATATGTTGTATTTCTTCTGGATGCACAATGTGTCGCCCGTTTTTTTTTCTTTATGAAAATTAAATGCTTGGGCTAATACCTGTGGGCGGCCTCCTTGATGGCCGAGAGCCACTCCAGCGCGAGCTCGTTGTTGGGCGCGCGCATCTCGAAGGGCGCGCACATGGCGGGGCTCTGTATGCGCACCAGCCAGCGCGGGGAGCCGTCCTCCTCGCCCACGAACAGCTCCACCACGGCGCCGTTCACGTCCACCACGCCCTTCTGCCACGAGCCGAGCGCGCTCGCGTCCGTCTCTAGGCAGCTCTGTGGAGACCCGGTTAAACAGTCCATTTAATTGAATTAGACAAGAGGCCCGTAAGCTCTCTCTCAACCTTTGTAATACGACCACGGTTTATATTTTTTGTTCAAAATATACTAAAATTATGAATTAGTCAAATATACACAATTGATTTATAAAATATAACTATATAATACTAGCCTAAGTAATCTATATACATCCTGACTAGTGACTAACAAAAAATAATAAAACTACATATTTACAAATAAAAACCGACTGTAAATCCGTGCCGTGCGGCAAGGTGCCCTTGTGGCTGTTGGTGTCTTCCCTTGTGGCTGTTGTTGTGTCTTAAAGGACTATTCCTTAAAATATTTTTTTTATTTAGAACACAAAGAGTCCCATAAACAAATATAATATACATATTGGGTCAGAGTCGTCTCTAGCCCATGTAGCGCCCGTGTGCAAACATTACTCTAGCGCCCCCTAGTAAGCGCGCGGTCAAAGTACTAGTAGGACCGCTGCGCCCGTGTGCACACCCTGCACCATAGGTAAAGACGCCTCTGTATGGGGTACGCATGGGGTTCCAACAGAGATAATGCTAAAGACTTGAAGGTTCATTAATATCGAGCTACAAAAGAAATAAATGACTTAATTAACTAATATGTATGCGTTAATAATTATCACGAAATGAAGACAAGAAGTTTCTTGTTTATGGCTCCCTACATTACTTCTTGGCCTTACGCCAAGAAGTAATGTATGAAAACTCTAACTAAAAACATTATTGTCCGCTACTCTAACTTTTTAAATTTGCTTACTAATATTAAACTGACAAAGGAAAAATTACATACTGCCAACCACCACTAGACTCTGTAAGCATACTTGCGACATAAAAAAAACAAATTCTATGGTAGGTACTATACATATGTGCGGTTAAACATGGTGCTCGAACGGCTTGTTGAAATGGCATGTTTAAAAAATAAAAAAGGCGGCAAATTACACAATTTTTTTCTGAACTATCGTTCTGATTGTAATTTCAACAAACTATTAATTAGTTGACTACCTTGTATTTATTTTAATTTTAATATTTCCTCACATCGTTTGAGAAAAGCACTATACAATCCTCGGCCGGAACAGGGATTGCTGGACTCGTTGCATCCGGCCTCGTCTACGACTCGGCCGTCTACCTCAAGCTCGTCCAGCAATCCCTTACTTCACGGCCTCTGCAGTAATGTACTATTATTGTGCAAGCTACCTGTGGCATTTTTGTAATAGCAGTAATCTTAAATTGTGTCTGTTAAAATCTGATCATAAAGGGAACTTAGGAAGCTCTAGATATATATGGGATGACATCTGCCGACGCCATATTTCACGTTTACCGGCCTGTTAAACGTGGTTGAAGCAAGCAGCTTATTGATAAAACCAAAATTTCTCTCTCAAATAAAATGTGTTGCTCATTTCTCACAAACATTTATAGAAAAAAGGTAAAGTGCCGTTGGCTAAGGGTTTTAGTTATGCCAGATAGACAGAACAGCCAGACTTAGTTTGTCCACATTGATTATGATTGCTCATAAACGTTCAGCAAATCTATTTATTAAGTTATGCCAGACGCCACCCCTTAATATAGTGGTTCTTGAACTTTTGTTAATCTTACACCACTTTCAGAAATTCAAAAATACCGCGAACGCCTGCAAAAAACAATGATGGAAAAAATCTCATGTTTCATGTCTCTTTACCTACGCACCTACGTATTAAGTGTAAAACAACTGGCCGTGGCCCCTTGCAATCATGTCATGGACCCCTCAGGGGTACCACACTTTAAGAACCCCTTAATAGCATGGGACGAGTAAGAACATGGGTGATTTTAGAACAACTTACAGCGATATCTGGTACCCTAGTCTCTATCTCTTGCACATAGTTGGCCGGGAACCAGTGGTGCCGCTTGCCGCCGTAGTCGCCGCGCCACCAGCCCGCGTCCGGCTTGTCCACATTGGTGATGATCGCGTGTTTCGCGAACGATAACTCATCGTCCTGCCTCGCGTGGTAGTCGTACAGGGCTTTCACCGTCACCTAGCGGAGGGAGACAGTTTAGTGATTGCTTCGTGAAAGAAAGAAAAAATTTAACGTCACAATGGACAAAAACAAAAGAAAAGGATTAATACGAAGACAGGATACCCTCTTCATTGTTCATGAACAGAAATTTTACTTTTGTCTTTGCCAAAATCTATTGTGGCAACACCTTTTTCCCTTTTCTCTTTTCTTGTCCAGTCACGGGCATAGCGTGCTGTTCAATTTGCATTTAATTAATTATTGGTGTCAAAATACATCTAAAAAATTCTACCGTGTTTTAATTTAACCAACATGCTAAGTGGTCCTTCGAACCGGATATGCACCAGTGACCTATGGAACTCAGCATAAAGCCACGGCAAGACACAGCAAACTAAGGTGCTGCGCTGATTTTCGTTGGGGACCCAGCTTAGTTAAAACTAATTGGCGACATTTATGCCCACCAGATTTAAAAATATTTATCAAACTAACGATCAACAATAAACTTAGAGTATCAGCTTTATGTAGTTAGAAACTATAGACATATGCCATAACTAAGACGCAAAGCAGCATTGCGAACAATGCTATCAAATCGGTACGCCAAGGCGAGTGGGGGTGCGCTTTTGAGAATAGACAGATCTATAGGCAAACAGAGACCAACATATAACTAGCTACAGTCAGCGTCAATATCTGCCGGAAAAGAGCGGGCAAAAATATCTGGCACGTCGTTACGGCCGCCCTATAAGATATTTATGCGTGCTTTCTTGCAGGGACTGAAAAGGTACCTTTAAAAACGGTTATGTCCGGGTCTTTTTTAAGGTATCCGACCGTTAAAGTAGCATTCCGGTACCGGTATCAATACTTTAGGTATCCAAACAAGCTTCCGTCCAAACGGTACCTTTAAAAACGGTTTTCACCGGGTCTTTTAAAGGTATCCGACCGTTAAAGTTGCATTCCGGTACAAACGGTACCGTTAAATAAAAGTACCTTTAAAAACGGTTTTCACCGGGTCCGGCCATTCGGTTCTGTAAGTACTATAACCACAAAAATGTTTAGAAAAATGCCGTCCTTGTCGCACTTGCGTGAGTCGAGTGACAGAGATCGAGATGTAACGAACGTTCGTGTCGGAAATTAAATATCTCTATTGCTAAGTAAGTTTTTTTTTACTACCAGAAATATAGTGGCAGTACTCTTAATGTTACGAAAATTCACTGAATAACAAATGTTACTTACATGTTACGCGAGCTTTACTTGAAACGGTCAACCTTAGCGGCACCATTTTGAAAAGGTACCTATTAAATTGTATTTATTCGGGTACCGTTACTGTTGGATACCTTTTCAATTGATACCTTTATTTTAGGTGACCGGTTTCTTGCGGTTTTTCAGTCCCTGCTTTCTTGTGGCAGATATAAACGATGGTGACTGAGTATTTAATTCCGTCGCTAACACTAATTCAGTGCTCACAACTGAACTGCAAAGTTTTCTAATATTACAGGTATTATATTAACGTCACGATCTCCCGAGGGACTCACTCAATTCACGAAGGGATGCGCGAAGATGTCAAATATATGAAAACAGCTTCACACGCCAATGGTGGATATTCGGCCTGCTCTGACAATAGAGTAGACGTTCGTTGACTACGGTAGGCGCCCATAGCGCTCAAAACGTTAACGAGTTGCGAAGAGAAGTTCAGTTGGGAACTCATTTTTGTACACAAGAAAAGCAAACTACACTACTTATTACACAAAACTGTGTCCTGAAATCAACAGGGAACCGATTCCGTGTATGTTCGAGGCATGCATAGGAATATCCTAATTCTTTCAATAGTAGAGAGGGCAAATGTTTGTGTGATGAGCATGAGTATTTGTTTCTGAGTCATGGATGTTTTCTACGTATTTGAGTATTTATATCTATTATATATATCGTCGTCTAGTACTATTTATTACTTATTGAGCTTACTATGGGACTAGCTCGATTGGTGTAAGATTGTCCCCTTATATTTATTATTTATTTATTTATTTTAGAGTGACACACATGAAACATAAACCCTATCCTAATGACATTCTCTTCACATGATTTAGACTTTTGATGATGAGTACTTTAATTCGGGCAGGTACTGATTTCAAAAATAATCTTTCTAGCCCAAGTACAGTCAGATGCAGAGAAAAGGGTGGTCACGTCTCTGCATCTGACGGCAGATTCTGCTGCAAAGACCCATAAACATGTTTTCAATTAATTAAATGCGTATACCGTGAAAAAACAGATACGTCTTTTTGTAGACAACTCTACATATAGTATGTTAAAGGCCGTAAGAAAACAAACGTTTTTACAAAGTAAATCAAAACCACGTAAAAGCATTTTTCCGTATTCGCATTTCTGTATAACTCAAAGGACATGTTTAACAACACAGATTCTTCTATTTATAATTGACTTCATAAGCCGCTTCCACACTGTGTGGCAGTCCGGCAAGCTATAGAGCTAGAAAGCTAAGGTTATTCATCCCCCTAACCTTGCAGGGCTGCCATGCTGACTACCATGACTGTGAGGATGCGCTTTATAATAGCGTAGCGCAACTAATTCTACCAAAACCATCACCAGAATTACATCACTACGATCAAACTACTTTTTCTGTACTAAGACCAAAACCTCTAAGGTCACACGAGACGTGGCGAGCTTAGAAACACATACCAGGGGCCGAATAGTCTTTTATAAGTTTTTGAAGTCAAATTATAAGGAAAGTAGAGTTTGTTTTGTTTTAAAATAGTAAAAAACAAATGCAGTCCTGACCCCGTATCTTGGTCGACCTTATCACGCGATAAGTGACAAGATAGGAGCGTCGTCTCGTTCTATCGAACAGTGTCAGCCAGTGACGGGCGCTCTATCTTGTCACTTATCGTGTGATAAGGCCGACCATGATACGGGGTCAGACAGGGAAAAAATCTTGTCAATTTACGTTATAAACCTTTGTGTGACTTGCATATGTCATGCTCACTTAAAGGGCTTTGCTTTCGGTGGCGTCGTTGATCGGGTCGCCACCTTCCCTAACATATGGTTGAGGGAGGTGATGGCTGAGTTATGCGTCACACTCGTGATCGGGTGCTGTTTGTGAAGTCCGGACTGTTCATGCTTGCAAGGGATAAAGACCGTATACATCTCTAAGAACATTAGAATAATTATTAATTGTATTTGGACGTTTGAGCCCATAAACATCTCTGGAAAACTGAATTAATATCATTAACTTCTTATTAATGCTGATAAGACCTTATATTCAATTTAATGGATAATATTTTGCATTTTTTTTTTGTTTTCATGTAGTGATTTTTAGTTTGTTAACCGTTTATATCGGTCCTTAATCTGCAAATTAAAAAAAAATGGTAAGATTATTATTATTTTATTGTAAATTACCGTTTGACAGGTAAAAGTGGCCTTGTGGCCTATTTGCAGAATAAATACATTTTGATTTTGTAATTCACAGTAAGTTTTAGTGCCCGAACGAATTCAGTTCGGTTATTGGTTAGTTATGGGTATCGAAGGAGATCGAAATTTAAAAAAATACACAAATTCAAGTGAAGTTATTCATTATATGCCAACCATTGTCCATTCTATGTGTAAGTGAGAAAATACCACTTGATGCATCTCTGTCGAGTTAAAACACCGGTTCATTTCGTTTAAAAGAACGATTATTCCATTTTGAATATCGGCAACCTAAACCAAGAAACTATTCGGGTAAAATGTGAATGTTAATGGCCAAAACCCGTTTAAAAAAAATACTGGTATCTATTCCCTGGCCCAAGAAAACCTTGCCACTAAGCGAGCCAAGTGCAGCGCGGACCACCTTACTGTACTCTCACCGAAGCCACTGCAAGTTCACCTTTCATACAATGTCAGAGCACCTTATCTATTGGAGAGATATAAAATATAACATTCCGGTTAGTGAAATAGTAATGTCAAGGAAAAAATTGGTACCTTACGTACCTTGGAGGTGAATGAGGTGGGGTCCATGTAACCGGGGGTTCCGTAAACGGAGCTGTCGTCGGGTTCCTAAAACATTCGGAATTCAGAACAAATATGGGTCATCAAATATTTCTTGTAGTTATTCTGTCCTCTTAGCCAAGAGACAACATGACAGAGTATCGTAAACAAACAGGTTTAACATGGACTTCTATTTTTAGAACGGGTCATAAAAATGTGGGTAAAATGTCAAAAAATAAGAATTACACACGAAAAAACAGTTTTAAAAATAGGTTTCTGTCAAAAATTTCATTTTTGTTACAAGTTTTTATTCCTGACTGTACTTTTCATCAACTACTCATTGAGACGATTTTAACGAACCCAAACTCAACGGGGTTACGTCGATTGAGTACTGAATTCTCATCAACCTTCTGTCTCCATCATCAGATCAGCTCGATGGTACCATAATACTGAATTGTCATCCAAACTATAGTTGTACCCAAAATTTCAGCTCAATCGGTCACCGCGAAGTGGGTCAAATTTAACTTGCAAGATTTTTCCCTTGCATACATACTAACAGGGCAAGTTAATATAAAGCTTGTAAAAAATGGTCCAAGAAACGTAAATAGCCAAGGAAACTAGCGACAAACAAAACTACATTCACCCATATAGTATCATAACATAATATATTTGATTGCTATCGTCGCATTTTGTTCCCGAACCACGGTTGACATAGTAGTAAATTGATTCACCTCACAAAAAGGGGGAGGGATAAGGAACACAAAAACTAGCATTTATTTAATCGTATGGCATACATTATTTTGGCCTTTAAAGTTTGTCACTCTTTAGTACCATCCAGGGGACACGTGCAGGATTGTGTTAGGTAACTCCTGCGGACGCGAGTAACAGTTGTCCCCCCTTTGTCAAGTGAGTGGGCAACTCGACTGTTAGGAGTTCTTAAGCCTGAAGGCCTCTAACTCGGCTTAACGACTACTGTCATAGACAGCAGCCGGGATCGGATCAACGGCTTAGCGTACCTTCCAAAGCACGGACGCGCTAATTTATATTAACCACCCAAAACATCAGGCGGTCACCCATCCACAGACTGACCGCTGTCATGTTTGCTTAACCTGCGTTATCGTTTCCGACTCGCAGGCACCGCTAGGCTATGAGCGCTTCGAAACTAGCATAATAAAACAACACTCACAGATATGATCTTCCTAACAATGTCGTCGCTTATCGGATACCACAGGCGGACCTTCTTGTAGAGCGGGTGTATCTCGTAGTAGGAGACCAACTCGACCAAGCTTTCGAAGGTGACCGTGCCTATCGCGTACAGGCGACCCTCCAGCTTTATCCGGCAGTGCTTTATCTCCTTCTCCGTCCTGGGAAACAATACGAATAAAGAAAATATCATATCACATCTTTAGAACGGAAATGATCTAAGTCAAAAAAAGTCATATTGAGTATATATACATAGACCGCCTCTTAACGACCTATTCCGACTTAAAACCTTTACTGGCGTTTTCCCGAAAAATTGATTTTGGATTAGGTCGGTTCCGTTCTAATAGGCGTGACGACTCATGTTCAAATTGATAACGTAGTGATACTAAATGGATAGTAAACCATCAAATTATCGTAATAAAGTATACATTATGAAATATAATTAAAATGGACAAAGAAAGTTAAGAAAAAATATTTTTTTTTTTATTGTCCAAGAGTAAATTTAAAGTTACCAACAGAATCCTTACGCTTTTACAGAAACAAAATTGTAAGACAAGTATGTACTTAAACGCAGTATTTCGCGACCGAAACAACAATTTACCTGATTTTCCATACTACGATACTTTGTACTAACAATATTGTGACGTCACAACTAGCTGTCTATTAGTATGGAGCGTTTTTCGCTACCGCCAGCGAGGTAAATCTTTGTCTCATTTTTTTGGGTATTTATGTTCTTTAATTGTAGTTACTCCCATACAAACATTTGTTCCTCTCCAAAAACTGGTTCGAATGACATCATAAAAAAATCTTAGTCGTCATCCCTATTCTCATTTTTTTCTAGGAGGTATTCAAATGTCCGGTGATTCCGACGATTTTATCTGGTGTCTTTGTAAATGGATAGGGACTTAATATACGTAATAACTAATAATGACTTTGAAGTTGAAAAACCCCCGACATTATCATTTCAAAGTCTAATCTCAAAAACGGCTGAACAGATTTTGATGAAACATGGCTAAGAACACTCAGGACAAAATTATCTAATGTAAAATATAAATGTTAATGGAACGTGGGTAAGTCAGCGAACGAAAAAAACCATAGAAGTCTAAGTATCGCCTTAAAATGGCCCCACAGAATGGGTGCAGAACGATGCCAGGCAGCCATTTAGTTCGGACTTGCGCATACCGGGTTTTAGGCATTAGGTAGAAATTTGTAAGGAGATCGCATTCTATTTTTTCGTTCGCTGGGCAGCATTATAATGAGTATGATTAACGTCATACTGCACACTGTGCGAAGATGAGTATGAGTATACCTGAAGCTGAAGGCGAAGCACACTGTGCGAGGATGAGTTTGAGTATACCTGAAGCTGATGGCGAAGCACACTCGAGGATGAGCTTGAGTATAACTGAAGCTGATGGCGAAGCACACTGTGTGAGGATGAGTATGAGTATACCTGAAGCTAATGGCGAAGCACACTGTGTGAGAATGAGTATGTGTATACCTGAAGCTGATGGCGAAGACAACTGTGTGAGGACGAGTATGAGTATACCTGAAGCTGATGGCGAAGCACACTGTGCGAGGATGAATTTGAGTATACCTGAAGCTGATGGCGAAGCACACTGTGCGAGGATGAGTTTGAGTATACCTGACGCTGATGGCGAAGCAAACTGTGCGAGGATGAGTTTGTATATACCTGAAGCTGATGGCGAAACACACTGTGTGAGGATGAGTATGAGTATACCTGAAGCTGATGGCGAAGCACACCGTGTGAGGACGAGTACGAGTATACCTGAAACTGATGGCGAAGCACACTGTGCGAGGATAAGTTTGAGTATACTTGAAGCTGATGGCGAAGCACACTGTGCGAGGATGAGTTTGAGTATACCTGAAGCTGATAGAGAAAAACACTGTGTGAGGATGAGTATGAGTATACCTGAAGCTGATGGCGAAGCACACTGTGTGAGGATGAGTAGGTATGAGTATACCTGAAGCTGATTTATTTATTTTATTTATTTATTGATTTATTGGTACGAAAGAAATTACACAGAACTACAGTAAATAGGTACTAATGCACTGCGAAATTTAAGACAGAAAGTAGACATAACAACAATCTTAGGGCGGGTTGCACCGACTTACGATTACAGACCGATCAACGTTAAATATGGCGCTGACAGCTGTCAGTCTATAGAAACTTGTCAAACGTTCCATACATTCAGATTTTAACGAACACCGCTTACGATTACAGACGGTTTGGTGCAACTCACCCTTAATAACTAACTGAGGACGGACGGTCATCCATCGCCTCACAAAGGTTTATGCATTTCTCACACATTAGCCTCCAACTACTGGCAAAAACATCACAGTCAGGAGCCGACTTGAGAAGTGCGGTGATGTAGTGCAAAGCGCGAACCCGTGGTGATTGCCTGTACGCCACAGTGCGCGCTTTAGGTACTGCAAGTAAGTCGCAATGACGAGGTCTGAAATTGAACTTTGCCTGAGACAGAGAAGGGACGCGGAGGCGCAACAGCTGCGAGACCAGCTGAGGGCAGTCTGAATCCCCACGTAATATTCTGCACGCGCCGGTCAGTGCATAGCCTCACTTCCAGGGAGTTAAAACCCAGAGTTCCAAGCAAATAATTTTAAATAAAAATCTTAGGAACGTCTTTTGGATTTTCTCCAGAAGCAAGGCGTAAGTGACCTCGTGGGGATTCCACACTATAGTCGCTGCCTCAAGTTTACTCCTAACTAAAGCGGTGAAGACAATCTTGATGACAAACGCGTTGTCAAAATCGCGAGCGTTGCGGATAACAAATCCCAATCTCCGATAGCAGTCGGAGGCTACTCATATGAACATGAAAATTGAGGTGCGAATCAAATATGATACCTAGGTCTTTGATAACTAGTGTCAACGCGGTTTATTAATTCCGTCCCTAACATGTAATTACCAAATAAAGGGACTACGAGATCGGCTAAAAGACATCACGGAACACTTCTCAGGGTGGAAAAGCAGTTTGTTTGAGATATTCATGATGGCGAAGCACACTGTGTGAGGATGAGTATGAGTATACCTGAAGCTGATGGCGAAGCACACTGAGTGAGGACAAGTATGAGTATGAGTATACCTGAAGCTGATGGCGAAGCCGTGGTCCTTGTCGCTGGGGCGCACCAGGAAGGCGCCGTCGCAGCTGGCCTTCCGCAGCAGCTGCTCGGCCTGCGCCCGGTTCAGGTGCGGGTGGAACCACTCCTTGCCCTCGTGCTTGTTCGGCTGCGGCACCGGCTCCTTCAGGGTTATCAGGAACTCCTGGACCACGATCGCATGATAGAACTTGCGCAAATGGGCATGCAAAAGTTACACATGATTGCGTCCACAGTATATCGATATCTTAGACTAGATAACTTAAACACCTCAATCTGTATGAAAACCGACTGTGTCACTTTTTTCTACCTACTGTGACGTCACATGGGCGAATTAATGATGTGAATTCCCCGTTGTCCGTGAAAAATCAATTCTGCAATAAGGCATTTTCTTAATATTCACGGACAACGGGCTACCACAACAGACGCGCGCGGAATGTCAGTCGGAGTGCCAACTCGGAGACCGAATACGCGAAGTACATGCATTTGTCTATATCTGTGATTGCGTCCGTCCCAGTAAAGCCAAGAGGTTCATTTGCCCTATATATATGCATACTTACCCTATACTGTGTACTTTATAAATCAATACAAAAATAAAGTGTTTTTCTTTATAATTTATATCTTGCGTAACTTTTTTCACACCTTATTTATTTATTATATTGTCAAGTGACCAAGACTTAACTAAATGCAGAAAAATAATTAGAAATATCAAAGTAATGAGCTTAAGTTTTCTTTTACCCATTACTTGTAAAAATTAGTGAGTTTTGGTTGTCACCCGACGATACAAGGTCAAACTACAACTGACCTGACTCCTCAACGGATGCTGTCTATAATGCGTGATCAGGCTATACAAGCTGTCGAAGCATATCGAATCAATCAGATAATACTTCGTCAATCCCCGGTCCTGTTTCAACTTGATCCGACAGTGGTTCGCCTTGCCCTGCCTCCAGAACGACAGGCAGTAATCGCCCACAAACGTCACACTTTCCCGTACTAAGAACGTCCCGTCGCCCAAGTGGGCGTGAGCTCTCAACAACTCCTCGGCCTCTTGCCTGTTCCCGGCTAGTTTACCATGGAACCAGCACTCCCCGAAGTGCAATTCGTTCTGAGGTACCGACGTGTTGCTCTCCGTTTCCGATTCCCCATCACTTTCGATGTCAACTTCCACTTGCGCATTGTAATTCTCCGTGTAATACAACTTGTTTTCTGTTAGGAAGAATGCATGCGGGTGCCATTCGCGATCTACAGGGTCTTCTAGAAGTAGGATCCCGTTTTTGATCGTGTTCCTTAAATCTAACTCTTTGCCTTCCTCCTGTTTTATGGCGAAAGAATTCTCCTCGGCGCCGTCAGGCAGCTTCTTGTGTTTTAAAATTACTTTTCTTCTTAAGTCATGTGGGGATGGGAGGCTGGTTTCGTTTTTCTCGAACGGTTGTGTCAGCAGCATGTCTCCGAACACGTCTTTGAAGGCGCCAGCCATTCTTCTTTGTTGAGGCAAAGAGCAGTTGTCTTCTATGGAGAGGATGAGGGGGTAGTCTGATGTGACAAAGGCGTGTTCTTTTATGGTGCGGAGGACGTCCATGAATCGGATCTTGGTGGTAAGAGTGTGGCCGTGGTATATGAAGGGCGTTCCGTCCGGCCCGTCCCAGCAGTCTAGCTCAATGCAACGGCAGCCGTACCGGAGGCATCTGACGTAGGCCTCTAGAGATGATTCGCTTGAAAACTGGTCTCCGGTTAGGTATCTGAAAAATACAAAACATTCATGGATCCAGCCAGGTACGGACAAACTTGGTAAAGCTATTAGTACTGGTTCCTCCAGGGCCATTAAAATTTTACAGGGTTTTTAAACGTCACTGGATTTTATACTCTTCGGTAAGATATTCGGAGTACCATTTAACAATTTTGTTGACTTGTGTAAAGTGTTGTGAGATAGGGCCTGGTGGTTATTAATATGATCTATAGCGTTGGAAGTTTCTCTGCGTGATCGCATAAGCAATGAGGCAATCCGCAGTAGAACCAAGGTAGCCCACCGAATCGCTAAACTTAAGTGGCAGTGGGCGGGGCGGGGCACATAGCACGTAGAAACTATGGCCGGAACCTTCGGGTGGAAAGGTACTCGAGCGGCGACCACGTACCGGAAGGCGCGGCGTGGGTAGGCCCCCCATAAGGTGGGCTGATGACCTGGTAAAGGTTGCTGGAGTCCGTTGGACGCGGGGGACACTTTGGCACTCTTTGGGGGAGGCCTATGTCCAGCAGTGTAGCGTTTTTAAAAAGCTGGCGTTGCCTGTGTAGTGAAACTCACGTGTTGTGCGAGGAGGAAATCCAGTAGTGCGAGAGCGGGCGGGTCATCTCCTGAGTGACGTGGTCGTGGCGGGTATCCCAGATCGAGTTGTGCTTCGAGAACAACATCTCGATGAACTGTAACATATGTTACATTTTTCATTGGAATTTCATGTGGATTGAGAGAACAAAGTTAGAATAACACGTTTATACCAATAATTGTTTGAAAAATTCGGCCAAGTGCGAGTCGGACTCGCGCACCGAGGGTTCCGTACAAACCTGTAGGTATTAAATGTATTATATACCTGCATATTTGATATGAATTACGCATTCATAAGGAAAGGGGTAGTAACTTTAAAATTATTAAAAATATTTTTATTATATGATATAACTAAAAATTTGTTTTCGCGATTTTTCCTATATATGTGCTATAAGACGTTGTATTGTACCAAATTTCAAGATTCTGAGTTCACGGGAAGTACCCTGTAGGTTTTGATTCCCTTGCGAGTTTTGAAAATTTTCGGAAATTTGCGGCATAAACGGCTGTATCTTTTAATTGCGTTGGCTTAGAAGTTTCATTCTTTCACAGTTACGCGTTCCTGAGAAAAAGGGTCGTGACAGACGGACGGACGGACAGCAAAGTGATCCTATAAGGGTTCCGTTTTTTTCTTTTGAGGTGCGGAACCCTAAAAAATAAAATAAGTATCCAATGCCGCTACATCTTTACTTATTTTGTAAAGATGACAAGTCTGTGAGGCTGGTGTGTAGCTTTGTAAGTCCGTGCGTCATCTCTCTACCGTATCTGTAGCCCGTCAGTATATGAACCTGACTCTCAGGGTGGACATAGGCTATATTGAATCCCGCGGCTCTCCCTGGATTCTCTGTAACATGCGGGGCCGCGCGGCTAGCTAGTCATTTATGTCTACAATGTTGCACCTTATTCCTTCGTAAGTCTGCGATGACGCGAACAATGTTAACACACTCGTATCTCTAACGTCAAATGTGCAACTTTTCTGTAATTTTGTGACAAAAAATTCAATCAGACTGTTAACACTTTCGCAACCGATCTAAAAATGGAACAATTCACCAGAAACCGGCAGAATTCGCTAGGCGTGTAAGTTCATACTACTGCCCGCCTAGCGGGCTCGGCCGGCACCTGAGCAAACATTACGAGTGTCCGCTAGGCGGGTTCTTGGTTGCGAACGTATTAATAGTACATTACTGCAGAGTAGTACTAGAAAAGAAAATGCCAAGACGTCATGTCATGAATTCACATTAAAACAAAAGAAGATCGCTTTGCTGATTCTCCAATTTTGTAAGAAATTCCATTACGAATCTTCGCCGCGCCCAAAACGTTCGAAGCATATTATATAGAACACATCGTCAATATTTCACTGCATGTTATAAAAGGAGTATTATATCCTCTTCAAAGAATTCGAATATAAAAGCTAACGCTAGTCACTGAAATTAAATCGTACGCCGCCGACAAAGGTATAATAAGCAAAAGTCTGCCTACAAACAGTAGTAGTATTCACATCGTCAAAACAATTTCCACAGTGAACATAACAATGTGAAATTTACATGCAACTAATATCGATAGGGATCTTTTTGCATTTCCTTGTAGATAACCAACCAAACATGAAACTTGGGAACTTCAGATGATGAGTCTCTCAACGCAACAATAGACCATTGTATTATTGACTTTTAAGATAACCTCTTCTAACAATGCTGCGTTTTTAACTGACAATCAGACTTCACAATCGGGAATGCATTTATTGGTATATACCATGTTATGTTCTACATATACTAATATTATAAACTGGTAAAGGCTTGCGACTTTCTATCCTATCTGATCAACGCAAATTGTATCGTATATATATATATATATTTGTGTGAGGACCATATTCTTTGTCAGTACATAGCCTAGTTAATTGGTAGCAGTTAAAAAGTTCCGTTGTAAGACGAAAATTAGCCCTAAAATTTTATGGTTAGCCACTTTATATGCGCAAAGAACATTAGGACCTACCGCAGTAGGGTTATAGTTCAGTTGGCTCAGTATAGCGTATATTTTCACTGTCACTATTATTTTGGCCTTTAAAGTCACTATAATAAGAAACAAGACCAACAATGGACCCCTGAGGAACTCACCTCAATAAGTGTAAAGGACGGTTCACAGCAGTCCCTCTGTGGGTCCTTAAGGTAGTCCCGGATAAACAGCGACGCGCGCGCCTCGTCGTCCCCCATACGGTCGTGTTGTTCCACCAGTAGGAAATCCTGGAACTCGCGCAGCGTGATCGTTGTTCCGTTGGCGCAGTATACCGTATATACTCACTGATGTCAGTACAATAAAAAACAAGACCAACAATGGACCCCTGAGGAACTCACCTCAATAAGTGTAAAGGATGGTTCATAGCAGTCCCTCTGTGGGTCCTTAAGGTAGTCCCGGATGAACAGCGACGCGCGCGCCTCGTCGTCCCCCATACGGTCGTGTTGTTCCACCAGTAGGAACTTCTGGAACTCGCGCAGCGTGATCGTTGTTCCGTTAGCGCAGTATAGGGAATACTTGTCGAAGATATCGTGGACATTCTGTAAAGGGGTGCCTTAATTAAGAGACATACACACGTGTGGTTGAGATTGTTTCACGTGGCCGACTTTTTAACTGACATTAGAATTGGAGTCTTTTACCTTGAACGGTTCATTTTTGAGTGGACTGCTTTTTAACCCCCGACGCATAGAGAAGTGTTATAAGTTTAACGTGTCTGTGTATCTGTCGGTAGTATCGGAGCTCGCAAACGGGTGGACCGATTTGAATGCGGTTTTATTTGTGTCATACATAATCTTATCCCGAGTATTCTTAGGCATGTTTCATGGAAATCTGTTCAGCCGTTAATGAGATATTGGACAGAAATGAAAAAATCGGGGGTTTCTCAACTTTTCTAATTTAAAGTAATAATGATGCACTTCGGATAACTCAAAGAATCGCAAGTGTACAGCAATCGAATACGTCTTTAGGGTAGATACCCCAAAATACATATTGATGTGAATGATTTAAGATGTACGTGCACTGTAACGTCTTTTGCAATAAATTCGTTTACTGCTTGCACATTGTTGGCTTCGATAAATTTGATGGTGTCAAACTAACACATGTAGCAATAAACGAAAAATAAACGCTTTGTGTTATAGAGTAATGAAAGAAAGGTAGAATGCAGAATAAGTTGGAAATTACTGCACCAACAAGAGCGTAGCTAATTATACCAGGCGCGGGACACTCCGCGATTTACGTTCATCGCTACAAGTACATGCCGGTGCCCCAACGTTGGGGAACCGGCATGTACTTGTAGCGATGAACGTCGACGTCGTCGTCGACGACGTCAGAGGGCCATAAATCTTAATGTTTTGGCTGAGAAAAAAGCGCCTTTTGTAAAGATCAAAGGAGTGTCCCTTCTGTACTTGTACTATTATCTGTTCTGTGATTATACTTACATTCTCATCGAATATGAGCTTGTGATATAGTGTTGAGAAGTCATCGAAACTGATCTCACCGCGTTTGTTTGTGTCGACCTCCTGCAACAAATCATTATTCATTACCCAGTGATGAACCTTTTGGGCACTGAGTATGCAAAGAAAACAACAGTGGCTAGTGGACTTTTCCGGGACCTGTATCTTCAATAATTAATGAAACATAATTCAACAAAAGCTTTTATAATTTACTGGCAAACTATCTACGACCGGTTAGCCTAGTGGGTTGATACGCTGCATAAGAAGTGGAAGGTCCTGGGTTTCAATCGCAGTAAAGGCAAATATTTGTGTGATGAGCATGAATATTTGTATTTGGAACTTGGATGTTTTCTATGCAGTATTTATATCTATTAAATATAACGACTTCTAGTATCTATAACACCAGGCTTATTGAGCTTACTATGGGATTAGTTTGTTTTTTGTAAGATTGTCCCTTAATATTTATTCATCCGGGCGACCGAGGTTTGACCTTATTAAAATGAATAAAATAGAATATTTTATGTATTTTTGCTTAAATATTTAGCTATGCCGATTTTTGACCCCTTGATTGCATATTTCATCGAAATCGTTAAAGCCATTTTCGAGAAATTGATTACAAATATAATAAATACAACTATTGCTAGTTTAATAGTATATAATTTACCTGGAATATGTCTCTCAGCTTGCTCGTAGATATTTTGCAGTTGATCTTCGGTAGAAAGGCCTTCACCTCCTTCAGCGTTATTCTAGAAATATATGTTAACGTTACTAATTAAGTATTTTGGCTTTAATTATTTTTCGTCATCCATGAGAGGACTGTGCACAGCAGTGGTACGTATATGTATAAAAAAACAAATGGAATCTTCCGTTGTGCAGTTCACTAAAATTACATAATACTACACAAGATTAGCTAAAACATATTCTCATTAGAGCTGTAAATAGCAATAAGAAAATCCGCTTGCAGCAACATCTTAATACAAAGATTTATCAACGGGCCACGCACGAGCGCATTTGGAAAGAAAAAAACGTCGCAAGAGGCTTCTTTCTCAGTGTATTTATAATCAAATCAATGTCATAAATGTGAAACTTGATAGAGGGAAAGCCTTTCCCCAGCAGTGGGACATTCTACAGTCTTAACAAAAATGTAGTCAGGATACTTTTTAGCACACACTAAGCTCGTAAAATGTATTAAAACATCATACTACGATACTTTGTTCATTCCTTTAAAGGGGATAAAATTGAAGACAGTGGGCAAAGCGTTATACATAATACAAAATAAAGCACACATAAAGAATAATTAATTCACTGGGGTTGGCAGTATCAAATGGTTTTCATCGTCTGTGTATAGCATTATAGGGCTAAAATATCAAAGTAACAAATAACAAGTTCGCTGCATGACCATTTTTCGATAATTTTATTCAGTCTTATGCGGTGACGTCGGTCTTGGCAAAGCGTTGCAACATCAAATTATACATTTTCAGCTAGCTTGCGAGCCAACACGGGACACGAGGCAGCCTCGAGCAATACGCAATACTTAACACAACGAGGCAGGCCTGCCGTTCCGTGTGCTCCCCGAACAAGTCGATACAAAGCGTGTATTTTACCATGGTGCAATAAATGATTATGATTATGATTTATATAATGGACATTTATGTTGAAAGAAATATTGCGTTGTAGTAAAATTAACAGTGACACTCCCTCAACTGGCACAAGCTATGCACAATTAAAAAAATTGTCTTGGAATGCATTTGTTTGTAACGTGTGCCGCAGTGGGTTACTTATCATCAACTGTCCTTCGACCTACTCGAATACGTATTTTTTAAATCGTCGCCACGCCAGATTAGATACTGTTTCCTCATGTCCCTACAGTGACCTTACACACATTATCATTATTGTGATTCGCGTGGCATCAGTGCAGTGAGCAGACAGATCGCAGACATCAGATAATACATTATACAAGCGGATGCTGCGCGTTACTGCGATCTGTATCAGATTGAATAATAATCGCAATAAACTTAAGCCCTATATCAAACCTTTACAAGCTAACTTTCTAAGAACCTTTTGGCCCTGAATACATGTGCTTCTACGGATACGGGCAGATTCGACCAAACAAGAATAAGTGCCGAATCCAAACTCAAGCGTCAAATTGTACCTTGGATCAGATTTAGATCAGGTTAGATTTATTTATTTACAGCACGCATCATTTACGGCGTGGGGCCGTTGGAAACACATGGAGGCAGTGTAATGATTCGGCCTGAAAAAGTCATGAACATTTGATTTTGACAAGTTCAATAGAAGGCCATTGGAGGAGAACCTTTTTTGAAGTTGTCCACATGCCATATGGTATTTTCAGCAAGCTTGTCATGGGTTTTCGCACTCACTATGACTATTATCTCTATTATCTCATACAGCACAAATAGACCGCTAGCAACTGCCGATGGTAAATCGTTAATAAAGAATAAGATAAATGTATTTCCAACCGCTGATCCCTGTGGAATACCCAACTTGACAAAACCAGCATCACACGTCAGCGATTTGCCGTCAGTAGATATTTTCACGACTTGTTGACGAAGTTCCGTTGTGACACAAAAATTGGCCATACAATGACATGGTTAACTTTTGTGTCACGACGGATTTTTTTTTACTACTACTGAATTGATTAAACAAGTTGTTTGTTTCTAAGTGGCTCATTAGGTAGGATGATGAACAGGACTCCACTTATTTCGATATCGGGGTACAATGGTGATGAGTCTATAATTGTTTAATCTTCCCCCTCTCCTTAACCTTTAAATACTGGGCATACTCTAGTTCTTTTTAACCCCCGACGCAAAGAGCGGGGCGTTATAAGTTTAATGTGTCCGTGTATCTGTGTCTGTCTGTGGTATCGTAGCTCCCAAACGGATGGACCGATTTGAATGCGGTTTTTTTGTGTCATAGATAATTTTATCCCGAGTGTTCTTAGCCATGTTTCATGAAAATCTGTTAAGCCGTTTTTGAGAGATGGTTTTTCAACTTTTCTAAGTTGTAGTTATACATATGTAACTAATCTACACATGTATATTGACATGCTGAATGCCGTTCAAAAATGGCATAACAGTATGTACTAAATATTATTGACATTTCATACTGCAGTAAAAATATGTATTGCATTGCAATTTAGCTGGTGTTGTAATAAATAGTGTACTTATAATCAGCCCCAGCCCTAGCCCTCAATCAGGGTGGCGCGAGATGGTCTTTGGACACCCTGTGAGAGGCCCACTCTAAAGGCTGGCACTGATCAGGATCCACAGCACATCTCGCCTTCACAGTAGTCAATTTTCGGATGTCTATGGTGAAGGGGCGTGCGCTCTTATCTATAGCAATGGAGTGGCGCAGGACACCGCCCAAGCTATCTGCGTATGGGTAGTAAATATGTGTGAATGTGCCGACATTTGTTTTATGTTATATTTTTGCATTGCCAAGTGCCACCATATTTTACTGCAATAGGATTGAAACTATATTGAGGTCACTTACTTTTCATGTGAATTCTCTATAGCATAGAACTCCTTCCGCAGCCACCGTTCTATCTGCAGGGGGTATGGTGCATTGATTGCCTCGTCCACCAGGAACCTCACACCCTTCACCCATGCCTCACAATCCTTGTCTCCTTGAGCTGAAATACAAGCATGAACATTTTAAGAGTGATAGTTCTGGGACTTCAGCAGTGTATTGGTGGGTTATCACCAGAGGCCAGAATTCTCGTGGCACTTTCCAGATTTCATAGGGACTTCACATTTAACGACTTCCGTTATTCATATCATATTGATACATTATATAACCCAACATATTAAAGAAGATTGAAAGTAGGGGTAAACAACAGCTTTATCACTTAATATATACAGGGTGACATTTTAATCAGTGTCCAAATTCTTTGTAGGCATTTGGTATCACTAATAGACTCCATTTTTGAAAAAAAACTGGTAGGTATTTTTAAAATTATAATTTGTCTATCCCAAAAGAATTATCCGTACTGCGTGGTTACTGGGTATTCAGTACCGAGCGGAGCGGGACGGGGCCGAGGGAGGGGAGGCGTGCCGTGCGCAAACCTTACTACCCGCTGAGGTGCCCGCGCGGTAAGGTTTTTTTTGGCATAACTTTAAGCAGCAATTACTAAAAATTTTTGTACTGAATGATATGAAACAAAAAAAAATATATTTTATAATTTTGCTGAAGAATCTTATACTTGAATTTGGACACTGATTATAATGTTACCCTGTATACAACCAAACGAAAAGATAGAAAAGTTAACATTGTCACATTTAATCAGTTCAGTAATTTTGCTGGATGATGAAAATGAGATGGACTGTTTCAATCAATGAACAAGAAAATTGTCGAAGGTTCAGTTTTTTATCAATTTCATGTTCAAAGTCTATTTTAGTGTTTACTAGTGTTTCAACATTAGTTTCTCTATAATGGAAAATATTTTTACTTTTTCAAAATGATGTGGTTTTTAATAACTTCATTTAAAGTAAAGTGTATTGATATAATATGAATATCGGAAGTCATTAAATGAGAAGTCCCTATGACAGCTCGAAAGTGCCATGAGAATTTTGGCCTTTGGTTATCATTATCACTTCCAGTGGTTGCCAATTAAACTGTGAACTTAAAGCCATAAATCCTGGTTATTGTGTATGAGAACAGTTCTTAAACAGAGTTAAAACAGAGAGAGAATTTACTAACTGATAAGTACCCTTACTTGAAGCCTTATTATAATGGGATCTAATTTCTCCTATAGGTTGGAAAATCTATTAACAATCCCAATCCCTGAGATAAAGTAGCAAGTGAACCCCAGCTGCTCCAGGATACAACCAAGGTAAACCTAAGATCACGAGGTAAGGAAGTTTATTCTAAATGCACAACTGCAGCAGCTGCATCATAAATTTGCAAGCAAAACACAACAAAGCCACTTTCCGTGAAAACATTCCATGCTATATTTATCCACTCGCTGGTTGCCATTGAAATCTGTGAGTTGAGCCAAATTCAACCTTAATGTTGCTGTGGTAAGATTTCCAAGTTTTGGTCTTATTATGATAGACCAATCAATCATAACGGCTCAAGGGGGAAACATGCTAGTAAACCAATATTTTCTTTAAAATAGAAACGGTAAATAGTGAACTATAGAGAACTGTTTAAGTCATATCCTTGTAATAACCTAATAACTCAGTTGTTAATAATCATCACATATAAACACCTACAAAACTATCAAAATATAACCAATTTGGATTGTTTAAGTAATTATGAGTTGCAAAAGTAATTAAGTTAATTACCCAGTTCTTACTAACTATAATCCATGAACACATTATAAATTTCTTGCCATTGTCCTTATTTATATTTCACCATCACTTCTTATTTACATCTCAAGATCAAAATACAAAACAGATATTATTGAACTTATGATATTTTAAACAATCACAAGATATCCCATTATAACCCAGATCTACCAAGAGTACCTTATATTAACAAACAGACGGAGCTTACCAGCGAAGGATGCAGATCGCAACTTGAACTCAGTCCCATAGTATATCGTGAAGCACTTGGAGCTCTCCAGCCGCTTGGTGTCCTCGGGCCACCGCTCGAAGTCCTTCGAGGACTTGCCGACTCTGACCTCCTTGATCTCCCGGATGTCCAACGCGCCCTCGTATGCGTGCCTCTGCTGGCACCCACTCGCAGTCCGATACCATATCACTTGGTGCGTCTCCCGCCTCACGGACAGTGATCGCTGGTCTGGCCTCTTCCGGGGATAGAACAGCAGCACCGTCGACCCTCGTTCTATATACGATATGAGCTGATCAGCTTCATGGATCAGCCTGTCGCCGCCGCCGTTGTAGCACACGGAACTCATCCCGATATATTCACTCACGCGGCCCGCTTACACGCTCTCAACGACATGGAATATATTTATTATAAATAGGGGTACAATTCAAAATATTTTATGAAAATTTCAAATCAGAGTACAGTAAATAAAGTTAATTAAATTAGTAAAATTTGCGCTGCACTGTGCAGCATACCGCTGTTGTTTGTTTGACACTGCTGTCCACAGATTACTAATATGTAGCTAGCTACTGCTGTCTGACTGAGGCGTTTTTTCATGTCCTCTAACGCCCCCTCGGTGAACAAGGTCGTTTTCTGGATACATTTATCAAGCGTGTATCCTGTTGCTACTCAAATTTAAAATATTTAACTATTTTGGAAAAATAAGTTTTCTTATAATCTATTCATAAACTGAAGTTTTAAATATCATCTTTTAAAGATATATAGACCTGCTTCACTATACTACTTAAATAACTTTTTACAATTATGCCGAAATTATTGCAAATAAGTACCATCTTGTATGTTTTAATAATAGGAAGGGTCATTTCGCCGGTTAGCTTGTAATTTCATGTGCCGGTTTGCAACCACTTAGCTGAATTGGTGAACTGAAAGGGTATTTGCTTAGACTTTTTAGTAGATTTCTATTCTAAAACAACAACAAAATGCATGTACAACTAATTGTCTCAATAGGGTCTGTAGGTCTGTAGAATAGAAGATCTTCAATAGAAAAAACCTTTTCCTTCAGGTGGTCGCTAACGGAAGGTGGTCGCGTAACCAGCGTAATGACCCAACTTACTTCATAATACGTTTTATAATAAAGAAGATAGTTTACTGAGCTTACTCAAAGCTTCATGCGGTTTTAGAGAAATCTCTCACCCTACCCAAGGTGTCTGAAGAATTAATTCGACACTTAACAAACAACATGCAAATCAAGATCCAGTGCACTTTTTCTGCACATAAATGAATGCTAATGTGCTATTTTCAACTTCGGTCGGGGCTACTGTACGTAAATAAGGTACCGACACCGACAGGGATTGTAATCAAACAGCTACTTCCTTTAGTTGTATTTGTAAATCGTAGCGATTGTATACTAGGCAAAATAAACATATGTAGAGGTTGGAGCCGATGCTCAGTGCTCTGCTTTGTTACGATTGTACTCAAATAATTACTATGCTGCTCTGCATGTCATGCAATCAGCATATTATAAACCCAAGGTTTCCGCTGGTGAAACAATGTACCTATACCATGTCGGACACTAGATACTTATTGGCCAATAAATTTAAAAAAGTGTTTTTCCCCTATTGCTTCCCGCCTTAGGATAAGAGGCGAATAACTACAACTTAAAAAAGTTGAAAACCCCTGACATTTTCATTTCAAAGACCAATATCTCAAAAATGGATGAACAGTTTTGATGAAACATGCCTTAGTACACACACACACTCGGGATGTTATAAAATTATCTATGACACAAAAAAAAACACATTCAAATCGGTCCATCCGTTTGGGAGCTACGATACCACAGACATATACACAGATACACAGACAGACACGTTAAACTTATCGAATCAAAAATATTTATTTCGGGGTTTAAAAAGTGTCATGAGCCTTACGACTATATCTACAGTTCACAGTGCATACTTAAGTAGCTCCAGGTATATACCTGGAGGGGACTGTACGGGGAGTATGGCGTATCAGGAACATTGGAGGTACTTACTCTCACAGGATCCGCTCATCCTCGGGAGCACCGACGATCTTACTCACCACCCCCCACTCAACACCCCGCAAGTAGTGACAGGGGCCGCCTTTGGGCGAGCAGTGCATCGGGTGGTTGCCTCGGTCTTTGCAGGGGCCTTGCACAATCATGGGAAAATCCCAGCAGGAATATAAAGGCCTCGCAAAGATCTAGCCACCCCATCCTGAACCTCGCAATGGCTAAGGCCGCCCCTGAGTGGTGGTGTCATTATGGCTGATGCGGTCAAAGAGGAGGTATAGTCGAGCTGTTGCTCCATACATGAGCGAGATGACATTCTGCTGTGCCCTAACTCTCTCTCTCTACATAATGGTAAAGTTCCCAATTATCAAATGGTCCTCACACCGTGAATTACCTAGTGCGTTGAAACTTTAGAATTTTATGAGTAGTTTCCCATACTCTATTGAAGGGCAAATTTACACTCGAGCACGGCTATCACGCGACGGCGCGCGAGCTCTCTCGATTTTTGTCGCACTATCCATCTCTCTTATTAGTACAAGAGGTACCTATAGTGCGAGAAAAATGGAGAGTATGTCGCGGTCGTCCCATGCTCGCCGTGCAGCACGGCTATCACGTGACGCCGCGCGAGCTTTCTCGATTTTTATCGGACTATCCGTCTCTTTCTTATTAGATCACTTAGAACAAGAGGTATAGTGCGAGAAAAATCGAGGTTATGTCGCGGCCGTCGCATGATAGACGTGATGTAGCAATTTTACAAGTCTGCAAGTAACACAGATAAAAACATTAGTTAAATCATAGTTAAAAGACAGTTAGATATTGGTCAAGCGCCACAGTGTTGAAGGTGTAGACTTAAATTGTAACTTGCAGTTTCGTGATGGGCTCTACAGATTACGTGATTTTACCACTATTTGTCAGTACAACATGTCGAAGTCATAATGGCGTGGCGTACAGATGAAACAACATGTGCATGCAATTTCTCAGTACAACTCGTTTGACAGTTAGATCAGCAGCGCAACATGCCTCCAGGCAAAAGCACTTAGTTAGCTTATGATAAATTGGGGCTGACAAATCATGACATATATAGACCCCATGAAACAGATCAAAGTTACCTCTTATTTTTGTTGAAATTGGAGAGTTTAAAGATACATGCATTTCGGTGTCGAGAATTTAACCCATTTGCCGCCACATACAAAAATGCAAGTTGGCACCCCCACGCCGAGCAAGGTTAAGTCTATTGTTTATTCGACTTCGTATGAAGTCGGTGACAGGTACGTGGCAGCAGTGACCAACTTGAGTTCAAGTCAGTGATGGCCAATGGGTTAAGGCGCCGTAGGTTCTGCGAAGTTAAGCTAACAGAGTTCTTGAAACAACATAATGCGACTGTTTATAATAATATGGGTTAAAAAAACACGAATAGTAATCTTGAGGCTTTTTTGCAGGGAGATCAGTGTTTAGAAACATTATTAAGCAATTTTCGCTCGAAAGGAAAAAATCACGAACATAGGTTTAAAAGGGTCTAAAATACACTTAAAAAAATTGATACAAATTATGCACAAAAGCTAAAATATTAAAATGGCTTCTAAAAATCGGCAATATCATGTTTCAGAGAACTCAGTTTATTTTTTTATTTATTTAAACGGCAATAAAATTAAAATTAAACAACATGATTTCCGCGCTTCCCAGCACGCACTTCCATATCGCTCACACTTATGCTCGGTGAGAGGGAGAGAAGATCATGAACCTACGGCGCCTTAACGGAAAACATTGCGCTGCAAACAAGTACTGTTGCTCGTCGAATGGAGGAATACGCAGGAGTTTATTAGAGTGACAACAATTCAAAACCAGTATTTGAATTATATGCATATATTTAAGTAGATTACATAACAAAACATGGCCACCTGCTACTTCAATCATATCTATCAGTACCATACAGTTCCAAATTATATACTTAGGACTTAAAAAATAATATATAAAACAAAATAATCAGGCGTCTATGAATCCGTGCATAATCATATAGTATTAACTAATGCCGTTATTCATAAATTTCCATCAAATCTATTTTAAAACTGCTGTATGTCCTTAATTGTAACTATGACATTTTATGTTTGTGAGAAATGGAACAAAACACATATTAAGTAACAGCGGTTTGTTAACCCTTTTCCAGGCAGAGGCGATATTGATATCGACAACATACGCACCGTCAATCGTGGATCTTAATGTCAATGAATACGACTGACATTAGATTGTAATTTTTCAACTACCGGCCTGGAAAAGGGTTAAGTAAGTATTAAGGGGGTAAACATTTGCACAACTATAGTTGACTGCCAAAATTGTGTTCCCATTTCCCAATAACGCGAAAATCTCTTTTACGTCACACCTGGCCACAATGCGAGTTTTACTGCACGTTGCGCGTACGGGAAAACTCGCATTGTGGCCAAGTGAAGACGTAAAATTTTGTACGCAACACGGGCGTTAATTCGTAAAGCCCCGGAGCGCATATTTATGGCCCTCACCTTCGGTTCAGGCCACAAACACCTGCGATCTGGAGCATTCAAGAATTCACCGCCCTTGTTACGTAATGTACTATTACACGTGTCACAATATTTTTGAACGCGTTAATAATGAAGTGAAAGACATTTTTATTTTTTGTAGCTTGTAATCCCCGGCACCAAAGTAGAGCTATGGTGGCTGCATTCGCGCATGCTCAGGCTCATGCTAGGTTGCGCGTAGGGAATGGAATTTCGTTTAATGATTATCAACATGTGAAATAAAAATGAAAACCGAATGAAGTGGTTTATTTTTTCCGTTTTATTTCAAATATAATTTTGATGTTTTAAATCGAAACTTCGCGAGATTGCATTCCCTAGTTGCGCGGGAGACCACGCCGCCCCATTGCTATGGATACGTTCGATGGTTCGACGCACCCCGGCTCAACTCTGATTTCAACCCAATTGCAAGTTGCGATTGCGCAGAGTCCTTACAAAAAGCCAACTTCGTTCGTTGGTGTACTCGTATCTCTATCTCGATTGCACTTGCATATTCGTAAGACAGCGAGGGAAACACAGGAACGAACGAAGTTTATTGTAGTTACGTGGTACACGCTCACGTTCTACTTTGGCGGCTTATTTCCACTCAGCCTTTCGATACCCGGTGGCTGACGAGCCACCTGGGGTCTCTGGAGAGAGCCACATTCCATATTTATTAAAATACTGCCAAACATTGACACAAATACATTTAACCTACCACCCACGCCCGTCCAGTGCGTGTTGGTAGGTGAGCATTGAGGCTTCTCACTCGGCCCGTGGGCGTCGCCGTTGCCGGATTAGCCGTTCCTCCGCCACCACCCTAGCTAAGTAAATATCCTCGTACACACATCATAATAAAATAAAACAAATATGCTTGTAACATAACATATTAGCGTCAGATATAACATGTATAGTATAAACACTCGTAAGTGATTTCCCTAAAATAAAAGTGGATACAAGAGTGACAAAATACAAATACAAAATTAAATTACATTAGTATGATACGTTCGCTGCCAACGAAACTAACAATAGTATGATAAAAATGAGTTCCCAGTAAGACTACAAAAAAAAACGGTCAATTAAAGGACAATTTGCTACCGGACAATAAATACATTTACAGTCAAGTGCAAAAATATAAATCGATTTAATCCTATCATACATATGTACCGGAACCTTAATCCGCTGACGCTGAATGAGTATGCTGTAAGCACCCATTGACATTTGTACATCCATTGCACATTTGACTGTATGTATTAATCATGTAACCGTTCCGTTGAATTAGGCGCGAAGCAATATTATTACTTTGGCTATACGCAACATTAACCCCGCCCAAGTTAAAGATGTCTAGTTTTATAACTTGTGTATAATAAATTATGAGTTCCTTATTGCCCTATATAAAGTCCGCTGTCGTCCACACCGCGCCCGTGAGCGCAATAATCCAAGTTTCCCTAAACGGAATGCTAACGTCATGATTTAGTACCTCCTTGTTTCGATCTAGTACTCTAACCGAGCCGTGCTCCGGCGGCTATCGCAGGACGGCCCGCGAACTAATTAGAAAGAGACGGATAGTCTATCTCGCCGCGACATAACTCGCGCGTCATACCGTGAAGACGTGCTGGTTTTACAAAAATCCGTTAGTTAAGTGAACTTAAGTGTCAAAAAAAGACTATGTAAAACTTGTCATTTAGTCTAACGCATCTTCATAAAACCGTTCTAAGAGTTTCATACCATACAAGCAGCAGACTATACGTTAACAGTTTAAAAAGTTTATACAAAACACACATATGCAAGAATAAATAATTTCACAAGACAAATGAACATCCAAAGGGTAAAAGCGTAAATTATCTTCTGAAAAAACATAATCCTAGCGGTATATTAGGTCGGGGAGGTGTTATAGTATTTCGTACCTTGACTTTGATATTAACTAGGTATAAGAATTTATCACAAAATTATGCAAATTCAATATTCTTTTGTACAAACGCCAACACAGTTAACTGACGATCCTGTATTTATACATATAGAACCTTATTTAAGTATTACAATGCACATAATTATCTGTTGTTAATAGTACCGTACTATTTAATGTTCGACTAGATGGCGCCATCATAGGTTTTACCTAATCACTAGCCTTTTTCTATGGCATTTGGCTTAAACGGCTTGATAAAGGAAATTCCGAAAAAAATCTAGTATTTGACAGTTTTGAAAGGACTGACGGTAAAACCTATGCTGGCGCCATCTACAAATACCTTCGCCCGGCCAACCCCATTCCGATAATTTGTGGGTGGAAACCTATTTGTATGCGCTGATTCTTTGCTGTATGGAAATACGAAAATACTTTTTCCTAGACCTAATATTACAGGAACTCCCCCAACCAGCAAAACTAAGTCGTATGAAAGTCGAGAGCACGTTTCTATTTTCACCTAAAGCTGAGAAAAGGGTCTTCAAACTGTCGAGTAATAGATCTGTAAACGTTTACTCGACGCGATTTGGGCACACTTTACTCAGCTTAAAGTGCTATAATTGTCATAAAATAGTCGAGTTAAGAGCCAAATGATGGTATAAAAGTCGAGACAAAGCGACATACAGCACCGTCAATGCTATAATAGCTATCATTTCAGCATTAGTCGACTAATAGGTCGGTTGAAAGCAACAAAATTGCTTTTTCTCAACTTAATAGGGCTGTGATAGCTACTTTGTTGCATTCACTCAGCTGTTTAGTCGATTGATCGCAACGACGCGAGCTTTAATAGCACTAAATTTTTGAAGTATTTGCAACGTTAATAAATGTGTGTTATTTGTGTCAGAAAATAAGAAAATAATTGAAGTAAGTCCAAATATATATTTTTTCTACTTAACAACTATAGAATGGTAGCCATGTTCTTAATAAATAATGTTTTCGTTGTTAGCTATTATTCGTGTAACATACTAAATTTCAATGCGAATTTTTATTTTTCGTTTATCTTCCTTATATTTCTAGTTATTATTTTAACGGGCCTCTTTATTTTCGAGATATTAAGAAATTATTTATAATATTATAATATCAAAAGGAATTGTTCCGCCATGATATAAGTACGTTTGCTATCTTACGACCTTTACTCGACTTTCAGTTGCATAATAGAAAATATATTACATTTACATTACTATGTCGACGCCATTACAGACAATATTGGGGTTCCTTATTGCATATGATAAATCTTCTCTCTTTTAGCAAAGTACTGACTATACAAGCACACACTGAATTTGGTCCATTGATTATTATCCATTTTCTAGAATATGTGAGCCTCTAACGTAAACTCATGAATTGGGGTTTGGTGCTGTAAAAGATTTCAAAGATCATTTATGCTACTTTTTGCTGCAAGATGGCTTTAAAAGTGCATTTGAATTGCTGTAGGTGCTATAACAATCACTTTTAGAACTTTCTCTCGGCAAGTGCTGTAATAGTGAATCGATATCTTTTATATGACACTTAGTGCTTTATGAGTAACTGAGATGCTATCTGGTCATATAAGCAGCTTTTTTACCATTATAATGCTTCCACGGGAACAATGTCGAATGATGGTGCTATAAAGACTTCTTCAGCAGCTAATTAGAAAATTAGAAGCTTTTATACAGCTAATTTAGAACATGAAGTGGTATAAAAGTGAAATTTGACACCTATATACAATAATTGGGTAAACGCGCTGTAAACATGTCGAGAAAACGTTTAGTCGACATGGTTTTACGCCCAAAATGCGAAAATGCTAAAGAGTTGAGTATAGATCTTTTATACGGCGATTTGGCAGCTTTAGCTCCTTTTTACGTCTGTTTCTCGATCATTAGCTGTAAAAAGCTTTCCTTATACGACTGTTTTGCTGGTTGGGCCATGTCCATTATTGCTATACGTCTAAATTCCTGAGTACAATAAGTACAAATCAACCAGACCAGATATTCAGGACGAATATTGACAACACAGTGAAGATGTCTCAAACACTTTTTAGATTACCTAAGAAATTAAATTTGTGTAAGTAGATTTGATAAATTACGTAGGTATGGGATTAGGTAGCTTTCAATTCATAGACCTAGGCAAAACTGGATTATCGATTCCTAAATCTAGGGCGGTCCATAATGCCATATGGTGTAGACTTCAAAAATACAATCTAAGATCAGGGTAAAAACAAGTTCACGTCGTATTTCGCTCTTATTATAGAATTGGAACAGGCCTATTCTGCAGGGCAGTGGATCTTAGTTTCAAATATATGATAATTTGATCAATAATATATTAACCAAATAAATAATATTAAGAGTCACCTCATTCAACAAATTGAATTTGTGACCAAATATGATTGAAATATAAATTGTACCTGTGATACAATGACGATAACACTTTACAAAAATGGTACCGTTTCCAAGTTAAAATAGATTTATTTTCGTGTTGTGTATGTACAGCCTGAACACGTAAGAAAAGTAATAAATTATTTATGAAAAATATATGAATGAAGTGAGCAGAAAGTTTAACATTATTCAATATGTGATTTCTCCAGCACAAAGGAATGCAATCTTTATCTGGTCCATATTTTACGAGACCGAGTCTCGTACAATTTTCGTACGAGATATTGCGACATTTCGAGATTGAATTTTCCATATAAAACACAGTACGACAAAAGTTTAATCTGACTGAAAAATTAAAACCCATAATTATTAAATCAAAATTTTATTAAGTACTTTTAAGTATATTAAAACCTGACCGTTAAATAAATAATATTCAAAAAATTGTGTATGTCTTGCGTTTTTATTTTTATTCCACATGTTTATAATCAGTAAATGGAATACATAGCATTTACATACGTTTTCAGTGAAAACATGTCTCGCTGGTTGGAAATATCGCGAGATTGCATTCCCTAGTGAAGCCTGTATGACAGAATAATTACTATCAGTGTTATATTTTTTACTTACAAGTAAAGGTGGAAGTATAAGTTGCCTTAACATAAATACTATCACAAATATCATTCTACAAATACACCAACAATTTTTTATTAGACTAGTATTCCACTTGTCCAATTTCTTGGTCAAATTTTTTACCAAATTTCTTCGCCCCGTAGTAGTTGTTCCTCATATTTGATTAAACCATCCAATTTCTTAAATCAAATGCACATTGGGCAAAGACATTGGAGGGGTGGAATAGCACCCTTAGCGGATTCCCAGTGAACATAGTACTCGCAGTTAAGGCGCCGTAGGTTTATGGTCCTCTCTTCCTCCCACTGAGAATAAGCGTGAGCGAGAAGGAAGTGTGTGCTCGGAAGCGCGGATATCATATTTTTTTTTATTAAATTAATATATTTTTATATTTATATTAGGGGGACAATCTTTCACAAATCGACCTAGTCCCTAACTAAGCAAAGCTTGTACTATGGGTACTAGACGACGATAAACATACTTATATAGATAAATAAATACTTAAATACATAGAAAACATCCATGACTCAGGATCAAATATTCGTGCTCATCACACAAATAAATGCCCTCACCGGGATTCGAACCCAGGACTTCTTGCTTCGTAGGCGGGTCACTACCAACTAGGCTAAAGCGGTCGTAATTTTTTTTTGCTGTTTAAATAAATAAAAAAGTAATCACTGAGTTCTCTCAAACATGACATTGCCGATTTTTAGAAGATATTTTAATAATTTTAGCTATTGTGCATAATTTGTTACGAATATTTGAAATGTATTTTAGAGCTTTTTAGACCTATATTCGTGTTTTTTTTTCCATCGAGCGAAAATTTCTTAATCATGTTTCAAATCACTGATCTCCCTACAGAAAAGCCTCAAAATTACTATTCGTATTTTTTTTAACCATGTTATTATAAACAGTCGCATTATATTGTTTCAAGAACTCTGTTCGCTTAACTTCGCTGAACCTGCGGCGCCTTAAACCTAGACAAGTGGGAGTTGCACGGTCTATTTTCTTCCGACAAATAGAACTGCCTTACTTATAGCGACATGCCTGGTGAACCCGATAGCCTCGTACAACTCATTGATGTGGGGAACGCGGGAGGAAAAAGGAGGCGTGAAAGATCACCAACGTCCAACCCGTTGGTCCGACGCAGTGAAGGAAATTTGCAAATGGAACTTGCATACGATCCGGATGGCCGAAAATCGATTGGTCTAAAGAGCATTAGTGCGCAAAGCGGCGACCTCGTGTAGTCACGGCCGTCAGTCATGATGATGCAGAAAAAGAAGACTGATAGCGGAGGTATAATGTACGCACATATTTATTTATTTATTCCACTCGACCATTTATCTAATTTTAAGGGCTAAGCAGTGGATTTATTTAATGAAGTTAATTATTCCCGTAGTTCGGAGGTTTATGAACGCGTGACCTGACTGATGCATTGATCCCACTTATCAAAGTTTTACTGTCATTTACTTTTTGACGCCGGAAAACAATTGGTCAAATAACCACTCATTCTAGGCTAGTAGATCTTACTGCTGCATACTATAGTGTGACAAAAAAATAAATACTATACTATTGTCCGCGTAAGATGATGTAAAAAGTACTCAAAGATAAGGCAAACTTAATAACTATTTAGGTATTGTTATTGCTTTCAGTTTAGATGTAGTAATCCTAAGTAGTTATGATTTTACCTATATTACTAAATTTCAATTCTGAAATTTGTCAGTTATTTTTACATCCAAACTATTTAAACTGAAATTAGCTACGACGCAAAACATTCCTGATTAATAAACTAACATTTTACATAAATAACTTTCTAGTTCAATTTTTGATAGGCAAACTTTAGTCGTGCAATAAAAGCAAAAAATATAATCTTTTAACTATTTACATAATATTATTCTTAATTATAGACATCCACCAACAAAAAAAATTAGTAAATAACACATCTCAATACATAATACATACCTTAATCGCACTTCCATACTACGAGTAGTATACTTTAAATAATAATGTCGAGGGCCAAGCCCTACAAGTAAAGTGAGAAAAGCGTTGACGGGTATTAGACACAAGGTTTAGATAAGCTTGGCCTCGCACTGTCAAAAAGTGATTTAAGTATACAGGGTGGAAAGTTGAGATGGGGCAGTAAGGGCAGCTACTTGAACACTTGGTGGTATGAGAAAATGCTCTTCGGAGACATTTACTCATTTTTTTAAGTGATGGCTATCGACATTAACAATTTTTTTTGATAAAATGTACAGTCAGCGAGAAAATCCACAGATTTGAGTACTAAAAAAAATGACAATCAGTCCCATTTCTATCAAGGATAGACCGACTAACGTTAGAGTACTAGAACACCCACAAATCGAAAAAAAACGTAGGGTGACGATCCCAACACATGCTTTATTTGATTTTTGTTTTTCTCTGAAAAGTTCTGTTTAGCGTGTTTGTTAGTCAAAAATGGGTTTTTATCAGAAGAAGTTAGATTTGTTAGAAGTCTATTTTGGAAATAATAAAAACATGTCGTTAGCTTTGGAGTGGTACACGATTAGATATCCGAGGAGAGTAACCCCGACTAAGAAAGCTATTAAAATATCTTGAAAAAACTCGTCGAACGTGGCAGCTTCAAGAAATAAAATCCCGCCAATCACGAAAACTTTTCCCCAAAGTTCCTCTTTGTAACTACCTACGAACTGTATGGAAAAAGTTTTCTTTGATTTCCGGATGTACTAGTACTCTAACGTTAGTTGGTCTTAAAGCTAATTTTAATCCTTGATAAATGGGATCAACTGGCATTAAAAAAAAACTGACTCTCGCTGACTGTACATTTTATCAAAACTCTGTGAATATCGATCACTTTGTTACTAAAGGTCTCCTAAGAGCATTTTCGCGTAGGAATCTAGTAGCTGTCCTTACTGCCCCATCGCAACTTTCCACCATGTATAGTCCGTAAACCCACCCTCAAGATACCTACGTCTCACAACAACATGATGAAATGCATGGCAGCCGGTCGAGAAAGTTGTGCTGAGCAAGAATCAGAAGATTTTCGCACCTAAAGTTGGCCGATAGTTTGAGTAAATCCTTCACTTCCGGTCAAAACCTTAAGGGTATATTTTCGTCATGTGACAACAGTACGAGACATGTGGCATCGTTTAGCCCTTTAAAACTTTCCCAACCCGACTAAAAATGGAAACATTCACCAGAAACCGACGGTAAGTTCAGTAGTTCGACGTGTAAGTTCATACTACTGCCCGCCTAGCGGGTCCAGCCGGCATCTGTGCAAACATTACGAGTGCCCGCTAGGCGAGTTCTTGGTTGCGAACGTGTTAATCGTAAAGAGAGTAAACCTAAGTCTGTCAGCCCTAAAATGGCCGGAAGTACTTGGCAGACGATGCCAAAAGTGGCCACTGGATAGCTTTGCCTACGTCATGTGACAACTTAACGAAAATCATTAAAAACGTTGTGGAACAATAGTATCTTTAACACTTTTTCAACTGGACTAAAAATTGAACAATACTTTAGAAACCGACAGAACTCGCTAGGCGTGTAAGTTTATGCTACTGCCCGCCTAGCGGGCTGCGCCGACATCTGAGCAAACCTACCAGGCGGGTTTGTAGTTGCGAAAGTATAAATAATAAATAAGTCTGCCAAGTCAAATCTGGCCGGAAGTCCTCCGGCTGTTTAGTATAGTAAATGTGGAATCATGGTTTATATGCAACTTAATCACTTTAACACTTTGACTGCCAGGAACCCGCTCCGCGGGTACCTACGCCGTAGTCGCTTACCGCTACATACGAGGAATACCACGGGATCAGCTACGGGCGTAGCGCGTAGCGATTCTTGGCAGTGAATATTTTAATTTAAAATACATAAAAAATAGATACTCTAGCGTATCTTATCAAATTATAATTACCTTAAGCAAACCATACTGATTGGAAACAGTGCTGCAGTGCTTTGTAACATGCTGCTAATAGCAAACACATTCATTAGCGTACCTAGCGGTCCTCCTTCTAGAAGTATAATCTTTTTTTTCAACTGAGCTCATGAATGGCCATTTTCTGCGGTTGGCGCGTGCCGTAATTTGAAAAAAAAAAGTTTACCACCACATACAATGTCCATTGAATAAGGAACTCCAGCGTCCTAGCCAAAGCTTCAAAATGTACATACAAAGAATGAAGTAATCACTTGTTTGTACCTGGCACGCGGTGTGTGGTATTTTATCTCGTAGTTCATTTTTAATCAATTGAACAAGACGATAGAGTTCATTATTCGATGAACATTTTACGTGGCAGAATACATTTTTTCCCAAATGTTCATGGTCACAGTAAAAAAAAGACTAGACACGAGACGATTGCGTCGCGGCTAGCAGTGCCAGTAACTGGGGTGGGTGATTTCGGGGTCACGATCCGGACTGATTAAACGCGAATAAGATGATAATACTGAACAACTTTTCCCAAGAGACCGCAAAAAAAAACAGCTAGAGTTAACTGTGAGTGCGAGTTAACCCACAGTTAAATCTTAATTGGCTGTATTCTTAATCATTCCGAACCATAACTCCGCAATCACTCAGTATATTGTAGTTAAATTAACAATAGGATGGGTTATCAAAAGGACGATCTCTTTAGCCGGCTCCGTTTACGATCGGAATATGATTATTAGAATAATTGACACGACCACTATGACGACGATTGCGATGTACACTTTCTTCTTTCGTAGATTGTTCTGAAACAACAAAATAAAATATAGATAAACCTCTTAAGAAAGGCTCCTCATTTAACTACTAGTTGTGACCTGTTCGAATAAACATTACATATTATTCATCAGTTCATCACACTTTCTCTTAAAGTGCTTCATCGGGCCCAAACCGACGGAGCAACAATACCTATATAACGCCCGCGAGCGTAATGGTTTACTTCTAAATCATAGCCTAAAAACACTAACAAAACATATAAATAAATTATTTAACGATTTTAAAATTGAAATGTAATAATTTAGTGTATATGTATATATAGTACATTATTGCTGAGGCCGGGAAATAGCAATTCGTGGATGAGTTGATTTTGCGAAGCTGAATCCGACAATAGATACGAATCCACGAATTGCAGCAGATACAGTGCTTTTCTCCAAAAATGCGAGGAATACATATACTTAATATTTTCAATAATCTAAAAACAGCGAGTATGCCAAAAACCTATCAAGTTCCCGCACAACTTTTTTTCCGTGTACCTACTTGAGTCATGACATGACTCATGCTGCCAGTTTCAATTGAAATACATGAAAAATGTTTTTAAATCGACCACAATTTTAAATGTTTTATGTAACAAAAACAAAAACCAAAAACAAAAACCGACAAAAACAAAAAAAACTATCCTATATTTTAGGCCAGGCTATAAACTTTCTTCGTGCAAAATTTCATCCAAATCGGTTGACCCGTTTAAGCGTGATTGAGTAACAAAAAAACCGAACTTCCGCATTTATAACCATTTGAGACATTTTTAAAAACGTCACTTTGATGACTTACAAAAATAACCTTTTTGTCTATTACAATAAAAAAAGAAAACGCGGTAATATGTTAAGCACACTACAAAAGGGTGCAATTTGTCACACCAACTTGCAATAGTTAGAAAGAGACAGTCATACATTACTAACCAGTCTAACAATAGCAAGTTGTTGCGACAAATTGCCAGGCCTCTAAACGAGCTATCATTTAGCTATTTGTAGTAATTTGTCTTACTCAAAACATATGGTTGAAAGGTAAAAAAGTATACAGTAATGGAATTTCATACACTTTCCTGGCCACCCAGAATGTATTAGTAATGACTTTTAACTTCTTGAATTTGCGTTCGTCCGTAACGAGGAACTTCACGGACAGTCATCGTCAAAACTGAGTGATCATTTTTTCGATGCATATGGAGTGTCCCACAGCTGGCAAAGGCCTCCCCTCACGACTTCCACTCGTCCCGGATTTGAGTAATATCTAGCCAATCGTTACAAAATGCGTCCAGGTCGTCCCGCCATCTCCGTCTCGGCCTGCCACGTCGCCGCCGCCCATCCTGTGACACCCACTCCATGGCTATTTTCGCCCACCTCTGTGGATGCATGCCGCAGAAGTGGGCAGCCTATTCCCATTTCATTCTAATAATAAAAGAGATAAAATAAATGTATTAGTCACCTTGTAGGTGGACGCCTGCCGGAGCTCAGCCGTGGCGGCCTCCACGTTGTTCGCGGTGAACTCGACGCTAGACTCGATAGAGTCCACCACCTGCCCCTGGTCGTGTATCATCGTGCCCAGCTCCTTGAATATCTGGTTCACGTCCATTATGTCGCCCTGGTAACAAACAAGGTGTAATTTTGTATACTGCTTAGAATAATAGGGACTTAAAATGCCAATTATTCCTCCAAAGGAAAGAACGCAATGGAATATGCCTATTGACTAAAAAAAATTCCCTAATACGAATTTCCAAAAATCCCGTCTTATCCCTTGCCTACGTCATAAAAGGAAGTTCTGATGAAATTTTCAAATTTCTAGCCCCAGTAGTTTCGGCTGTGGGTTGATGAGCGAGTGAGTCAGTCAGGAACTCTCAGGATATAGGCATTTATATGCACAGATTATCTATATGCATAGATTATATTTGTTCCTGACTCATGGATGTTTTCTATGAATTTAAGCATTTATTTATCTATATGAGTATGTATATCGTCGTCTGGTACCCATAGTACAAGCTTTGCTTAGTTTGGGACTAGGTCGATTTGTGTAAGAATGTCCCCAAATATTTATTTAATTTATTATCTGGGCATTTACTTAGTATTTGAAGCCGGTGCCAATAAATGTCGTTCATGTACGACACGAAAATAATGTTATACACTATGTACATAAATAAATAAATATTAGGGGACATTCTTACACAAATCGAATTATCCACATAGTAAGCTCTAAAGGGCGCTGGACAACGGTATATTCAATAGATAAACACATTTAAATACTCAGAAAACATCCAAGAGTCAAAAGCAAATACTCATGCTCATTACCCAAATATCTGCCCCTACCGACATTCGAACCCAGGACCGGTTAAACCGGCCGTCATAATGTGTAATGTATAATCGATACATGATTATACATTACACATTATGACGATATAACGACGGGCGGAACAAAAAACATATTAACGTTTTTGATAACAACCACAGCCGATTTATAATAATTGCAATTCATCGATAAAATACTATCGCGTGTGATTTAATTAGTTCGGAGCGATTGGAATATAATATCCAACATTAGAAATAGTGTGACTAATCTGCAGTTTAAATAATATCCGACACCGAAGTCGGTAGGTACCTGGGCATTTTGCAATTAAACATTCAGTTTGTATAAAAACTAACTTTTTCTGTTTAATTTATGAATGATATGCTATAGGCATACATATACGTTAATTAAATGTGAAAAAAGTTCATTTTCACATGATTTGTATGCTTAATTTTCGTTACAAAACTGACACCGAGTTACTTTTTGTTTAACAACTCACGCTAAATGGGTGCACGAATTATTGAAAATGCTCACCTACGGAATGCTAGGCTTAAGCGGGTATTGATCAGGCCAGTCAATCTTAGGGGCCTGGGCGACCGAGCTCTGCTCGGGTAAAAACAAAGAACATGAGACCTAGATAGATCCCCCAGTCTCCAATTTCAGATTTCATCGTAATACAGGGGTTAATGGGTTTTCCCGTTTTCGAGAACGTGAATGCAAATATAATAAATATACATTATTTATAAATATATAATGTATATTTACAAATATTGCTCGTTCAATAGTATAGGATAAGTTAGGTGAGATCGATCCCTGTCATTTGGAAGGCGTGCGTGGGGATATAGCTCCAACACGTAGAGGCCCTTTGGAAACGAAGTTTAATGTCATGATATGTAATACACCTGCTTGAACCCATTCACGGGTACATCGGTAGATACCTATGTACCGGATCCAGCAGGCATTGCGGCAATTGTGGGTCAGATAGGTCAGTCAGCAGGTATATTTGCCCTACAAATGGTGGTGTAGAAAATGTTTTAATTTGTATTGCTTTAGTATAGGCTAGTCATGAAAAATTTAAGTATTCGACCTCGATGGGTCACAGCGTTTGCCGCCATCTTGAATTGAAGGGGCCAATATTGGTTCTTTTTTACATAATGCTATAAGAGTTGACTTTATGACAAAAATGTCTATGAAAAGTATAAAGATAACAAAATTTCGATCATTTTTGCGTATGTATTTTTTCTGTACGTCGTATGGATAAAAAGTTACAAGCGGTGGAAAAAAAAACCGTTTGTAGGGCAAAGCCTCTCTTTTGGTCCCACTGACTGGATTAATATTATTAGGTCCATTTCAATGTGCAGAATACAGATGTAGTGAATAATGTTTTTTCACTTCGGTAATCTCGGAAATCGATTAGACCCGAAATGTCTATTAATGGCCATATACTGATAATATTATGTTTATATCAATCGACACGAACCTCGGTCAATGTTAATTCAATTTTATAATTAGTCAATTGGAAACTTCCTGTTGCCTATTTGACAGTTAGTAATAAAGTTTAATCTTCAATGATTTAGCGTGAGAAAGATGGTTTTCGTATCTACAGTTGTGGATAAGACATCCGTCATTATCAATCGGTTCGAAATTATCAAGATAATTACGCTTCTTGATAATTATCGGATAATTATCACCAGTATAAGAACCAATGGCACTCGAGTTCGCTCAACTTTGCATAATCCGAATTGAATTCTTCTTGTGAGGGGAATTCCCACGGCGTGGCACGTCACGTTGACACTTCGTGCGTTCGGATAGACGCAAGTGCGGAAATACATAATACACGTCCGATTACTTCGAATACAGTTCACTTTTCACGAGCGCACTTTTTTGTTATTATCAATCGACAATTATCCATCTGTTATTATCATGATACTTATCATTGATAATTGTCCTTTCGAACCCTATACTCGTTAGAAGGTGACGGATGTCTTATCTACATCGATAAGTAATAAAGTGTCCACCATCTTAGGCCCGCAGTACTCAATAATTGACATAATCACCACCATTGAATACAACAGTTTATTGTTACCCACTTCAGTCTCTAAAATATATTTTTTCATTTGATTCTCTACAGTGAGGCAGGATGAACGGCATTGCAAATAGGTCGAAAAGTAAAGGAGCCTTTCATTCCCCTTTAAATTTAAGGATAACTGCGTCCCATTCTAAAACCCACTAGTCCCGCTCTCTGTCGCACCAATCATGGCGGGTATAGTTTAAATTATATGAACTGAACTCATGAATGGCCATTGTACTGAGCTCATGAATAGCCTTTGTTTGCGGTCAGCACATGGCAATTTTGCAAAAAAATGTTACCACCACGTAAAATGTTCATTGAATAATGAACCCTATCTTCTTTTACAATAGATTCCAAATTAGGTACGAGATAAAATACCACACACAGCGCCTGATACCTGGCTCACTGGGAGCGGGTTTTTTAAATCTTTTAGTCCATTTTGAATCTATTGAATAAGACGATAGAGTTCATTGTACAATGAACATTTTATATGGCGCTAACCTTTTTGTTGCAAAAAAAGGCACGCGTCCGACCACAGAGTCGTATTGTTAGACTTGAATGCTATTGTTCTGAAGATAAGAAGATCAGTCCAGTTCGGAAAATCTGAACTATAAGTGCAACAGGGGAGTCCATCTCCCACATTTAATGGCTCCGCGCGCAGCGAGCGTTTGATAATAGTATATTAATAATCAACCAACCAAAATAAATAACAAACATCTTTTTCTGATAAACGTCACCTTATCGCAAAGGTATAAGGCATAAAGTAGAATGTAGCGTGTTTGTGTGTACCTCAAGCTGTCTTATGTCTCGCTCGCGCTCCTCCAGCTGCCTGAGGTCCTGCTCGCTCTGCATCGTCAGCTGCTCCTGTCTGCGAGTGTCCTTGTCTTCCATCTCGACCAAGTCGTTGCTGCGACCTGGATTACAACAATAAACAACTATTAAGGTGCTAATACACTAGGAAATTCACATTTAACATAACATCGAGCTGATGCCGTTTTCAGAATACGGTGTTTAACATAAGTCAAATCTGCTTCTTTTTATGAAACGTCAAAAACGCTCCGTTGGAATAATGGACCTATAATACTCAGGACAGGCTATACGTGTTGCCACAGTGAGGGACGAAAAGGCTCCTATGCAGCTAAATTAAGAACTGGTCTTAAAATGGCTGATGACTTGCCATAAGCACCCTACTCAATTTGGACGGGTAATGGTTTATGTGCCACAATTTCATACTAAATCAGTTGTGGCAAATAAATAAAGTGGAACTATGACAAGGACAATGAAAAATATTTCCCTCTTTGTCACATTTATCGAGATTTGTATGCTGCCAGCTCGCTCGCACGTGGTGTTATTATTACCATACAGTGTACGAGATTTGGGACTGGTCTTTGGACAGTTCCAATATGATGTAAAGAGTGATGTGGCTAGAGTAAATCGATTGTCATAATATCCGATTACGATTGATGATGGCTAATAAAAGGAATCGATTGATTACTGTGTAATAATTATTTTTAGGAAATCAAATAGAGAGCCTATTGTTAGAAAAAGGAACTTGTAGTAAACTCTAATTTTGAACGTAAGACTTAATAAATAGTATTTCATATATAATTGGGGTGTTTTTTTCACTATACACTGTCGTCTGCTAACACAAGTGTCCTGTAAGTAAAGGGAGAGACTGATAGTGCGAGTAAAATTGAGAGAGCTCGCGCGCCGTGCAGAAATCAATGCCATATTTTCAAAGGCAACATTTTGCACAATCAAATATGTCGGTTTCGATCGATGTGATTTTATTTCGTATTATCGTAACAGTAATTAAATAATACATTGTTATTTTCCTATTCACAATTATTTGATTCATATCGATTTATTTCTAAATTGACAGACTCCAAACGATTAAAGCAGTATATCACTAAATTTAAAAATAAAAAGTCGTAGGACGTAATGGTTTGCATACCGAGTTTTCAATGCTAATTTCTATACAAATAAGCCATAAAAAAATATGACAATAATTTTATAAGTGCTAAAAAGAGCGTGCATGGAGATTTAACTTTGTTTTGTAACTCGGAAGCGATTGAAACTTTTTTTATTATTTCGATGAGCAGTGCCAATTTACGTTATATGGGTGTCGCGATGTGTCAAAAGACCAGTTCCAAATCTCGAACACTGTAGCTGGTCCTGATCTACACTAATAGATCCATGGTTAGAATGGAATTTGAAGGGATTACTTGCTGATGACGTCACAATCAAACAACGTCCTTATTGCAAGTTTTTAGGAACTTAAAAATCTTAAAATAGCAAACAAGAATGAAAGATTGGCCGTTTCCGAGTAGTTTCGTAATCTTTATCCGTTGCTAATGAAAATACAAATTAATTTCACTGTTGTCAAATACTTTAACTGAACAATGAACAGAGCCAAATATAGAGGTCCTCTTCGAGCAAGCTAGCGAGCGCTCTAGTAAATGCTGGCAAACAAAAATAAAATTGTTCGGCTTGGCAAAAAGCCTGATGTAAATATCGTTTTGCTGGAATCCAGAACAAATGGAAACAATGTTAGGTCTACAAAGTCTACGTGTTTAATGTACGTATATTTAGTAAGTTTACTTACCCGACATGCCAAATGGATCCCCGATGTTGATCGTCGCACTCTGCGCCTTCACTTTCCGTACATCCTCTTTAGTCTTCGCCGCAGCCGACTTTTGTGTCGCCTAAAAATAATTTGTTGTTAATATAGTTTTGTTATGTCACCTAAAAATAATTTATCATGCATATAGTCTTCTAATTAAATCTCTTTTACTTTTCACTCACTCCCAATGGTCGGATCGTCTCCTATATTATTATGTTTATATAATAAAAAACTGCTGACATAAAAAATACCGTTATGATGGCTTATTAACCGCGTATAAGCCAGGCAGGTACCAGAATATCTACTGACGTTTTGAAGGAAAACCATAGCCAATACCGACATGATAAGGAAAAAAATAGTAGGTTCAATATAACTTTGTAAATATATAAATTTATCCTTGCCAGTAACAAAGATCAAAAACAATTGGTTACATAACGTCACACAATAATATTATTACATATTTCATAGTATGTAAAACTGACAGGCCCATTATTGATTAAAAAAATATATATTATGTGACCAAAAAAGAAACAAGAAGCTTCAAGTTACTACTGCATTTAAATAGTAATCAAATATGTAATCGGAAACATTTTCTTTCATTTTCTGACTAACTATGTTTCCGACTGCTTGGGCCCAACTCATCTCCATACCCAAATCTTCCACTTTCACGATACTCTCATATTATTAATTAATTTATGAATTTGGATGACTTGGGAATGTAACGTGGACGGGCGAGAATATGGACGACCGGCGAAGCGTTTTATGAACACGACTTAGACAAGTTAGAGTCCAGGGTGTAACTAAATAACCCTAAACAACCTAAATAAAACAATCCAGCGTCAAAGGACACTAAAATGTACCTAAATAAATAAAATCTTAAAAATAACTTGATTTGGCCAATGAGATCGTCTAGTGTCTACGTTATGTTCCTAGCAACCCAAATTCTTTTATGTGTAGCAAATTGGACTCTGACTCCTCCTTACCTACTTAACCCTACGTTCACCTACTGCATCCTAGTTCAAGAAAATAACCACCTATGTAATAAATAAAATTTGTTTTTGGTTACTAAACCCCAACCAGATCCTACCGTGGCCGGTTAACGTAATGAATGAATGAATGAATGAAAGTATTTATTTCGGATATTGTACATCCATATTATGTTAGTAATAACTTATATTAGGTGTGTTAGTGGAAAGCATAATTATAATTACTACAGACATGCAAGGACATCCAATGCGCGAGGATAGGGCTGTCCATCCTCTCAGCGATCACCTTCAGGAGGGTGTTGGTGCTGCCCCGCACGCGCTCTCCGAGGGACGCCACCCGCTTGCGCATCACGGCTTGGAAACCGTCGGTTCTCCACGCGGCGAACATTCCTAACGCGCTGCAGCGCCAGGGCAGCCCCAGCAACCCCCTGAAGGCGTTATTGTACTGGACGCGCAGAGCACTGTAGGCTTTTTTGGTGTAGGCACTCCACAGGTTGCACGTGTATAGGGACTGACAATACGTTTTGAACAAGGTTATTTTCACCTCTGTAGAACAACGCGCAAACCTGCGAGAAAGCATGTTACACCTTACCGACAGCGCTCTGCGCTCCCTTTCTATATCCACATCATCTTTTAGAGTGTCAGTAACCCAGTGACCCAAGTATTTGAACTTCGTAACTGTTTGAAGAGGTGAACCACTGAGCATTATTGGCGGAATGGGATATGTTTTAGTACCAGACTTGAACAGTAAGACCTCACTCTTTGTTACATTATATTTTAGTCCGTGGGTCACAGCATATCTGTCACATATATTAAGCAGACTCCTAAGGCCATTGACTGAGGGGCTCAGCAGCACCATGTCGTCTGCGTAGCTTATGTTGTTCACAGAACAACCATCCACCGAGCATCCGACACCCGCGCTGCTGAGCTCCTCAATCAAGCCGTTAATGTACATGTTGAACAAAGTGGGCGAAGTTAACCCCCCCTGTCTAACTCCGCACTCCATTTTATAGACATCAGAGTATCCCCCCGCCCAACGATGTTTGATTGGTTGTCATACCAGTACTTTAAAATTTCTATAACTTCAGCTGGTAAACTTGAGCTCACGCTTAGCTTGTTCCATAACAATGGTAGCTAGCTTTATCATTATTTTTTTTAACATGTAATACTTCCTCAAATCAAAACCTTGGTTTCTTTAAATACCAACATTGCCTCAATTTATATTCATATCATCAAAGTAGATAACAGACCAACCTAGCTAACTAATTGTTTATTATTATTATTGTATGGAAGATTCTCTTTCATCCATACTATGCTACCATTTCCGTCTGGATGTGGGACTGGCCATCTAGCTAATTAAATACCTATTTTATTATATTTTATTTCTAATAGGTATTCCTACATCTTGAATTTACCTGTGCTTCGTACCTATTTTCTGATGAGAAGAAGCACTCAACAAACTCATCAGACCTAACAATTGAATATTATTTCATTCAAGGAAAACTATGAATTAAGGCATTATTCCACCCTTTACATATATACTAATGTATCCATTTGATACCTGTAAACCCTGTTATAATGAAGATATTTATAATACTGAGGTAAACCGTCCATTAAATATGAAATATTGAACCTGAAGTTTATCCTAAGTAATGAGTATATTCCACTCATGATAATTTGATACCTTAAAATTAGACATAATGGACTGCTCCGCTTGCCATCAGCCTAGAATCATTTCATCTTTTTGAAAAAATTCTGATATCCTAATCATAACTGGAATCATTATGACGATAATCAATATATAATAGTTACACCTTTAATATTTCATATGTAATAATATACGGAACCCAATACTACTGATCCACACACAATAATTAATTCCTATTCAGTTACTCATAATTGCAATTAAATCTTCAAATAAACGTTATTTGATTTGTAAACCTTTTAACTATCCATCCCTAAGAATAGTATTCCTACCACCCTATTACTGTGTTTGACTCTATACCCAAGCCTACCTACCACTAAACCCTATACTACTGTAGGCAAAACTCCCATCATTACTTTATTAACGTTATGTGTTGTGTAGTGTATGTTCTAGCTAGGGACCTAAGCTGTACAACGTTCGAAAGGGTAGTCCGAGAATGCAACCTAAAGCCTGTGTAATATATATGTAATCCCTATATTATTGTATTATTCCTTCATTTAGCATTCATTAAAGACCATAATAGAGCTATAGGCATAATTCTAGTTACAGCAGCTAAACTATTCATCTAATCTGACGATATATAAATGCAAACTAGAGACCCGAGCCTCACATTTAATTTAAACGTGTATAAAAATATCTCGGTGTGCAATGAGATATTTATACCTAGACTAAATCTAAACTAAGTCGGGTGAGGATTGCCCTGCTATCCTATCGCCCTAATTCCTCGTGTGCTTCTACAAGTCTGGACAGGGGATTGGGAAACCAAACTTGCAGATAAATAAATAGATATTGTTATGAGGTCAGAGAAGCTAGAGAATTTAAAACGTCTGGTGTGACATTCCAAATTATCAAGCGACTCGGGAGTTTAACCGTCTCTTCAGTAAAATACGGTAAGCAGTCAAAAACTCCAGAAATGGCAATTAACTAACCACAATAATTAAAGACCCTTTTTAGAACGATTAAGACTGTCGTTGACACAGTGAGTGACCCGCCTCAATCTTCCTAAAAAGTCCAAGTAAACTGTACTTGAATATCAGACAAAATTCTCTTAGACGAACTGTCCCCATTAAAACACTTATTTAAATTAAATTAAACTTCAACAAACTATTATACTTTAGACAAGTTAACTCTAGTCAAGAATAAATACCTTAATCACTATAAAACTTGAACACTAAATCAAGAAAGAAAGAGCTTCACTTTAAACTTTTAAAATCTACAATAATTTATGAAAACGAAATCACTGAATTAAATAGAAATATCCCATACAAATAAACACATTGACAAACCCCTTTTAATGTACCATAAATTATATCTGAACAAAGATTAAACCAGCATAATGAAATACTAGTAAAATCCACATCCAGGCACAACTCAGGTAACCTAGGTTGTAGCCTATTCACAGCTAAGAGAATCCGTCCGATACGTCTAACGTCTAAAATCAGAATCCCTGAATACCTCGCTATCCCCGACTCTCTGGAGTCCAAGAACTCCCCCCCGCTCCCCTAAAACTCGCGTCTGAGATTAAGTACAAAATTATCAATTACGCATAACTATGTCCATTTTATACTCTATTCCCTATATCAAATACGAGCTATATTTCACAATCGACAACTTTATTTAAATTTGTAGAAAGCAGTCTCACGGTATAAAAGTCCACTATCGACAACTAGTCACCTGACACTATTTTTTACAAGCTGTTTTTGCCAACATAAGCCAAGTAAACTAATTTGACCATGTTCATATTACTTTAAGGATAGGGTTCAATTTGGTTTAAATAACATTTGTTTATATGTGATTCGACTGTAAAATTATATTTGTCTTTGCAGTTCATATTTCAGTAATTAAGAAACGTTCTGTAGCCAAGGTAGAGTTTACAAAATAAAATACCGTCGCTAAATAATGAGCAAATGTTCTAAAGTCCTTAAAGCTTTATAATAAAGTTCAATTTTGGGTAAAATATCTTTTGTTTATTAAGGTTCAATAACCAACTAAGTTTGTAATGTCATAAATTTGGCCACTTCCTGCTCTAGGTATGTGTGAAATATTGTTCCCTGGAATACGTCGATAATTTAACCGACTTAAAATAAAGTAATATTTAAAACTATCCTTACATATTTTTGAAACAAAGTAGATGAAGTCTGGTATGCTACAATGGTTCAAGTTACAAGGGGTTCACAATCATGGGCATGAATATATGTTTAAACCATGGAGCCTAAAGTTGCCAAACTATGGAATAGCTGAGCTGCCAGCTTAGGGTTACCTGCTGGCTGACTAGACAGGCATACTATCAGAGACCATCTATGACTATCAGAGAGTCAACACAACTGGAGAAAATCTACCGTTCTCTTTCTAATTGCTTGCCCAGTTCGAGTGAGACACTCTAGTAGTAGTAGTAGTATATATAAAGGGACAAATGCACGATTGGGAACGTGATACGATGTCGTATCTCCAGTCCCTTATCGCGTCTTTTTTTTTGTCACCAGAAATGTCAGACCTCAATTGAACCTGACGTCATCGATGTAACACGGCTAAAATGTGGAGGGCATGAGATGTATAAGTCTTCTGCTACATCTCAATTTAGTCAGGTTAATTTATCTAGGACATTACCATTGCCACAAGTTGTGAACTAACCTGGAAGGCGTTGAGTGTTGCCATGTACTCGTCGCTGAGCCTCTCCCGGGTGAGCTTGCCAGCGGGCTGCTCCGCCGGCATCTTCATCAGGTCCATGATCATCGAGGACGTATCTTTGGCCAGCTTCTGCGTGTAATTTTGGATCTGACGCCTGTAATACGATAATTGATCAAACAGTGCCAAGAAGACCTTTATAACTTGAGTTTAACTAAAATTGGATCTACTAGATCGGGTACATCGTCAACTTAAGGCCACTTAAAAAAGGAGGTGTCGCCAGAGTCACAATTTTGTTACTGATGCTCTTAATGTCGAATGCTCTAGGTAATAGTTCAGTATATGGTAATTATAATTTTGTTTTTAAAATACAGAGCCTTTGGTTTGTGAAGCAACTGGTGGGTCGCTAGTAATAGGTAATTTACGAATGAGGTTTCTTTTACACTTAAGCTCTAAATCACACAAATACGTGGAGTAATCTAGTATAAAATAGATCATGCTAACTATGCAGGCACCAGAACATATATCGGACATAAGTCCGACAGAAATCATTCGCCCTTCTCGCTCACGAATGCTTTACGTCCGACATAATTGCGTTATATCCGTCTCTATCGATTAATGCAAGAGCGAAAGAGATATGAAGTCATCTTAAAATCCATTTTCAAATTTCTTGGTAACAAACAGTGCCTTTTGTAAATAAAAACAATAACTTAAACTTACAGTTGGTTGCGTAGCTCCGCAGAATCCGAAGGCGTTTGCAGCAGGTTGACCATTTTTGACATTGACGACACTGGAGAAAAAAACCTTTCTTAATATCGTTATTGTGGTACAACCTGCTCTTAACATAAACAAAATACACTGCTAGACACCATGAATATGCATTCAAGGTAGAAAAACTATCTTTAAAACTTAACAGCATTTTATGTAAGGCTAGACACTCACTGTAGCTGCCCACAGAGTGGCTGCAGCAAATGCAAGCATCGTTCGTTCGTGCATCTCTATCGCACCTACATATTGAAATGGGGAGATACAAAGACCAAGTTGGCGTTTCGCGATAGACGCTCAGGACAAAGCTATGCATGTGCATATAAATTCGCATCGCATGAAACTGTAGGCAAATGCACCTACGACAGCATACACTCTTCGCACGAAGTAAGGTGTGGCTCGTGTGCGATGCTTCCGCTAGTAAAATTCCAAATTCAAATACCCTCCGTTTATACTTATAGCATGTATTTAATTGCAGTTTTAAGATATGCATTCTACATAAGATACAACATAAATTACTCAAGTAATAAATCATAAATTATACGTTGATTTCATATGCACGCGTTGGTTTGCGTGTTTTAGAGCCTGCGCGTATATGTAGACCTACACAAAGCTTAAGCTATATGCTTAAGCTATATGCTTGACACCGAGCAAATACGCCAAGCATCTCTACATGGAGACGCAGCATTACATACTGCCGCAGGAGTTATACTTGAGTCAATATCATCTGTCCCGAGAAAGTGATAGTAATCAATAATCATGTATGACAACAGAAACATAGATCCCAGCGTATCAAAAAACATACACAGAACTTTTGTATTCTCAATACAGCTGTACGCGCAGCGGTTGAAAACGAAATAAACCTTCCCACCCTTCAGCCTCGCGGGGGAATGTTGTCATACACAAGCAATGTCAACAAAAATAAAGACTGTAATGTAAACAAAACCAAAAATATCATCGTAAACAAAAACATTAAAACATACGTATTTTTTGGAATCGCAATGCGCTACCGAATATGCCCTTGATCGGTTCACAAACAGTCATGCGAAAGATAAATAATACATAATTAGAAGTCAATTAAGGCTCAAACGCACAGAGAGCGGTGGCGGATAACGAATACGAAAGGGTCCGCACAGAAAACCGCGCCGCCCCGCCACCGCTCTCTGTGCGTTTGCAGATTTAGGCAGTTACTGGAAATCCTCAGTCGTGGGAAATTGTAGGTATTATGAAAGTTTCGATTTGAAACTACTTAAGGAAAAAAGTTATTAACAGACTGAAAGAAAACACTCCATCCCTTTTGACAACCTCCGTAGCCTAGTTGGCAGTGACCCTGCCGACCCCCAGGGTCCCATGTCCCAGGGTCGAATCTCGGTAAAGGCATTTATTTGTGTGATGATCACGAATATTTGTTCCTGAGTCATGGATGTTTTCTATGTAAATAAGTATTCTTTTTTAGGGTTCCGTAGCCAAATGGCAAAACACGGAACCCTTATAGATACGTCATGTCTGTCTGTCTGTCTGTCCGTCCGTATGTCACAGGCATTTTACTCGAAAACTATAAGGTGTATTTGAATAAAATTCTGAGGATAGGTATATGTTGTTAACCGCTACAGAGTTTTGTAAATATAAATTCCTAAATTGTTTTATAATTTTTTATAATTTTCTAAATAAAAAATTTCAAGGGGTGCACTCCATACATATAATTGAGGCAATTTTTTTTTTGCATTGCAAGCCCACGTTTGACACATCAAACGATAGGCCGCAGCAAAATAAATATAAGGTTTCTTAGCAATTTTTTTGATTTTTGATTAAGTGACTGTGCCCCCCTCCCCCCCCCCCCCTAATCTTTGAACAGTGTATTTTAAAATTGTGAAAAAATCATGGAAAAACAAGATCGGTTCAAAGGTTTTCGAAATATTTCTATAAAACTGCCTTCCTTAAGAAAAGGACGTAAATGCCATAAGATTTCAGTACCTAACGATACTACCTTTTTAATAGGCACGAAACCCTTATTGTGCGTGGTCCGACACGCACTTGGCCGCTTTTTTCTATTTTAATTTATAGCAAAATAACTAGTTTCCGATCTAGATAAAGATCATACCATGGTGAATACAAAGTTTCATGTTATCTTTTAACCCTCGACGCAAAGAGGGGTGTCATAAGTTTACCGTGTCTGTGTATCCGTCTGTGGTATCGTAGCTCCCAAACGGATGGACCGATTCGAATGTGGTTTTTTTTGTCATAGATAATTTTATCCCGAGTGTTCTTAGCTATGCTTCATGAAAATCTGTTCAACCGTTTTTGAGATATTGGACTTTGAAATGAAAATGTCGGCGGTTTTCAACTTTTCTAAGTTGTAGTTAACCACCCACGTTTAGGAGATTCTCAGGGTCCTGGCGACTCATAAGAAACTGAATACTATATGATAATCTAGAAAACCTGTACGATATAACTTCACGAGTGCAACAGAGTGGCAACTATGCATAGAAATTCCGTCTTTAGTTAATATCAACATCAATTAAGAACATTCTTTGCAAGCAACAAAATATACTGTTATTCAAAACTTTCATTGCTTGTCCTTGGTTGTCATTGGACCGATTTCAACAAATGGGCTATTAGTCCAGTCATATTTGAGCAGAAAAATCGCAGGCTAACGGCTAGTTGTGATTTTTTTATATGTTGTCCAGTACCGTATATCCAAGTTTGCAGCTTCGAAAGACCTGTGCTAACTTTGCAGGACTCGAAAAACAACGAAATGTTCACACTTTTTTGATGTCGTCAATATAAATGCGGTGTTTTTAAATAAAAATTGTTTGTTTAAGAATACTAAAATTACTACAATTTGAGACCAGAACCAGCTCTGTGGGTTAAAGGTTAAATATTTTTGTTGTAGTTAGAAAACCGTATAGTTTCGGATTTATATTGACAATACCAAATCAACGTACCAAATGAAAGCAACACAAACTGAAATAAAGAATTCGCAATGTAAATCTTCAAGTCATTCGCGTCATGAAAACCATTTTGATAAACAAAAACATTTACATTGTTCCATTTGAAACACATTAAATAATCGAAATAACACTATTAAGTACAACATTTATAAAGGAAGATAAAAGAGGTATTTTTCCTTAAAAAAATCTAACGTTATAACTTATAAGGAATAAGGTAACTACCTATACTCGGTAAGTATATTAGTACTTTGATTTATTATATTCATATTCACCCGCAGTTGCGGTACTACATAATTAATTAATTACAATCAGAGAGGCTACGTATTATTCACAAAATGTTTTGTATTCGCCCGTGAGTCCCGTCTAAAATAATGACCTCATAGTTGGTAACAATTTTGCGTTACCGGACGGACGAATTTAGTAAGCTTTGTGAATAACAGGCGAGTTTGTATATCAAAACTCTTAGTGGCCAGTCTCTCGAATCCGGACCTAGACCGCGTCAGAAAGAGAGAAATATATCATTTGACAATATGGTACTGTTTAAGATGGACGTCAAAATTCAAAATTCGAATTCGCCTTTTTCACGCGTTTACGTTTCTATACGTTTATGATGCTTTCACTCATTCATTACTAATCTTCAATGGCTGGGTTATGGGCATTTGCTTACAAAATTATTGAGTCTTGTTTAGGTAAATATGAGATGAAACTTATCTGTCGAACCCACGACCGCCGTTTGACAGTCGCATGCCTGAACCACTATGCTACCGGAACGATTATTGTAAAGTGATATTTTTTGTATATTTGTATGTACGGTATAACCTCCGATACCACTTATCCGATTATAAAAAATCTTTCACTGGTGATGGATGACTGAACTTACTGGGGGGACATAGCCATGCTTAGGCATAGTAAGGATACTTAGGTACATTTTATACGCAAAAAACGAACTCGGATTTTTAGACAGATATTACTGTGTACCTACTACGTTAGATGCAGTTTTTATTCTTTCTAAAATCGGTCTGGGTGACTCCTTAGAGCAAATTTCCGTGTCTCTTATAGTTTCGGATTGAATGTCACTCTGTTTAATCTTCAAATCAGCTCACAAATTTTCCCGAGAATCGGTTGAGAAATAGCTACCTACGACATATAGAGGAGAAGTCTAGACAGCCGGACATACGAAAGAATATTTATTTATTTATTTAATCTTTATTGAACAAAAGAACAACATATCGTACAAAAGGCGGACTTAAAGCTGTAAGCATTCTCTACCAGTCAACATTTGGGCAAAGCAGACAAATTGTGGGCGGTGGAACTACAGATATAAACACACAGTGGTTATACATACATAATAAATAACGACAATAGACAAATAAATAAAATATATATAAATACCTTCATACAATATACGTATATGTATATATATAAACAGACGAAAAAAGAGAACAGCAACACTAAGAATTTACGGCTCTGCTAGCAAACAACTTGCGTAAAGAACTTTTAAACGCGAATCTGGAAATCTAGAATAATTGCCTAGCTGAAATGAAAATCCCCGTTCGTCTCGCTCGCTCGTTCAATTAAGTATGTGGATATTGTTATCGATTCAGTTTTTAACAATTGGCCAACAATTTTGTTTTTAAAGGCTGACTTACGAGCATGGACTGATTTCGGTTACGGTTATACCGGTATGGAATCGGTATTCCATTACAATAGCGTTTATTGTAAAGGTTAGCCGCGCCGCCAACGTAACGGTACCGGATCCGGAACCGTGTAGAAATACATATCGGTTACCGGTATTTATTTTTAATTGTACTGAAACTTTTATAATTCCTTTTCCAAACCGGTATAATTATGGTACCGTTATTTTTTTCATTTCATTCTCGTCCATGATAGGAGGTCTGTGCCCAGCAGTGGAACGTAATATAAACTGATATATTATTTATTATGCCAATTCACATGAAGTCATTATTATAATCGTCAAAAACGAAATGAATACAATGTGTATTGCTTAATACTTGATCAAACGAAATGTGCGGATACTAGACAAAAAAATCAATTGGACCTCAATGCGGGGATTACAGGGACTTCGATAAAAATACCTATCAACATTTGGTTGCACATTATAGTGCGTTTTTTTAAGATAAGTAATACGCTAAACAAAGAAGAAGTCGTCGTCAACCTTTTCTGCTTGGGATAAATATTAAACAGACACGGAAATTCATTATTGCTGCAAAGTTCACACACCAACTTGTAAATGTTGAACACCAACGTTTCTCATTTGTTGTTAATGGACTTTGTTTCTGTCTCTTTGCTTTTGTTGAAGGCAAAACGTTCGGGAGAGAACGAGTCGGTCTTTTTTGCAAGCCACTTGGGCCTGCCTCTGGTAGCTCCATCGCAGTCCGCACACCACCACACACAGCGAAAAATAAAATCTTAATATTAATTGACAAATAGATACCTACTCGTTTAATAATCTCGTGATCTGAATTAAATAATTTGTTGATTAGCAAGAAAACAAGAAAAAGAACGAGATACGATTGTCAATTTTGACAATTTAGATAGCGAAAAATATGAACCGATCGTTTCAAACCTCTTCTTCTTTAGGTTTTATATTTAAGCAACCTTTCGAGAACTGAATAACGAAATTTAAAATTACAGAGTAAAATAATAAAAACATTCAAAATAAATATATATTATAAATATATTGTAAGTATTATTTAGATACTTATAAATAATAAAAACAAATCCATCATTTTAGGGTCGACAACAATGATCTAAGTCTTTTTTAATGGCGGTTTGACATACTTTGACGGTATCCTGCTGTTTCGGCAAAATATTTTTCGCCAAATTTCACTTCCCACAAAACTTATAGGCAGTAGTTTCATTTCCCAAACGAACAAATAGCACATTTTTGTTTCGCATTTTGTTCATTTGGTCAAAATATCATCTGGCATAATTTTGCTTTGTCAAGTGTTATTAAGACAAAAGTTTATTAAGCAAACACTTTGTTCGGGCTAATATTGTTTTCCAAACAAAACATTTGTTCAAATTTTCATTTCGCACAGGCATCAGGGTGGAAAAAATGGCTTGTCGTAAGCGAACTTTGTTTTTGCTCGGTTAGGTTAGAGTTCACTTGTGTCCCTCAGACCAGAAATAGACACCCCGCGCAGCGGGGTGGCGTCGATTCGCTGGAGACTCTCGATGAAAAGGGCAAAACCGACTCGGGGCTTGCTTGCATGCATGCTGCTTATTTGCATTATAATAAATTGTTACCTAAGTACCTATAGTACAAAAGAGCATATAAACTTACCTGTAAGTTATTTAATTTTGTTTTTTAAAAACTACTTGCTTAGCAAAATATGTAATAATCGCACTCAAATAGATTTCGTATGAACTACACAATTAGGGTCTAAATCGTATGCCATGCAATAATTTGGAAAACGAATGTTATGCCAAATGATACGTTTGACCAAATGTAACTTGACTATGTAAAACTTTGCCAAACAATAATTTGCGAAGTAATATTTTGCCATAGGAGATATTGCCAAGTGATAAAATGCGAAACAATAATTTGACTAGTGATTTTTTGCCAAATGATCATTAGGGAAGTGACACTTTGGGAAATGATTTTTGCCCATACAATAGAGAACCTACTTTGACAGCTGTGTGGCATAAAGTGTCTTATATAAAAGACCTCGTGCTTTGTTCTTTTTCCTTTTTACGTCTCGTGTGTTGAAATACTCGCTACGCTCAGGATTCTATTTTTGAACCACTCGCTTCGCTCGTGGTCAATCATAGAATCCTTTCGCTAGATCTTCTAATGCTAAATAAACGCACTAAAAAGTTCACTTTTTCTTGTAAAATAAGTCTGAAATTAAAAGTGTCAACAATACATTTGTGTTTTTGTGCTTTGGATTTACATTTTTGGAAGTTTTACAGGTTATTTTTTTTGTCAAAACTTTACTATTGGTATATTACTTAATATAAAATTTAAACACTCATTTCTCACGGCAAAACCAACCTATTTACTTAAAAATACCTATGGGGCTGTTATTGACCACTGCTTTTATCTGTTCAGGGAGTCATTGTGAATTTGGAAACTGTCTATACAATAGAATTAGTGCCCTCCCTGAACCGATAGTAGTAAGAGTTTATGCATTTTAACATTCATGTTTACAACCAAAGGTAACGTTTGTGTAATCAGTTAACAAACCTAAAACTACCTACGTTTTTTTGAGAGAAAAAGAACGAAATTACCAGAAAAAAATAAAATAAATCATTTTTTCCTACACTCCCCATTTACGGTCTTCTATGTTCATTCATACAAGTTACCCATACTAGTGAAAGCCTATTTTACCTTCTAACAGTTCAAATAGTGCTCCTACCACCAGCATCAATATAGCGGAAAAGCGATTATTCTTCAGTAGGAAAATTACTTAGGACAGACAATAACAACTAACAAATAATTTTAACTACACTACATTATGCGTTCCTTTTTTTTACAAATGCATGACATTTTTTTTATAAATTAAAAACTAGATTCCACTCACGGTTTCGTCTGCATGAATCCGGGATAAAAAAAATTGTCCTATATTTTAATCTAGGCTCCTGCTAAGGCTCAGCATATATTACAAAATGGCATTGGAATTGGAATCGCGTTGTGTTAGAAATAGAGTTGACTTTCGTTTGTTTTGAAAAGTGCCCGAAATAAAACCAATTCAGGTCTATTCCAGTTGAATATAATTTAAATGCCTTCGACAGATTAAGTCCTATGAGTAGGTCCATGGGCCTTAAGAGGTTAGGCAGGCAAATACGTTGCGCAGTTTAAGCGTAATTGAGTTACGAACATCCAAACATCTAAACATTCAAACATTTATACATATAAACATCTAAACTTTCGCATTTACAATACTAGCAGGATAAAAATAATAATAATACCAGTAATGTAGTACTTAATTCGACATTGGTCCTTTTAAATTCTGTTATTAGAATGGGTACGTATTAGAAGATCGAAAATTGATACATCGAAAATGAAAACATCGAAGTACAAAATATCGAAATTCAAAATATCGAACGATTGAATGGTCTAAATTCAAAATATCGAAAGTTTATTTTACCGACCGATTAAAATATCGAAATAAATATATCGAAAATAAGAATATCGAATTTAAAACATCGAAAGTTCATAATGCCATAGTTTAAAACGTCGAAAGTATTAGTTACCGAATGATTTAAGATCAACTGCCTAATTGTCGAAAATATTATTATCGACATAAGAAACATCGAAAGTCAACAAGAATGTCGACTGCACAATCTCTTAAATATCCTATAATATGATGTATTACGTGTCCCATTATAATGTTCTAAACGTAATTTACTCAATGCGTTAGCTCCGGCGCTGCGGGCTGTGTAGCCTACCTATATATTCTACCCTAAGGCAGGTTTCCGTTAGGTACAACAACGAACGAAGCGAGGGATTCTAGGACTCGATGGATATTGTGTCATTATAACTCCTATTTTTTTATTGTGTAATCGTAGAAATTACGCTAAAATAAGCATGTTTTGTAGGAAAAACTTTTCTCTAAAACTAAAAATGGCCGAGATATTTGACCTCAAAGTAGGAATTTGGAACCCAAAAATAATCCAAAACCGAATCGCAGCACCCCACCATCCACGTGGTCTTGTCTGCCCTACCCCTAGAGTGTTTATAAAAGAGAACGGAGGCGCGGAGGGACAGCAGCCTCGGTCACTTCGCTCGGCTCCGCAGCTTCGGCGTACTGGTCGCCTTCGGCGACCAGCCTCAGCCGCTCGCCTCACTCGTTCCCGCGCTCCGTCACGGCGGGCGAAAGGGCTGCTGTTCCCGCAGCGCTGGAGCTACGAGGAATCACTATTGATCTAAATTTAGTGACAATTGTGACTTCTCGTAGCTCCGGCGCTGCGGGAACAGCAGCCCTTTCGCCCTTGCGTGACAAAGCACGGTCACTTCGCTCGGGTCCGCAGCTTCGGCGTACTGGTCGCCTTCGGCGACCAGCCTCAGCCGCTCGCCTCACTCGTTCCCGCGCTCCGTCACGGCGGGCGAGGGCTGCTGTCCCTCCGCGCCTCCGTTCTCTTTTATAAACACTCTAGGGGTAGGGCAGACAAGACCACGTGGATGGTGGGGTGCTGCGATTCGGTTTTGGATTATTTTTGGGTTCCAAATTCCTACTTTGAGGTCAAATATCTCGGCCATTTTTAGTTTAAGAGAAAAGTTTTTCCTACAAAACATGGTTATCTTAGCGTACTCTCTACGATAACATCAAGAAAAATAGGTGTCACAATAACATCACTGATGAATAATATATTACAGTTGGTATGGTATAACATAAGGTAGTAATAAAGAATTACTCCAATTTCTTTCCTGCTAAAAATACCTACTAATAAGCAAGGTGGAACACGCTCCCGAAATCCGCTAAAATAATTTTACCAGTGGTATGCAAGTAGACCATATGATGTTAGTTATTTTGATGGTTCGACGTTTTACTTTTCGATTATTTGGGCGTCGCCATTTCAATGGTCGATATCTTGTCATTCGAAATTTTAATATATCGCCTGCATAGTTGTTGATATTTTGTACTTTCGATATTTTAACCGCTCGGCATTGTATTTTAGACCAATTAGACGTCGATATAATAACATTAGATATTTCGATCGTTCGATATTTTGATTTTCGATATTTTGTACTTCGATGTTTTCACTGTCGATATTTCAATTTTCGATCTTCTAATACGTACCCATTAGAATATTGGAAAAATCGGTAGGGGATTCCGGTATTTCGGGATTCCATGATGGTGGTTTGCATGGTTGTCTATTGTTTGACCGACATTCATATACTATAATAATCATTTGCCCGAACTTCGCTTGCCCGAATTTCTTTTGCCCGAATGTTTCGTTTACCATAATAGTTAATTGACATACTCTTGTTTACCCGAATATTGGATCTCATAATGATGCGAATGCCATACGTATTGTTTTCCAGATTATTGTTTGCAATAATATTATTTAATATAATATATAAACGACATACTAAACATGTATTCGGATTAATCTTTGTTAATTTGTTAGTTTTTCCACTCGTTTATAAAAAAAATAACCTCGAAGACGAAAGCGGGAGCAAAGCTCCCGCTTCCGTCTTCTAACCTATCCGCGATCCGAGTCGGTTTTGCCACTAAGCCCCTGTTCCCTACTGCCTACGATACATCACTATCTTGGCATTGGTTAATCTCAGAAAAAAGTTTATTTTTACTAAGTGGCAAAACCGACTCGGATCGCGGATAGGTTCGTAGGCAGTGCAATACGTACCCACTATATTACATAATTAATATTATGGATGTTGAGATTAATGGCAAATGTCATTATGGCATGTGATAGTTATGGATTACAATGATTATGGAAAATGAGATTATTGATATTATGGAAAACAAAGATTCTGGCATATAATTAATATGGTAAACAACGAGTATGGCATACAAAATTATGGAAAACAACATTATGGCAGTTGAATATTATGGCAGATAAAATTCGGGCAAATGAAATTCTGGCAAGCATAAAAATACCGGTTTGCAATCCCTATATGTAGTATGTTAATAATAACAAAATTAATTAAATATATCGGTTTTCTCCGGGACATAGCTGGCTGCAGCTTTATATTTTATGACATTTTTTTCGGTACTGTTAATACGGTTTCATAAAAGTTACAAAAGTAACCGATATTTCGACTTCGGCGAGGAGGGCAAGGTCGACCCGCTTAAGAACAAAAAAATATCTAAGTAAGTATCGAATTAATACCGGTTTGAAACCGTTATTAAAAAGATATCACTAGGCTTTAAAAAATACCGGTAATGGATATTTCTAACTGGTTGCGGCACTGTTATGTTGTCGCCTAATCACTTTGCCTAACCACCGGTCGTAACTGGCATCAGTCCCTGCACCGAAGAATGCCTACGAGTGTATAATTCTACCCTCACAACACTGTAAAGAAGAATAATTGTGACTTAGTTACTTTACATGTTGGGGGTAATCTAATATTCTAGTTGAACAGTCGATTCCTAAATAGGTTGCAGTAGGTATTTTACTGTCAATCGATGTGCAGTCGACTAAAGCGAATGTTTAAATTTATCAGGTACTTACACTCCTAATAATTGTCTGTTATATTTAATGCTACATTACGTAACATTCACTCAATCGAAACTTGCTTATAATCTGCAAGTTAGAAATTCAAACGGTTCATTTGATCAACAACACCCCTTTCTTCCCGTGGGTGTCGTAAAAGTCGACTAAAGGACCAATGTTGAAGTGTGATGTGGGCGATGGGCTAGCAACCTATCACTGCAATATCACATTTTGTCGATATTTTATACCAACATTAATCTAAAAGTGGCGCTGGAACATACGTTTCAGGTGTTCTGCCTACCCCTTTTAGGAATAAAGGCGTGAATGTATGTATGTATGTCATTTGATCAAAACCTATATATGTATACGTTCGGTAGCACAGATTACGTTTCAATATTGGATCTTACTTCTTTCTAATAAGACGCAAAATGTACCTACCTATGCATAATTATCGTTCCGTGGACTTTAAGTAGGTCTATCACGGCTAAAGAGCAAAGAATTGAAATCCATTCATTGTTGCTTGAAATTCAGTCTATCAAAAACAAATGACATTGCTCTTACGTCATTACCAAAATGAGCAGCGTAGCAAGATAAAAATAATGCTATCTCTTTCACCACAAACTAAATGTGTTTGTACGATGGTGTCACCGTCTGGTGAGTATAATTACTACTATTCACTCCGCTATCTAACTAATCTTGTTTGATATTAAAGACATCTAGTGAAGGTTTTAGGCAACGTGCTGTCATTGTGACGCGGCCATGTCATTTACACGGACAGTGTCTAACTCACGCCCACATACAAGGCACGGAGTAAAATTTTATGAATTTCAAATAGCTATTGTTTGAATATAACTAGTTTTTGCGTGTATTTATTCAAACTGCGGGAGAAGAGGGTCATATATTATCTAAATATCACAATTTCAAGTTCCTGACATCGATAGATTAGACGTCTAGTCCGAACGAAAATTGTATGGAATTCGTCAGTGACGTTGCACCTTAATCATGTTTCAGAAAAGGCCGCATGGTTAAGGTGCAACATCACTGACGAATTCCATACAATTTTTGTTCGGACTAGACGTCTAATCTATCGATGTCAGGAACTTGAAATTGTGATATTTAGATAATATATGACCCTCTTCTCCCGCAGTTTGAATAAATACACGTACAAACCAGTAATATTCAAAATATAGCCATTTGAAATTCATAAAATTTTACTCCGAGCCTTGTATGTGTGCGTGAGTTAGACACTGTCCGTGAAAATGACATGGCCGCGTCACATGACAGCACGTGGCCCAAAACCTTCACTAGATGTCTTTGATATCAAATCAAAATTAGTTAGACAGCGGGGTCAATAGTAGTAATTATATTCACCAGACGGCGACACCATCGTACAATCCCATTTTGTTCTGGTGAAAGAGACGGCATTCATTTTATATTGCTACGCTACTCATTTTGGTAATGACGTAAGAGCTATGTCATTTGTTTATTGATAGAACGAATTTCAAAGAACAAAGTATGAAGTTCAATGGGTTGCCTTTATTCGTGATTATTTATTGAGATTGCCATGAACAATAACCTAAAGTCCACGCAACGATAATTATGCATACATTTTGCGTCTTATTAGGAAGGAGTAAGATACAATATGGAGAAGTTATCTGTGCCACCGGCCGTATACATATATAGGATTTGATCAAATGAATTTGCAACTTGGATTGATTAGTTTCGATTGAGTGAATGTTAATTAATGTAGCATTAAATATAACAGACAAATAAATGTTTTCTTTCTTTCTTTCAATTGTGCATTTGGAGTGAACTTGTTAAATTTAAAACGTTCGCTTTAGTCGACTACACAGTTGACAGTAAAATAACTAACTACTGCAACCTATATATGAATCGACTGTTCAAGTGTTCAACTACCGGAGATTAGATTACCGGACATGTCAATTAACTAATGCCTGTTCCCAATAATCAGTCCACGGATAGTTTTCCTTACAAGCATTTTGACAGATTACCCGTTGAAAATGTGTCAAATGTTGGTAAGGAAAACTATCAGTGGGATTGATAATTGGGAACCGGCCTAAGTCACAAGTAGTCTTCTTTATAAAATGTTGTGAGGGTAGAATTATATACTCGTAGGCATTCTTCGGTGCAGGGACTGATGTCAGTTACGACCGGTGGCTAGGCAGATACGAAACCGGTATTCCATTAATTGGGTACTGCACTGTTATATTGTAAGGTTTAGCCGCGCCGCGACGACACAACGGTGCCCCTGCCACCAGTTAGAAATATTGGTTACCGGTATTTATTAATGCCTAGTGATACCTTATAATACCGGTTCCAAACAGGTATTATTTCGATACAGTTTTTTTTTGTTCTTAGGCGGGTCGAGTTCGCACCTTCACATCTTTTATGAAAGCGTTTACGGTACCGGAAAAATTAACCGTAACCGTAGTTTTATGGTAGTAAAATATAAAGGTGCAGCTAACTATCGAACTGGCCCGGAGAAAACTGATGTACGTATTTTTTTTAACTTTCATATAGGGAATACAAACCGCCATCTTGGAATCCCGAAATACCGGAATCCCGGACCAATTTTTCCACTAGTCTAATACCGGAACTGAAAAGGACCAATATCGAATTACTTTTTAAACCTACTAATATTATAAATGCAAAATTTTGGATGTTTGTATATATAGATGTTTGAATGTTTAGATGTTTGTAATTCGATCACGGCTCAACCGATTGAGATGAAATTTTGCACGAAGATAGTTTAACCTCCTAAGGCCCATAAATTATACCTATTCAACTGGAATAGAGCTGAATTTGTTTTGTTTCGGGTAATTTTTAAAACAAACGAATGTCAACTCTATTTCCGACACAACACAATTCCAATGCCATTTTGTATTGCATGCTGGGCCTTAAGAGAAGCCGAGATTAAAATTAAGGATAGTTTTTATCCCGGGTCCATGGAGGCGGAAACTAGTTTTTAATAAAAAATATAATAACTTCATGCAGTTGTAAAAAAAGGAACGCATAATCAAGTTAAGTATTTATATTTATTTGAATAATTTTATTTGTAATGTCTGTGCTCCATTCTTTTTCTACCGAAGAATAATCACTTTTACGCTCTAATGATGATATTGATAGTGGTAATTACTAGTGATATACCTAGGTGGTAAAGTTATGTGAAGCATACATAACATACGCGCTGATTCTATTGTATAGACAGTTTCCAAATACACCACCGCTCCCTGAACAGATAAAAGCTGTGTTCGCAAACAGCTCAATACTTTTTTTAAGTAAGAAGGTTGGTTTTGCTTTTGGAGATGAGTTTTTTATTTTACTGTCGAGGCATAAGAGACGTGTTCAGATATTTGTGAGCACTCAAATATATCTGATGGCGACTGTACTTTTTGACGAACAAACTAAAAAAGCTGCAAGACTTCCAATAATGTAAATTCAAGTAATGCAGACGAACCAAAATTAGCGAATACGTAAAATAACAAATTATTATCCTATCTTATCCTATTATACTATACTATTATATATATATATAGGTAGTTTGCAAAAGTTTGACGTATGTGTGTTTGACGTATCTACTTAACTTCAAGAAATGTAGGGTGACCAAACATTCAGTGGATATTAGTGTAAACATTATCATTCAATTGAAGTAACTAAACAGTGATTTAATTGCATGAGACCTCATCCATTGAAATCCGTTTTGGCTGTTTATCAATATTTTTCGACTCCTGATCACGGATTAAGAATCATCGTATTCATCGTGTATATACATTTTCGACAGGTATTAATATTGAAGTCCCGAAATTCCGGTATTGTGGTCCAATATCACATTTCAATACCGGTATTGAGAATCATCCGATATTTAATGCCTTATACATATGTACATATATATTTTTCGTTTTTGAGGATTATAATAATGACTTAATGAAAATTGGCATAGTAATATATCAGCCTATATTACGTTCGACTGCTGGGCACAGACCTCCTCTCATGGACGAGAAGAAAAGCTTAAGAAAAAAAAACGGTATCATAAGTATACCGGTTTGGAAAAGGCATTATAAAAGTGTAAGTAAATACAGTAAAAAAAACCGGTAACGATATGTATATCTACACGGTTCCGGTTCCGGTACCGTTATGTTGGCGGCGCGGCTAACATTTACAATATAACGCTATCGTAATGGAATACCGGTCCCATACCGGTATACCGTAACCGAAATCAGTACATGGTCGTGAATCTGCCTTTAAAAAATATATTTTTAGAAAATTATTAAAAACTGAATCGATAACAAATATCCATTATACTTAATTGAACGAGCGAGTGAGGCGAATCGAAGTTTTTCATTTAAGCTTGGGCAAATATTCTTTCGTATGTCTGGCTGTTCAGACTTCTCCTCTACATGTTCTCAACCGGTTCTCGTGAAATCTTGTGAGCTCGAAACTACCAGAGACGCGGAAATTTGCTCTTAGGAGTCACCAGACCGATTTTAGAACAAATATAAACTGCATTTAATAAATTAATGGTCAAATCTCTCTAAAAACCAGAGTAGCTTGTTTGCATATAAAATTTACTAAGCCTAAGTATATCGCCATGAACTCCCAGGGCCCTATTTAATAAACGTTACGATCCTACAATTTTGTATAAAGGTGACATATTTGTAAAGATTTACTAAGAAAATCTTTACAAATATGTCACTTTTATTCAAAATTGTAGGATTCTAATGTTTATTAAATAGGGCCCTGAAAGTTCATTCATCCATCACCAGTGAAACATTTTTTTATCCGATGTGGTTCCGGAGATTATACCCTACATACAAACACGCAAAAAAATCACAGATTTCTCCTCTATATAGGAATCGTTCCGGTAGCCTAGCGGTTCAGGCATGCGACTGTCAAACGACGGTCGTGGGTTCGACAGATAAGTTTCATCTCATATTTACCTAAACAAGACATTCAATAATTTTGTAAGAAAATGTCTACCTCTGAACATTAGTACTGATAAATCTTTCATATAACTGTGAAAGCATCAAGCACGTGTAATAAACGCGTGTTCAAACCAAAAAAGTAGAATTCTAATTTTGAATTTTGACAATCATCGAAAACAGTACCATATTGTCAAATGGTATATTTCTCTCTTTCTGACGCGCTCTCGGACGGGACTCGAGAGACTGGCCACTAACAGTTTTGATATACCTAAGAAGGATATAACAAACTCGCCCGTTATTCACAAAGCTCACCATATTCGTCCGGTGACGCAAAGTTATTACCCATTCTGAGGTCTAATTATTTTAGTCGTGAGTTTACGGGCGAATACAAAACATTTTGTGAATAATATTTAGCCTTTCTAATTAGTCCTGCAAGTCAATATGGATATAACAGATCAAAGTAATATACTAAGTATCTTACTTTACGTACCTTATTCCGTATAACATTAGATTTTCTAGGGAACATATCTTCGTTTATGATCCTTTTAAAATACTGTACTAGTGTTACTTATTTCGATTATTTAATGTCTCAAATTTAACAATTACGTTGTTGTTAATCAAAATGGTTTTCATTCAAATAACATGAAGATTTATGCACGATTCGTCTAATGTCAATGGAATTGGGTTTAATAGATAAAGGTTGGGCTTTGATTTGTCAATTGTAAACCTATGGATATTCATGACTTTCCAATTAAATCAAAGGCGTAACATCTTTGTAAAGGATATGCCTATCCAAAATAGTATATATGTAGTATGTAACATGTAAGAATATGTCCGCCAAAAATATAGGGGATATTTGAGGATAATCTAGATACAAACATACATACATACATACAAACATATAATCACGCCTCTTTCCCAGAGGGGTAGGCAGAGATCACGGATCTCCATTTGCTACGATCCTGGCAAACCACTTTCGCTTCACTCACTTTCATAATATTTCTCATACCTTTACCTTTTGTTAAGATTTCTCCAATTTGATCGGAGAGATACAAACATGCTTTTCAAAAAAATATTAAACATATTAAAAAAAAAAGTTTTTCACGTTACAAGTCAATCTAATTAGTTGAGACGGTCATATTCGTTAGAAAATCCAAAAAGAAAAACAAAAAAGAAGTACTTTCGTCGGGATTTGAACCCGGTTCAATGATGGCGTTAGAGACAGATTAAAGACAGATTAGGCTGCGTAAATTCACGAAAAAGCACTTTTATGCATATTTTCGGACTACATTTTAAAAAGAAGCACTGATTAGTGCAGATTGATTGTGATTCATACGTAGCACGCTCTTCGGCTTCCGCAGTTTGAAACACATGTTGGTACTGGTCACGGTTTTGCGTAAAATGATGAGCAACCATCGAAATTATATATCGCGACATCTGTTAGCAACAGCTCGACAGGAACCAGTGATGTTTAACCTTAACTGGCTCCATCATCACCACGAGTACCTACAACTGGCGTTAATCCATGCTACTATTATAAATGCGAAAGGCGTGTTTGTCTGTTACCGCTTACGCAAACCGATTTAGATGCAATTTGGTATAGATATATGTAGTTTGAGTCACGTGGAAGGACATAGGATAGTTTTCATCCGGGAAATCATTCCCTAGGGGCCTAAGGGGGTGAAAATTTGTAGTGTGAGCTGCGATATAAACGTGTCCCACGCGGACGGAGTCTCGGGCAGAAACTAGCGAGTATATTTAAGAAAATCCGAAATAAAGTGTACCTGTTTTTTAAGACTAGTAGCGAAGTCTGCGGGGTAAGCCCTTTCAGTCCGGATAAACGGGACTGTACTACTTTAAAATGAAATATATTGACTTTATGTTTTTGTTTTGACAATTAGTCGTAATCAACCCACACAATAGCCGGGTCCGAAAGGGCTAAAGCCTTTGCACAGCAATCCGTAGCTGGCGGTGTCGGAGTCGGATTCAGTAACGATATCGGAGGGCAAGTAAATGTATGGAAAACATCCTCACTGTTCACACCGCCCAGTCCAATATCAGACCATGCTTCAAACAAAATTAGCAACTTGGAAATTGTAAAAAATCCCCCGACATTTTCGTTTCAAAGTTCAATATCACAAAACCTGCTGAACGGATTTTATTGAAACGTAGCAACCAACGTCATTAAAATCGGTCTCTTCGTTTAGGAGTTACGATGCCGCAGACAGACACACAGGTACATAAAACTTATAACACCCCTCTTTTTGCGTGGGGGGTTAGGAAAGTGTCGTTGTCACGGATTGGCGTGAACACGCTCGTACGTTTTTTTTATTACAATAACTACGTCGTAAATAAACTACATGATCATTTCACACTCCGCGGTGCTATTCGACGTTCTGAAATTTTCCTAACGCCTGGGTCTGGAGGTGACATGATGCGAAATGTAGTCGAGGGATTATATAAATAAGAGCTGCCCGCGTAGCTTCGCCTGTATATTGAATTATTGAAAAGAACGCAAGCAAATCCGCGGAAACGTATAGCCAGATAGAGTAGGGGAAATATAGCCTATTATAAGTATCCAAAAAGTCCATTCTATTAGTATGAAGTTCTCATTATTTTTATCAGAAGACTTGCGACAGTAAGTGAATGTAATTGACTAAAAAACACAATAATGTGATATTTAATTTTGGTTTGAAAATATCTATCATGTTAGTCCACTATACCTTCTACCTTAAACTTGTGGTAACATTCAAATGTCTTATAGTAAATTGTTGTGACATAAAGGGTTAAGTATGGGTGCACGTTAGGTGACCCACAGTGCTCAAGGAATACTTGCAGGGCATCATTCCATTGGTCATAACAAGCCAGCAGATACACATAGTTCCAGCGCGTAATGATAGAATTAGTGAGTTAACACGCCATAATAGATGAAGCCCTCTAATGCAATTGGCTAACACCACGTTTCATATGCTATGTTTTTCATTTCATATTATTGTATCCTGTCAAGTGGCAACCCCATTTTTTTGTATTCCAGAAAGGGAGCAGGGAGTCTATTGAGTATGTTATAGTACATTATGTAACTAGGGCGGTGAATTCGTGAATGCCCCAGATCGCAGGTGTTTGTGGCCCGAACCGAAAGTGAGGGCCATAAATATGCACTCTGGGGCTTTACGAATTACCGCCCGTGTTGAGTACAAAATTTTACGTCTTCACCTGGCCACAATGCGAGTTTTCCTGTACGCGCAGCGTGCATTAAAACTCGCATTATGGCCAGGTGTAACGTAAATTAATTTTGGATTTACTGTATTTAAGTTTTTTCATGGCGGGTCTTTGTGTCACTGTCGTGCGGCTTCCATTGACAGACCGAGTTCTTTAAGCCAGGGTATCTTAAGCTATGGTAGATGATGTAAGATGTGGTTACACTGACTGGCCAAAGCTCAAAGCTAGTGTCAGCATGAGCAAAGAGGCCTCAATCTTTCATGCAGAAGTCATCAAGTGAGTTTCATTAACAAGTGCATGGAGAAAAATCTTAACAGAAACCTAAGGCATCATTACATCTTTATCAACTCAGACAGACATCTAAATGATACCAACAAACTTATACTTAGATTAATAAAAAACATAATTAAAGGGTAAACAGTGTGAACACTATTAAATGGTTGCCTACATTTTTACTTCGCTAGCATGATGCTTCAAACTTTGTTTTTCAATGTTCTTTTGAAATTTTGCTTTTATAGCATTGAAGAAATATTTGCACAAGATTAATAAACTAGCTTTCACTAAGTATCTGAGAACATGATGTATGTGATCCTACTCATAGTATTTACTTCCATAAATGTTGAATTGAATTGAAAAAAATAATATTTTCTTCATAATGACTTATGAAGACTTGCTAAATAACATTGTTCCATCCCTTTCTTACTCAAGTACGAAACTGAAAAGAGATCGGAAATATTGTTTAGCACCTTAGCCTTTTTCTGTAATTTGTGGGTAGACGCGAAATTCTTAGTGCCTTGTATGTGATACATTTTCTTTTTCCTCTTCCTAAAATTTTATTTACCTATTATTTCACATCACAATGGTGTTTATTAGCTTAATAACCAATGCAACAAATTAGAAATATTTTTTTGATGTACCAATTTATTTGGGTGGTTTAATTTACTTTATTGTTATTTGTGTTATCTTTGTTCATTACTTACCAAGTAATAAGTACCAATACTCAAGATCCAACATGTCCCATCACTAAACAAGTCTCTGATGTTTAGTTACATGAATATTATGTTTACTTTTGAATGGTAGGTATTCCTTGATAATAAAAATCTGGTAAGTCAAATTTATTTCATATAATATAGTTTTTTATGTTCAAATATGTTACGGCAGCCTTATTCAAGCTGCAACTGAAATATTTCTCTGCCATATATTTAGACCGCAACATCATTTTTTGAGTAAAAAGTGGTATGTCAAGTGTCACCCGCACCAAGCTATTGAGCAGACTGTAGACATAGCTGGGAATGAATTAGCTGAACTTGCCAGAAAGGGGGTGAACTAATAATAATAACTCACTGTTAGAATTAAGTTTCAGATGTACCAAAATGACATGTATAACGTTTGGTAAGTGTCTGCAGTGATTAATTTTATGAGGATCAATAAACTTAGCTAAAGATGAAACCAGCCTACAACTCGACGTTTTAATGTAGAGAAACTAGCACCCCATCCCATTTTTTGCGTCTAATTCACCAAGGTTAAAAATAGGAAGTGCACACTGGGAAAAGAGTTTACTGTGAAATCGTGATGCATTGTTATGAAAGCAAAGGGTAATCGGCATGCGATTCAAAACAATGACATATCGCTATCTTCGCTACGTGGTAGATAATACAAACAAACGATAAAGATGCTAGCAAGGTGATACATACCATTTTGTGATATTTTCTTAATATTGCTTGCTATTGTCGACGACAACCGCTGAAAGCTCTCGCCCCTCTCTTCGTTGGTCACACCGCCTTGATATGAAGCATCCATTGTACCTGCAGAAAAACTAATTTAATAAAGAATAAAACTACGCTGTATTTTTAACACACACTGCACCAATCTCTGTGCAGCATCGACTCTATCATGAAACTTACTGTTTTAATGAGATGTGGTTATCAACGTGACGTATAAAACACAAATCACAATATAATTGATAATTTAAAATTAATTATCACGTACTGACGAGACGAGACCAATCCTTTTTCGACAACGACAACCAATAACAGACAAAAAGAAAAGAGAAATAAATATCGGAACTATCACATACGTTCAGAACCTTCATCCAGATAGAGCCTACCTAAAAAAATCAAACTTAAATTTCGCAAATAATAAAGCACCCCGGCTTTATTTACTTTTTCATAAGATAATATAACCCTGGGACTATTAAAATGGTAAACCTCAATTTTAGTCGTTAATGATTTTATATGGCGTAGTGCAAGTAGGTTCGATTATGTGTCTCAAGTGATATCCGAACGCTTCCTAAAAAGCAGAGCCTATCTGTCAAAATAATTAGGGATGACAAAACCACACAAAACTGGTTTTGACATTTGCATGAGTGAGGCATGAGTTAACAGTTAAGGGCTCTACAAACCATACAATTATCACTTCAGATTTGTCGGCCCAATTGCTGACAAATTGTGGCAAATTAGGGATACCATGGGCCCGTTTCATGAAGCATTAAGTTACAAATTACAAGCGGAAGTCTCTTTTCAATATCTTTTGATAGAAAAAGACTTCCGCTTGTACTTTGTAACTTGTTGCTTCATGGCCGGGCCCCATTTAGTAAATATAATATTGCCATACCAAATCACTGCCTCATGATTGTGATATTATTTATTTTTCCTAAGATCACAGTAATATGCAAACATGATACAAAAAAAGTGAAAAATAATACAAAGACATCAAAGCGCGACTCAAATCGACTATAAAACGCCTTTTTAAAGCTCCAAAACTTATTTATAATACAATAATAAATGCGTGCCATATTTGTGGAAAGCATTTTTATATAATATTTTAAATATTTTACTTCAAAATTATCTGACCGAAAACTTGGCTGATCATAAATATTTTCATGGTCCAAATTTTGATTTTCATTCAATTAGTCCGGACAACTCGTTTGACAGTCGACAGCAATTAGTCCGCTTCTGATAAATTGGGGCTGACAAATCATGACATGTATAGACCCCATCGGATCTATATCTGAATTCCTAATGTTTTTTAACCTATTTTTCCATTCCCTATCGTTTTATGTCATAATGATCATTTGTCCTAACACTCATAGGCCCTATTTTTAGTTTTCCTAACATCGTATGGATGTTTTTTTCCCATAATGTTTTATTTCCTAACGTCACTTGTCACATTGATTGTTCATCCTAACGTTATGTGCCCTGATAGTCATGTATCATAATTATCAGTAATGCCTGCAACACACTGGCGCGGCCTGCGGTGGCGGACAATAGTAAATTTGACAGCTAGTGACAAGTTTACTATTGTCCACCGCGGCCAGGCCACACCAGTGTGATGCAGGCTTAAGCCTAATGATCGTTAATCCTAATTAATATTTATCTTAACTTTGTATGGGCTATTATAGTTTGTGCTTCTTACCTGACAGCATTCTGGTTCGCTCGCTTCGCTCGCTCGGCTCGCGCGCTGTAGGTTCGCAGTTCGACCTACCGTCTTTGTACCCTATTAATAGAATTAATATTGTTATGGCTATTGATCGTTAGGGCTAATGCCCATTAGGACAACAACACTTATGATAAATGACATGAGGTGAAACGTTATTAGGGATTTCGAGGAATATGCGAAATAACAAGGAATAAATAATTATGGTAAAACTGATTCGTGCAAATGAGTTTTAGGGCAATCATTACACTATGGAAAATGATTGTTATGGCAATTGATCGTTAGGGCTAATGTCCATTAGGATAAAACAGTTCGGGCAAGTGATTTTAGGACAAACGATGTTAGGGATCGCGAGGGAGACTCCACCCCATCACTGTCCAACTTGTCCAAGCCGAGATTTAAACATCCCGCTGTAAAGAGGAGTTAACAAAAAAAAAGTAATCGCTTGTCTCTGGTACAGTGCGATCTACATTCTACAGTACACATACACAAATATCTCTTTGTGTATGTATGCATTTCACCTCACTCAACTTTGTGTGTAATTTGTCTTCGTGTCGCCCTTACTCCTATTTATCATTTAGAAACGAATGTTATGTATTAAAAGTCTCGTAAGAATCATTATTTGATCGAATAACGAATGTATAGAAGGTTTAGTTACTGTGACAATGAGCTTAGTATGTAAGGTAAATTGCATATTTGCGTGAGGCTTCAATCGTCACGGAGTTGTAGCAAGGGAAGTTTGGAGAATCCGAGTTGTGATGGTGATGTGCTCTTATTAAGGGGGTAGTTATAAGATGATGGACAACTAATCGCCTAGTGCCAGGTAAGAAACCTATCGGGTAATAACGTCAGTAGTTTTTCGTTTACCTACTTGCCAATTATCTACCTTTTGACTTCAGACTTCATATCGACTGCTGCTGCCTGATTGCGATCTATTTCCGCTTGTTTTTAAAATATCTATTCGCATGTAAATATTCCGAGTTTCATCCGATGAAGTAAGTGTCGACGCGGCGATCGCAAGGAGTGCAGAGGACTCTGCTGTTTTTAATTTGAAGTTTTCTTTACCCGTAGTTTGCCGCGTTGTAACCGGGAGCGATGGATCCCTCTATATTTTTGCAATATTCTCCCCCAAATGGGCTCCCCCAGGAGTCAAAACTAGCAACGTATATGGTAAGTCACCCTACTCAAACTTTACCTTTCTCATTGAATCAGCACTTGAGTATAAATTAGGGGTGGAACGAAACTGTCCCTTGAAACATTAGTATGACTACGTAAGGGGCCTTTTTCCTTCCATTCACCATGACACAGTTCTGTGTGTTAGTGAGGTATTCTTACCAATAAAAGAATGATGATGTAAAAGGCTATTTCTAAATTCGTACTATTAAATAGCCCTATACTATATTGCATTGATCATTATTTTGTTAAAGACCCTTCAGAATGGACCCGTTCCACATTACACAACACATTACGTACCACATCTGTCTGTCTACCCCATTGTTAGAAGAGAAGAGGTTGAAGAAGCAGAGGAGATAGAAAGAGAGTTATGGGTATCACATTTTCTTATATTATGAAGAAAGTGAGGTTCCTGATATGTAGATGGAATGGGTTGTGATTAAAGTTGACTTTCTTTCAGAACCGCTCTGCGTCCACCCCAACAAGGTCCCTGAACCAGGCAATGGGCAAGCTGAGTCTAGAATCCTCCCCTACTGCTATTAAAAAAGTAAGTATATATTAATGTCTGCCAAGCTATTTTTCCTTCTCCAGAATGCCGTCTCTAAACATATCTTTAATTTTACTCGCACATGTGAACCTAAATGTAATTTTGCGTAAATGTCTTCATACATACTTTTCACCTTATTTTGCATACAATGGATCTCTGAATACCTTTCGTTATTATGTCAGAAAATTTCGAACTAAGTAATCTGAAACTGCTCAAACTTTCAAACAAACCTGTGTTGTTGCGTTGCATAACTTTATAGCAGTACTGCTAAAGAATTGTGACCTAACTTTGCTGACTTACTTGTGTAATAGGTTTGAAACTTTTCTTTACATGTAATTGTTGAGCCCTGCACATTGTACTTTTTATGTTTTTTATTTGCAATCAACAGAAATACAAAGTTATTACTCAAACGAAATAATTTAGTATGGAGCTAAGCGAATTAATCAATTCATGGGGAATCCTTACTTCACGTGAATTTGATGCTACAGTCAGTATATCAGAGAAACTGTTCAAACACCTGTCTTACTGTTTTCCTTCCACTAAACATAGAGTAGAACAAACTTCAATTTAAAATAATTATAATGGTAACAGGTCAATTTGATTAAATTTCATACAAAATTCAATGTTCTCAACTTTAAAGTTTTTTTTAATATATTTTACTGGCAAATTAAACATATTGTTCTACATAAAAGTATATTTAAAACTTAGATAGAGAGTGCTTAGTGTTAATAAATATCTTCACGTGGCCATAATGCGAGTTGTACTGCACGCTGCGCGTCGTACGGGAAAACTCGCATTGTGGCCAGGTGAAGACGTAAAATTTTGTACTCAACACGGGCGGTAAGTCGTAAATCCCCAGAGCGCACATTTATGGCCCTCACCTTCGGTTCGGGCCACAAACACCTGCGATCTGGGGCATTCACGAATTCACCGCCCTAGTTACGGAATGTACTATTATTTTATTGTTAGTTTCATTGTTAGGTTTAGTTTCCATAGAATAGGAAAATAAAGTTCAGTGCTTTCAATATTTATTTTAGTTTTGTGATATTTATAAACAGGCGTTAATCAAATAATACATGCCCATTGATTCCCTTCATGAATTCTCATCTCTTTATTCCCAGTAGTATAGATAAAATGTTTGTAAAGTGACCAAGGAGATGCCACTATGAATTGTGCAATGTGTTACAAAAAATGTTTGATAGATCCATTTATAACCTCAAGAGGTCTGTTAAGTTTTATGAATAAAGGTGAATAAGAAGTTCAGCATGATAAAAGATTGAGTCAAAAATATAAGTATAATCGTGATTGAGTTTCTGGTTCCAATTCAGGTGTATACTCAAAATTTATTATTACTCCAAAAGAAAGAAGGCACAAAAATATGCCTAGTGACGAAAATCCAATTCAAGAAACTACCTTCGTTTTAGTATTGCTTATTGGAGAGAGGGAAAACGCTCGCAGTTAGCGACGTCACAATCTGCGAGCGTCATAGTAAATGACAATCGTTTCATATGAATGCGCGTTTTGTGGAAAAGGGACAGAATATACCCCCTTTTAAAACTTTGGACTCTTTATGTCTCTGCGACCATATGCATTGCTTTTTGAGTACATTTTTAGTAAGGTTTCGACCAGATATAGTATTATTGATTATTAATTTATGTAGTGTCTCTACCCCTACTCAAAAATCCATCTAATATCATAAATGTGAAAGTAACTATGTTAAGTACTGTTAAGTTATGTTTTCATACTTAAACCGTTAATTCAATTGAGATGAAATTGTTTATGGGGATAGTTTTCATTCCATGGAAGTATATACAATAGTTTTTATCCCAAAAACATTCCCTAAGTGTGTGAACTGGGGGGCAAAAGTTATCGATAAAAACTAATTCCGCGCGGACAGAGACACAAGCTGGTAGGTTAATAATTGTCATGAAAACCTGACAATATTGGACTTACACTGTTCACAGTTTAAAAAGTGGCCAAAGAGCTCTTATGGGATCGAGACTCGGCTGCCTCATGTGACTATAGCCCTTTCCGCAGGTCCTGATTGGGGAGTTCATGCCCGTGAACTATTTCACCCCGTTCCTCCCAGATTCGCCAGAGAGTTCCCCTCCCTCGACGTTGGCTAATCTGCAGGGCAACCTGCAAGGAAATTTACAGGGGAACATTCAGCCTACAGCGCAACAAGTACATCAAGTAAGATGATGCTTTTTATTAAAGACGGATTCACTGTGTCATCGCGGTCACGATCGTCAGAATTGAGGGAGTCACTAGGGCTTCTCAGCGACTACGGGTGAAGACAGCTTTGCCGGGCTTCGCTCGAGATATCGCGCGGCGCGAGGTATTATGAAGTCGTCTGATTTTACAAAATATGTCTCGGGAAGTTGCGCGTTTTTGTCTGGTGTGGCTGGCGACATGGTTCAGACGCCTTGTGATTGTGTAGATAACATAATTAATTGGTGTCGTATTAAAAACGAACAAATCAAGACATTTGCAACTCGTTGGAAAGTTTTATAGGATGATTAAATGCATTTCATCACCTTTTTGATGATCCTTAAATATTTATAGTGATGAAGATTTTAACCAAATTTCACCAAATATAACTATTTAGTCAATTTATTGAATTATATTCAAAATATTGCTTATAGTTGAATTATAATTAATGATTTCATTTCATCGTAGGAATTAGAGTTAGCATTTAGAATAAGATTCGGCTCTATGTTTCAGTCTAGCTGACTCTTTCACGTTCTTATGCCAAAATAAACGATTTCACCCGAACCCGAATACCAAGGGCTCGCAGACTGTAATACGATTGATAGAGTATACTTGATATTACTTGAATCGGTCGAATTACGTCAAAATACTCCATTCAAAAAGCAACTCTACCGTCCTAGGTACATAATTCCAAGTCCGATGGCAGTTTTATAAAAAACTGGCCATAAAATAATCTTAACCATACATTTGAATGACCGGTCCTGCGCCACCCGCATCCAGCGGACTCCCGCGGCACTCTTTGGGGGAGGCCTATGCCCAGCAGAGGACGTCTTTCGGCTGATATGATGATTATACATTTGAATCTGGTAAAAAAAATAGGTATGCACGTATTGCACGCCTCCATTTCTACGCATTCGATTTTTTGTCATACACGTCTATCTTTTAACAGTCCCATAATGTACGATTCTCACCGAACGGGCCGGTCTGGAGCGCATTCTATTACATGCAAAGGAATTTGAACCGTATACTCAGTAGTTAAATTTCATATTTGAACGCATCTTGCATCCACTGCGAGGCGGCAGCTACCGACGCGGTCCGTGGGGATTGTAATCAAATATTAATTGTATCTGCTGTATAGACGGTTCAAATGCCTTTGCATGTAATAGAATGCGCTTCGGCCCGGCCCGTTCGATGAGAATCTTACATTATATGTATAATATTCTGTATTTCCCAACAGGAGAATGTTGGCGGCACAACGTACTTTTACTCCACAAACGACAGTCTGAACTCCACCGGCGGCCTCAACCCTGCTGCGCCCATGGGTACGATCCACAACATACCATATCCATGGCCTGTGCCCACTAGAGGGACGTTTCTATTCTGATTCACTAGACATTGTAACAATCCCTTTTACCGTATGACTCCATATTTAGATACTTTTGAGGAACTAGCGTCACCCTATTAACGCCTTATTCATAAACCTTCGTCAAACCTATTTTAGCTAAATTCCTGTTTAGACTCGTTTGTTTTTATTTGTCACTTTGAGAGCTGTAATTGTATCAAAGGCATACAATACATTTTAGCTAACAGAGGTTTGTTAAGTTTGTTTTAATAAGAGGGTAATAGAATACACTTGATTATTACCTTCATGACGATTTGAACTTGTAATAACTATCACATTAAGTAATTCAAAATAATACCCTTTGGAAGTTGCGTCAAATAGTACAAAGGAGCTTACATTTCGGCAACTTTGTATCAGTGCTAGCTTATACAGTTCATGCACATTATATATTGTTGATATTTGTCAAAGAATGCTTGTGCGTCATGCGCTTGGACCACATGGGTACGTACTTTTCAATACAATCAGTGTTTCTGTCATCCGTTTGATTTATGCTATGTTCCTCTGTGTTGTCGCTTGGCTAGGTTGGAGAAAATGGTACGCGACTGTCAATAATACCGTTTTAGTGTGTGTTTATGTCGTTAATTGAGTTCGTTTCTAACTCTTTCTACTCTCCTTGCACAGAATGTTTGTCGCTTCCCTGTAGACCCTGTGCCTATCGCTTCGGTTTCCATGTTTGTACCTGTTTCATATGCAGTTCCCGGGAATATTTGCGAAAGTTCCCGATTTGTACAGTCGCCATCAGATATATAGGAGCGGCCAAAGTGCTCACAAATATCTGAACACGGACAATAGAGATGTGTTCAGATATTTGTGAGTAAGCCGCTCCGATATATATATTACCCATTATTATATCAATAATAAATATATCCAATATCTACTCTACGCTAACTAAAGTATTGAATACATTAGTTAGTGCCCGTATTCCCAAAATTACATTAAATTATCAGTAAGAAGAAAATCAAAATCCAATATTTTTTTTTTAAGTAAGTGAATAATTTCCTTAAGTAAATGAATAAAATGGGTACGTGTCAATTAGATTATACACACTGAACAAAATACAACGCTCTAATCAGACTCTTCTCCAAGATTTTGTCTCCATCTATACAAGCACAATTCAAAGTCACGAGCGAAAGTAGATTCAAATTTGCAGGAAATAATATTTATCATGCATACAATGACCTCTAAACAAACAGCCGTGACAAAGAGATGGGATGTTGATTTAACCATTGCAGACTATTTGACTTTTAAAAGTACAACGGCCGTGCGTCAGTGCAGTTTTTTTCAGCATAATTCAATGTCACTGGCTTTGGAGAAACTGGCTCGTTTGTGATTTTATATTTTCACATTCTGGCATATATTTGGCAAAGTCGACCGTAAGTAAGTGTGCTAGGTTTCGTATAACTTACCGTAAGTTTAGTTTTAATAGTGCACTATTCGCTATGTACAAAATATGTAATAAATAAGGGCACAGTTACTGTAAGCGACCTACATGTAAAAATAAATGCCTTAGGTATACCATTTCAGACAAAAAAATGTATTTATCCTAGTAAAAGAGCGCAATCACGTGTAATTTCAGTGTTGTAATTTTATTTAATTAAGAAGCTACGCGTAGTTCTTAATTAATAGTAGATAAACTTTATACCTACAAAATGTATTTAATAAAAATAACTCTGCATCCAAAAGCGCATCGGAACAAGTAAATATTATATCAAATAAATAAGTCTACTAAGCGGACGCCAAAATAAAAGATGGCTCTTATAAATGTTTATATGTACGAATAGTATAGTCGCCATCTGATGTCACAGTGAATAAGGTAATCATAAATATCTGAAATATCTGACCATCTATTGTCAAGGAAGTAGAGTGTATGTTCTGATATTATTGAACACCTTGAGAGAATACAGATATGCACATTTGATGGCGGCTGTACTAACGCATGTTTGCCATAAACAGTAAAATCTGGATAATTGGCATCTCAAGGGGCCAGCAATTTTGTGTCAGTTAAAGAGGAATTTCATTTAACCAGGTTGTACCAATTAAGCAGGTTAAAATAACGTTGTCTTATTATGTTAATAGAGGTTATCAATAACAGAGGTCGTACTTATTGCAAATTTATTATATGGACGTACAAGTTTATAATAAAAGCACTAATTTTATACCAAAACCGTGTTTTTATGATATAGAGAAAAGCTATACGCAAATGTTTAAGTTTGAATTTTCATTTAAAGATTAAACAGATCTTGTTGAATATAATCATATTGTTTTTAAACTAATTTTGAAAACAGTCATCGTATTTGTAGGTGTACGTACAACACATAAAAACCACCACATACTATCAGTGTAATTTAATGGTCTTGCAATAGTTTCAATTATAGAGGTCTGTGATGCCCTATGTTACAATTATAGAGATCTGTGATGCCTCGTGTCACAATTACAGAGGGCATGTTAAGAAAAATTGTTTTAAATATAAACATCAGGGACTGGTAGTGGCGTAGTGGCTTCCGGACCGTGAGAGCCCTTATATCACGGTGACCATCGCTGATCTATTGTGATCGACAGGGACCAGACATTTGGTTGCAATTATAGAGGTTTCTCAATACGGGTGTAGATTCGAAAATTATTATTACTCCAAAAGAAAGAAAGCTAAAAAAATATGCATAGTGATGAAAATTCCATTCAGATATTTCAAAGAATTACGAAGCTACAACCGTTTTAATATTGCTTGTTAGAGAGAGAAAACGCAAACAGTTTGTGACGTCAAAATATCCGAGGCTTCCGCAGAGCGAGCACCGGCGGCACCAAACACGATGGGGCACGGCTCGTTGTCGTCTTCTTGTGACGTCACAAGCTGCGACCGTAATCGTTTCATATGAAGTTGCCTTTTGCGAAAAAGGGACAGAACATATGTACACCTTCTTAAAACTTTGGATGCGCTATTGCCCATAAGCGGGGTGCGGGGTACCCCTCCACCTGAAGGTCAAAGCCAAACTCTCGCCGCGCGATCTGTACTTATAACTTCGTGATTATTTAACCTCTTGCGTTGATTTTTCTCCATTTGACTCCATTTTTAATCCTTTTTCGGGAAAATATAACGTTATTTATTATTTTATGTAGTGTCTCCCCTATTATCCAGGTTTCACTGTATTTGTATAACATGAATGCCTCCTGTAGGCCAGCCGGAGCAGTGCCTCGGTGTGGTGGGCCCGGGGCCTGTGGTGCCTTCCCCGTACGCCTCCCAGATGTACGCCGCACCACCCACTCACATAGGACCCATCACTCAGACTAAACCTGGTAAGTGTGCTTAGGTTTTAAAGTTTTTATTGTGATTTTCAACACATGTCACGTTCAGTATAGCTAGTCCAATCAACGAAGATGCGCCCCATCCCGAATTGGACAAATCACGAACCCCGAACTGGAAATATGGCAAAATCGAAAACGCAATGAGAAGGAGTGGGGCGGTTCCTCATGGACTGAAAGATTTTTAAGGCGGTGCGATGTTTGTTCACATTTTCAACGATTCAAAGCGTCAGTCATGCAAAAAGGGATACTCGTTGCAAACTAGTACTTTTTTAAACTGTGATTGTTTTATGGGTTTAATTGTATCAAATGGATTTTGTGGTAATTTTTAACCACATATTTCATGGCATATGTTGTCTTTAAAGGCTTTTTTGGTTGAGTGACTGTGAATTTCCGTCCATGTTTGTATTTACGTGTAGCGTTCAAAAATACTAAACCAATTTTGATAAACGAAGTTTCAATCGATTCGAAATTAAGCTCCGGTTGAAATAGGTTACCTTTTGTATGAAAATGAATCATATTATTCTGTTAGTTTTTAGTCGGGTTTCTTACATTTTTTTTAACTGTTTATGCTTGTCTTCAAGACACTAACAACAAATTCTGAAGAATAATACTTTTAAGGGTTGCGTGCCTCAAAAGGATAAAAACGGAGCTCTTATCGGATCATTTTGTTGTCCGTCTGCCTGTCAGTCGTATTATTGAAACTTATTTGATAATTTATTTTTTGACATTCCATAAAGTTATGTTTATTTGTATTCAAATCATGCGTACTGTCGTACTCGCATGGAGGAGAAGAAATATTTTGTTACCACCATGATACTTAATATCCGTGAATCATATTTTATTATTATTGTTGTATTGTGGGCCTTTGTATGCCGCTTCGACCAGCAAGTGATCTATTGTGACAGCCCTTTGTTTAGATTTCACCATCAAGTCCCGTTGCCTCTAGGAAATTCCAGATTCTTTGGGCGGTGATGTGTTGTACCTCTTCCGGGTGCACGATGTGCCGCCCTAGGTAGATACTTCTTTTGTGCATGAGTGTTCCGCAGGAGCAAATGAAATGAAATGAAATGAAATGATTTATTTGCGTAAACATGGTTGTTACAGTTGGTGTAATTATAAAATTAATTTATGAAGTATCACATGTTTAGCCAATATGGCATGCAAAACTTATTACATGTAGTTGATGTCCATAAATAATGTCTAGTATGATAATGTATCTAATATGTATGTGTATATGTATGTCTATTCCTTATTGTTTACAAATTCACACAGATTATAAAAACATTTGTCTCTTAACCATTTCTTTAATTTTGCTTCAAACATCTTGCCCGTTAATAATCTTATTTCATGTGGTATCCTATTGTAAACTTGAATACTCATAACATAACAATTTTTCCTGAATAATGATGTCCTACATGGTGGCATCAGCAGCTTGGACATGTCTCTTGCTCGTAATTTAGTGTTATTTTTGGGTCTTTCGAAGTAACAAGGAAATTTTCTAACTAAACACGCTAACTCCAATACATACAGGCCAACCAAAGTGAGCAGTCCAAGTCTTTTAAACAGAGGTCGACAAGAATCTCTTGGTCCGGCACCACATACCGCTCTGACACATTTTTTTTGGATTATAAAGACTTTGTTTACATCTGTGCAGTTACCCCATACTGATATTCCGTATTTTAGTGCAGAAGTTACATAACCATGATATGCCAGTATTGCGGTTTTCTCTCCTGCGACAATCCTCAGCTGTTTTAACGCGTACACAAATCTGTCGAGTTTGTCGCAGACCAGCTTTACATGGATCTTCCAGGAACAGTGGTGATCCAGGGTTAAGCCCAAAAATTTTATATCGCTCACTTGTTCGATAACTTGACTCTGACAATGTAATTTTAAATGCAATGGTTGTGTTTTTATATTTCTAAATTGTATGTAACTTGTTTTTGATGTATTTGTTTGCAAGTTGTTCATGTTTAGCCAAGAGTCTACTGCTGTTATTGTCGAGTTTAATTTTTCTTCATACGAGACCGTGGAGTTACTGTCGGCAGGAACGATAACCGCTATATCGTCAGCGAACAGGGACATCGGGCACGGTGTCACTTTAGGTAGGTCGTTTATGTATAAAAGAAATAGCAGTGGTCCTAATATGCTTCCCTGTGGGACTCCGTACCGATTGTGTCTGCATGCCGATCGATAAGCTATATTTAAATTTGAATTGTCAAGTTTATTTATTTCGACGTACTGCGTGCGATTGCTTAGGTAGCTCTCTATCCAATTTAGAGCGTTTCCTCTTATTCCATAACGTTCGCATTTTCGGAGTAGTAATTTATGGTCAACAAATTAGCAAGGCATAGGATATGCATTGCTGTTTCCTCTGTCTCCTGGCAGAATCTGCAAGTTGCGTCCTGTTTCATACCCATTTGAAACCGGTGCTTGTTCAATTTGCCATGTCCTGTCAGAATTCTCGTCACTGCGCAGGTTTTGTGCCTTTTCAGTTGTAGTAGCTCTTTGGACAGTTTATTATGGTACCCTTTGATTAAGGCTTTAGCATGTTTTTGTCCTTTGGCGAACTTCCACAGCTTTATTACCTCTGATTTTTCTGTGTTATTTAGTACGGAATAAGCTTTCCGTTTAGTGATGCCACAGAACGGTTCTGGGCCGACCAGGGTTATGTCTGCGCCCTTCCTTGCAAGTTCATCAGCTTTTTCATTTCCTACTATGTCGGAATGTCCTGGTACCCATCTAAGTATAACTTTGTTGGTATTAGCCAGGGCGTTTAAGTTGTTTGTTGTTTGTTTGTTGTGTGAATCATATAGTATCCGCTCTTAATTTCTGACATCTATTGTTCATTTCCAAAGTTAAGAGTGCATGTTGTCATCACAACACGCACTATACAAGACTGACTGCTATATTCTCATGCGCAAACAATATAAATGACATCATACTTAAATACCTGCTCAATTGCTACACTAAGGGTGGGTTGCACGAACTTACGATTACAGACCGATCAACGTTAAATATCGCGCAGGCAGTTTCATTCCAAAGAAAGGTGTCAAACTTTCCATTCATTCAGATATTAACGAACGCCGTTTACGATTACAGACAGTTTGGTGCAACCCAGCCTAAGGGTGGTATCGTAAGCGGTATTTGTTAAAGTCTGATTGTATGAAAAGTCTGACAAGTTTCTATGGAGCGACAGCTGCCGGCATCATATTTAACGGGCGGGCCTAAGCCCATTAGTAACACTGTCTTTTCAAACTGGCATGCAAATAGCGGCTATGCACTAATTGGCCCATAATGTCGAAGCCGTTTAAATATTAGTAAGAAACTGGCCTTTCGTTTTAACCCTGTGGTATCGATCAATGCACTAAATACCTGTCCAGGCACTGAATATATCGTTGTTATAATGTAATTTGTTTGCTTCGGCCATCGCTGCATATGAAAAGGGTGCAGTTAGCCATTGTCGTTAACCTTTTCTGAGTAGCTTCTATTTACTAAGGCTCATAAATAAACTTAAACATATTTCGAGCAAGCATTTCTAGAATAGTTTTATATCAAATAAGTTCGTCAATTAGGCATGCTTTTAAATCTAGTGGGATTGCCAGTCATTAGTTCCTTTCCTATCCCTATAGTTCCTAGATCGTGACTTTATACTACTACTTCAACCCGTGACGCCCATTATGATCATTGATCAGCTTTCTTAACCATTTCTTCTCCATCACCACCGACTAATTTCTTTAACTAATTATGACATTTTCCTTTCTACTGCTTATGATAGTTATGATATTTTCCCAATAAGCTTTTTTTAGGCAATAAAACTAAGTATTTTTCTTCAAAGCGAGTCTAACAGTTATATTTGCCAGTATTACAGTTCATAAATAGTATTTTTGGGGTTCCGTACCCAAAGGGTAAATCGAGATCCTATTACTAAGACTTCGCTGTCTGTCCGTCCGTATGTCTGTCAACAACCTGTATCTCAAGAACCGCGATAGCTAGACAGTTGAAATTGTCACAGATGATGTATTTCTGTTGCCGTTATATCAACAAATACTAAAAACAAAATAAAATAAATATTTAAGGGGGCTCCCATACAAGAAAAAATAATGGTACGGAACCCTCCGTGCGCGAGTCTGACTTGCAATTGGCCGGTTTTTTTACTATTAGGCAATAAAAATGCGACTTTTTTTCAGATGTGCGCGATATCTTCATACTTTTTATAAACATAGCCCACGACGAACCCTGCAAGAAGAAAGTAAAATTTGAGCACAACTTTTCTTTTGAAGAATAATTGTTATACGTGATTCTATGAATACAACGAGTACAGAGTAGGGATGAACTTGAACAATACTGAAGAAAAAATAATAATATATCTTGTTGATCTATTATCAATTTTTCTTCAGTATTTTTGTACCTGCGTGTCAAAAAAACAATAAATATAACATTTGTTTTTATAACACAGCTGTGCGCGCAGCGGTTGAAAATGAAATAAACCCTCCCACCACACCCACATGCTATTTTGGTGCAGGTCTCGCAGCCACGTTCTACATGCCCGAGACGATCCGCTCCGAGATCTACCAGAGGAATGAAGAAGTATTCCTGCAAACGGACCTACGCCAGTTCCCTGGTAAGTCATACTTGCACGTGTTGGTTCGATCATCCACGCAACGGTCTGGCCTCCATTTTACAAAGTTCAACCCAGTGTTCCCAAACTTCGAGTCGCCATTCATAAAGTTCGATCCGCCGTTCATGAAGTTCGACTAACGTTTTGCAAAGTTCGACCCAGTGTTCCCAAACTTCGAGTCGCCATTCATAAATTTCGATCCACCGTTCATAAAGTTCGACTCACGTTTTGCAAAGTTCGACCCTGTGGTCCCAAACTTCGAGTCGCCATTCAGAAAGTTCGATCCACCATTCATACAGTTCGATCCACCATTCACAACGTTCGACTCACCTTTCGTAAAGTTCGAATCATTGTTAACAAACTTTGCCTCACGTTTCATAAAGTTCGATCCACCGTTCACTAAGTTTGACCCATCGGTCGGTTCGACTCACGATTCACTAATATGTTGGCCCACCGTTCACTGTTTGACTCAACGTTCACAATTTATCTAGGCAGTCATCAAACAGCTAAATATGTACATATACTGATTTGGTATGCTACCATCAGCTCTTCACCATTTCCGACTTTTTAAGCAACTGTATCTATCAGGATCAGGACAGAACGCTCAAAAATATTTGATACGACTTTTTCTAGAGCTATATAGCCGTTTCAGATATATTTAAATCTTAATATGGATCTTTTTCTACGAACAGTAAATTGCTTTTTTTTATTGTTACACTGGCATGTCTTAGGTTGACTTGTACGAAAGTTTTCTTATTAAGTAAACAAACTTCATTCTCCCCCAGACCTGCCAGAGAACGTCGAGATGTATGCAGAGTTGACGCCAATAGAGTGTACCCCGCACGCAATGGCGACCTCGTACCGCGCGACACACCGCCAGAGCGGCGAGCATTACGCGCTGCGGCGGCTGCACTCGTACTCCAACGTGCCCACGAAGAGGCTCGAGATGTGGAAGAACATCGACCACCCAAATGTCATACGGCTGCACGAGTGCTTCACCACCAAGGCGTTCGGTGACCACTGTAAGTTCCTTTTATGCTCCGAGACGGCTGCACTCGTACTCTAACGTGCCCACGAAGAGGCTTGAGATGTGGAAGAACATCGACCACCCAAGTGTCATACGGCTGCATGAGTGCTTCACCACCAAGGCGTTCGGTGACCACTGTAAGTTCCTTTCATGCTCCGAGGCGGCTGCACTCGTACTCTAACGTGCCTACGAAGATGCTAGAGATGTGGAAGAACATCGACCACCCAAATGTCATACGGCTGCATGAGTGCTTCACCACTAAGGCGTTCGGTGACCACTGTAAGTTCCTTTTATGCTCCGAGACGGCTGCACTCGTACTCTAACGTGCCCACGAAGAGGCTTGAGATGTGGAAGAACATCGACCACCCAAATGTTATACGGCTGCATGAGTGCTTCACCACCAAGGCGTTCGGTGACCACTGTAAGTTCCTTTTATGCTCCGAGACGGCTGCACTCGTACTCTAACGTGCCCACGAAGATGCTCGAGATGTGGAAGAACATCGACCACCCTAATGTTATACGGCTGCATGAGTGCTTCACCACCAAGGCGTTCGGTGACCACTGTAAGTTCCTTTTATGCTCCGAGACGACTGCACTCGTACTCGTGCCCACGAAGAGGCTCGAGATGTGGAAGAACATTGATCATCTTGCATCTGACCATGATTCAGCCAGCATGCATGCAAAAGTAACTGCGCGCACACTATTATAAGGCAATAAGAATATGACTACATGATTTCGCTACTATAGTTACGTGTGCTGATGACTAGCATAGTGTTTTACCACCCTGAACAGTACAGTGCTGTGACATTTCAAGACTAGTCTCGTCATACTAATCCAGTATGTAATACTAAGTGGTTGTACAGCGATGGTGCTAGTGTACGAGTACCACCCGGCGTGCGTGACGGTGATGAACAAGTACCTGTCCGGCGGGAGCGGGTCCGCGGCCGGCGAGGGCAACACCTTCCACGACCCGTTCAGCTCCGACCCGGACGCACCGCGTCCTTACACGCACCAGGTAATCTATACACTACTGAGGAGAATCTTTCCCTTTCGCGCCGGCTCAGAGAATAAACATCGAATGTTGTATATAAGTTAAGATTATTTAAGCTGTCCGTTTAGCACTTGAAAGCTTATCTTGTGAACAATGAACTGTTTCCTATTGTATAAGCCCACCGCAAATCCTCCGACCAGATAAAATTAAGCAACAATAAAACTCATATAAATAGCCTACCATCTCCTAAGTCACAAGCTTGAAATTGCTATAGCTTAACTCATTAAGAAAGTCATTTTGTTGATAACAATCTTTGTGGCCGCACTACTCGTACAACGTCAGTGACTGACTGCGTGTCATTATAGTAAGTGTTATGCTATTGCAAATCTTGAGGCTTTTCTGCAGGGAGATCAGTGTTTAGAAACATGATTAAGCCATTTTCGCTGGATAGAAAAATATCACGAACAAAGGTCTAAAAGGGTCTAAAATACACTTAAAATATTTATTACTAATTATGCACGAAAGCTAAAAATATTAAAATGGCTTCTAAAAATCGGCAATATCATGTTTGAGAGAACTCAGTGTTTACTTTTCATTTATTAATACGGCCAAAAAAATAAAATTAAAAAACATGATTTCCGCGCTTCCGAGCACGCACTTCATCTCGCTCACGCTTATGCTCAGTGAGAGGGAGAGAAGACCATGAACCTACGGCGCCTTAACTATACACTGACCGCCTTCATGGCGCGCGAATTAACCACTCGGCCGTTTGGTGTGGAACCCTAGAAAGCGCTTAGTACCGTATTTCATATAAGGTTAGAAAGTTCGTGAGTTATGTACGATTTTCACAGACCGGGCCGGGCCGGAGCGCGCGTGAACGGTTTTTACAAGTTGCCAAATAAATTTGAAGCTTTAATATAAACGTTAAATTTCATATTTGAATGTACTTGCTGCCGGTCGGCTCCTCGCGGACGTGGACGGCTGCGGTCGGCTGTCGTCGCATGTGACCGGCTCCGTCCTCGTTTTGCCTACTGCACTCTATTAAAACGCGGTCCCCGCTCGCGGTGCTCGCGAATCCGTTGCGACGCGGCGCCAGGCTTTCTGGCCCGGCCCGTTCGGTGGGAATCGTACATTAATCGCCATGCGATTTCAAGGAAACCCATTTTGAAACCAAACAACATTCGTTTTAGAAAAGCACTTAATGATTTATTTAATTCAACATTTCCCTTTGATATCCTAGATAAACGAGAAAAAGCAGACTAATTTGTCGTGGAAATTGAATGATCGAATCGTTGAATAGAATGAGCTATAGAGGAGTCCGGTTAATGCACGGCCCAATAATTAGCGTCCACTTCATCTCTCTCTGTATGTTGAACCCATGCACATTGTGCATTGCACAAAGAGACAGAGAATGGCATAATCGGCATTATTGGGCTGGGCTGAACAATATACGGGGTTGGACAATACAGGGTGAATCCTAAGTCGTGAACAGAAATATGGGTTCTTCAGTTTAACACGTTCGCAACCAAGAACCCGCCTGGTAGGCACTCGTAATGTTTGCTCAGAGGCCGGCACAGCCCGCTAGGCGGGCAGTAGTATGAACCTACACGCCTAGCGAGTTCTGTCGGTTTCTGGTGTATTGTTCCATTTTTATTTCGGTTGCGAAAGTGTCAAATATGACTATGTGGACGTGACAACAGGCAAACATATGTAAACTGTTAATTCAACAAAATATTTAAAAAACATGTTTTAAATTTACCGAGTCGCATTGTCACCCTAATTGCTACGTTACAATGTCACTTTAAGCTACAGCGACCAAGTGTCGAATAGGGTGACCATAACGCCGGTGTTTTTGCCACCATAAAGTTTAATTGTTTGCTTCTAGAGTTAATGTAATGAAATGCCTTAAAATACAGCGATACAAAAAAAAAAAAATGTTTACCACTTAGGTTTCACCCCCTATAATCCTCGATAATTGTAAATTTATATACCTACTAGCTTCTACCCGCGACTCCGTCCGCGTGGAACTGGTTTATATCGCAGCTCCATACAAACTTTGACCCCCCCCCCCATTTCACTCCCTTAGGGGAGGATTTCGGGTATAAAAACTATCCTATGTCACTCTCCATCCCTTCAACTATCTCCACTTAATAAATCACGTCAATTCGTCGCTCCGTTTTGCCGTGAAAGATGGACCAACAAACAAACAAACACACATATACTTTCCCATTTTTAATATTAGTACGTATTAACTTTATTATAATTCGTTTAGAGCATAATAGTAATTGTTAACAAATGTTGACAGTGTATGATCAGTACCAAGAAATGAATCTATCTACCAAACACACACACGCGCGCGCACTTCGTTTAGAGCATAATAGTAATTGTTAACAAATGTTGACAGTGTATGATCAGTACCAATAAATGAATCTATCTACCAAACACACACACGCGCGCGCACTTCGTTTAGAGCATAATAGTAATTGTTAACAAATGTTGACAGTGTATGATCAGTACCAATAAATGAATCTATCTACCAAACACACACGCGCGCGCACTTCGTTTAGAGCATAATAGTAATTGTTAACAAATGTTGACAGTGTATGATCAGTACCAAGAAATGAATCTATCTACCAAACACACACACGCGCGCGCACTTCGTTTAGAGCATAATAGTAATTGTTAACAAATGTTGACAGTGTATGATCAGTACCAATAAATGAATCTATCTACCAAACACACACACGCGCGCGCACTTCGTTTAGAGCATAATAGTAATTGTTAACAAATGTTGACAGTGTATGATCAGTACCAATAAATGAATCTATCTACCAAACTCACACACGCGCGCGCACACACTCACTCAATGTCTCACACACACACACACACACACACACACCCAACCTTGTAATCTGCATCTCACTGTGTTCCTACGGTAATATAGTTATTTGTTATGCAAGGCTGCAAAGTTGTTGTTTGGCGCAAGTGCTTAGTATTGAAAGCCGAGCTAGCGAAGGATTGTAAAATTGAACCATGAGCGAAGCGAATGGTTCAAAAGTACAACCTGAGCATAGCGAGGCTTTCAAGGCACGAGACGCCAAACAATTTTGCTGCCGAGCGAAACACACAATTTTTCACCTCACCACCGCGAGGAAAATTGTAGGCAAGTAAATGTAATGGAAGTAATTTGGACCTTATACTCATTTTCAATAAAGGTTTGTTTACATCTCATCAAGATCTAGCATTTTATAACTATCAAATGTAACATAAATATTTTTGCATCTTTAAATAACCTCACGCTTACCTACATTAAAAAAGTCAGAGTATTGTAGGGTACTCACGGTTTAAACTAAGACTCAAATACGCTTATTTCACTTTTTCCGCTAACTTAACAGGCATCAAAATTCATATATGTATATATTCTCCACTAAAATCTGTAAATAACCACCATTATTTTGATTTTACTGTCTGTGGCTTTAGAACAAAACAAAATTAAATGTATATGAGTTTTTTCTTAAATTAAGTTTTCAAACGGTGCGTTCCAAATTTGTAAAAAGCGAAATTTTTAGAAAAATAAAACGACATTTTAAAATTATTTATTTGTATTTTATCCTTATAAGTCAGTCTAAATGTTATTATTTCGTATGTACCTACTTAATTAAGAGAGAATAAGTATTATTAATTTTATTTTATCAAGATAATAACAATTTATTATTGGCATAACACCATCAGTTTCCGAACGCACCTCTCATTCTGTATAGAAAAAAGTTGGGTCTCGCGATCGACCGTCACGTTCCAAATTCAAAAACTCTTTCCACGCTAGCGGATAAAATGGACTTTTGGGCGCAGATTTTGAGCGATAAAGAAAGCCTTTTCGAGCCAGTGAGGTGAAAAATATTTTTTCATTTTCATTTTTTTCATCTATATATTCATTTGTAGAAAAACGCGATGTTGCGAGCTGTGGCGTGCGGCGCGCTGCTGCCCGAAGCTGTGCTGTGGAGCCTGCTCGTACAACTGACGGCCGCGCTTCGAGCCATACACACCGCCGGCCTCGCCTGCAGGTACCGTACTCATAGGGTTCCGTACCGAGAGGGTAAAACGGAACCGTGTTACTGAGACTCCCATGTCCGTCCGGCTGTCACCAGGCCGTCTCTCTCATGCTCTCATGACCGTTATAGACATTTGGAATTTTAACAGAGATGTGTTTCCGTTGCCGCCATTTCTTTATTAAACGACTTCAAAAAAAAGGAGGAGGTTCTCAATTCGGCTGCATTTTTTTTTTATGTTTGTTACCTCAGAACTCCGTCATTGATGAGCCGATTCGAAATTTTTTTTTGTCCTTAAAAGTGCAAAAGTACGTCACAGGTTCTGATAAGATTCCGTTGAAATATGAACTAATGAAGTGCCATTGGTGATGATCTTAGTGAATCGATGGAAGTCCTCAAATATTATCGGCCCACATACAGCGATTCGGTTTTTTCCTATAGTAATCAACGCATTTGCTATCGGAAATCAGTTCATGTAGTAAATTGTAAAAAAAAAATAGGAAATGTTCTCGTGACTTGGCGGAGTACTAAATTGAAGTCGGTTAAAACTTTGTTTTTAAAGTAAATTATTTATTTAAAACAGGCTTCAAGGCCCATATTACAAATACCTTAAAGAATATCATACATATCATTATAAACTTATGAATAACTACAAAACACACAATTACTGCGACGTGTTGCTATGAACAACTACTAAAAACGCTCCCATACCACAAACGTGATTTTTGCCGTACGGAACCCTTACTGCGCGGGTCCGCCTCGCACTTGGCCGGTTTTTTTTTATCCTTTTTATGTTTTCTAGGGATGACGTAATGATGGTATACAAATACAATATAGAGAACGCAGGTGGCGGCCGCTGTGGAGTTAGTGGATTTTTCCCTGTACTTAGTCTAGTTTTCTTTAACTCTTCTGCTTCACTCTTAGATGAGTGAATGAATGAATGGTTTATTCATTCATTCACTCATCTAAGGGTGAAGAGTCCCTCACATCAGGTATAAAATAAACTCGTGATAAGGATGAACGTTACGACAGGGGAGCAAGTCGGCAGAGCGCTTACCGAAGCTAACTCTTCAACACGTGTACATGGACAAATATTCGGCTTTCTGTAGATTTCGTTCCAAAAACGAGACATTGGCCCCTATTTCACCAACGTTCACAAACGTCACCTGGATTTATTTATTGACTTAATTTACCAATCGGCATACATTTCTGGGAAGATGTGTACAAAATTTGTACATGTCGACCAATTATTGCGCTTCGGCAATCACTGCTGAGGCCCTACCGCAAAACGAAAACGAATTTCGTTCATGTATCTCCGTCTCTGTTGCACTTGCCAGTTCGAGTGACGGAGAGGGAGATACTCAAACGAAGTTCGTTTTCACTTCGCGGTATAGCCCCCCTCTGAAGACCAGTTTTTTAACCCCCATCGCAAAGAGGGGTGTTTTAAGTTTAACGTGTCTGTGTATCTGTGGTATCGTAGCTCTGACGTGAACCGATTTTCGTTTAGTTTTTGTGTGTCATAGATAATTTTGTCCCGAGTGTTCTTAGCCATGTTTCATGAAATTGAGTTCAGCCGTTTTTGAGTGATCTTTGAAATAAAAACGTCGGGGGTTTTTTAACTTTTATTAACGACTTTAAAATGCATGTCGGTCGTCACGCGATACTAGTGTATCTGTTTCGTGATATAGGCGCATGTCACGGGCGTCTGACTAGGAAACTATTAGCATAGTAGAAAGAGTGTAAAGTAGGTTATCTTCTACAAACGCACCGCGTGCGTATTGTATGTGTGCGCCATTAGTATCTATGCTTCGCCGCACGCACACTCAAACAAAATCTACTGGCGCACTGAGAAACGGGTCGAGATTTTGTTTGAGTGTGCGTGCGGCGACGCATAGATACTAATGGCGCACACATACAAGCCGCGCGCGGTTCGTTTGTAGAAGATAACCTACTTTACACTCTACTATGCTATTAGTTGGTCGTGTCGTGTCCCCCAGGAGCCTGGACCCGACAAAGGTGGTGATGAACGGGTGCCGCGTGCGCGTCGCGTGGTGCGGCGCGGCGGACGCGCTGCACACCAACACTAACGACGTTGGACAGGTGGGCTCTTGATGCGAACTGACGCGCTTTACCACATACACCTTTCACTACAGGGGACCGATTTTTGACTTTCGAGCGCTCGACTCTTTCACTCGAAAACTGATAAAAATTATGGAACGCTATTTTGAAGTAGCGATAGAAAATTCAAAAACGAGTAGTATTGACTAGTCGTATTGAATTCGATTGGTAGAAAGTAAGTGCCGGCCATTTTGACACCATAAACGTATTTACTTTTATTTGATTTTCGAGCTCTCGAAAGTCAAAATTGGTCCCCAGGTGCATCACATCATTATTAAATACAGGTTGATACAAAAAGTGATTATAATAATTGTCTTTTAGAGACTAGGATTCTCTTTGCTCTCTGCTCTTTTTTTCTTACAGCTTGAAGAAGCAATCACCTTCCGATTCTTGACATTAAAAATAAGTCACAAAAATATACATAAGTACATTTATTTACAAAGAACTTATATACAATAATTACTAATTTAATTAAGATTAAGATGATACTTGGTGCAGATTATAAAAATATAATTGTTTTTTCCTTGAATAACGAAAACGGGGGTATTGGGTACATGTTTACAAAATATTAGGAGCCCCCTGTATAAGAACGGCACTCACACTGCCACTCACAGTGACAAGTGTCATTACTTTCGGTCAATTCATCATCATGCCAGCTCTCGTGAATCGACCTGTATCTGAGCGAACGAGCTCTGCTCGGGTGAAAATAGACAAAAAAAAAACATAAAAAATTGTCTGTGACAGACGTACATTCTCCGAGTGATCGCATAAGTGTTCCGTTGAACCAATTTTGGTACGGACCACTTAAAAGATTGTTATATTAAGTTGCACTGCCCACATTTTATGAATAGGACCAAATTGTTGGCCAGTAGCCTGGATAATCGATAGTAGTTAAAAAGTTCCGTTGTGAAACAAAAATTAACCATAGAATTGTATGGCAAATTTCTGTGTGAATTAAATTCGCACGGCACGACGTCGTACGTTTTTTACCGAATAGCAACCGAAAATAGACATTCGAACAACTTTTTTTCATCATTTTTAAGTTTATTATAGAACTTTGCAAATGTTTTGAAACGCTCTGTTTCTTCATTTATTGGATATACCCAAAACCTTCTATTTTGCCGACGGTGAAACTCGTCGCTTGTGATACCAAAAGTCGATAAACGAGAAGTCCCTATGACAGCTCAAAAATGCTACGAGAATAGGGATGACGACTAAGATTTTTTTATGATGTCATTCGAACCAGTTTTTGGAGAGGAACAAATGTTTGTATGGGAGTAACTACAATTAAAGAACATAAATACCCAAAAAAATGAGACAAAGATTGATCTCGCTGGCGGCAGCGCAAAACGCTCCATACTGAAAGACAGTTAATTATGACGTCACAATAATATTTGTTAGTACAAAGCACATGTATCGTTGTATGGAAAACCAGGTATGAGGAAAATCAGCATTGTTGTTTCGGTCGCGAAATACCTAGGTACTGCGTTTAAGTACATTGTTGTCGTACAATTTTGTTTCTATGAAAACGTAAGGATTCTATTGGTAACTTTAAATTTACTCTTGGAAAATAAAAAAAATGCATATTTTTTTTTAACTTTCAAAGTTCGTATTTTTTAACGATTTTAATTATGTTTTATAATTTATACCTTATTACGATAATTTGATGGTTTACTATCAATTTAGCATTACTACGTTATCAATTTGAACATGAGTCGTCATGCCTATTCCGATGAGTGGAGATGTGTACCCCGGCAGGCCCAGCAGGAGGACCTGACCGCGCTGGGGCGGCTCGCGCTGGCGCTGGCCTGCCGCACCGTACACTGCGACAACCTGCCCGCCTCCATGGACCTCGTCGCGCGCACCTACTCCGCCGACCTCAAGAACCTCATCTTGTATGATCTGATCGATTCACGTGTTACCGCCGGCGAACGTGCCGGCCCGGAGCGCGTTCTGTTGCATGCGAAGGAATTTGAACCGTATAAACATTAATTACATGAAATGAATGAAAATTTGAATGCATCGTGCATCATGAATTTTATAAAAAATTGAAATATATCCTTATAAATAATAGTTTTTGTACCTTGCCACAGAATAGTTAATTTATTTATTTATCGTATGGCACATCAGTATTTAGAACCGTGAGATCTTGGAAAAGACAGTGCAGTTGCCAGGTTGTAGGTTGTAGAATAGATAATACAAGTACAGAAGGGACACTCCTTTAATCTATACAAAAGGCGCTTTTATGTCAGCCAAAACATTAAGATTTATGGCCCTCTGATGTCGTCGACGACAACGTCGACGTTCATCGCCCCAACGTTGGGGCACCGGCATGTACTTGTAGCGATGAACGTAAATCGCGGAGTGGCCCGCGTCTGACCTTGCATTAATTCTTTGATTTTAATTATTGATAATAACGAGTACCTACCCAACTTAAAATTGTGTATGTAAATAAACTTGTCAATTGCTGCGCCCTTATAGGGTTTATGTTGTAGTATATAATAATGTAAGACCTTTAAAACACATGTACATGCAATAAATAAATAAATCCACTGCGAGGCGGCAGCTACCGACGCGGTCGGTGGGGATTGTAATTGGGAAATATGAGCTAGGGTTCGAGTGAAACGAACGCTGGTCGGTAGCACACTGATTTATTACATAGATGATTCGTGGGCGCAGCCACGCACACATGCATGCATACGTAACAATAATCAAATATGAATTGCATCTGCTGTATAGACGGTTAGAATTCCTTTGCATGTAATAGAATGCGCTCCGGCCCGGCCCGTTCGATGAGAATCATAGATTAGTCGTCAGTCGGGACAATTTTTTATCGTATGTCGGCGCCTCATACAAATTGGTGTCCGACAAGTGTGAACAGCTTAATATAAAATGTTCTGCCACTACGACACACGATAAAAAATCGTTCCGACACACGAGATAGTGGCAACCAGGGCTTTCACGGGTCCATACAGTGGCGATGATCGCGAAAGCCCGGTTCTCGGGGGCAGACGTGCAATTGTAACCCTAAACTTTGCAAAGTGAGACGAAAATCGTGCGTTCAAGTCTCGTTTGCGCTGTATAAAGGTCGCAGCTCATTAGAGCCACCCGGCGCCTGACCCGCCCCGCCTCGCCTCGAGCGGTTATTATACTTTATATGGACTTGTACGGACATGCGCTCACTACATCAACTCCGTAATTAGTACATTTACGACGCGAGGCGGTGCGGGTCGGGCGCCGGGTGGCTCTAATGAGTTGTGACCTTTAAGCGCGAAAAAGCCGTTTTAGATAGTTTTTCTGTAAATGTTAGGGTTAAATAAAGAAAACAAGGAATAAGCCTCGGCAACGCGCATGCGAGTCCCCTGAAGTTCCAAGCGTCCATGGGCAATAGCCCATGGACGCGCCCATTAACTAACCTTGGTTATATTTACAAAAGAGCCTGGAATCGCATAGTTATCGCTCTTGCCGCTTGGGCATCGCATATCTGCTATATAGCTTCTTTGTTTTACCGTCTCCTATGTGTGTAATAACGTCTTAAGTATACATGTGATCTGATTGGTTGATTGTGCGTGTGTGGGTGCACATTGTGTGTATGTGTAATAAAAAAAGTTTATCTCCGTCTTTGTCGCTCGAACGAGCAAGTGCGCCAGAGAGGGAGATAAATACACGAACTAAGTATTCGTTTCGCGGTAGGCCCTCTGAGCATTTGTCATGCTTTCTCACGCAGACGCCGTGTATATGTGCCCCACACAAGTATAACCAATCCGCATGTGATCCATATTAAAACCGGGTGTGAATAACTAGGTACTTGCTGTCGACGTCTCCCGCCCGCCGCTCGGTGACCGACCTCATGCCAATGATTGGGGCCAGGTTCTACACACAGGTATGCTAAGACAGACGCGCCTGAAACCAGAACAATAAAAAAATGATCACCTTTCAAACGCAACAAAGAACTCTGGAAATCCTTTTCTGGGCTAAAAATCGTTTTCGCAAATCCATAACTAACATACATGACATATGCGTCTGCAGGCATAGGGTTGGCATAGATTCGCCGGACGTGCGTTGACTTATATTTAATAAAACCTGGAGTAAGTTTGAATAGTTACTGCGACATAGTTTTTTCGTGTCATAGATAATTTTATACCGAGTGTTCTTAGCCATGTTTCATGAAAATCTGTTCAGCCGTTTTTGAGATATTAGACTTTGAAATGAAAATGTCGGGGGTTTCTCAACTTTTCTAAGTAATTACATTACTAGTAATTTATATTACTAGGTACTTGTGCTACTTCAGTTCTATCATTTTCGATACTGTGTAAGGGTTAGGCCGAGTCTAGTAGGCCTAGGCGCAAGTAGCGCTACAAAGTCTGGTGTTAAAGTGAGCTGTGTTACTCTAGGAAAAATACGGTTTTGAAACCATTATTTAATAATAGCGTTTTTTTGTTGGGTTCATTTTAAAATATTATTCTAAGATAATTATTATTCAAGAATCCGGCAAATTTTCCACCCGGTAGTAATTATGTAGATTTAAATGCAGCATGCATTGTCTTTAAAAAATATTATAGAGCTAATGTAAATGAACCAAAATAAAGACAAAAATATTTATTAATATTTTTGTGAAGCTAGCTAATTTATCACTTTTTGATGTCTGAAATTTTGTCGGATTCTGTCGCTGGGTAACTGTTTAATTGATAATATATCCGTTGCACATAAAAACTAAGCTATTATAAATTATTTCCAAAATTGTCTTTTTTCCATACAATTTGTCGGTTGATTGAGTGGAGTATGTCGGCAGGTGGAGGCGATGGAGAGGCGCGCGGACGCGTTCGAGGAGCAGCTCGCGCGCGAGATCGACAACGGGCGGCTCCTGCGCATACTGATCAAGCTCGGCGTCGTCAACGAACGCCCGGAGTAAGTACAACACTAGAGCCGTGCAAACAGTAGCGTCACCTGAACTTTTATAAAGTTTTAATATGGCAACATTATTAAACTGTCAAAGGCACGTCAAAGTCTTTGGTTAGAGTTGTCAGTAATTTAACTCAATTATTTTTCATTTATAATAGGGATGATGACAAAGATTATTTTATGATGTCATTCGAACCAGTTTTTGGAGAGGAACAAATGTTTGTATGGGAGTAACTACAATTAAAGAGCATAAATACTCAAAAAATTGAGACAAAGATTGACCTCGCTGGCGGCAGCGCAAAACGCTCCATACTGAAAGACAGTTAATTATGACATCACAATAATATTTGTTAGTACAAAGTACATGTATCGCTGTATGGAAAATCAGGTAAATTGTTGTTTCGGTCGCGAAATACTGAGTTTAAGTACATACTTGTCATACAATTTTGTTTCTAAAAAAGCGTAAGGATTCTATTGGTAACTTTATATTTACTCTAGGTCAATAAAAAAAATGCATATTTTTTCTTAACTTTCAAGGTTTATATTTTTTTACGATATTAATTATATTTTATAATTTATACTTTATTACGATAATTTGATGGTTTACTATCCATTTAGCATCACTACGTAATCAGTTTGAACATGACTCATCATGCCTATTGTCGTAATATGGGTAAAGCAATCAAAAGTAATGTGCGAAAGCTGCTACATACTATGATCAGTAAGTTCAAGCAAAAACAAGATGAGAAAGAAGTTGTTTCTCAGAGAATGTTAAGATGCGATGTCGGCTTTATTAGGTTTATATGACTTTGTAATCTTAATCCTTCTCGGGTGATTATTTGACACAATAATATTCACGATAATAATGATACCGTTTCTATCACCCATCATTTCATCACCGTTTTATCAAATCATTTTTTTACTACTACAATTAGTAATACCACATGTATATCTTTTTGAATTTGCCGCGTATTCTCAGGTCACGCTTTCGTTTGCCAGACTTTATTCTCGTCTAGTGTTGCACTACGTCAGGATTTGTCCTGACATGTCGCTATTTTTGCCCTTTGGCAGGATTGCGACCGGACTTGACAAATGTCAGGATTTTTAAAAGTCTCATTAATTAAATAAACGTTTATTGAATGGAATGATACAACTTTGTTACAAGAAATGTCAGGACTATTAGGGTGATTTTTAACAGGACAACTCGTTTTTTCCATATAGCAACCCTACATCGGACATTGTCTTGCTTTGACTCATAGTACAGGAGTTGTAGGAAAATTTGTATGTGATAGGTCATACTAATTACCACAGAGACGGGGTTTGATTTTTTTGGCTCTTTGTTTGTATCTTTTTGACATACTAAAAATATAGAAAAATCTAAGTGTGCAAAACGCGTTTTTTTTTGACCGCCAAAAATGTTAACTTCGAAATTTCTTTAAACTGTTTAAAAATCGTGTGTAGTATCAAATTACAGGAAATTTCATGGTGAAAAGCTTATAAAGTTATTTTTTGAAAGTAAAAATAAATAACAAGATGGTGGAAGAAAAAATAAAGCTTCACAAGAATTCAAAATAATATATTTGCCCAAGCGATTTGCGTTTTAGTAATACGAATGAAATGTATATTTCATTTGTATTCATTTCAGCTAAATTATAAGTTATAACTACCTAACATAAGAGAAAATCTAAATCTAATAATCTTCGGTTTCTCATAAATTCATAATACAGTTTCTTTATAGACACTATTGGTGCAATCGGTACCAGAACAGTTAAAACATAGTTCGGTACATTCCACACCATAACGTCCACAGGTACATCTGCCACTACCACATGGCTCATTTGTATCCGTTTTGCAGGTGCATTGGATCATATTTACTAAAAGTTCTGACGCAGGGCTCAATGAACATGTTATGGGCTGCAGTTGGTTTCTTACTTTTTCCCAACCGCACTCTACGGGATTGGCAATATTGGTGTCCATAGGTTTCCAACAAAGACATTGTAAATGTACGCGGAGAAGAAGATGAATAGCAGCATCTTCTGTAAGTGGCAATCTTGCAATATTAAATTCAGCTTTGGCCGTACTAATTTTTTTCAACAAGAGATTATAACGCAATAGGTTCAGAGTCTCTGTCTTTGGATTTCCGCCGTTTGCTTTGGTTCCAATATCTACGAGTAGAGTATGTGTTCCTTTCTGTTTGAATTGTTTGATCCTCTTCACATTTACAAAAATGACGATACACTGCTGATTTACTTTTACCAAATAAGGAGCTTGTGGTATCGCATCCAGTTAAAGCTGAGGAAAGAGAATCATTTTGCATCCGTTTACACCAAGTACTTGTTGCTAGAGATGCGCGCCGGTCAGAAAAAACCAGGCGGCGGCGCGCTACGAAAAAATCCTCGGCGGCGGCGTAACGCCGGCGGCGTGAAATTTTTCAGCTTTTTAAATATCGCTTTCATGGGGTTAAATAATAATGAAAAACCGCTCTTAAATGAACATTAATTAAACATTTCATGACACTCTCTTATGACTTTCTTACAAAAAATATTATTTTGTAATTGTCATGCACAAAAATAATTTTGTTGACCCTCAAAGGGCTAAGTCTACTCCACATCTTTTGGCCGTTAAAAGCAATCCAGCAACCCAAAACACCCTTACACTGGGTGTACTAGTTACTGGAATGTATAATAACGCCCGTGTCATGAATGAAAGACGAAGGTAGGCCGTTTTTCTTTGCCAGTATGCTAAAATGTCTCAATTTTCAAGTTCTGCTAGATCAGTAGTTGCAAGGTCTTAGTCAGTTTCACCATCGGCAGCATGTGAACTCTGTTGCATACTATAGATACTTGCGCGACAGTTGAGCTTGTTTTTTTTACCTTTATACTTTTTTGGAGATCACTCCACTCTGTACGCATGGTCGCGCCCGGCAGTTGAGTTAGTATTGAAGGTTAACTTGTACCTAGTTGGGCTCTCGCCTTCATGGTTTAGCAAAGGTTGATCTTGCTCATACAGCTCATAAGTACTGAGATTTTACTTCCTTTGCATAGTCTACCAAAAAAACTGGCTGGAGTTATTTCATTGGCAGTCAGGTAGAGGTCAACTTCTTGAAGCCTCATAAACCTACAGTCTAATAATAATGCAAATACAAAATACAAAAAAATACAAAATAGTTTATTTCACCAAAAACTAATATTACATTAAATCGAGGCTGTCCGTCAGTGACCAAACTAGGCTGAGCCTGTATCTTGGCCTACTGGGAGTGCGGCATCAACAACAGCCTTACTGATAAAATTTCAATAGTTGTAACAAATTCCATTCCGCTGAGGTAAATTTGAGATCATCTTGCCTAATCCTACGTAAAATGCTATTTATTGGGTTCCTATTCCAACAATGCGCCATACTTTCGAGCATTTCTAACACACCGTGTAAAACTTCGGCGCGAAATTCAAACTAGCGGCGGCGGCGGCGGCGCGCTGTCTTCTAATAGCGGCGGCGCGCCGCGGCGGCGCGCATGTCTACTTGTTGCATCGATTTAATATTATCACGTTTTTAATCACTGGACATAGATAACTGCAAACAAATATTTCGTGTAAGTATTATGAATTTATGATATTTAGAATTAATATACAGCCGAAAATGTTTAAATTATATACCCTAGTTCACAGTCGTACTAATTAAATTTTTTGTCACTAAAATTGTAACTTTATGATTTTCTGAGCACTATCATACTAATTTACATCACTTCTTCCTCGTAATTAGTACGATTGTGAACTATGGTATCGATGAATACTAGCTTCTGCCCGGGACTCCGTCCGCGGCGAACTCGTTTATATCGTAGCTCCATACAAACTTTTAGCCCCCATTTCACCCCCTTGATGATTTCGGGGATAAAAACTATCATATGTCACTCTCCATCCCTTCAACTATCTCCATTTAAAAAATCACGTCAATTCGTCGCTCTGTTTTGCCGTGAAAGACGGACAAACAAACAAACACACACATACACTTTCCCATTTATAATATTAGTATGGATAAATAAAAATATTCATGCATGAAATACGCTTTTCTTATAAAACATTATTTGGATCAGTAAAATTATAATAACTTACTTTGCAATGTAGAAAATAATTTTCTTAATTGAAGAATCTTTCAGTTTTCAGCCACTATTTCGCTAGTTTTTTTATAAAATCATCGTCGTAAGCTTTTTTAGCGTGTAATTTCCTGTAATTTGATATCGCACACGATTTTTAATAACTTTTCAATTTACAAGTTAATGGCGGTTAAAAAAACTCGTTTTGCACACTTAGATTTTTTTATACTTTTAGTATGTCAAAAAGATACACATAGAGAACTAAAAAAAACATACCCCGTCTTTGTGGGAATTATTATGACCCCAAAGGCTATATCTCCTCTACTATCAGCGCTTGCACCAACTTAGGATTACAGACCGACTAACGTTCATTCCATAGAAACTTGTCCAACTTTGAATACATTCCGATTTTAACGAACACCGTTAAAAATGAGAGACTAAAATGACAGTTTTGTATGCAATGACAGCTGCCAGCGCCATATTTAACATTGATCGGCTTGTGAACGCGATGCTCCCTAAGGGCGGGGTCATAAACGTTCAATAATTACGGCCCGGCGGCTGTCATTCCGTAGAAACTTGTCACACTTTCCATACATTCAGATTTTAACGAACACCGCATACGGTTAAAAACGGTTTGGTGCCCCCACTTAGATGGAGTATCCAACAAAGCTGTGCGAGTAAAAAGCCGACCAGCAACATTGCTAGCCTCGCTCACGCATCTCTTCCTATTGGTGGATCTCACTCCTCGCACACAGTTCCGCTACATTACACAGCTCTGGTGGATACTTGCAGATTATTTATTTATCGGTAGAAACATACGGTCATATAAAGAAATGTGTACAGAAGTCCTTATTAACTTAAAAGCCTTAGATTGTAATTGTGCTAAATATTAAATTTATACGTCTACATTACATTTAGAATCTTATTGCATGCATCATTCATTATACATATATAATATATATGTAGTTTCTGTTTGGAAGAGATTGCAGATTACCAGGGGTGCTATTTAGGGACGTAAAATCTATACAACGAACTATTTACCCTGTTACCTAGATCAACTCATGCGAGTATACTTTTACTTCTTATTCTTTGTTACAAAAAATCCTCAATTAAATCTGTGCAATTGTTTGCTTTAAAAATGAGCCACATTTCGTCAAACAAAACCTTTTATTTTTTAATGAAGCAAAATGTAATTGGGTCGTTCTTCTTTTTAACCGACAATGAATCGTCTTTTTTCTGTTTTTTGCATTTTTCAACAATTGATAATTACGGTGTTAATGTTTGATTTTAATAAACGTTGCATGTATTTTTTATTAGGACTAATTAATGATTATTTCCGTGGCGATAATGTTTTTTTCTTTATGGTAGTTTTTCGGAAAATACTGTGACAGAGTGGTCGTTTTCTGCGGGGACCACATTTTGGATAACCACTCTGTCACGCGATTGTATGGAAAAACCACCATAAAGAAAAAACATTATCCCAACGGAAATAATAATTAATTAGTCCTAACAAAAAATACATCCAACGTTTATTAAAATCAAACATTAAAACCGTAATTATCAATAGTTGAAAAATGCAAAAAACAGAAAAAAGACGATGCATTGTCGGTTAAAAAGAAGAACGACCCAATTAACCGAGGTTTTTTTTAGCTTTGTATGGAGCGTTGGCCGACTGGATCGACCTGTCAAAAATTAATTTCTTATTTTTTCCACATTCTACTCTCGATTCTGAACAAACTGTTTCCAGGTTTTGCGTTATTTTATTAACACGTTGTATATGTACGTTAAACAAGAAAGAGTGTATTTAATAATTAAAATAATACGATACGAATAACTTCTGTTTTTAATGCCGATACCGATAGCTTATTGAACGCCCCTCGTAGGTTTAGCAGAGTTCTAATTAGTGTCTATTATCGGTCAGACTGAACATGGACCCGTCGTGGTCAGAGACCGGTGACCGGTACATGCTGAAGTTGTTCCGCGACCACCTGTTCCACGCGGTGGGCGCGGACGGGCGGCCCTGGCTCGACTACGCGCACCTCGCGCACTGCCTCAACCAGCTCGACGGAGGCACCTCAAACCGGGTCAGTATACACGTTACAGACTGAACATGGACCCGTCGTGGTCGGAGTTACGGATAGTAACTAAACCGACAGTCAATCCCATACGTTTAGTAACAAAATCGACAGGTTAGACATGACTTATGTACGATTCCCACCGAACGGGCGCCGCGACGCAACGGATGCGCGAGGATCCGGCGGCAACCGACCGCGTTTTAATAGAGTGCAGTAGGCAATAGCCGGTCAGAGCCGGTCAGATGCGACGACAGCCGTCCACGCCCGCGAGGAACCGACCGGCCGCAAGTACATTCAAATATGAAATTTAACGCCTATATTAAAGCTCCAAATTCCTTTGGCAACTTGCAAAAAGCGCACAGGCGCGCTCCGGCCCGGCCCAGTCGGTGAGAATCGTACATTAGACATCGCTTTAGCTAGCGTTAACCTGCCATTTATTGAAACTACCCAATTCACTTGTCCCCCGCAGGTGGAGCTCATGTCTCGCGACGAGCAGAGCGTGCTCGTCGTGTCGTACGCGGAGCTAAAGCACTGCCTCGAGCAGTCCTTCGACGAGGTCACCCAGGCCGCCTCCACCTCGCACTAGACACGAGGCACCAGGGAAGTTAGAGATCTCACAACACTTATGGAACTGTTGAGGTATCATTCCGAACCCGACGGCGACAATTGCTTTGAATTGTGCTCCCGGGTAAGGAATAACACCTTTAGGTGGACATTTTAATTGATCGCCTATTCTAGAATAAGGACTGCGACTAGAGTATGTCGATATTGCTGACGAGTGCGGTAGCGGGAAAGTATTAGGGGGAGAACACATCACAGAATGCTCGGCCAAGAGTTTAATCTTAAATAAGTTTTATCTATGATGATATTTTTGAAACGTAATGCATGATTAGCGCCTGATCAGTAGTTGACGAGTGTACGAGAGAAACTTAAATCGGCAATCAGCACGGTTAGCATAGACTGAGCGCGAGATCTCCGTCCGATCCGTCTCTCTCTTATTAGAAAACTTAAAAAGAGACGGGTAGGGCGAGAGAGCTTGAGAAAGCTCGCGCGCCGTCTTGTGCTAGCCGTGCTGATTGCCGATTTAAACTCTTTTTCGCACACTCAACAACAGTACTGATCGGCGTGAATTTATCGCCCTAGCGGCGGTTTTAATATGTGTAAGTTTTATTTTACTGTGACAGTGTATGAAAGCCAGCCGATCGGTTTTTCAATTATTTGATGTAAATGTAGTTGCAGTTCTTATACTCAGAACATCTAACGACGCTGTCCGTAATTAGTTGATTACTACCATGAACATGAAACACCAAGGCTGACGTCATTCATCAAGACCACAAGTAAAACAGCAGGTAAATGTGCAGTGGCCTTTTTCATAACATATGTCTTGTATTACAAGTGGAAGTCTCATTTCAACTCCTTTTACGAAGAAGAGAATTCCGTTTGTTATACAAGTTCCTAATTATTCGCAGAGGATTAACAGCAGGGGTCGGAATTTTCGTGGCAAAACAAACATGTCGTCATTGCCGTCTTTCGTATATCGGAAGGTCTAAAATTAAAAGGCAGCTAAATTCGTACAGCATTTTTACGCCATATCTAGGCGTAAAGCGGCGCGGATAGATTCTCCACCACTATTAATAAATTAAAATTTTGAACATATCACTGGCGGTAGGTAACAAAGAAAGGCTCCTATATTGAAATTTATACAATGAATTTTACAGCTAAATAAACCGGTAATATGCAATTGATTTATAATGAACATATTTTTTGATTCAGAGAATTAATTTTTATTTATTCTTATTTTAAAGCATTTTTTAAAATTAACGACGAATATTTCTGACGACCTAGAGCATGAAATGTGGTACATATATAATTAAACGTAAATGCAGCATGCAGTGCATGCCATCAAAGTAGCAAAGTAGCCACATATATTGAAACTCGTTTATTGCCATAGGAGTGGAAATGTGTTACGTTATACATGGTACCTTTGGTCGCTACTGTTCTTATGAATTGTATGTTATGATATACGTGTGAATAACCGGTTTAAATAACGCTGTTTCTGTCTAAAAGCGTATCTTTGTTTTGCTACGAAAGCTCCTATCGCTCATGACTTTGCTTCATGAAATGTTGCTAAATGTAAAGTCTGAATAAGAGTTTGTGTAAAAAATTAAAGGATACTCGTACATTGCCGAAATTATAGTTTGCGTCAATTTCAATTATTGAATAATCTATAAAATAAATTATATCAATCTCTTGTGATTGCGTTATTCTGGCGTGGTCGTTATGTTGCGTCCAGCCAAGTTGTAATATCAATAAAATTTACTATGTTACGAGATTAACATAAGGTAGCTTTATTCAAAGCTTTAATGACAGTACAAACACGGCTGTCGCTTGAGACATACGTGTTCACCGTGCAATACGAAATTATCTTATTTTTGTAATAAAATGTCATATATATGCTGAAGCTCTGTAAATGTAGTATGGTCATTTGATTCAAGTAAAGCTGCTTTCCCAATACATGAGAGTTCTGTGGAAACGTAGCATAGCTTCTCTGGTGGGAACTTTCCCACCAGTTTTAACGTCCCTCTTACATTACATACAGATGCTTCTACACGCTCGCGGGCCTGTCGTGGTTGCTTTTAACATCAGATGAACTCGAGAAACTGGTATTTAAGTGAAATGGTGTCAGATGTCCGATCGCTTTATCTTCCCTTTTCTAAGGCAACCACAACACGCCCTCAGGCCTATAAAAAGATATCGTATTAAATGATAATAAAATCAGGAACTAGAAAATTACAAAGACTGCCAGTGTTAACCGTTTCGCTAGGTGACGGTGTGTGGGCTAAGCCGAAGTTACATTCCTGTATGGCTATGCCTCACTTGTGCAAATCAATCTATTGCAACTGCAGGTACCTATTAACAATCTTCATGATTATTCGTCTGATAACTGATAAGAACGAGGGTCCTGTATGAATGTATCCCGATAAAACTGTCTAACTGGACTTCAAATTTATCTTGCGGTTGAGTTACGTATGTCCTCGACTGTTATTAATTAGAAATGATAATGCGTGAGGGTCTACGTTTCGCGGCCGGCATAGATAAATGTGTCGATGTGATAATATTATAGCACCAGCAACCGATAGCTATCGATAAAAATAGAACGTGTAAGTTGATCGTTGCTGCCACGGCGTGCTTGCACAGTGTTCAAAAAATATCGTCTTTCCTGTGGTCAATAGAATAAAATAGAGCTTACGTGCATAGAACTAATGTTTTCGCATAATAATATAAAAGAGGACCTTTCCTCCCGGCCTCCCGTTTATGCAGATTAAGAATCCAACCAAAAGTTTGGCTTAGTGACCCTTAACTTTGGCATTGTCCAGAGGAAAAGCGCGAACCTAAATCTGTGTATATCCATCGATATTATGCTACCTGCATTTGCAGAATTAATGTGCATGGCGATTGTCGAACGATGATACGATTTTGGTCTTTGGTACAGGTCATAAATTCTGAAATGGTTTCGCGGTGCTATTCCGTTAATAAGTCCAGTTACGAATTTACTGAAATCCAGCAGCCGCCTGAACAAAACGCACCAAACATTCCATACTAACAACAGAAAAAGAGTCGACACGTTGCGTGGAGTCAGTGTGTTCGCGTCTTAAATGTAAAAGTTTACTTTATAAAATGACGTTGAGAATGAGGGTTACTAAAAAAATTCCAATCGAAGTATAGAAGCGACTCTTCACGGAGTTGTTTATGTTTCAGAACATATCCATGCAACTTTTATTTGGGGCAACCCTAACAGTAAGGTGTCGCCATGACCTTGAACGCGCTCGGGAAAAGTGTCGCTTCTATACGGTTGAAACTTATGTCGGCGTAGGACCGGGCTTCTACTCGGGCGTAACTCGCAACTACCGAATTCAAAGTTACGTTGCAACCAGTGGAAACACCCGGAAGGCCCGGTCCTTCTTAGGTATAATGCGAAAAGCATGATTCTATAATTAATGATATGCCACGTAGATCTGAATTTGTACATAATTTCTTGGTGAGGACCATTGTCGATCCAGAAGAATCAAAATTTAGCTGTAAGATAAATCACCTAGTTCCTTTTTCTTTTCAACCGCTGCTAGGCTCTTAATTTTCTTTGCAAAGTGGACATGCCCAGTGCTGCATCCAATACTGACTTTTTCTTTGCATCACACTGGGCGTTTTACTGGCAAATAATGATTTAAGAGCCGATCTACTGTAATCGTGATTATCTAATGCAAAAATGTTTCTGTCTCGCTTAGCTTAGCGAATTAGTTAACTATCTTGCAACTCGTCGCAAATCAATTTGATATGATTCGGGTAATGCAGTGCAAACTAATCAATCAGGATATGTTAGTGTGAACTAAATGAGCAATTCACGTCGCGCACAAAAGGCCTTGTAATTTGTTCATGATGTTGATCTTTTAACGTACTTTCACTGAGTAACGAATCATTAAACTTGGTGAACACAAGGTTTTTTGTCCAACGACGAACGATGTGAACACTGGCCCCACCATTTTGTTTTTCTTAGAATGCCTCCAGACCGACGGTTGTGGGAGAGAGAGAGAGAGATAAAGTTCTCTATGTCAATAAAGAATAATAGCAATAAATTATTTACTTAAACAACCGTTCGCATAGGAGGCGCCCTAGCTCAAGGTCGATTTGTAAAATATTTTCTTGCCACAGTATTTGTACTTATTTGATCAAATCTGGTTGTATTTCCGATAAGGCCGGGCCAAAATACACTTATAATAGCGCTTATAGAAGACAAGTAATAATAAACTAATTTATAAGAAGGGACGAGGTGTTGTCTTCGGGATAAACGCAAGTGTGTTGTAGGGTGAGGCCGATGTCGAGCTTGTGGGGGCGTCCGATCCGCTATTAACCAGCCAGACATAACATCCATGCTCAGTCGTTACCGACCATACCGTCCGGCGAGTCGAGCGACCACACGAATAACAAGAGTACTAGTCTGAGCGCATGACGGAGCCAAACCATGTCCGCGGCGGCTGGGTCAACCCGATCCATTAGCATAGCCATTCAAATTAGATAATTGAGTAGTAAGATAAATTGATGTATTAATTAGGTATAATCTTAAATAAATAAAACCGTTTAAGAATACGCTAGGTATTATTACACTTCTACAATCAATGTTACGTCCAGTGTTAATGTATGCAAAATAGTAATGTAAAATAATGTGAATGTACGTTTAAATGTTTATTTATACTCCAGGACGAGACGACCTGCCTGGTTTCCATCGTGTCGGACGCACCCTGTAGGTATATTTTCGTATTTATTGTATCCGCGTACGTTAGATTGCAAATTCCGATCTATGTCTTGATGGCTAATATTTCTTTATCTTAGAGTTACTTATGGAACTTAAGAAGGAAATATTTTGAGATAATTGTAAGTGTATATTTTTTTCTAACAAATAAAACAGTTTTGAAATTATATTATTTGTTTCATTTATACCAAATCCTATATGCAATCCTAAATATACGGAACGGAACATAACTTGGCAAACAGTGCTGATATTTTCCCTCAGTAGTTGCAAACTAATGTTATTAAGAAAATTAAACTTGTGCCGATTTTGACGACCCGTTTATTATTATTATACAGGATGACATTTTAATCAGTGTCCAAATTTTTTTGTAGGCATTTGGTATCACTAATACTCCATTTTTGGAAAAAAGGTAGGTATTTTTAAATCATAAATTGTCTATCCCAAAAGAATTATCCGTACAGCGTGGTTACTTGGCATTCAGTACCGCGCGGAGCGGGGCGGGGCCGAGGGAAGGGAGGCGCGCCGTGCGCAAACCTACTACCCGCTGAGGTGCCCGCGCGGTAAGGTTTTTTTGGGATAACTTTAAGCAGCAATTACTATTTTTTTTGTACTGAATGATATGAAACAAAAATAAACGTATTTTATAATTTTGCTGAAGAATCTTATACTTGAATTTGGACACTGATTAAAATGTCACCCTGTATAGTGACCCTGCCTGAGAAGGTGGCGATCCTGGGTTCAAATCCCGGTAAGGGTAAATATATTTATATATGAGTCTTATGTTATCCACGCATTTTGGGGAATAAGTGCCGCCAAACGCCATACTTTGCTGGAACTTTGTTCAGGTAAGCTTAAATTATTTTATTTTTCTACCTATGAGATTGGCGTATTGTATGGAGAATTTTATGAAAACTGATTTTCATACATTGACTTTTGCGGATTATTCAGCAATGTCAAATTCAAACCATACATAATTTTGGTAGGAACGTAGCAAACCATTTTTAAAGAAATTACTAGCTTTAAATTTTCTCTTACGAGTTTTTTTTTTACTTTATGAGGAAAGTCCTCAATTGTGAGTATCAAATAGATTTGGATATAAGTAGGTACCTAGTTGTGGTGGCATAAATAAGATTACAACCATGTGATAATAGGTATCTTCTTCCATGAATACACTTTGATGAACGTATTTATTCCAAGAACAGTAAACGCAAATCATCAAATACTTACTTACTCGTATTATAATAATTATTACTCAAAATACACATTGTAGGTGAAAAACGCCCGCGAGTTACAATCCGCGAAGTTGATAAATTACTTACCTACTTAAAGAAATAAACTAAAGTACAGTTAAATCCCCAAAATCAAAGATTTCATTCGCGGTTAACATGCAGGTTTAAGTCTAAGGCCACGTGTTTCGTAGCGTTACGGCGTAGGCCGTACCCAGAAAAGTCTTCGTAGCGCTTTGCTACGATATCGCATCATGATGCGCAACATTGGCAAAACAGCAAACTTTTGCTCAAAACATAAACAAATAAAAATTGTGAAAACACAGCTTGAAAACAGTGACGCACGTCGGGCTATTTTGGGGAGTTAGGTCGTTTATGGAAAAAGTAATCTTCGACTCGCAGAGCTGCAGTCCATTTTCAAATGCACATCTCATCTGCGCCTCAGCCCCATTGGATGCGCTGAAAATTCTCAGAAATCTATTTCAAGCCCAAGCCCCGGGCCACCCGGGCCCTGCAAACGATTGATGATGTCATTCATAACTTGTTTCCACCCTTACCACCAGTAAATGTAGAAACCTTCACTCCGAGGTTCCTCATAACGGTGTGTAATCGGAGGTCAGACTTAAACTGGTCCATCTCAGACGAGTGTTTGGGTAGACTTGGTCAATACCGATCCGGGACATTCACATGCAATGCCAAAGACCACTGCCAGTGTAAGTCTACCTCCTATCACGCATAGTTTGATACATGTCGGGGCGGAACTTTACTAGAGACTCGCGGACGACTGCAAACCCTTCTATGAATAAGTAGATTCTGGGTTCTGGGAACACCGGTATCTTCGGCCACATAAATGTTTTGTTTCTGAATATTTTGTATTGTACAATTTATTTAATCGTATGGCATACATTATTTTGGCCTTTATAGTTGATTTAATTGGGTTCATTCATTCATGCCATGGTTGATTTATTGATAGGCACAAAGTCGTTGGTCGAAACAAAAAGGGTCCTGACACATATTGATATGACATTTTAACGGAGCGATTTTAGTTTCAAGACTCAGGGCGCGTTGCACCAACTCACGATTACAGACCGATCTACGTTAAATATGGCGCCGGCCGCTGTCAGTCCATAAAAAGTTGTCAAACTTTCCATACATTCAGATTTTAACGAGCACCGCTAACGATTACAGACGGTTTGGTGCAACTCGCCCTTCTCGATGGCGGGAGACCTCTTGTCGTTTGAAAACCCGAAGGAAAACTGTCACCGAGAGTCCCGTGATAATGCGCTCGATATTATGCTGCCAATCCATATCCATCCATACTCCATACTAATTTAACCGATTTGGATGAAATTTGGTATAGAGATTTTTATCCCGGAAATAATTCCCAAAGGGGGCGAAATGGGGGTTAAATTTTGTATGGAGCTACGATATAACCGAGTTCCACGCGGACGGAGTCGCGGGCAGCCAATTGTTCCCATATCAACCAATAAATATCTACAGCAGCGTTTGATAATGTTAATGACAGATCTCTTATGTGGTTGTTAGATATACATTTTAGAAACCGTTGCAATAACAGTCGGTCGTAAGATAATTTTTTTATGGAAAAAAATAATTATTTAATAGGTTTGTTTTCATGCATACACACCTGTATGGGAAATACAGCCTACCTCAATACCATTTTTAATTTATTCATAAAGAAAGCTTCAAGTACCGAAGTCCAAATCGTATTTTTTTTTATCCTAGCCTGTAGGTGTCCCACTGCTGGGCAAAGGCCTTCCCTCTTTTCTTCCACTAGTATAGGTATAGGTTAGGTACTCCGAGTTAATCTTAGATACTTATATGTCTAAAGTTTTCTGGGACGGGCGGTAAAAAGTTGAAATAGTTTACTTTTTTAAATATATATATATTTTTAGTATAAATTAATAGAATAAGAATTCTTTCTTAAGTTTTCAAAACAAATGCTTTAACAAGCTTAACTCCTTAAAAGATTTCGAGCTTGAGTTCTGTAGCAGGTCATCAATTCCTATTTTTATTAGAAGAAGTATATACTTAAAATATACTAATTGGATGTATTAACCATTTAAGGAAAAAATATAGTTTTGAGAGAGAAAGAAAGACTTTTAAAAGTTGGTGATGTTAAGTTGTGTCTAACTAATCCACATGGCTATCCAATTAGCCAAAACCTGACAATATATTTAGTTACAATTTTGTTTGTGTATAAGTATTTTTAATGATCTTATCTATTTGATAGTACTTGATCGATCGGAAAATGCATGTGCATTGCGCATGACGAGGTCCTGATTTGAGCTGCGTGCCTAGAAACCTGTTAACCAGTGCGATAACGGCCGCGATTAAAGGTAGTCGTAACTTGAAGTCATATTTATCTTCATGATTCCTATTCATTTCGTGTCATCACTGATATTACTTAAAAGTGAGTGCATCCGAGGTGTTCAGGTGAGTATTGGAGGCGGCAGGTAAGTGTTTCAATTAAGTTTTTATTTTACCATTATTATAAAAAAACTCTTATTTTTAGTATGTTAATTTGTTTTCAATTTATCCGGTAAATATCGCGGGACCTGTTACTGTGTCAAAACACAAAAGCGTGGAAGGGGAGAGGTTGGAGGGGGGAGTGGTGGCGTCGTCTTTGTTGTCGTGCGGAAAAGTCGAGCATTAGCTAATTCTAAAAATGTACCTACTGGCCATCTAATAAAAATATATAATTAATAAGTTACTGTCAAAAAAAACATTTTTGGTACAAGCTTTTATTGCCGACTGTACTTTTCTGTATACCATCATCAACTATGTACTCATTGAGACGATTCTAACGAACCCAAACTCAACGGGGTTACTTCGGTCAAGTACTGAATTCCCATGGCCACCTTCTGTCTCCATCATCAGATCAGCTCGATGATACCATTATATTGAATTGTCATCCAAACTATAGGTACTTATACAGCTCAATCGGTCACCGGGAAGTGGGTCAAAATTTTTAACTTGCAAGATTTGTCTCATACCTCTACATACTGTTAACAATTCCCATGGCCACCTTCTGTCTCCATCATCAGATCATCAGATCAGCTCGATGGTACCATAATATTGAATTGTCATCCAAACTATACTTATACCGAAAATTTCAGCTCAATCGGTCACCGGGAAGTGGGTCAAATTTAACTCGCAATATTTATCCCATAATAACAGGGCAAGTTAAATAAAAGCTTGTGAAATAAGAATAAAACGCTTATGTGCTTCAATTTTCGTTGTTTCCTAGCCCTGCCCACGCCAAAATGTGTATGCTTTACAATATTTTTTAGGTCTTTGCCCCCCGGTCTTTGGCCTGTGGCCCCTTCATATACTGAGATTATGGCACCACTTCACTTAATTTTCAAGTTTCCACGTATCATTAGAAAAAAAATTATAATACATAAGTATGTGTAGTTTCATGTTGTGCAACTGCTGCCACAAAGCAAAAAGACGGCAAAAAGGTCAGTCGTGTATAGCCGACCACGGTGGTCTACGGTCGCTTCGTTCCGAGCCCCTCTAGCCGAACACCCTTTGATGATATAGGGCTGCGATCAATGGCCTTATGATGCCTCATAGTACGTACTCGTACACTCGATATGTTCAACTGAGCTGTCGGCACAATTCACGCAGCTTGAAGCAGTCACAGCAAGAAGGTAGGTATGATGTGAAAGGTAATTAATGTATCAAATAAAACTTGGTTTTGTGTCAACTGAATTTCATGAATCCGCTCATTTTAGGGACCCGATGCAGCCTTAGGGGATCTCACGGGTCTTGTGAGTAAGTATAGGGGGAATACAAATCTGAATTACTTATGCAGTTCGCTACGCCACCTGGGGCCTTTTTCACGAAGCTACAAGTTACAAATAACAAGCGGAAGTCTCTTTCTATCAAAAGGTATTGAAAAGTGACTTCCGCTTGTAATTTGTTACTTGTAGCTTCGTGAAACGAGCCCCTGTCATGCAATGCAGCAGTCTCCACAGTTGGTTTCAACTCGCCTGCCCACAATCTGGAGTCGGTTTATCTAAGCTACTTGAATGTTACAATTTGACAAGCCTAAACCGATAAAAACTTTTGGATCGTGTTCTGTTATCGATTCTAAGTATCCCCAGCAAACTTTTTTTCGAATATCTTCCATGTACAGACTTTCGACCGTCTTCTATATATACATATATGTATTTATTATATATGTATAAATTTTACCCAGTGAAATTGAGTGATAAGAGTCAGAAACAGGAAGATTAAAGGAAGAAAGTGTATACATATAAAAAGAGTGGAAGGGCAAGTTGGAAGGGACCTAGACCTAGGCGAACTTTCTCCGATCAAATTGGAGAAATCTTAACAAAAGGCCAGGTCAAAAGTACCCTAAACCGACGAGCATGTATGAGAAATATTAGGAAAGTGAGTGAAGCGAAAGTGGTTTGCCAGGATCGTAGCAAATGGAGATCCGTGATCTCTGCCTACCCCTCTTGGGATGGTGATTATATGTATGTATGTATGTATAGATTTTAAACGGATGGCCTTTTGACTTTATATTTTTATTCATTAGTTACTTTTGATAACACGTAGTTGGATTGTCAAAATTGATAAAAATTTAACAGGAAAATTTATTTAATAGTAGAAACTATGTGTAAGTATACTTAATAGGATTGATAGGCAAATACGTAAATCGTTTCTGTTCATTGTCTTGATTGGAGTTGGAATCGATTGACTTAGAGTTTTGGGATTTCATAGGATATAATTTATTTATTCAGATGAGATTTTGCGTAGTTATATAATATTTCGGGGGGCAATCTGTTGCTTGCGTCCGCAGGATTTACCTACCACCACACTGCACGTGTCCTCTGGGTGGTGGTGTGGTTAATTAGCCTGACAAGCATCCACATTAAAGTTTTTGGGTTTTACGGTTCACAACGATACGGGGTTCCACCTGGACGAATCAATTTGGCCATTTCTTAGTTTAATAACTAGTTTTATTTTCTGAGTTCTTTCTTCTTCTCTTGTTTTGTCTGGTAGTTAGGGTGGATCGTTCACACACAATCTTCACGGCATTACATATCCTCCCGGTTCACAAAGTTGAATTCCTAAAACAGCCCTGACATTGTAGGCGTCTTTGTTTTATTGTAACTTAAATAAATTAATAAAATGAACACACCAAGGTAATAATTATTTTTGACCCTACCGATTCCTCTAAAATCCATGCCCCACTTATTCCGAAGAAGGACGAAACTGCATATACATGATATCAATAATCATATAAACCCTTATAATAGAGTTAAGCACCGACCGACTGCATCCATTCCATTCTAAATATGAAATTTTATTTTTGCTTACAAAATGGAATGAGACGCAATTCATAATGACCAAAGATTTTGGACAATTGGAATACTGCATACTTTAATACGTAGGTTAAAGTAGAATGTTTTTTTTTATCTCAATGTAAAGTATAAAAAGAATTCATTAAATAATCCTTACTACTTTGTCATTGTATTGCGTTTTAATCCCATCGTATAAATAAATAATTTGAATACCTACTTTAAATAGCCTGCGACACTGCACACATTTACCCTAGAGTTCTGTGTCATACCGGCAACTACTTAGGTGCCTATATACTAATATTTGTTTTGGTTTTGTTTCAGGGGGACAACAGTTATCGCATTTAACCATCACACTGCCATCGTATAAATATAACGCTGCAGGCTGCGCAATAAACCGGCTGTATAGAAAATCATAACGCCTGCCACTGCCGGAAAAGCAATATATTTTAGAATAAGTGACACCTATCCATGCTCATCAATCAAAAAAAAAGAAAAAACTAAAAAAATATAACAAAAAATATATAAAATGTAAAAAAGGTGTGGTGAATAATTTGGTTGGCTCTTGTGCATCAATGTAGGTTTTAAGAGATTGAATATTACTTGTCTCTACGTAGCATCCTAATTATCATTCACGCAACAAAAAAAACACGAAATCCATAAAATACTCATCTACCATTAAATTAGGTACGTACCATCTTCGAACGACTTATGTTCCCAATTCCAGTTCTGATCTCCGTTTGTCATTGCGTTTTTTTAGCGCATGATCAAATTGTTCACTTTGCTTCGTTAGCATTTGGTCACTTTACTATGTTTATTTATTTGTTGACTTTCCACTTTAGTCTATTTACTAAAACGCTTTTAATGACCGGAAACTACTTTGAACTTTCCACATCCATGTCTTCCATGGATTGGTCGAGCCAACATAGTCGAGTGCTCTTCCTCGCCGGTCTGGTCGACTTGCCGGGAAGGAAAAGCAAGCATTCACCAGGAGAGCCACGGGTCGGGCCGGGTACCGACTAACGAAGCCTGATGGAGGATAGAGGTAGCTGCTAGAAATTACTTCGTTCGACATGTAAGGGTTGTTCACTTGTTTTTATGTCACATCATGTTAGCAACAGAATTATATAGGCACTTAAATTGTATAAATGTTGTAAACGTACTCACTCACATATTGATGTAATGCTTTCAGGTCGGTAGTCAAAGGGTCAGTCGACGTCACCGCGGATACCTCTAAGGAGCACAACAAAACAGGCTGTTTATTATATGAAGAATTCAGAGCTAGTTGTCAAAGTCTGTAAAGAAACGTGCCTTAATACGTGGGTCAACTCGACCAACCTACCTCAGCATTAGCTCAATAAATAGTCAAATATGACTTCCCTCTGCTCTTATCATGTCCCAGAACGTTGGTGCAAGTTAGGTTTCTAGTGATACCTACACCTTACTCGCAATAATTTCTCTTCGAAACGCATAAGGGTATTAGGTAACACTGCCATTAGGTATTAAGATTCTATCATCCATATAGTTGAAAGTGCATTTAGATTAGGTATCTATTAGAACAACCGTTTGCGATTTTAGTTCGTGGACGATCGCCACGAACGTCGTCTTTCGTAAATATTTCGATGGCGCAGTATCTGAGTCCCGGAGAAAGGTTTCTGGATGGGCACCGGCGCCGGTCTAACAGCTTGGCGTCGACGCGGCAGGTCACAGCGACGAGTCCGATGGCTCGATCAGACTATGATGACGATCTAGATGGCATCAGCCTTAGGAACAGAGGTGAGTCCATTTAAACTAGACATCACTGTCACTTTTGCTAGGGCATCTGAAATTGAACAATTTAGATTTAGACCGAACCACTGAAAGAACATCATCGGTTATTTACTTGTAGGTTAAGAAAAATTAAGGCGACGTAGGTTCAGCGAAGTTAAGCGAACAGAGTTTTTGAAACAATATAATGCGTCTGTTTATAATAATATGGTTTCAAAAAAATACGAATAGTAATCTTGAGGCTTTTCTGCAGGGAAATCAGTGTTTAGAAACATGATTAAGCAATTTTCGCTCGATAGAAAAAAATCACGAACATAGGTCTAAAAGGGTCTAAAATACACTTAAAATATTTCCTACAAATTATTCACAAAAGCTAAAAATATTAAAATGGCTTCTAAAAATCGGCAATATCATGTTTGAGAGAAATCAGTGTTTACTTTTTTATTTATTTAAACGGCAAAAAAAATAAAATTAAAAAACATGATTTCCGCGCTTCCGAGCACGCACTTCCATCTCGCTCACGCTTATGCTCAGTGAGAGGGAGAGAAGACCATGAACCTACGGCGCCTTAACAAACCATACGTACATTCAGCATCAAAAGTAACTGCGCAATTGACGTCTTCAAAAGCTCTTATTCCCTTTTAATAAAGACTTTTGACTTTGAATACTGACTGACTGAATATTTCCGATAGATAGAGCATCTACTGCATGTTCTGCAGGACATGTGTTTCAAAGAGAAATGTGTCTAAGATAGACGTCTTCGAAAGCTTTTATTAATAAGTATACCTTGCTGTCACTGTTTTTAGGCTCCTGTAGCAAAACTGATGTAAGTACATTATGTTTTATCAATAAATTATTATTATTATTTTTTCAGAGATTATTGTGCTGACTGTAGCATTTGGAACAAGTTGCGGTTAACACCCGAGTGGAGTTTTGTAATTCTGTCTCCGCCACTGCTAGTAAAATAGTAAGTTAGCTTCCTAGTGCACATATTGCACTGTGCCGAGCCAAGTGGTTACGAAACGGGGCTAGAACTAGCATAGCGGGGCATGGTGTATTCTGGTGCCACCTTTAAAATTTTCTGTTTCGTTTTGTGCTTAGTGCTAAGTTAGAGCAGGTTCTATAAGTACTTCGATACTATATCAGTTTTATGTTATAATCGTACTGATACAAACGTAGTTTAATCTTATAAAATACGGCACGCATATAATAATAACACTCATTCTACTTCTATTTGTTTGTCGTTATTCAAATCATGTTATATTCATATTTAATTTTAATAGGTGTAGTGTTCGTAAAGTATACAAGTCTTTTTCGGGACAATGTATCCATTTTTATTATAAATTACCTAATTAAATTTTGGCTCTACCCATTTCAACTCTTAAAAAATTCTTGAAAAAACATTGATGTCGAAAGCTTATTACAGGGTTGAGGACTATCTAACAGACATGCATGGCCCAAACCAGAGCCCAAAATAGCTTAATAATTCATATAGCTTATTCGGACATGTGGTCGGATTTTTTTTCTTTGTATTCATATTCAGTTTCACCTAGTTTCACTTATTTTAAGTTGGTTAAGAATTATCATTGTAATAAGCTTTTTTACAATGATAATTCAAGAGAGAGGCAACAAAATTACTGACTGTTGAGTTTGTTTCAGCGTTTCTTCTTATCAGTGGTCTTCTTTTTCAGACACACTGGTAGAATTCTGACTTGTATCAGTGCCATTACAGCCTACTTGCAGAATAAAATTCATTTATTTAATTTAATAGGTACCTACTTAAATTTCCAGGTTATCACCTCGCCTGGTTGGAATTAGCCGGTGGAATAAATTGGTAAACGCCGAGGAAATAATTATTGCGAGGTAAGTAGGTTTATAATTTTAGTTATGCAAGGTACTATCGGCTGCAAAAATGCATGGACACCTTCCGGCCCAGTTACGCGTGAATCATATGACGTCTGCAGCTCACAGTTCCACGTCGTGCGTCATAATTAAACTAGATGGCGTTGTTGGCGAGACTATTTGGATATACATCGGAATATGAGAACATTACTAGCACAGTATTTACTAGGAACATTATTACTTATAAATTGACACCTGTTATTATTGGCAGAAATAGTCTCCTATTAGTATAATTATTATCAAGGCTATGCTAATTTATAACAGCTGTATTTATTTAAGTGCGATACCACTGGTATGTGAATGCTATATTTCTACCTGTTATTGTAGTGTTGCGATAGCTCAGTGGAAGCTACGGTAGCCTTTCTTTTTTTTTACGGTAGCCTTGTGTACGGAATATTTACCGTTAGCTTTTCGGTGAAGCAAAATATCGTGAGGAAACCGGTCTAATCCCAATGAGGTCTAGTTTTCCCTCTGGGTTGGAAGGTCTGGGATGGCAGTGGCCATCGTAAAACTTGTACCTATGCCAAATCTTGGGATTAGGTGTCAAAGCGGACCTCGGGCTCCTTTAGGGCACAACTTGGAAGAACGCTAATGGATGATGATAGCTCAGTGGATTAAGTGAGACATGTGCTATAACAGCGGCCAAGAACGACAGATGATCGAATCACAGCTAACTGGACGTCGTTTTTGTTTAATATTTGTTGTATTTCTACTGACGGATGTTTTTATATACCTACAAATATTAGCCATAATTTTTTTTATACAGGGTGACATTTTAATCAGTGTCCAAATTCAAGTATAAGATTCAATAGCAAAAATTATAAAATACGTTTTTTTTGTTTCATATCATTCAGTACAAAAATCTTTAGTAATTGCTGCTTAAAGTTATCCCAAAAAAACCTTTCCGCGCGGGCACCTCAGCGGGTAGTAAGGTTTGCGCACGGCACGCCTCGCCTCCCCCGGCCCCACCCCGCTCCGCGCGGTACTGAATGCAGAGTTACCACGCGTACGGATAATTCTTTTGGGATAGACAATTTATAATTTAAATAATACCTACCACTTTTTCTTTAATGAAGTCTTAGTCTCATAACAAATGCCTACAAAAAAATGTGACACTGATTAAAATGTCACCCTGTATATTGATAACTAAAAGACAAAACGGTTTTTTTTGTTTTGTTTACTACGCAGTTTTGTAATAGTACTTTAATAATAGTAACCTAGCAAGTTTGCAACATTTTTGTTGAGAATTGGAAAAAGATTGAAGCTTCACCCCAATAAATATAATATTGACAATATTAACTTACGACCACCGGGTTATCTAACATTGAAATCAGCCGAACGCATTAAGTTGTTAATTGCTAAAATATAATGAAATATTGTGTTATTGATTTAAAAATAATCATAATAATTTAATTTGAGCTTCCACCGTAACACTTGTTTGATCTTATGATTATGAATTTTAATAATAACTCACACATTTAAAATAGTAAAGGAATGAGAAAAGAATGCGTATTAATACCCACGTACTGAAACAATTTATTGTAAGTATTTTATTTATCTAGCATAACCCGGTTTTTATAATCTTGCGCACTGTTTGGCCGACAGCATCTTCACTTTGTCTGTGTTAGGAACTATGCGGCCATTATCAAGGCATTATTATTATAAAACCATAAACTTATACGGCCGGTTTGACAAGATATTACATATAACACTTCACTTTGTCACTTCACTTCACACAGTTAAAATATCATAGGGCAAATTACAACTTTGTTTTCTGGGATTCTGTTAGCAACGACGAACTGGGCCTTCACTTGTGTGGAATGGTAGCTTCCGCTTAAAGCAATTTTTTTTCGTAGTAAGGTTATCTATCATTAGAGCTACACGCTGCGCGGTATCAATCATGGACCTAGGATAAACAGTATCAATGACACCTGGTCTACTAGATCTGTGCCCACAACACAACATCACAACACTCATTTACATTAACATCACAACACTCATAGATAGCGTAGGATTTTGCGGACAAGCGAAACTGATTCTGAATTGACCATGCACTTTTGCTGTCTGCTGTACATAGGTTCTGTGGCACGAATGTGGAACGCATTTATTATTCGTGGTAGTATTAATGAGTAGCTTATATTTTTATACGCTGCCTACGAAGCTAAAGGTCCTGGGTTCGAATCCCGGTAAGTGCAAGTATTTGTGTGATGACTTGATGAGCATGAATATTTGTTTCTGAGTCTTGGAAGTTTTCTATGTTTAAGTATTTCTCTCTATTAACCCTTAAACGCATAGTGTTGCCAAATGTCTACAAAGCATTAGACAGCACACAGATTTTTAAAAGAAGTACTTAGTGTAAAATAAAAAATCATCATTTAAGGGTTAAATATATCGTGGTCTAGTACCCATAACACAAGCCTTATTCAGCATACATTGGGACTAGGTTGATTTGTGTACGATGTACCTTAATATTTATTTATTTATTTATTGCTTGCATTTGTCACTACCTACTTCCATTAATATCAAAATATGCAGTTTCGTCACTTAAAATTAAATCATAAAAAAAGAGTTACTAAAACTATACCCGGTGGCGTCTGAGAAGAGCCTTTGTTCTGAGTATGTACAGTCGAGGACAAAGAGATGTATACACTTTTGGACCTAATCGAATGCGGTCGCCTACAATTTGTAGTGTAATTTGTTAGTGTATACATCTCTTTGTCCTCGACTGTACCTTACCCATTTCATAAACCCTCACAGCTTGATATAAGGATATGAGTAGCCCACGAGGGGCTGTGCGACGTTGCGGAGCTGGCACGAACCTTTTGGATACCTACTCATACTCGTAATACTCATCTTTAATCGATCCCGATCGCGATGCCCAGCAGCAGCGTGATCTTCAGGTGCATCCAGACGGTCCTGCGAGGCGGACTACAATTAATTATAATAAATAATAATAAAAAAAACTTTATGTCGAACGTGATATTTCCCACTATGTATAGGTAGGTGAAACATTTTACTGCCCAACTCGCACTAATATTAAACGATTTGAGGCGTGTGAATGTTTGGATGATTAGATGTAGAAATTTTGTAACTTGGTTAAAAAATGGGGTTAAGTATTCGATTTGAACAGGCACCCACGTTACACCCTGTTAAATGAATGACACTTCACATTTGTGTTCCAATATTATGTTAGGTTATAAGTGATTTGTCGTAAATTATTAGAATCTCAGTACTCAAATATTGTTCAAAAACAATATTGGACATTATATAAAGTAAAACGATTGCGTCTCTTAAAACGTATTATGCCTGTATGTGTTGTGACTTGTGGGAGGAAATATGCAGATGTCGTGTGCAAGGTTTGCGTGTTGGGGTGCGAGTCAGGTAACCTCCTAGCGAGTCCGGGCTGCGGCTTCAACATGGACCATTTCCCGAACATACAGGTTACAATTGTACGGGGGAAGTATACAATAATACAACCTGTTAAACCTTGCCACAACTCGCCTTTAAAAAAAATTGGTACCTACTCGAGTTGTCTTTTTGACGGTTCTAGATTTCAACGACTGGGAACACTGAGAAGCTTGACAACCACTGGCCTTTTGATCAGTGTTGCCGGATTAGACTTGTAAAATTGTAACTTGTAGCTTTGTGGAATGCCCTGACCCCTATTTCACCAACTTGACAATTGTCACCTGACACTGACAATTCGCCATACATTGCTTGTTCTAGAAGTAAAGGTGGTCGCTAGATTACTTGTGGATCCTGCAATGTACGGAGAATTGTCGTTGTCAGGCGATAGTTGTCAAGTTGGCGGAATAGCGGCCTGTGGCGTGGCCCGTTTCATGAAGCAACAAGTTACAAATTACAAGCGTAAGTCTCTTTTCAATACCTTTGGATAGAAACAGACTTCCGCTTGTAATTTGTAACTTGTTGCTTCATGAAAGGCGCCCCTGGGGTCACAGTCCCGGCCGGTGCACCCTGGGCGTCGCACAATAATATCCACCCGGGACATTTTTTTATCGGGCGATAATTACCGTCTATGGGACAGACGGTAATTATTTTTGGTAACATTCGGTAACAGTGTTCACAATTTGTGTCGACACGGGTAACATTCTTGGTCACAATGTGGTCGCAGTACTGTTGCGGCGACCAAAAGTGGGGAAGTTCCGACACATTTTTATGGTTACATTTAAGTAAACCAGCCCGGCTAGCATACTAATCGGCCATATATTTACGTTCGAACGTATAACTTTACGATTGTGCCCATTTTAACGTTACTTAGCTAACATGCTAATCTCGCAACATATATTTATGCCATAGCGTAAAATATATGTAGCAAAAAGAAGTGTATTGTTGCCAATATATACAACTGAATTTCTACCAATTATTACATTCTTTTCATTCGTTCAATCGCAGTCTATGGTTAGAGACCCCATATAATACTACTTAATTAAAGAGTAATAATAAGCACTGCCCTGCTACTAAAAAGTTGTACTCTTGTATTAAGTTGTATTATAATCGTTTTTCGTTTTTAGGGTTCCGTACCTCAAAAGGAAAAACGGAACCCTTATAGGATCACTTTGTTGTCCGTCTGTCTGTCTATCTGTCTGTCTGTCTGTCTGTCAAGACCCTTTTTCTCAGGAACGAGTGGAGGTATCAAGCTGAAATTTATATAAAATACTCAAGACTATTGTCCCTTGAAGCTGTGAAAAAAACAAACTTAAAAGCCAACGCAATCAAAAGATACAATCGTTTACGCTGCAAATTTTTGAGTTTTTCGACACTCGCAAAACCTACGGGGAGTACCCCGTAAACTCAGAAACTTGAAATTTGGCATGAAGCAACGCCATATATCACAGACAAAGGAAAAATTACGAAATGTAGACATTTTTAGTAAAATCATACAAAAAAATGCTTTTTTAAATTTCAAACTTAACACCTTTTTCCTCGTAAACGTGTGGAGGTGTTGAATTGAAATTCATGTCAAATACTCAGAGCTATAGGACCTTTCAGATGTAGCAAAACCAAACTTTTATGTCAACGCAATCAAAAGAAATTGCAATTTAAGTCGCATATTTTGAAACTGAGTACTCACAACAAACTCAAAACCTAAAGGGTACTTCCCGTTAACTCAGAAACTTGAAACTTGGCACGAAGAAACTTCATATAGCACAGACAAAGGAAAAATTACGAAAAGAAGACATTTGTATTAAAATCATACAAATATCATTTTTTGAAATTTTAAACTTACTACCTTTTTCCTCGTAAATGCGTAGAGGTATTAAATTGAAATTCATGTCAAATACTCAGGGCTATAGGACCTTTCAGATGTAGCAAAATCAAACTTTTATGTCAACGCAATCAAAAGAAATTGCAATTTAAGTCGCATATATTGAAACTGAGTACTCACAACAAACTCAAAACCTAAAGGGTACTTCCCGTTAACTCAGAAACTTGAAACTTGGCACGAAGAAACTTCATATAGCACAGACAAAGGAAAAATTACGAAAAGAAGACATTTGTATTAAAATCATACAAAAATATTTTTTTGCAATTTTTAACTTGCTACCTTTTTCCTCGTAAATGCGTAGAGGTATTAAATTGAAATTCATGTCAAATACTCAGGGCTATAGGACCTTTCAGATGTAGCAAAACCAAACTTGTATGTCAACGCAATCAAAAGAAATAGAAATTTAAGTCGTATAGTTTGAAACGGAGTACCCGCAAGAAACTCAAAACCTAAAGGGTACTTCCCGTTTACACAGAAACTTGAAACTTGGCACGAAGAAACTCTATATAGCACAGACAAAGGAAAAATTACGAAAAGTAGACGTTTTTAGTAAAATCATACAAAAAACATTTTTTGAAATTTTAAACTTACTACGTTTTTCCTCGTAAACACGTCTAGAGGTATTAAATTGAAATTCATATCAAATACTCATCTATAATACCTTTCAGCTGTAGCAAAACGAAAGTTTTACAAGTCCACGCAATCATAAGAAATAGCAATATAAGTCGCATAATTTAAAACTGAAAAAGGTGTATGTGAAGTCTCCAACCCGCACTGGGCTAGCGTAGGTATACGTAAGGGTATCAAAACCTAAAGGCACTTTCCCGTGAACTCAGTTTTATATCAACGCAATAAAAAGAAACAGCAATATAAGTAATCCGCTTATTTTGGCGTTCGCAACTACTCGCAAGGAATAAATCAAGGCCTAAAGGATGATTACTAAATTGATAAAGTGACCCTGTTTAAATTTATGCTCCCTCAGCTTTCCACATTGTAATGTTACGGATTCCATTTTCATTTATCATTTAGTAATAAACATACAACAACTTTTGCTTGTTATAGGTTTGTAGTACGGAACCCTCGGTGCGCGAGTCTGACTCGTACTTGGCCGGTTTTTATTTATTTACTTTACTCTCGCCCCGTTTTTCGTATAATATTTGTAAGTTTGTATCGTAATTCATTTTATGGTACAAGTGTTACTGTTTTCTTCGCATACTTGTTGAAATTGAGGAAAAGTAGATGTTAACTAAGGCTAAAGCTAACAATTGATTTATTAGAGGACAAGTTGCCCGCGCTGCTTCTCCCGCATAATTCAAAGAAAGTAGGCAAACCCGTGGGGTAAAATATAGCCTACCACCACCCAGGAACCCCAATCTATACGCATCCAAAGATTTTTTGAAACACACAAACTTGCAAAGCTTCAATTCACAGACTTTGTCCTCTTATAATATTAGGATAGATAATTTCAACAATTTCAACAATGGATAAGGAGAATTTGTATATACTTAAGTATAATTATTTTCGTTAATTATTTACTCCATAATAATTTTATTAGGTTTCTTGAAGATGCGCATATTATATTATGTTTTCGTACGCCTTTAAATGAAAGTAAATTACCACGGGTCGTGTTAATATGCGATATCGAAATCCAATTGTCAAGCAAATAGTCGTAGAAAAGTAATCCATCTAAACAGCAAACGAACTAATAAGTTTTGAAACTGAAACCGTGTATTGTGACAGAAATTTTCCAGATATCCTGCGGCCAATTGTATTGTTTTCATAGTGTCAAAATTTATCAGGGGTCTCGAGTGACCTACATAAAATTTTGTCCGTCAAAGGTTTATATCGTCACGTTTTATGTACCAAAGTCAAGAGCATGTTAGAATGTGACGTAAAAAAAGTAGTTTTATGTGCAAGACATATAAATGGTCACATTTTACGCAGAAGACGGTATACCATGTTAGCTCGTGACGGTAAAATTTTATACGTCGGTTGTGGGCATAAAAAATGTGCATAAAAGACGTCATTTTGTTAGTATGCTAGGGCCGCTTAAGATCTTAAGAAGTAATGAAAATACTGTTTGTTTGACAGTATGTTATTAATTCTAGAGGTCTTTAATCAACTTCTAGCATCTTTTGGGACAAAATATTTTTGCTCTTCTCTTCTTAATATTCCCAATAAACGATATAAAACATTATGCGGTATCTGATATTGTAGTGCCCATTGCTGAAGCTTATCCTTGAACACTAAACGGTTATTCTCATTTGCTTCGATTTCCGAATCTTTTGAAAATATCTCAAAATGGGATTCCGAATATTCTGAATCTCAGTTTCTTAGTTGTTTTCCGAGATTTTATTGAGTGGATATATGCTGAGGAATGGCAAATGGGTCTTGTTTTCCGATTCATTTTTAGGGTTCCGTAGTCAACAAGTTATAGTTAGTTTCGCCATATCCGTCTGGTAGCCATTAGAAAAGTAGGCACAACTAGTTACCGAGTAATAGTCGACCAACTTAAAATGTACTTAGAAAGGCCAACTTTCGTACAAATTTGGCCGACGCAACCATTTAGTTGGCGCGTGCGAGTCGATGTAACTAAGAAAGGCAGGCAACTGCGCTACACTGCGCGTGGTCAACACGCACTTGGCCGATGTTTTCAGTAATATTATACTTTGAGAACCAGTGACTCAATTATGAAATTATGTTCCGTTTGATCCCACTGTGTCAACACATTTACGGAACAGTTACGTAACTTTGGGACCAAATAGTGGTTACCAGTAACATTGTGTGCATTTTGTTCCGGAACACTTACATGTTAAGTGCACACAGTCACAAACTCGACACTATGTTCCCAAAAATACCATATGATATTTTTAGTCGCAATGTGTAGAAACTGTGCAGTAACAAAATAACCAACACGTTGGTAGTTCGAAATGTGTTCACAATATTACCACATTATTGCAACCAGATTTTTACTGTTTTTATGTGGTGGAACCGTTTCTACTCTGCGAGTACTTCTAGGAAATTGTTACTACTATCGAATTTTTGCGACCAGAAATGGTTGTATGGGGTAGCTTTCTAATCGGCTCAAATACCTTAATCCATCCTCTAAGGAGGTTAAAACGGGTTCTAACTGTTGAAAATATGTATGGGGGACACGTAATTTTAGAAGTAAGGAAATTCTTCGGTCATTCATATACTATTTGGTAAGCCATTAATTAGTCAAAATACGTAATCCAACTGCTACCAGAAAAGTAGGTTAGGTTAAGTTAGAACTGCGAGCCTTACAGAACCGAACAGCTGTAAGAAGTGTATGTGTTAGGTTAGGTTAGAATACGGCGTCCTAGAGTATAGGCGGACATAGGATGCTGCGGTCACTACCTGCACAAAATAGGGAGGGAGCCGAGCCCCGGTTGCCACTGTGGTGACCCAGATACGAGTATATGACACGGCACAGCACACTCTGCAGGTGTGTGGCAGATGGGCAACAGAGGGACTCCTATTTCTCAGTAAAAAAATCCAGTAAGCTTAGTAGACATAAAAAACATTCTTTATAAAAAGAAAAACAATTTAAGTAGAAACGTCTGATTTATAAAAACGTACACTTCAATTTAGATTTAGTAATTTAACCTTTCACGCTTAAACCCAAAACGGATCTATTAAATTTAGTGTAGAGATAATATGAGACCCTTAGAAGGACATAGAATAGTTTTTATCTCGAAAATCATCCCTTAAGATGGTAGAAGTTTGTTTGGGATAGCGATAATTAAGCTTGCGCCTAAAATAATTTTATAGCAACGTTTTCTAAGACGATAACAAGTTCTACGTGGGCGTAGTCGCGGGAGACAGCCGTCTAGTAGAATATAAATCTGATTATATTTGGAATTATAAGATGTTTCAAAATGAATCGGACGTTTTATTTAGTGAATCTTAGGCCCTTTACACACTGCGACTTTTAGCAGCGATGCAGTCGCGCGTTTTTGAAACGCGCGACTGCAGCATCGCGACACCAGCAATATAAAGTTGGGCCATTTGCGACTGCATCGCGACAGCATTGCGACTGCATCGCTGCTAAAAGTCGCAGTGTGTAAAGGGCCTTAGTGATATTGATATTAAAATAGCATGTATTTACTTGTAGAAATGTATGCAAATTAAAATAAATAAATAATATTAGTAGCTAATATACCTAGTCCATAAGCACAGAGGAATACATCGGTGGCGAGAAATTTCAAGCCAGGTTATACTTTTGATGAGTATACATAATATATGTTCACTGACCCATGTCGAAGTGTGCTTGCAGTTCGAACTTCGAAGCTGTGAATCCATTGTGGAAGTACGGACTCCTGAAAAGCAGGTGCATGACCCATCGTTGACGGCACTCGGACGGAGAACGTGTTAAGCCATATGTCTAGTTTATTTTTTAGGTCGTATTGTATGCGCGTAGTTGAATTGTTAGTTTATCTAATTTAAAAGTATGCCTACGCGTATTATGTAACCACCATACCACCAATAAAACAGTAATGTCCTTGTAAAATCACTTTAATAAATTCACACAATTATAAACACAGTTGTTCACATCTTGTTACGAGTTATGGGCTGTTTACATTTTGATTACTGATTAACGCGAGTTCAAGTGCGTGTAGCTTTTGTATGGACTTGCACTTATCACCGATCAACGTGTAAACAGGGCTTAAGTGGATTTAAAAGGAATCCTAATAAATACGTCAATTTATTGTGCGAGCTCCAAACAGTTAATTCGCCTGTAAGTTAAATACCACTGACTATCATAACAATTTATTCAAAAAGGTGTCTTAGGCACTACTCACTGTTATACTGTGTGGCAATCTACTAAGGAAATACTGATCTAATGACATAGACCAGGGGTCAGCAACCTTTTAGCAACCAAGGGCCACATAGGAGCTAACAAAAAAGACGCGGGCCGCACATCTAAATTATTTGTGACTTTATCAGACAATTCCAAAATTCTGATTTCAACGACCTTTGCATACAAAACAGCCAGCGGGCCGCAAGCAAGGGTCTATGAATGACATGCTCAATTAGTGACACCATCTTTAGTATTTCAGCAATCAATTCCTTAACTGAGGGTTTTTAAAATGGTTTTAAGTTTATTGTCAAAATTTCAATGATCACTTTTCTCTAACTAAAATTAGAGTGAATAAGTAACGAGAGTATTTTTTTAATTATTGTCAAAGCTGACGGCGAATTTCCTTTTTGGAGTCTATTCCACGTCGTGATACCAATAACCTCAACATTGACAGGATAGTTACAAAGGTCGTTTGCTTATTTAAAAATCTAGAAATGATAAAACTGTTTTATTATCAGTACCTCTACAAAGCACAAAGGGCGGGGCTGGCATGCGCGGTCCCCCGGGGCCGGGCCCTATAGGGAGCCGGCTACAGACCCGCTAACCTAACTGACCCCTCACCCCTTCTACGGCGCCGGCGTCCAACTCGCTACCAACATCATTATATTACATCAATCAACCATCACTAGGTACTATTGCCACAGATATCTCGCATGCAAGTATAATCTTTGTTTGTATTGAACTTGACACGTGTTTGAGGTCAGTTGAACGCCAGTCCGCTGACAAAGCGTAGCTGAGATTCTACGCCGGACAATAATATACTTAAATACTTAACGTAATGATATCGATTGTAATGGTACAAGCAGTTTCATCTATATTAAACACTTTATTTTAAAAGCAGTGAGTGATTTCAACAATCCAAACAACTAAAACTATCTTACTCACAATTAATACTGATGAACTTAAACTAAAATAAAGAAACGATTTCTCAAAACGACATCAGACAATTGATCACAACACTTCGATTAAGCTGAAATAAACGAGTACAAAATATTTTAAAGTTGATTTTATCTATGCGTTATATGTATACACATAGGCAAACAAAAAATTCGAAATGCTTTTACGTTAAATAATAATTCTCGAAAATCTATCTTGGTCTTAACTTAGCACCCAGCGAGGCTCCAGCGAACCGCCATCGTTCTCATTCCCTCTAACCACCGCATGCCAAGAGAAACAACCAATGTTAAGTAAAATTAGACATACAATCTCATACATTGTACAAGTTACGAGGAACGTGCTCATTCACGCACACACCGGCAGTTCAGGCTTAGTAGATATGTGGGTTGTTTGTCTCGCCATGTTGTGGTGGTAATAATCTATTATTTCGAGCGGCACCAAATGATCAGAACTTCCTACCTAACACTACGCCATAGAAGTTGTAATGTGCCTAAGCATAGTGGGTCATAAAGTTCCTCTTAAATCGATACATGGATATAAATTATAAAGTGCGCGTCGAAGAAAGAGAGACGGGTGGTTCGCGGGCCTCTTTTACCATTAATCCGGAATATTTACATTCCACTGCCCTCTCAAGATATGTACACTTACACAATTTCTTTGGTTCCGTTGTAAACCTTTTAACAAACTATTTGTGATGATTACAATCTTTATTAAACCTTTCGAGGTTACTGACATTTAACTAAATTACGTACAAATGTACTTCAATACTTAGCCAAATAATTATGGTTAGTACTTATAAAATATAAATGATCACCAATGAACAGCGCTCATAATCACATACATGCCATAACCCAATTGTTTTAAAGCTCTTTTGTGTTAAAAATAAATACAAGCAGTAAGAAATGAACCCCGATAAAGTATTCCCCCCAGCGCATATACTCTACGAACGTGAATGTGTACACAGTGTATCAATTTATTATTGAGCCGGTCCAATGTTACAAACAATGTTATTTAGCATCAACTAGCTATTATGTCGTTTTAGGCCTCGAGATATTTGTGTCGTTCCCAGGCAAAAGGTACCGACCTAAGCACAAATGATCATTATTACCAATCCACAAAATTGGGCCTTTTGACTGGTTACGATACATTAATAGTAAACGATCTGTATTTTCTTAACTTTCTCTTAATACTAACGCAATTAACTTTCATTAAAATCTGAGATATAAGGTGTAGGTAAAATTTGAACCCAGTGCGTAACAATATTTTACGTCACACCTGTCCTTAATGCGAGTTTTACTGCACGCTGCGCGTACGGGAAAACTCGCATTGTGACCAGGTGAAGACGTAAAATTTTGTACTTAACAGGGGCGGTAATTCGGAAAGCCCCAGAGCGCATATTTAACTATGACCTTCACCTTCAGTTCGGGCCACAAACACCTGCGATCTAGGGTAGGGCATTCACGAATTCACCGCACTAGTTACGTAATGTACTATTATCGTGCATCCAAGAAAGTTGTTAAAACACGCTGCCTCGCCAGATATTCATTTTCGGCCGTAGTCACAAACGGTCGAAAAACCAATTTGAACTAAAATGGCCTTAAAATTAGTTAGTTTTTATTTGTCACTTAGATATATGTGTTCGTAAGAAAGGGACAAAGCACATTTTGTTGAGGGGGTTACAGTATTCAGACCATCATACCTACACCCTACATTTAACATTGAGTCTAAACTGAACGACTATTCTTAATGTTAACATTTCGAGTAACTAAAGTCAGGAACATTAGAAATGGATAATCATGGTAGCATCACATATATTAGACAGTATGAAAGTCGTCACCAAGTGTATTTATGACGACGATCCTCGATCTTTAGAAGTAGTATGATACTGACCTCGGAAATAAATAACGAACAATAAACTTAATAATATCAATATGTAGACAAAAAATTGCTTTCAAAGATACACTGCAAAGTTTTAGTCGCCCCTGTTTTTAAAGTAGGCAAACAAGTCATAAACGCAAAATGATTGCTTAACAGATGATTTCAAGACACAATGTTATAGAGGCTGACCAGCGAGTGTTGTTATAAGCAATTAGCATTATTTTTATGGCAACAAGTTTGCCTACCTACCAACACTGACAATTAATACCTTTTTCCCCCCAGTCACAATGGTGCATTTGGTGTTTACCTGTGGCTCATTTTACAAAGATACAGTTATACTAGATAAAACTCAGGTGCTTTCTCACTAACCGTCATTACTTGTAAAATTGTAACTTGGTGAAACGGCTCACTACATGAGTTTCTCTAAACATGCTACCATATCGCTGGGACACGCTCACGCCTCACTGGTCTAATTACACTTTATCCGAAAATGTGAGCAGATTCTGTCAAACGAACACAAGCAACGCATATGTGCTCTGATTATGAGCTAGTTTTCGCGTGCGATAGGGTTTACTCTTAACCTTTGGTATGCCGCGGCTGCCGGAGTTACAATATGGTTCTGTGCCGACGCGGATCCGCGTTCTCTATTCGCGACGCTATTCCTATAAAAACTATAGAAAACGTACCAACCGCGTGGGGTCGTTGGAGCGCCGATTCACGTTCCGGCAGTAAAACGGGATTCCACGGATCCACGCTATTTAACCTAGAAAAACGGAACAAATCTCTTGGGATCGTTTGAGCGCGGATCCGAGTTCCGGCAGTACAACGGGATTCCACGGACCCACGCTATTTAACCTAGGAAAACGCAACAAATCTCGTGGGATCATTTGAGCGAGGACCCGAGTTCCGGCAGTATAACGGGATTCCACGGATCTACGCTATTTAACCTAGAAAAACGGAACAAATCTCGTGGGATCGTTTGAGCGCGGATCCGAGTTCCGGCAGTACAACGGGATTCCACGGATCCACGCTATTTAACCTAGCAAAACGGAACAAATCTCGTGGGATCGTTTGAGCGCGGATCCGAGTTCCGGCAGTATAACGGGATTCCACGGATCCACGCTATTTAACCTAGAAAAACGGAACAAATCTCGTGGGATCGTTTGAGCGCGAATCCGAGTTCCGGCAGTATAACGGGATTCCACGGATCCACGCTATTTATGATGGTTTCACATTCACACCAAAGGTTAAAGTTAACGTACAAAGTGTCGCACGTTTGTGAGAGAGTGTATGCGCTCAGGTGGCCCGTGCGCGTTTAGCACGCGATAGCCTCCGAGATGGGGTTCTCGGTGATGCGGATGACCGGCGAGTGGCGGCACGGGCGGCGGCGCTCGCCGGACAGCCGGCGGAACGCCACGATCTTCGTCGGCGACAGCGGCGCCACTGCAACCGAACCACTCAGAGGCTCTAGTATAAGTTTTACCGAAACAAAACTTTACGATCGCGTTTGCGTTTTACCCTCAAATTGTATGGGATTTGACAGCTAAACGCAAACGCGGTCGTAACGTTTTGTTTCGGTAATGCTTATACTAGAGCCTCTGACGTTAACGTCTCTGCCCGCAGACCCCTCTTTCCCAGTGGCACTTTGGGCAAGAAGGGACCCACCCGGTATCCCCTTCGAGGGTTTTTGAAAGGGTTTTTCGTAATGCTTTGCTTACCAAAGCCGATGCTCCTCAAAAACCATTCATTTGGCTATTAACCCGTCGAATGCCCGCCAAAGTCAAAATTCCATTCAAAATTTAAAGTATAATCAGTAGGTACACAAGTACAAAATTGCTGTAGACTAACGTTACTGGACACTTGACGGGTTAAAGCGGTATCCCCTTCAAAGGGTTTTTGAAAGGGTTTGCTTAACAAAGCCGATGCTCCTCAATACCCATTCATTTGGCTTTTAAAGCACAATGAATGGGTATTCAACATGAGGAAGCGCTTCAACCCTTTAAAAAGAGCTTTAAAAAGCCTTTCGAAAGGGTTTTTCTATCAGTAGCGGTAGCGCCCCGTAAAGGAAACCCCTTCATACGGCTAAGTTAAATGAATGAGTTGAAGGACAGCAAGTGATTTGGGCTATTAAACGAACGACTAACCCGTTCAAAGGCTTTTTTCTGGGAAGGGGTGGGCGGGTCCCTGTGGGCAAGTGCCCAGGGCCCCGCGATCGATAGGGGTTCAAATACAAAGTCCCTAGTTCCTGTCAGATCACCAAGCGATAACCAATCTACTCGTATTATACCCAGGCCCTCTGCCCGTCGAACCCATATGCCTCGTTTACAAGCCGAAGCGAGGGCACGAGGCACGGGGAGTGGCCGGGCTAGTGGGCAGGACGCCCGTAAAATGGGGTATTGCGCCCGTCCTGCCCACTTTACTTACACATGTGTGACAACGAGGGCTGTCCATATATTACGTAATATCAAAATAGGGTATGACCATTGGATGACGGTAGTCGTTTTATTAGGTGGGGAGGGTTCATTCAATGAATTAACAGTATGATGATGGGGAGGGGGGTCACCATTGGATGACGTTAGTAATTTTCACTAGGCGGGGAGAGTCAATTCAAATTAACAGTATGATTTGGACCATTTGATGACGGTTATCAGTTTATTAGGCGGGGGGGTCAAAAAACGACGACGTAATATATGGACAAGTCCTAAGCATAGACAATACAAACTCTGAAATTACCCTTTTCGCCTCCCCCGTCGAACCCATAGAGAAAGGATAGAATAGAGGGACTCACACATTGTCGTCACGGGTACAATACGATTTAAGCCCGCATCACACATAGTTAAATTGTCGTAAGCTGTCAAATTAACTATTGACCGCCACCGCAGGCCACGCCAGTCTGTGAGAGGAGATCCTCGATATTTCAGGTTTATATACTTTAGGCCTCTCATAGACGTGCGCGGCCTGCGGACGCGGACAATAGTAAATTTGACAGCTAATGACAAGTTTAATTCTGACCGCCGCGGCCAGGCCGCGTCAGTATGATGCGGGCAGTCTTCAGGTCCTTCTTGTCAGGTTCATGTACGTGTATCTCTTTTAGGCATTTGCTAGGACTCCATCTATTAAATCCTTTATCTACAGTCGAATCCCTTTGACACCCCTGCGGCCCTGTGACGCTACTATTTACAAGATGTAGTGCATAATTGTTTTCCATGGTATCTTCACCGAAACGTACGAACGTATCTTGCTATTTCAGTCGGTCACAGTACAAAAAGTAATGCGGTTGACTGAAGTAGCATGACAAATACGAATATTTCCGAGAAAATACGCTGGAAAACAATGAACTACATCTGTAGTAGGTAGGTAACATCGGACACGCTAACCGACTGTGCCGCGTAAGTACACTTCATTTATTTTGAATATTTGTTCCCGAGTCATGGATGTTTTCTATGTATTTAAGTATAATTTATTTATCTATATAAGTATGTATATCGTCGTTTAGTACCCATAGTATAACCTTTGCTTAGTTTGGGACTAGGTCGATTTGTGTAAGATTGTCCCCAAATATTTATTTATTTATTTTAGGGATACAATTATTACAGCCATATTAAAGGGATTGCGTAAATTTTCGAATTAGCGTTACAACCACTTATCTGACATGTTTCAAAATCAAAAATAACATATACTCATATTTACTTAACGTACATACGAAATGTTACGTGATGGACTAGCAGATCATCTTTCGACAGGATATATTAACTTTAATTATGACCAGTAAAAATGGTTGGAGCATAAACGTTACCGAATAATTATAAAAGTTTATTCACTGATCCTGACCTATACGATAAATTGACACTTATGTAAGTACGTATATTAATACCCCTGACTGTATCATTTCTGGGTCGTCAAGTAAATCAACACAAAAAGTACAGGACTCACTATCATTTTCAGATATCTTCTACCTCGGACGGTAGTTGCTTTTTGAATACTATTACGCATTTAGGCCAACCCAAATAATCAAGTATAAATGGTAGCGTTCCCTTTAGTGATATAATATACAGGGCGTCCCACGCCCATGCCACATGGAGGGAAAGTACCTTAAATATTGTAGATAGAAAATTTTACTGAAAGAAGACATTATTTTAATTTTAAAAACAATTTTAACTGCGTTCATAGATTTTTGAATAATTATACGTTTGAACCGGGAATCGAACCCGCTACACGAGAAAAAAAATCATCCTGTACCTTTATCATACCGATCGAAAGGGTTCATCAGAAGGATTATTTTTTGCGAAATAACATAGTGTCAGAAATAAAAGGAAGACCATTTATTTTAACATTTTTAATACAAAATTAATCAATTTATCAAAATATCAAAATAATTTACGCGTCTTTCGGCTCAGGATACGGCTCGATTTGTTGCATACAACCAGGTACCTGCTAATTACGTATCTCTTTATCATTTTATCATGCCCTTAAATTATAATAGGGAAATGATGCATATTTCTCAAGAGGGTACATTGATTAGTAATAGGTACTTATGATAATGTCAGTTGTATGTCCTTACGGCAATGTTAGCTTTTCATTAATCTGAACGAAATTCCACATCAAATGTTAAAATTCATGGTCTTCCTTTTATTTCTGACACTATGTTATTTAGCAAAAAATAATCCTTCTGATGAACCCTTTCGATCGGTATGATAAAGCTACAGGATGATTTTTTTTCTCGTGTAGCGGGTTCGATTCCCGGTTCAAACGCATAATTATTCAAAAATCTATGAACGCAGTTAAAATTGTTTTTAAAATGAAAATAATGTCTTCTTTCAGTAAAATGTTCTGTATACAATATTTAAGGTACTTTCCCTCCATGTGGCATGGGCGTGGGACGCCCTGTATAACACTCAACCTTAAACTGCCCAGTAATGGCCCACAAAGGATTGAAGAACAGTATACAATACGACATAAATCGTACTTGGATGACAGCTGTCAAAAGTTCGAAGAAAGATCTCACAAACTGTAGTCACAGTCTGAACACAACGATGGAAACGGCACTTAAAAATCAGTTTATAAGTAAGACTTAGCGTGTCATACCAAAAATAATACTAATCATCACTACACATCAAAGCACTACTGACTACAAGAATATGTTAAATGCGAAAACAATTGCGTGAGATCGACAATTGTTCAAGAACAATAGAAGTTTTATAAAAAATACTCTATCATATTTACAATCAGCATCATATACTAAGTATTAGCCAAATATAAAACACGTCTTTATTACCATAGGAGTAAGGATGTGTTACGATATATTTGGCTGCTTAAGCTACCTACTAACTATACGATTACTCCAGTCCAGCTGGTGGTTAACGGAACCACTAACGTTAGATAGTGTAAAATTTAGTAAATTATATTTTTGTTTGAAAAAAAGAATGGGTTGTCCTATCGCTCCCTCCAAAAGTTATTCACTTCATTGGTATTTCATTGCACGCTTTACAAATTGTTTTCGCACATAGCACAAGAGATACTAGAAAATAAATGGGTGACTTACTTGTTCTACGAAAGCTCTAGACGGTCACAGTTCCTGGCTGAGGTTCACTACGGCAGGGCGTGCTTATTTTTTGCAGTTGCACAACACCTACCAGGTGGGAAATAAAAATAAAACAAATAGAATGAGATATACGAATAACACGTGCTAGCTAATGTTGTGGCTCGAGAATACTTGAATGTTTCCGGTCTGTAACGGTTGTTTATGAGTTGACCGATTATTTACAATCCCTTTCGCGGTCCCGCAGGAGCAGGACACATCTATAAGATAGAATGAGATGCTATACAGACACCTTATAGCTACTCCCTGCTCTTGCAGGACCGTGACGTAGCATATATTTCTCAATTTGGTCAGCATGAGAATTTAATTGAAATCACTTGGTTGATAGAATGAATCACAACGCTGATGATAATCTCTTTGGAGCAATTCTTTAGCCACAGACACATATGCAAAAGATGACTAGGAAATTAATTATTCGTTTTCAATGTTTAAGTTATAAGTAACGGTATATTTTTAATGTACTTTTAACGATTTGTGACAGTTATTTCTTAGTCATCCTATAGTAAGTCTAATAAATGTGTAAAATAAAGACCAAGAATAGTGTTTCTAATAAGTAACTATGCGTAAGGTAACGTGAGAAAACAACATGCAATATTCGTGGATAAATTAGTACGTTAACAGGAATAGGTTATAACATAATTGTGATTAAGTAAAATATTACATTTAGGTATTACCATGGACCTATACTGCTCAACAATTAAGCCTACTGCTTCTGGTATTTTTTACAGTTCCATCTTCTAATAAATGGAAATTTAAAACATCTAGCGTTAATAACATTTCCACAGAGAACCAACCTTTGAACATCTACCGACTAGCGCACACAACAACTAAGATCAAAAGGGGAAACCGAGCATTTCCAATTAAATATGGTGCTAAGTTTTCCCACTCATACATACCGGATTGAGATGGCCGCAAAATGCATTATCCAGGCTCAAACGTAATTAACAAAACAAAAAAAAATGCTTCAGAACATATTTAGAATACAATTGTTCGATCTAAAAAACTGCTGCCATTATTTGAATAATGTAGTATGTTTACGAAATAAACGGGTAAAAGAAATATTAAAAAAACACTAAGAATGATTTCAATACTTTAATGCTGTCCGAAAGCCATAATTCATCTATCATCTAACAAAATATTGTTTACATTCCAGAAGTAGGGAACCTTTAGAAAATAACAACAATCTGACGTTTACTTGGATGACGCGGCCAAATAGATGCAATTGCCATGTACGAGTCAGCTGTCCATGACTACTGGAAGGCCTTACCTACGCAATGTAATGCTACTTGGGTTCGTAGGTTTGATGTCTATTTCCAAATAATGGCATCGTGAAACTGTGGTTGCGTTCGTTGCATCTATCGAGCGAGGCGTGGTGTGGTTTAGAATGTCAGTTATTAAAATGCAAAGCTAGCCGGTGCACATTCGCACTAAGAGCAAGACAATGTTAACCTTAATGTCAATAAGTCCATTATAGTGAATTACACATTAAAAGCACTAAAAGCGGTCTTTTTTTCGTTAATGACGATGTTATTAAATTTGTTATACAACTAGAGTACTCGCGCATCCAAACTGGGGACACATTAATATTTATTGTTAATTTGTTTTATTAGAAACATACACCGAATTTACAGTCACGTGCATAAATTTTATAATTGATAAACATATCGAGAAGGGGCGTATTTAAATTATAGAATTTTATATAAGGTTTTATAGAGACGGAAAATGAGACGTAGGATTCAAAATGAATTGTTTTTCATGGAGTTAAGAATTCCTTATATAACCTACCCGTCATCGAGGGCTTGAATAAACATATTTTTAAGTGTTTGTGGCACGCAAGTATTTGGCAACAGAGCATGAAATTCCTCACGTGTACGCTACGTGAACAGTTGACAGAGATTTTAGCGTTTGGAATCATTCAATAAACACTGTTTATGTTGGACTGTTATAGGATAATTGAATGTATAAATCAGTATATATTCATTAAAAAATATATACAAACATTACCTATCCTACATCTAATAAATTTTTGTATAACTTACGACCTTGAACAGGACGAAATTTAGGTATAGTATAATTACCATTTTTTCTCTTATACAATAGATAATTTGTTGATCATATTTATATTTTATCTCAAACATTGCAATGTAGGCATAATCTATTATTTAATAGCACATTTACCCGTCACCGAATTTCATTTGAATGGACCAAGTACTCGTCAAGTTAGATACAAGTTACTATTAACCATAGCACTAATGTATAGGATACATGTTCCACCATTAACCATTTTTAAAAGGGCTAGCACAATTAACCATCCCTGAATAAACACTGCCATCCTTTTCATTATAGTACAGATTAAGGAGTAGATTTTAATCTACTATATTTTCAGTGCAGATCATACGTATTACGTATGGCCAAGGATATTAAGCGGTGAACCAGTTAACCTACGGCAAACCAGCATCGATATATGTTTCAAAAAATAATATATTGTTATTACGCCATTTCGGTTTCATGAAGGTATAATGGGAATAATGGTGCTAGCCCTTACATTTCCCAAATGCGAGTGGATGCAACATAACTGCAGGCTTTGCTGTCCTCCAGCCTACTTACCGTAGCCCTCTCCCTGCAGAAAGAGGCGGAACGCTTCGGATATCTTGCCGGGTTGCTCCTCGAGCACCATGCCGCAGTCGGAGATCTGAAACGTACAGCCGAGAGCGATCACAGTGATTGCAGACTGTGGGAGTAAGGCGCGGATACGACTTCCAGCGGCAGCGGTGCGCCACTCCAAGTCGTGGCAGAACCGTGAAAATATTGTTACGATATATTTGGCCACTTGGGCTGCTACTAAATATCTATATGATGATAAGTATATGCTCAAGGTTCTTACCCCCTACATAAACCTTCATCCCGTTGGAGTTGTTGGGGTGTAGCCGGCCGTTGAAGGTGACGGTGTCCTCGACGTGCGGCGACAGTGCGCCGGTGATGTTCAGTACGGGGGCCTTGATGGTAGCGGCGTCACGAGAGATGTCTAGTCGTTGAACAGAGACAGGTTGGCGACACTAACCTTCATCCAGGTGGAGTTGTTGGGGTGAAGCCGGCCGTTGAAGGTGACGGTGTCCTCGACGTGCGGCGACAGTGCGCCGGTGATGTTCAGTACGGGGGCCTTGATGGTGGCGGCGTAACGAGAGATGTCTAGTCGTTGAACAGAGACAGGTTGGCGACACTATCCTTCATCCAGGTGGAGTTGTTGGGGTGTAGCCGGCCGTTGAAGGTGACGGTGTCCTCGACGTGCGGCGACAGTGCGCTGGTGATGTTCAGTACGGGGGCCTTGATGGTGGCGGCGTCACGAGAGATGTCTAGTCGTTGAACAGAGACAGGTTGGCGACACTAACCTTCATCCAGGTGGAGTTGTTGGGGTGTAGCCGGCCGTTGAAGGTGACGGTGTCCTCGACGTGCGGCGACAGTGCGCCGGTGATGTTCAGTACGGGGGCCTTGATGGTGGCGGCGTCACGAGAGATGTCTAGTCGTTGAACAGAGACAGGTTGGCGACACTAACCTTCATCCAGGTGGAGTTGTTGGGGTGTAGCCGGCCGTTGAAGGTGACGGTGTCCTCGACGTGCGGCGACAGTGCGCCGGTGATGTTCAGTACGGGGGCCTTGATGGTGGCGGCGTCACGAGAGATGTCTAGTCGTTGAACAGAGACAGGTTGGCGACACTAACCTTCATCCAGGTGGAGTTGTTGGGGTGAAGCCGGCCGTTGAAAGTGACGGTGTCCTCGACGTGCGGCGACAGTGCGCCGGTGATGTTCAGTACGGGGGCCTTGATGGTGGCGGCGTCACGAGAGATGTCTAGTCGTTGAACAGAGGCAGGTTGGCGACACTAACCTTCATCCAGGTGGAGTTGTTGGGGTGTAGCCGGCCGTTGAAGGTGACGGTGTCCTCGACGTGCGGCGACAGTGCGCCGGTGATGTTCAGTACGGGGGCCTTGATGGTAGCGGCGTCACGAGAGATGTCTAGTCGTTGAACAGAGACAGGTTGGCGACACTAACCTTCATCCAGGTGGAGTTGTTGGGGTGAAGCCGGCCGTTGAAGGTGACGGTGTCCTCGACGTGCGGCGACAGTGCGCCGGTGATGTTCAGTACGGGGGCCTTGATGGTGGCGGCGTCACGAGAGATGTCTAGTCGTTGAACAGAGACAGGTTGGCGACACTAACCTTCATCCAGGTGGAGTTGTTGGGGTGTAGCCGGCCGTTGAAGGTGACGGTGTCCTCGACGTGCGGCGACAGTGCGCCGGTGATGTTCAGTACGGGGGCCTTGATGGTGGCGGCGTCACGAGAGATGTCTAGTCGTTGAACAGAGACAGGTTGGCGACACTAACCTTCATCCAGGTGGAGTTGTTGGGGTGTAGCCGGCCGTTGAAGGTGACGGTGTCCTCGACGTGCGGCGACAGTGCGCCGGTGATGTTCAGTACGGGGGCCTTGATGGTGGCGGCGTCACGAGAGATGTCTAGTCGTTGAACAGAGACAGGTTGGCGACACTAACCTTCATCCAGGTGGAGTTGTTGGGGTGTAGCCGGCCGTTGAAGGTGACGGTGTCCTCGACGTGCGGCGACAGTGCGCCGGTGATGTTCAGTACGGGGGCCTTGATGGTGGCGGCGTCACGAGAGATGTCTAGTCGTTGAACAGAGACAGGTTGGCGACACTAACCTTCATCCAGGTGGAGTTGTTGGGGTGTAGCCGGCCGTTGAAGGTGACGGTGTCCTCGACGTGCGGCGACAGTGCGCCGGTGATGTTCAGTACGGGGGCCTTGATGGTGGCGGCGTCACGAGAGATGTCTAGTCGTTGAACAGAGACAGGTTGGCGACACTAACCTTCATCCAGGTGGAGTTGTTGGGGTGTAGCCGGCCGTTGAAGGTGACGGTGTCCTCGACGTGCGGCGACAGTGCGCCGGTGATGTTCAGTACGGGGGCCTTGATGGTGGCGGCGTCACGAGAGATGTCTAGTCGTTGAACAGAGACAGGTTGGCGACACTAACCTTCATCCAGGTGGAGTTGTTGGGGTGTAGCCGGCCGTTGAAGGTGACGGTGTCCTCGACGTGCGGCGACAGTGCGCCGGTGATGTTCAGTACGGGGGCCTTGATGGTGGCGGCGTCACGAGAGATGTCTAGTCGTTGAACAGAGACAGGTTGGCGACACTAACCTTCATCCAGGTGGAGTTGTTGGGGTGTAGCCGGCCGTTGAAGGTGACGGTGTCCTCGACGTGCGGCGACAGTGCGCCGGTGATGTTCAGTACGGGGGCCTTGATGGTGGCGGCGTCACGAGAGATGTCTAGTCGTTGAACAGAGACAGGTTGGCGACACTAACCTTCATCCAGGTGGAGTTGTTGGGGTGTAGCCGGCCGTTGAAGGTGACGGTGTCCTCGACGTGCGGCGACAGTGCGCCGGTGAAGTTCAGTACGGGGGCCTTGATGGTGGCGGCGTCACGAGAGATGTCTAGTCGTTGAACAGAGACAGGTTGGCGACACTAACCTTCATCCAGGTGGAGTTGTTGGGGTGTAGCCGGCCGTTGAAGGTGACGGTGTCCTCGACGTGCGGCGACAGTGCGCCGGTGATGTTCAGTACGGGGGCCTTGATGGTGGCGGCGTCACGAGAGATGTCTAGTCGTTGAACAGAGACAGGTTGGCGACACTAACCTTCATCCAGGTGGAGTTGTTGGGGTGTAGCCGGCCGTTGAAGGTGACGGTGTCCTCGACGTGCGGCGACAGTGCGCCGGTGATGTTCAGTACGGGGGCCTTGATGGTGGCGGCGTCACGAGAGATGTCTAGTCGTTGAACAGAGACAGGTTGGCGACACTAACCTTCATCCAGGTGGAGTTGTTGGGGTGTAGCCGGCCGTTGAAGGTGACGGTGTCCTCGACGTGCGGCGACAGTGCGCCGGTGATGTTCAGTACGGGGGCCTTGATGGTGGCGGCGTCACGAGAGATGTCTAGTCGTTGAACAGAGACAGGTTGGCGACACTAACCTTCATCCAGGTGGAGTTGTTGGGGTGTAGCCGGCCGTTGAAGGTGACGGTGTCCTCGACGTGCGGCGACAGTGCGCCGGTGATGTTCAGTACGGGGGCCTTGATGGTGGCGGCGTCACGAGAGATGTCTAGTCGTTGAACAGAGACAGGTTGGCGACACTAACCTTCATCCAGGTGCAGTTGTTGGGGTGTAGCCGGCCGTTGAAGGTGACGGTGTCCTCGACGTGCGGCGACAGTGCGCCGGTGATGTTCAGTACGGGGGCCTTGATGGTGGCGGCGTCACGAGAGATGTCTAGTCGTTGAACAGAGACAGGTTGGCGACACTAACCTTCATCCAGGTGGAGTTGTTGGGGTGTAGCCGGCCGTTGAAGGTGACGGTGTCCTCGACGTGCGGCGACAGTGCGCCGGTGATGTTCAGTACGGGGGCCTTGATGGTGGCGGCGTCACGAGAGATGTCTAGTCGTTGAACAGAGACAGGTTGGCGACACTAACCTTCATCCAGGTGGAGTTGTTGGGGTGTAGCCGGCCGTTGAAGGTGACGGTGTCCTCGACGTGCGGCGACAGTGCGCCGGTGATGTTCAGTACGGGGGCCTTGATGGTGGCGGCGTCACGGGAGATACCGAGGTCGGTGCGGCGCAGGTACGCGTCGATGAACAGCGACAGGTTGGTCGGGTTCACGTTGCGGTTGAAGTGCATGCGGTACATCTGGGTGAGATCGTGGTTGCGCTCCTCGGGGAACTGGAAGTATGAATTAACTTATCGTTTACCACAGCGATGGACACATGACTGCAGAATTAATTCTATTGTTTCTATTACGTCTGCCTCCTGGCCGGACGATACTATTTCTCGTTGTCTATACCGCGGAATAGCGTTCGCAACGGACTGAACTTATTTGGGTAATTTTCCTGATATTGTTTTCCTGATACTTACTTCATTTTCGCAATTGAGTTTCTACATATATTGTGTGTTAGTAGTAAGTAAAGCATCAGGTGTATTAAATAGAGTTAAAAAAATCGAGAGCAATGATAAACATGTTATTTTACTAAAAATACTATCTAAGTCGCTTGCATTAGATTGAAAGATGAATCAAGTAATTACAACCAAATTATGGCAATGCAACAAAAAACAACACGATCGCTTAATTGCAATTTGCTTTCTTTGTCTGCTAAGCCGGTGAGTTTCATACTCATAAAGGCACTAACTAATGGTTTGGTTTTAGTGTTTGACCTTCCGAAACTCGACAAAGCTAGGGGGATTATAAATTCTACTTATTTTTTTTACGGATCGACTTATTGGCTATTTGGTAGCTACCGGGTTCCGAAAGGTACAGTCGCGAACAGGGATCGTTGAGGCATTTGACACGGTAACGTATAAACCGAGTAATGCAAATCCGTCTGTGTTCTATATACGAGTTCAATCAAGCCCCAAGTGACTCAACAATGACGCTTCGCGACTGTACATCAAAGAAGCGTTGCGTCAAACTGAAGGCATACTGGCACTTATTCGGTTAACTTCATCGAAAGCTGTAGCAAAGGCTGTCTTAAAATAGGCAAGCTGGTGTAAATCGAGTTATGTGTACGTCTGTACATTGCTATTTAAAAAAAATCGCCATTGCGAAAAGAAAAATACGGAATAAAAAGTTTCTACGTATCCTTTACAGTCTGCCTACTTATTTGTTAATTAATTTTATTCCCAACACTTATGACACACACGTACTTTGTCCATTGGACGTCGCTGAAGCCGAACCAGTAATATCCGGAATGGACAGGTTCCAACTCGAACAGTGAAGTGAGCGTCGGAAATGAAATAGGTATTTCTCTGCAGCTTCCAATGACCCAGTTCAAAACGTCCGGACATTGGTTCTATTTCTATTAAATTCTAAAGGCTTGGCCACGGTTTCGGGCAACGGCAACATTAATATATGCCATAACAAAGTCAGCTACAATATGTGACAAGTCTTAAAGGCACTTTTTTTTTTTTTACGTTGGGGAAATGCGTTTACGAATACCACCCCGGATAGGACGGGTAAGATATAGAGGTGTATCAGATAATTGTTCGCGCTTTGTTGTGGCAGATATTAATGCTGACTTTACATAGCATAGGCAACGGTGACCGCTTACCATCAGGTGAGCCGTACACTTGTTTGCCATAGACTTGGCATACAAAAAAAGAGCGAAAAGTCAGCTCGCAGTCTCGCTTCAACCTATGGTACACCGCTAAAGCTGCTCGTGTCCGGGTGGCAACTATTCCGCAGTGACCAATTAAGTTCAAAGTATTCATTATCTGTGCACATTGATATCCAAATGAATTATGAATACTAGGCAAATTGAATAACCCAGTTTAGCAGATTGTTGTTCCAACTTTTGAATGGTCTTTGGACATTGGTAGCTCTATTAGGCTCTTGTTATAAAATACAAAATCTAGCAACACTTTTTGTGGTGTCAGTAAATGTTTGGCCTATTTATTTCTAGTTACACTGTATAAAAGCGAAAGAAGCCAAAACGCGGTGATAAATAACTTAAATGAGGAGAAGCTACTCTCAAAGCGTGCTTACCGGACCCCTGGTAGGGATTCGCTAAAACAAAAGCGTATTTTTAATGTTTTAAACGGGGCCCGTCACGAAAACATTGTCACAACTGATTCGAGAAATTTCTCCGGAAATTCGGACCGCTATTACAAGTGTCTACGCCGCACGACAAGTGGTTGAAAGCGTCCATGGCACCATGGAGCGGAGGTTCGACTGTGCGTCGGTAGATCTATGCCGCTTTACCGCCGGTTGCCAGTTACCATGTTATGTTACTGTGCTTTTGACAAATCAAGTAAACGCTTTTTACGAGATGACCAGACACATTATAAATCATCATGCGCCATATTTTACATAATAAAAAAGTCACTTTTTTATTATTATTTCCCATACAAGTAGTTTTTAATAGGAAATTGATTCCAAGCGCTCGTTGTGGTATTAGACGCGTGCCTTGCCAATCTTTTACACTATCGGTTTAAACCCAGTGGATTTACAAATCAATAGATAGCTACAATTGTAGTACAATAAATATATTTCAAATAAGTTAAAATACATTCGCATTAGCAAGTTGCTGGCAGTTTTATACCTACACGAAATTCGCAAATATGCATAATTATTACATTTATTGCTAATTAAAAACAGTATAATTTAACAAAATCAGGGGACCCGGGACCGTCTATAAATTAGTCTGTTTCACGGCAGATTCAGGTTAAACCACATTTACCCCAGTGTTATATTAAAGTTGCGGTGAAAAGCAATAACTTCCAGTTGTTGGGCCCGTCACACCATTTTGAGACAGGTTGCCGCAGGCAATGAGTGGAACAAATCTAATTTGACGTTAAATAACTAGTCACTGATATTATTGCCCTCAAAAGTTTCATGCGACTCAGTTGTAAGAACACTCTTAAACAGGTTCGGAAATGTGTTTCACTTGGATAAAAAGTAGCCCTGACCTTCTCCGAGACTGAAACTATCTATAGGTGTATACAATAAGAGGACCAGACTACTTTCGCATTTACAACATTAGGAGAGCTATGCTGTCCTGGGCTGCTGTGTGGGTCCACCCGCGTATAAAGCGTTGAGTTTTTTCAAGTCAAAATTTGTAATCAATTTTTCAGACACTTCCCATTATCCGATTGAGCTGAAATTTGGAATAGGTACTTATGTTTGGTGCCGATGCAATAATATGGTACCATCGAGCTGACCTGATGATGGAGACAGAAGCCCATGGGAATACAGGACTGAACCTGGAGATATCGATTGTGCCAAAACAAATCAGTGCAAATTGAAAGAGCAAATGTCGGGATATTAGTTTAAAAAATCATGGAGCTTTCCCCTCGCAAAACTGATCGCTGATTGGCCATTTGTAACTCGGTGTTTATTTTTCAGGTTGACAGTTTCGTTTGGAAACGTTCTGACGCCTGCAGATTTTTTAAACTGTCCTGGGTGGTCCAAGGGAGGCCCGGGGGATCCCGGTTAACAGACGTAACGCATTTGAGTTTGGCCTCGTTAGAATCGTCTCAACGATGACGGTATACAGAAAAATACAGATGGCAATAAAAGCTTGTGCCAAAAATGTCATTATTGTCAAAAACATATTACACCCAGACCGTTTAGCATCCATAACATAAGTGTGGGAAAATATTTCTAATTGTTCAATCCATGGACACAAGCTTCTCTCCTCACAGTGTACTAGATTGTACCGTGTCCGATCTGTCTATTTGTAAAAATATAAAATGAATGTTAATAGAAATAAGTTTACTTCGTGAATAAATAAATTATTAAAAAATATATATATGAAATGTATACCTTGCCAAAGTGGTGCCACATGAGATAGTCGAGCACGTTCTGGGTCATGCCGCGCGCGCGCAGCGAGCGGGTGTTCATCTTCTGGTAGGCCCACTCGATCCAGCCCGACTGGTTGGAGGTACAGTTGATCAGGGCCAGGGCATCAACCTGCAAGGGCAAAGTACACTTTATTGTCATGGCATAAGTGTCACAATGCCTATAGATTAGTTATTAAATATGTGTGTCAATTTTTTAACGGATTCCTTCGCACCACGGCGATAGCGCGGCGGTCATTAGGACTCGCACCGACTACAACCCCCCCGATTTCGGAGGACTCTGGGACCTCCTACGGAAATCTCCAGTCTCGTCCTAGCGTCACGCCTTTGTGTTTTATAGAGGTTACAGCTCCTTACTGCGACCGTGTATACTAGCCCAAGGATCTTTTTTAGTCACACCTTTTAGGGGACACCTAGCATCTAGTCGCATTTTATCAACTTATGTCATATACAGTTTCTGGAAAACAACTTGAACATGCGGGACGAAGTGAGGGGGGGGGGGGTGAAGCTCACACGTACATCGTACAATTCACCTTTGCGCAGACAAGGTCATTTGCTCAAGTTCTTTGCCTGGAATGCTAGGACGCTTGACAATTAGCGACATCGAAATATTACTGTAGAAATACCACAATCTTAACCAAACCAATGCTTTAGTTAAGATTATATGATATACAACAATCAAAGCAAAACTGAAGATAAAGTTAAAAATCATCTACAAATAAGTCTTTTCAAATTATAACTTTAGCAGCCTGCCACTTGACCCAGTTACAAAGCCGTATCAAGCGGGCACGTATAGCCATTGGCATTTAATTTCAGCTCGAATTAGACCTACTTACAGCTGTCTAAACATAGTCATATATGAAAGACACTCGCGCGGACGTGACGCTCGTCTACAAACTCCAATATTTCCTCTTCTCGAGATAAAACATGAACATTTTATCAAGTTTCTTTGTATGCTGAAGTTTGGATACGGAAGACGTCGGAATATTGTGTTACTACTGAATTTCAATAAGCAAGTCGGAACAAACAAAGGATTACATGCCTTTTAAATTCATGAAATATGTATATTCTTTGAAATAAGTTCAGGTTTCAGATGTAAAACTAGTTTGCGAATATAGTCACGTAAGATTACGTAAGAATAAATATTGTGTGTGGTGTTATGTTATTATCAACGTACTTTGATGTCGACCAATTATTGATTTAAATAATACCCATAGAAATTAACTGTGTCTCATTAGTAAAGCATAATATTTGCTAGCGCACGTTATATACAGTCGAGTTCGAACATAAGTGCACGGACAAACTGATCAAAATATGTGAACGCGACTTTATTGTTGAGGGCATAAGGTTGCTCACACATTTTTGAACTGGGTGCGCCAAAGTTCATATAAAATTGCAACTTCGATTATTAATTGAAGTTCCGAAAAATTTTCTCATAAAATGTTATCTCATAATGATCACTATTCATAAATATTTGTGCTAATAGCTATCAAAACTTTGAATTGTCTATATTCATAATGTTATTCAACATAAGTATCTCTGTTACTACTATCTACCTCTATGATGATATACTTTAATATCATACCGATTTTTAGCAATATAGTTTAATATCATATTTATTTCTATACATACTAGTAGTTATTGCAAATTTTTTTATTTATAAAGAAAAACCACTTTTTTATCCGATTAATGCCAAGACAGTGGTGTATAAGTTCAAGTAGGCAGTAGGGAACAGGGACTTAGTGGCAAAACCGACTCGGATCGCGTATAGGTTAGAAAACGGAAGCTACCGCTTCTGTCTTCGAGGTTATTTTTTTTATAAAAGAGCGGAAAAACAAAATTTTGATATATGTCCATTATGAAGGAAACTTATGAAAAACCAAATTATGAGTTCAAGTATTTTCTAAGTAATGACATTCTACAAGTAGTGAAAACTGTTCGTTATGAGTTCCGATGATAGTTACAGAAATTTAGGAACATAAAAGGTAGGAAGAAAAAAATATGAAGAGTGATGATTATGATTACAAAGCGGTATTACTAGAAAAAATCGACACATCAAGTTTACATGAGCCAATATGGACCCTTTTGAACCATTAGGAACGTATATGTATGAACTCGACTGTACATATAAATATGTACACAGCTTTAAAAAGTGGCAAACGAAAGCGGTACTCCACTTGTTAAAGCAATGGTGGTGGTACTTAGTCCATTTGTTAAAGCAATGATTTTCAAATTGAGGAGCATGAGGGTCGCACATAGGGGCGAGTACGACGTTCTATGTTAATGTTCGTTTTCATTGTGTTTGAGAACTCCTGCTGTAATATGACTAGAGGTAGAGTTTAAACAGTCTGGTCAATCACTACGTTTCAGTCTACTGTCAAACAGTGTACTGTACCCCGATGGTTTTCTTTGTATTGACCACACTGAAGCATTTTCTGGTCTCGCGTGTCTGTCTGTGGCATTCGTGGCATAGCTCCCAAAGAGATGAACTGATTCGAGTGAGGTTTTCTTTCAAATCAAAAGTTTTATCTGAGACTTCATGTCTTTTATATTATCCTCCCTTTCAGGCTCTCATCCATCAGGGCAGGCACAGAGGTCCCCACTGCTTTGGGACGTATATAGGCTGATGATGATTATCATTGGCGGTTCTAAAGTATATTTGTTTTGTCGGGGGTGTGTAAATTGTTTAGTTTAAGTAGTGTAGCTGTGTTTATGTTTATACCTTTTGCGGGTAGGCCAACGCGAAGCGAGCGAAGATGTTTGCTCCGGCACCAACGCCGAAACCGATGAAGGACTTGATGCCGAAGTGGCCGAGCACGTAATTCAACTGGTTGGCTAGCTCGTCCATAGTCGGGTAGATGTAGCTGGAACAAGTGAGGTTTACATTCCAAAAGTTACCCAGTATGTTCAGCGTTATCAAGAAGAGACCATGCCTTTGCTTCGCAAGTAATCTTAGCAAAGAACTTTACTATTGACAATAATTAGAACGCTATAAGTCAGAAACGTACCTACTTTAATTTGAAACAACGTGGTAATATTATGGACACTCAGTTTTCTATTCATATGTAATTAACCTAGTAATATGTATATTCAATCAGTCAATTACATTGCTAACAGCATCTGTAATGTATGTAGGTTGCTTGTAACGTGGAATACAGCGTATTAATATTCATTACATTGCATATAGGCAAAGGCATACCTATGATTATGTAATTTTAGAAACTACCCCCTATGAAACCTACGTTGCAAATTACGTTACTAATAGGTACGTAGCCGAAATGGAATGCTATAATTTGCGAAAAACGTATAGAAGTATTGTTAGCTACGCTGCGAATATCGCGCAATAAGGCGAGTTTCATTTTCATTTAATTTCATTTATTTATTATTTTAACAATACAACTTTTGAACTTACTTAAGACTAAAACCACAATAAATTTCCTAATATATAACACAATCAGTCAAATTTTAAAATGGTGACCTATTTAATTCTTTGAATTCCTTTACTATATCGGAAGAGTCATAACATTCAACCTTAAGTGGGTCACTAATTATAATTCTGGACTGGTAATATATACGAGTAGATAGAGGTACCTAGATGAATATCTATAGGTACGAACGAAGTGATTTGATGATAGTCTATAGTAACCTTATGTTTCGAGTATCGGCGAGGTCTAGTTCAGTATGTACGCAACTTTTAAGACCAAGATTTACCTACTAGCTAGATATATGAAGTTATGTATATTGGGATTTTTGTTAGCTATATTCGCGAAAAGCAAGACAAAAACAAGGTGCCCAGTTGATATTTTTAAGTCAGGTTATAGTCAATAATGCCTTTAGCCTAAATTGACCTCTCTAGTTTATATTCGGCAGTATTTGTACATTGTTATTTACACAAGTTGGTCGGATCGGTAACATCACAGCTGAAATCGTACTCGATCGACCAAGTTACATAATACTGCGGCAAATGAACTCAAACCTTATAACCAAATTGTTCACGTGCCGACTAATTCCACAGCATATTAACGGTATTGTAAAAACTGATCGTAGGTAGCGGTTTCTATGATAAAAACTAAGACATCTAGAAAGTCATCAAGGGAGGATGAAAAAATTGTTCGCCGCCTAACACAATTTTCCGGCGAGTGATTTTCTATGCCTTAAAGAGGTATGGCCAGGGCAGACGGCCACCGACGTAGGTAACCCATATCGAGCGAGTGTTACATAACACTGCGGTACCAACGATTCCACCGGCTCCGTTCCTTCCAAACGTAAGCTATTCAAATGTGAGGCAGATACGAGTGCGAGGCGATAGTGTACGGAGAATTTGTAAATGCGGCCCCATTTAAAGATTTCTCGTAACTGGGCTGTCGGCAATTCCAGCGGTGGACTCGACTTAAGTAGGTTTCAATAAGATATCTAGTTAAGTCTTCTTTGTGATTGATAATGTATTATATAATCTTCTATTATATAACATCAAAAAATCAGAACGGGATAAAACACGAAGGAACGAGCGAGATAGCGCCTTACAAAAAACACGATCTCCGGCGACACGTTTCTCAAAAACAACGCAAGTTACACGAAAATTGAATTTTAGAATCAATTTTCTGGATATTACCATAAAGGCTCCCGGTTTTGTTGCGTATTTTTTCTACAATCACGTAATGAAATCTCGATAACATTGACAATTTGAACCGTCAGCCATGGTTCGGAAATGTTCGACTGACGTTCGGATCGGTCTCGCAATACCTTACTACTATACGTTTATGTATGTATGTATGTATGTAAGCAGTTTATTGTACACAAAACAAAACAGGTTAAAACGAAAACATTAAGGAGGATTTAGGTACAAAGGCGAACTTATCCCTATAACGGATCTCTTCGTTTATTCAGGCAAATTCCATTTTACGTTATTTGATTATATCTGAGACATATCCACGTTAGTATATTCGTTATACAATGATTCGCCTAAAAAAACATAGTATTTATAGATAATGAATTTTACATGAAATGGAATGTAAGCAACCCAACCTTCCGTTCCGTCATCGTCAGATTGTGTGTTACTTTAAAAATTGTTTCATATTTGCCTTTAATTATTATTTATCATTTGTTATCGTGTGCAACGAGTGTTCTGATCGGTTGGATTTGAGATACATTATTAAGACAATGTCAAAAATATATAAGAACAAACCAAAAGCAAAAGAACACAAATATATCAACCTCTAGGTATCGTCATTCTTTACAATATTTAGTGCATCATGAAATGAAATAAAATATATGAAAATGTATACTCTTTTTAATTTCCATATCGTTACGTTGCTAATCAGGGCTCATGAACATAATACAATTGTGACAAATACATTCATATAATTTATTCACGCGGGTGGAACCGCGGGCACGTCTAGTATATCACAAGTCATAACATTATATAAATGGGAACAATTGGCACACGAAAAAACAAACACTTTAAACTCTCTTACCCTAAATGCATATATTGCATTTACCTTTTTCGTGCTGTCCTGGGTATTATAAAAGCACACCTAAAAAGTAGGGAATGTCATGATTTAATAATTTGTAGCTACGTGATCTGTTTGTAGCGCAGAATCACAAAATGATTATTTTTATATGAATGTTTGGTAGTGTACATTCAACCAAGAACAATGAAAATGCGTATGATTAAATACATTAAATACTAGCATTAAATACAACACAATTAAATACAAGCTACGGTAGCCCAGTGGTTAAGGCATGCGGCTGTCAAGCGGCGGTCGTGGGTTCGAATCCCGGCTCGTACCAATGAGTTTTTCGGAACTTATGTACGGAATATGATTTCATATTTACCGTTAGCTTTTCGGTGAAGGAAAAACATCGTGAGGAAACCTGCATACATCTGCGAAGAAATTCAAAGGTGTATGTGAAGTCCCCAATCCGCACTGGGCCAACGTGGGGACTACTGCCCGTTCCGTCTCATACATGAGAGGAGGCCTGTGCCCAGCAGTGGGACGTATATAGGCTGATGATGATGAAGATGATTAAATACAAGCAGTACCCACTAACATTACTCTGGATTTAATTCCAAAACCGAAAAAGGCAAACTCGACGAGGAATTTTACAATTTAAACGGGCATTGGCTTAAACGTTAAACAAACTGAATTTGGTAAAACCACTGAAACTACACCATTTACGTTCATACGAAATAACTGCACCTGGTAGAACAAGTTTTTCAATACCAATCCACTAAAACGTACCATGCTTTGTTATACATTTATTAGTATGAAGTAAGCACAATTCCGTAAAAGATAGCTACGTAATTGGAGGGTGTATAGGTATAGTATCGTAAGAGCGTAAATACACGGGTGCTTCGTGACAGATACACCCCCATTGATCGCCGGGGTAGAACAGACGGCGCCGGGCCGTCGCGCCTGTGCCCTATTAATGCAGTTTATTCACCTACGAAAGAGACACTTCGGTTGACTGATACCTATGTTTCTTGCAGAGTACTTGTATGTGAATTTCCTTCGTGCGATAATGACATACAAACAAGCAATTATGGGTCGTGTACGCTTTAATGCTAAGGAAATTGTTTAGCGGCAACTATTCCGGCACACTATAGAATGTAGAAAAGGTAACAGAGTTCTAATGCGTAAACAGAGGCAAATTGTACATAAGGTTGCTAACCCGGCGATTAAATAGTATATTTCTCAAAAATGGCCCGCAAAGTGAACATAATTCGCTACATATTGGAAGGTAAAGTGTATAGTTCAAGGTCAGATCTAAATAAAAAAATAAAAAACATTGCAGGCCGCCTCCTCGGTACAATGCCTCGAGGGCCTTTTTTAGATTTAACTTAACTTTAATTTAATTTAGTTAATGTTATAGTTATCATCTTGTATATACCTATTTCAATACAGTTCAATCTATATTACCTCAAATTGGTGTTAAGGCTAAGAACCGATATTGCATTTTTTTTCTTAAACACCATCTTTATTTTTTCCATATAAAATAACGCAATGGATCACTACTTTATCTTACTGACGTGACGTCACAATAAATTGTCACATGTCACCCGATTCTTCAATGTGTCATCATGTCACAGTGTACGCAATACATTGCCGCTCGATAAATTTTCAAAAATTAATTACGGTTTGGTAGTTAAGCACGCAATGGATCACTACTTTGTCTTACTGACGTGACGTCACAATTAATTGTCAAATGTCACCCAATTCTTCAATGTGTCATCATGTCACAGTGTACGCAATACATTGCCGCTCGATAAATTTTCAAAAATTAATTACAGTTTGGTAGTTAAGACTAACTTATTTTTTTTCTTGCAATATCGGTTCATAGCCCCAACACGTACCTCTGGTTACAATTTGAGGTAATATTAAACATACACACTGTATAAATTCCTTTATTTGTCGAGTACCAATTTTTTTAAAACTAGATACTGGCATATAAGTGACGGCACAATTCGTATTCAGCCAATTCAACTCGTATTTTTCTGTCGCAAACACGACGATTTTGTATTGTGTTTCAAATAGTTTGCGGTTTTTTTGGTGGAAATATACACTTGCGATTCTGTTTAAAACAAACGGCGGGAATTCGTAAATATTTTCATGTTGTGCAACGATATTTAAAGTTTATATAAATTTAGTATTTTGAATTTCCCCATTTTTGAGAAAAGCACTATATTAGCCTCAGCCGGAATGGCCAATTGCAGGCTTCGTATTATAATTAAACGGACTCGCAAGCTCGTCTGTTTAAACGTGGTTTAAACAAATACTCAGCCTGAAATTGCCTCCTTCCCGGCCACGGCAATAATGTACTATTGTACCGATCGCGACAAACTGCTTCATGCAATTTATTTTCCTAGTTATTGACTCGTTCTCGGGAAAAGTGCAGCACCGCCTTGCGGTCGTGCTCACTATAGAAAAACAGCTCTAACTTAATTTCTTTCGACCGATTTCGAATATTAATCCAGTAACCTAGTCGCCTGAAAGTACGGGGTACTTTGCGTCAAATCCAATGGTTCTGATTTTTTACAGACTTGTTTATGATGTCGGCCCAATGAATAATCCAAGTTTGTGACCTCGCTCGAGCGTAACTATTTAAAACGCAACTTTGTCAAAAATCTAAAATACCGCGTAAACCCTAGAGCAATAATTCGGCGTTTTTAAAGAAGACTAAAGTCCCATATTGTAGCAGACTTTGTCTATTTGAAAAACGTCGTGAGAAGTTACTATCAAAAACTAGTCCTACATGGTTATAATAAAAACTTTCGCGGTATCTTCGATTTTTGTCAAATTTGCGTTCGGCGCTCGAGGTCACAAACTTGGATTACATAAACAAGTCTGCAAAAAATCAGAACTACCGGATTATATATAAACAGCCTTCAAAAGCCGATAAAAAGGAACACAGTTTCTACAAATTGCGTTATTCGAACTTGCCTGAAAATGTGTAAAGACAGCAATGTGTTTTTAATTATTTGGCAGCCTTCAAGTATCGTTACCACCGAAGGCCTGTCCTACATCTAAAAATATTCTATAAAATATGAAAGAGATGTGCCCCAGTTGTTGGCCGATGCCCCCATCGCAGCCAATTCTCATGCAAGTCGACATCTGCCGCCTGCGACTTGCAAGGGCCATTTGTGGTTTCACCGCTCGCTGTAATGCCTCCGATCTGGGAGGAATGCAACGAACGTGTCAACCATTTGACTGTCATTTTTTTGTAGATATTTGTACTGGAACTGTTTTGGGAGAAATTCCAGTTTTATTGCCTTATATTTTGTTATATATTTACAAAGCTGAAATGTGGAATAGCTTTGGTAGTTTATATGACTAAGAATAGCTAATAGAAAAAAAACTGTTTGTTTAATGATTAAAATAAACTCAGTACAATTGCATTAATATGGTAATACAAAACTACACTGGACGGGATCCACCACTGTGTTGAATTTATATGTTTGAAGTGCTACTACTATAATATATCTTTGTTAAATAATACTTATATCTGTTTTGAACGTCTTTGTAATTGATCTGGTACCTAATGAGCATTAATAATAAGGAAAATGAGTAGGATAAGCTGTTGAGAACGCAGGCCGCACCCAGTCGAAATTCGTCCTTCCGCCAAAATCGCTACATTTCCCCTTGGGTAAACCTTCAACTTTGACTCGTGGATTTCGGTTAGGTCAGGGCCACTGGCAGGGACTGTTGGGTACACCCACCGAAAACAAAGTCTATCTGTGGACTCTATTTCGTTTATAATAAGGTTTGTACGTTGGGTACTCTCACAGAGTGACAGAAAAGGAGTTCATGACAAAAGGCATGAGGAAAATATGACCTAATATTGTAATAATTTCTGGAGCACCTGAGACTATATATAAACATGATACTGACTGTTTCCTGTGTCGTATACCTCTTTCTTAGCGAGTTGAGCATGAGACATCTAATACAAACTGTAGATTTTAACTATGTATATTAATTACTCACCCTGGGCTCCGCAACTACTCATGCGATTTCAATAATTATTTCACCAGATTACCTACTTTATTATTAGGTATTATTTTTACCATATCTAGGGACCATGGGGTCCTGGACTTTTGGGAGGCATGCGTTGGGCCGAAGCCAACAGCGCAGAGGCCCTTTAAAACAAATATAATCTAAAGCGGAAAGGGATACACACATGGCGGATACCATCTTCGAGCGCACAACATGATACATGATGGTCCCCGCCAGGTGCAAGACTATTGCAGTGCAACACTGTGCTGCAATGGAAACTAACGTCATGGGTTATTGGGTTCAATGGTGGGTGGTCTGGAAAATGGGTTATGGGAGGAGACTAGCGGACACCTGCCGTGACAATTAGTCTCAAAATTGTGAAAAGGCAGGCGGTGACTCGCCAACTCGTTAAGTGGGCCCCACGCGTCATGCGTGGGTCACACGCACAATGCGACAATAGCAACACGTCTGAGCGGCTGTGAGGTTGTCGAGAGGTGAGTCTGCGGTGCGCCAGATCCCGGTAATCCGTTCAAGGGCCGCCGGCGTTATGACATTTTACACTTCCAACCTCGTCTTTCCATGGCCGACGAGGTCTGCCACGCCTCCGTTTCGAGCTGTCGGGCTGCCATTCAGTGGCGATCTTGGCCCACAGTTCACTTGGCATGCGACAGACATGACCAGCCCAGTCCCACTTCAACTTGGCCGACTTTCAAGCTACATCGACTATTTGAGTTTTGGAGCGCAGCGTGGTGTTCCGGATGCGATGCGATCCATTAATTTGATACCTAATATGCTGCGGCGCTACCACGAACTTCGAAAGTCGAAGTTCGTAATACATGCATCCCTGTCACTCGAGTAGGGGAGTGCGATAGTGATGGAAATACTCAAACTTCGACTTTCGAAGTTCGTGGTAGCGCCGCTGCGCTCCATGGCTCGTTGGCAAACCCCGAGTTTGAACTTTTGAGATGACGTCAGAGACTAAGTTTGTGCACCGTAGGTGAGAATTGGAAGGATGCACATGTCCATGAGTCTCCGCTTAAGTGATAATGGAAGTTCACCTTTCATCAGATGTTTCATGGACCAATAGCTCCTCCAGGCGTTTCAGTCCGTCTATCGACCTCCTTCTCGCGCCTGGAAGGCCTTTAGTTGGCCCAAGTAAAGGTACTCATGGACATATTATGCAGTTGGTTCTCCGTTTATCTCGATCCTACGCCTACAAATCCTATACCTATTTTATTTATTTTATTTTTAACGGGATGGACTATATTTTATCCCGTGGCTTCGCTTGCGTTTTTTGTTATAGGTACGGAGCGGTGGTGCGCGGGCAGCTATTTAAAGTGAGATGAAAGTAGGTGGCTGTAACAATCAATGTGTGTAATAGTTTATTTTTATTTTATCAAAAACTTTTAAATTGCAAGTGTTCTTTAAGTTTCAAGACGAGTAGACATTCCCCCGCCTTTCAGGTTTCGTGATCGTGACATACATTTTGAAAACCAATGCATAACAGCCTGCATATTTTAGCATATCAATTAAACGTACCTAAAACTTTACGTGTAAAGCACCACGGCAACCTAGTTCTCACGGTAGTTATGCAGGCATCAGGTTAGTGAGCACCAATATGGTCATGGTTGTGGTATTATAGGATACAGACTGAATCGCCGGCAATGAATACGTAAAGCTGACAGCTCGCCGCGCCTGTATTGGTTTTGTAACTTACGCTGTGTACGGAGCAGTTTGAGGCGACACTAAAATCAACATGGATTCACGGCAACATGTTATATTCAACGGACTTTGGTGCCTGCGTGCACACTACAGATATAATCAAAATATAAAGACTTAAGAAGTATTCGTGGGTCAAAAAGAGATGAATTCGTTGTTTTTTGGAAAATTCAACGTAACGTTATCTCCAGTACTAGTTACGTACGGTGCCGAAACCTGGACGACGTACGCAAAGCAAGAGCGACGACTTAACACTTTTCACATACGTTGTCTACCTCACATACGTTGTCTACCTAACATCTTAGGCATTACTTGGGAGAACAGCGTGATAAATCTGAGGGCTCTTGACATAGCACAGCTGCCCAGTCTGACCGCTTTTCTCAAGTAGAGATGCCTTGCGGTGGCTGGGGCATGTGCACCGGATGGAACCATCTAGAATACCTCGACGTGCCGTGCTTAGTGTAGTAGCAAACGCTAAGAGAAGCGTTGGGAGACCGAGGTTGCGTTTTAAGGACTGCGCTAGACGAGAAATGGCTCCTTTTAAAATTGACTGGAAGGCCTGGTAAACCTTGCCGATGAAAGAAATCAATGGCGCAAACGCGTTGTGGACGGTAGAGCGTTGTGGACGGTAAAGCGATGTGCGATGGAACCTGGTTCAAGACACTAGCCAATAGAAGGTTGCGTAGACAACAGACCGGAGCCCCTGGCATAACTTTTGTTTGCCAGCAATGTGGAATACAATGCCGGTCTCGTATCGGTCTTCACAGTCACTAAAAACGATGTGCAATGCTTAAAACATCTGAGTTCCTCGTATATGCAGCAATGCATTTAACTAACCTGTCCGCGGGTTTAAAAAAGCGTTATTTTGTTCCGGCATTCGTCCATTAGACTGATCCCCCAGAATGGACTCGGGTCAATCCGTAAATGTCAACTTTACGTAAAGACTTGATTTTGTCAGGTTCATTCGAAAACAGAAATAGTTTGTACCAGTTTAGGTGATTTTTGACTGAGTACGAATATAACCGGCCAATGAAAGCTGAAAACGGATTTATTCTGGGAAGAATATATTGTTCCAAATTGGCCTTTCTCTCAGAATATTTCTATCGGCTTACATCGAGAGTGCGGCAAGATGTATTGAATATAAATCGTGTGATGTATCTGTTGCGGTTACTTTTGATCAAAGATCAAATTGTTCAGAGATCAAGGGCGAATGTACAAATCATATTATTCGCGACGAAGTGAACATAACGAGCGAACATTTCCCTTTCCAAATTTGGATGTGGTTGTGATACATGGTGCCAATCAAAAACTTCAGGCGAATTTGTTTTTAGTATGTTAATAAAAAGCGGCCAAGTGCGTGTCGGACCACGCACAAAAAGGGTTCCGTGCCTATTAAAAAGGTCGTATCCTTACTGAAATCATATGGCACTTACATCCTTTTCTTTAAGTAAGGCGGTTTTTTATAAATATCTCGAAAACCTTTGAACCGATCTTGTTGAAAACAAATTTCGGTGGTAGAATTTTATAATCCCTATGAGCATGATTCTTTTCATATTTTTGAAATACACGGTTCAAAAATTAGAGGGGGGGGACACAATTTTAGTCACTTTCGGGGCGATTATCTCCGACTCTATTCACTTAATCCAAAAAATTGTTTAGAAACCTTACATTTATTTTGAAAGGCCTCTCGATTGATGTACCACAAGTGGGCTTGCAATGAAAAAATAATTTTTGACTTTCAGTTTTATGTATGGGGTGCACCCCTAAAAAATATTTTTTTTAGTAATTTCATTACAAAACTATGTAGCGGTTAACAAAATACACCCTATCCTCAATTTTTTATTCAAATACACCTTATGGTTTCAGAGTAAAATGCCTGTGACATACTGACGGACAGACAGACAGACAGACAGACAGACAGACAGACAGACAGACATGACGAATCTATAAGGGTTCCGTTTTTTGCCATTTGGCTACGGAACCCTAAAAAGGCTATTTCTTTCCTATGTACGAACTAAAATCTCGAATAAACTCGAAGGGAACTGGGTCGTTCTCCTTTTTTACCTGTAATAAACCGACGTTATTTGTTTTATTTTTCTAGTTTTTGAAGTATCGATAATAGGGTAGATGCAATATTTTAATTTTTGCTTTCATTTGAAAGAATCGCATGTAGAATAGACCACGAAAATATTAATATATATATACTCGTATAAGCGGTCGCCCGCGACTTCGTCCGCGTAGATTTTTGATTATGACAAAGATATAAAATAGGTAAGTGAATTTTATTCTTAGTTAAAATGGTCTAGCTAGACATATTACATTTCAAACAGTGGCAGACACTGATATGCGATTGTTAAAGAATTTTTACTGATTTTCCAATCAGATTACGGGAATTGTTTGCAGAATGCTTAATACTTATTCCGTCAGTTACCTGATGCTTTAATCTAATTTTAATCTTTGGCAAAAATGACTCTGCAAGATATAGAGCGACGAATGGATTTGGAACTAGAAAATGGGGATCTTAGTTATTATGAGTGAGATTTAAAAAATATTTATAGTAATGCTGTTAAAACAATCTTAAACTCAGCACTGGAAATCGAGAAATGGAGACAGGTTAATGAAGATTACATCTCTTTAAAAAATCTAGTGTTCCCTGTACAAAACCTCCAACCTTTTTTAACCTCCATTGGGATAGAATTTTCTTAAACGCTGAAATTACTTTTATTTTATTTTAATAAGTTAACTTTCTACAAAGTTTCAAGTCTCTAGTTCAAAAAATAATGTTTCCCCCATACAAACATTGCACCCCTATTTAACCCCCTTAAGGGTAGAATTTTTTAAACCGCTGAAATAACTTTTTCTGTATTCTAATAAAATAAGTAATCTTTTTACAAAGTTTTAAGTCTCTAGTTTACAAAATAATGTTTCCCCCATATAAAAATTGCACCATCATTTAACGCCCTTAGATAGGGGTAGAATTTTCTAAAACGCAGAAATTACTTTATTTCTATTTTAATAAGTAATGTTTCTACAAAGTTTCAAGTTTCTAGCTCAAAAAATAACGTTCCCTCCATACAAACTTTGCACCCATATTTAACCCTCTTAAGGGTGGAATTTTCGTAACCGCAGAAATAACTTTTTTTGTATTCTAATAAGTAATCTTTCTACAAAGTTTCAAGTAACTAGCTAAAAAAAAAGATTCCCCATACAAACTTTGCACCCCCTTAGGGGAGGTATTTCCAAAAATCCCTTCTTCTCCCTAGCCCACGTTATTTAGGATTAGGGGTGGAATTTTCTTAAACGCAGAAATCACTTTTTTGTATTCTAATGAGTAATCTTTCTACAAAGTTTCAAGTTCATAGTTCAAAAATTAATGTTTCCCCCATACAAACATTGCACCCCTATTTAACCTCCTTAGGGGTGGAATTTTCTAAAACGCTGAAATTACTTTTTTTGTATCTTAAGTAATCTTTCTACAAAGTTACAAGTCTAGTTAAAAAAATAATGATTCCCCCATACAAACTTTGCACCCCCATTTAACCCCCTTAGGGATGGAATTTCCAAAAATCCCGTCTTATCCGTTGCCTAGGTCATAAAAGGAAGTATTGGTGTAAATTTCAAATTTGTAGTCCCAGTAGTTTCGGCTGTGCGTTGATGCTGAGTCAGGCAGGACATAGGCATTTATATTCAAGAATTCTTATTACAAACTGACACTTTAAACTTTCGCGCCTAAACGGATCTCCAATTTCTGTGACGTCACTCATGTGTGTCACTCGCCATATTTGCTTGTCCGTGGTTCGTCTCTAGATGTCATTGCCTAAGTTTTTCACTCCAGACGCTGATTCTTGGATTAAAACACGTTCCCTTTGACAATTAATTCAAATCGTAATTTTTGTTTCAAATTAGTGTCAAACTAAAGTAAAAACGTTTCAGTAGGTATCATTTTTATGTTTTTTTTCAATATTTTGGTCAAAAAAATAAAGTTAAATATTACGGCTGTATCTTCCCTAGCGTGCCATTTCATGATTTAGTTCGTACTTTCGTAGTCAACAGAGACCCCTTATAGTTTCGCCATGTCCGTCTGTGCGTCCGTCCGTCCGCGGCTTAGCTCAGCAACCCTTACAACTAGAAAACTATAATTTGGCATGGGTATATAAATCAATCACGCCGACAAAACAGTAGAATAAAATGTAGTTTTTTATGATACCTCACCAACACGTAAAGCGATGGATAGCTTGTTTTCAACTCAGTGCTTCGTATGCGAGACATTGGGCTTTAAAGACCTAATTTTTGTTCGAGTCACGAGTCTAAATTGCTACTACTGCGTTATGTGAAAAAAATCGAGGCAGTAAGTACATATAAAGAAAAACACTATCACGGGTAAGTAGACGTAACTAGTTCGGTAAATAGTTATGCCTATTCGGTAGTAATAGTCGACAAACTAAAATGTACTTGAAAAAGCCAACTTTCGTACAAATTCGGCCATTTGGTTGTAACTTAGACAGACAGGCAACTGCCGAACCCTACACTGCGCGTGGCCCGACACGCACTTGGCCGATTTTAGATTTTTCTGTTTTGTAATTTTCATTCAGAAACGTAACGTAATCCAGAATGTCGTAAGTAAATTACGACATCAATACTACTACGGCTCTGTATGGCAGCTTGCTTGCACACATTTCATATGACAAACGTAGTATTAACGTCACACACGGGTTAAACCACATTTATATACAATATCACGAAAGGTTTCGAGCGCTTTCTTATAAAATAGTGAGGAAATAATCTGAAAACTATTTTATTACGTTCCGGAAACATAGTACCCCAAATGGTTTTCGATTTAGGCATCATGACATATATTGAAATGTTGTTAATTGGTGTGCAATAAAATATGCAATAGTTTTTTCATAAGGACTAAGTACCGTAAAACGTGCCTACTTTGCTCCCCACGAGGTAAATGTGCTCCAATTTTGTATTTAGTTTCATGCCCTTATAAGTCGATGTCTATGGTTAATTCAGCAACATTTCCAAACGTATTTGTTATACTGGGCAATCAAGTGGCAACACTGAAAGTCAAAGTTTCGTTCCGCTATTTCCTCTTTCTGTCAGACGACGCACAGTGCCGCTACGAAAATTTGTTAAAAAAAAATACGGGATAAAGTTACTTCCATCTCAGCAAGTTGTCATCGATTGGCGATAAATATGATTTGAAATGTTCTTGTATTTAATAGGCTACTCATTGTTTACAGTATTTCTGTTAGTTTCAAATTCTTTCGAGGCTTAACCTCAAATTATTTTTCAAGTACCTACTTTGCACCACGTGTTGGAGTAACTTTGATCCTGGACATAGTTACCTCATGAAGTTAACTATGTTTATAAATAGTAAAAGATTGTGGCATTTTTAACTAAATAGTATTAGAATAATATCATATTTTGTATTTTCAGTTGACTCATAAAGTTTTTATTATAAAAAATTACGAAAATGGTAGAATTTCTTTTTCCACAGCCACTTCAAAACGTGTTCGTCGCAGAATTGATATAGTGATAGGTGATAGAGTTCCTATGCGGAAGGTGTTAACATGTCTACTCACCACTCCTCTTCTGATCTGGCTTCACTGGGCGACTATAGATAATGAACCGGAAACTAGTACCTGGAATACTCTAACCAAAAAACCTCATAATCATCGTTAAAAAAAAATATTGTTTTATATATATCCTAGTTCTGTAATTTAGAAGACTGTTTTTGGTTCTTGTTGGTTTTTGTCTGAGTGAAACAATACCAATACTGAACAATTTCGTAATTATAATAAAAATAAAACACTTCAACTAAATGTCCGTTTTTCTTTGTTCCTAATAATTTTTAGTTTTTTTGTTTTTCTTCAAATTTACACAAAAATGGGCAGGTATGATTAAAAATTGTGCATTGTGTGATTGACGACGGTGTAAAACTGCGCCAAACACTTAAAAGTATTAATTTTGGGACAAGTTAAATTCAGAGGCAAAGTTACCCAAACACTGGATAATATTGCTCCTAAATGTATGTTTTTATATATATATGTAACGTGATTGCGGCTTTATAAGAGCATTGTAATACGATAGTAGGGATGATCTACTTTTAAATGATGTACATAACGACACATCATTTTATAATAATTTTCAGAAAAAAACGAAATTTCCGAAATTTGGAGCAAATTTTGGTGCAAAGTAGGCACGTTTTTCGGTATTTTTTCTTTCCAGACAATTTTAATAATGGCATAGTGGACTCTTAGTGACCAAATTTTGGTATACCAATCTGTCACAAAATTCTACGAAATACAAACGTATAAAAATAATGCTGGTTAGAGTAAGTTATATGGACGTCTATTCGAACACTATAAAGCCGTAAACATCAATACTCTAATGAGATCCGGTGGAAAAGAAGGACGACCCATCTATCAATTGAAGGTAGACCTAGAAAAACTTGTCAATAACATACCAAGTGTAGTTTTATCTACGAGTAAGTACTGTATTTTCACAGTGTATAACCAGATATCAGACCTGGTGGTAATACTTATAAATAATAATTTAAGGAGGTGTTGATTTCCATCAATATTAAACGAAATGATTGTGTATCATTCTATTTTCCACTTCTTAAGCAAATAAAATATGGCTGTATTTAGTATATTCACAAGTTCACAACCCATCTTTTTATGTGAATAATCAGATGACACGCTTATATGGAAGATAAACATTTAATGAATTCTCGATTTCCATAAGGATTAAGTACTTAAGCTTTTCGTGTTTAATTTTATATCGGATGAGAGTGGTATTTTAGTAATTGCTTATTTACTTCGGCGGTGTCTCACAACATCTCCGCCCGGGCATCAGCTTCAGCCTAGCCCTCCCACGAATGTTGTGTATTTCTACTCTAGCAGTCGATTTCGTAAATCCCATCCGTCAACGTTTATTATTGAGTCCATTAGCGACCCCAATCAAAGTTACGCGACAGACAAATCGTTTCGGTATATTCCAGCTAATTGGGATAAACTAGGTACTATGTTTCTAACTTTTCGCAGTATTTCATATTAATCAATGCTTTTGATATGAACAGATATCGGTGGGTATCGAATGCTATCGATAAATAGAAGTGAGCGCGACCGCCGTCCCTTAGTAGACATACCTATTAACAAAATAGGTATGTCTACTAAGGGACGGCGGTCGCGCTCACTTCTATTAGTATGTAGTTTTATTTTGTTTAATTTCATTAATGAGTTTAATTAATATGTTAATCTCGCCGAGACAGTTTCGCCCTTCATAAATTAATTACGAACCTATTTTTGTTAAAATGCCACAAAATTTCGTTCGTCATTTATTTTATAGGAAAAGGGATTTGTACTTTTTAGTTAGCAGACGTTAGTTAAGTGTGATGAATAAAGGTTTAACCCTAATTTTGTAGAATCAATTGCACAAACTGCGTCTCTTCCTCAGTTTAAAAAAAATTGCACCAACAACATAACCCAGCTTTATTGGGTATCTTTATCAGCATGATAAAAAATCCAATGCTAAACATCTTAACTTCAATAACTATCGCCTTGTGTGTCAACTTTGTGCTATGAACCAAGATTGAAGGTCCCAACCCCAACTATAGGGAGTGTCGAGCACTGGGACATATATCTGACACAGGGCAAAGCTATCGGCACTTTGAATCGAAAGGAAGATGGGAATCTAATTGACATGCATGCAGACCACGCTGTTACGGAGCACATCATGTTTTGGCAAGTACTTAATGCATTATTGATCCATACTGACCTTTTATGAATTTCGTCTGAGCGAAAATGATAGAAGTACAGAGTATCAAAGTTATATAATTGCAGTACTAGTAACAATGGAGCAAACAAATGAAAACGGTGTACTCGTACCGCTTTGAAAAACCGTCCTTATATGTTATTTGACAATGGCAGCTTAGTGGTTCAGGCATGCGGCTGTCAAACGGCGGTCGTGGGTTCGAATCCCGGCTCGTACCAATGAGTTTTTCGGAACTTATGTACGGAATATTTACCGTTAGCTTTTCGGTGAAGGAAAACATCGTGAGGAAACCGGTCTAATCCCAATAAGGTCTAGTTTTCCCTCTGGGTTGGAAGGTCAGATGGCAGTAGCTTTCGTAAAACTAGTGCCTATGCCAAATCCTGGGATAAGGTGTCAAAGCGGACCCCGGGCTCCTTTAGGGGCATTACCGGGAATAACGCTAGGAGGATGATGATATGTTATTTGACATATGCTTATATGTTTGAGCAAACTGGACCAAACTTATATTAAAAAGTTACAGTGGATAACGTTAAGTACCGGTCGAAATGAAGGTCTGCGAAGTTGCTCATTTCTGCGCGTTAGCTCCGAAACGCCGACAATTTAATAAGGTCCATCGATAAAAACATAAAAATAAAAACAACCTATATTTTAACAAAAATGCTTAAGTACCAGTGGTATTTAAAAGCGTCAAAAATATAAAAACGATCGCTTAATACCTATTGAGTACCTCATTTCAGTGAAAACACAAACACCTCAGGATTATTACTCTGTTTACCGACTCTTTATGTGCCAACACGATCACCAACAACGGCGAAGCTTTACTTCAATGCTTGATAAGCAATATTAAATTAGTTTTGTTTTAGGTATGTTGATTATGCATATATTGATTTGAAGATTCGTTATGTCGATAGCCAGAAACAAATGCATGTCCTATACTCTCAAACACAGCGCATCCATAGTATCTCTGCCGACATTAAATACTCATTTGTTTCATTAAATAGTTGTTTCATCATGCTTCATTCTTCTGTAAGGTTATCAATCAGTACCCAATTCAATGTGTATTGTTGCATAGCAGCAGTTGGTTTTCTAGATCCTTTAACTAAATTACAATAAAAGTGGTGGATTTACAATAAAGAATAATGTTTTTGTAAAGTGTATCCAAGTCAACGAGTTCGAAATAGTGAAGCCAACATGACAAGAAAAGTTTACAGTTTAAAGCATTCAGGTCACTGGTCTATTTGCATAGACAACTATTTGGAAGGCAACATTACCATATAAATGTTAAGCTAATGTTGTCACAAATACTTTCTGTCTTTGGCACGTATCACGGGCCAAGAGAAACAGAAACTATTCATGTGTCGAAGTTTCACATACCGTTCATGCGAGTTTGTGAGATTACAGGCATGTTCTAACCGCGGTTAGTTCCTAAGTTTATACTCGAAATTACCACGATAACAAACACTCTGCTTCATCAGGTGAGGTTTACTTAAGCTGCCATTGCCGAGCCTTACTTCGAACGTATTGAAAGAAAGAAGAAACACTTTTTAATTGGGTTAGGTTAGTTTATGGACATAAATGCACCAAATAAATATGATGGCTAACATGAAAATTATAACTTTATGTTTATGTAAAAGGCGGTTAAATTAGTCAGCCTCTAAAGTTAACCGATATCGACCCACTCTAATTAGTAGTCGCGGCGTAATCTAGCCTAGTTAAAAACCCCGGTTGGTTGAGAACTTCTTTAGTCGTTTCTAAATGAATCCTTAAGAGAGCTGTCATTGCCTGTGCCTTAAGAGAGCTTTATTTGCAGTTTATAATAAGCTAATGCTGGTCACGACAAAAAATTAAGGCCAAATACCTTTCGCCGCTATACGTCTAAGTTTCTCCTCTTGAAACTTCCTATCGTCGCTCCCAACTGCATAGCCGATCAAACTTGACAGAGGATCAATGCAGTAGGAAGGTCTAATCCGAGTCAAATATGACCTACGGTTGATCAGCGAAGCCGGTATCCCTTTTAATGGAAACGCTCCCGACATGAACGCACTGTACGGTTTGATGAACTTTATTTATTGATAAATAAATATTTAATATTTTTTTATATTGTATCTAATCTTCTCTTTGTTCGTTTTGTTTTATTATCTTAGTTATTGACCTGCTATATCTTCACAAAATATAAGGGTCAACTATAATATAGCTTAAAACTTTCACTCAAGAAGCTACGTGTGCTACGGCGTAGTGTGTAGCAGCTTTATTCCTTTTTGTAGCAGAAATCGCTCGTAGACTGCATCGCATGACTCATATGTCGGTCACTAGTCTTGCATAGGTTAACTGGTTAGAAAATAAAGCTGTAGTATTTTAATATTTTTTGCACGTAGCTCCTTATTTAACGAACATGGATATGAAAATTTAGATAAAAACTTTCTGAGCCGGGGACCCGCTAGGTGAGTGCTCTACCCGTAGGCACTCTTCTCTACTATGGCACGAAATCAGCTACGCACGAAGCGCTATGAAATCGTTAAAATATAATGTTTGATGAAAGCATTACATTAGTCTCTTTTTAACATGTTCAATAGATAAGCTATATTTTTTCAATGCATTAACTCACTCACTTATTTTTTGGATCTCTATCAAAACTTTATCTCGATACCTTAAACGGATTCATAAATAAATAAATTGTCGCAAGGCGTCAAGCCGCTGACGTCATGTCCGCTCGTGTTGACACTCGTCCGTCTACCGTCTAGGTCTAATTGGAGACTGACCCAGTTCCGACGAACAATTGTAAAAAGTGTCATGGACCTCCGTATGTCTTGTATGTGCAACTTATCGTGTGGATAAGTTCAACATTCGAGCTGCTATCGTCTCGCTGTTTTAGGGGGGCATATTTATAAGGGCTGGGGTGTGTTATAATCGGTATAACAACTTTAGATATATATTCACTGGATATAACAATAAATAAAATAAATAAATATAAGGGGACAATCTTACACAAATCGAGCTAGTCCCATAGTAAGCTCAGTAAGGCTTTTTTCATAGGAAATAATAACTTAAGGGGCATACTAAACTTTTGATACTTTACACAATAGATAATTTAATGGTGTATAAGTATAAGTGATATTAGATATAACGTTTAAGTTACGGATCGTTGTAAGATCTACACCGACCTGCCTTAGAGTAGAATAGGCAGCTAATCAAAAAATAAGGAATAGGTAGGTAAATAGGTAAGGTAGAAGTGGGTAGCTTTAGAATTGTAATTCATTTGAATAATATTTCAAATGTTATTAAGTATTATATTTACGATATGATTAGGATGATGATATGGCCGACTTTTTTGACACAGTGTCGAACATGTTGGAGTCATCGTTCTAACCCAATATAACACAATTTATTTGCTAAATAAACATTACTACAATAGTAGTACGTATTCCAGATTATACATGGGACCGATTTCTGACTTTAGAGCGCTCGAAAGTTAAATAACCGTAAATACGATTGTAGAGTAGGTAAAAAAATTGCAGGCAGTTACTTTCTACCGATAGAATTGAATACGAGTGGTCAATACCTATCGTTTTTAAAATGTCTTATAGCATTTCATCATTTTTACAGTTATCGATTGAAAGAGTAGAGCGCTCGAAAGACAAAAATCGGTTTAAAGTTATAACCACTGCACGTTACATCGCACATAATTATAACACACATGTTATACCATATTACTGATCAATAGACGTTATATTATATATTCATTATACCTAATGATAGTTAGATCATATTATAATATATACCAAATGTTGATATACCAAAAGTGCAATACCGTTAACCGTTATATCGATTAATAATATATCAAAAGTTTTTATAGAGACCGTTACGCACCCGTAAATAAGGGTTGTCGTTCTTTAGTAGTTGGGATCAGGGCCTCAAATGAATTTGGGGTAGAACTTTCTTAGTCAAGATTGTGGGCTCTGTTGAGCAACGTGAATGGGTTTATACGTTAGGTATATTATACGACTTCCAATGACTCATTGTAGAATACGTACAAGATGTCTAAGGATTCTTCATTCTTAATATACCCCTTTGAATTGTATAATCCGAATATATCGTCATTTAGGAGTTAAAAGCGTCGCACTTATGCCTGTAATGGATTCTATTGTATACGGGAGGAACCGCAGCATAAATGTGAAAATGAAGCATTGTTACGCATGCTGTGTAGGTATACGTACTTAAAAGTACACCCAGGCAAGGTATTTCATTATTTTTTAATTAATTAAGGAACAGGTTCATTACCTTAGTGTTGACATTAGCTGTCAAATATACATCATAATAAATACGAGACCGAGAAGAAGCAAGACAAGTTTTTTTTTAGGTATTAATTTGTAGACCGCGGGCCCACTCCCAATACACCTACATCACATGAAAACATGATAAAATGAATAGCAGCAGGTCGAGAAAGTTGTGCTGGGCAGAAAAAACGATTGCACGAAAGTCTGAAAATCCTTCACTTCCGGTCCAAATTTGTATGGGTATATTTACGTCATGTGTCATGTGACAACATTACGAGATGTCTGTCAGTCCTGAAATGGCCGAAAGTACTTGGCAGACGGTGCGAACTGCCTAAGTAGGCAACTTTGACGATGTCTGTCAAGAAAGATAATTTTTTTATTGGATCATGTTTACCATTATTTACTCTTTATTATTTGTGATTAATACTGGTACGCTTATTATAAATTACATTACCTCAGGAGCATGATGCATAGGTAGGTATGTAGTATGTGAATTTGTAACCGTGACTGTTAAGAGATACAACAAAATTCCATAGGTTTTATTATGCTGCTACGAGTATCACTGCAACGGCCGTGACGTGTTTTACGGAAACTGGACGTAAAGTATCTTGGTTATTTTATCATACTTTAGCTGCTGAGGAAATCTATGTTTGTAGTGACCGTTTTAAACTATTCTAAAGACCAATTTAAAGGGTACAGTTTATAAGAACTTTACAAACTATACACCTACATTTTTTTAATGTTATAGGAGGCAAACGAGCATACGGATCACCTGATGGTAAGCGATTACCGCCGCCCATGGACACCTGCAATACCAGAGGTGTTGTGAGTGCTTTCATTAAATATTAGTACGTCAAGAAGGACAGTAGAACAGAAGAAGACGGTGAGGGGATAGCTAACTTAAGTGATAAAATTGACACGGTTGCAATGCGATGCAACGAAATGTAACAAAACACAAGTTCACTCACACTCAAAAGTCAGTTCATAGGAGACACTAGAGATTCACGCCTTTATTCCCGAAAGGGATAGGCAGAGCACATGAAAGTTATGTTTCAGTCCACTTATTGCATAGATGTGGGTATAAAACACCGACAAAATTTGATATCGCAGTGATAGGTTGGTGGCCCATAGCCCACAACCCTGCTCCCTTAGTTGACTTTCACGACAGCCACGGGAAGAAAGGGGGTGGTGAAAATCTAACCCGACATTACACGTACACGGGGATATACGCATATTATCCGATAGCACGCAATTTTTTCGCCTCCGAATCTGTCATTAGCTAAGCTGTCTTTCAGCAAAATTACAAATAATTTTCCCCATAGTAACCTCCAGGGCGGGCAGCCGTGCAGGCATTAGTATTTAAAATAACCGGTCAAGTGCTAGTAAAACCCGTGCACCGACGGTTCCGTACAAACTTTCACAGAACATACCCCGTCTTTCCCCGCCTATTCATTCTGGAAAAATTAAAAACTCATGTCAGAAGTTATCGTTATGAGTACAGCGCCATCGACAGTGCATTTTTATTACTAACTTGCAGCACCAAAGAACTCGGTCTGTATGTTGGTTTTTCCGGGATACAATTTTATCATGTGAACCGAGTCCAATATCTTTTATTATATTTGAAAGAGGATGCTCCCATAATACGAGTATAATAAGTATTTGAAAATAAATAACTAAATGTAACTCAATTACAAACTTGATATTATGTTTAATGATTTAAAATGTTTTTACCTAGTTAGAGATACCGTTTTATGTGTCCTGTAATATTCAAATAATAATGTTAATCTTATGTAATAGATTTAAAAATATAGAGATACTAGCGGCCGCCCGCGACTACGTCCGCGTAGATTTTTGATGATGACAAAGATATAAAATAGGTAAGTGAATTTTATTCTTAGTTAAAATGGTCTAGACATATTACATTTCAAACAGTGGCAGACACTGATACGCGATTGTTAGAGAATTTTTAAAGATTTTCCAATCAGATTACGGGATTTTTTTGCAGAATGCTTACTACTTATTCCGTCAGTTACCTGATGCTTTAATCTAATTTTAATCTTTGGCAAAAATGACTCTGCAAGATATAGAGCGACGCATGGTTATGGTTATGGAGCTAGAAAATGGGGATCTTAGTTATTATGACTAAAATCTCATTAAAAAATCCAGTGTTCCCCGTACAAAACCTTCAACCTTTTTTAACCCCTTTAGGGGTAGAATTTTCTAAAACGCTGAAATTACTGTTTCGTATCTTATGAAATTAAATGAAATTTGTTTATTTGCTTAAAATTATGCACGTATAAAGATAGTATGGTAAATGGTAAATAATGTCCATATAATGTCCCCTCCGGCCACGTGGTCCTACAGCTTCGTCCTACTGATAGGACCACATGAACTGTCAATACCTTATAAAAGTAGGCATGCAAATCTATTTTTATAATGTACATGCTTGGCAAGGGGAGGATATTGAGCCTTTTAAAAACAGGCTTACATGACTCTCTAGCTGAAATACCACTTAATGCTCTTATGCATTTTTTTTAAGCTTTGAATGCTCTTTCAATATCTCGTAACCTTAATAAGTTTTCTACAAAGTTTCAAGTTTCTAGCTCAAAAGGAAAAGTTTCCCTCATACAAACTTTGCACCCCTATTTAACCCCCTTCGAGGTAGAATTTTCTAAAACGCTGCCTGCCTTTTTTGTATTCTAATAAGTAATCTTTCTACAAAGTTTCAAGTATCTAGCTCAAAAAATAAAGTTCCCTCTTTGCACTCCTATTTAACCCTCTTAAGGGTAGAATTTCCTTAAATGCAGAAAATGCTTTTTTTGTATTCTAATAAGTAATCTTTCTACAGAGTTTCAAGTATCTCGTTAAAAAATAATGTTTCCCCCATACAAACATTGCACCCTCATTTAACCCGGATAGAATTTTCTTAAACGCTGAAATTACTTTTTTGGATGTTAATAAGTTTCTACAAGTTAGTAACTTACTACAAGGTTTCAAGTCTCTAGTTCAAAAAATAATGTTTCCTCCATACAAACTTTGCACCCATATTTAACCCTCTTAAAGGTGGAATTTTCTTAAACGCAGAAATTGCTTTTTTTGTATTGTAAGTAGTAATCTTTCTACAAAGTTTCAAGTCACTAGCTAAAAATATAAAGATTCCCCCATACAAACTTTGCACCCCTATTTGACCCCCTTAGGGGAGGTATTTCCAAAAATCCCTTCTTGTCCCTAGCCCACGTTACAAAAATAACCTAAAGTTACAAAACTCTAGTTTAAAAAATTATGTTTCCCCCATACAAATATTGCACCCCTATTTGACCCCTTTAGGGGTGGAATTTTCTTAAACGCAGAAATAACTTTTTTTGTATTCTAATGAGTAATCTTTCTACAAAGTTTCAAGTTCATAGTTCAAAAATTAATGATTCACCCATACAAACATTGCACCCCTATTTAACCTCCTTAGGGGTGGAATTTTCTAAAACGCTGAAATTTCATTTTTTGTATCTTAATAAGTAATCTTTCTACAAAGTTTCAAGTCTCTTGTTAAAAAAATTATGATTCCCCCAGACAAACTTATTAACCCCCATTTAACCCCCCTTAGGGATGGAATTTCCAAAAATCCCGTCTTATCCGTTGCTTACGTCATAAAAGGAAGTCCTGGTGTAAATTTCAAGTTTCTAGTCCCAGTAGTTTCGGCTTTGTGTTGATGAGTGAGTCAGTCAGGACAGGCATTTATATGTATAGATAGATTATAGAGATAAAGGGGGAATTTTTTCAACATTTTCCTTAATAAAACGATTTTTTTTTGTAAAAAAAGCTTTAAAATGAGCATTTAAAGTTCTTCATTTGATACCCCACTTGACCCAATTACTGCGTTAGACTATTCCAAATTTCAAATTGATAGCACAAGTAGTTCTTGAGATATTTATCGTTGTGACAGACAGACGGACAGCCGGACGCTGTTGCACCATAAGGGTCCCTTTTACCTTTTTTGGTACGGAACCCTAAAAAGTGTAACGGACGTAAGGCAGCGTAATTCAAATGGTATTACTGCCGGGCGCGTCGTTAAAAAATCAATACACGGTCTCGGCAGAATCACGACATTGAGAAAAATTCTTGTCCAATTCAGGGGCGCCTGTCGCCGGTTTTCGGGTGTATGTATGTGGCCCCTGGTTATTACGGCTGATCCATGGAGTTAGGAGATACTACGTGTAGCTGGGGAAACTACCGTGGATGAAACTGCGAGGCGTAAGCAGAAAAGCGATGAACTTTTAGCTTAGTGTGCACCTTTTTAACATGGGAATTATACATTATATATGTAGTTCTCAGGGAGGAGGTACCTTGTTTTCGGTGGCGCTTATGTAATTATTAAAGTCTTTCAAAATTGTAGGTATACATTTACATGTTCCTTATGGCTCCAACGTCCTATCCTGAGTAATTGAAATATTTTAGACTACATAGAACCTGAATATGCTACCTTTATATAGGAACTTTTTTGATATGACTCGAGAAATGGACACTAAAAAACTCAAAATTATTGATCAAATCTGAATACTTACTGTCAATTTGAAAATTTTCGACATGAAAAATTGTCTTGTCTGAATAATGCTTAAATGTAATGGGAAACGATAAGTGCAGAGACTAAAATTTTGCAGGTGCAGGTGCAAAGTAACTTCTTTTTGTACGTAAGCAACGGGTTAATGGAACAGATTCTATTAAACTAATACGCCACCTTTACTATCCCAACAGAAAATTAAAAATCCAGCGCCAATTTACCAAACAATAATTCACATAACTCGGCTATTTACCAATAAAATATAATATCTTCTAAATTGATAACTTGGCGACTTATGTTGTACGTCAGTACTCTTTATTTATATTAGTACTCTTTATATATATTACTTAGTATATATGTGATTCAACATCTGTCTACTAATAAAAAAAAGAGCATCGCACAGTTATTTAACTCGTATTCCTTATTAATGAAAATTTGCATAGCAACACACCTCGCGATATGATATATTGATTTTAGTTTCCCGTACACAAAGTCACTCATTACATGATAGTGTTTTATGACTATAAAAAACCGATAGGTTCGTTCGTTACCGTGTGTCCCTAATTCAGAAAGCAGGAGCCACGCGAAAGCGGGGTTCGATGACTTGCTGGCGGGCCACTTTTGGCTACTATAATACACAACCCAGATTTTTATATGAGCAGTGATAGGTTCATTCGTTACCTTGTGTCCTTCAGAGCGGAAAATAGAGGAAAATAAGTTATTCAGCGAGGAAATGCCGCCAGCAACCTCGGTACAATGCCTCGAGGGCCTTTTTTACATTTAACTTAGCTTTAATTTAATTTAGTTAATGTTATAGTTATCATCTTGTATATACTTTAGAAAATAAATGCCATTCATGTTTGATAATTTGAGGAATTATATATATATATATATATATATATCTGCGGAGTACGTTGGAACATCAATGTTTAATGTATGTTATAATTAATGTTCATGAAAAGGAATACCTATTTTGTATAAGCATTTAGTATAGTGTAATGTATACAAACCGTTTAGTGAAGATAATATTACAATCACAATTTTGAAATTTAATTTATCATGGACCATTATTTTATAACGATAATAAAATAAGTAAACTTCCTATTGAAATTCATCTTCAATAACTTATGCTAACGTATAAAATTATTAGTCACTATATGAAGTTAGCTATCATTGTTTTTTTTGATGACAATATTAGGTACGCTGTTCAATTATAGTAGGTTTGAGTTGAAATTATATTATAGATGCAATGAAACTTATTAGAAACTTAAAATATGTAGACATATTAGTTTGTTATACAATTATCGCCACGCTGATCCATAATAACGTAGCTTGAATTACACAACATACGGTCGCCAGATGCTTAAAATTACTCGCTGACCTATTAATTTTGTAGACACCTAAGCTTTTCATAATAATTTAAATAAGACTACATTCACTTTGTACGTAATTGAATATGTACCTATTTTATACAAGACTAAAATCCATTTGGGTTAGATTTAGTTTGATACAGAAAAACACTGGGTTTTTAAAATTATAGACACAATTAGATTTTACCCGACTTCAATTTCAAAATGGTAATTTCGTGTTGACGATTTTCCATTAGTGCCGAAGGACAGTAAATCGACTCGAGTGGCTAATTAACACCCTAAGCAACAACCTGTAAACATGCAACAGAGGAAGTAAAAAAAGTTGTAGCGACACAAACTTCCGCGCAATCAAACGCATCTGGACTGCCACAGATTATAAAATGTTACGGCGTTGGGTTGCAAATGAGGTAGAGCGCGCTTCGAGAAAAATATTTATGCGAGAAGCTGGAAGTAATTATAACGTGTTTTAGACCGTTCATTAAGCGTCTCCCGAGCTAAAACAGCTGGATGAAGGGGTCCCCGGGAATTTGTAAGCGTGAAATGCACCCATAGAGATTTATATGAATTGAATATGGCGTGGGTGGCGCCTTTGCAGTGTCAACCCGAGTATGAGAGAGAGTAAAAAACCACGCACAGTGTACTCGTATGCATAACACTCTTCTGCATGTGTCGTGGTCCGCCGCGTGCGCCGCGCCGCTCAATGCCTCAATAGCCCATTCAAAGCCAATGACGACATATATGTGTCAGCACGGCTATCATGCGACGGCGCGCCAGCTCTCTCGATTTCTCGCACTATCCGTCTCTTTATTATTAGAACACTTAGAACAAGATATATTGTGCGAGAAAAATCGAGAGTATGTCGCGGCCGTCGCATGATAAACGTGCAGACCGCCGTAGTCGCTTTCCGCGACATACGAGGAAAATCAAGGGATCTGCTACGAGCGTAGCGCGTAGCGATTTTTGGCCCTGAATGGGCCTAGTACGTAATGCGGCTGACCAGAACTGGCTCGGTCGGATCCGTCGTCCCTATACCGTTTTGACCTTATTGGTCACGACTAAATAAGGTTGGTTAAGACTAAATAGTCGTATTATTAAAAGAACCATTTATAAAACGCAAAAAATCAACCCACTTCACCATTTTTGTAACCACTTTAAGTAGCCACTGGAATGCAGTTAAAATTACGCTTCACTTTACTGTGGTGTCATATTGTGAAATCGGGTGTGAATTATTTCAATAAGAGTCACAAAGCGACGACTGTTAACGCGGTTCATAAAGAGTGGCAACTGGCAGGGGTTAGCGCTCTATACGGCTGAAAACTGTGATTCAAGAGAGGGTTTTGCAAAAATGACAGTATGCTCGAATATCTACGGTGAACGAGTTGTGGGGCAGGCTAACAGCTAGCGGCCGACCCGCTGACATGTGGCTGACATCACGCGTCATTTGTTTTTCCCGCTGTTCTTTTCCATCTATGTACGATTGTTTTATAATGACATCGTGCGTTTGTTCGTCAATCTTGCGATTTCAGGGAAAAATAATTAAGTGCAAAAACATTAAGTAGTACCTACTGTTAGGTTTGACAAGAACTTAATGATCGAAATAAGTAAAACTAGTACCATATGTCCCTTTGATATCCTAGAGAAAGGAAGAAACGACGATTTGAGGCCTGGTTAATAGGCCGGATTCAATTACACCGTACCGTCAGAATTGTATGGGCTAGTTGAACGTTAAGGTGCATTGCGTCTTGAGCGAGTTGTAAAGGCGAAGTGCGAACATAATTGCAGTAATAGTAGGTGGTTTGAGTTCTTTTGTTATATTTCTAATTTGCATTTGGCGTGTCGCTCGTTGAGCGAGGGGGCGGAGCGGGCTGGCGTAAGTCAATATGTACGAAATACCTACAGAGGTTCCACTTCCGATTTAAACATTTTTTCTTCTATCGTAAGAAACAGGGCAAGTTTAGTGAAAAGATATTAGCAGTGAAAGTTAAAATATGTATGTACCTCACGCATTCTAGCAAAAAATGTATGTACCTCACGCATTCTAGCAAAAAATGTATGTACCTCACGCATTCTAGCAAAAAATGTATGTACCTCACGCATTCTAGCAAAAAATGCTACTGCTTTTGCTATACTCGTACTTAGGCCAGGCGGCCTATATTATACTTAATGTTATTCTTGAGATTGTAATAATGCTATGCATCTTGTAAATCTTCTAGCATACAAATATAAATTACCTACTGGTACCTACTGGTCGTCTGTAAGTAGGTATTTTGTGTCCTTGGGCGGGCTGGTTTGAAATATTGAAATGTCAATAGGCCTGACGCAGCCCGATTTGCCATTTCCTTACACTTTATTAAAGTATCGAACGCCGAACTCAGCAAAGCTTTGCAGTCGACCTAGTTAAGTAGGTACCTTCCTAGTCAGAATTTCATGAGCACGATTTAATGAATAGTTTCAGTCGTTTAAGTTTTCATTCATATTTATTGTATAGATTAATTGTTACAAAATCGGAGATATACATAAATACGAAACTACGACAATAATTGTGATAAATACTTATTATAGTAGTAGGTAATGAACTAACGTTTGGTACTTGCAATGCCCACCAAAGGTATGAGCACATTTATCCCGTAAACGGGAAATAAAAGAAAAAAATAATTATAGAGTATATAGAGGCCTATAATGCGTTTCGGGTTTCCTTTTTCGACAACTCGTGATATACTTATGAGTCTAGAAACGGGACTGGTTAGTTCATATCGGAGACTTCTTGAGTAGTGTTTATGGTACTTAATAACGAACAGCACAAAAGTCAAGCACAATAACAAACAAATTATGATACTTTCCGAGGGAAAAGCAGAGCATTCATTATACTAACGGTTCGGTTAACCGGTATCAAAAGTTAAAAGTATATACTGAATCCAACCCTTAGAAATGATTTTAACTACACACGAAGGCGCGACGGAGGCGCAGCGTTGAGCAAGAACATTAAAGTGTTTGTAATTGCGACGTAAAAGAGCTTTTACGAGTATGTTAAGGGGCTCCCATACGCCAATGACCTTCAATCTGAATCCCTTAGTTTTCTTATGTTTTTTTTAGCTTACTATATTAACAACAACGGCTTTGAGCAATATAGTATCCCATATTTACTTCAAAGTTCATCGTTTTCGAGATATTTGGCATCAAAGTTGAACCATTTTAGGCCAATAAAACCGTTGTCTGGCCATAACTTTTGTGTTAATTGGTTTATAATGAAAACCTTAGACCAGTTTTTAGAGACGTCACAGACGAACCCAAATATGTAGATTTCGTATATGTTAGATCTTTCACGTCAATAGAGATACGAAATTAGTGTTTTTTAGACAATCTTTAAAAAAATCATACAACATTAAGTATTCATTTGTTTCAAAATCCGGTAGACCAAAATGGAGATAAAAGATTGAAGAACCGATAACCGTTTGATTCATATTTCTATCTGTAGTGCAAAAGAAGGAGATACGATTCAAAACTTGTCAAAAATCGATGGAAACCTCGGGTAGCCCCTTAAGCGGGCTCTAACTAGACGCTTTAAAAAAGAAAAGCCCTGGTTTGCAGAGACTTGGCACTCGATCCGGTTACTACTACTAATTATGTATCGGGAGACAAATTTAGAGGCTAGATCCACTCCTAGGTTTGATATGACTTTTGCGTTTTCCACAAGAGCATTTTTTTTAGCGAGTTAATTTACGATTCGTGGCGGGCGGCGTCCGAAAAAGTTAAAAATCGGCCAATTGCGTGTCGGGCCACGCGCAGTGTTGGGTTTCGTAGTTGCCTGTCTGTTACATCGACACACGCTCGTACGAAAGTTGGCCTTTCTTCAAGCAGCGCAACAAATGTTGTGCCAATGCCATTTTTATTTCAATAAGAGTCACAACGACTATGATTTAGCAGCCTAGTTATAAATCACATTATACGTTACAGATCACCCATAAAAAACCTCTAACTCGTACCCCTTTACATTAAGCCCAGCCAGCATTTAATGGAATTACTAAAACTCTTATCGCAGTTTTACAGTTACTAAGATCAACCACTAAACACTGGACATTTGTTACAGTAGGTACTCGTTTTCCATTGACGTCGTTTATCATTTTCGCAAAACATATGGTTACTGGATTGAAGTCCTAAACTCTTAAAATTCGTACCTGCCGCATATAGGTTTATTATTGTTTCGGAGTCTTGATGTTTTCTATGTATTTATATCTTGAATAGATATAAATACATAGAAAACATGGTACACATAACAACATATATGGTCGTCTAGTACTCATAATACAAGCTATAGTGGGCTTACCATTGGGCTGGCTCGACATGTGGAAGATTTTTCCCTAATATTCATCTTTGAGGAGACGTAACCATAACTATGCCAAATAACAACAAGAAGGAGTAGACTGGTCGGAATTAAATTGTTCTAGCTGTGCGTAAATTTTGTATTCATATAAAACGAGTTACATTCCACTTGATAGTAGTATTGTCGTGAACAATACAATCCCGGTCGACTACTGAGTTTAACAATCTCATAAAGGAAGCGCGGTAACGAGCCAGACGCCGTCTTTAGCACACATCGCTTTCGCAGCCTAGTTGACAGAAACGATATAGCCATATAGCACATGATTACAGGTGCAGCTACGAGTACATAGGAAGTACTAGTGTTTTTTTCCTTTTCGTAATTTTTATACAATTTACTCTAGAGATAGGAGGTAGCTGCTCACACTTAAATGACGAATAATTAAATAAACACGTAAGGGTCGCCAGGACGGTCGACTCAAGTCCACTTTCCATACAAACATAGTTTGGTTCTCATCTTAAAAAATAGTGGAATAACATGGTTTTTTTTTTTACAATGAGATCCGCCATATCTACGTCTGAAACTTTAGTGAGCAACGCATTTTTCGGTCTGTGTACGGCGGCACCCTAGAAGAAAGACAAATCTAAAACTTTGGGGTGACCGTCTTGTAGCGAGGATTAAATATAATAAAAGTTTCCTAAGTAGCGCGCAACACGAGTAATCCGAGTTTAACTAAATCGAGGGTAGGTAATCCAGACTGCCTAACTTTTTGCCATCAAGGCCGATGGTTCATTAACATCAATTTACTTCAGACCTTTAAATAATGAAGAACTAGACTTGCCACAGTTTAAAAAGTAAATTACATGCTTGGTGGTGAATGTATAATGGCAATTCGGAGCACTTTGTAACACCCGTGAACTATAATAATGTTTAATCGTAAGTAGGTATTTAGCTATAATATAGTATAGATTTGTATGTCTGTGCCTCAGGCTGAAAATGGAGACGCGAAACTACGTTATAAGACCTTTTATGTACACCCATTTTTTACATATAAAATATTCTTATTCTTATTCTAATGCACTAACGGTAAACTTCCAATAAATGTTCTTTGAATAAAGTTTGTAAATATACAACATCAAAGTATGATTATATCAGCCACTTTTTTACCCCCAAGGAGGGGTTTATATCATAGTTTCAATTGATATTATGAAAATAGAGAAAACCGGTTCAGGAAAACGAATATCTTTATCAAGTAAGTAGATTCCTTACAAACCTACCCAATAACCAATGTTGTGTGGCCATATTAACCAAGTGAATTCCACCTGCGGCTGCAATTTAACGGTAGGATCGAGGACAATACCGCCGGCATCCCCGGTAGCTCCGGATGCCTGCCTGACGACTTATTGCGTTCCAATGCGTTCATTGCGATCCCGTGCACTGGGTTTATCTGCAGAACCCAGTTTTAGATACGAGTTATTGTGGGTGCTGTTGATGCTTTCACAATACGGTGGGTGAAATGTACGAAAAATTATGAAAAAAATTGAGATTTAGTGTGGGGAGTATTCCTAAGTCCTAACCGAGAATGTCTCGCAATATATCCCATACAAATATAGTAACAGAAATGCAATGTTTTGCAATGTATCTATCCAAATGAAAAACAACTGCACTAGCGCTCGCGTCTGTAGATTCATCGAGAATTTCCCGTGATAAATAGCTTAATAAGTTTTTAAAACGGTATTTTTGTCAGTGTTCTCGCTAATAGACTCGTTTTAATTGATTGACCGCACCCAATTAAGATTTTGACAGATTTTTCCGATGGCTCGTCGAGCGCGCCGTATTCCACGAATGACCGCTCATTTATTATCCACTGTCGTCGACATTTTAATCAATATTCGCTATTTAAGCAAACGGAAATTTCACTCCAAATATAGATAGATACTCAATGTTTCGCTATAACGCTGGTATGCTAGACTGTCTGTGGAAAGTACTTGACTGCTAAAAAGATCGGATGTATCATCTATTTACTTCAGTGTTTTAAAGAGGTATTTATTTACTTAGATCGAAGACGTCATTTTGCAGGATAGTTAATATCTAATATTTCACAGAAAATGCGCTTTTTTTTATTCGACCCGCATATTTTGAGTGCTTATAAGAGTAGGTATAAGACAAACGTAACATGACGAACTTCCACTTATTCTGTATATAATCTATTCATTCCCATTCTCCACAGTCAGAACTTCAAACCATTTATATATAAACACGAGTACGAGTGTATGTGGTAATATGCAGATATGATAATGTAATGAAATGCCTCACGTTCCGTAGTAGAGATACGATATGAATCACGGAGCAATGCCAGCTGAATGTCTATCAGTGTTGCCTCCGACCGACGAATGACAAGGAATCTGATTTATTATAATTGCCCAGTGTTATAAGGGAGCGACACTTAAAAAGGTATTCGTGAAATAATGTTTAATTCACTTCAGTTCATTATTTTAGGCTCAGTATTTGAACAGTAAAGAATGCGTATACGATTTTGAATCGAGATTTCAAAATATTGACTGGTAGGACAAACCTAAATAAATGAATACCGAAACATCAGCCAACATTGTTGAGTTATGTTATAAATTTATTTATCTATCACGTGACTTGACACCTGGTCTGAAGTCATCTGTGAAATGACGGAGATTCCCGGTAGAGGCCAGCATGATTCGGCTATTACTGGAATGGTTTAGATAGCTTTCTTTCATTATACGAATTACTGTGTGAGAAGAATATAAAATATGTTTTGTCCACGCTAAAGGAAGAGTTTTGTTTCCCGTTGTATGTGAAATTAGATATTGTTGCCGATCCGTTGGACATTCGCGTCGAGCCTTTTTATTGGTTAGACAAGTGATTGAATGCTTTCACAAGTATTGAACGTTCATCATTTGTAAAGGCTGAATGAGATGGATTTCAAGCATAAAGTACCTACTATTGTTGATGTTATATGACCTTAATTCGGAAGAGCTTGGCATTCAGCAGCCTAACCTAACCTTCCTTTGTTATTGCTGTAGGTAGAAGAAATTTTTTTCTAGCTTTTCAGAACGAATGCCTGAGACCTAGATCGGGGCGGAAATGAGCGCTGTTCGCTCGGGGTGCGAAACCGGCACATTGCAGCCGTTATTGTTTGTGAAAAGAAAATATTTCAGCGCTGAGCATAATACGACGTTAATTACATTAATGGGACCTATTTGAATCAGGAAAATTAAAGAAATATAATATTACAACTTTTTTCAGCTTCGGAGAGGATTTTTTCGGCTTCGGAGGTGATTATTGTGCGAATTTGGGTGCTGAAAATCCGCTTTAACACGCATGAATAGACTAAAAGTCAGAATTTTAGTAAAATAAATACCTACTGCCCGTTCCCTCTCATACATGAGAGGAGGCCTGTGCCCAGCAGTTGGACCTATATAGGCTGATGATGTGTGTGATGTGAAATACCTATTGTTTGATATTTGAACGCGTTTTGTGACAAAACTATCCAACTTTCAGCTGTTTTCTTATTTCCATTACTTATAAAAACACCTACCAAATTTTGTCTCAGCCGTATACAGCTAAAATTTTTCAAAAACACCTCGGTTATCACTCCCTCAAAGCTTTGTCCTAGCTACCAAACAGTGTGTGTCCTTGCTTTTTTTGTTTGTTTGTTGAGATTGTGTTTTTCTGTTTTTTTTTGTGGCCATTCTATTGTATTAATTTATTATTATTATTTATTTATTACTTCATCGAAAACCATTTTATAAGGTCAGCCTTTTTTTCAGGAAAATTATATTATATTATAAAACAAACCTAACCTAATCGGTGCTACAGAATTACCTTTTAGCTATACCTAAAAAGTTAACGGTTTCTGAGTAACTGAAATTCGATAAAACGAAAATTCGGCAAAAACATGGTCGGTGAAGTAAGGGGACACCACATCGATTCTATTACGGTTCCCAATAATGAATATACTGTTTAGAACGGATCGGCCTGAAAGACCGACACGTGGGACTCGGATCAAATTGATTATACAATCCATTCACTTGATGAACGAATCTCATTATGGCCCGGATTGTCTATTCTACAGTCGCTAGATAATGTAGAATCGTAAATTGTTGGAGGTATTGCAACAAATTGCAAGTATATGTGATAATGTGATAGTGTAAAAATGTACCTGTTATGCGTCACTGTGAGGTATTATGGTAGATTTGGCAAGGGTCTAAAGTAAGCCATATTACCACGAGATGGTTATTTTATCGAACGAAGTGAGGGGAAATAGGTCGAGGGGTAATATGGCTTTTAGACCAGAGTTATATACACTCTACTTTTCACTTAGACTGCCCGAAAATAGTAAAAACAAAGATTATTCACCCACAATCAATAATTATACCAAGGCGAAAAGATTGTTAAAGACGCCAGATACAAAATATTGACACCACGAATATAAACGACTCTGACCGTCTTATCCTCCAAACGGCCGAGCATGGCGGACAGCATACGGGGCATACGATAAAGCGACATAGACAGCGGTGTATCCCCCTTAATTTTCATAGCTTATAATATGTCATGTATGCACTCAACCACGCTTGAACGTTTGGACGCGGCTATAGTCGGTCAGAGGCGTTTCTTTTTTTAATTATTGTGAAATAGGGAATAGAAAACACCTAATGTTTGAACTGCATTATGTTTCCTGGTTGGTCTATTTTTATGTCTAGCTGTATTGTGGTGTATTGATAGCAAATATGTTTTTTTCAAGGATTGTGATTGGTGGATGTAATACGGTGAACTAAAATGTTTTATAAATCATAAATATGTATACTAAATATTTTTCCTAGGAACTAAATGCACTACTTAAGCTCCGCTTAAAAAATGACGCACTTCTTGAGCACGAGAAGTGAATAAGTTATAGAAAAAAAAAACACTTATTTATTCTACAAATAAGCCACAAGGGCACATTTACATGACAAAAGATAATTTACAATATAATAAAAAAAAAACAACAAAGTATTAACATACAGTGTTCGTTTCCCCCTTTTAAGTTAAACACTTGTATTAGGAGGAAGCTCTTTCATACAGGTGGTAACTGCATGTTAAAAATAAAACTAAACATAGTTTGTTTTCAGCTTACTATACTAAATAACAGTTTTTATCTATCTATCTTATTACTATACTTAGATTGGAGAGGTGTTCAGTTGTTATTAAGGTTACACATGAGTTAAGTGAACTTAAATTTAAATTAACTTAATCTACAAGAGTGAAATGATTAAAAAGAAACGTGCGAATATGATTCAAGGACCATGGGCAACTTTGTATGGAGCGTGGTCCTGAATCCAACAAAGCTGAAACTTAGGTCATTAAATAGGTCTTTAAATCTACTTCAATTCGTTCTATGGGCACTAAGTTGAATTCCATTGCAGGACTGAGATATTCATTTATTTAAGTTAAAGTGAGTAGGATCTATGAGAAAACGGATTCTCTCAGTGAATACATATTCAGAATTATTAAAGTAAGGTTAGTGTGTAAAATAAACATGTTTTTTGTAGCTAATTAATTGTTTTATTAATAAAATATGAATATATGCCACGCTCGATGTGCCTTCATCATTAGTACATTTTGTCATATCTACCCTCCAGAGTACTAAAAACATGAATATTCTCCGAATGCGTTTTTTAATAGCTCGTACCTACTGTGGCTAAAATACGAATATCTTCGTTCTGCAATGGAATTAGACTTTGTGCATATAGAATGAATTAAAGTAGATTTAAAGACCTATTTAATGACATAAATCTCAGTGCTGTTGTTTTCAGGACCATTTTGACGCATGGTCCTTTACGAGTTAATGACTACCTCGAACGATATCGAATAATAATAATAATCATACACAATAATAATTAAAATTTTGCAGATTAAGGACGTAAGGGTGAAATGGGGGGGGGGGGGGGCGGGTGACAGTTTGTATGGAGCTACGATATAAACGAGTTCCACGCGGACGGAGTCGCGGGCAGAGGCTAAGCAGCCTATATACGTCCCACTACTGCTAGGCACTGATCTACTCTCACGTATGAGAGGTAATGGGCAGTAGCCCAAACGCCGGTCTAGAACGTGTGGCTGTACACGGTGCACTATTGTAAAAAGTGCAAGTGTTAGTTTAATTAACGTATTCTAGAAGCTTAATTAGAGATTGATATCATAAATTTACTCAAAGTTAGGTACGCATAGAATTTTCTAAGGAACCTACAATCCGGAAATGGTATTACAAGTATAAAGCAAACAATCCTCCCAAGTTATTAAGTCATTTATTTAAATCAGAATATTCGCTAAGGTAGCAATGTTAAATTTACAACTGATGTTGCTTTGTTTAGGATCATAGATAAGAATGTAAGGATAACCTCAATTTTGATATTTATTCTGTACGTTCTTGTTTACCTGTTACTCCCCTAGTTATTTTTTGAGTGAGCCGTAGCACAATTACTAAGCAAAAAAAACAATTTTCTAGATACTTTTGAAATTCTAAAAGTTTACTAATGCTAATGTACGACAGGAAAGTTCTACGTTTCTTCTACCAAAGTCCAAAATGACTCGTGTACAAAACCACACACGGCGTACAAGAAGTCTAAAATGATAAGGTGTTGTTGACATGAATTATGTCAGCGAAAATGCTAAAATAGTTGTTCAAAGCAGGCCGAACTATAGTATAGTCTTGTTCATTGAAGCCACCTAACTAAACTTTGTACCAGTTTCCTATTTACCAGGCGTATTTGCTCCTGAAATTGAGACCGAATCTGGGACACTTCCCGTTCGCTAAGAACGCGTATTGAATCCTAATGAGAAAATATCCATCTATATTAATGATTCCGGTGAAAGTTTCGTAGATTATGTTATGGAACATAGGAAATAAAATAGTATTGTTCTGTTACAACTTACATATTCTAAACATCATTTGGGTTTATTATTTGGTGTCTAATATACGTAAAACTCGACGGTGATGTTACTTTTTTAACCGCGTGCCTCAGAAGGGCGCGGGCACTTGTTTTTGAGGCCTAAGTATGTGGTGTGCGTGTGCGTATGTGGTACAAGTCCAATCGGCTTGATGGATTTTGGATTCCTCATAATCGTGCGATTGACATTTGCTATAATATTTAAAAAGCGGAAGAGGTTTTTTTAATGTTTTAATTTAACTTGTTATCATTGATTGACTAGATTCTTTCGGGGGTTTATCTACTACTCGTATACACATATACTCCTAAATATGAGTACAAAAAAATGTACAACGAGAAGTACACACGTTTTCTGAACTTCGCTACGTAAAAAGTTATAAAAGTCCGGTGGCCCTCTCACAGCAGTTTACGACGTCGCTATAGGTACACAAAATTCATTATGCAGATTTTTTTCTTAATCTTGACAATAAGTGTAATACTTACAGAAGACACAATTCTCTCACTCAAAAAAATAGTTCTTAGTACAATATTTTCACCCTCTTTTGACCGCTTTAGGGTCTCCTCACACCTATCGACGCGGCGACGTCTATCGACGGGATAGCGAACAAAACACGAGGAGTGTGGTACAAAACACTCGGTGAAAGCTGATCCCGCGTCGATAGGTGTGGGGACACCCGCTGAAAATAGTTTTCTTGTATTTTACATACATATAAACAGGTCAAGTTAATATAAAGCTTGTAATAAAAAGTAAGCGAAATGGCGCAGTCGTAGTTTATGTATACGCGGAATCAGTGAAATAAAGTCAACTTACGCAGTATTACGGTGAATGAAATGGCAAGTAGATGGTCACGTACGAACAAGCAAGTGCCTCATGGAAGCGAAGAGCTAGTTTTATTGGACAGTAGAGCTCAAGAACCGTGGAATGTGAGAGTTATTAGGTAGTTCTGTGGCACGGCTGGATAACGTCCTCACATCCGTCTACACAACTGAGCGCGAAGATATAATTTGTGTTGGCTAATTGGGTTCTTCTTAGGCTATGCACAGCCTTGAAACAATTATTGTAGCAAGATGTTTTATTCACAACTGGGGCCGTAGACAAGGTTACAATCCACAAGCGCTAACGCTAATAGAAAATAATAAAATGAATGGGAATGACAGTTGCCGACGAAACACTTTTCGTTAACATCTGTCATTCCCATACATTTTATTAGTTTTCTATTGGCGTTAGCGCTTGTCGATTGTAACCTTGTCTAGGCCCCCTGGACCCGGTAAGTCGCGTTGCAATCGGCTTTGTATGAATAATTTAACTACGAAATCCACCGCTCGGGTAAGACAACTTCTTTCGGGTCCTCTAGTTTCATTCAACGAGCGGGCGAAGCGAACGAAAATCTCGTTTCAGCATCCTGGGTAAATTATATTTCGTATATGTATGTGTCCGGTTGTTCTCCTCGGCATTGTTCAACCGATTCTCGTGAAAGTTTGTGAGCAAGTTCAATAATTATATTGTTATTTTGTCGATTTTACTAGTACCTATAAATAGGGTCACTAGTACCTATAGCTAAATTAGAGTTGATTTTATTATGTCTTCATTTTCATGAATCCTGCAGAGACAAACAGGACGCTTTTGTATATTGAACACTAGTTCAACACTAGCGCGCCGGATTTGATATAAAATACGTAAGTTGTTAACGGCTACGTCGTTACGTGGGAGGAGCGCGACACGTGTCTTCGTACATAGCAAGAGTTATAAGTACGTCGCATTCAAATTGCTATGGATCGGATGAAATAATCCAGTAACCTTGTCACCTGAAAGTACGGTAGTTTGCGTCAAATCAGGTACTTATGATTTTTTACAGACTTGTTTATGATATTGGCCCAATGAATAGTTTGTGACCTCGAGCGCCGATTTAAGTTTGCTACATATGAGATGAGAATTGTGTCGGTATAGTCGCAATAGTTTCTGAGATAAAGCTTATCAATATTCATAACTTTTTCAGCTTAGCAATTTTTTGCAATATTTTAGACGTCACTCGAACAACTCCGGAAGCCGGCTTCCGGAGCGGAATGAAGTTCCAATTACCTCCGACGGAGAACGCTAGAGTTGCGAAGTTCGAAAAATGATAAACTTTGAAAGGCTCTCGGAAGGTATTGGGTCTACAGACACAATTATAATCTCATATTGTAGCAAAGGGCCCTAAGTAAGCCCTGTATGTATGGGGCATCGGCCTCAGACGCGAAATTAGTTGCTATTTTGCCTATTTATTTGCCCAGAGATGAAAGATGCTATTTCACGAAGTAGGTATTAACCCTAAAATGTACAAATTACTTACCGAAAAAATAAAATAATATGTGCTGGTTATTATTTTATTTTATCTAAACAACCGAACCGATTTTTTGTAACTTATACACATTACATATGTAAGTTAGTTTGGATGAATTATTTAAAAAATTAAGACTCAAATCTATTTTTAAATAGTGAAATTTTCAAGGTTTTTTTTACATTACCGACCCTCATTTTGGTTATTTTATAAATCAACCAATATTCTCTAACATATATTTTTCAAAACCTTTAATTGGATCAAAACAATAAAAATAAATCAAACTTATGATATGCCATACATGTATTGGACTTAATATGGCTAACACGTTATATATCTACTAAAATCAACTAAAAATATCATAAGCTCAGAGCATCGTCAATACATATAAGAATTATCTATTTTGAAAAAGGGAACTGAGCCTTTCATTTGTGCGTGGATTTTTGGATAAATATTTGCCGTGTGACAGATAATAAATATCAGCCGCCACGTGCGAACAGCAGCCCACAGTTTGTCAAACCATTGGCACATTCACAACAATTCTGTTGTATTGTGTGTACACCTTCAGCTTCAGGATCATATTTTAGCAAGCCAAGCCGCATACAGCCAATAATTAATTCTTTTTAGGGTTCCGTACCGCAAAAGACACTCACGTCTGTCTATCGAGTTGAAATAAAGCCATATAAAATATATAAATACTGAGGTCCCAATCTCCCTTGAAGCTGGGAAAAAATAGAACTTCTAAGTTAACGTAAAAAAAGATACGGCCGTTTATGCCACAAAGAACACACTCTCACGGGAATCAAAATTCATAGGGTACTTTCATTTTTAAATCATCTGATACTACCAGTACCATAGTATCAGTGGCCCTACCATAAAGCAGCTCGTAGAGCACCGTGGAGTCCGGGCGTCCAGGGAAACCATCATATCCGTCCTGTTTCCCCAGCCAGAGGTACCCCACGTAATAAATAAAGGCGATCAGTGCAATACTTACTCCTCCGGCAAGCTCTGCGCTCCCTCCTCTTGCCCGGGCGCGTTGATGTGGTACACGCAGAAATTCTCGAGCAGGGCCCGCATGTCCACGAAGTTGAAGAACGGCTGGAAGCAGATGTCTGCAACAAGGAAGCCGCACTCAACTCGATTCCTCCGTTTGAGAGCTATGTTGCAAACATGCCACAGACAGACCCACAGATTCACATGTTAAACATATAACAGCCCTCGTTTACGTTGGTTTAAAATGAGGACGAGTGCAATTACCACCTGGGTTTCTTTCCCCCATCTTTTACCACTACAGTACTCGGTGGTAACTTCTGGGGAAAAAAGCTAGTTGCCATTACTATCTGTTACCCCTGCTAACAAATTGGGTAACCCATATTTTCGAAAATAAATACATAAAGTGGTTAGCAGGTTTAACGAGGGGTTTTATAAAAGCAAGGGTTTGCATTAAATAAAAGTTTAGACCGTTTATAGGGAATGATTACAACACTGCATTTTTTGACATGCATGACAACATTTTGCATGACATGCTTCGTTATGTACCGTGCAGTCCTCTACAGACAGGGCGCCGAGTCTAGAGGGAATGCAAAGACAGGTAACGATTTGTCTATTGATAAACATGTTCAATCTCGGGAGTGCAGGGCGGCGATTCACCAAGATTACCGACTCCTTCGCTATGTATTCAGTGTAAGCTGGGCCTCCGTTTCAGAGATTGTTATTCGAGGGGTTAACTACTACTAAAATGAGTTCACAAGTCGAGTAGCAAAGATATTGGGCCACGTAGACAGGGCGAGTATGTTTGACATTAATGTATGCTACCTTTGATTTGATGTTCTAGTTTACAGAGTGGCTCCCTGTGGTAGTTGCGTGGTGCGAGGGAGGTGACAGCGCCAGTGAAAGGGACACCAGATTGAACTGTAACGACACACATACACACCACCCCACCCGGATCGCGCAACTGGAACCGAATGAACATTATATTATTATAAACGTTTAATCCATACTAATATAATAAGTGTGCGCGCGCGCGTGTGTGTGTGTGTGTGTGTGTGTGTGTGTGTGTGTGTGTGTGTGTGTGTGTGTGTGTGTGTGTGTGTGTGTGTGTGTGTGTGTGTGTGTGTGTGTGTGTGTGTGTGTGTGTGTGTGTGTGTGTGTCTGTGTGTGTGTGTGTGTGCGTGCGCGTGCGCGTGTGTGTGTGTGTGTGTGTGTGTGTGTGTGTGTGTGAGTGTGTGTGTGTGTGTTTTTTTGTTTGTTTGTTTGTCCGTCTTTCACGGCAAATCATCCCCTAAGGGGGTGAAATGGGAGGGAGTGACTAAAAAAGTTAAAAGCCAATTACTGTACAGTTTCAGCGGTTAGGAAAATATATGAAAATCCATAACTGTATAGTTTTTATACCTTTTAACCGTATGTTTTGACGAAGGCAACTTATATATCTACGTAGGTATTGATGGAGAACAGTGAACCGAAAGCACAATTTTACACTGTCTCTACAATTATTCAGCTAGAAATTCCAGTAAACTATTGCGAAACCAAAACAAACAAAACAGTGCATAGATTCGTTGTTACGTTTATTTTAAACATTTTTTTCTATCTTTTGTCATCAGTTAACACATTTCAGTTGCTGGATTTTTAACATTTTTTTTATGTTATAGGAGGCAAACGAGCAGACGGATCACCTGATGGTAAGCGATTACCGCCGCCCATGGACACCTGCAACACCAGAGGTGTTGTGAGTGCGTTGCCGGCCTTTAAGGATGGAGCTCTGGGAACCTTACTCACCATCAGGAACACAACACTACAATTCCTACGGAATAGGCAGCAGTGCTATTATGGCTGTGGTCTTCTGTAAGGCGGAGGTACTCCCCCAGTCGGGCTGCCCTACCTCTCTCAAAACATCATACATTACACATCACATCTTATACATTGGGGGTGGCAGTTGATACGGGTGTCCACGTGGACGATGTTGCGGACAAATGCTACGCGTATTTCGAAATATTGTAGTATTCAGCAAATATTTACAACATTTTTTATAATATTTAATGTTTTGATATGTTCGGTTCCTGGGCATGATACATGCAATCTAGCTTTTCATAAAGTTACCTCCGTGTTTCTCCGAGGATATTTTTACAGGTTTTCCGAAAACACTGCAATGTCGCTGTCAACTGTCGTCTCGATAAAGCGACGAGATAGCATCACGTTCGAACGAGTCCCAATGTGCAACTCTTTTATTTGCTTCGTGGAATTTATATTAACAACGTTCGGATTTTCCAACCTAGGTAATACCTATTCGGAATACCCAAACGCAAATTCGCCAACATGCAGCGTACCATACATACTCCTTATTTGTGGTCAAGCATAATACCAGTGACTCTGTAAACTGTAGAATTCGCGAGCCTTATTTTTTTAATTACTAAAAAGTGATTAACAAATTTTTTCTACACAATTACATTACACACACGAGAATTGGTTGAGAAATGAAGAGAAGAACGGCGGCGGTGGGTCACCCGGACACAAACGATTTTCGACTCATGCTCAAACATAATAGGACTTCGTTCGCAGCACTTGCTTGTTCGAATATTTTGTTGTTCCGCATTATGAACGTACCTATGTTACGACCCAATTTAATAATTAAACATTTAACACAAAGCGGAACTCTCCAAAGGGAAATGTATTTTATTAATATCGATAATAGCGGTAGTTCAAATAACCTCATGCGTTCACAAAATAAGGTGACGTATTTTGTGAAATTCCCCGCCAGTAGATAATTAGTTCATTGCTTCTCAATAAAATGCCTGTCTAGTAATTAATGGCACTTCGATTCCAGTTCCTCTGTTCTGCGCACTTCCGTCAGAGAGAAGCCGAGGCGCGAACTTATTTCCGCCACAAGGAAATCCTTTTGTTCGTCTCTTCGCATCTTATATTTCAATGTGTTACGAAACCAATTGAAACGCGAATATGATGCGAAAGTGATGAATGATGACTGATGAACCATTACCGTATTTGATAAAAAACATTAATAATTGTTTTACTTACTAAAAAGATCTTAGAATAAGCGCATTGTACGCGCGTCACGTAGATCTAAGTGAGCCTATAAAAAAGGCAGTTGAGTTGTCCTAACGTACGTTTGAAACGTTACGCGATCACCCTTCTGGTCTGACGTTGAAATATAAAACGTTTGCACGGAAAGTGCACCGAAACGTTACGCTGTAAGGCTGTGTAACAGTCAGCTTAGCTAAGTTAGTTTAGCTAGCCTTTTCCATACTAAAAGATGTTTAGAAAAGCACAATACGCATTATCATTTCAATGACGTCTTTAGCTCTTCACAGATAAAAGGAACGTGGGGCAGCAGCTCTGTCGCACTTCAATAGCCCTTTCACGCCTATATTCAAATGGTAATACCCTGACACAAATATCTTCTATAGGAGTTAGGATGTTTCAATCTATCTGCATGTGCTGAGTGTGATATAGAGATAGCGAGATACATATTAAATGTGTTGGTAGTGAGAGAGATATGACGCGCCGGCCCGCGCTGCTGCCGCGCGTGTGCTGCAGCGGGTCGCGCGCGGGTACCGCCCGGTTCACACGCGACGCGCACGACACACGGCCGCGCTGCCGAGTTGTAACTTTAGCGCCGCGGGCCCACGCGGGCCCGCGTTCGAACCGCGTTCGATGTGTGTTTGAAGTGTAGTTTCAATGCTTTACAACTTGCCTGGGTGCCGCGCAGCACACGCGCCGCGCACGACTTGCGTTCGGTGGGTTGAGGCCTTTAGTGGGACCCTATATACACTGGTTTTAAAGTTTCGAGATATTCGAATTTTTAACCCTCGACGTAAACGAGCGGTGTTGTAAGCTTACTTTGTATAGGTATCTGTTTCAGCCTTTGGCATCGTAGCTTCCAGACTAATGAAGCGATTAAACACATTTTTTATTCGAAATTGTTGTCTGTCAAGATAAGTCTTTTTAAGTGGGTGTCCGAGCTGTTAAATTACGGTTCAACTATTAAGTGACGTACTTTTGCTTTTTAAGTACATAATTGAGGAATTCGATAAGTCATCTGTGGTCTTCATCATCAATTACTCGCCACCAAATTTATTATTCCGGATGTAAATACACGAGTTATAACAGAAAATACCAAAATCACTACACGCGTGCCTAATAAAATTGAGGAGTCCCCTCAATTCCTCATGGATCCTATTATCTAACAGAATTTTGAAAAAAATGGGACCCACCTGGAAGTATATACATACGAACAAAAAATTTTTTTTCGAATCTTTTAATTAATGACGGAATTCTGAGGTAACAAACATTGAAAATAAAAAATAACATAAAAATACAGCCGAATTGAGAACCTCCTCCTTTTTTTTAAGTCGGTTATAAATGACGATATTTACTTCCAAAAGGTTCGTTCGAACAATTCAGAAAGCTCTTTTCCCATAAATGAATTAATAATTAAATGTTGCTCAAGATATTATGAAACGGGTTCAACGAAGCATAATTTAATTTTAATCTCTTCCGCCCGTTTAAAATAAAGAACTTGAGGGAGGAAAATGTATGCAATATAAATATAGCGTTTGTTGGAATTTTCAACTGTTCCAGAAAATTACTTTTCACGCCACTGCTCGGAAATGTGGCAAAAGATGGTCAGAATTCAGGCTTCAAAGCTGGGGCGGGGCTAGTAGGACATCGCACGAACAGGCCATCTATGAGTTGAAACTGTCCAACAATGTTATTGTAGGCCAGTTTGAACAGCGATTCGAACAATCACAGTTCCCCGCTCCCGCCCCCGCCGCCGCCGCCGCCGCCGCTGCCCCGCTCGCCCGCGCGGGGCAGCGCGCCGGGCCGCGGCCGCGCTAAAGTGTTTTCATATTATGATCTTTAATTAGGTACTTAATTTTGACTTATCGTTATAATTATTTGCGATTTCCTCGCAGTAGGCGTGAAAAGCACTATGTAATGTCTCGGCCAAAAGTGCAATAGATGGCCTCGTCTCCTTCGAGGTCCTCACCTGCGGCTCGGACATCGAACCCACTCGTCCATCTATTGCCTACTTTCTAGCCTTTACAACAATGTACTATACTGAGACGGAGAAACTTGTTATGCAAAAATACCTATCATGAAGTTAAAACACCTTCAGGTCATTTAGAATCGTTTTCTCCCTAGAACGGTACGTGACCGGTGGAGCCAATCGAACCTAAGCCCGCTAGCACCAAGTAGGTATAGTTTCTTTAAGCAGACTGCTAGGCGCTATTTCATGATGCAGTGGCATAACATTTTTTATGAAGCTATTCACACTTGTTGGACACCAATTTGTATGAGGCGCCGACACCCGATAAAAAATCGGGCCCTACAGCCGAAACGTGGGAACCATGAGTTAACAGGAAGGCTGTGGAATAGCGTCTTTATCATCTCCCTCCTTCATAACTCGACAGTGATAAGGGGCAGCACAGTTTTAGGCACGCACTCACGGTACTAGAAGAAGTAATGCGTCCATGCAAAGATGAGCATAAACTCTTGATTGAAGATATTTCATTGTTAACCCGCTTGTCGTGTCAGAGGTTTTTCCTGGATTTTCCCCTTGCTACTACACGCACTGGCTCCGTCCTTGGCATCCCTGGCTACTATTTCATCCTATTTAAGGGACTCTGTCGATATAGTCCCAGCCATGTAAAAATAATCTCAAAGATGGCTCGTAACCTTACACAAACCAAAAGGGCAGATATATTTTTATTCTGTTTAATAGAATATATTCACCACTTTATCAAGTCCATTTGACGCGACGGTGCATGCATCCATTAGGTATTGACACGTAGTGCTAAGAGGCTTATTGACGTAAAGCATCGTCTTCACTAGGGCAGGGAGCTTCTTAAAGTTTTGGACAAGGAAAAATGTCGTTTCATCAAAATACAAGTTTGGTTCCACGCGCGCCGAACTTCACAGACCCGATAACGATACAACTTACATAGTGAAATTTTCGACGGGTTTTCACAAGTTTACCATTTACAGAAAAACGAGGTTCGCTGCTATTGTAACAATAGGTTCAACATCTTTTGACGCTCCTCTAGAACCCAAGTTATGCACACCTCTACGTCGTAGCACTCGAGCCACTCGGCACGGCGCCCGCGTAGCCCTCGCGTAGCACTTCGCCTAACCAAGCGCGAGTGAGTGTCAATTGAGACAATCGTAGCACGAAACGAATACTTAATTTTTGGTAAATTTTCGTTTTCTGGCGGGTTGCGTCAAACAAATTTTCAGACTTGCGGGCAGCTGTCTTTAGAACTGTAGTACTCATACAACCAGATTTCTAGAGTGGGTCGCATCAAAGCGGTTCGTTAAAATCTGAATGTATGGAAAGTTTGACAAGTTTCTATGGAATGACAGCTGCTTAAAGTTGATCGATCTGTAAATGTAAGTTGGTGCTACTCGCCCTGAACGGAACTTACGATTACCGACGGTTAGAAATAACCTTGACTTCCAACATGTATTATTTAGTATTATAAGTATTATAAGGGGACAATCTTACACAAATCGACCTAGTCCCATAGTAAGCTCAGTAAGGCTTGTGTTATGGGTACTAGACGACGATATACATAATAGACGTAAATACTTAAATACATAGAAAATATCCATGACTCAGAAACAAATATTCATGCTCATCACACAAATTTTTGCCCTTACCGGGATTCGAACCCAGGACCTCTTGCTTCGTAGGCAGGGGCACTACCAACTAGGCTAAGGCGGTCGTCAAAACAAACATGTGGCTCAGGCAAATATAAAACTGCATTCTTCAGTAACAATTTTACACGAGTTTTAAGTAGGTGCCCAGTGAAAAGAGACACAATGAACATATACACTGTATTTAAAAATCAGGAACTGGTTCGTTAATTGTATCCTCCAAACTGGACTGTGGATCTATATCAAAAGCTCGTAAAACAGTCGCAATCGTAAAAAACGGATGAATTTTATTCTACGAACATTGGCAGAACCATTCGTGTCAAAATACTTCTGAAATTAACCCCAACTCGATGTAGTTCCACCTGAGCGCCCCGATTTACGAGGGCCGGGTTCGTTCCATTCCGAATCACAAGACCTAAAATAAAAAAAATACTCCGCGGATATATTAAATCCCTTAAAGACGCACTTTTCCTCGGGGCACATATTAAACTGGCGACGCGGCGGAGACCGCGTCCGGGGCTTGTCCTGTTTCCACGGCTGACACTGGGATCGAATAAAACGAACAATATAATAAGTAGAAAATGAAAGTTTTGAGAGTTCGCGCAACTATCTCGTTACCAGAGGGGTAGTAGAGAAGAGTTTTTACCGCATACGATCTTTAACGAATTCATTTTAGAGAATCGCTAAACTAGCTTGTCCGATGTTCTTTTAATATTCTAATGAATGTAAAAGCCTTCCGTATAGTGGGGCAGAGTGCTCGAACAAATTGTAGAAAATGTGGACACGCTGGACAAAAGCACCAAATTTTTTTCAGGTAATTGTTAGGTCCATAGCTTTAAGTTTTTGATAGGAACCAACTCCTCCGTCGGCCATCTTTAATTTTATGGCGGCCATTTTGAATTTTAGTTAATTTATCAATATCCTATGTTCTATTTAACGTAGAATGACAAACCTAGTGTCTAAATATACATATTTTCTCGCTGACTGTACTTTTGTCACAAATCTGTGAATGTAGATTGTCATCACTTAAAAAGTTAGGAATGAAATCCTTATGCCATATACATGCCATATATGTAACATTGGCGATATATTGTTCGTAATGTCGATAATGTGTCCAACGAAAAGAGCGAGACAAGAAAGAGAAACTGGAAAGAAGTGCAGGTATAATACGTCTTTTTTTGTTGTTTTACATTAGACAGCAACGTCAGCAACGCATTAAGCTAAACAGCTTACTTAGTTGGTAAGGTCATATTACACCTTAGTTGTCATATCACATCTTCTATTCATGGGTGGAAAGAAACCTAAGGATAAAAGAGGTTTACTCGCTAGCTCTCTGAGAGGACTTATTACCACTACGTACCAAGTTAATAATGCATACAGTCAACATTCAACGACCCGCGTTGGCGACTTGGCATTTATATTCGTTTATACGGTTTTTATTACTGCTGCTAATTATACCGTTCAGGAAAAAAATATGTACAGTCAAGTGTAAAAATATGGGTCCATACAACTTCCACATAAATATGTCCCATCGCTCTCTTTTGTCAGCCAATCAGGGTTTCGGTACATTTCGTGAGAGGATTCAAGCGATACATATTTTTGCACTTGACTGGCATTGACTAATTACTCCCAACCTTTTCGTATATTATATACGTGTAGCGAAAAAATTGCTGCTATAGGGTGTCCCAAAAGTCAGTCGCAAGCTTTGGATTATAAAATATTTTTTTAGTTTTTTTTTCCATCTTGTGTTTGATTCACAAATTCACAGGGTGATGTGCCTATTGAGTAGCACTTGGGGCAAATGGTCTCCACTGCTTTTCTCGCACGTAACCACTTTTTTGTAGAAGCTTTCCGTGACCAACTTGCATACAAGTTTCTGAAAATTTGTTGAAGCAGCGTTTGAATCGCCTCTTCAGTGCGCGGGTGGTTAAAGGCTTGTTGGGTTTCATCTGTGACTTCACATAACCCCATTTTTACAACAATCTATTGGAGTTAAAAACCACCGTGTACAGTGTTGAACGAGGTACATAAAAATGTCATGGAAAATTTCGTCAGTATAAATTTGATGAGTTGTATGTTAAAGCAAAAGTGATAAAGAATTAGATCTGAGAATAACACAATGGCGAATGTTTGAATTTACTTCCTCGCCTCGCTCATTTGAAAAAGTGATTAGTCACTGTTCTGAGGCAAGTTATTAAAGTTTAGTTAACGCAACACAAACAGAAGTTCACCACCATTTTGCTTTGTGTAGGATTTGGGATGCGTGTAATTTTGACATGGTTTGTACACGACAAATAATTTTGCCTAGCGAAAGTACCGTAGGTATTTTTTGTTAAATAACTGATGTTTAACACATTCAGTGCCAGTAATCGCTACGCTCGTACCCGATTACGTGGTTTTCCCGCAAAGTATAACTCAATTTGTCAAATAGCTTGCAATGGTTACCTATACGTTCGTAGACAATGTAATCGGTTAACTAACTACATTACTAACTTACAAATTACCCGCCGATAGTATCTACTGCTGAAATATTTATTACATCGAAAGATCGAGTATTAATAAAAGTGCAGTGACGTCACGATGGAATCGCTTAAAGGCGAATGACTGAAGAAGGCAACGAAGAATATAAATGTACAATCACAGTGCCGTAACCTTTATCGGTCACTTCCCTTCAAGGTCCTGCAGTGTAGACAGCGCGCGCTATATATAACTTAAACAGCTGTTTATGTAACTCAAATATGACGTCATCACTGAAAAGTAACCTCTGCGTGACCTTCCTGCTCCTGCTAACTATGAACGGATCAATGTAATCAGACACATTTTTTTAAACAAGTCAAATTGAATAAATACTTGCTTTGTGAGCTGTAGAAGGCTAAAGAACGTCTTAAAGAAACTTTATAATTAACGAACCTGCTCACAAAATTTCACTAGAATTGGTTGATAAATGCGACCCATAGAGGAGAACAGCCGGTCAGCGGGATAGACACCGGACAGGCAAATACAGGCCTTCAATATGGAAATACCAATTTCATTTCAATCACTTCTGTTAGAAACATAAATTATATACACTGTTATTAACATTATTTTACGTTATAATTTAACTAAACAATGAATATCCCGCCAACGCTCGCTGTCAACAGTAGCGCCAGAGTTTCGAACATCGGCCGATTAACGGTCAATGATGGGGTGATGGTAAAAACAGCTGGCGTTGACGGGGCAGGGTAAGGGCATTCTGTGACGGATAGTCAAGTTAACATCAAGTGAAGGTAAATTAAGTTTAACATGTAAAGAGTGAATATTTAGTTGGTTTACAATAAATGTGTTTAATATATCCAAGTGTTTTACTGCAACTTGGCGTCCCACACTTCTGAGTGTCAGCGGGTCGTGCTCACGTACTTGGATATGCCCTGGACAAAATGGATGGACGCATGAACCAGTTGGGGCGATGAATAGCTACTCGTATATCATTTTAACACATTCACTGCCAGGAACCTGCCTAGCGGGTGCACACGCCGTAGTCGCTTTTCTCTGCTTAGCGAGAAAAACACGGAATCTGCACGGCTATCATGCGACGGCGCGGCGCGCGAGCTGTCTCGATTTTTCTCCGTCTTTTCTTATTCGCATTGATAGACGTGCAAGCATGACGTGCGTGACAGTTATGATTATGACCCCATATTGGACGATGAACACTATGGTAATAATCATTAACCAAGCGTCAATCTCGTACCTCTACTGCCAGCCTTAGTTATACATATATTATATAGTCATATGGATTGTACTCTCTCGCGATGGGATATATGCTTCGTTGATAGGATTGTTAATAGCTATCGGACAAGCAAGTTAGTTCTTTTATAGATATAAAAAGCCGTACGCGATGACTTTCAAAATGTGACTATTATTGCCACGGCGAGCTATGAAGTGCTACGCCAAACTTATAGTGCCAACCCTACCAGCAAAGAGATTACATCTTACTCCTTTGGGATTTCCCTTTATTGATAGGGTCGTTATTAGCCAAGCGACCTCAAATCATAGGCAACTCTACAGCCGCGGTAAGGCGGTAAGCCATAGGTAATTTAGAAGCCTACTTGTGTAAAACCGTAGTGCAGTATTGGCACAGAAAATCTCGTGTCACGGCGCCGGGGGAAGCACCTATTAAGTGCATGACGGATCGCGTGCAGGATTCCGGTAATTCTTTAAAAAACGTTCTATGTGTAACTAGTGGTGGGTAGTCGTCACGTTATGTCGTCGTAACTTACGGTGTTAACTTATATTTTAGTAAAATGTGTGGGGAACAGGGATGTATGGTGTATTAAAACATGGGTTGTTCAATCACATCCTAAAATGTCTTCCAAACCGTACCTACCCCCAGATATATATTTCTTGACATAAATTGCAATATAAATTTTGCCTCAGTCAAAATTATAAGAAATTACACCATGATCGTCATAATGAAAATACTCAAAATTACAACCATGACATTGCATTGTTTATCCTAATAAGGATCGTCGGCAGGCAATTTACAAAATAGAGGAATATCACAATAAAAATAAACAACGCCTTGTTCAAGACAAAATAGGGACAGGTCAAGTGATCTAAATATTTTATCTCCCAATAATGATCGACAAGTAAGCTCAATAGTAAAGAAGTGAAAATAGTTCAAGCTTTGACCGGGTTTACCGCTAATACACCTCACACCTCTCATAGAAAAAAATGCGTGTTTGTGTCGATATCCACGTGGTTCGAAAAAACGCGGTGTGCACAGGCCTTTATTATTTTGTATTACGTTTTTTAACCACAGAAATTCGTAAAGTAAATATTCCGTGGGCTTAAATTTCAATGTGTAATCAATCATTTATTCGTGCAACGTACAATTATAAAATGAAATACATTGGAATTCCCTTTGTACCGTGATAAACTGATAAATACCTTGCCAAAGCATACCTTTACAAAATTGTAGGTTATTTGGAATTATGTTGAAATCCTAAATTTTTATGTTAATATATGAATATGATGCAGGTCGAGAGTTCCGATCGCGGTATAGTTATTTGCGTATCAATCTCTATCGATGCATGTCATAACGGATTTACATAATCTATTTACGATATCATACGTTTTACTATTGTATAAACTAGTATAAAGTGTGATAAGCTCATATTGATATATGATCAGGCTTGCTCCTTTTAATTATAAATGTGATATACAAAACCAAACGTAACAGAAAACTCTTACGTTTTAAAAAAGAAACATTAATGTTTGTTAGGCTTAAGCCATACGTATATGGTATCAACACAGCTATCTGCCTTTGCCATATACTTCCAATGTCAGTTTGCAATTCGCCTGCAATACTACTAATGCCACACGAATGCTTTAGGAATAACTTGTTCGCCCTAATAAAGTTCGAACTTTAATATTTGTGATAAAGTACTAAACAAGTTTTTTTTTTAGTTTTTGGACAAATACAGCTGTTCTAATTATAATATTATGCTGTTGTTGCATAGATGTTGCTATTGACAAACATGGATAGGTATTGTATGTAATTAGGCAATAAAGACGCGTGCTAAGAAAATATATACATGAATATGATATCAAAACAGTCAGAAAGTAAGCCGTACTTATCGCGTATAGCTATTTTAACGTTCCCTGCCCGAGAGCCGTCCAGGATGGGTCATGCACCTGCTTTTCAGGAGTCCGTGCTTCCACAATGGATTCACAGCTTGGACGTGTGACATTGTCAGTTTGTTTCGTGTCGGGAGTCGGGACAGTGAACGACTGAACGTTTTAAAACTACTTTTCTCAAAAATCATCGGCAATGTTGACTTTATTGGTAAAAAATCAGGACGTGAAGTGCATAGTTTATGGTTAGTCAACATTTAAAAAATAAAAAACCTTGCCAGCTCGATTTTGCTCGACTACAATGTTGCATACAAATTCCCTTATTTGTCTTGGTACAAACTTTTTAAAAAGTTGAAACCGCCATATAAATAAAAGGCATAGGTCCTAAACAGCCAAAACGGAAGATCAGTAGCTGTGACTCATCGCGACTTTTTAGTTGTCTCAAATAACTTATGGCGCTTTCGGAAGAAAAATACACTTCCAACTTATTATTAAAAAAATTAAAAGACGGCGATGCAAAAAGAATTCTGTTTTAACATACAATGGCTAATTCTTTTTTACGGAAAATATAGAAAATTGACGTGTAAATGATTCCAGATTTAAAAGAAGCTGCAAGCTCAGTTATTGATTATTTGTTTAAGTGTAATTTGTTGGTAATTTGCAAAGCCAAAAAACAGATATCGGAAGGCGTACGACAATTTCCTGAAGCGGTGAGAAGAAATGCATGCCTTATCATTTTCAGAAAATACATTTTTGTTTTCTTGCACAATTTTTGAGAAAAGCACTATATTTGTCTCAGCTGGAAGGGCATTTACTGGCTTCGTATTAAATTAAACGGACTCCCAAGGTCGTCCGTTTAAAATTAATACTCAGCCAGCAATTGCCTACTTCCCTTGCTTCGAAAATAATGTACTATTCCTTACCAGCTTAAATTCTTTAAAAGCTACGGGATTTGTGGAAGAATTCATTAACATAATTTTGCTATATAACCATATGTACAATAGAAGTTGATGGACTCTCGGGAGGGACTAAATGGACCGCACTGAAAGGTTTCTTAACATTTTCGGGAACTGGACCGAAATAAACGATCGACTTTTCTCATAATAAAAGTAGACTGTCAACTCGGTAGCACTGTGACGTGCGTCTTAATTTAAATAATACATCTTACAAGTTCAAGTCTTGTTTATGGTCTCTCGTAATTACCAATTCAAGTTTTAAATATAGTAATGCAAAATATTTTTTGCATTACTATATTTAAAACTATACTATTTTTCGCCTATGCCCAGCAGCGGATGTCTTTCGGCCCATATGATGATCATCATGTTATCAAGGTGTAATATGCAGTTGCAATGTTACAAACTGGGAGCGAAACGGTATTGTTTTCATGCCAAAACACCGTTATTTAATTTCAGTATCTCGCTTACTATATATTTTTTTTGCATTCTAACTGGATGATTCAATACTTCAGCTTTATCTACTACAAATTGGAATAGGTTATGAAACAATCGCGAGCCAAGCAACATATATACTACGATTGAGTTTATTTAATGTAGCCAACATTTTATTTAAAACTATTAATGTAATTGGAAACTTCTATACGTATCGCGGTCATTGACCTATAATACTCAGGACAGGCTATACGTGTTGCCACAGTGAGGGACGGAAAGGCTCTTATGCAACTAAATTAAGAACTGGTCTTAAAAAGGCTGATAACATGGCATAAACAACCTACTTAATTTGGACGGGTAATGGTTTATGTGCCACAACTTCATACTAAATCAGTTGTAGCATATACAAAAGGGGATTTTGTAAATGGCCAGGACAATTAATGATATTTCCTTTTCGACACACTTATCGAGATTTGTATGCTTCCAGCTCGCACGCAAGTGATGTTATTATTACCATAGCTTGTCCTGAGTATTATAGGTTCATGTATAACAATGTCCTCAGTACAATTTGGAAGGTAGGGTTACATTTTTAAAGTACAGTCGCCATCAGATATATTGGAGCGGCCAAAGGGCTCACAAATATCTGAACACGCTTCTAATGCCTCGACAATAGACGTGTGGGTGAAAATCCAAAAAAATGCTCATAGTTAAGGCCTTAATCTAATCCACGCTTTAACTTTCTCATTTTCGTAACGACAATGGGGTAATTCTCGTTACAAAAATGAGAAAGTTAAACACGGGTGAACATATAAAATGTATGGGTACACATTTTATACGTTCACCCGTGTTCAGATATTTAAGAGCACTTTGGCCGCTCCGATCAGTCTGATGGCGACTGGGCTTATTTGATGCCATTCGGCTAACTCAACTAACATTTCAGCTCATAACATACTCGTATGTACCTAAGTAGCGGAACAAACAGGTACAGTCACCGTCATATAGTTAGTAGCAGACAGAGTAGTAAAATATTACGTAACACGCCCTTATTCTTACAATAATAAAGACGTGTACAGAAATATTTGGCTACCTTGGCTGCTACGCCTGCTACTAAGGGCGGGTTGCACCGACTTACGATTACAGACCGATCAACGTTAAATATGGCGCTGACAGCTGTCAGTCCATAGAAACTTGTCAAACGTTCCATACATTCAGATTTTAACGAACACCGCTTACGATTACAGACGGTTTGGTGCAACTCACCCTAAGTATATGACGCTGACTGTACCAGTAAGACTGGACTAGACTATAGCGCTATAAGACTATAACTGTTCGCGATCTCGATTAAAGCCGGTTGAATTAGTGTAAAAACCTTTTAGATTCGTTCGAGGCGAACCCATTAATCGAATTACCATCGAGTCGGCAGATGTGCGTTAGTTCCAAGGCCCATACTTTGCACTACTTATAGCCGCTCACATCCGGTTCGTTTACACCGTATTCTCGACTGTGAACCGTTCACGCAACATGCCAGTATTGTAACACGACGTGAAAGAGAAAACATCAAATGTAAATATACTTCAAGCACGAAAGTATGACGTAATACACGGCACTGAGATATCAAACATTTTGCAGCATGGTGTCTACCTTTTTCACGCCACTGCTCGGAAATGTGGCGAAAAATGGTCAAAATTCACGCTTCAAAACTGTGATTAGCTGGAAGTGACACGAACAGGCCTTCAATGAGTACAAGCACTTAAGTTGGGATTCCAGTTCTTCCGCGTACATAAAAACTTCACTAGCTATTACCACGTTTGGTAGGTCATTAAGGATTCGAAAGCGATGACCGATGAGCCTTGCGGCACACCAATTTTCGGCGACCAGGCATCAGATTATGAACTTCCTCCCTGACCTACGACAAATTGCCGTCTGTGATGCGTAGGTATATGTAGATTACCCTCATTAAAAAGTGGAATATGTACGATGCACGTATCCATACTGCACTTCGTGGAAAGCGTTTTTTAACGTTTGTGGAAATAGTAAATCCACATGCATAAAACAGGGAAGCTGTTCTTATGTCGCGCATAACCCTGAACAAATTTATTAATCTATCAGTTGTCGGTTGTTCGGCGATTTGAGGAACATACATGAATTCATATTAATGTATGTATGTATGTAAGCACTTTATTGTACACAATAACAGGTTAAGGAATATACATGTCACACAATAGATCAAAGTACAAAGGCGAACTTATCCCTATAAGGGATCTCTTCCAGCTAACCTTTGAGCAATTGAGAGGAAGGTAGGTAGAACGAGATAGGCAAACTTATACCGTGTACAAAAACAGAGAAAATAAAGCAAATCCTAATTAGTATTAATTCTAGACAAATAAAAACATGCCAATACATATATAAATATACAATATAAAATATAATACACACTAACATATGTTACATATATATCGCAAATATACAATACATAAATAAATACTATATTCAACCAATTCACAAGTCATTGGAAAGCCACAACTTCTTCAAATTCATCTTAAGTGACGCAACAGACTGCGACTGTCTCAGCGACAAAGGCAACTCATTCCACAATTTAACAGCGCGCGCAGTAAAAGATCTGGAGTATGTTCGCGTCTTTCTAGACGGTACAGCAAGAGTAAGGTTAGTACTCGACCGCAAGCGGTGGCCACTGCCGTCTGCCATATAACTAAACCGCTCAGAAAGGTAAGGAGGGGAAGTAGGGCTGAACAGTGTATTGAAAAGTAATGACAGGATATGCACATCCCTGCGCCGGCGAATCGGTAACCATCGAAGCTTAGAGCGGAATTCAGAGATATGATCATACTTGCGTAGACCAAATACATATCTGATACATACATTTTGTAGACGCTCCAGCTTATCAAGTAGCTCCTCGTTGAGGTCCAGAAACGCAATATCGCCATAGTTTATTAAGAAGGTTTATTTTTTAAATACTATTCGTAATATAAATATTTATACATTCTTATGGCAATAATTTGAATACTCAACGTTTATTTTTTTGTTTTTACATTTTTGTTGTTTTTGAAAAGACGAGGAACGAGTGATTGGTGGCCGAAAAATGGCCAAATGGTAAAAAAAAACTAAAAATAAATAAGAAGGGCAACATACACACATACAAACAGTGCCGGATAAGTAAAACCTTGCAAAAAAGGGTAAATTTTTGCTATTGTAAAGGCAATTTCGCCATGGAAATTGAAGTAGATATGCAAAACAATTTCTAAAGATTCCTTTATTACGAGTATGTTCGAGAAAACAAGTTATCGGAATAGTTATTTACGATACAAGTGCCGAAAATAGGAAATTCGCAACGAGTGGTGATAAATTACTAATAAGTTAGGTAATAAACACGACCGAAGGGAGTGTTTTAAATCGACACGATTTGCGAATTACCTATTCGCACGCACAACAACGTTTTACTGTACATATGGCTCTTTAAAGTTTCAAAAAGTGCTCTTTTCTGCACTAGTGCGGGAAAGTAGCACCATATGTACATACATTACGTAACTAGGACGGTGAATTCGTCAATGCCCCAGATCGCAGGTGTTTGTGGCCCGAACCGAAGGTGAGGGCCATAAATATGCGCTCTGGGGCTTTACGAATTACGGCCCGTATTAAGTACAAAATTTTACGTCTCCACCTGGCCACAATGCGAGTTTTCCCGTACGCGCAGCGTGCAGTAAAACACGCATTATGGCCAGGTGTGACGTAAACGAATAAACAGCGCGATACAATAGAAAAGGTACGACCCAAGGACTAGTACATAGATACTCGTAATTGTATGGTTGACATTATGAAATGTGGCCGACGAAAGGTGACTTTTTATAAAATTTACATTGGATTTGGAATCTTGGACGGTAGAAGCTTTTTGAATGGACTCTTTTAATCTCAAGTATAGGTATATGAAACCAGGAAAGGAAAGGTAGTTTGCAGTTGGCCGCTAAATAAGGTATATCAGATTACCTTCCCTGGACAAAGGTACTGGTATTAATTAGCGTGAAACTTAACATTACAGGTGCCTCCTTGGACCACTTGGTGCAAGCCAAAGCGTACAATAGTTTCCCCGGCGCTATAAACCGAATATCATCATCAGCGCAGGCGCTGCATTTATTATTTGATTCCCGCTTGTAGGTGTCATTCATATCAACATTACTAAGCTACAAACTTAACTACCAACTTAACTAATAACTTAATGCAATCAAAATATGAAAATGTTCTGTAACAATGCGATCTAAACTGAAAAACGTTTGTATCGCAATTGGGAAACTACACGAAACCTTCCCCCTTCCTATCTTGCATTGTTACATGACTTCACCCGGTACTTTCCCATGTTGTTTCCTTGTATGTACTGACATGTTAATATATAGATAGGTCACGCCCCTGTAGCCCGGGCATTAGAATCCGACGACTAAAAGAAAAGAAGACTAAAAGGGATCCTCGTCTGAATAGGGGTGTAGACCCGAAAAATATTATTAATATTATTATTCCAAAAGAAACAAGGCAAAAAAATATGCCTAGTGACGAAAATCTCATTCAGATATCTCAAAGAATTACGAAGCTACAACCGTTTTAATATTGCTTGTTAGAAAGAGAAAACGCAAACAGTGTGTGACGTCACAACAAGCGAGGCTGCCGCAGAGCGAGCCACGCGCCGTCTTTTACTGACGTCACAAGCTGCGAGCGTCAAACTTCGTGATTATTTAACTTCTTGCGTTGATATTTTTCTCCATTTAACTACACATTTTTAATCCTTTTTTGAGAAAATATGACGTTATTGATTATTTTACTTAGTTTCTACACCCCTATTGCGTCGAGGACCATCGGGGGGGTGTTTAATCGGTACCGTGATAGCAAAGGATTCCCCTCCCAGTAAAAATCAAGTTTGGCTTCTATTGTACTCAATAACAAAGTACCAATTAATTAGACGCAAGGGGCAAAGGGCGAGCACCGGGGAACATATCATGGGTAGGCACAGTTTCCACAGACCACGCCATGGTTTCATAATTAGACCATTCCACATATATTTACAGGGGGCGTTTTGACGAGCGCTTCACACGACAAACTTGAGTTCACAAGTGAAGGAAAATCGATAGTAATCACTGTATGTAAAACGTGTTCGGGCGCGTGCATTGTTTTTACAAATGTATTCAACATTGAGAATTAAAGAGTACAAAGTACAGTCGGCCCATGAAAATGTTGAGCATACTTAGAACCTTGTTGCATCAAGTTACAAGCAATTTCGTTGACACTGAAATGTCATGCCCTACATTTGAAATCTCTTCCGTTTAAGGGGCTCCCGTCAAAAATCAACGAAATTTAGTAGTTTTCATTTCGACACTCGTCCTCGGTTTATTGAAGCTAGCTTTCCAGGTGCAGATATGGGAAAGAGTGATTCCTGTTTAACATTTTTGATATTGAATAACTTGAAAAATGTTAATACAGAATTAATTATCCATTTTTAAAGAAGGGTCTGTAAAAATACATAACCCGACACCTCATCCTCATTAAAACTTTTATACACCCGTAACTCATACCTTCTCATACATACTGAAATTACCTATAATTTTGATATGCGTTTTTATATTCTTACATATTAACACAAAAGTTATGGCCAGAAAACCAGTTTTTGGCCTAAAATTGTTCAACTTTGATGCCAAATATCTCGAAAGCAATGAACTTTGAAGTAAACATGGGATACTATATTGCTTGAAGCCGTTATTGTTAATATAATAAGCTACAAAAAACATTAGAAAACTAAGGGATTCAGATCGAAGGTCATTGGCGTATGGGAGCCCCTTAAGTACTAAAACTTCAACAAATGTCACTGATAATTTGATAAATGTCATCGGTGACTGCCAGTCTATCAAGAGCTAAACATATCAAAGAAATGTAAATATTTATAATATAAAATAAGATGCCTGCAATAATACCTGAAACGGACTGTTGAAATTGTGACTCACTGCCAAGAGGGCAACTGTAAGTATTTAACAAAAACAGTTCTGCTCAGTGGACGTGGCGCAAGCAACGTCTCCTGCCAGCATCTCCTGATGATGCCTCGCAGAGAGGCGAAACACGTGTCGAGGTTTTGTCATTATTGGTGGTGGTTTGCTGTAATTTTTAAGACCAGCGCGTTTTTTACGCCTGATACAATATTTTCTTAGCACATGTACTCGTATTATTAATTGTTATAACTATATCGACATCTTTTTTAACGATATCAAATGCCTATAATGTGCCCCGAGTTATCTATCACAGGTTTGAAATTTACTAAACATATAATAAAAATACAAAAAAACTCATGCGTTGTATGTGATTAGAACCAGGTCTCGGGTCACTTTAGAAATCAATCGAGGATTCATACTTAATTTGTCTAAATTCCTTGTTATCTTCTATTCCTTCTGTTCGGTTTGTGTTACCTTCTCTTTAGCTTTAATTATTCTCATCGTCTTGACATTAAATACGGTCATCCTGATTATAATCATTATGTTTCTGATTGCAACTAATTTATTTTTTCTTGATATGAAATCCAATAATTATTTGAACAGTCTGACATAAAAAAGCTTTGAACTGATTGAATATTATACAGGATGGGGCCTGAAACAGGGGCAAAAAATTAAACGGTAGACTAATGAGCGTGTGAGCACTTATTTCTAGGTAATTTTAATTGTAAATAAACAAAAAATTTTGCTTTTTTTTCTTTAACCTTTTCACCGCTAGATGGTAAAAGCAACTTGCCGTGCCACCTCACGCCACAAGGGTAAAAAAATAATGGATAAAGAAATAATGCCAACATGAAATTGGGCTATTTCAGAGTAGGTTTTCATAAATAAAAATAAATAAAAAAAATGTCGGCAAATGCAGTCTTTGGCGTCGGTGTCACGATTTTACGTTGACGTCATTCGCCGTCTTTGGCGGTGAAAAGGTTAAAGTAAGTTCACGTGTTATTTTTACCCTTCTGGGGTACTAAAACGACACAAAAAGTATTTAAAAATCACATAAATATCTTTTAAAAGCAAAAATGCAAAAACTATTATGACTCACTTCATGATGTTACCTCAAAATCTGCATTGACTGCTGTGCTATGATCTCGTGGTGCCAAAATACATTACTTGAAGGTCATAACTTTAGATCAACATTACTCCGGATAAAAAAAAAATTGGCACAAGGGGTTACTAGAGATGCTCTAAGGAAGCGTCCTTTTAAATATCCTGTTACAGGGCACTTACTGTATAAAAGAGACGGATAGTGCGAGAAAAATCGAGAAAGCTCGCGCGCCGTCGCGTGATAGACGTGCTGGTGGTGTCATAAGGGTCAAGTACTCACAGTTCAGGCCAAGGTCGTGGTAGGTGAAGATAGCCGGCTTGTGGCGGTCGCCCTGGATGGCGACGAGGATGTCGCCGCGGTCGGTGCGCACGCGCACCTCCGTGCAGCCCGCCTCGCCGAAGCAGCGCGCGGTCGGGAACTGCAGCTGAATGTTTTTCAACTCGATGTCGTCCATGCTGTCAATTGGCGCCACGCTGTGGGGACAGAATGCGTTAGTTTGAATTTGTTATATTGGAAGAATACATCGTCTGTTGCTTTATACCGTGTTATCAACGAGAGACCAATACTACACTAGCATACTACACTGAAGAGCTGAGAAACCGAGTACATTTGCTAAGAAATCATATAGACTATTATATTATTGACTATTAGTATTGTTTTTATTGGCAGATAAGTAAGGCATAAGGTCATAACCACGCACACGTCCGGCTCCAAAACCAATATCCGGTCTTACGCCCATGGATACCTTATTATCAAAAAAATAAGTAGCGTCTTACGCCCATGGATACTTTATTTTCCAACGGTGCGACGTTGGAACCGTTTGAAAAAAACCATCTAGCGGATTTACTCGACTTTATTTTGATAAATTGTTAACACAGAGTCGTAGCTAAGGAAATATTTCACCTACAAACGTCAACATGGCGGTTAATGGCAAAGTCATACGAGTAGAAAAAAAATGTTTTATCTGTGCTCGGGCGTTCTCGTGTTTTAGTGAGTGATTTTCATGGGCGCTTCTCAGTTATGTCGTAAGTATTTTGATTATAATTACATAAATTGCAGATTGTTATATATCAAAATAATGTATAAGATTGCCGCTATTTTCATGTGTGTACTCGTATATTTAAACATGTTCTAATCGTGTAATCAATTGGAGTTCACATAGTTTGCGCAGAGGCTAGGTAATGTTTATTGTGATTTTAGAAATAATCAACGTTTCCTTCAAGAAATATACGTTCATTAATGATGAATAACCTATAATTAACATATTTATTCAATGTTTTAATAGAAATATCACCAAACGAATGTGTATTTCAATAATATTCAGTTAGTTCGGACTTGCGGCATTTTGTGTCAGGAGTGCGTGTTTTGTTTGGAATTATTTAAATACTAAACATTTGTTATAGAGTGAGTTATAGGTACCAATAAGGTACCAATAGAAAGCAGATCTAGTGTTCTTTTTTGTGAAATATAGAATAATAAGCATTATGTTAAAAATCGGTGTTAAAAACATAACAAAAAAATCATTGATTTCACTTTGTTATTTCAAGTTTGACCTTGATCTTCGGGGTCCTAAACTGAACATTTTAGATTTAACAAAATACCATTGTAATCTGTATACCTTCGCCTACACGAAAGTATTTTTATCATAGCGGCAGTGTATGTGGTTGATCAGCGATAATAATATTTATCAAGAAAACGGCGCGCGAGCGCTGCGCGGCGCACACTGGGCTGAAAATCGGCTTTCATAGACATAGGAATCGAAGTTAACATTTTAAAGTTTTTGTGCATGAAATGGCTTATGCTTGCCATTATTATGCTAAATTATGATCCTGGCGTGATTTAGCACTAAAACGTATGAGTTATAATTTTTTTCCGAAAAAAATGTATGGAGCTATAACGAAAAAACTGGATATCTTGGGAACCGCGAAAAAAACACAAATATCCTTACAGCTGGTTATATTACTAATTATTCCTGATTGTTTGACATACTACATATTTCAGTCATAGGTGCGGTTTTTTTTTTAAATCGACGAAATTTTTAAAATTTTTTTTCGTTCCAGACGTCTTACTTTAAACATAAAAGATAGAAATATGTATGTTTTGTATCTAATTTACTCAAATTATGAAAAATTATACATTGACATAAAACCAAAAGGATTTCCGAGCTCATGTTACGTCTTAAAATATATTTTTTTGTTTTATTTTCTGCGGTAATGAGGAATAACGATATCTAATTGGACATACTTACGAGATTGCATCAATTAGTAATGATAATGATCAAAGCAATAATAAGTAATAAGTTGTAAATTACTTGTAATACGTCTTAGCAATGACTTCTGATAAGCAAATAGCATAATAGAAGGGTCACTGGCGATTAAAGCACCATCATTAGTACACAAGAATAAAAGCATCGAACGTCTATGTGACAAAATCACTACAAAGTCTTGTACGCAACTGTTAACATCTACTTATATATTTTTATTAATTTTCGAAATTGTGACAATACAAAAATATGTTTAGTTTTTGTACCAACTTGGACTTATTTGTTATTTTACAAGCTTTTAATGATGGAGTATTATTCGAAGCAGTTGGAGTCCAGTTAGGCTCTAGCCTATCAGAAGAAGACAGTGTCACCCTCCAAGAATTTTGTCGAAGATTCACCCGATCTGCTGAATGGAGATGGAAGAAATGTAAGAGAAACACCAAGGACTTCAGAAAAAACTACGAAAATTGGCTCCAAAAAGATGTTGATTGGCCCAGCTGAACTACAAGAAGAGTCTACTTGTTTGGAGTATTCTGCGACATCAACCAGCACCAAATTTACCTCCCCAGAATGTTCATCATCAACCATAACTATAACGGATTCATCAGCTGAAATTCAACTTCAAGCTGTACTTGATTTAACAACGAAGAGGATACTGGATGGATTATCAAGCAATGTAGAAAACAAACAGCTGACGCTAATATCTAAGTGGGGTTTTGATGGTGCTTCTAGTCAAAGCAGATATAAGCAGAAAATGGAAGGCGAACAAGATGACTCGAGCATATTCATGACATCTTTAGTACCACTTAAGTTGGTTTCTGGAGAAGACATTGTATGGACGAATCCAAAACCTTGCTCACCCTCCTATTGTCGCCCATTGATGTTCAGATTTGTGAAAGAAAGTGAAGCAGTCGTACTTGAGCAAAAAGGAAAGATAGAAGAAGAAATTAAAGCTCTACTCCCTACGGAATACAATACTTGTAAGATACATCATGCCCTGAAAATGACGATGATTGATGGGAAAATTTGTACATATCTTTCTGCAGCTAGGTCAAATGTCGATAAACTATCGGGCATACATTTATAGCTATGCTTGAGTACTTGTTCGTCGCGCACGTTGCTTCGTTGAGACCCGGAGAGAAATCTAGACGATTTAATATGATATGGTGAGTTTATTTGTTCCACACATATAATTCATAAAATAAATTACATTAAGAGTTCCCCTCTAGCGCTCTAAGTATTCCTTTTTCTTGTCAGATGTGTCGTGACCAAGTTGTTCTTGAAGTTCGTTTTGCAAATAAAACTACAAAAACGTCGTTTCGTCTATGGAAGAGAACTTAAAGCGACGAGTCCGGGTACAACTTAGCGACAAGAAAACTGAAACACATATTTTATAATTAAAAGTCAGGTCAGTTTGAGTTACAACGACTAAATTTAAATAAATATTACTCATAAAATACAACAACTAAATTTAAATATTTAGTATAAGAGGGTCCACAGGACTCTGGTTTCCGTTCATTGTTCGACACTCCTGAGTTAGCTCACACCGGTGTTGCCCCTGGCCAACTTTACGAGTTACGACGGCATTTTCAGGAGCCCATCTAATGAGAGACTAGTACCACCCCATCACAATAGCATACAAGCATACGTTGTGCCTGATGGTAAGCAGACACCGTAGCCTATGAAAGCTTGCGATTCCAGAATCACAAGCGCGTTGCTGACCCTTTATATATTTAAGAAATAGCTGTGTTGATAGCTAGAGACTAACCCGGGTCCCTCGCTCTCAACACAACACATCCACGGGAGTTCTGGCGACCTTCGAGTTTCTAACAGGTGTACAGTCAGGATCAAAAGTAGCTACGCAAACGAAGACGTCATAAGTCTTTATTGAAAAGGAATAAGAACTCTTGACGTCTTCGATTGCGTAGTTACTTTAGATGCTGACTGTACTACATCACATTAAGCTTCTGCTCCAAAGGGCCTCTAAGCGTTGGATCCTCCCACGCGCGCCTATTAAATACCATACTCGTGAGTGTATAAACGGAAACACGTCGTTAGTTAGTATGTCAGAGGAAACCTATATTCACATGCCTAGAAGAATCAGAGACTGAGAATACGTCGCAAATAACTATGCCCTTTACAATCACTCGCTGATGTAATATGGTACAGTCATTTGGGGTAATTCAACCGATGCTAAGCGAGTGTTCTTTCTTACTCCAAAAACGTGCGCTTCGATTGCTGGCTGGAGTAAAACCCAGGCATCCATGTAAGGAGTTATTAAGAACCTACCGCATCATGACGCACTACACATTCCCTATACATGTTTGAGATATTAATGTTTGTGAGAACCAATCTACAAACGTTTAAACGGGTGGAAGTACCAGGTAAACAGTTCCGATCCACTGGAAGGTTAAGAACAGTACCGCGTCGCATGGCACTTTCAGTAAAAAATCCTAGGATAATTGGCCCAACGTATTACGAGCGTCTACCCGCCAAATTGCGAACTGAACCATCTGACGAAGCATTCAAACGTCAGCTGAGAATCTTTTTATTGGAACATCCATTGTAACATTCTGTATGTGAGTATATGGACATATAATATATTTGACATGTTTAATTTAATTTAAATTGTTTTATAATTTCATAATGTTTCTAGTTTTTATTTTTGACGATCATTACGAGATATCAATATTTATAATCTTTATTTTTACTTTATCAGTCATAAATGATGACTGTTTCATATTATGTCAATAATAATGTTGTATTGTACCTGTGATATTTCATTCGATTAATATTCATCATTTGACGATCATTAAATAAGTTCGTGTAAATTAGCTTAAGGTTAACTTATAATGTAAATTTATTTTATGAAATAAAGAATTCTAAATCGAAATCTAAATCAATCTATACGTTTTAAAGCAACGCTCCTTTGCTGACTAAACTTGATTAGTTTAACAACTAACGTTATGTTAATAAATATCGTCGTCGGATTAGAACTGTTCTTTATTGCTCAGTACACTCATTTGTCGCCTGCGCTAGTCACTAGGGCTTTGACCGAATCGCTCTATATGGTAATGCACCCGCTAAGTTATTTCACACTTTGTGTTCAACACATGTTGCAATGGACCTGGGGACTAGACGCTAGTTTTATTGCGGAACGACGTTGCATTAGGCCGTTACGGACACGCGACACATTTGGCGTCCCGAACGAAAACGTACGATGTTGCTTAGGAGTCGGAGTTGCGTCTCGTCTCGTCTCGCCCCTCTGGTGGAAAACCAACTTAAGAGTGTTTATGTTCATCCACCGATGACTGTACCACCTGGCACGCAGGTTTCCAATACAAAAAAATGTACGTCGCGTGTATGTGTCGCGTTACCTGTCCATACACAAGGCCAGAACGTGTGTTAAGGTCTGTGCCTACTAGACCGTATCCGTAATGGTATGATACGGTGTAATGGGTAGAGACCAAACTCAAACTCAAAATTATATTAATTCAAGTAGGCCCAGTAACAAACACTATCAAATCGACCTTTAAGAACACAGATAACCTCTAATCCCACCAATCCAATATATAGATACGAACTTCCAATAATCAAACAGAAGTGAAAGTTTAAACTGCAGCAAGAAGGCGGCGTGTGGGGGGCTGCAACAGTTTTAGCTATGAAGTAAAGGGAGACGTAGTAAATTACTATCTCACTCTATTTTATAGCTTGCAGAGCTAATTAACGGAATATATTATTCTTGAACTGGTAATTTTTGGTTGGTTTAAGAGTGGATATTATGTAGTTTTATTTTATTTATTGCGTAATTTAGAGTATTGTAGAATATTATGTAGTGTCGAAGTTAGCTATTGCTATGTAGTATGCATATAATGTGGTTGGTCATGTAGCTTAAATACAAAATAATGTGTGCTTGGTTAAATATATATATATATATATATATATATATATATATATATATATATATATATATAGTTAAATTTAAGTAATCACAATAATTTACCAGTGGCGCTAGTGAGCACGTTAACGGCCTCTTAGATGATTATCATCAACCACGTATTTTTATCACATAGAAAAATATATAATGATTTAGTTTTTATTTGTCTTTCATACCTAAGCCAATCTTAAAATATCATACATAAGCCTAGCTAGCACATTCGCGTTAACGTCGAATAAACATCACATTATAATAATATATAACAGTGACAGCAGTTCAAAAATGTAAACCATGTTAACAGGTACCTACGCCTTGTAAGATAAGTCTACTAACAATTAATTGCACCACCGCTAAAAACCGTTAACGACCACAACGCGTCCCATCACTACGTTTCTGGCGCCATGAGGTAACAAAGCGCGCTACTTTCGAAGCAGCCAATCGCAGCGCCGTTACCGACCTCCCCGCAACCCGCACCTACCACCAACTGTGGTGACCTTTGAATCGAACTAAATCGCTTATAGGCTCTATCTATTGGAGGTGATCTGTGGTTAAGAACAAGTATTTCAGACAAACAAAAGAGGACGCATCCCCACTCATATCTTTCCATATCAGTATCACAGAGGCGTCTGTCATATTTTGCGGACGGAGTAACGACCAAGCTGTGTTCCAATTACAAGTAACATTTAAGCCTATTCAATAGGCAACAAATACGAGTATGCCAGCGACGTAAGGCGTAGTGGCGCAACGTTGCCGGACATCGCTCGACATGAAACAATGAAATTGTATGGTGTGCGACATATCGAGAGTAGTCCAACGTTGTGCTTATTCACACGACGCCGCTGGAAGGACGTGTCGCGGGAAATTCATCGCCTAGTGAATCCCTGGGTTTAGCTCCGTAGCTAGCTTCGACGATTTGTATAAACACAGATAAGCAGATTTCCAAGCGAGGAACACAGCCTTAACCTGATATGCAGCAGAACACTTTTGTAAATATAACATTGCGATCGCTTTCCACGTTTTTTGTCTATATATGCGTCCCCCTGCAGGGCAAAGTCCTCCCCCCCTTTTCCTTCCTTCGGCCCTATTGCAGGCTTGCTCCCGCCAACCCAACCAGAATGCGTCCTAATCATCCCCTATCTCCTTTCGCGGGTCCGTTCCGTACTTATACTGGCCCATCTTTCCGGATGCATACGGCAGGCTTTCCACGTTTATTACTCATTAAATAAAATTATTTCAAATGATTTTATCGTACCTACTTTAGTTCAGTAAACGTTTATGAACTTTATTGGATTAATATTACGTCTTCAACTATTATTATACGCGGTGAGTTTGGGAATGGTACAGCTGTCAGTTTATATAAACTTTGACGTATAGATTTATTTGGAAAAACCGTCACCTCAGATCCCTTTCTAATCACAGTTTGACTAATACCAAAGTGCAAAAACATAAATATGCATAAACATATATATGATATGATATGATTTATTTATATCACTTAACTAATTTTAGGAATGTATACTGTGATTGTCAGTTATTTTACATTTCAAATTAAGTACTTTTCCATTTTAAAACAATAACAAATAATTAAATTAAAATTATACTAACAATTAAATTAAAATTATATAAACATGATCATACATTAGGTACATGTCAACAAGTTACAAAATTATATAAAAAATAAGGTCACAGGAGTATACAATTCTGATGTCAATAAAGATACAATTTAAGATATGTAATAATAATAAATCTAATTAGTGATGTCATGATACTCATCTATTGAATATAAAGGATTTTCCAATAAAAAGTTTCTTAGTCGTCTCTTAAATATCTCGCTAACAGTTTCTTCTTTTAGTGCTTGGGGTAGGCGCTCGTAAAATGTCGGACCAATGACACGTGGGTTTTTGCATGCCAGTGCCATGCGACGTGGGACCGTTCTTAGGCACCCTGTTGAGCGAATCACTTTATTGGAAACTTTCGTGAATGTCGACAAGTTACTTCTGACAAACATTAAAACTTCGTACAAATACAGTGAGTAGTGCGTCATAATACGGGATTCAATGAAGATTCCCCTGCATGAGTGTCTTGTTTTGACTCCAGCCATTGTGCGCAGGGCGCGCTTCTGTAGTATAAGAACTCGATTGGCATCTGTTGATAATTGTATGATAATCTGTATCTGTGTGATAATCTGTTGAATAACATTAGGATTTAATTTAAATACTGCACTTGTTCCCTGACAATTTAGAACAGAAAGCTACTGATGAGTAATTTACTGATTACTGTTTTAAATATCTTTGGAATTTTGACTCATTGTACGACATATTTTTCTCAGCATTCTTTTTATTTTGATGCGTTTGCGATAACGCTATTTTAAAAGAGTGATACAGTAACAATCTCACTAAAATAGTTATAATCTAACATTTTCTACCTACTCTTTCACGGTGGAATACACAGATGAATAGGATAGCTATTGTATACAAAAATATAGCACTGCACTCGAGAATTTCTAGCACCTGCACGGCTATCACGCGACGGCGCGCGAGCTCTCTCGACTTTTCTCGCAATATCCGTCTCTCTCTTATTAGAACACATAGAGCAAGAAGTAAAGTGCCAGAAAAATCGAGAGTATGTCGCGGCCGTCCGATGATAGACGTGCAGCACGGATATCACAAGAGAAGAGAAGAGATGGATAGTGCGAGAAAAATCGAGAGAGCTCGCGCGCCGTCGCGTCATAGCCGTGCAGGTGCTAGAGATTCTCGAGTGCAGGGCTATCTTTTTGTATACAATAGCTATCTGGTGATAGCCGTGTTGTATTTTCTAAAGAACGATTATTTTCCTCAGTAGTGCTTTTAAAAAAGGACTACAGCGTTTGCTCACAGGTAAAGGCGACAGAAAACAATACCAAATGACGCCGCCTTTCCCTTTAGCTGGAGTATAAATATTTCGCATTTTAAAATGAAGTTATTTCTCCGGAGAGCTTGTCAAGCTGAAGTATTCATTTGTAATTTCTTTTTGTTCCAAGAGTGAACAAATGAACGGCGTAAACAATGCCGTCCAGTGGAGATTTTAAATTATTAAACGTATTTCCACTCCAGATATGCAAGAGACTGAAAACGTAACTGAATTCTACGCAAACATAATGGAATCAAGATGAAACCCGAGGCGGGTTTAGCGAAAGGGCTGAAACCAATGGCACCGGCGGGTTAAAAGCGATGGCTGGTTCCCTGGTAAAAGGATCGGACTTCCGATGTTGACACTCTCAGATACAGAGATCCCGAAGTAATGATGCTTTAGGATTCTTTAGGAAGTGGGCTAATGGTCAGTTCTTTTCTTGAATTATCATGGGTTCGGTAGCTGTTGTCGACGTGGTTGTGATATTTCGGTTAACGTGGTCGATACACATGTGAAATAATAGGATAAACCCTTAAATACTTTTAAGATCTGTTAACGGATGTAGGTAATTATAAATATGAATACTTTACACATCTACCGTGTTTGGAAATCAAATAACTCATCAGCGCAGTGGCGGTCAACAACATATCCTAATCGAATGTTCAGATACATCTGGAAATTTTGTTTGGAGTAGGTTGGTGTGAGGTCACAAACTTAAATGTACGATTCGTGAAAAAAATCTTCTACATTTGGCGTTGCGGGGTCCGTAAAGTGGCGTTTAGATTTGGCGAAATGTAGTCCACTAATTTAACTGGGGGCGGGGAGATAAACCATAACGCTATTATCAGCGAGAGCGCAGTTCGTGCACTGCATTTAGCCAGATCTAAAGGCCGCTTAGGTGTCATCTGTCCGTTTATCAAGTTTCAATTCAAGGCAGTGTCCGTATACAGTGTATGAGCTTGATATATTTCCAGTAAACAGCAAAGAAATGCTGACAAGTACGGATATCTGAGGGGTAACCACGTAACGTTTCGCACGCGCGTTAGGAAACTTTAACTGACAATATTCCTTAAAAAAATTGACGTTTAGATCTACCTAACGAACGTACAATGCGTTACGTGATCGACCTGCTGGGGTCTCGGTAAAGTACAGTCAAAAATATGTGGTCACGACTTTTTTGGAAGGGCATAAAGTTGCTCGGATATTATTGAAAAGGTTTAATAATATCGGAGCAACTTTATGAACTTGACTGTACAAAACACTGCATACTGATTCCGCCCCACCAAATTCGGAACTGGGGATGATAGGCAGTTATTAAAATTCGTTTTTTACTAACATTTTGGCTTTTGCGTTTGTAAGAATAAGAATTAAAGAAAAGCTAGACGATGTTCTCAATTAGTCGTCACATTTTTTTGTATGACCAGCAGACGTCGGACTCGTAGTCACACTATTTTGTCACACTGGTGTGACCACGAGGAATTTATTTCCCTCGTAGCCACACTGTTGGTTCTGGCGCTTCGCCGGCCGCTGCCGCGTCACGCTCGCTTCGCTCGCTCGGCTAGCGCGCTTAGGCTCACCGTACAACTAACACTCGTCCTCTCTTCGCTCGTCGTCGTACCTACACGGGCATGTTAAGGTGTTATCATTTTTAAAGTGGCGTGACCACGAGTAAAAGTAATTACGCGTCGTCACACTGGTGTGACAAAATGGTGTGACCACGAGTCTGTCGCTGACCAGCAGTATTTCTTTACAACAGTAATGCCTTTGGTTCCCAAAGTGGACGGGCGGGACACTGACCCACATAACAAAAAAATCGTAGCTAACCCTTTGGGCTATTATGAACTTACAAGAAGCCCTACAGTGTGCAGCGACCTTGAATTTAGGAAATACTGAAAATGTACATGCGACCGGTGTGTTGAAAATTAGTTTACGAGACTATAGTACAATTAAGGGTATGAGTAACAAACTACGCGAATGTAATCTTAATCTAGAGGACCGAGGTAGCTGCTTCATTTATGCAATTACCTGATTCCACGTTTGTTTGTAGCGACCATATTGCCGTGGAAACCGGGACTGATTAGGAAGTTCATCTATAATAACCATAGATTCTCAGGACACAGTCCGTGAGTTTATCAGAAGGGGCCTACAATAGGATACTTTCCTCACGATTAAAATTTATAACGTAGTGTTGCATAGCTTCGGAGTTATATTGACAATACCAAAAAAAGTGCTTTCGAGTGCTGCAAAGTTAGCACAGGTCTTTCGAAGCTGCAAACTTGGCTTTACGGTATTGGTCTTAACAACATAAAATAATCACCAATCTGGGCAAATATGACTATTATTACTGACCTAAAACTTGAAACTATCAATAAAGAGGTGAACAACTATTATTAAGCATATTATTGCATTCATTATAGAACAGAATGCTTATAAAAAAACGTATAACGCAATACAAAAGATTAATTTAAGAGTAGGTGTTCCAAAGAACAAAATATTATGAACCCAGAAGTTTCTACCATAAATGATTGAAGAGTATGGAACCCAATTATTGAGTCTTCATCTAAGCACATACCTGCAAAGCTTCAAAGCGATAGTAAACATACTATAGGTATACTTAGTTAAAATACGTTCACCAAGTATCATATTTGATTTGAAGATTATAGAACCTTACTGAGTACGAATGCCAGCCAAGTAAGTGAGCTATTTAGTTATTATAATACGCATATAAACGCTGCATCCTTACTGCGCTGGAACCGGTTTGCTTTGATCGCTCTCCAAAGGCTCAAAGGCTGCCAATCTGGAGCCCGCCCTTTAACACCAACGCTAAACCCCTAACGATAATCGCAACGGGAATTTTAATTCCAGCTTGAAGCACATCAACGTCGTATTTCACGCATGTGTACACTCTTTTGTGTACTAAGGCGGCATCAGTTCGGAAATAACGCGAGTCGAACTCATTGCACTTGCAACTCGGGCAATGCAACATCAAGGTTCAATTAGACGACAGTATTCCCATTTTGATTGAGCTGTTAGCTCATGGAGAACAGGCAAACATGTTTTGGTCCGGCTTTATAAATATACTTTATAGGTAGACCGTTTAACTCGTCCGCGGGGACTGGGCGACGTGCGGAAGCCCCGTTATCGCCATACCCTAGCACTCGTGCACCGCGCAGGCGCTATACTCGGTTAGCGGTCCACCTATAAACCAAACGCCAGATCAAATTTTAGATAGTGGAGTTTGGCAGGACATACTGCCATGCAGCGTGGCGGCATGTGGAGCAAAGCGTCGGTCGTCCACCAGCTCGACGGGATGACGATATAAAAAAGATCGTAACCTAAGTCTGTCTATTCTATATAGTAGTACCTACCTACCGTCATCTGTCCTATAATTTTTGCCTCCTGCTTTGCGCTTCACACGCGCGTTAGGACAGTTTAACTGTCATTTTTCCATATATGACATTTAGATCTACCTAACGTATGTACAATGCGTTACGTGATCGACCTATCATGGGACGGCCGCGACATACACTCGATTTTTCTCGCACTATACCTCTTGTTCTATGTGTTCTAATAAGAAAGGGACGGATATTGTGAGAAAAATCGAGAGAGCTCGCGCGTCGTTGCGTGATAGCCGTGCTGCTGGTCATCTCAACAAACACATAGTTTATGCACATAGTTGCATTGTTGTTGCTGTAACCTTGGGTTTTTTACCCGAATACCCACCCGGGGGCTAAATATAAAGATCAAAATTGTATAATATGAAAAAGTGACGCCGAAACCGGACAAGTGCGAGTCGGATTTGCCCACCGAGGGTTCCGTAACAAATAACTATAGTTATTTTTTAAATATTCTTTTTTACTTTAACTTAGAAGTTTCATTGGACATCACCTTTGAAGGGACTGTAGACCTGAGTCAGGCGCGGGACACTCCGCGATTTACGTTCATCGCTACAAGTACATGCCGGTGCCCCAACGTTGGGGAAGCGACATGTACTTGTAGCGATGAACGTCGACGTCGTCGTCGACGACGTCAGAGGGCCATAAATCTTAATGTTTTGGCTGAGAAAAAAGCTCCTTTTGTAAAGATCATAGGAGTGTCCCTTCTGTACTTGTACTGTTATCTATTCTTTGCTTGAGTATATATTTTTAATTTCAACTCGATACCTCCCCACGTTCCTGAGATAAAGGGTCTTTACAGACAGGCTATAAGGGTTCCGCTTTTTTTCCTTTTGAGGAACGGAACCCTTACAATCAAAGTGATTAAACGTCTGTAGTCACTGCATATTGGAGGTTAAATACATAAAATAAAAACCTCGGGGTATAAAGGAGGTTTTTGTAGGTACGTATTTATAGTAATTATATCTTTTTATCACAAAAGGGGGCAGATTTTTCACGTTAAACCATCTTAATACTGTCTCCCCATGAATCTTACCACATGTTTATTATTACGGTTTAACATGAAGCTTTATTGGGGTGATATTCGGAGTTATCGTGCCTCTAAAAGGAGGTAATAAAGACGTTACTAAGGTAACAGACATGGTGTATGTCCATGCTCAACACGGTATATGTTCACAATCGGGTACTATTTCCCTGTTGATAAGGGCCATAATATTAAAGGTGTGTATGATATGAACTAGTATAATAATATTTAAAAACATTACCTACCTAAGAGATATGGTTAAGATGAATATAAATATACATCTATTTATAGTCATGTGATAATAGAAAAAGATGGAAACCGAGGTAAGCTTTGGGAGATTTTTGCCATATATGGCTTACGAGCAAGTAGATACAAAAACAGTGTATTCGTTTATTTTTATAACTGGGACCTGTAATTGGCTATTAGCCCAAGCATTTTCTTTTCATTAGTATGGAAAAATATTGAAATTTGGAAATAATTCATAACAGCAGCTTTTATGTGTGTAACTGATATATTATCATTTTAGTAATTACGTAGACTCAAAATCCACCAAAATATTAGTCATCAAAAATCGATATTTAACTAATTCCTGAAAAAAGAGGAAAAATATTAATAGATATTTTAATTTTTGGTTTTGGTTAATTTACAGGAACTCTTCAAGAATAATAAATAAATCACACAAAAAACAAAATGGATGTCTCATTTATTTTTATATATTTACTTCCCGATGGAAATTATGTAGGATTCTTGGATAAGGCGTGTTAGAATAACATTTGAAAATTAAACAAACAAAAAAACGCTATTATAAATTAATGTTTGAAAAAAAATGTAATTTTCGTGGGGTATACATGGTTTTTCTATTGTAGATATATATTAATATGTTGCGCTGTTGGAGTTCCATGTAAATAAATAATTATTGAGCAGCTGGTCCAACGGATACAAATAAATACCGTGTAATTTTTTTATAGTTATATCTTATGACACCTACAGGTTTCTGTTGTGCGAGAAATTACGTGCGTTACACATGTAAGTATGTTCTTTAAGTACTTAGTACGCATGCGTCAGAGCGCTACGGACGCTTTCCGCTACATATCGATAAGCTGCTACGGACTACGCCGTAGCGCTACGGGTGCTACGCAGCGGCTAATGCGTTAATGCAAACATTTGTCCCGAAGAGTCCAAAACGGCCCGGGGGGTAACTTTTCGAACTTTTACAACAGCTCAAGTGTAATGTTCCCATAACAAAAAAGATTTAGATCTACCTGGCGCACGTAAACAATCGACCAGCTAGGTAAATACGTCATGGAATAATTTACTTTAAAAACAAAGTTTGCACAGACTTCAATATTACTTCGCGTTATTTGAAGAGTTCCTCCAGGAATTCCTTCGATTTCTCCAGGATGGTCAGATCCTGACTTGATGGTCATGGAACCACCTGGGAAGGAAATGTATCCTTACAAACCAAAATGATTTTCAATATCGGTCCAGGAGTCTCCGAGAAATCGGGGAGCTTACGAGTACATGCTACTACTATTATAGATGCGAAAGTTTGGATATTTATAACTCGATCTCGCTTAAACGGCTCAACCGATTTGGCGATGAAGTGGCGGGAGCTCGTAAAAAATAGCTACTATAGTCATAATGCCCTAACATCCAATATTTGACAGCTGTCATCTCAGTACAATCTATGTCATCATTGACGTTCCCCAGTCTTCCCCGTGCGGTGTCGGGTTAGAATTTCACCACCCCCTCTCTTCCGTGGTTGTCGTAAAAGTCTACTAAGGGAGCAGGGTTAAAGTGTGTTGTGGGCGATGGGCTAGCACCTATCACTGCAATAACACATTTTTATCGATCTTTTATACCCAAATTTATACTACAGCGCTTATAAATTTTCGGAAGAAAGTCGTGAATGTATGTATGTAATGTATGTAAAAAGACGAATTATAAGCGTAACTGAATTGTGCTTAAAAAGCAGCAGCATAATCTAAATCTACAAGTTCACGAGCACAAACCCTTTCTTGTTTGCGTTGGAGTGGAGTTGAGTGGAATGCCACTCTGCATTTCATTCTCACTGCACACGCAGCGAATCAAGTATAAAGGTGATGAGCAGCATTCGTGGTCTCGAAAAATCAGACTACGTTAATTAGTTTAAAGTTGAAAAGAGGATTATTATTGTTGCAATCTTTTTTCTCTCTCTCATGGGAGCCTTTCGTCCTTTATCATTTATTTTCCAATTATCATAAATAGGCCCTGAAAGCGTTTTGCCCCGCCCACAATGCTTTAAAATAATCAGTTTTCATTATAGAACTCGGTACGTTAAATTTGTTATATATATATAATCACTTAAGTTTAATTATGGTAATCAATTAATCGTTATTAACTTTTCCTTAACAAAAATAACCCATCTGTACATACTCAATCAATTCAAAGAAGCAATAAGGATTCGTTTGTTAATTGAACTTGTTGGAAAAATTAAACCTTTTATTTGAATAAATTGCGCGATAGCTTATTCAACGTTTCCTTTATCAACTGTTAATTTAATTATTTGTACATTTTAATTCGATTAGAGCGAAGGGTCGCGACGTCTCCGGCAGCCCCTTTCAGCTATTCTCATAAATAATGGCGCATGTGACATCGCACGAACTATGACATACGCCCCTTTGCCTAGCACGATTCCCCGGTAGTAACTAGGTCGGACCGTTCGATCATAATCCGGATGATAATATATCGGTTCGCTACGCACTAAACACACAAGAGGGCAAAGTAAATAGGTTTGAGTTCGACGGAAAACCGAATGTAAAAATCAAACAGAACTAGTAGCTACTACGTATTAAGCTAATCGTCCTAGTCCTCGACGTTGCACTTGTGTATGACACTGGCGGGGGCACTTTATGACATGGCTTAAATTCAAATGAAGTAAAATCCTCTGAGTTCGGATTTAACCCGTAAAGTGCCCCTGCCCAAATCATACTCGTACAGTATTGCAACGTCGACGACTAGGACGCATAGCTTATTTTCCGGCGGGAGTTAAAATATTTACCTTACAATTAAAATTGCCCGAAACATAAAAAAAACATAACAAAAAAAATTACCTTATTTACTCGTAACGGTCATCAAACCTATTGTAGATAACTATACTGCCGTTCAAATACGTTTGTGTTTCTTTTAGAGATGTGTGTTTGTGAGAAAGGGACAAAGTACAGAGGTGTGTCAAGTTTTATGAATAAGGGGGGAAAATTTTTGTAACATTTTTACTGTTTGTGCTCGTAGATAGTACATTAACCCCCAACGTTTCAATAAAAGTGTTGCCTATTAAGAAATTCTAATAGAATTTATGGAATGTAAGTACTTACTCAAATAAGATTTCCAAATACTTACGACTTAAAAAATTGCCGTATTTTCGATTGACCTATCTCTAGTTTCGCTGGCAGTAGAAAAATATTTAGACAAATTACATAGGAAATCGATATCGTGCGTCAGTCGATGGCGGGAGCAGTCACCGCGCCCAACGCACAGACGTCAGAACCATAAAACCGATTAGGAACCTATTTACTAACGTCTGCAAAAATGGACATTTCCAACGCGTTTTCACTGCTTGCGGGGGAAATAGACTCATCGCAGGAGAAATGTCAAACATTGTTTACTTCCGTCGCATGCGGATCTTGTTACGACTGACGTGACAGGAGATAACATTGCTCAAACATGCAATGAAATATTGACGTTATGTTCCTTTCAGGGTGTTTCGAAAGAAGTCCATAGTGGAATTTCGTATACAAAAAGGTTAGGCCTGTAAACTGACCTTTTTTATATATCAATTAGTGACACAAAATAACGTCCAGCCATTTAAAAAAATCTTGAGATTTTTATTCATTTAATTGCATGTTTGAGAATATACTAACCATAACAAAGATACCTCGACGTTAAAAGGGATATCCAGTCCTCCATCCTAGGCTATATCTACTTCGCCGGCAATCCCTTGCCGTACAAACTATTGTACTGCAGCGGTATTACGGCAGTGGTTCTCAGAAAGTGTGTACGCTGTTTATAAATATAATGAAATGTTGTTTCAATGGGCTGCATCGCATCAATTTTCTATTCGCCACTCCCTATTCCCACCCCATGTCAAGTTGGCTCAGTTCGGGATGCACACGACACATTGTCATCCGGTTTGCCTCTTGGATACTGCTAATACGCGTCATTGCTCTGAATATACGGCCACGTTTCAAAATTAAAACACATTGGAGATGTGGCTTTGCAGCGACTAACGCGCGTTCGAAAAGCTAGTTCGACTTACAGTCGATAAAGCAAAACCAAAATCCGAAGAAGCTTATCAAGTCGACCAGAAATTTTATCAGAATCCAGTGAAACGAGTCTATGTAGTTTGATTATTAAACAGCAACCGATTCTCATACCGGAAGCCGACAAAGTCAAACATACATTTAATTGGTAAGAAAAAGTAAAAATTAAATCTCAAACCATTTGGAAATAAGGTCGAGTCAGAAAGCGCTCGAGTACAGGCTCAGCACGATCGACCGGGCTTCTTGGCACAGGGCCAACTAGACGCTGGGGCAACTTTGCCACTTTCAATTTGGACACGAATGTACCAAGCACGACCTAGCACTAGCACTCGGATCTTAGGCCATCCCTAAGATATCGAACGCTTATGCAATGAGCATAAAACAAATGATACGAACAGATACGAATGAACTGTATTCAGCAAGTAGGCCGCAATGGCACTTCGACAAATCAAAGTGTACCAGCGTTTCAAGAAAGAAAACTAGTGTCAAGAAGAAACAATCTCAACAGTCAGTCATTTGTCGCCAAACTTAAGCATATTACAACGATAAAATCATCTTCATATCAGCCGAAATCCAAAAGGAACTGGCGACGCAGTTACATAAAAGATATCTGGTATTTGGCTAATCAACTTATCAACTTTTTGTTATAAGTAACTGTTTATATTTTGTAAGGTAGTATTTACGAGTACGTAGTCGGTCCCAAAGTTCTTTCACAAATGAAAATAATGATAAAAACAAAAGTACCCATCAGTTTTTCATAAATTATATACCAATTTAAAGTACGTTTAATAAAGAATTAAAATTACTAAAAAATATTCAAAATGACCTCCCTTGTTTTTATTACAGGCCCTTAATCGGCGCGGCCAGTTGTCTATCGCAGCACGAACCATTTTCATGTCGATTTCAGCGACTGCTTTTCTTAAAGATGACTTCAGCCTCTACAAATTTTTATGGGGTTTAGCATAGACCTTCCCCTCTAAGACCTGCCAAATTTTACGGACTGGAGGAAGGCCAATCTTCGTGTCTTATAAAGTCATTTTTTGGTCAAACCAGGCTTGAGTGGTCTTGACTTTATGTGCTGGAGCAGAATCCTGCTGGAACACAAAATTGTCCTGAAAATAGCGCGGTGGGCAGATCTTTGACAAGCTTATCCAAAACCGTCTCTTGGTGCACAGCACTGATTTTGACCCCTTTTTCGCAAAAATGATCCTCAGTTGGCCCGTAATAAGATACACCCAAACAGACCATCACTGATGATGGACGATGCCCATGTTGAACCCGCGGAACTCTTTTTCCTGCATCTTTAGAGCTCCTAGCGTACACTCTTCAATATAGAAAATCTTTGCGTCTGTAAAGAGGATATCCCGGTGTACCTACATTTTTCGCCTACCGCTGTAACAACTTCCGGGATCTTTTAAGCCTTATTGTTTTTAGACGGGAATTTAAGTAAGTGCCCACTCTTTTTTTGTATGCTCGTAGAGTTAAGATCTTCGTTTAAAACTTTTTTTACGGGGTTTCTACTGACACCCATCTGCATCAACTTCTGTTTTCGGGTAGGATTTCTTGCTATGCGCGCCTTGATCGCTTTGATCACTGCCGGTGTTCGTACGGAGCGAGGCCGGCCAATTCTTCTCTTGTCCTCAACACTGGAGACTTCATTGTACCTATCAATAATACGGTACACAAACCTAAGGGGTAAAATATTAAAATTTTCGAGCAACTTGAAAATGGCACTTAGCGAGTACCCTGTTCGAGAACTTATACTTTTATTTAGCAAATATTGTTGTAGTGAAAAAAAAGTAATAGAATGTTCTTAAGAATACATTTTATTTAAAGATTATCTACTGAGCTTGGCACATTATATCTTTATTATTTTGTCAGCGAAGTCGACAACCACGCATATTCTTTATATTGAACTTGGCTCCCAGTTTCACATTTATATTTTAGGTGGGATTACTGGTTACCATACAAATATGACTAAGAATAAGTACTCGAGAACTTGTGTACGACTGGATGTCAATTTTTACGAGTGGGGCAATCAAATAGATATAAGGTTTTGTTGAACTAACTTATAATACGATATTTCTAAATCTGGCTCAATAATACCATCATTATACAACTCGGAAGAGAAACTAATAACTAGAATCGAAAATTATAACGATCTGAAAGCGCTGGAATCCTTCCAACTGCACGGACACCCTTTTTATCACAATTTAGCGAAGTGTAGTACAACCTCATATCGTTAAAATGTACTTTGTGAATGAAACAGTAAAAAACCTTCCCAGGCGGTTCTATTACCATAATTAAATTCCGCCTCCACATATTCGTATTCTCTTGAGGGCACGGTGTGCACGGAACCCTTTCCACACGTGTTTGCCGAAAGTTTACACAAGTCACTGTCAATATTACATGTACGGCTCGGCCAAGAGCTCGAGCGGCGGTGCGCCATGTGAGAGAGCGTAAGGCTGCGTTCCGGTCTACACATGTTACTTGTTGGTCCATTGTACGTACGTCAGGTAGATCGATTTAATGGTTATTTTTGTATGGGAAAATTACAGTTCAGTTGTCCTAACGAACGTTCGCAATTTACGTAATCACCCCTCTAGTTACCATGCTCCTTAATTGGCTTACTCACTATTCGTATTCCGACGACATATCAGCAACCTCAAATTCCGTACAATTACAATCAGGCGCCATTTAAAGTAGCTTTAGAAAATTATACAATTCTTGTAAAGTTATTGATGGAATTAGGGGCTAGGTTCTTTGGCTACAGGGTTTTATACTCGTATAACATTATTGTTTCGTAAACAAGGCCTGAGGCGATCCACAGTTAACACCATTGTGTTGACTGAAACTCGCTAAAAGGCATATTTTCAATGAAACAACACGTGTTAGGGACATAAACAATTGCCTTTCAGACGCCGCCACTTCCACGGTTATTGGCCAATAGTTATTTTCGCTTATTTCGCTTGAGCTCGGGTAATAATTTCGTCTAGACGAGAGTTCTGAGTCAGTGCTGGGGCAAGTAATAACTAGGTAGAGGTACTACATACATACATTTGTGTTTGGCGCGAGAAGAGTGGAAAGTGAGTCGCGTGATTCACCATTAGGGAGGTCGGACACGGCGACTTTTAGCAGCGATTCAGTCGCGCGTTACGCGAACACGCGACTGCATCGCGGTATGGGGTATGTGGCTATTGTCGCATGTGCAATGCGCGTCATTTTCGCGATGCAATCGCGCTGTTTTAATTCAGCTTCGCTTCTGCATCGATGCAAATGTCCGACTGCCGTAATTGAGTATTGCCACTGACGCGGGGCTGTTTCGCGCGACATCGGGTAAAGGAAGAGTGGGGGGAGGAGCCCACGACTGCATACTGTATCGATATTGTATCGCGGCTGTATCGATGCTGTATAAAAGAAAGAAAGAAGACATTTATTCATTACACAAAAGACATACAGAGACAAAGGGATTGTATGTTTGTCACAATTGCATTGTATGTCACAATGCAATTGTCAGATATTGTGTGTTCGCGGCAGTGTACAGAGACAAAGGGAGTACTGCCAATTGCATTGTATGTCACAATGCAATTGTCAGATATTGTGTGTTCGCGGCAGTGTACAGAGACAAAGGGAGTACTGCCAATTGCATTGTATGTCACAATGCAATTGTCAGATATTGTGTGTTCGCGGCAGTGAATCGGTCGCTGTCTCAGCATTATGCCGAGGTGTCAAACAGACACCTACAGCGCTGATTTGATTTTGTATCGCGATAGTGGCGATGCAGAATCGTCTTTAGGGTATATGGTCAGCGACGGCATCGCGACTGTATCGCGGCCTTTTTGCGCCTGTATTTACTGAGTCGCCGTGTGCGGCCTCCCTTACTCTGAGCAACTTGTTCTTAGTTACTGTACAGTGCTGGTGATTAAAAGTAGCAAACGAAGTCTTCATTAAAAAGCAATAAGAACTTTTGACTTCTTCGATTGCGTTATTGCTTTTGATGCCGACTGTCCCGCAAGATACTCCTCATCATAATTTTCTTGCACTTATCCCATTTACTTGGGGTCGGCGTAGCGCGTCTTTTTCTTGATACTTCTCTGTCAGCCGTCACCTCATCAAGTGATCACTCATTTATTTTCTCGTTATATCATCTCTTACACAGTCCATCCATCTTTTCATTGGCCTACCTCGTCTGTTACATCCGTCCACATGCATACATGACTTTCATCCCTCCGTATTACGTGACCGGACGTACGCATGGCGATTGGCTCTCAAGAGATATCACTCCCTCAAGTGGTATCACTCCTCTAAGCCGTAAATTACTTCGACGAACATTTTGTGCAGCAGTATCAAATGAGCAAGCCACCATAGGCAGGGAATGCAATCTCAGGTAATTTGAGATCTCGCATTTTATAGCACCGTGTTAATATACATCTGTAATTCTGTACCTCGTACCTTACAATCTTTAAGATCATACACGATGTGTGAGGCTACAGAATGTGGATCTTTGTAGTAGGCAGTAGGCACCAAGATAAGACAAAGCCATTGTCTTTCATTGTTAAGATCCCTTATCTAGAAACGGGATTCGGAATATACCTAGTTGGCCGTTCGGATTAACATTGGGTTAACTGAACCAGCAATTAACCCAATATTCATCTGAGCATGAGCTGCATATACTCGTACATGCATTACACAAAGCTGGCAGCCTGTTATAATTATCGGCTATTTAATAACATTACTGGGGACACGTATTTCTATCATAATAAATACCATACAATATAATACGTGGAATGCCACGTCGAAGCGAATTGTATAGTGCTGCGGACAATGACACAATTAAAATAATTTTAAGTTATTGTGTGAACTAACCAAGCACACACACTTGATACATATGTTTATGAATTTCTACATATGTAAAAACGAAATGTGAGTTGCAACGAGTAAGGTACAAGGAGATATACAAAAGACATACAGAGAGAGATATACAAAGACGCACTAAATCCCAAAACGCCTAATGATCTGTCAAACGAGCGTGGCTCATTTATCGCAGAAACATGCGTCATTACAAGCAAAGGCCGCCTACAAGAGAAAATATGTTTTGTAATTCTTATTTATTCCTTCTGAAGCGAACTCCAAGGCCCTCGCCTCGTTCCGACTACGCGCTTATTTTCAGATGTACCCAATAACGGCAATACACTGGCAATACAAAAGAGTAAAAGTAGAATGAAGTTTGGTCACTTAGGCCGGTACCGATTTGGGACGCTGAGGCCTATACGAGTATGTAAAGTGTCGGCTTATGAGAGTAAGCGCGTTTCTACGACGGGATATTTTATGTAAGGTTTACAACTTGCAAATTGCGTCAAATGAGCCCCGTTGGGAGAGTACGTCTGTAATTGGATTGGCATTTACCACTTTGCTTTTGAAATTGAAACTTGCTTTGAGTTTTGATACCTAAGAAGTAGATTGCTAGTGATACGAGTATGGGTTAGCGATACCCGTAAACGATATTTTTCTAATCGAGTATAAAAAACTGGTAAGTACTCGGTAAGTACTTGAAACTCATTAAAAAAAAACGTATAATAGTGAGTTTATATAAGATTGAAGACTTTAGGAAATAGACAGATCGAATAATGAGCCCCGTCTCGCTCCAGGCAATTTTGCCATCTTTTTAAATTGGGAAATCGGGTACAATGAGCACTGGGTGAATACAGATACGAACAATGGCTTGGCAAACTATTATTCGCTTAATTAAAGCGTCTGGTGCCTGAGCAGTATTCAATAGCTTGGTAACAATTTATCTCAAATTCGTCTTTCTTATTCATAAACGGAACACAATATGCGTCGTAACTATACGTTTTTATTTATTTTATTATTGTAGTGAAGTCAAGTGTACACGACTTGCTCATAAATATGTCCTATCGCTCTTATTTCAGCGGTTTAAGGTACATATTTATGAGAGGAGTAGCGGTTGCCCGCGACTTCGTCCGCGTAGAACATGTCTTAGAAAAATTATTGCTATTAAATTGTGTTAGGCGCAAGTTAATTAGCGCTGTCACAAAAATACTTCTACCATCTTAAGGGATGTTTCTGGAGATAAAAACTAAACTATATCCTTCCAAGGCTTCAAATTATCTCTACGCCAAATAACATCTAAATCCTTTCAGGATTTAAGCGGATAAAGTTTTAAATTGCTTAATCTAAATTGAAATGTCCGTTTAATAAAAAAAATAGCGTAAGTATCATGAACAGACGTTTCTACCGTGGTATTTTTTCCAGTCGATCCAAAAAATGCCAGCTATTCCGTCCGAGGCCAAGCAACGCTCCGTGTGCTACACTACACCGTAGCGCTTAGCAGCATTTTCCGCTACAAAGCGGATATCGTCTGAAGCGGCACTCATATCAGTCATCGGCCTCCAATGGGTCAGTCAAGTCTATCAAGCTGAACTCAGCGGAGCGCGCGCGGCGCAGCGCGGCGCCAGTTGTGCTGTGCTAGCTCAGCACAACTGGCGCCGCGCTGCGACGCGATTAGAAAAAGATCTACCCTCCCTTTTTAATTTGCACGGTGCGAGTGAGACAGGAGACAGGAGAGGTCGCGCGCGAAGCGACCAAGCAGAGAAGCAAGTTGTGCTAGACGTACAGATTCACAGAGCTGATTGCGCGTTGTCCGCCAGTGTGAACAGGCCGCAATTACAGCCCCATAGGTCAATTACGTATTTCTACAAATCGTAGCCTTTTGCGGGTATTTGGCTAGAACTTCCTTACGGCAAGGTCAACAAATGCGGCAACTAAAAGTCAAATCACGTTACGTCACAGCGAGTTCCGCATTGTACGAAAATAGTTCGCCGCTCGAGTGCATTGTTGAGCCGTTCTCTACTGATGCAAATTTTGAGTGAAAAGGCGTATTTACTTTAAGAGACTGCTGTTTATTTTACCTCGTTGAAAGGCCGCTTTCGTTATTGGCGGCGTGGAATCGTTATGCAATATTTGGTACTCTCCCGCGGGCTTACTAATGTCAAGACTCGTCATCTCTTAAGGTCACAGCTCATTAGAACCACCCGGTGCCCGACCCGCAGCGCCTCTCGAGCGGTTAATATTATTTATATGGATTTGTACCGGCATGCGCTCACTACGTCAACTCCGTAGTTAGTACATTTACGAGCCGAGGCGGTGCGGGTCGGGCGCCGGGTGGCTCTAATGACCCTGATAATTCAGTCGTAGCATTTTCGGTGTTGGTAGACAATTTCAATCAAAATTATAATTAATATCATAATTGTTACGCTAATTGCGATTGAAATCGTTTACACCCATTCCGTTACACCAGACGCTACTTCGAAGTTTTGACATAACTAGCAAAAGTATTGGGTTATACTAATTTTGACTGAATTTCAGTTGTAACTAATGTGTGTAACATGTAGTTACGACTAAGGTATGACTTGCAATTCGATTTTCACTTACTCCATTAGATGCATCGATTTTAAACTTTGCAAGTGTGGTGTATGTATAACGAATAGATGACAATATTGCCAATTAGACACGATAATGGGTGGATGGGAGTTAGAATACCAAGGGCGGGTTGCACCACCTTACGAGGGCAGGCCGATCAGCGTTAAATATGGCGCGCCCGGCTGTCATTTGATAGAAACCCGACCAACTTTCCATAAATGACTTGTTAGCGCTTATAATTACAGACGGGTTGCCAACGTCACGCACCCGAAACAGTTTTCTACTAAAAAATATTTTATAAAAACTGAATCAGCCTGTGCATGACCCGCATGATGTATTTAAGCATGGCGTGTGTAAAAGCAGTATGTATATTACGTACAACGTGGCTGGACACTAACGCGATTAGCTGCTCAGTGCCAATAACGACGCTGCACGACGTTGTATTGGTCGGACCGAATTCAACCCACGCTTGCTTTCATTAATTTGCTCTTTCTACTCGGTTATAACACTGAAGTTAGGACCCTCTCCTATTTAGTAGCTAAGTGTTAGAGCATATTTAGATATTTATAACTTCTGATACGTATATCTAAGTACGGCGGCGGCGTCCGGTCATTATGGAACTCTTTGGGGGAGGCCTATATCCAGCATCAGTGGACGTCTTTCTTATTGATATATTTTCACTGTGTATGACGCCACAAATCTCGTAATTGATGTCATGCTTAACACGCGCTGCAATAAAGCCGACCATGTCATTGGATCATGCGGTTAACGTATTAAATAAATCAATACATTAGGTTGTATAATAAGATCACCATTCTGTTAATTATATGGACGCTGAAGATTATATGGACAGACATTTTGCTTTAAATACCTACTCTATGCCCAATAGATATTTTTAAACACTACTCTCGCTCATTAAGCGTCCATTATTATTTTCAATCGATAGTCAGTACAGTAAGCATCGCATATTTAGTAGCCGCCAAAGTACTTAAAGTATATCGTAACATATTCTTACTCTTACTGTAAAGCCCGCTCCACATTCTCGACAAAACTACGCGAGACTGGGTTCGCCGGAATATTTGCCGAGACCGGGCGAAACTGAGAGCGGCCCTCTACATTCTCGCCATGCGCAGTTGTACGAGTAATTGGACTTTCATACAAGATGGACGCTTCCTACCGACTACTTGCCGTCGGTCGACCACACTCTCGTATTCGGCAAATCTCGTGTAGTTTTGTCGAGTATGTGGAGGAGTAGTTTCGCGCAAACACGAAACTTCACGAGACCTCTTTGATATTTGGCCATTTTACCGGCACAAAACGGAGACTACACGAATATACGCAAAACAATACGAACATAGACGAATACTCACTCCACACTCTCATATTCGGCAAGTCTCGTATAGTTTTGTCGAGAATGAGGAGCGGGCTTAACAAAGACGTGTACCGAAAAATTTGGCTGCCACTATACTCGTATGATGCTGACATTGCTGACTGTACGTAAACGGACAGAATCATGATTTGAATGGTTTAAAAATGCGTACTAGAAATACACTAATGAAAGAGCGTTGGGTTGGAAATAAATAAAACCAGTAACGAGTTCCCGTGTAATACAGTTCGGACGGCGCAACTTGATAGTGTCACGAGCGTTGCCCTGTTATTATATGATAGGTACCTATTGCAGTGGAAAATATTACTCTTTGTTACGACTGTGGTTCACATCAGAATAAATAATAGCACTTAGGTGCAAGTACGGTTAGGTTTTCTTTGTCTAACGAAACCGATGTGATGATGTGTGAAATGAAATATTAACCGAGCAATTAAATTATATCTCATTTCTTATGTAGGTATGTGCTCCAATTATTCGTAGACTCTGTTTTTTTTAAAGGGTAGGTATAATAATAACTTTAACGTGCTCGCATGATGGGCTCTTGAAGAAATAGAGGGAAAAGACGTGCGCGAGTGCCGAGATTAGACGTAAGCCTGACATTACATGCATGTAAAACCTGACAGCTTTTTAGCATTTTAATTATTACAGAAGTTTTGAATCCAGTAACCCAGCATAAACTTTGAAATTTAAGTAACTTTAATTTCAACGTACCTATATTTAATTACGGATTCAGCAAAAGTCTGTGTTACCTTACCACTAAATGTTGTGTCACTTTATTGTGGTAGTTTCCCCGGGGTGTATACGGGCTCTGACAACATGAGGCAATGTTAACATACTTAACTTTACCCAATTACTTAGCTTTGAACCAGTCAAACGCCTGCAGCCCACAAAATTAGATGCAATACATGTGTGGTGTTGATATATGAATATGATATATGGAATATGGACAAAGTAACCACAAGGCCGATTTTGTAGCTTTTGAAACAGCTCACGGCTATGCCAACCGGCTCTTTGGAATTGTAATTTTGTGTGTAATTTTTAGGGTTCCGTAGTCAACAAGGAACCGTCATAGTTTCGCCATGTCCATCCGTCTGTCTGTCTGTCTGTCTGTCTGACTGTCCGTTTTCGGCTTAGCTCAGTAACCCTCACAACTAGAAAACTGCAATTCGGCGTGGGTATATAAACCAATCACGCCGACAAAATAGTAGAATAAAATCCTGATTTTTTTTTATTTTTAGGGTAAAGCGTTAAACATGTAGTGTGGGATATCGTTGGATACTTTGTTCAAAAATATTATGGGTTTCCTAAACCCATTTTTCAACTCAGTTATGCGTTTGCGAGATAATGGGATTTAAAGCCCTAATTTTTGTTCGAGTCCCCCCCTGCCGGCTAAATGGCTACTACTGGGGACGTGAAAAAAATCGTGGCAGTAGTAGATATAATGAATTTAAAAGGAAAACTTATCACAGTTAAGTAGACATAGCCTAGTTGACGAGTAGTAGACATAACTAACTGGTAAGAAATGCACTTAATTTCGGGTGCATATGCATTGTCATTGGAATTTGAACCTTTTACCGTGGACGGTAGAGTTGCCCCTTTTAAGACCGCATTCTGTGACAGACGGGCAACTACGGAACCCTACCCTGCGCGTGGCCCGACACGCACTTGGCCGCTATTTAATTCTCTCCTCGCGCATCTTCGGTGGAAATAGTAAGTGCCATACGAATTTCAATTCTCGCCTCGCCTCGTCTCGTCTCACCCCTCCGGTGGAAAAACTTAAGTCGCATGACGATGAATGCCCGATTTACCTACTCTCATATAGAATAGGATATATCTAACGTAATGAGATCACAGGGTTAGAGCAACAGAGTTCTAACAATAAACGGCACAGGTGAGTATTTATTTTTGGATATGATATAGAAACGGCTAATTTAGTAAAACTATTCACTTTTGATAACATTTTACATGAATTAGCAAAAGATAACATTTTAAAACGAAAATATTTATTTTATTCTGTATTGGCTGTTTAGAGACTTCATCTAAGTCTGGCCTAACACATGCACGCGCACTGTGCAAACTTCACAAAAAAAACTGTTGCGTGCCATTATAGGTTATTTCACAAATATTTGTAAACATTGTTAATGCGTGTTTGATTATTATATAAAATTTTGACTCGTGGTGAGTAGAAAAGTCATAATTAGAATGGACGCCACTGGAAATTCTTGGCGATGTGTAATATGTGAGTAAAAACCTGTTGTCATCATTAAGTAAATAAAATAACTTGGCAGGCCTATAATATTTTCATCTTATGAAAAGGATTTTTTCTTCGCAAAATGTGTTGAAAAACGTCGTATGAAACGCGTGAGCTTTAATAATTAATTAATTACATCCTCAGCTTCCTTACCACGCTAACCTGCGGTTCGCGTGAACAATTTGATGTGTTTTTTATTAACATTCCTCACTTGTATCACAATGTGCCTGCACAATCGATATCTGTAAAGAAATAGTTTTAGTTTTATTTTTCAAAACGTGTGGGTTCGATTCCCAAGCTGAGTACAGGTTTTTTTTTAATGTATGAATGCAGTTTATCTTTTTATTAAAATCGATGACATGGTTCCAATTACAGATCTTCGTATGTCTTATAGTTTCAGAATTTCCCATACTGACCTATCTAAATGGGCCAACCTGTATAAACGGTGGAAACGATAAGTAATCTTAATCTCACTCAATTATTCTAAAGTACTTATACAAGATATCGAAAATTTTGAAATAATTTATTATGGCTGATTTTTCCGGTTCCCCTCCGTTAGCCCTAATAATTTCATACCTAATTTTACTAGCCCTAATTTCATTAACCCTAAAATCATAAACCCGAATTTTCATTGGTCCTAATTATTAATTAGCCCTAATTTCAGTATCCCGAATTCTCATAATATCTAATTTCTCATGACCGAATTCTCACTAAGACTCATTTTATTTGACCGATTTCTTCCTAGGCCTAATATTGCAATGCCTAATAATGACTACACCTTATTATCAATGTCTCTAAAATCACTAACCCGAATCTTCATTTTGCCTAAGTATTTTAGCCCTAATGTCATTATCCCGAATTGTCAGTAGTACTTATTTTATTTCACTGTCTTTTTTTTCTTATAATGTCGGTTCTGGCGCTTCGCCGGCCGCTGCCGCGGCACGCTCGCTTCGCTCGCTCGCTGTAGGGTCGCAGTTCTACCTAACAATCCTCCTAGCTTCGCTCGTCGTCGTACCTACACTGACCTGCCTTAGGGTAGAATAGGTGGGTAATCAGATGTCTATCTAGCTCACTCTTATTAGACAGAGAAGTATCATGCGAGAAAAAATGAGAGAGCTCGTGCGCCGTCTTGTGATAGCCGTACAGCAAGTCGACGCCACCCCGCTGCGCGGGGTGTCTATTTCTGGTCTGAGGGACACAAGTGAACCCTAACCTAACCGACCTAAGATAGAGTTCGCTTATGACATGCCATTTTCGTCCGCCCTGATAATGCATGATCCAATAATCGACGTCCACGAAAACTGGACACGGATTATCGGGCCGTACATTATTTGGCCGTGCATTATTGGCTCCCATTTTGACGAGATTAGGACGTCTATCATGGGACGGCCGCGACATACTCCGAGGTAAAAAGTAGCCTGTTCTTCAGGGATGCATTAATTAGTACTAGTCAAACATTAGTGTAAAAGTTAATATGTCAAGTGATAGTTAGGTGTGACGAAATTAGGTGTAGTGAACATTAAACATAGTGATCATTAGGCACATTAATCATTAGACTTAGTAGTCATTAGGAAAAATGATTATTAGTTTCCAATATATTAGCACACTTGATGTTTAGTATTAGGAATAATTAGGAGGTTTGAAATTAGGCGCAGCAAATAATTATGCCATATAAAATTAGTTATCCGAATATTAGGGCTAATGTAAATTATATCGAACGTTGTTAGGTGTAATGAAATTAGCACTAACGATATTAGTTTAAGTGGGGGTCACCCGATTTTTCCAGTGTAACGGATAAGTATATCACATAATTACCAAGATACAAAATCTAAAACTTAATTAGGTCGTGAAACTTCGGTGAAAATATTAATAAATGTTTTAAGCTATATTTTAGTTAAATTATAATTGTTCATATAATTCTACATAAATCATACAAAAAAAGACAATTAATGCTTAATTTAAATCTATATAATTTTACTCCCGGATGGAAAGTTTGTAGAATCATCTTAGAATAACTTTTTAAAAAGAAATGAACACGCTACTATTGTTTTTCAAAATCGTTTTCCTTTTATTATATAGTTTCGAGCTATTCTTATCCACGAAACATAATGATTTACACGCCATTATAAATTAATATTTTTCAAAACCGTATTTTCCCTGGCGTAAGTATTATCCCAGTTGCGTCCTAGTCCCATCCCAGATACATCAATCAGTCACATCGGATGAATTCCAATTCGATTCCGGTTCAACCGGTCTACGTGAACCTAACCTAACCTGTAATTGCTAATTCACGCATAGCCAATGTCTAACCTCGAATTGCACAAATAATATTCGATGATGCTGCATTCCACTGCTCTCTGAAGGAATTCACTAAAGTTACTTTGTATGTGTTATTTTATTTCAAAACTTAGAATTATAAAGTATTTGCGGCGCTATCGCATTGGGAGACTGTAATGATAGACGTATTGTTATTAATTATTATAAATAAATGATACTTCTGTTAAACATTACGGTTGATGAAACTAACACTGCAACGGAAATGGCATATTAAGGTTAATGCTTTAGTAATAATTTGATCAACATTGTCCCTACCTCTATTAAACACGAATACGAAATATACGAATTGACAACATTGGAAATTTAATGCCGAAACATGTAAAACAACAAGTTTTAACCATCCGTCAACATTCCGACCACGTTAAATGGTATTTTCAAATTTAACTTAAATTAAAGTGACTTTCTACGCGAAAATTACTTTCTTCTACAAATTATTCTCAACACTTTTACGACCAAGATAGCTCAGTTGGTAAAAATGGTAAGGCGATATCTCCGGTGTAGCGATTGGAATGGTTTCAAAACCCAGTAGGTAATAGCAACAAAATTATGTTCGAATTTATAATTGAAATTGCGAACTTCGAAGTTATTGCACGTTTGTTAAATTCGTAAGTGGAATCAAGTCACTTCATAATTTTGAAGTTGTCAAAATACAACATAAAATGGTAACAAAATGGTTGCCTAATTAGAAAGTAAGAAGCTTGCAACTACGAGTAGCTAGGAAGGTATAAAACCTATGCCAGTCTTTCTATTGCACAGCGCTGTATGTATACTGCGACTGTGAACGAAAATGGCCCTTCGTGACTACGGTTTAGTCGGAAGCACGTCGTATTTAGTATTCTTCGAGGGTAGTTCGAGTCAGCAGTTGTATACGAATCGCGGACCAGCCTGATGGTAGAGACGGGCAACGAGTTAAGTGCGATTCCCACCAATAGAGTCGGGCCGGAACGCATTCTATTACATGCAAAGGAATTTGAACCGTATAAACAGTAATTACATTTCATATTTGAACACATCGTGCATCCACAGCGAGGGGGCAGCTACCGACGTGGTCTGTGGGGATTGTAATCAAATATGAATTGCATCTGCTGTATAGACGGTTCAAATTACTTTGCATGTAATATAATGCGCTCCGGCCCGGCCCATTCGGTGTGAATCGTACATAAGGAAAAGTAAGAAGTCTAACCTGACTGCAAACGGCAAATCCTACAATATTATTATAAATAAATGCGAAAGTTTGGATGTTTAGATATTTTTTACTCAATCACGCTCAACGGCTTAACCGTTTTGGATGAATTTTGCACGAAGATACCTTATAGGATATATGATAGTTTTTATCCCGGTCCCACGCAGACGAAGTCGCGGTGGAAGCTAGTCATTTATAATTATGAATCATATAATTTATGAAAGCACAGTAAACGTTCGACTCAAACTCCTGATTAACTGGTCAGGGGTGTTATATTTTTTATATGTGTAGTCACTTAGACATGTTAAATTTATAACACCACTGACCAGTGTGGCATCGTAGAATTGACAGCTACGCGATTTCGAGCTCACATAGCCATTATAACTATATATGTAGTTATTATTTATGAAAAACTAATCAAAATCACATATATGAGATATGAAAAAACACAAAAAGAACATAACAAAAAACATACACACAAACATCTATTTTTCCGAATTTTTACAATCACGACGCTTTGCACCTGTCGAAGACAACAAGTCTGACTTATGATTACGCAATTTACGCATAGTTGTGCGTCACCTACGCATTGCTTTCAAAAGTTAATATTCATACACGCGTCGACACGCGAGCACGTGAAACAGCGAATTAGGAACACTACTCAGTCCTAATAGGAGTAGGAAATACTGAATTTTACTTACAAATTCCATTAAAATACCGCTGTGAATCATGACACATAAACAACGGGTCGATCTGATAGGTACGTATATTTATCACGCGCCAATGTTAACGCGTCAAAAGAGTGCTGATATGAAATCTTGATTTCCAATATGCATATCTATAGGTATTAAGTATGAATGTGGAGGGTTGTAAGAGAAGAGGTAGACAAAAAAAAGGTGGATGGACTGCGTGGGAGACGATATGAATGTGAAGGATGTGTATGATGACTTGACGGGCGGTAAAGAGATATGGAAGAAAAATCATGCTACGCCGGCCCCAAGTAAATGGGATAAGGACAAGCGAATGATGGAGGTACCTGGTGAAGGTCGCGGGAGTCCGCTGGAAGCACGAATGGGGAAAGTCTTATAAAATCAGAGTGAACGAGCGCCCGCCCGTTGTATAATAATTTGATTTAAAAACAAAGTTTTAACCGACCTTAAATGAGTACGAATATCCAAATAGGGGTGTAGACTCGAAAATCATTATTACTCCAAAGGAAAGAAGGCAAAAAAATATGCCTAGTGCTAATCCCATTCAGATATCGCAAAGAATTACGAAGCTGCAACCGTTTTAATATTGCTTATTAGACAGAGAAAACGCAAACAGTGTGTGACGTCACGTCACGCGAGGCTGCCGGGGGGTCGCGACGACGGCGGCGCCGAACACGATGGTGCACGTTGCCGTCTATTAGTGACGTCACAAAATTCAAGCGTCATCGTTTCATATGAAGATGCGGTTAGAACTTAGGACACTTATAACTTCGTGATTATTTTTTCTTCATTTGACTACATTTTTAATCCTTTTTCGAGAAAATATGACATCATTGATTATTTTATTTAGTGTCTACACCCCTATTGATTCAAGTCAGCCTAAAGAAAATTAAGAATTCCCTCGATTTCCCCAGGATACCATCATCAGATCCTGACCGGAGGGCCGTGGACACCTGGGAAGGATACCCTTTCAAACGATTTCAAAACTACTAGAGAGCAAGTAGTAGTGTTATTATGGCTGTGGTCTTCTGCAAAGCGCAGGTACTTCCCCGGTTGGGCTGCTCCAAATTGGAGCGGATTGACATCTCGTTGTGCCCTACCTCCCCTCTCTTCGAGTAATCGGGGAACATACATAAATAAAATATTCCGACAAATTGAGAACCTCCTCCGTTTTCGTAGTCGGTTCCAAACTGCTGCATAACTTTTATACGGTCTGATACGGGATACGTACAGGATTCTAAAATGATCTACTTATTAGGTACTTAGTAGATTGTTTTTAATACCACGCCGGTGGCGACTTAGCATACGGTCTACCTGATAGTAAGCCGACACCCTAGCCTATGAACACTTGCAACTACAGAGGCGTCACAAGTTTTGTCGACCTATTGATTTGAGGCTTCATTCTGTTAACAGCTAGAGTTGTGGCGTAGTTCCTGTTTGGCCACACAGTATCGGTTGAATTAGATTAATAATTGATTGGTATCCAAGATGGTACCTATGTAATAATTCAAGTATACCTGTCTAACGCACTCCACGGCCACCGTACACTGCCATGGCCAGCATTTATTATAAATGGACGCAGCCTATTTTCAAACATCAATAGCAATTGTGTTGATTTCTTTACTAAGAACTACTCCACAATGAACCAGACAATTTCTTATTATTTATTCATGGTCTTGTACGTACGCCCTATAATTACAATATCGAGTGACGCAATGAAATATCAGCCCGTTCACTTGACTCAGGTATCCAGCAGAGCTGAGCGGGGTAGCGGAGCGGTGTGCGATGCAATAATCCACCAATAGGAAGTTGCGTGAACGAGGCTAGCAATGCTATTATTCAAAGCAACGCGTAGTAGTATCAAGAGGCAACCTGATGGCTATCGGTATTTGAGCACCCGAAGTGTTGTGGAACCGCCCTGTGCTACCCGAGCTGACTCAGTTCGGGTTCCACAACACTTGGGGAGCTCAAGTCAACACCGCGAGCCATCCGGTTGCTTACTGCAATGCGCGTCATTGCTCCATATGGGTGGTTTTTAGGGTTCCGTACCCAAAGGGTAAAAACGGCACCCTATTACTAAGACTTCGCTGTCTGTCCGTCTGTCTGTCACCACTCACCAGGCTGTATGTCAAGAACCGCGATGGCTAGACAGTTGAAATTTTCACAAATTATGTATTTCTGTTGCCGCTATAACAAACAAATACTAAAATCAAAATAAAATAAATATCTAAGGGTGGCTCCCATACAACAAACAGTTTTTTTTGTTTTTACAGTGAATGGTACGGAACCCTTCGTGCGAGAGTCCGACTCGCACTTTGGCGGTTTTTTTCCTCGCACGCCGCTCCGCTACCTCGGACAGCTCTGGTAGCAAAAATAACTTGACATGTGAGGTTTCTTCATTGGTAATAACGGTAATGTATCCATAATTATTGTTTACTGCTGTTGTATATATGTCACAGTGGAACAGTACGAGTATAATCCGCCGTTTTGTATAACAGCTAGCTGTTTTACAATACAGCGCTGTTTTGTAATACGCCGGGTTGACCATCAGGCGAACTGAAACGCACATCCAAACTTTCGCATGTATAATATTAGTAGGATTAGTCACTTAAACTCCTCCAAGAACATTTCAACCGTGCCTTAATTTGTTATATTATATACGAACGTTTACCTATAGTTTATACGAATTTCGCGTGCAACTCAGAAGTAATGAAATCCCCCGTAACCCGTTCAGCACGTAACTTATGAACACTATGAATTTCACGGCCAGAAGTCAACCGTCAATTCTCTCCATTAATTCTCTCGAACCTTGAGGTACTAATAGCGTATGAAACGCTGCTATACTTAGGTGAACCGAAGTGAACTCTACAATTGAACAATTCGTTTGACGTCGAGGTTGACATGTTACTTTTGCCTCTAACTATTGGTAAAAACTTTAATAACTGTAGACTCAAAATCTATTATTACTGCTAAATATGACTCGTGACGAAAATCTCATTCAGATATCTGAAAGAATAACGAAGCTAGCCGTTTTAGTACTGCTTGTTAGAGAGAGAAAACGCTCGCAGATCGTGACGTCACAATCTGCGAGCAATGACAATCGTTTCACATGAAGAGTTAGGTAAAGAGACAGAAGATTCCCCCTCTTAAATCCTGGGACAATTACAACTTTGTGATTATTCAATACTGTCCCCAAAAGTCCTTCTTTCTCCATAATTCTTTTTCGGGAAAATTCAACACGTTGGTTAGGAATTTTATTTGAGCATACGTAACTATAGATGTTCAGTTTGTAAGATAGAAAGTGGCGTAGGAAGAATGACAAACGCTGCTGTGCCGTAATGACGAATATCCACCAGAGATGGGCGATAAGCGCAGTATAAATAGACCTACAGAGGAGCTATAATTAAGAAGGTCTTTAAATGGCTGACGCCTTACCATAAACAAACTACTTAATTCGGGCGGGTAATGGTTTACCTTATACTGAAATGCGGCAAAAAAGTGGAATTATGACTAAAAATGATAAATCCCTTTCTGTCACACATTGAGATTTGTAGCGGACTCCAGCAACCTTTACCAGATCATCAGCCCACCTCGTCGGGGGCTTACCCACGCCGCGCCATCCGGTACGTGGTCGCCACTTTCGAACCTTTCCACCCCAACGGCCATCGGTTCTGTGTGCTATGTGCCCCGCCCATTGCCACTTAAGTTAAGCGATTCGGAGGGCTATATCGCCTATCGGTTACCTTGATTCTGCTGCGGATAGCCTCATTTCTGATGCGATCACGCAGAGAAACTCCCAACATAGCTCTTTGGGTGACTGAGCCTTCTTACGAGGCCCATAATAAGCGACCACGTTTCAGTGCCATATGTCATCACTGGCAACACACACTGGTCAAAGACTCTCATCTTGAGACACTGCGGAATATTGTTATGATCTATTCTGTCTTTTTTAAGTCACCTGTCATAGAGCCGAAAACGCTGCGTCCCGTATTTAATTCTTCGCTTCAGCCCTCTTTGCTAAGCTAAATCTCATTTTGCTACTTTCAATTACCGTTGCTTTTTTCCGCTTTATACCTTGAGCTAGCTAGCTAGTCGCTTGGTCTTACCCTGTCATTATCGTCATCATCAATGGCTTTTAAGTCTATTATAGACTGTAAAAGTAACCAGTAACCGAGAATCAGAAGTAACACATAGTAGTTTAGGAACAGTCGGCAACAAAAGTAACTACGCAAACGAAGACGTCAAGTCTTTATTAAAAGGGAATAAGAGCTTTTGACTTCTTCGATTGCGCAGCTATTTACTTTTGATGCTGACTACTTTATTAAGGACATTCTCAAAGATATAGAGCAGGTCCAAAACAGACCGCGGAGACTTTATTTATAGAGCTACTTACCCGAGCAGAGCGGCTTCTTCAGTGTTGGTGGTAGGCATCTTCTCCTCGTTGCTTTCTTCTGTGAGGATATTCACTCTGAAATAGTGCATTGTAGCTTACTCGATGTATGCATGAGGTGATTATAATCTAATTTACGTTCATTACTTACGAAACTCGATAACGTAACGTGGGTTAAATAGGCATGATGACACATTCTGAAAAACTGTTCTTTAATGTTTAGAAACATTTATTATGTACAACGAATAAGATTTTTCAAAAGAATATAACAGTTAGTAGGAAAAAAATTCATTTTAGTTTTTAAATTTCAAATTGGCGCTAAAACGCTTGTCAGTGTCATGGCGTCCCGAGTGACGTCACGTTTGTATAAACAGAACGCAGACCTTTGACGTTTGCTACCTAGATCGCTCAATTGCTCATTGAATGAACATAAATTAAAAAGTTTACAAGTCTTGCGCGGTCGTGCGAGCGAGAAAGCGGGACAATGACGTATGAAGATCTGACAGATAACATGGTCCTATCGCTGTCTTACTATTCGTTCAGTGCGTAAGTTTTCTCTGTAATCTGTGGTAATGGCCGTTATGGGTATTTGTTTATACAAACGTGACGTCATGCGCTCTGATTGGTGTTTAAAATGTCATGGTGGGCGTCCGTATTTTTCAGTTTGTTTTTATTAAAATAAATAATAATCGCTTACTTAATAAAAAAATATGAGCATTTTTCGAATTCTATGATTAAAATTTCACTAATAAAATACCATATTTTAGTGATTTTCAATTACTGTCATTATGCCTATTCTTTCAGTATCAAAACTGCTTCGTGCCAGCACGGCTATCAACAGACGGCCCGCGAGCTGTGTCGCGTCGATATAGACCATCCGTCCCTTTCTACGCGTTCTAGTTAGAAAGAGACTGATCGTCTATCTCGCCGCGACACAGGTCGCGGGCCGTCATATGCAAGCCGTGCTTAAGTCATGGCAATAGCGGTGACTTACGCGACTGTTCCCAATGTCGTAATTCGATAACGTTAGCTCTTCTTTTGGAGACGTTTGTATTTACGATTTTGGCCCAGATATGCTACGTGTCCTACGCCGTAGCGCGTTGCCGACTTTTGCTGCTGTGTAGCGGAACTCGCTCGTAGAGGCAAGGCTCATATGTGACTCATTGGTCTTGAATGGGTTTACGAACTATGACATCAGGAGTATCAGGACGAAACCCACTACAGTGATTGTTATTGCCAAGACTCCTGGCACGCAGTGTATGGATCAAAAACCAGAACACCAGAGAAAACTAAAATATTAGTGTTTACTTTGCCCAGAGAGTGGTTTGGTCATAAAGTCTAGCAATAAATTTTCTGTGCGCAATATAAATCGCCAAGGCAATGTGTTTGATAGTAGAGAAATTCCCTTATTATATATATTTTAGAAGTTAAAGATCCCGACAAGACATCGAAAGGTTGCGTAAGTTATGAACAAGGCTTCATGATGGTATAATTACATTTAGTTTTGATCGCTACTGTTAACAAATAATTCGATTAATTCGATAACAACCAATGAAGGCATGTCAAATAGTAATAAAGGTCATATTACTACTAAAAAAATTGTCAACAAAATAGGAATAAGAAAACCATAATTGAGGCCCTTAATTTTAAAAGCCCTTGGTGGATTTCAAATTAACCGATTCGCACATGTATAAAACAAGCTGTCATCTCCATACAATTTTTGTCATCTTGGACTTTTCGAAGATAAAAATTGGGCCGGGGTGACAGACAGGTGTCCCGATACCAATCTGTGTAAGATTGTTATTATACAGTCAAATTTAAAAATATGGGTGCATACAACTTACTCATAAATATGTCCCATCGCTCTTTTGTCAGCGGATTAAGGTGTTGGTACATATTTATAAGAGTATTAAATCGATAAATATTTCTGCAATTGACTGTACTTCACCATTTGAGGCTTGGAATAATTCATACAACAACTAAGCCCACATCCCCATGAACTACGTACAGCTGCACGGGAACGTGACCCCTACGTAGAAGATTATATAGGTCTACATATAATACGGGGTGACGTTTCCCTGCAGCTGACTGTACATTCGGAATTCCGTAAAATGCGAGAAATGGAATACCGAGTATACCCATGAGCTTGGGTTAGCGAGTCAGTATAATCAGGCCAGACAGCGGACTATTTTCGATCAAGAATGTCTTGACCAATTTCAATTGAATGTACTCGTAAATATTTAAAGAATATCGAACAACATCCAGGAATTGAACTCGCAACCCTAACTAAGAGTAAGTTAGTAATTTGTCAAACTGTTACCATTGTTATAGTAATAACGAGTATGTAAGAGTACCAGTAAAATTTACAAAAATGGCAAGCATAAATTCTGTATACCCACGCTTCGTACTTATTTGGCATGATTATAACTAAGTAATGACACTAATGACATATTATAATACTCATTCAGAACAGACGAATTCGAACAGGGCTTCTGAACTCGCAGATTTCAAAGCGTGTGCACGCAATTATATTCCCAAGAGTAATGAAACAGTCTGTAAACTGTGCCCGATCTCATTAAAAGTTAACACGTTCACAGCACAAAATGTCTCGACAATACGAACAACATGTAGGTGGTGAAGACTAGTACGCTTGCCATGAGTTTGACAATGACGGCTTACGCTAACGAGTGTCGAGTTTTCTATCTGTGCATCTCTTTTGCACTTTGACAGTACGAGCGGTATGCACAGATAGAAAACTCGATACTCGTTAGCGTAAGCCGTCATTGTCGAACTCATGGTAAGCGTACTGGCCCCTATTTCACCAACTCGACAATTGTCATCTGACTGATACATTGCTTGTTCTAGGAGTTAAGGTGGTCGCTAGGGTACTTGTGCATCCAGCAATGTACGGAGAATTGTCGCTGACAGGTGACAATTCTCCGTCAAGTTGGTGAAATACACACACAAATAGGTGGTTAGCATTGTGTTTGTAATAATATCCCACCACACATGCGCGAATATTTGTTTGATATATCTGACACCTCGCACGCTTGACAGCCCAATATGTGAAAACACAGGTACTGAAATTCACCCTCGTAGGTATGTTCGTGCCCAAATAGTAACTGCTTTGTCAGTTGGGTCGTTCTTCTTTTTTCCGGCAATGACACGACGTTTTTCTGTTGTTTGATATTTTAACAGTAGATAGTTATTTTGTGCGCCATTACAAAAAAGTCGATGTTAAAAAAATGTGACAACGTGGAATTTTTCAGTGGAGACCACAATTTAATTATATAATTCTACGAAAAACTGAAATATTAAATAATATTATGAGATAAAATATATATGGACGTCTATTCAAACATTATACACATATATGCCATAATAAGACGAAGGGCAGACTATAGTTGATGGAAAAAAGAACGACCCAGTTATCAATGAAGACTATGTTTGATTGCACCGTTATGCCACAAACGTCTTATTGTCTGAAGACAAAGCAGACTACATGCAGTCGTTAAACGACAAATATTATAACTACCTACCGGTCTGCTGGTGCTTTTAACTGCGGTACATAAGACTCTTGGAAACTTTCCAGCGTTGTAAATATGTACATATGTACTGGGAACGTGTTAAAGCATGACACTCGCAGTCTTTACAATACCGTATTAATTTAGATTGATACTGCTGCTATAAATGCCGAAATTTATCGGACTGCGAGTACATTGGCATATTTGTAAACATTATCTATAGCTATAATGGTTAACACACTATGTAGACATTGGTTACATAAGAAATCGTTGAGTGAAGCCGGCTATTCAACCTTGGGGGTATAGCGTTATACGCGTGCACGCAAAATGTATATTTGTACAAGTTTTAGATAGTCAAGGGTATAAATTATGTTTACGATGTCTAAACGCAAACTTAAATTCGTTTGAAAGGTTTACATTCAGACTAGAAGAGGACATTCACGCAGTGGCGGAGCGCCTATACGATTCCCACCGACTAGACTAAAAATTATTTTTAGGTAAGCCTATAAACTTTACTCTTAACCTTCTTATTGTTCCGGATTGCCCATCGAATTTTTTTACGCGCCGCCACCAGTGGCCTACTTACCTAATAACCACCTATGCAAGGTACTATCACGTTGCTATTTTTCACGATACGAACCAGCTCTGCTACTCTAACTCGTTTTAACCTCAACTCACCCGTCACCCACTCATAAATCTTGGCGCCGCGATTTGTATGTACTTGTAACTAAGCGTAATCTGGACCGATATTCGAACGCGTCTTTTTCACAGTACATTCACCCCCGGGTAGGGTTTGCAATCCGGATATCCGGATATCCGAAAGATCCGGATTCAAGCAATTTTTCGGATATTATGGATACTTAAACTTCAGCCATGAATACCGAAAATACCCCCCCCCCCCCCCCCTACTAAATGAAATTTTTACCGAGTCCACGTGAAAACGGAATGGTATAATGTAGATCATCCTCAATCTCTGTTTTTATTCGCCCACTCTTCATCCCAGACCAGATTATATTATATAGTTTTTAATTGATGAGTCACAAAAAATAATTTAACCACAAACTAGTAAAACTGCCGGAGTTTGATGGCGAAAAATGGCGTTGGTTTAAATACACTAATCTACCTTAGGTATTATATAAATCCAATACTACCGGAACTATTAAATTCAATTCAATTCAAATACTATTATTTTGCAAAGCACGTCCATAGTTGTACTATATACCTACCTACTAAAGAATTTGTTTGTACCTAAAGAAATATTGAAGAAGTATATTTGACACAGGAAGTAAGAATTAAATGCAGCAACAATACCTACGTTTTATAATTGTAATACGGTTTTAGTATTATGGTCTTGACTTATAATATGATCATGTAAAATAAGAATAGTGCGCTATATTTATGGCCCGTTCACCGATTTTACCATATCTAGACATAGTCTTTTTAGCCTAGTGGAATCTCCCTTGCTAAACAGACACCTCTACCCTTGATTTTCACGATTTCCGTGTTGGCTCTTCTTCCAATCGATTACTGAGTAAGGCGTCCGGGTCATGTCAATTTATTTTACAATCCTATCGAATTAATTGTAAACATGGAGCTCATTGAAATGTATGTACGAGCACCAGTTACGGAGTTAACATGACCTGGTTGTGATTATTCAAGTGACAGCTTTCATTGATGAAACTCTGACAAGTAAAATTTTTAGACAAAATAAAGTTTTATACCCCTTATATATTATGAAGTCGGGAATGCGTATCAATTTAAGATCTTTCACGTCTAAAAATACGGTGGTATAGCCGTTTTTAGTTGTTTCTTGGTTTAGCCTTAGAATTCCTACTTTATACAAAAAAAACCTTGTGGATCCGTTTTATCCGAAAAATCCGGAAATCCGGATCTGTAGAATCTGATCCGGATCCGAAATATTGGCGGATCTTGCAAACCCTACCCCGGGGCATCACCCCTTCTAATCTAGTCACCGCGGCGCGCGCTGTTAGGGTCCCCCCACACCTATCAACGCGGAATCGGCGTTAGCCGATCAAAAAACTCTTTATGACCACGCAATAAGAACAAAAAAGACGTCGATCGGCTCGGCCGACGCGAAGCGACGTCCATCGACGGGATTACGAACAAAACACGAGGAACGCGGTACAAACCACTCGGTGAAAGCCGATTCCGCGTCGATGGGTGTGGGGGAGACCCTTACTCCTCCTCCCGCTGGCGGGCTACGACTGCCCACTCACTAGTGTCAATGGTTATCCAAGCCTATTTTATTTAGTCTTAAGGGGATGCCTTGATTCGAGTCGAACACGCCCCCTAGACAGACACGCTTATGCCTTCCGCGCACGAGAAAAAGAGATGTAACACTCTTCGGGAATGCATTTTTGGACTTTCGATAAATACCTAACTTAGTGTAGTTTTATCTAAATTTCGTGAAGTGAGATTTTAGATGAGATAAAATACTATACTATCAACTTAATTGTGTCGTAAAATAATGTATCGTTTGAGTAGGCTGAGTAAAAAATGGAAAATACAGACCCCAATTTGGATTTTTTTCTATAGACGAAATTTTAAACATTCAAGTGAGTATCGATCAAATCATATAAACAATCATATTAAGTCAAGAATCATATATCTGAAAATCAGACTTATTGTTTCTTAATCTAGTCAGAACGGAGTTTCAAAGCACGTGATAATTTCCGATGCACTGCTTTAAGTTTGTTTTTTTTCTATTGTTAATGGTTTCACTAACATTGTTATGAGGATATTGTATCTAACAATCAATGGCTCTGTTCGGTCTTAAAAAGCGAAAGCTTTATTTATTTATTAGGAACGTGCTGATTCGCCTTACCTCACCAGTCACGCCTTACAACACGAGACCTCTGATTGCGCTTAGTTTCTATATGAATCGCGGTTTAGTGATGACTAAAATTAGATGAGAACGGCCAAAGGAGTCAAAATCAGACATCGCTAACGAACACCAAAAACGGCTCATAACTAATTCACGCAGCATTTTGACGTTACAACTTTACTAAGTACTATTTTCTGCCCGCGTCCGTCCGCGAGGAACTCGTTTATATCGTAGCTCCAAACAACCTTTCATACCGTATTTCACCCCCTCAGGGGACGATTTCCGGAACAAAAACTATTCTATTTCCTTCCCCGGCATTCAAACTATCTCGATACCAAATTCCAGCGGTTTAACCGTGAAGAAGCAACAGACAGAGACACAGGCAGACACACTTCTGCATTTATAATATTAGTGTGGAAATCGGTTAAAAACATATCCCATTTCCTTCTCCGAGACTGAAACTATGTCCATACCAATTTAAAATATCGGTTCAGCGGTTTAGTCTTGAAAAGAAGTCATACACACTTTTGCGTTAATGATATTAAGGCTGGGTTGCACCAACCCAGCCTTAAGATTTTAACGAACACCGCTTACCGATTACAGTCAGCGGTGTTCGTTAAAATCGGAATGTAGGGAAAGTTTGACAAGTTTCTGTGGGATAATAGCTGGCGGCGCCATATTTAACGTCTGTAATCGTAAGTTGGTGGAACCCGCCCTAAGTAGGAATGAATATAAATAGGTTTCTGTCAAAAAAATCATTTTTGGTACAAGTTGATATGGCCGACTGTACTCTTCTGTATACCATCATAAAATACTCATTGAGACGATTCTAACGAGCCCAAATTCAACGGGGTTACATCGGTTAAATACTGAATTACCATGGCCACCTTCTGTCTCCATCATCAGATCATCGGTGGTACCATAATATTGAATTGTCATCCAAACTATACTAATACCCAAAATTTCAGCTCAATCGGATAACGGCAAATTTTGACGGACAACTTACATACTTACATACGAACAGGTCAAGTTAATATAAAGCTTGTAAAAAAATATGCTTATGAAACAAACAGCGTAGCCGCGGCGGTGCAGTCGCACTAGCTAAGGAATAACTAATGCTTTCATTACCGTGATTCGTAATGCAACTTATCCCGAAAACCCTGTATTATCCTGCCCACACTACCAATCCTTTGATTGGCAACCCTAATGCCTACGCACACCTCGCCTGATAATAAAAAATATCCATACTAAAAGTGTGTTTGTCAGTCTGTTACCTTCACACTTAAACCGCTGAACCGATTGTCAGAAAATTTGGTATGGAGATAGTGAATCCCGGGAAGGACATAGGATATATTTTTGTCCCGAAAATCATCCCCTATAAAAAGTGGGCAGAATTGACAACATTGACTTTTTTTAAGTGGGCCATTTTATGATTTAGTTCGATAGAAAATGATTTTTTTAAGATATACGTGTTTTTTTATTTCTCCCTAAATGTTTATTTTCATTCAAAATTATCACAATTAAAAGTAGTGAATTCCAATAGGTCGTAAGTAAAATATGACGTCATTATTCTGTTTCTCTATGGCACCTGTTCACATCTTTCACACAACAGACGTAAGAATGACGTCACGCACGGGGTATACCGCGTTTTACAGATTTTAGTGATTTTATCGGAAACGAGTAAGAATAAAAATGGGAAAACCACTTTATTACGTTCAGATAAGATAATTACCGAAATGGTTTTCGATTTAGGCATCATTACATATTTTGAAATGTTGTCAATTAGGGTTTGGTTTGGCCAACTGAAATAACGACTTATTCTGAGATTTAATGTCATATATCTACGTATCTATTCCTTGAATATCTTATAAGGTCGAATTAGAACTTGGAAGACATTTGGCGTGGAAAATCGACGTAGTCAGGTTCTCATTTTTTAACGGCATGTATACTCGAATAACTCGAAATTTCGTATACACAACGTGGTCCGCCACATTTAGGCCGGAAACTGTTCTTGTTCTCTCATAATCAGAAACTAGTTTGCGAACTAGATATGATGCATTTTATTGTGTAGATATATGATAACGTCGAGTTATTCCTGCCCGCCTTTTTTAAATTAGAGCGAATTTACTTTTGTATGGGGACTTGGGAAGGCGACTTGTGTCAAGCTTCCTAAGGACTCTTAAATCCCTAAATTTCCAAAGGACGAATTATGTCATTTAACCCTAATTAAATGGGAATGTCACAATCGCGAAAAGGTTCGCGGTACGTCCATGTGCGTAATTTTACGCTTTACTTAGTTTTTCTAAGCAGACAAACAGAACAAGGAACAGGTTACAAAACCCGATTCGCTTTATCGACGTAGAATGACGTGGAAACTCAAAACTATGATTTTGAAAGCTCGGTTTCCATACGTGATTATTACTAAACAATCATTTATACCCTTGACTTCACAATTGCTTGTCACTGTCAAGGCAATCTGCATAATCGATGGAACGGGCGAAACGCTATAGGTACGAACAAGTTCATGGAAAGCAGACTATGTCATTGATAATGAAAGTATTTTAGAAGTCTTCATTCATTATTTATTACTAAACTCGCAAAAAGCTTGTCTGGAAGAAAGCGCATCTTAGCGATAAGATCGCCTGGATTTAGGTCCTCTTTAAGCTGCATGTTCGGTATTGTGTTATTTTTGAGGTGTGCAATAAAATATATGTCGTATGTTGCAGGAAAGGGTAAAGTGTATGAGTACACAATCGTTACCTACAAACTTAGAAACAAAGCTTTGTGAGTATAGCTTTGTCAGTTTGTATGTATAGTAAGCACCAGTTGAAAACGAAAAAAATGTAAACAAACAATGTATTGAATTTGACGTTTTAAATGTCAAATTCGATACATTGTTTGTTTACATCTGTCGTTTTCAAGTGGTGCTTACTTTAGGGAGAAATCCGGAAATGCTCAACCAATTTTAATCATTCTTTCACCTTTGTATGGAGTGTATTTTCTGGACAGAGCTAGGCTATATTTTATCCCGCAGCTGAGGTTCTGTACGCTTACCATGAGTTTGACAATGACGGCTTACGCTAACGAGTATCGAGTTTACTATCTGTGCATCCCGCTCGTACTGTCAAAGTGCAATAGAGATGCACAGATAGAAAACTCGATACTCGTTAGCGTAAGCCGTCATTGTCAAACTCATGGTAAGCGTACTGTTCTTCGCAAAACGCGGGTGGAGTCGCACGGGCAGATATGAAATAAAAAGTTATTTTACGTCACACCTGGCCATAATGCGAGTTTTACTGCACGCTGCGCGTACGGGAAAACTCGCATTGTGGCCAGATGAAGACGTAAAATTTTGTACGCAACACGGGCGGTAATTCGTAAAGCCCCTGAGCGCATATTTATGGCCCTCACCTTCGGTTCGGGCCACAAACACCTGCGATCTGGGGCATTCACGAATTCACCGCCCTAGTTACGTAATGTACTATTGCACTAGTCTCATTAGCGATTGTAAAGAGCAATTATTTTGCTTCGTTTATGCAACGCAAATTATTGTAAGTGTAATATTCTGCATAAGTACTTGCAAAGTTTCAAATCGATATGACTAACGGAAGTAGGTGAAAATCGCATTGCAAAATTTGATTACAGTGGTGGCTTTAGCCTTTGCGAGACTCTTGAGCTGGTAGATTTTTGTGAAGCCCCGAATAGGTAGACCTTAGCGAGGCTCTTGTATTTACCCGTTCTATTGCGTCATGTCATACATACATACATACTTAGACAAACTAGAAGTTAATATAAGAAAAGTCATTAGGTCACCTTTCTTACGTGATAAACGACAACGCGTGAAATATTTGTTGCAGTTTTTGACGATCATGTTAGGATATCGTATAATTATATTAATTATGCCACGTTATGTTTAATGTATGTATGCAAATCATGTTAATGTCCCTAAGTCTCGGTTTCATTTTTTATTTCATAGTGCGTTACTTAAGGTGGCGACTCACTGGAAAAATGCAACCCTCACACTTTCACTGCCAGGAACCCACTAAGCGGGTGCCTACGCCGAAGTTGCTTTCCGCTACATAGAGGGGAAAACCACGGGATCGGCTATGACCGTAGCGCGTAGTAATTCTTGGCAGTAAATGTGTTAATACCTGCTCTGCTGCTAGGTAGGGCAAGGCAAGATGTTACATAATACCTTACCTTTAAGTAAGACTTGGAAAATATCCATTGTCTGTTTACAACAAACTGGTGTTTCGTCCAAATAAAATCTTATATTTCTGATATCCTCCTCCAAGATAATGTAGGCAATTATGCTTTCCTTGTTTTAAATTTGCTAACTATTATATATGTATATTTTCTGTTTGTCCTGTAAATATAGCTTGTTGCAATATGTTTATAATGTTATGTAAAATATAAAATTATATTCATACAACAAATGTAGTTATATTCATATAATAGTGTAATCCTATCTCAACATGACATAAAACTCTTTTAAGCATGAGGAGATTCCATTTTGAAGTGAAGATGTATGGAAGTAAACATAAAAAGATGTATTTTTTCCTAAATCTGACAAACATTTTGATAGTTCCCAACCTAAACAATTATTCTAATACTTATAAAAAAAAAAAAAATTAATAAAAGACTTTCATTATCAATGAAACTATCTAGTAAATAATGATTTGAATGGATGAAGCAGCGCCCACGCACACGGAAGCCATGCGGCATGCACGTTGTACATATACTCACTCTGCATCTTCATTCATATTACTAAACTGACTGAACATGATCTCTTTAAAATCTAATCTCTTCTTGGCCTTAGAGATTCTTAGGACTTTCTTTATTCTACCATCCTTAATGTTGGGCACGGTGGTGCCCCTGTAGACGGGGTCCAGCGATGAGTATGAACCCTCGCTCAGCAGACCACGAGGCATGCTACATACACCCAAAAGAAAAACAAAAGCCTTAAAACGGTGAAGCAAAGAAAAACCATGCTAAGCCCATGCCGGTGCTGGTGCCTGGGTTAGTGTGGGTATTATTTACAAGGAATAAAGACTTCGGAATATTAATAATATGTTCACCCTCGTAAGTCCTCATGTATTATTACAGTACTGTCCAAATTTCCATTTGTCACTGAATAAAATGGCGCTTCAAAAAACAAAAGCTCTTAATTCCAGGACTTACAAGGAGATAATAAGGTTGAAACATTAAATAAAAAGATTAAGTTAAAGTAATTATGAGATGTGTGTCAACCTTATGACTAAAATCAATAATTGGTCTGATAATAAAGTATACTTGTCCACTGACATAATTTGTATAAGCTGCAGACAAGTTGCAGTTTTTAAGAGAATGCCTTTTTTAAAAAGTTAATACACAACATTGTTTAAAAGTTGTACAACAAAACATTTACGTACAAACACCAATACCAATTTTTACCAGTCAGTTAATAAACAGATATCCTTTAAGGTATTAAGAAAACATTAAAATCACAGATATACTTTCGCTTAAAGTTGCCAAAAAATCCAGAGGTTAGTTAAACATGTGAAACAATTGACGTGCAAGACATGAATTAAAAAATCCAAATTTAAATCTTACCTGGAGACTTTAGAAGGATGCGGTTCGTGAAGGCTCTCTAAAGTTGTTTTGCCGCCGGGGTCGCGCCAATCTCGTCACTAGCACTGTCTCTGGCCAGAGCTAACGACTAAATAGCACCTGCCTGTGTGTACTTCTGTTCATGAAACTGCGGCTGATAGCTCACTTCGCGGCGTACTGAAAGCGCATGCGTACTTTATTACGTCAATTTTTCAATCTAGAACCCGGGAAGTAGTTACTTAAAACGTAAATGGCAAGTTGTCGTCAAATTGTGAATTTCGTGATCTAGGTATTATCAGCTCAAGACGAATTATAGCTCCAAAACAATATTTCTTTCTGTAACCGTTTCCTCCAATATTTAAGATCAATAATTGCTAAAAAAGAATACAACGGACGGAATGTCTATTAATTTAATTACTGTGACTTACGATAGACTAAACACAATTGAACTTTTTTAACACCAAACAGGGTCAGGTCATAGTGTAGGTATCAACAATACAAACAACGATCTATTTTCAGATCGATTTCAAAACTTTCTTTCAGAACCATAAACACGGAGCAGCGCTATGACATGACACTTTGGCAGTACGAGATACCATCATACCACAGACAAAGTATATTCATATTTAACGCACAGTTCATAAATAAGAGTGTAATATACTCAGTTTAACCACGCAGTATATCAATCATCATTATTTTAATTGAATTCACAAAACAGACATAAAATAAAAATACATGTATTTTTATTTATATATTTCGACTGACCTAAGTTACCAGCGTAATATTACCTAATTCTTACTGAGTAGTATTTACTAGCGCCCTCTAACGGCGATATTAAAATCCTCACCCCTATCGAAACTGGACGTAGTTTGCAAAATCTATCACAGGTGGCTCTACACAGGTTACTTCGTGTCATAATAGTACTAAGATATTACGACAGATAGCGCTACTATAGAAATATGACTGCACCTACAATAATCAGGTAAGTCCTCAAGATGCGCATTTATCAATTACATACTTACCAAAGGCCATGCCAAGATAAGCTAAGTGAATCTGCCCCCCGCGGGTTTTGACATGTATTTTTTTTCAATGATGTGGCTTTGTATCGGTAACAAGTACCCATGCAAAATGTGAGCCCCCAAAAGTGGATAGTTAAAAAAAATGTCTTTTTATATTTATTTTTCTAGCCAGCCGATTTTGACGTGCGTCATGTATAATGCGCGTATAGTAAAGACGTCATATTATAATTATCTATCGTGTCGGAGGCCATAACCTACTTTGGGTCGGTGAGCCATTGCAGATTGAAGAGAGATATACCTATGCACATTATACGTGACGCACGTCAAAATCGTCTAGGTAGATAAATAAATATTGAAAAAAGATCAAAATTCGTCTTTTTTATTAACTATAAACTTTTGGGGTCTCAAATTTTGTATACAAAGCCACATCATCGAAAAAAATAACCAGTCAAAACTCGCTGGGGGCAGATGTGGGGCAGATTCACTTAGCTTATCTCGCATGGCCTTTCATGAAGATAGTTGACTTGTTGTGTTTTAGACAGAACATTGGATTACATATTTTTACAAAATCTAGCAAGCCGCGCGCCAGAATGTGCACTATTTCCGTAAAATATTTGAATTTGCCGCCTACTCCAATCCGCATGTGAAACGCGCAAACGGGCTTTGCAAACCTTGCCAAAATAAAAAGAGAACACCCACGAACGCGAAATACTGTGTGTGCATGCTCCTTTATTCGTAATTTCGCGCCACCGGTGGCGTTTAGTAGCACGAAATCATATAAACACGAAAATATTTCAATAAATAAGCTTTGTATGGGGGCTATTAGAGCCTGGAATAATTACTCTCATTTTAAGGTATGAGGCACAATAACAATTACAGATTTTAAACATAAACTTGCCTAGAAATATTAAAAAAACGGTGACGCGAAAAAAGTGCACCCTTCCTTGGGAGCACAGATATCTGACAACAAACTGACGAACATATGGCCGCTAGCCCGTTATTGACTCTAGACTTTTTTTTTAAAAAAAATATTTCATGACCATGGATACAGAGTCCTTCAGTCGGAATAATACTTATTACTTGTAATGTAGATGACAAAATGTTATATTTGTGTTTAAATGTAAACTATAGACTAATTTACTTTGGTGTTGCCACTACTCATACCAAAAATCCTACCAAATGTAACTCCACAAAATGGGGAGATAATGGTAGCGCAGGAAAAAAACGCGAAAAATTGAAAAAGCAGTTTTTTCTTTAATCTAGAATATGTTATGGTTTGTCTTAGGAAATACGTAATGATATTAAAAAGGCGAATAGCAGACTATATTATGCTAATGCGTCAAAAAAAAAAGATTATAAAATATATTTTCTTTGATTTTTTTACAAATGCTCAAAGTGTACCCAGTACCACGAAGGACAAGCGATTTTGATGCAAATTTCACAATTTTTCGTGTAAACGCCACTAATAACTTTCGGTAATTTATCACTTTATTTAAATATCTTTGGTGACCACGATTCACCTTTTCTTAGGGATTATAATGTACGAGTTTGAAAAGTATAGGTAGATATTAAGGGCAAAAAAATGCGCAGGACAAAATTTTACACAAAATGTTCCAAAATCTACAGCCTGACCCATTTACTCCCAGAGCCGTACTCATGCAGCTCTCATGCGCTATCCACATTATGTGATTAAACCCCAATTTGTCAGTACAACATGTCGAAGTCAGAATTGGGTGTAGCGTACACACCTAACAACTGCAACTACAATTTCATTCAGTGTGGCCAGTTAACAGTTAGAAAGCGAAAATTGCCGCATTCAAACGGTCCTGCGAAACGGACTGCAAGATTGTTACTAACTGATGAGATAGGGCAAGACGGCACGTCTAACACAGAGCCGCGACATACTCTCGATTTCTCTCGCATGTCCTAATAAGAGAGAGACGGATAGTGCGAGAAAAATTGAGAGATCTCGCGCGCCGTCGTGTAATAGCCGTGCAGCACACAAAAATCGAGAGTATGTCACGGCCACCTCATGATCGACGTGCTGTCTCGCCCTATCTCATCGGTTAGTAACAATCTTGCAGTCCGCTTCGCAGGACCGTTTGAATGCGGCAATTTTCGCTTTCTTACTGTAACTGGCCACACTGAATGAAATTGTTGTTGCAAAACACCGGTTTAAAAAAAATACAAAAATACAGGGTAAAATATTAATACAATGTTCTTTAGCATATATTTTTTAATTATCGTTTGAATTTCTTTGTATGAAATTTGTGAGAAAAAGAAACATGGCAGATCATGCAAATTCCATGGTCCCAATTGTGATTTTCATGCAATTAGTCCGTACAACTCATTTGACGGTTGGAACATGCATCCACACTATAGCAATTAGTCAGATTCTGATGAATTGGGGCTGACAAATCACTTAATGTGGATGGCCCATCACACTGCCATTTTCAAACAGTATGTCAGAGGGGCTATCGCGAAACGAAAACGAACTTCGTTGGTGTATCTTCCTCTCTGTCGCTCGAACTAGCAAGTGCGTTTTATGGTGGGTACACACCAAGCCAACGAACGGCTATGTATCTCACTCTAACAAATAGCGGTCACGTAAATGCTTCGCGTTCGTTGGTCGTTCGTTTGCTCAGTGTGTACCCACCAATAGACGGAGATACACAAACGAAGTTCGTTTTCGTTTTGCGGTAGGCCCCCGGATTTCGCTCAAATGGCAATAATGGCGGCCAGTCAAAAAACGAACTCCGTCTCTGTCGCACTTGCCGGTTCGAGCGACAAAGACGGAGATACACGAACGTAGTTCGTTTTCGTTTGTGTATCTCCATCTCTGTCGCACTTGTCAGGTCGAGCGATAGAGGGACATACACGAACGAAGTTCATTTTCGTTTCGCGGTAGCCCCACTGTATATAGCACATTGGGGCCACTGTTTCCTACTCTTATTTTCATAGAACAAAAAAAGTGTCGATTATTGGGTTCTTGTCGGTCATTGGAGGCACCAACGTGCCTACTCCGAATCACTAAAATTAAGTGGAAGTGAGCGACGTAGAACTGATGGCCGTTGGGGCGGAAAGGGTCTCAAGATGCGACCACGTACTGGAAGGCGCACAGCTACAGCTAGACCTAGTAGAGGTGGCCTGATGACCTGGTAAAGGTCGCGGAAGTCCGCTGGATGCGGGTGGTCTTTGTGGCACTCTTTGGGGGAGGCCTATGTCCTGCAGTGGAGTTATTTCAGCTGATATGATGATGATGTATCATGGTGGTGATCTGATAAATGCACATTACGGGTAATAGTTGGTGCCTCTACTGCTAATAATGTTTACTCAATCAAAACGGTTTATACGTAACAAAAACCGTCGTGATTCGTAATTAGCAGCACTTAAAAAAAACGAATAGTTTCTTTAACAAATACTGTTTATAAAATGACAGCGCATATGGAGTCTTAATTACTGATTTTCATGACTGAGGCTTAGGATTCGACGCTATAAAAAGTAAAAAATAAAATTTAAAAAACCAAACGTTTCCTAAACATGTGTTTACACCACTTCAATAAGTACTGAAATATCCCTCACAATGGTATAAATAATATTAAATTGTAATCGCATGAGCAGGTAGAGCCGTAGCAGCTAACAACTTTCGGACCAGCCCTCGTATACATACATAAATTGCTAGTTTAATCATTAAACTAGCAATTTTTATTAAACTTTTAAATTATTTTATATATAATTATTATACAATTATTTTATAATTATTTATTAAACTGTAATGGTACAAAATCATTTTATAAGTGCTAAAAAGAGCGTGCATGGAGAATTGAACTTTGTTTTGTAACTCGGAAGCTATTGAAACTTTTTTTGTTATTTCGATGAGCAGTGCCAATTTACGTTATATGGGTGTCGCGATGTGTCAAAAGACCAGTCCCAAATCTCGTACACTGTATCTCTATCACACAGTTGCGCGAGCCCGCACTACTGTGCGAAAGAGATAGTGATACCGCCCGACCCGCGCCGCGCGGGCCCGCCACGTTTGGTGTGTGGAAGCCTTAATACATCTGGGGCGCCACCACGAAAATCGAATCCGAAGTTCGTGAACTTGCATCCCTATCACTCGAGTATGGTAAGTGCGATAGAGATAGAAATACCCGAACTTCGGAGTTCGTGGTTAATGGTTATAGCTCTGATCGAGTTGGATCTATGAAACGCTCGTCGCCCCGCTGCCCGCTGGGTTGTGTGCGATTTATGATGCTTATCGACGACTCGCCCGAGACAAACCAGCAGTACTTATAGTCTGACCTCCATTCACACACATTTGTCACGAATCCTAGCGACTAGATATGTACACGAGTTGAGCCGAGCTTATCTTAGGTACAGTCGACGTCAAAGATATGTTCAGTTACATTTTTATACCTTATTTCAATCAGGCGAAAATGTTATGTATTTATCAGCGAATCGTGCGCAAAGCGCAAACGCGTGTATTACGAAATGAGGGCATTTATACAGATCAAATCAATATTCATTTCATAATTTTTGTTTTGACCTATAGGAAATCTGAAAATTATTTGAGAACTCACTATCCGTACACAGGTATGACAGCTCCAGTATTACACCGATCACAAGGCCCGTCCCCACCACTCGTGTAAAACGCCACACAACCCGTCGCATGCTCCACCCGCACATTCCCAACCACTGGCAGCTTTTCATCGACAACGAAACTCATATTGTCCATGATTGGAAAAAAAGGAAATTCTAATTACAAATTTAAATACATTAGCAACCGGCACCGAGAGCGTTCTGAATTGGACTGAGCCGAGTATAAAATCGAGGAGTGGTATTTTTATTGTTATGCCTAACATTGATTAGCCAGCGAAGTGGAAAAATGCATTCGTTCATGTTATAAATACTTACCTACAGATACAGCCTTTACGAATTGGTTTACTAAGTACTTACATAAAATAAGTAGGTACCTTCCAGGGTGACTTGACAGGGTGATTGATTGGAAGTAAGTAGGTAAATATAATAATAAAATTAAGACTAGATTTATATGCGAAAATAATTCAGCTGCCCCGAGTAGTCTTGTATTATATGTGCCTAACGAAACTAGACCTCAATCTACGCCTATAGTTACGACGAATCGCTGCATCAATATTAAAGTCATCGCCTAGCCCAAACCGTTGAACCTAGAAAGCTGATTTTTTCACAATAGTAGGTAGGTATAGTTTATATAACGTGAGTACCCACTAAGAAGGGTATTGAAAAGTTTGTATTGGGAAGGACTAAAAGATAAAGTGAGAGACTTGAAACTTTGTGTATGGACTCCTAATTAAAATAATTTTAGGATTTTGGAAAAACCCATAGGGGTGCAAAGTTTGTACGGGTGAAATTTAAAGAACAAGCACAGAATAGATAATAGTACAAGTCGAATACATATCGAGTAGGTACACAATGAGACAACTGTAATGAGCCTGATATTTATTGTCTTGGTTAGTAATTGTAACTGGCTTGGCTTCTAATTCTAAATAGGTTTCCTTAGTCTGACCATCTGCCATTGGCGACTGCGCCCCTGCATAATCAATATATATTGGTATATTATTGGTGGGTACTTTATATAAAGTTGTTGTATATTTGTGGATGAACGTTATTGAGAAGCCTAAAAAAAGTTACAGAATAGGGGGGCAGTCCGCGGCCTAATGCCTTCAATGCACACGGTGCGTTATTGCCTTCAAAGTTTTCATCATTTTCTTTACGGAAACTGGCCTGTCAATTATGTCACTAACAAATATGTACTTAAAATAAACAAACAAACAGCCTCTCACCCTAAACGAATATATTACCTTCTCCGTCGTGGGTAATGAAACTAAGTTTTAGCGACGTAAAACTTTCGGCAAAGTATAAAACGCGGAAGCGCCTTCATTTAGCTGTAATATGACACGTGTTTTGACGGTAGGCCAGCTCGTTCATATTTTGAGCCGTGTCGTTTGTTGCTCCAGAAAGGGCGGGCGGCAAAGTGATTGAAGTTCGGCCTAAACGCTATAACGCGGATATAGCTGCCGCAAGTCAATAAATGACAGCGAATTATGATCGCAGGATATTTTTGAGAGGGCCACGGGTTATTGGTATGGAATTGGCCAATGTCCTACTTTATTTCAGATTCAGGCCACCGATATACCACGCTTAAGTCCATATATACGTCATTGTTTTTTGACGATGCTTCCTGGTCATTGCTTGAACGGACCCTCTCCGCGTAATAAAATGACTACCGTCATCCCTTAGACCCCCCCTATTTAAAAATGACGTAAATTATGGACAGCCCTAAGGTAAGTTAGTACCATTTTACGTATTTAATAGTAAAATGCAGGAATTGCTACACATCAGAACTACACTGTTGTGTTCACTTCACATGATCCCCATGAGAGCGCACTCAAACGATGTCAATTTTCAATTGATCTAAAGTCACATCAAATAAAAATCTCCCTCTTTAATAAAAAACTTACATTGCATTAACACAATTCTCCTTTAGGAATGTATTTCAAATCGATTATGTTACCATTTTATTATCTCTGTAGCAAACTGGGACTTAGGAAGGTGTACAATAAATACGAGTACGTAAATAATCCTGTTGATGACTTTTATTTTAATTTAACCACGTAAGTCCCCGATAGATTATTGTGATTTTGAATTTGGAACCCTGAATTGACGAGGGTTCACAATAATCTATCGGGAACTTACGTGGTTAAATTAACACTTGTCTCGTATTAGAGGGTAAACAAATGGCTACTAGTTTATGCGACTGATCCATAATGAGAGGCCTTAAAATACGAGTGTGGTTTTATGAAACGAGCGGTAGCGAGTTTCATAATAGGAACATACGAGTGTTTTAAGGCCTAATATGTACAGTTGCATACACGTCACACCTGGCCATAATGCGAGTATTACTGCACGCTGCGCGTACGGGAAAACTCGCATTGTGGCCAGGTGAAGACGTAAAATTTTGTACGCAACACGGGCGGTAATTCGTAAAGCCCCAGAGCGCATATTTATGGCCCTCACCTTCGGTTCGGGCTACAAACACCTGCGATCTGGGGCATTTGCGAATTCACCGCCCTAGTTACGTAATGTACTATTATCTACACGCATATCATAAGTAGGTAAGTAACAGCAAAGAACCAACAAAAAAATGACAACAGCAATGGCGGCAATTCGTCATGACGAATGGTTTTTTTTATCATAGACAAACTAATGAAGTCCCTATACTCATATCACTCGAGATCAAATGTCGTGCGGTTTATATTAAAAAAACTGAAAAAAACATGCAGAATTGACGTGTCGTATCGAAAAATGTTTTAATCTATGGATATTACAATAGAGACCCGCTTGAGTTTTAACAGCTGTTCCAAATGTAAACTCATAACGTTACAAAAATCTGTACTGTAATGACATTACAGTACAGATTTTACCTACTACCACAGACAAGAACGTTCTCATAGTAAAATCGGTTGTAATAATGCTGGTCATTTCACTCATTTCCAACGTTTTCTGAACGCATTTTAGAGCACTAATGATATGTGCGTAGATAAAAAATGTTATATGTCGTTTGTCTATTTGGCTTTTGTCGTAACTTCCTGTCTCCTATCACTCGGACCTTGCTTCTCGTGGCATCACTTCTACCGGAGCAAGGAGTTCGTCCATTTCATAAATTTGTTTCATACATTTCTGCCCTGTTTGTTTGTCATGTAAACAAAAAAATTTGGTACCGGCTCAATACTACGCTGAACATGAATATTATTGTATATCTCTATGCGTATTGCGGATAATCCTAAAAAACTACACGTTCAATCCAAGGTGTGCTAAAATGTCATATCGTACACATGCTCATAATAATCTAGTATATAAGAATTGGTGAACTGCCGTTTGGGAAAATATTTTCGTCAAATTTTACGTCCCAAAAAACTTATTGCATTAGTTTCATTTCCCGAGCGAATCTATAGCACATTAACATATCGCATGTTATTAATTTGGCATCATTTTACTATGTTTTCTGAATACTTTTGCACTACATCGGTTCTTCAATCTATAAAAGATTCCATTCTAGTCCATTTTTGTCTACCGGATTTTGAAACAAATGAATATTTACTTAATTTTGTATGTTTTTTTAAACATTGTATAAAAACACTTATAACATCATATTTAATTAACTTAAGATCTAACATATACGAAATCTATATATTTGGGTTTGTTTATGACGTCTCTAAAAACGAGTCCAGGGTTGTCAGTTTAAACTAATTAACACAAAAGTTATGGCCAGAAAACCAGTTTTTTGGCCTGAAATTGTTAAACTTTTATGGCAAATATCTCGAAAACAATGAACTTTGAAGTAAATATGGGATACTATAGTGCTTAAAGCCGTTGTTGTTAATCTAATAAGCAACAAAAAAAATATTATAAAAGTAAGGGATCGCTCCCATCATTGGCGTATGGGAGCCCCTTAAGACAATTGTTCATTATGAGACATTTTCTTATGGCTAATAATACACGATGATTCTTAATTCGTGATCAGGAATAATATTTTCTAATTCTGTTATTGATACCAAACACGATTAACTCGAAGTTACCTAACTAAACAGACGTTCTTTTTTTTAATAAAACTGAATAAGGAATCATTTTATAATTCAAAATCATTGTCATCCTAACTTAAGGTAGTTTGCAAAAATTTGACTGAAGTATGTGTGTTTGAAGTATCTACTTAACTTCAAGAAATTTAGGGTGACCAAACATTCAGTGGATATTAGTGTTAACATAATCATTAAATTTAATTAACTAAACAGTGATTTAACAAAAGTTTTTTTTTTTGTAAAAAAGACAGGCCTGTCAGTTGTACACAGCTCACAGAGCCTCTAGTGTACTCGTATTTTATACGTAAATAACTTAGGTCTGTACGTGAACCCAGAATCGTCGTCGTTTTATAATCTCCTTCATTCCTTTAAGGTAGGGAATGCAAAATACCGCAAACAGATGCGAAAGTTGGCGTGAAAAATTCCCCTTCCGCCTCCGTGGGTCTGAGGACGGCGACATCTTTACTTGTGTGACAAAAAAGGCATCTGCGTTAAAATTGCGAGGTTGAAAAGTAAGTTCGAGTAAAAAATCTGCCAGCCTATTTATAGTAGTTATGTACTTAGTTATAATACCGAATATGAAATTTTATGTATGAGCTTACTTCACACTACTACTAGTATTAAGTATTATGTTTTTAATACGCACAGCTCCGTATGGCAGCTTGCTCACCTTCCTTATGAAAGACGTAATAATATTCACGTCACACACGGTTTAAACCAGGTTTATCCAAAATCGCAATTTTCTTAAAAATGTGTGAGAAAAATATCTGAAAACTATTTTATCATGTCCAAGTTCGAAGGTTTTTTAAGTTACGAATGGTTGACGATTTAGGCATCATTGAATATTTTGATATGTTGACAATTAAGTATGCAACATACAAACAGAATAATTCGGTGCCATTTAAGTATTCAAAACCTTAACATACTCCCGCGAGTAAGTAAACGATCAACTTAGAATAGAATAGAATAGAATAGAAAACATTTATTCATGACAACAACACATACATGCACATAAATAAAATAAAAATACAAAACAGAACATTGCCACGAAACGGTTTCATCTCAGCGTTTTGCTGGCCTGGTGGCCAGCGCTGGTCTTCCGATGGAACAACTTTTGACACGGATATCTCTATAATTTCACTGTAGGAAGATGTAATGAGTTTGCCACCTTTTTAAATCAAACCCTTTAACGTAGTGTTAATTGCAGCCACTATTAGTTACCAGAGTTAGAGGAAAGCAAGGTTGTTCGAGGCCACGCATCCTAATAAATTTCCAATTTAGGTATATCACACGCTCGCTAACACGTGCCAAGAGAGCGTGTCAGAGGTCGGAACGAAACGCGATTGAGATGCAAAAAAAGATAAACCGAATTGAGGTCCTGTTGTAGGTAAAATAAATGTTTACAAGTTCTTTTTGAAAACCTAAGCAGGAAACATCACCATTTTAATGCAATAGTCACACATATAGACTGTACTTTTCTGTATACCATCATCAACTACTCATTGAGACGATTCTAACGAGCCCAAACTCAACAGGGTTACGTTGGTTAAGAATACTGTACTGAATTCCCATGGCCACCTTCCGTCTCAATCATCAGATCAGCTCGATGGTACCATAATATTGAATTGTCATCCAAACTATATATACTCATACCCAAAATTTCAGCTCAATCGGTCACAGGGAAGTGGGACAAATTTAACTTGCAAATCTAACTCGTACATACTAACAGGGCAAGTTAATATAAAGCTTGTAAAAAAGAAAGAGAAAAATTCAAGTCATGGTCACCCTATTTGACACATGCTGAATGAGTAATGACGTATGTATTAGGGTGACCAAAATGTGTGAAATAATGCTAGTTTCACATTCATTTAAAAATGTAATTAAAATCTTAGCATGAAAGTTCGATATTAAATATATAAGGAGTATCTTCCAGTCCTACGAGTACATCAGATCCCTCATTGAATCACACTGTTTAGATGATTATGACAACTAATACCTACCCCGGAGAGAGCTAAGTATCATGGTAGAATATAACACAATCTACTAAAAATCCGAATGTTGAAAACTTACGTCTCGTGACGAGTATTCGCGTCCGCATCAATCAATGGGATAATAAGTGATTATCCGTGGATTATCCATACATCCATACTAATATTATAAATGCGAAAGTGTGTCTGTCTGTCTGTCTGTCTGTTTGTTAATCTAGTATTGTCTCTTTACACTTAAACCAATGAACCGACGGATATAGAATAATTTTGATCCTGGAAATCATCTCCCAAGGAGATGAAATGGGGGGTGAAAGATTTTTAGCTACGTAGTAGCGGGCAGATACTAGTCCAATTATAATTTTTAAGACACGGCACTACGAGTATTTATACTTTAAAATGTAAATCCATCATAAATGAGAATTTTTATCAGTACCTAATCACTTTAAAAGTCAGTCAAGTGTCTACTGTCTACATCTGTTTCTTGGATTCCGAAAGTCCCAAAAAAACATTAGGTATTCAGCAGTAACGTAATATGCCACATACCAGACAAGTCCGCTGCCGCGTCAGTTCAGAGCAATATTAGGGCTCCCCAGGCCCATCGCGTCGCAAACTTCATCTAATTTGCGTGTAACAACACTTTTATTGCACAACCTCTTATAATTTCGGTATTATTTTCCTCGAAGAAATCTGAGACTTATCAACCGCATTTAAGGCTTTAGCGGATTCGAATTTACGTTACATGGAATATTCTATAAATAAAGCCGTTTTTTTTCTTCTGTAACTGACGTCAGTCGCAAGACGGAATGCTAAATAAATGTAATAGTACATTACCGCAGCCGCCGGGAAAGAAGGGCTTGCCGGGTGAGTAGGATAGTGATACGAAGCCGGCAAGCCCTTTTCACGGCTAGGCATGTACCTATAGTGTTTTTCTCAAACTTATGCAATGAAATAAGAAATATCACCACTCAAAAAACCAACCCGCATTTATGTACGTGTCCTTCGATTTTGGCGGCAACAAGTTATTCATTGCTAATTCGGCCTCCACCCTCAATTCCGGCGGAGTACAATTAGTTTCTTCGTCGCTGTTATTATCGGAACTCATTTTGAAATTTTATTTATAAATGTCAACCACAAACAAATATACACTAAACGACAAAAGACTTTTAATTTTCCCTCCAATCCCTCCATAATGTTTTTTTACGGAAGTCGTCCGTATTACGCGTGTGTAGTGTTTGAATAGACCCTATTAGGGCCTTCTCTTCTTCAACTTAAGAGCTCTGCTCTTGTCGGTGGAGTAACCGCCATTCAGCTCTACGCTCTGCCACTGCTTTGAGCTCCTGGTACGACACTACATTGACCTTCTCCTTGAACTGGTCCATAAAAGCACGTCGCGGCCTTCCTCTGCCTCTTCTTCCCTCTATTTTCTCTTCGATTATAGTTTTTATGTACATGTCATGTAGTAACAGGTGCCCCAACATATTTCCTCTTCTAGTTATTTTCAATCGTCCTTAGCAAGGATCTCTTCTCTCCGACTAAATCCAAAACCTCTTCATTCGTTCTTCTTTCCGTCCAACTAATTCCTTCTATCCTTCGCCAACACCACATCTCAAAGGCACTTAATCTTTCTTGGTCTCGCTGGGTAAGTGTCCATGTCTCGCAGCAATACAACGCTATGCTCCAGATATATGACTTTATAAAACGTTTCCTTACGCTTCTGGAAATCTTGGCTCTATAGAGATGTTTTTTGCCATTAGGGCCATTGTACACAAATTGATAATGAGAATCTTAATTTCTGTAATAATTAAAATAAATGCAGAGGATTTTAAATATTTTCTAGATCTCTGGTGACTTACGAATAGACAATATTTTAAATTTATTCATCAACACATTGAATCATACAGATTTCTATTCTTAAATCAGTTCGTGTGTAATAGGCTGACGCGGATATTTTTGGTCCGATTTCGAATTCAGCTGTTTAGCCTGTTCATAAACACAGGTACGCGATATTTAGTATAGAAAAAAAAAATACTTCCTGGCCTAGGCCTTCAATTTTGTATGAAATTCCTTTACAGTTCTCTCGAATTGCTCCGCCCGAAATGTGATACTTCAAAGCCAGGGGGGCTAGCACAACTGACGCCGCGCCGCGACGCGAGTCGAGAAGGATCTACCGTCCTCGTTCTAATTTCCACGGTGCGAGTGTGACAGGGGACGCTTAGTCGCGCGACAAGCGGCTTGTCAGCAAGTTGTGCTAGACGAACTGATATGACGCACGTAACGACGACATTTCATTGCATATTTGAGAAAAGATAATTTACAAGAAAAACATGTTTTTTAAAAGTGTTTAACCTCGTAAGCCCTGTGTTTTTTTAATAGCGGTAGTCATATCTGCCGGACGTACTATACTAAGTCCAAACTAAGAAAAGTGCTTCAGACCGAGACAAACATTTGGCGGTTTTAGGTATTTTTTAAATTGAGATCTTGTTTTCTGTATGTTTTACGGTATGTTTATTATGTATAGCACCTCTTTATAAACAAAATTATTTAAAATATTTTGTACTTCAGTGAGTACATTAGGTTTTTATTGTAAAATAAAAACGATAATCAAAAAAGTTATTTTTTTTATTTAGTATCAAAAATAATTCACTTTGTCTTCTAGAAACATCAATTAAGATACTAGTTTACTTAATAATAACATAAACAGTCTTCTTCTCATAAAAAAAAACAATTATAAAACAGTCTTATAGACAATTCAACCACACTCAATTGTACAAATCAGCAAATACTGACTGCATAAAGTCTTCTTCTCAAAAAAACACACACATACAGTCAGACAGTTAAACCATACTTAAAAAAAAAAAATTAAAATTTGAACTGTTTATTGCAATAATAGTTTTACATACATTTATTTTCTTAATTACATAGCACAATCTTAACTTTTAAAGATTATTTGCTAAGCATATTTGTGAGCGACGTCCGCTCTCGGCGGCGTCGGCTGGGCGAGTGAGCGCGCGCGCTACCGGCCGCGGCAATGCTCGCCCCTCACAGTCACCTAAGAATGACCTAGTGCCGAGACACAAGTCGGCGACGGACGAGCTCCGCCCCTATGTGCTCGGACAGTGCGTCGACCACGCTCCGTGACACAAGTCGGCGACGGACGAGCTCCGCCCCTATGTGTACGGACAGCGCGTACTACCACTCGGCGCCCGAATGGTGTGTTTGGGCTTCGCCCGTGTCCTCAGACACTTTGGGTAATCGATGTTACCAAAATAAAAGAAGGAATAACGAGAAATAGACTTTTTATTTACTTTTCCCTAACTGCCCTAAGTGACTTGATTTCAAGTCCCTAACTTCCTATTACTTTGTAGTTTTTCTTCTTCTTCTTGTTGTGACTTCCAGGAGGCTCCGTTTGACACACACTGATTTGCTCCGGGCCGTACCTGCTATTTATACCTGCTAGTGGGCGAGCAAGACGTGCTGAGTGAGACAATAAAAGTTACGCCCACTTTGACTTGACTAATTTACATTGCAAGATGTTATTGGGATGTTATACATATTAATGGGCGGAAGTCTAAGCTGATTTACAAAGTTCTAATATGGCTTGAGATCTTATAAGTACAGTAGGGTTCGTAAATATTTTCTTATCTGAATAATCGTACATGGAAATCGGGCAAACCGTAATTCGGTCCCTTTCTTAACACTTATTCATCATTTGCGCTGAACCTACTGAGTTTACTTATTTGTAAGTTTAAACATTTAATAGAACTTTTAATAAGCTTTCTAACAATATATAAATCATTCTGATACGATGAGCCGTTGTAAAGGTATAAACGTAAACATATTAATTGTAAAGTGAAAATGCGCCGTACTAAATTCTAATTCAGGCTCGGTGGCCGCGGCTCTCGTTACGGTCATGTTGGCGCGATACACCCCTCCCCTCCATGGCGGCCAGTCTGCGCTGCGCTCGCGCATAGGCAACATCTCCTCTCTCTTTCTAATACAATTTGTACTGGGATTACTTTAATGTTTACAATATCAAATGAATGCTATGAGAGGGTGTTTTATGTAAATAATTACTATGGGGATTCTAACTACTGGGTTCTTTATTTACTCTAAACAATCTAAGTCTTTATAAATAATCACATATTTCTCTTACGTATAATCTTCGTATGACGCGATGCGTAGCTCTGCCGTCGCGTGTTGATGTTGTCGTCCATAATATTTTAGTTATATATTATAGATTTGACCTTTATATATTGTTATTTAATTAAGATTAAGATTTTTTCTTCACACTTAGTATGGCTTTCTTAGTTACACATTTGGCCTTATGATGTTTATCTGTTATACTATCTATTACATTTTCAATCATATTTGTAGGGAGACTGTTTAGGACAGCAGGCACATAACTGGACCAGACTCTTCGCCCATAAAAGTTGTTGCTTCTTGGTACTGTAAATGTTTTACTGGTTGTTAGTGTCCGGAGGTTCTGTGGTCTGCTATACCTATTCAGCTTTCCTAGGTATTGTCTATATTCTAGAATCACTGCCATTTTAACTTTGTCATATACATTAAGGAGTCTACAGTATTGGAATAGGTTATCATAGTTGCTTTTGTGCTTATATTTAACTTTTAGTGGTACAATTGTTTTAATTAGCCTTAATTGTAAGTTGTATATACGCTGTAGGTATGTGTTGTATGTTCTTCCATAACTAGATATGCCATAATTTATCACTGAGTCAGCCATGGCCAGGTATATTAGGCGAAGTGTGCTATATGGCATTTTATTTTCAAGTATCTTTAGGTTACTTAGTATCCCTCTTAGTTTTTTACATACATGGTCAATGTGTGGGCTCCAATTAAATTTATCATCTATTATTAATCCAAGGTATGTATGTTGTTTTACTAAGTCTAAGGGCTCGCAGTCGCAGCACGGACTTGGGTCATGCATGCAGGGGTGATTGTGGGCAACTATTTTAGGTATTATGTTAGTTTTATTATGGAATGAATGGATGTGCATTAATTTAGTTTTCTGGTAGTTAATGGATAGACCCATATCATGTGACCACCTGCATAATGTATCAAATTCGCGCTGCATTCTGCTTACAGCCACAGATATGTCACTGTCAGCTGTTATTAGGCAAGTATCGTCAGCAAACTGGTACACAGAAGCCTCGCTGAATATGTTGTTCATGTCGTTGACGTAGATTAGATACTCAGTTGGGCCGATTATTGAGCCTTGTGCTGTGCCATGCATGGCCATAAGCAGCTCACTTTGCTCGCCTGCAATGCTCACTGTGTTGTATCTATTTGTGTGGTAATTTTTCAGCCAGTTCAGGTTCGGCCCCTGTATACCATTTTGCTGTAATTTATCATATAATTTCATGTGATTTAAGGTATCAAATGCCTTGCTGAAGTCAATCATGATTACTAATACATGTTTTTTGCTATTTAGGTGCATATTTATCTCATCTGTAAATTGTGATAAGAGTTGGGTGGTGTTTTTCCCCTTTTGAAATCCAAACTGTTTTCCATGTATTATTCCGTTGCTTGACAGAAAATCATTTACTGTTTTGCCGAGATATTTTTCTATAATTTTGTCTATTACTGGTAATATTGTGATAGGTCTATAGTTGTTAGTGTCAGTGTACGTACCTTTTTTGTGAATGGGTCTAATTAGGCCAATTTTTAAATTGTCTGGGTATGTGGAGCTGTTTATGCACTGATTAACTAGGTGGGTGAGAACAGGTGATATTTCTTTACTGATATATTTTAAGTCTCTGGCTCTGATTTTATCGTATCCTGCACTTTTTTTGACATTTAGATTATTTATGATTTTGCACATGGATTCCTTTTTTATTTTGTTTATTTTAAGTGTTACACTTGGAGTGTTTATGTATGTGTTTTGATCAAGCAACGGAGTGTCACATGAATTTAATATTTTTATAACATTTTTCTCAAAGTCTTTGGAAAATTTGTTGCATAATGCAGCTGCCTTTATCTTGAATGACTTCAGCAATACCTCATCAACTGCTTTCACAATCCTGCCTGTTAAGTGGTTTATAATTTGCCATAGCTTTTTAGGATTTTTAAAATTACTGCATATTTCGTTCTTAGTATAGTTATTCTTCGCTTTATTCATTAATTTATTGGTTTTATTTCTATATATTTTATACAGCAGTTCATTCTGCTTGTTATTGGTATCCTTTAGGTGAATCTGCAGTAATTTATTTTTTGTATGTGACATTTCTATAAGTTTATTGTTTATCCAGTTACAATTTACCTTAGTATCACTATTCAATGATTTTTGAGTTGAGCATTTGTTATATATGTTGTTGAATTTATTACATATGAACTCGTATATACAGTTTGGGTCACTCATTCTTAACGCAGGCTCCCAGTCTATATTGGTGAGCTCCTAATGCACCATGTTATTATCTAGTTTGTTGTACACGTTATTCTGTTTAGTTGATAGACCAGTTAAAGAAAGCCCAGTCATGAAGTGGTCCGCTATTGCATCACGCACTACAGCTGCGTTTACATAGTGGGGGTGTGACCTGCCATCTCGGCTGGGCACATCTCTGAAATAAATGTGGTCTAGGCACGACTTAGATGTGCCTCTTGCTGAGGTTTCAACCCTAGTGTAATGCGTGATGCAACAGTGGAGACCCATATCTGCAAGAGTATCTTGGTATGAGCTGGTCAGTTGTGATTGTACACTAATGTCTATGTTTATGTCACCACATAATAATAAACTGTAGTTCATCGGGTACGTAGATAATAGTCTGGCTAACTCACCGATAAAGTCACCTGGGTTTAAACTTGGGGGGCGATAAATTGCACATATATATGTTGTATAGCCGCATGGCATAGACACTTTACCACATAGGCATTCGAAGGACACTGTATTTGTTTTGGTTTGCATGAATGTGACACTTTTATGAGAATAAACTATTACACCACCGCCTTTTCTTTCTTTTCGTAGTTCCGTGTTCATTGTATAATTATTTATGTGAAATAGGTTCTTAGTTTGATTATTTACATTGGCTTCTGTTATGACTATAATGTGGATGGTCGCAGGGCTTGTCTTGATGTTATATTCAAGTAGGGAATAGTTCTTGATTAGTGATCTAATGTTAACATGTAGAAGTAGTAATTTGTTATGGCTTCGGGTTATGTCGCATGTAAATTCGCTCCATTTATTGTAGCTAGCTTCATAGATCCCGCTTTCCATTTAATTTTATAATAGGTTATGTTATTCTAAATGTCAGTACCATGTAGTGTTATGATGCTGCATCTCTCCCGGCTGCGATCGTCAGCCCTCGGGCTCTCTGCGTAGCGACGATTTAATATCCTCGATGTCCTTAACTGTGTGCACGTAGTATATTTTTCTGGCGTTGTCCTCTTTTCGTGCCATGATACGTCCATCTTTACACCATACGTGTCTACATAACGACTTTAGTTCACTTTTAGCTTTCCACAGCAGGTACGCCGTACTGGGGGTCAGCGCGGCTCTTATGTATATTCTTTTGCCCGTGCCAGGGTCGTTGCTGTCACTTGTGGCGGCGCCATCCGGTCCGGCGGCGGCGGCTGTCTGTGTACGGCTGGCTTTTTTTATGATGCTAGAAGTTAAGTTAGTATTCTTGGCCGCATGCAGCCAGAGGTCTTGGCATCCATCTCGAAGGGTGACGCTGATCGGTGCCTCATTGGCGACTCGGGCTGCCTGCGCCGTTCCCGCCCGTGTTGGTGCTTTTTTTCTATGCACTTTTATAATATCTTCTTTATTTTGCTCTATTAATTCACACACAGTAGACACTATGTGTTTTACATTCTCGTCCTTTTCTTCATTTATGCCACATATTTCGACTACGTTGCTAATTTGGACTTGTTCTAGCTTGCTGAGTTTTTGATTTAATGCCTCGTGTTTAAGTTCCAAATTCTTGTTAGAGTCTGTCCTAACAAGAATTTAACCTTTTTTTCCATTAACATTAGTTTGGTTTCTTGGTCTTTCATTCTTTCCTCGTAGTCGTCGATTTTTTCCGAATAAAACCGCAAGGTATCTTGCAGCTCTTCCTTGATAATGTCCTTGACGGACTGCCTTATTTCAATTGTTATTTGTTTATTTATACTTAACTGTATAAATAAACAAATAACAATTGACGATTGACACGAGCACTTTGAGCTCGACGACTAGATCCACGTCCACGTCCACGACCCACGACAACTTCTATTTCTCCATCTTCAGATTCTGAAGACGATGATGAGTCGCTATTTGAGACTTGGTCCGGTTCAGGTACAAACACATCTTCATCATCAGAGTCCTCGAACTCTGAATTATTGAGAAGTTGTGATATTTGCTCATCGTCGAACGCTAAAATAAGAAAAAATATTATGAATGTAACATAGACCGAAGGTACCATCTCAAGTACAAATTATTAACAGTTGTTTATGTAAGAAACGCCTAACGTACCGCGTCAAGTACAAATTATTTTACCGAACACGAACCTCCTTAATTTTACAGTTTTCTTGCAAATTTTGATTATTTTACAATATTCGTAATTTATATTTACTAATTTAAATAGAAAACACAAACAAAAACAAATGATTATAGGGATATAAATGGATTAACTTACCTCGTGCCGGCTGACGACCCGACCGCGTAGCCATCTTGCGAAAAAGTGACAGTGGCACTGACAGTTGACGTTACCTGTCTAACATGGCGGAATCGACCATAGAATATAGAACCGGAATGCCTGTGTCAGTGTTGCCGTTGTTAAAAAAAAACCCCGGTAAATGGGGAATGAATAATTTGTACTTGGGTTAGTACATTGGGTAGTTACTACATCTATATGGTTAGTATATTAGGTCTGAACCACTTAACTTAATTTGTACTTGTACAAGTACGCGGGGGCTTACGAGGTTATTTAGTCATTTATATTCATTCTATCCTTTTAGTACACGGTTTCTTTGCACTACACGAATGAAGTACTTTATTCTAAACAAGAATAAAATTGGTCATAAAGAAGTAAGTATAGACACAATTACATTTTCAGCAAATATGAAAATAATCATTTTATGTTGAAGATTTTCCATTTGTGCCAAATGACGGGAAATCGAGTTAAAGCCGTACTTTGACGTCCAAATACGTCCAGTATTATTGATTGTACATATATACTCTGATTACCTTTGTCTTTTGGCGAATTTCAAAATAGCATTTTATAAATTTAGTCAGTTTTCGCGTGAAAGAGTCGTAATTAAACTGCCAATGGCAGGTCCGAATAGGTGTTCACTGCAAAGCCTAAATGCTATTGACTTTGATATCTAGACGGGGTTTGTTTTTTTTAGATATTTGTTTGTATGTTTTAGACATACTATAACTCTAGACTAAACAAAAAATATGCAAATTTTATTTACTGGATAGGTTCTCTGAGGAATTGATTATTTTATTACACATAAACTTCAATTAGACAGGCTATTCCACAGATGAATCCTTGAAAAAAAAAAACTGTGATACATACTTCATAGACTTTTTAAAATAAAATCTTTAAATGTCGATCCAAGTTTCATTTCTGCAGATAAAGAGAGGATTTGTTTCGAACTGCAGGATTGTACTTACTATTACTTATTTTACAATATTCGTAATTTATATTTACTAATTTAAATAGAAAACACAAACAAAAACAAATGATTATAGGGATATAAATGGATTAACTTACCTCGTGCCGGCTGACGACCCGACCGCGTAGCCATCTTGCGAAAAAGTGACAGTGGCACTGACAGTTGACGTTACCTGTCTAACATGGCGGAATCGACCATAGAATATAGAACCGGAATGCCTGTGTCAGTGTTGCCGTTGTTAAAAAAAAACCCCGGTAAATGGGGAATGAATAATTTGTACTTGGGTTAGTACATTGGGTAGTTACTACATCTATATGGTTAGTATATTAGGTCTGAACCACTTAACTTAATTTGTACTTGTACAAGTACGCGGGGGCTTACGAGGTTATTTAGTCATTTATATTCATTCTATCCTTTTAGTACACGGTTTCTTTGCACTACACGAATGAAGTACTTTATTCTAAACAAGAATAAAATTGGTCATAAAGAAGTAAGTATAGACACAATTACATTTTCAGCAAATATGAAAATAATCATTTTATGTTGAAGATTTTCCATTTGTGCCAAATGACGGGAAATCGAGTTAAAGCCGTACTTTGACGTCCAAATACGTCCAGTATTATTGATTGTACATATATACTCTGATTACCTTTGTCTTTTGGCGAATTTCAAAATAGCATTTTATAAATTTAGTCAGTTTTCGCGTGAAAGAGTCGTAATTACCTAAACTGCCAATGGCAGGTCCGAATAGGTGTTCACTGCAAAGCCTAAATGCTATTGACTTTGATATCTAGACGGGGTTTGTTTTTTTTAGATATTTGTTTGTATGTTTTAGACATACTATAACTCTAGACTAAACAAAAAATATGCAAATTTTATTTACTGGATAGGTTCTCTGAGGAATTGATTATTTTATTACACATAAACTTCAATTAGACAGGCTATTCCACAGATGAATCCTTGAAAAAAAAAAACTGTGATACATACTTCAATGACTTTTTAAAATAAAATCTTTAAATGTCGATCCAAGTTTCATTTCTGCAGATAAAGAGAGGATTTGTTTCGAACTGCAGGATTGTACTTAATAAATAGGTATTATGGCTATGGAATATTAAAAAAAAATGTTTAGTAATGTTTTTCTATTGTTTTATGTTTATATATAAGTAGGTACTTAAAAGTTTCATCATCATCATCATAAACTTAATAGCCGGGCTCTTTTCGGTGGAGTAATCACCACTTTAATTAGTACTCCATAATAGGGAATATAAAAAAATATAGGTTTGCCTAAAAAAAATTAAGGAAAGCTGGTGGGAATCGGCTCGTATGGGTGTTCTGCCACTGGTCCTAGAGGAAGTTAGGCTGCCTTTATTCGTCACCAAATCCACAATACTGCCTCAGAAATGCAAAAAACGCCGAAAACACTTAATATCTAGTGAATTTCACGAACACCGGAGTAGCTTTTAAAGTCAACCGTTCAGTTCTCCAAGGTGCTACCAACTTACACAACCTACTTCTAAACAATTTACGGTTCCATAAAAGTTGTTATAAGTGAGAGAGGCGTTAGTGCCTGTAATTTCATGGACCAGCTTTTAGAGCGGGAGGGCGCGGCGGGACTTATAGCGGGGAGCGGGTAATCACCAAGAACGGTTATTAAAACCTTAATACAACTAGTGGCTCTGTACTGTACGCTGTAGAATTCGCGAGCCTGACTTAATTAATTGAGTAGTAAGTAGTGGTAGCAGCCAAAGTACCGTACGTAAGTAAATAAATCGTAACACATTCTTACTCTTACAATAAAGACGTGTAGCGAAATATTTAGCTGCCGCTAACTATATTATGCAGACTATAAAGTCATCCGGGGTAAGAGCACGCTGTGGGTATAAGTTCGCAGTGCCCCTTTCTCCGGCAGGGGGCAGAGAGCGCTGTGTCATAGCATAATTCAGTGTAGTTTGCACCTCCATGACTGAGCCACGCCGTGCGCAAACGCAAAGGAAGTGCAAGTCAAAACAGCACGGCTATCACGCGGCGGCGCGCGAGCTCTCTCGATTTTTCTCGCACTATCCGTCTCTCTCATATTAGAACACTTAGAACAAGAGGTATAGTGCGAAAAAAATCGAGAGTAATTCGCGGCCGTCCCATGATAGACGGGTCGCGAAATAATGAAACTGCCGTATTTTTGGAATTGAGATTGTTGGAGTGGATATTGTTGGAGTTAACACAGTAATTCTAAAATATTTATGCTTGCTAGTTATTCCATGATTTCTGTAATAATAATTAATACCTACGCAACTTCCGACCGATTGTTAAAAGTTTTTTGTTTAGGGTAAGAGTGCGAGATCAAAAGTACTCAAGCGTAATCTTACACCCGTTGGGTACCTAATACCCGAGTTCAAAGACAAATATTTTAAAATTGATAATATTTCATTTTATTGGAGGTTACAGCAAAATTTGTCGCTGTTGTGGATTATACTTTAATTCTGATTTTTATTAATAAAATCGTTTCATGTAATTTTGAGTAACTGGTTAAATGGTTACCCAGCACGCGTACTTTTACCCTACGGTTTACGTAATTTTACCCGCATCAAGAGTCAAGTGTACGCGTAGGGCATATTCAAATTTTAACGCGTATAGGAAAAAAAACTATTCAATATTCAACATACTTACCCAAATAATGAAAAGAGATTAGATTATTTGAGTATTTTATATACCTGTCAGTTTGGAAATAACTTTTTTGTACGTTTTTAGGATCCGAGAAAATAAAGTGCGTGCTCTTGACCCGAATTACCAGGCGATCTTTATCTTGCAATGCTTTGCAATGCAATCATATTCAATTCAAGCAGGAGCCATCGGTGTTTGTCAACTATATAATAACAGATGTCTTTTCTAAGCTATCAATAAAATGTATTATACATTTTTAATCAAACCCAAAATCCGATGCATTTTATGATTATGACGTAAGGTAAACATCCGAGTACTCGACGCTGTACAGGTAGGTACGAGTATATGGCATGGGCAATCTAAATATGTCAAATCAATACGGGTTAAATTAGAACTAAGAGGATTTTTCTTCATTCGAATTTAAGCCATGTCACTGCCATAGAGAGCCCATGCCATATACTAGTACACTGTACAGCGTTGAGTACTCGGGCGTTTACATAATGCGTGTTTTACTTCAAATCGTGCTGTGTCAAGCAAGAGAGCTTTTAAATAATGTTTTACACAGATTATGAAAGTACGTATTTCTTTAATATACTTAAACACATTCTTGTATTGTTTAAAAATAATATAAATGTAAATTACTTATGTGGTTACATATTGATTTTTATTTCAGCAACTGTTTTCTCAGGTGAGCAAACATAAGTTGATTATTGTGTTAAACCTTCCTATTGTGTAGTTTATATAACTATATACCTTGCATGACGAAACTATTTCTAATCCAAATCAGTATTAAGTTTAACATTTGCGACGTGGCATTAAAAACCAAAATACGAGTAAGCTATGCCTAAATAAGTTCCTGTCAATAATTTAGTTTTAGGTACAATACAAGCTTTTATTGCCGACTCTACTTTTCTGTACTTACACCATGATCATTGAAGTCGGTTAAATACTGAATTCCCATGGCCACCTTCAGTCTTCATCATCAGCCACCAGCTCGATGGTACCATAATATTGGCAAAACTTCAGCTCGGATAACAGCAAGTGTCTGGAAAATTTGACAGACAACTTAAACTTACATACATATTGTATATACATAAACACGAACAGATCCAGTTAATATACAGTGTGTGGCCTGTAACAGGTGCAAATATTTAAAAGGACGCTTCCTTAGAGCATCTGAAGTAACCCCTTGATTTCAATTTTTTAATACGGAGTATTGTTGACCTAAAGTTATGACCCCCAAGTAATGTATCTTTGCACCTCGAGATCATAGCACAGCAGTCAATGCAGATTTTGAGGTAACATCATGTACTGAGTCATAATAGTTTTAGCATTTTTGTTTTTAAAAGATATTTTTGTGATTTTTTTAAGATTCTTATTTATCTTTTTAGTGTTTTTTAAATAAAAAAACTGCCTTTGTCACCCCAGAAGGGTAAACAATACACGTGAACTTGGTTTAAAGAAAAAAAACTTTATAATTTTCAATTAAAATTACCTGGAAATAAGTGCTCACACGCCCAATAGTCTACCGTTTAATTTTTTGCCCTTGTTTCAGGCCACACCCTGTAGAGCTTGAAAAGACCACGTAGATTTTCACAAGGAGACATTTTTAAAGTTTTTAGGTTAGTTTTAGGATAGCGTCTGACGACACATTGGTCCACCAATCCGTACTACCAAGTGCAAGGGTAATGTCCAATGTTTGAAGCGTCATCAATTGTAGGTAGGCACTTAGATTATATTTAATGAAACCAGATACTTAATGAGCTAGTTTCCTAACGGATCAAACCTGCAGGGCACTTGAGCCGCTGTATCTGCTGAGAACCAGACAAGCCGCCTTCATCAAGTGGTTTATTTTGAACCCATCGTGAATTAAAACATGCGTACTGTATTTTACCGAAAACATGAGTAGAAGATTTGAGTTCCTAACTGTCCTACGATAAACAGAATTATTTATTTATTTACTATAGGTACTGCGTGGATCCGTCACGCTCACGCCACCGTTCCCCGCTCGCAGAGAATCGCGCCCCCGCGACGCTAGCGCCAGCTGTGCGGACACAACGAAGACTCCTATATTATTCAAATATTAGTCTTCTGGCACGGCTTTATTTTTCACCACGCTTTCATCATCACCTCTCCCGTCATTTCGACAACTTTTTATTACACCACAGTTCCCCCGGCTTCACGGTCGCGGTTGCGAATACTCGTAACTTTTTGAATGTTGCTCGAAGTTTTGAACGCGAAGAATAAACAAATATAAACAGCAGCACGGTTATCCCAGGACGGCCCGCGAGCTCTCTTTCTAGTTAGAACGCTTAGAAAGAGACGGATAGGCTATGTAGCCACAGCAAGCGGGCCGTTTTGTGTTTGTGATAGCCGTGCTGGACTTAGGTAACATAATATATTTGAGTTACACATGCAGAGGATAAAGAAATAAGATAGATGGTGTGCACGACGTCCGCCCTCAGCGGCTTCGACCGGGTGATTGACTGCGATAGCGCCTAGAGCAGCGGCGCTCGCCACCCTACAGTCCCCTATGACGAAACGACGCCCGAGACACGAGTCGGCGACGGGCTGGCCCCACCCCTACGTGCTCTGATAGCGCCTTCGAGTTGTTACTGGGCACCCGAGTTGTAAATTCGAGGCCTGACTGTGTCCGCAGACACTATGGTAAACCACGTTACCCAGAAATAAACCAGAGGCGAAAACGAAATATAATATTTATTTAAATCTTTCGATGGACGCTGTGATTTCGTCGTCCGGGTCCGTGAGTGTATGCCTAGGACGCCGGACCGTGCGGCCCTTAATCAGTGAGCACCGCGTAATGACAGAGGGGGGAGGGATGGGGACGTAGTCAGCAGCCTTCCTAACGGATTCCTATGGTGGGGAGCGTTATCAAAATAACGTTTGGCAGCGTGCTTAAAGAAACCATACATGGTGCTAATCCCCATGTCGTGGTGCAGGCTGAGGTTCGATTGGTACCACGGGGCACCAGTCGCCCTACGGAGGAAACGATTCTGAACGACCTGAAGCGGCTTGAGGGGTGACATACGCACGTGAGCAAATGCTAAACTTGCATATGTCATGATTGGACGAACACAAGTCTTGTAGAGTGTCAGCTTACTTATTTCTAAGTGACATTTTACTAAACTTCTTGATCATCGGCCCTAGCCTTCCTAGTACGAACAACGCACGGTTGCGTACCCTACGGATGTGGCTACGGAAAGTCAGTCTCCTGTCGAGGGTCACTCCAAGATATTTGGCCTCGTTGACCCAGGGGATGGGTCGGTCTAACATCTGGATCGGAGCCACTTCGGAGCCTTTCTGTACTAATGCAGTCCGACGGGTGAAAGACTATTGCAGTGCTTTTCTCCGGCTGAACTGGTATAACTTGTATACCAGCCCGTTATGCCAGACCTTGTCAAAGGCTTTCACTACGTCGAGAAAGATCGCAACGGTCTTGAGCCCCTGGAATCGAGAGAAACCATCCAACACGTGCTCCGTGACGTGGTGCACCTGTTGGACGCATGATTGTCCGGATCTAAAGCCGAACTGCTCGTCGATGAGGAGGTTATTCTAAGCCGTAAATCTGAGAATTCTCGTGAGAAGGATCCGCTCATATAGCTTTCCAAGGGAGCTAACCAAGCTGATCGGCCTATAAGAGGCAGGCGAGGTCCGGGGTTTTCCGGGCTTCGCTATCCCTATGACCGTTACACATTTCCACGCGGCTGGAAAGTGAGCATTGGTCTGCGCAGCATTGAAGATGCCAACCAAAAGGAGGAGGAGAGTTTCGGGGAGAAGTTTCAGGATGCGATTGGATACACCATCCGCACCCGGAGCCTTCCTGATACGGAGACGCCTGACATGGTCACTGACTTCCTTAACCAACACCGGTAAAATGGGTGAAGTTACGGGGAGATGCGATCTCCTGTCCACCTCGGAATCGACCCTACTAATGTGGGCTTCGTCGGTGTGGAGGAGGTTGGGCGAACATTGGGACTCTAAACTACTCGCAAGGCATTCGGCTTTCTCACTGTCCTCGAACGCGGGGGTTGAGTGATCCGGTCTATCCAAGGGAGGGATGGTCCAACAGGCATCGGATTTGAGAGATCTCGCTAATTTTCAGTAAGCCAGATGACTAGGCGTTATCTCCCCCATCAGATCCCTGAACGAGTTCTCCCGAAATTCGGCAATTCTCTGTTTGGACTCGTTTGACAAGTCCCTCAGGATTTGCCGATTTTTGGCAGAAGGGTGATTTGAATAGGTACGGATGGCGCGATTTTTCCTTGTCACCAGCTTTCTCAGTTCCCTAGGTAGAGGTCGGTTTTGGATATCCTCCGCCGACACCTCCCTTGAGGCATCGCTTCGAACAGCGTTGAGGTAGTTGGTGTTGGTGAAAGAATCGATCGCTTGGTCTGTCTGTTCCTGTCTGACCTGATTGCACCTTGTCCCAGTCCACGAGTGTCCTGGTTCGAGGAGTGCTATTGGGGTGAGGACCTAGTCTCAAAAGGACTGGCCTATGATCCGAGTCTAGTTCGTGTAGCACATCTACAGAACGTACTCGTAGAGTTAACGCTACGTTCTTTAGTAGTGCTATGTCGAGTAAGTCAGGTCGGTGATCTACGTTATGAGGGAAGTGAGTCGGCTCCATGGGAGCGAGGAGATCGAAAGGGAGGCTATTGATCAAAAGGTGATGAAGCCGATTGCCGTTGGGATTGGATGCTATGCATCCACAACTGGTATGCTTACTATTTAGGTCCCCGGCCACGATGACCGAAGGACCTAGGGAGGCTAAGGAGTTGAGGTCAGTCAAAAGTAAGTCTCGTTGAGGTGAAAGGTAGGTTGAAGCAATCGATATCGGGGGGTGACCCTCCATTGAGATGCAACAAACCGACACTTCCATATTAGTCAGGGGCGGGGGATTGAGACTTATGCAATGTAAGTTACGTTTGTAGAAAATGAGCGTGCCCCCGAATGGCCTACCATCTTGCCTATCATCTCTAATCTGCACGTATACAGGGACGCGAAAGGCTCTAATGCCGGGACGATAAAAGTTCTCTTGGACCAGGAGTAAGTCTACTGAGTGATCTCGAAGGAAGTTCAGCACCTGGTCCTTCATACCCCTCAAGCCATTGGCATTGTAAACGCCAATGGTAATCGAAGCAGGTTTAAACTTCTGGGATCTATCCATACTAAGAGGCACCGTGAACCTGGCTGCCGCTTGGTGCGGCGAGATACTGTGTCGCTGTTGCGAATATGCGGGCAGGCAGGCCGCTCGCCACCTCCGGTGGGAGTACCTGAACTATCTGCATAAGCGCGTAAAGGGGATCCATAGCAGGCCGGCCCGCTTGACTGGCGGCAGGTCCCCATACAGGGCGGCCCGCCTGGGATTGGGGCGCAGAAGGCGCCGGACGGGGACCTACGGCCGCAGATTGAGGCGGGCTCCTAGGGGTTCCTACAGCCGGAAGGGCGGAGAAGTTTTGCGGAGTGTTATGGGGAGCAGCCCGGCCTGCGTTTTGCTTGTGCCCCAAGGGGGGTGAGGACTTTCGCGACTTCGCCTATAAAAGAAGTGAGATCTGAAGAAGTACCAAGTTCCATAAAAATAACTCAAATCATAAACAGTGCCAAGTAACATCATTAAAAAGTACTAAAAACAATAAATGTTATCAGGAAACTGCTAAAAAAACCGGTGTGCGTTTCTCTGACTATTATAATTTTAGGTATTTCTATGTAACGTGATACTTATTCAAAATGTACCTTAAAAACTGTTGGAAATCAAGTGTGCACTCCTATAACTGTTTATGATTTGAGTTATTTTTATGGAACTTGGTACTTCTTCAGATCTCACTTCTTTTATAGGCGAAGCATTCCCATAGTACCTATCGAACTTGGCAGCCTTTCACATTTATGTTTTTGATGGGATAACCTTTTCCAAACGAGTGCAATTATCACAGCAACTATATGTTTTGAACCAAACAAATAAGGTTTCTTAAAATTCCCATTAAGTATACTTTTAGTTTAAACTATAATATAACCATCAGTTAAACAAAAAGCGGCCAAGTGCGTGTCGGACAACGCACAACCAGGGTTCCGTCCCTATTAAAAAGGTCATGTCAGATCCACCATACCCACTAGCCATAACCCTGGGGGTAGGGTGGACTGAACCATGACTGAACCATACCACCGTTAGTAGTGCTGGGATTTGATGGAAAAATAGAAAAAGAAATAGGTACAAAATTTTTAAATTCATTAAACTGAAAAAAACGAAGGCCGTTCTGGCCATTTTTTACCATAGGCACTACTGCTTGGCACTGCCAGTAGTGTCATGGGTAAAAAAGAATTTCCTGTGACACTACAGTGGCCTTAGTAGTTTTCCCTTGGCACGCGGGGTATTATCTTATCTTCATACCTGTATCGTAACTGCCATACGTCCACGTTCATAACCAACCTATACTATAAGGCAGGCCGGTGTAGATACGACGACGAGTGAAGCGAGGAGGAGTGTTAGGTGTACTGCGACTCTGCGACCCTACAGCGCGCGAGCCGAGCGAGCGAATCGAGCGTGCCGCGGCTGCGGCTGGCGAAGCTCCAGACCTAACTTTATTCGAAAAAAATATCCGTAGTCGGTTCTGGCGCTTCGCCGGCCGCTGCCGCGGCACGCTCGCTACGCTCGCTCGGATCGTGCGCTGTAGGGTCGTAGTACACCTAACACCCGCCAATCGCATCGGCCGGTTCTTTTGCGTTTAGTCAGGCGCGGGACACTCCGCGATTTACGTTCATCGCTACAAGTACATGCCGGTGCCCCAACGTTGGGGACGTCAGAGAGCCATAAATCTTAATGTTTCGACTGAGAAAAAATCGCCTTTCGTAAAGATCAAAGGAGTGTCCTTTCTGTACATGTACTATTATCTATTTTGTGTTTTAGTCTGGTTTCAACCGTGAGACTTGTTGGTTGTCAGTTATGTCGAAATGTTCAGTCAATAACTGCATAAATACCAACAAAAAAACTTGAAAAAAGATGGGATTTATTTCTTTAAATAATTTATTTTCATAACATAACGAAATTTGTGTAAACTCATTGTAATTTAATAGTTTTGAACATGTTTTAAATAATTATTTTTGTTAGTTCAAATGACAAAGTCGCGGAACATAAATCTAAGGAGTCGGTATACTTAGATACTTTTTTTATGATGTCGTTACCTACATAATTATGGTTTTCATTTTAAGATTTCCAAAAAATCCTCAGCGACGTGCAAAATGGGCTGCAGTCATAGCACGCGACAGTCGAGATGTTTTTTTTAAAACCAAACGACTCGCGTGTCGTTTGTTCGGCTCATTTTAATGATTCGGATATATTATAGGTTATACGACAAAAAATGGAAGACTGGAAACAGGTTTACTAAAACTGCCACACCTCTCATGAACGTACCTAAGCCCATTTCTTTCCATTACATATTTTAATTTCAATTACTTCCAATATACTTAGCTTTATCTTCTGCCTTCTGGCAAAAGGTAATTTATAGCATTAATGAACTATAATAAAATTCTATAATACAATCCCAACACATCATTTGGAAATGCGCAAATTGTTGCCAATTTTCATCATCATTCATTTTTGACCTTATATCTCGTAATACTCGTTTTATAGATGTCGGATGATCATGAGAGTGACGTTCAAAACCCATAGGATCGTTTTAGTAAAATCGACAGCTGATCTCTACTTGACTGTACGCTTACATTACATCGCAAAAAAGAAAGTATTAAAAGTAAAGGCAGGTCGAAAATACAATTATTTAACAAACTGAATCTATTTCAAGGAAACTAAAATGACTTCTTTTTATGGACTCTGTCAGCTGTACTATATGTACTTACGGAAATCTCATCAATTGTTTTGTGTATAATATTTGTACAAATATTTGAAACTATTCATTCCCCACTTGCAAAAAAAAGAAACCAGATTTATTTGTGCTTTCTGTTGAATTAAATAAAATTTATAACGCGACTCCATTCATTCGCTAAACGCTAACTAAAGTTTTGACGTGAGCAGTCAATTCACATTGTATGTCTCAATAAACTAAAAAGTATTTAATATTTTGATGTTGCTTTGCTAATATGGTGCTTAAGGTCTAAAACACTGAGTTCTTTTTTCATGAAATACCTTGATGCAGGGTATAAATTAACGCTATTAGCAACTACTGAAATGTACTAGAGCTGTCATTCTGGGGCTCTGAGGTACATTTCTTGGCATATTTGCTTGACATTGTGCATCTAGTTCTATATACTAAATCAATGGTTACTACAGATAACGGTAGTCTAACTTTTTCAACTACACTGCGTGATACTGATAACGGTAACAGGACATTTGAGATAAATATTATAAAGCATAACATAGTCCACAGCACTACGGTGGTATGGTTCAGTCCCACCCTACCCCCAGGGGTATTGTTAGGGGTATGGTGGGTCTGACATGAAAAAGGTCATATCGTTACTGAAAACTTATGGCACTTACGTCCTTTTCTTTAAGGGAGGCAGTTTTTTATAAATATCTCGAAAACCTTTGAACCGATCTTGTTCAAAACAAATATCGCTGAAAGAATTTTATAAGCCCTATTAGCATGATTTTTTTCATAATTTTAAAGTGCACGGTTCAAAAATTAGAGGGGGGGGGACACAATTTTAGTGACTTTCGGGGCGATTATCTCCGACTCTATTCACTTAATCCAAAAAATTGCTTAGAAACCTTATATTTATTTTGAAAGGCCTGTCGATTGATGTACCACACGTGGGCTTGCAATGAAAAAATAATTTTTGACTTTCAGTTTTATGTACGGAGTGCACCCCTAAAAAAATCTTTTTTAGTAATTTCATTGCAAAACTATTTAGCGGTTAACAAAATACACCCTATCCTCAAGTTTTTATTCAAGTACACCTTATGGTTTTCGAGTAAAATGCCTGTGACATACTGACTGTCCGTCAGACAGACAGACAGACATGACGAATCTATAAGGGTTCCGATTTTTGCCATTTGGCTACGGAACCCTAAAAATCACATCAAAACATGATTTAAAAACAGTATAAATCAAGGTCATGACTAGTATAGAGTGCGGATCGTAGTGACGTCACGAGGTATCATGTGGGCATCCCTCGGAGGGAAATTCCCGGTCGGTTAGGTCCCCCTCTGAGGGGTTTGTTGTGATCGTTACCAACTTGAATCGATTTATTTACTTTCGGGCCATTGTTAATCCATTTAAGTTCATTTTAAACAAATGTATGATAACTAACGGTAATTTTAATAGCTAATAGTAATATTAAATTATTAGAAAAGCGCTAAAAAACGTGTTGCCAAATTTTGACCATGAGTAGGTATGTCATGTTAGTCACGGGTGTATTGCAGCTAACCCGCTGAAATAACACTTGTTTCTATGTAATTATAAAGATTACTTACATGTCTACAAAAACTGTCATTCTGGCACTACATTCAGCACTAAACCCACTAATTTTCACTCGCGAACACCGACCGTGTCAAACGTGCCAGTGACTATTTTAGACTAACGACTAAATTGTTTTTTTCCTCCATTGGCCATTGAAGTTTTCGTTTGCTAACTGTCTCATTAAATTGGCTATACGTTTCAGTTTCAATGTATTAAAGCGAGATCGATACATGAATGCCGGTTTTATTTCTAAGAAAGTAAGCAAATCCATTGCGGCCCTCCGAGGGGCGCTCCACCGACCTGCAGGAGAAAATATGAAGCCCACAGAGGGATGAACACAGCTGAAGGGTTGAGGATAGTCAGTTTTCCAAAGAACTTGCAAGTAGACGCGGTTTCCTGTTCCGTCGTCGTTGTACGTCCCGTCGTCCACAGAAGGTTTCGTAAGACGAACAGACCTCAGCTCCAGCCGATTTTGGAGTTCAAGGCTCGATAAGACTTGTAGCCGTTATTTATTGTACAAAGTACGTATAAGAGGTAAATCTAGGCGAACATTTGTAACCATAGAGAAAACAATTGTGTACTCCATTCTGACAAAAACATACCTGTGAGAAATTACACCTGTACTTTTAAGTTCTGTAAGTATTTGATACAAGTGAGGTACTTATGTTGATAATTAACATCAGAGGCGAAATTGTTCACGCGAACCGCAGGTGAGCGTGATAAGGAAACCGAGGATGTAATTATCAAAGCTCACGCGTATTATACGACGTTTTACAACTCATTTTGCGAGGAAAAAAATATTTTCATAAGATGAAGATGTTATAGGCTTGCCAAATTATTGTCTTGACATTAAGTAAATCATTAAGATGACAAAAGGTTTTTACTCACAATTGCACATGCATCGCCAAGAATTTCCAGTGGCGTCCATTCTATTTATCACTTTTCTAGTCACCACGTGTCAACATTTTTGATACTAACGAAACACGCATAAACAAATTTTACAAATATTTGTGAAATAACCTATAATAGCTCGCAACAGTTTATTTTTCGTGAAGTTTGCGTAATGCGGGCACAGAAATCTCTAAACAGCCAATACAAAATAAAATAATATTTTCGTTTTAAAATGTTATCTGTATTTAATTTATGTAAAATGTTATCAAAAGTGAATAGTTTTACTAAATTTAACGTTTCTATATCATACACAAAAAGACATAGTCAATTAATTAACAAAAAGGATTTAATTGGTTTAGTCGACTAAGAATCCATTTGCCGAGAATTAAAAAAAAAACTGTACATTCTGTACAACCCGGTTAATTTAAGAATGCACCGTGTTCATGCATATATCTTGCTGCAAGGTGCCAACGTGACTTAATCGGGATATAACCATAACACACAAGTGTTGTAATGTTATAAAACACGCGTGTTTAATGTTTAATATCCAGGATTATGAGCCTAAAAGCAACACAATAAGAGGTACGTTATGAGCAATTGTGTTGAAAAACAATGTATGTACCTAATAAAGAGTTGTAGAATCTTGAGCGTAACGAGGGATTCAAGTGTCTTCGCCCAAGACGTAGATTATTGTAGGTACTGCCGAGGGGCACATACTGCATTTCACATCTTTGATTTAAAACTCTCATTTGAGGGCTATAGTGGCTACTACCTTTCTGAATAGCAAAAACACGGGAAAAAAAGTACGACTTAGGTCCCTTATTACAAGCAACAACTCTTTTCTGAATAGCAGATATGAAAAATCTATTTTTGTGCTGTTTATCACAAGTTTCAGTGCACGAGCGAACGAAAAAAAAACTTGAGGGATCAGGAGTATTTAGGAACCCATTCGTGACCATTTGACATCCCTGGCATACTATGAATTAGGGATATTCCCACTGTCACGTCTCCTCTCTTTCAAAAAAGATAGGATTGAACAACGTATACTTGTACGTATACGTAATATTCTAGCTACGTTCCCTTATGTCATTAAGGAAACTGGAATCGCATCCCAGGAAAACGTTATCATTATCACTTATAAAATTTATAAGTTAGATCAAATGTAAACTTTTGTCGGTGAAATATGTCCTAACGCTCGTCCGGAAAGTTACGCAACCCTCATTTCGTAGCTAGAATATTACGTATACGTTGTTCAATCCTATATTTTTTGAAAGAGAGGAGACGTGAAAGTGGGAATATCCGTTGTAGGTACCGCTAGTAGCCCAAGCACTTTATGTTCATTAGTATGGAAAAAATGGAAATTGCAGCTTTTTTGTGTGTAACTTACGTATTATCATTTCAGTACCTAATTACGTAGACTCAAAATCCACCAAAATATTAGTCATCAAAAAACCGATATATTTAACCAATTCCTGAAAAAAGAGGAAAAATATTGATAGATATTTTAATTTTTGTTTTGGCTAATTTACAGGCGCTCTTCAAAATAATAAATAAATCACACAAAATATAATGGACGTGTCATTTATTTTTATTTATTTACTTCCCGGTGGAAATTTTGGTGGATTCTTGGATAAGGCATGTTAGAATAACATTTGAAAATTAAACAAACAACAAAAAACGCTGTTATAAATTCATGTTTGAAAAAATTGTAATTTTCCTGGGGTACCATATGCATAAGCACAAAAATAAATCTGTGTCATAAAGGTAGGTATACCAATACTACATAACTAGGTACTGAACCTGAATCCGGTTACGGTTAGGTACAATTTTAATAACACATCGCTGAATTGTGAACTCTTAGACTTTCTGAACATTACAAACGGAACCGTCATCAATTCATTATAAAAAATTGACAATGATCATGACGGCAGAAGTTTACCACGTTGGAAAGTGGGGCGCGTAGGACCGCGTCACCGTTCGCGTGGCAAACTCCGAACGGCGACGCGTAACCACTTTTTAGCTAGCACCCGATGAAACCATACCCATCTCGTTCTTATTAGAGAGATAAGCGCTGCCCGAACGAGACGTAAACCCAACTATCTACGCCGCGGTAGCGAACTGCAAACTTTACTCAAGTCGCGACGCAGCGCGCGATTCAGTTGTCCCGTGATCATTGGAACGTTCGCGCGCACCTCTCTTCCCGAATAACTTTTCGTAAGTTTCGTTATGGCTCTCCGCTACGTGTTCGCCGTATTGGCGCTGGCCGGCGCCACGTTCGCTGGCTCCGAGGTCACCGAACTTAAGGTCGAGAACGTCTTCGTGCCCGAGGGCTGCACGCCCAAGTCGAAGAACGGCGATATGCTGACCATGCACTATACCGGCACTCTTGACGACGGCCACAAGTTCGACTCCAGGTAAACAGCGTTCAAATACTTAAAAATAGAAGCCACGCCGAATTCCGGTTACAGATAAGTCGTTGTACTGCCCGCTAGTCATAGCGTACAACAATTTCATTATCACATTGGGCAGAGAAAACTTTAACCTACTTTACGCTTATTTTGGCGCTCGTTAATCGCTGTGTTAATTTAATACACCTACACTAGGAGTAATGACTAAAATACTATAGTTATAATTGGTTGATTTTGTTCTTGCTGCAACGAAGTTCAAGTAGTTAGACTAAATATGCAAATGCGACAGTATTGAATTTGTTTGTTAATTTAAACGTTACAGGTGCCATTTGATGTGATAAATGAAATCGTTTTAGCCATCACAAGGCCGTTAATTTAGATAAATCACCCGATGTTAATATGATATTTATTATGAATGTTATGATAAATGCCCATCCCTCGGCACATGTGCTTCTGAACTAATATTATAATGCCAGTACCGAGTTTTTGCTCGCGGGAATAACTTAAACTCATAATTGACTTTAAATAAGTTAAACTTTTTCCGTATTAATTAATGCGATTAAATAGGGTACAAGAATATAATCCAAAGCACTTTCTGACAAAGTGTACAGTCAGTAGCAGATGTAACTAGGTACTTACGTAATTTTTTGCGTAAGTACACGCTCAAATGATAGTCCTTAGTCTCTTGACAAGACGTAGGTAATGTTGAGCATTTGGTCCGCGTAGCTAATTTTGCTGCCGACTCTACCTAAGTTGTCACTTTGGGGTTCGGTGAAATGTCCGATTTTAGAAAGTAAGAAAGAAAATCCATTTGTTTAACGTGACAACTTAGTTACACAATAAAAAAAGAACAAGCAAAAGAAAATACGTAAATACGAGGACGTTAAACAAGATCCCCACTCAGCATAAAGCCACGGCAAGACTCGGCTATCATACCTGAGGGCCTAATGTTTTAAAATTAACAAACCAAAAACTGTAAAAACCATCTGCGTTTTACATTGGTTATTAATTTATGTCCTTGTTTGTAATGATAAATTATATGGATTTATAATTACAAAGAAAAAAAACATTAGATCGTTTTCTACACATATATTGCTTCTGAACTATAGATAGCTGTTACAGTACCTACATGTACAAAGTAGTAACTAACATTTTGGCAGTACCGTCGGGCAACGAATCAAAATTCAAAATGAATCTAAATCATCATTATTTTCTTTTTTGAAAGAGTGATGTTCCGTTTTGTCAAAATATAATAAATGTGTCTCAAGTATATTCAATGCAGAGCGTAGAGAGGGATTCTATTGTAGAATCTTGAGCGTAACGAGAGATTCAAGTGTCTACGCCCAAGACGTAGATTATTGTAGGTACAGTACTGCCGAGGGGCACATACTGCATTTCTCATCTTTGATTTAAAACCCTCATTTGAGGGCTACGGTGGCTACTACCTTTCTGAATAGCAAAAACACGGGAAGAAAAGTACGACTTAGATCCTTTATTACAAGGCAACAACTCTTTTCTGAATAGCAGATCTGAAAAATCTATTTTTGTCCTGTTAGCGCAAGTTTCAGTGCACGAGCGAGCGAAAAAAAAAACTTGAGGGATCAGGAGTATTTAGAAACGCATTCGTGACCATTTGACATCCCTGGCATACTATGAATTAGGGATATTCCCACTGTCACGTTTCCTCTCTTTCAAAAAAGATAGGATTGAACAACGTATACTTGTACGTATACGTAATATTCTAGCTACGTTCCCTTATGTCATTAAGCAAACTGGAATCGCATCCCAGGAAAACGTTGTCATTATCACCTATAAAATAAGTTAGATCAAATGTAAACTTTCGTCGGTGAAATATGTCCTAACGCTCGTCCGGAAAGTTACGCAATTGGGTAAGTGCCTACTAGTTTTCTCGTGTGTAAATATACATATAACATCGGTGTCGGTAATTCGGTATATGAAACCATCAAATTATTAGAATTCTTCAAAGATCACGAAAAAGAAAAGTTATTATTTCGTCCAAGAGAAGAGTGAATAAAAGGTTTCCAACTTACCAATATGATTAATCATCAATCCTCCTAGCTTTGTTCCCGGTTATGCCCTTAGTCGGGATATCGGCTATAATTAGGAGGTTTAACGGGACTCACTTTTGTTTAAAACCAGACGGTTCCAGTCATATCATAATGATGATAAAACAAAAACGGAAATAAAAACAAAGAAAAAAATAAGTGTGTCCTTAGTATTATTGGCAGAAATGTATTAGTCTACTTCGGAGTCTTCGGACCATAGTTAGGAGGTGAAATTCAGGTTTTTCCTAAACTACATTCAGCTCGGACTATGCCAGTTCCCCTCAGGGCTATAACCACGATTATTACTTAACGCCATATTTCCTTTAAGCACTATACGAGTATCTATGTAGTTCTGTTTTTTAAACGCATTTCGCAGTTGTAGTTTATCTCCTGGATCGCTTTTTATATAAGTAGCTACAATTTGCAATATCAATATTTGCCTCCCTTTCTAACATGCATGTACAGTCAGCAGCAGAAGTAGTTAAGCATTCCAAGTGGTCACAATGAGGTAATGTCATCCATTTATAATCTGCCTGTTGTCTACAAGCTATAAAAAAATTAAGCGAAAAAGGTGCTTTGCGAGTAAAGATATTGTCTAATACAAAAATAAACGATTAGGATACAAAGCGAAAATTTAATACATGATCGATGTGAATTGCGACTAAAACTAATAGCGACAAAAAAAACAGGATAAAGACTCAACGCTTATAGTTAAATGCACGATCGAGGTGAAATGAGACTAGAAATAATAGCGACAAAAAAAATACGATTGAGACACAACGCCATAATTAATTATAGGATCGAGGTGAAATGCGATCCGGTGAATAACTACAAGTAATTTATGCTTATGAGGTAAAGCACTAACAAACGTTTTCGGGTCGGGGATTTAGTTCGCAGTTAATATTTTAGACGGTAACTTCGTGTAACTGGAAAACAATGTAAGGGATTTTTTAATCCACAGCTAAATTAAACGAGGTTACTGCAATAATTATTAGCTGTGTTACTTAACCTAGGGGAGTACCTATAGTAAGGCATGGCATGGTTGACATTATATCACTTATCGTTGTCGATAAAACATCTGTCACTATCGCACTCGCATACTTGTCGGAACGTGAGGGATGTGTGAGGGATGTCTCATCCACGGCGATAAGTGGTAAAATGACAATCATGTTACGCACATGAAAAAAATGAACTGCTGAAAATAACTGAAAATATATATGGTTTCCTTTGACGATTATTTTAGAACATTAAATATAATGTCAAAAACTACTTGATATTATGATGCATACCTTATCCGTAAAAGTTTTTGTGCCTAACTGATAAATTTAAATCCGAGCCATGACTTGTGAGCTATTAAGACAATAGGGTATTGTTCAGATTTTCAAAATTGTAAACTGATTTCGTAGGCGCCACGGCAACATTTTAAACTTGTTTCATCGTATGCAATTTCGTGAACGCAGTCTTTCCACCTAATTTGGAAGTTCGTCTCATTTAAGTTAAATTCGCCCGTGCAGCCGGCATTGGTAGGTACGTTGGAATTGCTACAATTCAAGAAAATGTGGCGTGTGATTATCTCAAAAGTTGAAAACTCCCAACTCTTGTACAGAGAACACATCCTTTAATTACGGACGCTTCATTTTAACCGTAGGCGCGTATTGTAACAAACAAGTTTAACCTATTAGGGAGTTCCTGGTTTTCATAAAAAGTTAGCTTTTATATAGTCTGCAGCGGTAGAATCTCGTTTAATACGTCTTTGTAAAGATTTTTAGTGTTATTCTTCCTTCACTGGTCCTTTGTTAGCTTACTAATATATATACCTTACCTATACCTTCAGGTACATTCTCTTATACTCCCGCACAAAAAATAGGTAACTGAGCTCTTGAGGTAAGAATAATATGAATCTTTTATACTGCCATTAGAAACCAGCATGGTTTAACGATTTCCTTTAATATTCTGCCAATTATGCGTAACCGGAATAAACCTAGTTTCATGGTTTCCCTTTTTCTTGTGCAATGCAATGCAATAGTTATTTACGATGCAAGTGCCGAAAATAGGAAATTCGCAACGAGTGGTGATAAATTAAAACACGACCGAAGGGAGTGTTATAACTCGACACGACATGTGAATTACCTATTCGCACGTGTATCGTACAACGTTTTACTGTAAATACATATGGCTCTTTAAAGTTTTGACATATGCACGGAAAGTGCTGTTTTCCGCACTAGTGCGGAAAAGTAGCACCATGTGTACTGTAATAGTACATTACGTAACTAGGGCGGTGAATTCATGAAGGTGAGGGCCATAAATATGCGCTCTGGGGCTTTACGAATTACCGCCCGTGTTGAGTGCAGAATTTTACGTCTTCATCTGGCCACAATGCGAGTTTTCCCGTACGCGCAGCGTGCAGTAAAACTTGCATTATGGCCAGGTGTGATGTAATAGTACATTGTGATACAAGTGAGGTATGTTGATAATTACGTCAGAGGCGAAATTGTTCACGCGAACCGCAGGTGAGCGTGATAAGGAAGCCGAGGATGTAATTATCAAAGCTCACGCGTATCATACGACGTTTTTCAACACATTTTGCGAGGAAAAAATCATTTTCATAAGATGAAAATGTTATAGGCCTGCCAAATTATTTACTTTACATTAAGCAAATCATTAAGATGACAACAGGTTTTTACTCACAATTGCACATCGCCAAGAATTTCCAATGGCGTCCATTCTATTTATCACTTTTCTAGTCATCACGAGTCAACATTTTTGATAATAACCAAACACGCATAAACAAATTTTACAAATATTTGTGAAATAAATAACCTAGAATGGTGCCCAACAGTATTTTTTTCCTGAAGTTTGCGCAGGTGGGCACAGAAATATCTAAACAGCCAATACAAAATAAAATTATATTTTTGTTTTAAAATGTTATCTGTATTTAATTCATGTAAAATCTTATGAAAAGTGAATAGTTTTACTAAATTAAATGTTTTCATATCATATACAAAAAGAAATAGTCAATTAATTAACAAAAAGGTTTTAATTTGTTTAGTCGAGTAAGAATCCATTTGCCGAAAATTAAAAAAAAAGCTGTAGTTTCTGTACAACCCGGTTAATTTAAGAATGCACCGTGTTCATGCATATATCTTGCTGCAAGGTGCCAACGTGACTTAATCGGGATATAACCATAACACACAAGTGTTGTAATGTTATAAAACACGCGTTTTTAATATCCAGGATTATGAGCCTAAAAGCGACACAATAAGAGATACGTTACGAGCAATTGTGTTGAAAACGTACTTTATGAAATAAAATACCAGATTTACCTTGACTCTTACGAGTATACGCTGGCCTATTTTAAATTATCATTTTTTCATCACACTTGCTCGTCAATGGCGTTATTACTTGCGAGCCTACAGAGCAGTTATAGCCGTTTTACCTCCCACGGGGTGTTAAGTTTAGTTTTAAAATATAGAACCCACTCATACTTCACTTCGGACTGAGGATGTTTCCAATCAGCCAAGGTGTATTTCATATCTTCAAAAGTTTGCTACAACTAACTTTTAATGTGTATAAAACATATCTTTATATTAAATTTGTCTGCAATTCAATGTTTAGTATTTATAACAAATGTATTTTTCATCACACTTGCTCGTATAATGTTTTTAAGTATTTTCAAATCGTGGCTGTATACCGAAGGTTCTTTGCCATACGCGCCTCACGTCAAATTCAACAAAATGGACGACTGACATGTTGCAGTTTTTATTACGATTTGTATTAATTTCATCTAAAATTTATTTGTTTCCTCGCAAATGTGATGAAAAACATTGTGTATAACACGGGGGCGTAAGAATATTGCAAACTCGAGTCATCAAAAGCCCTCCGCCTTCGGCGTCGGGCTTCTGATAGACTCTTGTTAGCAATATTCCACTTACGCCCCTCGTTAAACAATGTACTATAATACCACAGATGAGAGATTGGTTTTTTAAATATTGTACATAAATTGTTGAGCATATCTTGAGTTGGATAATATATAATGGTGAAACTAAAACAAGTGAAATGCCTGAAGTAACCTGAATGTTTGTTTTCCTTTAAACAAAAACTCGTCGTCGTATTTTTAGTGTTCCGTACCAAAAAAGGTAAAAAAGGAACCCTTATGGTGCGACTCCGTCCGTCTGTCTGTCTGTCTGTCACAAAGTGAAATATATATCTCACGAACTACTATCAATCAGGTTAAGCTATCAATTTGAAATGGAATGGTTATAAATGAGAGTAATCCACGTGCATGGAAAATGAAAAATTTAAATATACATTTAAATTTTCTATGAAAAATTACGAATATCAGGAGGGGGCAAAAAAAATATTCAACTATTAGGTCAAGTGGGGTATCGTTTAAAAGGGCTTGAGTTGCACTTTTTGAAACAGTTTTGTTTTTCTACATTGGTAAAATTTCGATCTACGAGTATGAATATGAAGGAAAATGTAAATTTATCTCCTCATCTCCGAAGTTATCCAAGCGAAAAATTTGAAATGAATACCTACTTGTGATTGAGATAAATATAAATATTACTGGTAAAGTATTACTTTTTCTGTATATAGAGTATTTTTTGTTTTATTGTCAAAAATAATTTCCTAGTTAAGTTTGCAATTTAATCAGCTTTATGAGTATTTTTTGTTTTGAAATTCCTATAAGACTATAATAGTAGTACTCTCTTTCAAATAAAAAAATGATAATCGAGATTGGTTCACGCGATAAACAATAATCGCTAAAACACCAACATACATACTACGCTGATTGCTTGGTAACGTGTAAGGGCACGTTAGTACCAAATGGGGCCGATAGATGGCGCTGACCCCATCCCAACTTTGCGCTGAATGAATAGGATTGGGACGGATATGTTTAAATAGCAGGTCAAAAAAAGATCGCGATTCAACTGTCTTGATAGTTCGATGATCTTGGTGTAAAAGTTATTCGTTGTTTAAAATTGAATTCTGTTGTGTTGGGTTAAAATAAGTACCTAAGTGAAATATTGGGACATTTACTTTACCTTGAGTTAATTTTTAGTTTGTACGGAACCCTCGGTGCGCGAGTCAGACTCGCACTTGACCGGTTTTTTTCAATCACACGTCTAGTTGGTAATGACGGAACCTTGTATGCTATTAAGGGGAATCAATTATTCAAATCAGTTTGCGTGTGAGCTAGGGATTTGTTTTAGCCGAGTCTTGTTATCACCATTTTGCTTTTGTCTTCCAAGTTGCCTCTCTTTATTTTTTATTCGGTTCTTTGTTAAAATACTATGATTCGAAAGTGTGTCCCTGTTTCTCTAGAACTCGAAACGTGATCAAACAACAATAATGATCTGTCTTGGGAACTCGTTTTTCAATTATATTTTTAGCCGTATAGTGTTTTAAAAACGCTGCCTTATAATTTTTACGAATTTTGCAAACTGTGAGATCATTTTGTTCTTAACTTTTTACCATCAACTTAGGTACCTTGAATGTACCTAGTAAATTAGAATAGCCAGATCGACAGGAGAGATCCACCTTAATAATAAAAGAATGCAATCTCCAGCGATTTCTTAATCAAGCCAATAAGTCGAGTCAAGACGTCCAATTTGTTATGTTCATAGCATGTGCAAGGACCAAGCTTACTTTGCATTAAATTTTTTAAAATACGAACAATTTATTGTATGTATTACGTTGATATCTTGCCACAGAATAAATAATAGCACTGTGATCTTACTTAATAAGTTTGTCAATCAAGTTTATTGTGCAATGATTGCTATTCATCTTGCTGTAACTTCATGTTGATGCAGTTATTTATGATGGGCAAATATTGGCCTTAATTGATATGTCAAAGGTCACATGTTTTCAATGTTTTAATATATATATATATATTTAGTAGCATTTAATTTAATTATTTATATTTATTATATCAGTATCTGATAAAATGGACTTGTTCCAGATTTACATTTAATTTAATTTCAATTCAACGGAAAGTTTTAGCAGCAGGAGCGCTAAGCTTACATAATCCGTGGCTATATTGCGGCGTAGCATCACATAACTTGATTTTCACCGGCTTGCGTATTTTACTAGAATATAACAATAGCACTTTATCCTTCTGCTTTTGTCAAAAACTTAGCGAATTAACTTCGTTATGCTAAATAGCAACGTTCGTCACTACTCATAGTGATCAATCGTCCTTATCTGTTTGTTTGTTAATCTGCGCTGCGCCTATGGCATTTTTAAAGATTAAGAATGAAATAAATATGAAAATAGGGATATCCCAATGACATGTCGGTGACATGACATTTTGAATCTCGAATCGGGCCCCTGGCTCGTTGGTATTTAAACACGATAACGACGGTTTACAATGTACCTACCTGTAATAAGAAATACTTAAGGATAAAAAGATGAATGAAGTGTATAAGGAAGTGATCTTTTTCGGAATAGTCAATTAAATCTGGTGGCATTTACAAGTACATAAAAAGTGATAAGTGCTTTATATTTCGAAAGTTTATGAGAAGTCTTGTCCGAAGGTAGACGGGTATGACTCCGCCTTTCCATAAGCTGCTAAAACCAGTATCTATACAAGTATATAGATGGGTGTTTCGTATTTATTATAACTGCGGCAACTGTGTCTACCCGTGGTTACTCCCCCTTAGCAACAACTTGCGTACTTTAGGTAGTACCTACATATCTTAGTAATTAATAAAATTTACTGAAATACCTAAAATAAAACCCGTGCGAATGAAAACTTAATGACTCGAACTGAGAAACTTGAAGCTATTCTATTTACGAGTTTATTTGAAGTGTTCTTGATGTCTATGGAACTGGAGATATTTACCATCACACATTTAAACTGCTCTTACAGCATCTCATGAAACGTAGCATAAAATCGAAACTTTTAGGTCTGGGAAACCGTTTTCTTTTCGGCACACATCTCCCTCGGGATACATATATGCACTGCTCATTCGGAACTAGGTATGCATGTTGCATTCCCTATTTAAATACTTAACAGCGAACCTACACTTTAAGTTACAGACATTTTAAACCCAAGGCGCGATGCATGAAGATTGAAATTACATTAATCGCTGTTAGGAGATAATGCTATTCAGTTTTCAATGTGTGAATTGTTTAGGTGACTCCTCCGTTAAGGTCAAGTCTATGACATTTTACTGCAACTGTTCAAAAACTACAGACTACCTATTTTTGTGGTGTTTCCTAATAATATGCTTCTTTTGCATGATGTATGCACCTAGGTAGGTATGTAATACACGAGTCGTCTCTATTACGTAACGGCAACCGTCAAAAACATTTAGTAGATACGTGTTTATTCTTTATCACGTAGTACTTAAGTAGTATAAGTATAATGTTGTTTTTTTAAATTAAATTCATTTATTAGAATGTTGACGTTAATAGAAAATTCAAATCTAAATGTAGGTCTAAAGACTACCTAGTTCACTTAAGTGTTTATTGCATTGCCTAATTAAATACAGTTTCATGTTTTATAAAAGTTTCCGGCACCTTATCTACATATCTAATAGCCAAAGTACATATTGTTATATTGTTGTACGGTCGGTTAAATAGTGAGAAACCGAGGAGGCAATTACACTGCACCTTTCACTGCCATTGTTCTAAATCAAATGCAGTACTTTCCCGGAAAACGCGTAAAACCTACAGTGACAATAGAATGAGAATACCAAACACCCGCATAGAAGCAGCTGGCTTCTAAACAAAAACGGCCTTTTTTAATACAAGACTTGTGTGAAGATACGGTTTTTTATGTCACCACGGCACGGCCGTATTCTAAGGATTTTTACGACTTTTTACTTCCACCTGGAATGCCGCGCACCTTTGATATCCTTTCTAGTATTCTGTTCTATACCTACCTATACATATATTTATGAGCTATGTGTTTTTATCCTACTAGCTTGTGCTCAGGAGTGCGCGCGAGTCGAAGTCGTTTATTTTATCGCACTGCCATGCAAAGGGCAGTCGAGCAATGTAGTTTTTTTTTGTAGCGGCCAAGGATGGATTTCAATAATCGTTTAGAGGACGTAATACGCTTAGATATATAAAATTAAACGTGTTAAACAATATCGTAGCAAGGATATTTAAGTTTGAAGTTTTGTTTATAACTTTTCATATCCTGTGAAATTATATATTGTAAATATCTCGGCTCCGATGCATTTTAGTGTATTTCATTTCATAACAAAATATGTTTATTTTGTGTAGATCTACCCCTTTCCGCCTATGGGGTCTCGTATGGGCCCAAGCTTCACAACTCACAATCGCTTGAGCACGTTGCGCGTAAAAAGGCAGCAGACATGTGTTAGTAGACTGCAGTCGCGGCGAGTGAAAGTTTTCCATGGGGAACCCGGAACAAAACAAGAAATTAAAGAGTTTAGAGTACCTATATCTTAGGCTGCCCTAAAAAATATTTTTTAGGCTAGCCGGTGGGAGTCGTTTTGTATGGGCGCTCCGCCGCTGCTACCAGTCTACACTACTATGTAAAACGTCAGTAATAATTGATAGGTAATTGTACAAGCAAAAGTAACATTTCACTTAGAAAAGTTAACATACGGAAGCACACCATTCATAAGATCACGACAGCCACATAATGCCGCGATAATCTTAATGTGTTGACCACATGAGTATTTTTACGTAACATGTATACATTACTTATGCAATATGAATCAACTTACCCGTTTGCGGCATGGAGAGAAAGCAGGGCCGGTTCCATCCGCGATATTAGACAGGCAGGGGGCACATGTCCCTACTTTCACGACTGCTCTTTAGTTTAAAATAAATAATTTACTTTAAAAACAAAGTTTGAACCGACTTCAATTTAGTACTCCGCCAACCCACGAGAACATTTCCACATTTATTTTCCAATTTACCACGTGAACTGATTTCCGAGAGCAAATGCGTTGATTATTAGAGGAAAAAACCCAATCGCTGTATGTGGCCCGATCATCGTCGACTTCCGTCGATTCCACAAGGATCACCTTTGGCACTTCATTAGTTGCTATTTCAAAGGAAACTTATCGTAATATGTGACGTAGGTACTTTTGTACTTTTAAGTACATAATTGAGGAATTCTATAAGTCATCTGTGGCCTTCATCATCAATTTCAATCCACCAAATTTTTGATTTCCGGGTACATATTTACACGAGATATAATAGAAAATACCAAAATCACTACACGCGTGCCTAATATAAATGAGGAGTTCCCCCAATTCCTCATGGATCCCAACATCCAACTACATTTTAGAAAGACCCACCTGAAAGCATATACATTACAAACAAACAAAAAAAAACGAATCGGCTCATCAATGACGGATTTCTGAGGTACCAAACATTGAAAGAAAAGACAAGAAAAAATACAACCGAATTGAGGACCTCCTCCTTTTTTTGAAGTCGGTTATAAATACAGAAACATTAATGTGGGGCCATGCCTTCCTCGGTCAAACCTTGACCTGACCTTTTGTAATAAGGACATATCTTTAAATAAATTATATGAACCTTGAATAAAAAAAAAAAACAAACGCAATCACTTCGATCCAGTGTGCACCAAAGAGAAAGTCAAACCCGACAAGCTCTTTTATAGACAACTTAATGATATAAATGAAGTTTCTCTTCGAAAGGCGCTTAGACATTCAGAGGATGTCCTTAGAGAACGGTTGGCATATCAATTAACACATATTTGACAAGGAAGTGGTACATACCTCCATTGGAGGACATCGGACGTCACGAAAAGAGTGCGATATGGTTTTAATGATTGTATGTGATTACGATTACGTATACAGAGAAGAACAATTACATATAGGGTCCATATAATCCTGTAACGTACAGCCAGATAATCGGCGTCCATTACTTATCTGTCTCATTTCTAAAGAGAGAGAAAGACGTGACCGTAAGGGATATAAGAGGAAATTGGGACCAAAATAATGATTAATTACCAAAAACTCGAGACTACACATAGTATTATATCAATATATTATTAACCTGCGGCTGACTGAACAAGTGTAGGTACGTAATATGAAATTCTCGCAAAAGTGACCTTAACTTCCCCTAGCTGTACAAACTTGGGTTAATATAGTACTTTGGTTTAAATTGGCGGATACAGCGGCTCTTCTGGTAACTAATAATTACGTCATTCTACACCGTCTCCGGAGAGGTGATCACTGATCACGTACCATTCTGTAAGAGATTTCAATGGTAATTTTCCTACACATAAAGTGAGATGTAAATCTACCTACGGCTCTAGCACGATAGGTTTTATCGTAAAGGCGAAAATGTATGATGAAACATGACGATAAAACGTATCGTGCTTAGTGCCTCTAACGCACGTAGAAGTACAGTACAATGCGTAATGGACCAGGTGGATTACGTTGCAGGATTTGTTTAGGAACGTACGTATTAAAATTATCCACGTTTATACTATATGGGCCTCATAAGAAGGCTCAAAGTCACCCAAAGGGCAATGGAGAGGGCCATGTTGGGAGTTTCTCTGCGTGACCGCATCAGAAATGAGCCGATGGCCGTTTTGGCGGAAAGGTTCTCGAGTGGCGACCACGTACCGGAAGGCGCAGCGTGGGTAGGCCCCCGACAAGGTGGACTGATGGGAATGGTTTTTTTTTGACATTTTCCTTCATAGATCGAAATTTTACCAATGTAGAAAAATAAGAAAAACTGCTTCGAAAAGTGCAACTCAAGCCCTTTCAAATGATACCCCACTTGACCTAATAGTTGAATATTTTTTCGTGCCCCCCGTAATTTTTCATAGTAAATTTAAATGTATATTTAAATTTTTCATTTTCCATGCACGCGGATAACTCTCATTTATAATCATTCCAAATTTCAAATAGCTTGAGTAGTTCGTGAGATATTTCACTTTGTGACAGATAGACAGACGGACGGAGTCGAACCATAAGGGTTCCTTTTTTACCATTTTTGGTACGGAACCCTAAAAAGGAACTATAATAAACGCTATTGAGATTCAACATGCAAGGCGGAAGTTACTGGCCTAGATCAAGGCATAGGAAAGTTTTCGGTGCATTTTTACTCTGTTATGTGCAAGTTCAGTTATGGCAGTATCAAATCTTGGCCACGTCTTCATTAGTTTTAATTGCTAGGATAGCTATTCTCCCTGACATTCTGATATTAAGGCAGAAATAACCATGCATCTCAAAGGCTATTACATAATAATGTGTACGGTTATGTATGAATTAGATAGACATTATTTGTTAGACGTAACTATTTTGGTCGAGAGTCCAACACGCATTAATTAAGTAACCGACGCTAACGCAAATTAAGTATCTACGTATCATATGCATAGGACCCGAGTCATACTTGATTAAGTATTTGCTTAGAATATGAATGCTAAATTGTTTGTCTACTTAAACAAATACTGTACAAATGCTACATCGGGTCGGTGGAAATGCCTTCTATGTCAAGACTTAGTACCTATATTCGGCCTCTCAACCGAATGACTTTCATAATATAGTAACTAGTATGTGCTATGTCGCAGAAAAATGTGTTTTGCTGTAAACTAATAAAGTTTAAAACGCGAGACGCGCGTCTTGGGAAATGTCAATAACGCGATCGTGACGAACCGCCCGTAACAATATTTACGGGAATACGGTCATGGTCTCAATGTACATTGTACATGTAACAAGCCTTCGCGGTTGCCAAGCGCATCGCCAGCTACCAGTAAAAGTCTGTCTATAAAATTCACAGTGTGGGTAACCAAGTTGTCTGGCCAGCCATTTGGGGCTCCATAAGTCCATGACCGTAGGTCTTCAATATAACATGTTTGGCGGCCTCTTCGTGTAACGTCGCTTGCCAGGGTTTAATTTTAATCGTATATGCATCAATTATAAGTTAGACGCGAACGTGTATCACCGTAGTAATTTTGATGATACAACGATTAACGCTTTGCGGCCGGTTAGATGAGATGCTTAGTTAGGAACTAATTTACAACTTCCCAGATCCACTATACGATACCTAGTGGAATATAGTGCCTAAACTCTTAAGTAAGCCGTCTATCACGGTCATGCGGGCCCTGTATGTACAGTCGTGGTTTAGTTTGTATGCATAGGCACTGTTTTATATATACGTGTGTTATGTTTACATAGCTAACTAACCTACACATATAATACCTTCTTCCTCCGTCTTTCGCGGCGTTTGGACTACAGAGCAGATCTGCAGGGTAATTAAATTATGGGTTTTCGAACGAGTGTTCATGTTCACCTTTAAAATATGACAGTTGACATGACATGTCCTACCTAACCATACAGAAAATTGCATGTATATACAGTGTATATTATAAATAAAAAAATAGCAATGGCCGCACCCGTTCAGTTGTTATCCTAATCACGACAGATGCGTCAGAAGATAATACATATGGAGAATAAGCACATAATAGATAATAGTACAAGTAGAAGAGTGCCCCTTCTGTACTTGTACTATTATCGATTCTGTGATCTTTACCAAAGGCGCTTTTTTCTCAGCCAAAACATTAAGATTTAGGGCCCTCTGACGTCGTCGACGACGATGTCGACGTTCATCGCTACAAGTACGAGTACATGCCGGTTCCCCAACGTCATGTGCTTGTAGCGATGAACGTTAATCGCAGAGTGTCCCGCGCCTGGAATACTACGGACTTCGGTGCAGCGGCACAGGCAGCGGTTAGGAAAGAGCCTCCGTCTTTGGATGGCGCGTTAATCTCGCGGTTGTTGTCTACGAGACTACAGAGTTAGAGGGCTTCGGAGAATTTCTAACAGTTCAGAAACTAGAATCTAAGCCAATAATTACGTTAACAGCGGAACCGGGTCCATTGGTCTGGTCTTCTCGGAATTGTGATCTATGTTTCAATTTCCTTGACTGTATTGTGCTATGCTACTTCTATTCAGTTAAATACTCGAAACTGAAACTCCAGCTTAGCTTCGGTCCAATCAAAGAGTTAGTAATGGCGGCATCAATGCCTCACATGTTAACTCGGCGATCGATCAGACTAATTAGTAAAACCATTGGAGTTAATGGATTGCTGCAATTCTAAATTCGTAATAGTTAGGTACGATTAAAATAAATTGTTTATGAAGTATTATTATTTATTTAGTTCACACACATTGTTTTATCCCCTTTAATTCTTTATTATTGCTACTACCGTGAAACATGCCTACTTTGACACCGGGCAAAACTTTGGCCAAAAAGCTAATTTTAAACAAATCTGGTAATGAATGAAAACAAAACATATTTATTTAACTTACTGTTTTTAGTAGAAACTAGATCAGATTTATGACTTTACTTTGAGTCATACATGTCTTTAACTTCAGCCAGGAGCTTGCAGCAAATTGTGAAATGAGGTGTATGGATTTGTACGGCAAAGTTGAAAATACCTAGGTAATATTGCCCATCTGTACTGTGTAAAGCTTTTCGTAGTTAAGACCAAGATGTAACAATGGAACGCCATGTTTGCCCAATATATTGAACTGAGTCTTGTCTCAACATCGTAAGAGCTGAAGTTGCGTCAATAATTCGACATGGTCAATATTGGCAAAAGCCCAGATAACCCGCGATCAAAATCGATAAAAAAAATGTACTAGGTGTTGCTTAAAAAACATTGCTTCTCATAAACTAATGCGAAAACACGAAAACAATGCTAGGTAATTCGAATACTGGCCAGCACTTTAGCTTAAAACATATACGAGTAGCCGCGGCCTCCATTAAAAGACACTGCGACCCCCGCGGGGGTCGCAACCCACAGTTCATCATTCATTGCTTTCCAAACATAACAATACTAATGCTTTTGCGATTTAAAATGATTTTCCTAGAAGTCGCATCACGATTAACGCACCATTTTTGTATCCCATACACGTACACAGACGATATTGAGCGATTCTGAATGGCTTCAAAGCACACTACACTACACATAAAGTAATGCACTTGACATAAAGTAATCAATATATAATATATTTAACTTCTCCATCTTACAAATATTCTACATTTTTAAAGGCGAAAATTTAAATGTATCTACGAGTACCTACCTACTTAAATGTTTTACTAATCTGAAAATCTAAATCTACATTCATGTAATTTTATGTAATGTTTTTTTTACTCTTGATTTTACATAAATATGTGCGAGCTGTGGTGACCTATAAGTGGCTAAGCATCTTACTCAGATTTTTTATATTTGAGTGAAATGTATTGTTCAGATGTGTTATCCGTTGGTGGTCCTTAAATAAATAAATAAAGCTAGACCTGAAAAAGGGACGTAAAGAATTGATGGATCTCTGCGTATGGTAGGCTGGGCATTCACTGATGGCGCTGCGGCATGGTGTGTTCCACTTCCAATGTCGAATTTTGACATTCACGATCGTTTTAACTTTTGGATGGCGCGTTGACGCGTCGCGCTATGGGGTTTCCATCCGTTCGGATATCCAACGGGTCACGCCAGCTATTTAAAAACAGTGCAGGTCTGACATTCATAAACCGTATTTCGTGCAATCCGGCTTGTTGGAGCGCTAGTGAACGGCCAGCGTACAAACACGTTCTAGCAATTTTGTATGAAGTAACTCATAAATATATTCTCTCTCCGAAAGCATCGAACGTTCGGCTCGGGTCGATGGTAGTCAGTTTAAACGTTTAATATAATTCTGCATTTGATTGGCTGAATTGATTCTAATAATAAATCTAGTCTTATTTGAACAATCGCCCAGACTAAACGGGATTAGCAGCTAGCGACGAACAATTGTCGAATTCTATCGGGATACGATTCGACACTCTGTATATTGAATTTGAGTATAAAGTTTGCGGTTCCATTTGTTATTAGTTATTGTAAATCAGCCTTTTTGGCCTCCTCTGACGATGAAGAGTTTAATTGGAAACACATTGACTGAAAATACGAAAAACTTGTTCGTCTGGCCAGATAATATATACGTACCTATGTAGTCGGTGTTGGCCAACAATCGAACTCGCCTAAAAAGGATATGTACTTTTTTAGACTGACTATTTAGTTGTATAGGTGACGAGAGTATAGGAAATGGGTTCTCAACAAAACTCACATCCACAGCTCGGGCTTCGTCATGCCTATAGTTTAGTTACCAAATCGCATACAGCACATATTCCCAATTTACAACGCGGTCCGTCAAAATGCTTGTTAATTAATGGTTTCCAGGATAAAAACTATCATAAATAATAATGTCCTCCGGGACTCAAAATTTCATCTAAATCGGAGAAAAAGACAGACAGATACACTTTCGTATTTATAATATTAGTATGGATTAAATGACTATCGTAATACTGGTGTCTACATAAGCAAAGCAACTGTAGGTATCTCTGAACACATTGAACCCGAAGGGCTAGGGCTCGTATCCGGACGACCGCGCCAATTGCGGTCGCGACGCTTTCATTAACAATTTTGATTACTTTGCATTTGTGTTGCGCGGACACCGATAGAAAATTAATGAGGAACTTCCCCATGAAAGAAATTAAGTTCCGAATGTGGACGAATCAGAAAAGATAATTAATTGAGTAAACACGACGGGCGAGAACGGCCGGCGCCTCTGCTCTGAGAGCTTAAATGAAGAATATATAGCTAGTAGCCACACCGTAAGCTAAATTAAGTTGCTTTAAAATAGCTCGGTCATACACAGTGTCTAAATCTAAACAAACTTCATGTGGTCAGTACTTAAGAGCTTACGTGCATATAATACAAATAATGATTTTGTCGCATAATAATTATAGGTATACTTCCGCCCGGGACTATACTTATGATGCGTGGCCCCGGTATAGGTACAAACTATCCTATATTTTAATCCAAGCTATAAACCATCTTCGTACAATATTTCATCCAAATCGGTTAAGCCGTTTAAGCGTGATTGAGTAGCGAACGACTGAACGTCGAAACATCCAAACTTTCGCATTTATGATATCAGTAGGATTACGCCGTTAGGCACTTGTCCCACCGCCGGCGATTAGAGAGTACTCTCATAGTAATTCTTACTCACTTTTACTCGCGCGAGTAAGAATTACTTACTAGTGCCTTAATCGCAGATTTAGAGTCCAATCAGAAATTAGGCTTTCTAGCCCTGAATGTAGACAATGTCAAAGACGCGAACCTAAATCTGTGTATAATTTGCCAGAGGACTCAACTTTATCATAGCTATCATACAGATTCTAAAAGAGAGTGACATGAAAGTGGGGATATCGATTTGACATACCGGGGATATGACATGAAATATCGTGTATGGACGTATTGGACGTACGGAGTACAGAACCTGGAATTTCATTACAATCGAAATACGTTTAGGTATCTGAACAATGCCTAATTTTGACTAAAGCTTTGATGCTCGCTTTCATAACTGCACAACTGCATTTCAATATAAAATATATAAATTTGTACTATTTGAACAATTATAAATTTTTAAATGAAAGGAAAAATTGAAAAATTTAATGCTCCGAGCCGGATTCGAACCGGCGACCACAGGCATTCATGGCCCGTCGCTACTACCAACTGAGCTATCGGAACAATCCGGTTCGGGCATTAAATTTTTCAATTTTTCCTTTCATTTAAAAATTTATAATTTTCTTTAGCAGCGTTACTGCTTAAAAACAAATATTAATTATTTGAACAATGTTCAAGGATGCTAAATACGTGTCTGCAGTTTCATGTAATTTTCGTGTGACGTTGTATTCCCATTGTTTAGATGAATTTAATTCCTGGGAACGGGTCCTGTCGGTTTCTAGATAACATTGAAGTTATGAGATTTTTAATGTGTGAACTCCATTTTGAAGTTTAATAATGCATTTGATCAGATAGCCGGCACGTGGAAAGACCTTGCATTTACGCACTGGGAATATATTTTCAAGAGTGTTTGCAAATCGTTATGATTGTTATGAATCTACCCCAGCGTAGGTACGTGTATCACTGTTGAAATATAACCCATTGACTAATATCAGATTTGACAGTGTTCAGTTTTGTTATTGTTAATTTTAGGGTATATTTTAATTATTGTGGCAACACACAATTATTGGACGACGTTTTAGCTGTTGTGTTGGTCACACTATTACCCCCACTCCTAACCGTTAATCGGTCTGTTAGCTTTCGAATTCCGAACAGAGAACAACCCTTTTCGTAGCTGCCGTCGCAATAGTAAAATTTAAGGTCACCACTAGCTGTAGCGTTATTAGTAGTTTGTGTATCATCAGTGAAGTGAGTTTGGAGGCTGCCGAAGGCTTTTGGACGTAATCTGAGGCTAAGTAGCTGACACCGGAGGTAAGAGTTAAAAGTAAGCTTGGTTCAGGTGAACTGGAGACTTCAACCGACGGTGCTCTGCTTGCGACGCCGAAGATCCTGTGTTCCACAGCCCAACAGACCAGGTATAACCGACGAACCACTGTTCTATTACTAATTTTAGCACACGTCAAACATTTAGACTCTTCAAATACCAATATTCTTGTTTCTCCCGCGACCCCCATATTTCTCGTTCTCATTTACAGTCCACTATTGTCGTTAATTCACAGACAGGCTATTTCTGAACCAGTGAGCTTCATCTTAGGTTCTGTCGTGGCTTATTTACCATCAAGTGAGAAAAGGTTAATATAACTGCACTTTTACAAAATGTTAGTATCAGGCGTGTAGCATTCATATTTAGTACCGTTACAAATTATATATTCCGTGCAATATTTACGTTTATTTACGGGCCGCTAGTAATTCAATTACAGACGTGTTCATTATTGTGTTCATATGTAAATATGTATATTGTAGTGTCGTAACCTTTTCAAGAAATTGTCCTATTTATAGACACCTTCTTCTCCAATTCGCTCTGTTTCCAATGCATGTACAACGTACGACGAACTACCAATGCCTACTTAAACTATTTATGACTTAATGCATGTCAAATAGCAAACCTGCTCCCCTGTGAAATCACTGTACACGTGTTTTTTACCACTGTGAAATTCCAAAATTATTTTTGCGGTAAAATGGTCGTCAATAGGGCACCACGTTGTACTTACGTAGCGCTAAAGAGGTCTGCAAGCGTTCAGTTTTTTTTTTAACCTGACTGTTGCTATAATAGGACGGACCCAATACAGCGGTCGGACTGCGTGGTTGGAGGGTAGCCTGGGGAAAATCCGGGGGAAGCCTCCGGCACGACCACGCGGGGAAGTTTGTACACTGGAATACTCTAAGAGTTTGCGCTCCAGTGAGATTGGCTGAACGGTATCAACCGAATCTGGGGTGTAAGTGGTGTCGAACTACTGGGAGTTTTATCGCTGGTTCGCTAAAACCTAGCCTAGCTGAGAAGAGGTAGCCTAGCTGAGAAGAGAGTAAGCCCTCAGCACGGCTATCATTTATTTATTTATAGGAGGGTCCGCGTCCTGCGTCGCGGCGATATTTACTATACGCCTCTTTCGAAGCGCTGAAAGAGACGGGTAGTCCATCTCGCCGCGACACAGCTCCCTGGCCCTGTGATGACTGATGACAGCCGTGCTGGTGACAGATAATCTGAAACGGTCACTCACATGGTTCGTTTCAACAAATGAAATATCACTCCACTAAAAAAATGGAATCATACCAACTATTTTTCACATAATATCGCGATTCAATTATTATCGCGTCTCCACCGTATTACATTGATTCGGTTCGGTCCGATTCGCCTCTCCGATAAGCGAAAACTGACGTGTCCCAATATGAAATGAAGCCGACTTATGAAGTGTGGCTGTGCGCTGCTGAGTAAATTTGAATACGTACTTACAAATACGCCACGTATATTTATTTGTTAGCTTCGTCGTTGCTTTCATTGTGAAGAAAACATGAGGTACAATCATTTTGGCAATACTCTACTAGGACCTCTGCACGACTATTGGATACAGGACGGGCCGCGGGCTGTGTCGCGGCGAAATAGACTATCCCTCTCTTTCTTATTAATATATCGATTAGAAAGAAGGATCCTGTGATATTCGTGCAGGTGTGATTTAACTAGATGTCGTGTAACTTTAGACTGAGACGATTGAGATGAATAAAAACTGCCCCTTTAAATCATATGAAAAAACAACGACTCGAATTAATGCATCCCCTTAACCCTATGTTTGACTTTGACCTTAAACAGGCGAATCTGTATCGACGGCGTGGGTGGATCAACCCACGCCGTTGTTTATGCACTGGGAGTGCATCCATTGTTAATTAAGGTTGTTATTAGAGCGAGGAATAGTTATTTAAGGAGCTATTTCCGTACAAGCTAACATTGGTTCCTGGTTGCTTTGTGAAGATTTTATGTACAATAAGCTGGATTCATAGTTATCAAGGACGGCCCTCTCTAATTAGAACGTTTAGAAAGAGACGGATAGTATATGTAGTCGCGACACAGAACTTGTTTTAAGCTCGCCTCAACGCTCACCCACAAATTTATCTTGACACCGCGATGCCTAGTAACTAAGCGTAGGTAGAGGAGGTTTCGTGACGGGTGATCGGCGGGGTGAGCTGCTTTAGTGCGTAGCGAATAACAGCCTAGCTCGCGTGCCGTCTTTGCCGACGTGACTCTCTTTGGTGTGCTCAGGCTCCTGAAAAAACGAATCTAAAAATTCGTATATCCATGTCTTTGTCGCTCGCGTACCATTAACCATAAGTGCGATAGAGACGGATATATATGCGAACTTCGAGATTATGTTTTCGTCGTTATAGCTCTGGCACAAAACATGCCGTCACATTAGACCGCATCAGATGAGTGAGCTTGAAATGAACCGACCTGAATAGATGAAACAAGACGACGCGCGAGCTCTCTCGATTTTTGTCGCACTATACGTTTCGTTCTAAGTTTTCTAATAAGAGAGAGACGGATAGTGCGAGAAAACTCGAGAGAGCTCGCGCGCCGTCTTGTGACACCCGCGCTATTGCGGCACGCCACGACGCGGCTATTGCAAAGAACGCAGCCAAACTCGCAGGATAAAATATAGCCTATATCTATCCAGAAAATCCATTATACAAGGAGGTAATTTCATTTTTAAAATCGGTTAAGCAGTTCCGTAGCTTACCCGTTACATACAAACCTGCAAAGAGAATTTTATTGTACCTCATAGACTTATCCATTCAATAATGTTAGTATAAGGAAGTATTGATGTAGGTACTAAGCTCATATGTTCGATTAAATAGCATAGTAGTCCTTTTAATTTTTCAAAGTGTTTTTACATTTTCTGATCACCCGTCCTGTATAGTGTAAGTACCTATGCAACAAATTGTGTAATCATTCAGTTAAATATTTTGGTATTCTTTATCCGGACTAACGCAAAGACGACACGTTCTGCGAAACAATAGTGGCAAGGCGATATACTTACTTACTTAAATATAATTCTGGAATAGTCAGAGCCCTGATGAAGCAGGTATTTCTCTTATTTTCCAAGAAAATCATAAAACAGTCTCGAGTCAAAGTTTATCCAAAGTATTGCATCGTTATTTGTGCAACCTACATATGTATGAATATGGTCAACTCAAAATTCATCATCCAGAGGCTCTAGTACTACCGAAACAAAACTTTGCGATCGCGTTTACGTTTTATCCTCATTTGTATGGGGTTTGACAGCTAAACGCAAACGCGGTCGAAACGTTTTGCTTCGGTAAAACTCATAGAGCCTCAGTGCGGTTCAGACGGTCTAAGCGAGGTAAACCACGGTCTCAGATAGATTATACTATAATTTTTAATAAAAAATATCAGGATGGAAATAGGGTACCCAATAAATAATTTCGTGGCTTCTATAATACGAGGGCGGAGCCACGTGGGCAGCTAGTTGTTTATCATAGGTCCCGACTTTCCACTCGGTTCAGAGAAAATAACGGTATTTGGGAATTGTAGGATCATCTAGATCAAATTGGATTAGCACATTCTGAAATTAATCCTCATAATTGTTTGGTTTAAACCCTCGGTCGAAATGGACTTTTGGTAGTTGTTCAATTTGGGAAATGCGATTGGTATTAGCAATACTAAATACTAATGGACCTGCATAAGTAGTAACATTGATTGGCAAATTCCGGGAACACTAACACACTGGATGATTACGCGTTGCATGATTCCGATTGACAAACAGCTAGGTGTAAATTGAATCATTTTATCAAAATTAGGGAACTAATTGCTAGTATTAAAGGTCTGCACCCACCGAGCGCGTGTCGTGCGCGGCGCGTGTGCTGCGCGGGCCTGAGCAAGTTGTAAAGCATTGAAACTACGCATCGAACGTGGTCCGAACGCGGGCTCGCGCGGGCCCGCGGCACTAAAGTTACAACTCGCCCGCGCGGGTCCGCGCGTGCCTGCGCTGCTGCCGCGCTGCCGAGTGTGATAGAGATAGTGAGATAGATATTAAATGTGTTGATAGTGAGAGAGATATGACGCGCGGGCCCGCGCGGCAGCAGTGGCGCAGCAGTATCAGTACTACTTGTAACAATAAAATAATCGCTTTGACTGGATACCTACACCGTTTTTAACAGCACCTTAGACCTGATAATTTATATATGTATTTAAACTATATTTCAGAAAAGAAAAAACGTATCGTACAAAAGGCGGACTTAATGCCATATGGCATTCTCTACCAGTGAAAGCGGCAAAGATTGTGGTCAGTGCAAATATAAAAAAAATACGGTACTCCTATATAACATATTTTCGAAAATACTCAGACATAAATAAAATGACTACAGCTACTTGTATTATTTATGTTTAAGTGCCGTTGGTATTGGATTGAGTTGATATTGGTAACTTAGAAAATTAGTTACGAACAGCGAAGGATCCCGGTCGCGAAAAATTATGCCACACTACACTAATGAGGTTGAAAGACGCTGCATTAGAGTGTTTCAGGAATTATGCTTTCAATATTTATGATTGCAATCCTCAGATCCAGTCAAAATATGTTGTTGTGTTGGATCTACCTAACGCGCGTTCAACACGTTATAACGTGATTCGTTTGTTACCCCACGGTCACATTCGTGGTCACATTCGATAAGTGTTTTCTTTTCTATTTTGTACCTTTCCACTCCAGTTTCATTTCGATAGACTAAACACGTATGTTTATAAAACTTGAAAGTAATTGGTTCCTAGTTCGATAAGAAAAAATATTTCCATCACCTACGCGGTATGTTTCTGCTCGTTTAACATTTCCCCGGTTATATTTCAATCATTCTCGTATTTTAGAGAACGTGTAAGTTTTATTTAGAATTTATTTTTAATACAACCACATCATATAGATTCAGATTTAGCGTTACAAATTGTTACAGATAAGGATTTGATAAATACGGCAAAATCTACGATAATGATATAATGAATACTTCGCGTTACCTTTTAGGTGAATTGATTGCTCTTATCTGTCCAATTATCACCTCCGTGTGAGGTTTGTTTGAGTAAATAATAAGCCATTTAAATAAAATTTAAGGTTGTCAGGAAGTGATCGCTCTATAGCGATAAGACGGCCTGTTGCTACCTCGTATATAGATAATATTGTTCTGAATTTGCTTGTTTTGGTGTAATTCAATAATTTTATTATTATTATTAAGCTGGTAAAAAGAATATACCCAAAGCCTATAATATCAGACTGCGCCACGTAGCTCGGCCCGACCCGTTCGGTGGAAATCCTAAATAATAAAATTCATTGCGGATCGACAGCCCGATGTTTTTTTTAAACATTGTAAGTGACGAAGGTTTTTGTCCCTTTTATCAGTGCCTTTATCTCGAATCTCCGTGTAACTACACCACAGATAACCTATAACATTCGGACCAAAAATTACTTGTAACGAACTGATAATTATTCTTTATTTGATTAAGTTATCACTCGGTGACTTCTACGATTCTTCTGAAGAGAGTGGTCCAGAAAAATCCGATATTTATTCATGTTAGCAAATATCATTGACATTGCTAATCGTCAAATCAATGTCTCCTCGGCACACGCGTATGATTCTCAGGAGTCACAAGCGTCTTTCCATCTTGCGGACCGTAATCATGTTTGCCACCATCGTGATATTCTAAAGTCACCATTATCATGATCATCATATAAGCCGAAAGAAATCCACTGCTGGATGAGCCTCCTTAAAGAGTGCCGCAATTACCGGTCCTGCGCCACCCGCATCCAGCGGACACCCGCGACTTTTACCAGATCTAACGTCCAGTGGGGAAGTTGTAAAGAGTAGGCAAACATAATATCATGTTATTACAGGAACGCCAATACCGGTTACCTTAAACGGGTACAAACGAACTGTAACATACATGCATACAAATAGATGTCGCAGTGCGTGGAGGCACAGTAAGGATGCAGATCAAATACTGTAACAGATACACGTCTGTAATATAAATGGGTCCTCTTATTTGTTCAACAAATTTATACAGAATAAGTGTAACTTATAACATAACACTTACATACAACTCATAACCTAATAAAAATCTACGTAATAGTTAGAGCACAAAGAAGTTTTTTGCTTGCGTTTTTGTGGTTGATTTACTCTTAGGTACAGTCTCTGATAGATCGTATAAAATATATACCTCCCACGAGTGCTTCCTGATTTACTCTTAGGTACAGTCTCTGATAGATTGTATTACATACCTCCCACGAGTGCTTCATGATTTACTCTTAGGTACAGTCTCTGATAGTGTATTATATACCTCGCACGAGTGCTTCATGATTTACTCTTAGGTACACACAGTCTCAGATAGAGTGTATTATATACCTCCCACGGGTGCTTCATGCATGATTTACTCTTAGGTACAGTCTCAGATAGAGTGTATTATGTACCTCCCACGGGTGCTTCTTTATTTACTCTTAGGTACAGCCTCAGATAGAGTGTATTATATACCTCCCATGGGTGCTTCATGCATGATTTACTCTTAGGTACAGTCTCAGATAGAGTGTATTATGTACCTCCCACGGGTGCTTCTTTATTTACTCTTAGGTACAGCCTCAGATAGAGTGTATTATATACCTCCCACGGGTGCTTCATGATTTACTCTTAGGTACAGTCTCAGATAGAGTGTATTATATACCTCCCACGGGTGCCTAATTATTTACTCTTAGGTACAGTCTCAGATAGAGTGTATTATGTACCTCCCACGGGTGCTTCATTATTTACTCTTAGGTACAGTCTCAGATAGAGTGTATTATATACCTCCCACGGGTGCTTCATGATTTACTCTTAGGTACAGTCTCAGATAGAGTGTATTATATACCTCCCACGGGTGCTTCATTATTTACTCTTAGGTACAGTCTCAGATAAAGTGTATTATATACCTCCCACGGGTGCTTTATGATTTACTGTTAGGTACTGTCTCAGATTGAGTGTATTATATACCTCCCACGGGTGCTTCATGATTTACTCTTAGGGTCTCTTCGCTATTGAACCGATCGCTGAAACGACTATCGGGACGATATCGTCGATGATCGTCGAATCAACATCCCACATGGCGGTTACCTCGTGAGCCAGGTCTAGGTACTTGCTGGCTTTGTCCTTCTCGGATTTCAAGAGGTTCTCGTTATGGGGGATGGTGATGTCGATGAGCACTGCCTGGCGTTTCGATCGATCTGTCAGCACGATATTAGGCCTATTGACAAGAATTAACAGATCGATTATTATTATTATTTTTAAGGTAATTATGTAATTTATGTATTCTATATTTCTTACCGTCCTTACTGAACTCCTCTGTGCCTTGTTCTTGTTAGCCGCCTCTATCAAAAGCAAACACGAAGGCCGCGCGAAGAGCAAATGCTGCGATGCGATTTCAATGCTACGGTGCAACGACTAAAGGTCGTATGTTGTTACGACATCCTTATGGAGATACGACCTTTTGTAGCAGCACGGTGGAATGGCTTTGCGTTGTAATAAAGGATTGACAGTATGCTTCCTGCTAGATGCCGGTCAGCGCACTGAAACTGAACAGAGTGGAAAAATACGTAGTGTAGAATAGTTTTATATGCAAAATAACATTATTCCCTTACGCTGTTTGCACTAACGGCCTACCACGGCTATGTGTCCTCTATACTCAGCTACGGCTTGATTATCTGGGGTAATTCCGTAGAGGGCCAAAATGTATTTCTGGTCCAGAAAAAATGTGTAAGAGCCGTGTGTAATACTCACTACTTAGAACCATGCAGGCCTTTATTTAAAGCGATTAAAGTTTTACCACTTCCATGCTTGTACATTAAGCAAATGTGTATCTTTGTGAGTGAACACCCTGAATATTTTGAGAAACAGAGCACCTTTTATCATAGATCGACTAGGTATGGAAGCAAATTGTTCTTGCCGCGCTCTAGAGTCAAGCTTCATAAAAACAATTCATACTGTATGGCTATCCAAATCTATAATAATTTACCCAATTTCATTAAAGAGTGCCCCACAAATAGGTTTAAAGGAATGCTTACTGAATGGCTACTAGATAAATGTTTTTATTCTGTCAAAGACTATCTTGCCTATAAGCTAAATATCGAGGACTAATTTCTTTTAGTATATGTATATATATATATATATATATATATATATACATCGGTTTGTGTTAGCTTTAATTATTCCCATAGTCTTGACATTAAATACGGTCAACCTAATTATAATCATCATGTTACTGAATGCAACTAATTTGTTTTGATATTGATATGACATCCAATAATTATTTTAATAGTCTGACATAAAAAAGGTTTGAACTGATTGAATATTATGAAATTGTTAATTTTAATTTGCATGCCTTTTCTGGTAGAACATAAGCAACACTGTATTTTATTATGCCATCTTATGTAACTATGTTCTCGCAATAAAAATTGATTGATTGATTGATTGTAAATCTTGTAATATGGGTACATAGTCCAAAATCCGTTATTCATCAGTCACCCGAACCTCGCATAATCGACACAAGTAACACAATTGATTAAAGACATAGTGCAAAGTGAATGTTGTCTTATTTCAAAATGTTATATATAATGTTATATGTTAAATGTTATAATGTTTGACGACCGCTTTAGCCTAGTTGGTAGTGACCCTGCCTACGAAGCAAGAGGTCCTGGGTTCGAATCCCGGTAAGGGCATACATTTATGTGATGAGCATGAATATTTGTTTCTGAGTCATGGATATTTTCTATGTATTTAAGTATTTATATCTATCATATATATCGTCGTCTAGTACCCATAACACAAGCCTCACTGAGCTTACTATTCCATCGATAAGGTCGATTTGTGTAAGATTGTCCCCTTATATTTATTTATTTATTATTTATATAAGCGAGTAAATTGACTAATTACTTTCAGGACTATTCATACTGGTAAATTTTTCCACTTAGAGGGTTCTCAAATTGACATTGTTCAGATTTGACCAATAATTTCGGGTTGATAATTTCTTAATTGTGCTGAATGACAGTAAATCGTTCAGTGTACCAATTATTTATCTCGAATCTTTTAAATATGTATTAATTAACTACATGACAATTCAAAGCATTATGAATAGGCCAATTTCAGAACGGAGTCGCGGTAAAACATATTAGCAAACCAAACGCATGCGCCGGAAAGTTTACGCTTGTAGTGTTCCGTAAATCGAGACCCAAATGAACTCGCAACCCGCACGTTTCAATGGCTCACACGGGCGTGTATCCGTACATATTGCGATTTAGGGGTCACCTTATTTGTACGGCACTTCCGACGAGTAACGTAGGGCAATGGGCTCCTTTGGTCCACGGGGACAATTGCTTTTGGGTTATACGACTTAAGCGAGCGTTGCTGAGATTCTATGGAGAATTTTCCGTGTGTTTGAGTGACCTGTCGTTGGGGTGACGCTAATAGTCCAAATCAAACATGCAGTGGAAACTAGTGGCGCTAGACAGTAGAACAATTAGTCGAGGTTTCAGTTGCAGTCTAACGAACTGGGTGTAAAACTAATCAAGTGTTCCGTGACGTCATGCGTCACATATCGTTCGCACATTTACAATATACGATACTGGCTTTTTCCCAGCGAAGGTAATACTCGTTTATAATCTCACTTACCTAAAATTGATAAATTCATTGTTTCATTGTTATTTTTCTCTCTTCAGAGGATGGGAGAGTATCCTGCAGTGTCGTAAGCAAGTGGCCACCATGGAACTCAATTCCGTACGGTTTGCATATTTGAAGACTATTGACAATTACTTATACTACAAACATATTGCTTATACTACAACTCTTACATAATAATTTACTTTAAAAACAAAGTTTTAACCGACTTCAATTTAGTACTCCGCCAAGCCACGAGAAAATTTCCTATTTTTTGGTAAAATTTACCACATGAACTGATTTCCGATAGCAAATGCGTTGATTACTATAGAAAATAAAGCGGCCAAGTGCGTATCGGACAACGCACAACCAGGGTTCCGTCCCTATTAAAAAGGTCATGTCAGATCCACCATACCCCCTAGCCATACCCCTGGGGGTAGGGTGGACTGAACCATGACTGAACCATACCACCTTTAGTAGTGCTGGGATTTGATGGAAAAATAGAAAAAGAAATAGGTACAAATTTTTTAATTTCATTAAACTGAAAAAAACGAAGGCCGTTCTGGCCATTTTTTACCATAGGTACTACTGCTTGGCACTGCCAGTAGTGTCATGGGTAAAAAAGAATTTCCTGTGACACTACAGTGGCCTTAGTAGTTTTCCCTTGGCACGCGGGGTATTATCTTATCTTCATACCTGTATCGTAACTGCCATACGTCCACGTTCATAACCAACCTATACTATAAGGCAGGCCGGTGTAGATACGACGACGAGTGAAGCGAGGAGGAGTGTTAGGTGTACTGCGACTCTGCGACCCTACAGCGCGCGAGCCGAGCGAGCGAATCGAGCGTGCCGCGGCTGCGGCCGGCGAAGCTCCAGACCTATCTTTATTCGAAAAAAATATCCGTAGTCGGTTCTGGCGCTTCGCCGGCCGCTGCCGCGGCACGCTCGCTTCGCTCGCTCGGATCGCGCGCTGTAGGGTCGTAGTACACCTAACACCCGCCAATCGCATCGGCCGGTTCTTTTGCGTTTAGTCAGGCGCGGGACACTCCGCGATTTACGTTCATCGCTACAAGTACATGCCGGTGCCCCAACGTTGGGGACGTCAGAGAGCCATAAATCTTAATGTTTTGACTGAGAAAAAATCGCCTTTCGTAAAGATCAAAGGAGTGTCCTTTCTGTACATGTACTATTATCTATTTTGTGTTTTAGTCTGGTTTCAACCTTGAGACTTGTTGTTTGTCAGTTATGTCGAAATGTTCAGTCAATAACTGCATAAATACCAACAAAAAACTTGAAAAAAGATGGGATTTATTTTTTTAAATAATTTATTTTCATAACATAACGAAATTTGTGTAAACTCATTGTAATTTAATAGTTTTGAACATGTTTTAAATAATTATTTTTTTTAGTTTAAATGACAAAGTCGCGGAACATAAATCTAAGGAGTCGGTATACTTAGATACTTTTTTTATGATGTCGTTACCTACATAATTATGGTTTTCATTTTAAGATTTCCAAAAAATCCTCAGCGACGTGCAAAATGGGCTGCACGCGACAGTCGAGGTGTTTTTTTTAAACCAAACGACTCGCGTGTCGTTTGTTCGGCTCATTTTAATGATTCGGATATATTATAGGTTATACGACAAAAAATGGAAGAACAGGTTTACTAAAACTGCCACACCTCTCATGAACGTACCTAAGCCCATTTCTTTCCATTACATATTTTAATTTCAATTACTTCCAATATACTTAGCTTTATCTTCTGCCTTCTGGCAAAAGGTAATTAATAGCATTAATGAACTATAATAAAATTCTATAATACAATCCCAACACATCATTTGGAAATGCGCAAATTGTTGCTAATTCTCATCATCATTCATTTTTGACCTTATATCTCGTAATACTCGTTTTATAGATGTCGGATGATCATGAGAGTGACGTTCAAAACCCATAGGATCGTTTTAGTAAAATCGACAGCTGATCTCTACTTGACTGTACGCTTACATTACATCGCAAAAAAGAAAGTATTAAAAGTAAAGGCAGGTCGAAAATACAATTATTTAACAAACTGAATCTATTTCAAGGAAACTAAAATGACTTCTTTTTATGGACTCTGTCAGCTGTACTATATGTACTTACGGAAATCTCATCAATTGTTTTGTGTATAATATTTGTACAAATATTTGAAACTGTTTATTCCCCACTTGCAAAATAAAGAAACCAGATTTATTTGTGCTTTCTGTTGAATTAAATAAAATTTATAACGCGACTCCATTCATTCGCTAAACGCTAACTAAAGTTTTGACGTGAGCAGTCAATTCACATTGTATGTCTCAATAAACTAAAAAGTATTTAATCTTTTGATGTTGGTTTGCTAATATGGTGCTTAAGGTCTAAAACACTGAGTTCCTTTTTTATGAAATACCTTGATGCAGGTTATAAATTAACGCTATTAGCAACTACTGAAATGTACTAGAGCTGTCATTCTGGGGCTCTGGGGCACATTTCTTGGCATATTTGCTTGACATTGTGCATCTAGTTCTATATACTAAATCAATGGTTACTACAGATAACGGTAGTCTAACTTTTTCAACTACACTGCGTGATACTGATAACGGTAACAGGACATTTGGGATAAATATTATAAAGCATAATATAGTGCACAGCACTACGGACTACGGTGGTATGGTTCAGTCCCACCCTACCCCCAGGGCTATTGCTAGGGGTATGGTGGGTCTGACATGAAAAAGGTCATATCGTTACTGAAAACTTATGGCACTTACGTCCTTTTCTTTAAGGAAGGCAGTTTTTTATAAATATCTCGAAAACCTTTAAACCGATCTTGTTCAAAACAAATATCGCTGAAAGAATTTTATAAGCCCTATTAGCATGATTTTTTTCATAATTTTAAAGTACACGGTTCAAAAATTAGAGGGGGGGGGGACACAATTTTAGTGACTTTCGGGGCGATTATCTCCGACTCTATTTACTTAATCCAAAAAATTGCTTAGAAACCTTATATTTATTTTGAAAGGCCTGTTGATTGATGTACCACACGTGGGCTTGCAATGAAAAAATAATTTTTGACTTTCGGTTTTATGTATGGAGTGCACCCCTAAAAAAAATCTTTTTTAGTAATTTCATTGCAAAACTATGTAGCGGTTAACAAAATACACCCTATCCTCTAGTTTTTATTCAAATACACCTTATGGCCTGTGACATACTGACGGACAGACAGACAGACAGACAGACATGACGAATCTATAAGGGTTCCGATTTTTGCCATTTGGCTACGGAACCCTAAAAACCGAATCGCTGTATGTGGGCCTATCGGCCTAATCGATGGAAGTCCTCAAATATTATCATATTTGAGGACTTCCATCGATTCCCCAAGATCATCACCATTGGCACTTCATTAGTTCCTATTTCAACCGAATCTTAACAGAACCTGGGACTGGGACCAATGGGACCCACCTGGAAGTATATACATAAAAACAAAAATTTTTTTTTTCGAATCGGCTCATCAATGACGGAGTTCGGAGGTAACAAACATTGAAACTAGGTAACGTTTCGATTAAATAAATGAACATAACTATAAAACCTCCGTTACAAAAATTTATTAAATTTAATTACTACCGTTGATAAAGCCGCCAGTCTCGCGTTCGCCCCGACCGCTGTTTTGAAACCGAAGAATCAAATCAAGTGTAACCGATAACATACTCGTATTTAAGTTACATCGATACTCCACTAGCCAATAAAATAAGATTGTCGGACCCAGGTGATGCATGGCGGGCCATGTTTATGGGCGAGGCGAGTTTCCCGCCCTTTAATATTTAATATTGAAAAAAATACATCGCCGTCTTGTACTCGGGCTTGTTTATGGTATCGAATACACTTGCCGGATTGAATCGGTAACTAAAACGGTTCTTCATATATAGCCAAGTGGGTACGTGTGTGCAATTTTACCAAACGGCGGAAACGATAGCCCAGTCCTTCGTGGTTCCGCAAACCGGAATTTTAAATAAATCTGTCGCGGAATGAATTGCACGGCACTGCAATTTACAAAAGTAGGTATATTATGAGAGAGGTAAACACGTAACGTTCCGAACGAGCGTTACGACGATACAAATGTCATTTTTGTCCATACAAAACTTGAAATTTACCTAGTTGGCCTTGTTAATAATTCGTGTTCCCAATCAGCGTGAGTTGTTAAATAAAAAATAACTGGGTGTCAGTTTTGTAACGACAATTAAGCATTGAGTTTGTATAAATACTATCTTTTCAGTTTAATTTATGAATATGCCTATACGTAGGTTGTGTTCATTTTCACATGATTTGTAAGCTTAATTTTCGTCACAAAACTGACACCGAGCTAATTTATGTTTAACAACTCACGCTAATTGGGTACACGAATTATTGAAAATGCCCAGTTACTTGACCCGCGTACAATATGCGCTACGTAACCGACCAGCACATCAGAAATCGCCCGAATTATCTGTTTAATTTATATTTATTTGCGCACTTTGCTGTTGTTGCTCAACCGCAGAGATTTGAAATCTACCTTATCCTTTTTCTATCTACCGCAGAGATTTTATATACTAATATACTGCCTTACAAAAAAGCAGTAAAAATAGTTAAATCTACACGAGTTTTACTCATTTCAACATTTTTTGTTCACAGGTAAGCAACAGTACCTAATTTGAATGTACGGCGTTAGACACGGTCTAATTCAAAAACACCACACACAGTCTGGCGAAGCTTTTATCTAGACGTCACGAAGTGTGCCCGCTAAAGAATTCAGTGATGTGGTTGAAGTGACCACCTAGCCACAACAATGGAACTAAGCGAGATATGGAGTTACTGGGTAAGTTTTTAATTCTGTCGATGCAACTCCAAGGATGGCCCGTGTAAATAATTCAGAGAGAGGGGAGCCGCAGTAACGCCGGTTCACGAGATCAAGGAGTTAAAGTAGGTACTGGGTACTAGAAGATATGAGGCGTGTATTTGCAAAAAACTAAAGATTTAACTAGTATTTATTATGCATTAGAGGACACTAAAATACTATTAGCCCAAGCACTTTATTTTCATTAGTAGGTAAGTATGGAAAAAAATGGAAATTTGGAAATAATTCATAACAGCAGCTTTTTTGTGTGTAACTGATATATTATCATTTTAGTAATTAGGTACGTAGACTCAAAAAGCCACCAAAATATTAGTCATCAAAAAATCGATATTTAACCATTTCCCGAAAAAAGAGGATAAATATTAATAGATATTTTAATTTTTGTTTTGGTTAATTTACAGGAGCTCTTCAAGAATAATAAATAAATCACACAAAAAACATAATGGATGTGTCATTTACTTCCCGATGGAAATATTGGTGGATTCTTGGATAAGGCATCTTAATAACATTTGAAAACAAACAACCAAAAAAAACGCTGTTATAAATTAATATTTAAAAAAAAAAACTAAGTTTCCTGGGGTATACATAAAGGCAGAATTCGTTCTAACGAAGTGGTCTTTTATTGTTGCAAACTGTAAGTTCACATAATGACTTGTCTCATTTCTAGAGAACTAGCTACGAACATTTTGGAATTAGAGGCCCCATATACTTTAAGACTTTTTGAAAACGCACCTATTTTATACAGCAAAATGCGCAATGCGAATTTATATGTAATAGTTGCACTGCCATGCAAATATACTTTAGGAATAGTTCGAACTTTTTCTCTGCACAATTATAAAATATAGGCAAGTAGGTACAGATCTTGTTAGGGAGCCCCTGCAACCGGTACTTTTAATAGTTCAGTTAGTTGTTTCAGGCATGTTTTAAAGAAAGAATATAACTACACAACTTAATGAGGCAACAACAAGATAACGAAATGCATCTCCATCGCCGGTCGTGACCTTGCAGTTCATCCGTATCACGAATAATGTAACCTTTTGTTTTTTATCGCTATGGAGGGTATCATATGACATTGTATAGCATTGTTTCATTTATTCACCCTGAAATTCGGTGCAGTATTGTAAAGTAGTTACATAATTCACCTTTGGTGACCACACGTAAGAATAATAAGACTCCACATTGCATCATACGACCTCGGGAATGCTCTGCCTAATCCCTTAATTCCATAGGGTAAATAAAAACCTAGCTATACAAATGCGAAAGCGAGTGTTGCGCAGTCGATTGCTATTTAGAAAGTATTAACTGTACCTACAGCAATACTGTCTCTTCATCTCTCCTACGGCTACCACCCTCGCGAGCTTCCTTTACGAGTGAGCGTTCGCAGTGCTCCACTCGCAAGCGGGGAATCTTCCGGAATCCCTTGCATTTTTAATTTGTGCGTAAGTACGTTACATTAAAATAGGTACTAATATTTTTGAGTTGAGGGGATCGCTTAGACATGTTCTTATGGAAACTTAGGCTAATATTATTTATTTATTTTTCACTTGAAAAGCATATAGGTAGGTATCTACTGAATGATGGAGCTCATGGCAATTTTTTTGTTTCAAAATCGGATGCCGCCACGAGCTGTAAAAAACATGTCGAATTCAGTCATTCAAAGTTTAGTCATTCGAAGATGGCGTAACTTTGTATTATTGTCATTCCGCTCAACTTGCCAGTTAACTTTAATTGTATACCTAACATGGCTAACATATCTTAATATGTTATATAATGTTTCACATTCAAAGATAGCGCCTCTTGTATTATTGCCATTCCACTGAAACTTGCCAATTACTTTACTAATATAAATAGCCTATTTATCATAACAACGTATGTAATAGAAGTGTGACTAGTAAATAAGCATGTCTAGTCTTGGCTGTAAACATGCCTGTGAATGTGAATACCCAAACCCATACATATGTTACGTTGGTACTGTAACAAAGGCGGAAGTAGGTATTGGCGGCTTTTCTTGTGCGAGTGAATGGTATTACTCTAAGGTATGGCCACAGAATAGATACATAGGTAGTTGGTATGGCAACGAATCGACCTTACATCTGAGCTCGATAATTGAGCTTTAGCATTGTCTATTCTTCTTTCATTCCAACTAGTTCAAATACATTTTAACCCCTAAGTTTTAGTTTAATGACAATTGTCACGGTGATTTCATAAAAACGTTTTTACTTAATAATTCCATGTAATTTATGTTTTATTTGTTCAATAAGATTAATATTTATTTTATAATGAATACATTCTCATATTTATTTTAACATGCGTAAATATAGGTACACATTTCAACGAGAATGCACGTTATTAAGTCGCGGGAAATACGGGATTGACCATACACAGAGGGTACAGTCGAGGACAAAGAGATGTATACACTTTTGGACCTAATCGAATGCGGTCGCCTACAAAAGGTCCTCGACTGTACCAATGGGGTTTGAGCCGATCAAGGTCATAACAGGTAGCAGGTAAAAACCAAAAAAAAATTGTATGCGATTTTTTTACATTTGTATGGAGCAGGTCGCCCCAGTCGGCCAACGCTCCATACAAATATTTTAAATAAATCGCGTTATAAAAATATCTCTTAGTTTTTTCTAGAACACGATACCTGTTATGCCCTTGGTCGGTTCAAATCTCATTTTTGGTACACCCTGTATACAACAAAATATTATGAAATGTTTTTTTAATTAAGTTACGTTTGCATTGGACAGCGATACGAAAATATCCTTTAATGTCTCGTCATATGTAGCATAGCTAGTGTTCTGTATCCCTAAATCCAGTTAGGTACAAGTGCTCAAATATTTCACCTTGTCCACTAAACCTCTCAAGTATAACTAATATAAATTTCTTCACCAGTTTAGAGTTCGAATCGTCCCGACGGGGTCGTTTCTAAATAGAAAATTCGAGACCGGACCGGCTCCTCAGCATGCGCCGCGCGTTTCATATTTTACGCCCTATATGTAATGCATGGCCGCTCCCTGGCATCACACTTTATATGATATATATGGGCTTTATGTCATTCATGAATATCGAGATTCATGAACACCACTGAGGCAAGATTCGCGGAACTCATTAGTGCTAGCCGGAGATTTTTATGACCAAGTTCATTTATGGCGAGCCATACCATGTAGCCCCGTGGTCGTCAGTCAAAAAAAAGTTGTTTTTGTCATATCCTGCAACATTATCAAATATATAATAAAGAACCATCATAATCATCCCCTTAGCGTTCCCGTTGAGCCCTAAAGGAGCCCGGGTTCCGCTTTGAGATCTATGTGCGCGGACAAAGTGGTCAAAAATATGTGAAAGACTATTGTCAATAACATACTTGTTAAGTTGCTTAGATATTTTTTAACCTACCTACCTGCCTGCGTATATTTATATACCGATTGCACACGTAATTGTATCTATGGCAATTTAGACAACATAAAGCGCTGTTTTATGCTGTTAAGTTTTAAATGAAGACGAGAAGAAAAGTTGTAACTTCTCTTAAAAAAAAATACCGACTTAATGCGATGCATTGGAATTGGAAATTATAGCGTGATTTGGAACGCCGTTCTGGCTAGACTAAGAAACAATAAGGTCTGATTTACAAATATCCTCTATTGCAAAAATCCAAAGTTGGGTCTTTATTTTCCTTTCTTTACTCAGCCTACTCAAACAATACATTATTTTCTGACACAATCAAGTTAATACTATAGTATTTTATCTCATCTAAAATCTCACTCAATGAAATATAAATAAAACTTCACTAAGTTAGGTATTTATCAAAATTGCTCCAGAAAAATCTCTTTTACTCGTGCGCGGAAGGTGTGAGGAAGCGTGTCTTTGTCTAGGGAGCGTGGTCGACTCGAATCAAGGCATGCCCTTAACAATTTGAGTCGGTGTACGTATGAGAAACTCATCTGCACAAACTTAACAGTGCGATTTTACATGCTTATCTACACTTAAAATAAAACATTTTAGTTTACTTCCTCGTAGTAAAATAGTAGAACGGACAAGTAGTTTAGTAGTTGCGACAGAGTACTAAAAATGTTTATTTACTTTCTCTGTCACAGACCGTGTGCGCCAGTTGTGCATAATGTAAGATGAGATCTTGAATATTAGATAATATTATTTCATGGAACCTGTACTTTATAGCATTACAATATAAATCGACTCGAGTGCATACTCAACTCGGTTTTTAAAATATTCCGCAGATGGAATGTGAAATATGAATACTAGTACCTTTTGCCCGTGAATTCGTCCGCGAATACTCTTGTATCAAAGCAGTCCATTAAAATAGCAACTATCAACTAAAATTCCAACCAATTAGTACTCGTATGAATACTAGGAGTGTTCAATAAGTTCTGATAATGGGTATAAAAAACAAAAGCTGTTGGTTTCCTATCAATTTTAGGGTTCCGTATATTAATAAATGGAAAATTATAAAACGATCGAAAAAAAAAAAACTTAGCTACTGATGTTAACATACTGTTTTAATAACTTAATTGAGCGGTATGAATTTGAGTAAGCGAAAAATTAACTAAACTAACTACGAATATTGATTGAAAATCGGGGTGTGAATAATCCAATTCAGATATTAATATTCTATCCGTGCGACTACATTATTATTATTAAGATTAGAAATACAGAGAAGTGGGAACAGGGACTTCTGGCAAAACCGACTCGCATAGCTTTGCTCCCGCTTTCGTCTTCGAGGTTATTTTTTTTAAAAGAGCTGAAAATCCTCTGCTCATTATAGTATTTTTCAAAGTGGTTTTTGTATTCGAAACACTTCATTCAAGATAAAATGCCGCTAAGTATTAAAAAAAAATTGCCAAATATTGAAAAAAATGTAGGACGACGTAACGTTGACACTCAAAAAAATATTAGGTCGCTCAAATATTATGAAGCTTCTCATGTTGCATTTTAAGTAACTCAAATGTATGTTTGTAAGTTGCTGTTCTGTTGATTTCTCGTCACTCGCAGTCAGTAATACTATAACGTAAAATAAATATTTTTGACACTTAAAAGTTTAATTTACAGCCACTCGCCTAAATTCTACTTTTAATAAATACACTGTTTCTTATTTCCGTGCATATTTATTATGTTGGAAATATGATTACATTCTTCCAAAAACACTTGGTTGTCGTTCGTTATGCGGGTTATTTTTTATATCGATGCAATTGCACCGAGTTCATTGAGGAGTTTTCAATATCTAAGAATAAGAAGTAATAGTAAAAGAGTTGGTCTAGATTACAATGTAGACAACTTATGGAATTCACAAGCCTGAACAGGAGCCCTGGTAATCGGCAAGGTCACACAAAAAAAACATAGAATTTATATTTTACCTACGTTCACCCTATTTAAAGAAATTATTACAAAAAGGATTTCCCGCCTACGCCGCCTACATCCTAAGCCAGTTAAGTTGAATTTTGTTAATTGAGCTGTGTCTTAAATACATGATGACAAGAGTTGGATTTTTAAATTTCGTGGCACATAGATAAACGTCTAATTTTAAAATCATTTTTCACACCAGAATTTTGCCAACACCGCCCCATGTAACAAAATATCCTCCCATATTAAGTGGCGTCAGAGTTTGTTCTATACCTACTAGATATCATCTTTGTTTCACTATTAAATAAAACAAATGAATCCTATCCTTTTTTACTTATTCACTGTATAAATGAATAGTGACACAGTATGCCCATCTATCAGAAATTTTCATAAAAAGACGTAATCATGCCCCACTCACTACTTATTGAACAGCCACTCGGCCTACGATGCATTTGACATTACTGTAATCGACAAATCTGACGGATCATTGCGACAGCAAACCAACCATATGATTTGATTGCCGACTGTATGGAAGAGAATTTTCTCTTCCATTTAAGAATTATACGTTTTTCACCAACACCTACAAGGTAAACGTCCAAGTGCTCGACGTTGTATTAGTACATGGCATGGGCACTCTTTGTCTCGATTTTAAGGGTTCCGTAGTCAACAAGGAACTCTTATAGTTTCACCATGTCCGTCTGTCTGTCTGTCTGTCCGTCTTCGGCTTAGCTCAGTAACCCTTACAACTAGAAAACTGTACTTCGGCGTGGGTATATAAACCAATCACGCCGACAAAACAGTAGTATAAAGTCGTGAAAAAATTTTTTTTCACACCTTTCATTCGGAAAAGTAAGTTTTGCTCCACGACGAGAGGGACCAAAACGCTACTTTTCTGTTCAAGCTGCCTCTGCAAAATTGTCCTCTTTCTCGAAGTTGGACCTACCTAACTGGATCGTCTGTCCTAGGTATACATAATCGTCTACAACTTCGAGCGTAAAGTGTCCGATTGTAATGGGAGTTGGTACTACATGGGCATTTGACATGATCTTCGTCTTATCCATGTTCATTCTTAGACCAACTCGCTCGGATGCTTTACTGAGGTCATCGAGCATCGTACTTAAGTCCTCCATCGTCGAATCCGACTCGGCTGGGCAGCGTTCGGGAAGCTACGGCAAATCTTTTCGTCCAATATTCCGCAGTGTCTCAAGACGAAAGTCTTTGACCAGTGTGTGTTGCCAGTGATGAGTTGATGACCTATGGCACTGAAACGTGGTCGCTTACTATGGGCCTCATAAGAAGGCTCAAAGTCACCCAAAGGGCAATGGAGAGGGCCATGTTGGGAGTTTCTCTGCGTGACCGCATCAGAAATGAGGCTATCCGCAGCAGAACCAAGGTAACCGATATAGCCCTCCGGATCGCTAAACTTAAGTGGCAGTGGGCGGGGCACATAGCACGTAGAACCGATGGCCGTTGGGGCGGAAAGGTTCTCGAGTGGCGACCACGTACCGGAAGGCGCAGCGTGGGTAGGCCCCCGACAAGGTGGACTGATGACCTGGTAAAGGTTGCGGGAGTCCGCTGGATGCGGGTGGCGCGGGATCGGTCACTTTGGCACTCTTTGGGGGAGGCCTATGTCCAGCAGTGGACGTCTTTCGGCTGATATGATGATGATGAATAAAAATTAAGATAATTTAGATATATTTTAACAATAGCTTTTTTCAAATTTCCTCATAGTCGGTGTGAAAAATAGTATGTCACTCGGTAGCAAAATTATTTTCGTCTCGGGCGTAAACACTTGTATCCCTCACTACGCTCAGGATCCTACGTTAGAATCCCTCGCTACGCTCAGGATTCTATTGTAGGATCCCTCGCTACGTTCAGGATTCAATACACCACCCTCGCCGTAAATATACTATTTTGCTCCCTTGTGACAAATAACTATTTTAGGGTACCTCCCTTACATGTAAATTGGTGATGTATGTTTTTTCTCGTTAAACCTATAGTGTGGGGTATCGTTGGATAGCTTGTTCAAAAATATTATGGGTTTTCTAAAACTATTTTTCAACTCGGTTATGCCTTTGCGAGATAATGGGATTTAAAGCCTTAATTTTTGTTCGAGTCATGTGTCGTCCTCGTCCCGTCCCCCCCTGCCGGCTAAATGGCTACTACTGGGGACGTGAAAAAATTCGTGGCAGTAGTACATATAATGAATTTAAAAGGAAAACTATCGCAGTTAAGTAGACATAACTGAGTTAACGAGTAGTGGACATAACTAGTTAACTGGTAAGAAATGCACTTAATTTCGGGTGCATATACATTGTCATTGGAATTTGAACCTTTTACCGTCGACGGTAGAGTTGCTTTTTCACGGCACGTTATCTTCAATAGGAAAAAACCTTGTCCTTCAGGTGGTCGCTAACCGAAGGTGGTCGCGTAACCGGCGAAACGACCCTATACTTTGGTGTGCTATATAAATCATATTTACGATTATTTACGAGGGTAAGGATAAAAATCCCAAAAGCCCCTTTTAAGTCCGCATTCTGTGACAGACGGGCAACTACGGAACCCTACCCTGCGCGTGGCCCGACACGCACTTGGCCGCTTTTTCTTCATTCGAATTTAAGCCATGCCAATAGAGCTCAGTTGATAGCTACTAACCAGCAACCAGAATCATTCATTTATCAGACAGGCAGTTGAAACAACACCAATAAGTATATCAACTCGATTGTGTCGTAAAATAATGTACTGTTTGAGTAGGCTGAGTAAAAAAAGGAAAAAAACGACCCAACTTTGGAATTATTTTCTATCGAGGAAATTTTAGGCCATCATGTATCGATTAAATCACGTAAACAATCATATAGTCGAGAATCATATCTGAAAATCAGACCTTATTGTTTCTTAATCTAGTCAGACCGGCGTTTCAAAGCACGCGATAATTTCTAATGCACCTTCTTAAAACAAAGCGACATCCTAGGGACGCCCTCTGTCAATTACGACTGACGGAACCGCGGCCAAGATTTGAGTCGAACACGCCCCCTAGACACAGACACGCTTATGCCTCCCGCGCACGAAAAAAAACGATGTAACACTCTTCGGGAATGGCTTTTTTGGACAAATTTCGATAATTACCTAACTTAGTGAAGTTTTATTTAAATTTCATCAAGTGATATGTTAGATGATATATTACACTATAGTATTAACTTGTTTGTGTCGTAAAATAGTGTATCGTTTGAGTAGGCTGATTAAAACAAGGAAAATACAGACGCAACTTTGGTTTTTTTTCTATCCTGGAAACTTTAAGCAATCATGTATCGATAAAATCAGATAAACAATCATATAGTCAACAATCATATATCTGAAAACCAGACATTATTGTTTCTTAATCTAGCCATAACGGCGTTTCAAAGCAGGCTATAATTTTCAATGCACCGCCTTAATCGTCATGCGTTTCAAGAAAAACATTGAAAAACGTAAAATAATAGTTTTTTTTAAAGCACTTATAAATGATCTTAATAAGTAAAATCTGCATTGCAATTCAGCTAGGAAATGCCGCCAGCATCCTCGGTACAATGCCTCGAGGGCCTTTTTTAAGATTTAACTGAGCTTTAATTTAATTTAGTTGATGTTGTATCATCTTGTATGCCCTTTACAAAATAAATGTTTTAGTACAATTAAGAAAATATTGCTCTTTGATATCCTACTAATTTTATAAATGCGAAAGTTTGTATGTTTGGATGTTTAGATGTTTGGATGTTTAAACCGACTCGGATCGCGGATAGGTTAGGTTATTATTTTTATAAAAGAGCGGAAAACAAACTAACAAAATAAACACAACAATCAACAACAATAATAACATTTGGGACTAACAAAATTATGATTATGTCCGTTATGAAGGAAACTGTTATGAACAACCAAATTATGAGTTCAAGTCTGTTCTTAGTAATGACATTATGAAGAAACATTTTATGAAAACTGTTCGTTATGAGTTCCGATGATAGTTACAGAAATTTAGGAACATAAAAGTTACGAAGAAAAAAATTATGAAGAGTGATGATTGTGGTTACAAAGCGGTATTACTAGAAAAAATCGACACTTCACGTTTATATGTAAGTATGAGCTGATATGGACCCACCACAGGCACATACACAGATACACAGACAGACACGTTAAACTTATAACACCACTCTTTTTGCGTCAGGGGTTAAAAACCGAATGTTATCTAGAACGACTTATAACTCGGATAGTTTGCTAGTCATCTTAAACTTACGTTTATGAACCCGACATAAGTAATAGTAAAAAATATATAGTCCTTTTTGAATAATGTAGTCGGCGGTGGATTGTGCGGTCACATGTGCTCGTTGAATAAGTAAGGAGTCAGACCAACCCGCGATCTCTTGTTTTACTGCCCGCTATTGGCTACGAGCCTTCGCTTCGACCCTATTTAGATTTAAAAAAACGAACGTATTGCGCACACCTTGATTCACGAAAGTAAAAATAAATTAACTATGCTACTTTACCGATAAATCTGGCTATGGCTGGGATAGTGGCATCATCTTTTCTGTTTTAGGTTTTTCTCTTGCATATTTTCAACTGATTCCGGTAATTACGACCACGTTAGCGTGTCGGTTTGGTAATGAACTGGCGGTCCTTGGTACGGATCCCGGTAGGGGCATTTATTAGTGGGATTAGCATGAATATTTGTTCCTAAGCGATGTGTAATCTATAGGTATGTGTTTATACATACGTACATGTTCATCACTTTATTAGAAAAAAAAACTTTTTAACAAAAAAATTAAACCGCCGTAAAAAACTGAGAAGCAAAAAATAATAAACCTTTCTTATTTAGTTTAATAACTAAGTTCTTATATGAATCTAAGTGTACCTAAGTAATTTTGAATCAAAATCGGACTACTCTGAAAAGTCATGCGTGGTCATACATAAAAAAAATATATATATACGCGTTGACTTGATAACCTCCTCCGTTTTTTTCGTCGGTTAAAAAGGGCAGCAGAGCACATGAAACTTGTGTTCCAGTACAACTTCTAGCATAAATGTGGATATAAAAGATCGACAAAATGGGATATCGCAGTGACAGGTTGCTAGCCCATCGCCCACAACACACTTCAACCCCGTTCCCTTAGTCGACTATTACGACACCCATAGGAAATAAGGGGGTGTGCTATTCTAATCCGACACTACACGTGGTCGTGTGTATATTTGTTTATATAAATATGCTTATATCGTCATAATCATAAGACTCGTACAGGCTTTGCTTTGGTTCAATTGTGTGAATATTTATATTGTTATTATTATTTTATTAAAGTTAAATCTGTGGACACTTTTTATTTCTTAGCGTTTTCCAAGGCTTAAAGCAACATTTCCAGTGTCGGCGCCGGGTGAGAGAGCGAAAGAGGGCGAAAGCAAGCGCTCGGAAAACGCACCCTTGATTATTCACGTACGGTGCTCGCGGAGGCATTCAACGAACGAAACGCGCTTATAAACATGTTCAGGATTTTACTTTTTTGTCCGTTATAATTGATAATGATTAATTTAGACGTCAAAAAATCGTTTTCGGTTTTCGTACAGTTCGTTTGGCCGGCGTGTAAATAAACATAATACCATAACGTTAGTATAACCAGAATTGCGCACATTAAGAAACAAATAATAGACAATGGGATTTTTATTATTGCATACCAAAATTCTGTTTTTTTAATGAGCGATTAGTATTTTAGCTGTGCCAATCAGTATTTTTAGGTTGCTAGGATATTTGTGCCCTTAAATACTAGCCTTAGAAAATCATGAGGTGTATCATCCTTAGAGCAGAGAGAGAGACAGTGATCCTTATGTGCTTTAGAAGCAATATCCATTACGTGTTTGAACTCCACCTGTCTTTCTACACACCATGCACCACCTCTCGCACCGTGTACCTACAAAAAAGATACTGTCAATATTTTAATTGCCCTATTCGTTTGCGTGAGCAACTCGCGTCTCATCCCTGTTATTCTGGGTCAGTACGTGACCGTAACACGGTATTTCACGTCAAATTTTTAGTAAACCTAATCCGGAAAAAGCCCGTTGAGCCTAGCACGGGTCCAAATAATGCATGCAAACAGCTCAGGGTTGATCACATATTACCATATTGCTACCATGGAATCTTAATCGCCATGCCGGTGGCCGAGCGTTGCAAATTTTCCATTTTGCGATTTTGGGGGCAATTCGGCTTTGTTTTTGACCGTCATAACATGGCTCAATATACATGGATAATGATTGGGGGGACTGAAGAATTATTTCTGTAAATCTCAGACAGGGTATCGAAAATCAGTGCAAGCACTAACAAGCAACCTTCTGGCAAGCATCCGACGAAGCGCAGGTCGAGTCGCCAGAGCTGTTATTCTTTAAGCTCTGGTGCGTACCACGGTCACCTCACCCGTCACGCCTGACGAAACTACTACTACTACTCTACTACGTCTAAGAATCGCGGGGTCATGATGTTTGTGGGTAAGCGCTGATGAGGTTAAAACAAGTTATACAGGTGGGGCAGGTCGTGCTAGGCTGAGTGTATGCTTGCCGGACACAATCGGCCGTATCACGGATACACAAGTCAAGAATACAATGTCTATGATTCTACCGGACCCGTCAAGCGAGGCAAGCCCAGCCATTTTTAACCGCCGAGATAAGTTAGTTAGGGCTGTTATAAGTTAAACATGTATCTCCATGTATTCCCAATTCTTCAGATTCCCAATTCTACAGATTCCCAATTCTACTGGTTACATGCACTTCAGATAATAACCCTAAAAATCGGTTCTGGCGCTTCGCCGGCCGCTGCCGCGGCACGCTCGCTTCGCTCGCTCGGCTCGACCTGCAGGGTCGCAGTACAACTAACACTCCTCCTCGCTTCGCTCGTCGTCGTACCTACCTTAGAACTGGGAATCTGTAGAATGGGGAATCTGTAGAATTGGAAATAAGCCGTGTGGTTTATTTAATCGAAAGATAGTTCTCAGCTACAGAACCCTAAAAAGGGATTTTACGCGGAAGAAATCTAGTGCTGGCAAGAGTCCCCTTGGCTAAGATACTTTAGCACATAAGAGATGAGATTGAAAAAAAATAGAAATTAAATTTAGCAGTACTGCCTCTTTGCGTCAATAATTTAATAGGAACTTGATATACACTTCCCGGAAAGTTGCCGCTGTGCATTAACCGTATAAGTGCAGTTTCCGGTTTCACCGCATCCTTTTTACTAATTAGATAAACTAGGTAAAACTCGGGTGCACTCAGACCCGATGCACTGCCGCAGGTTGTTGTTACTGGACGCACGTTGTGATAACGTATTATATTTATTTATTCAGCCCGTATCCACCCACTGTGGAAAATAAGCCTCTTCTTTACGATTTCACAATTCATGATTAATCGCATCTTTGATTGCCACCAAGAGTTTCACACAATTTACAATACGGTAGGTTATTATGACATTAATGACTAGTATAAATGATAAAAAATCATAATATGTATAGTTACTTATTTCGTGATATCATCGAGATAACCTAAACCCGGTAAAGTTCCATGAAAATGGCCCGTAGCATACCACAGAATTGTGCCTAAGTAAGCCGTAGACGCACAGTGTCTGCTCGCCTCAAACATAGGTGAGGCCCCACTAAGTTACCGTAAGCCTCTCTTGACAAATGCTTAAGATGAACGGTTATTTCGCACACTGTTTATGTTGTGTATGTTTTTTTACAAGAAATGTTCCCTCTTATGCAAGGTTTCGAATAAAAAGATATACGACGTCGTACGAGGTAAGCGGTTGTGGAATGAGTGTCGGTATTTCATGTGATATCTTACTTTTAAAATGAGTTTTTAGAGACTTGCGCTTTACCGCCTCTTGTAAAGCCCCGGAATTAGAATTATGATTTCGTAATAAGGTTTTTCTCAATAAATTATTCTTAATTCTTATTCGTGTTTCCTATTATAAGTCTAATCACAAAACGATATGAAATGCATGTAAAATACCTAAAATAAATTGAAATTTTGAATAGAGTAAAATAACTGCCCCACTATGCCTGGTCCTCCAAAACATATGAAGCATATAAAAAAATAAATAATTACGTTAACATGTATATAAAGTCTAAAGCCCTGCAGGGGATGTATATAAACGTGTTTGCTACATTACCTGCAACCTGATGATAGACTAACCCCTATTTGTTTCTTAGGGCCTTTACAGTGCGGCGTAGCCAACCCCATGATATCTATTCGCATAAGGGATGTCGCGGCAATATATGCTACGCGTAGTCAAGTTGCTTAAGATCTCAAGGTTTTGCTCGATTCAGTGTCAGTAGATCTTCTTCTGCTTATTTAAGAGCTAAGCTCTTGTCGGTGTAGGTCAAAGTAGGCTCTCCATTTACTCCGATCAACTTTGACATTTCGATACGACCTAAAATCAAATCTTTTTTTGAACTGCCCTATGTAGTTTATTCTAGGTCTTCCTCGCTTGCCGTCTATCTTTCCTTCAATTATACTGAGTATAAATTTGTCATGTCGTATGAGGTAGACAGTAGATACAATACTATGATTATGACTAGAAGTGATAATATTAGTGGAAAGTAAAACATCGTTATTCTGTCAAATTATTGTGTTGTCATTGATACCCTGTCGACTACCGGTCTTGACTTAAACAGTTGTGAATTACTTACCATGTACAATGTATAGGACTGGCAGAATAGCGATTATCGCTTGACCCCCGTCATATTTCCGTAACCCCGCGAGTTCGCGTTGGAAAAAAGAACTTCAAAAGATGGACGCCCGTCTCCACCGTCTACAATACTCCCCGTTGATGGATCACGTTCGTACCGTCCAATAAATATTAAATAAACTAGTGAGCAATTTGTCCGATCCACTTAGTTACGACGAAATGATATATTAATACGAAGATGCATCGGTCTCGGCCGTACGTGACGGTGGATGTACGTTGGACTGTTATACCTCCGGTCGAAGATACGTTTACATGATCACTGCAGGTGTACTTGAAAACAGTAAACATTAATTGTTCTTACATCCATACTTAAATATTATATGTACATGCGACACACTTGTGTTTGCCTGCCTGTTACCTCTTCGTCTTAAACCGCTGAACAGATTTAGATGAAATTTGGTCTAGAGATAGTTTGAGTCTCGTGGACATGGGTTAGTTTTTATTTCCGGAAATCATGCCCCAAGGGGGTTAAAGTTTGTATGGAGCTACGATATAAACATGTATATTTTTTATACAACATCGGTGGCAAACAAGCGTACGACCTGATGGTAAGCGGTAACAATAGTCTATTTGTATAAAAACAAGTTTCTGTATAAAAAATAATTGTTATAAAATAAAATGATATGCATACCTAAACACATGATTTAAATGTGAAACGAGTTCATTTTCACATAATTAGTAACAGGTAGGTTTTAACGTTTAATTTTCGTCACAAAACTGACACTGAACTTATTTTTGTTTCACAATTCATGCTAATAGAGTACAGGATTATTTTTAATGCCCTACTATTTCCCTACAAACTTCATACAAACAGCGTTCTTGTTGTTATGCACTATTAAAAAAATGATATATAACTATCCATCAACATCACTGTTGCGCTATATTCTAGTAATGTGTCATTATAGGAGTAACTCCGGCTGTCTTCTATTTCCAGCATCAGACCAGCTCAATGGTACCGGGTGAACTACGAGATGATATTTGGATATGTAGAGATAAAGCACATATGTCGGCCATAAAGTATTCGGCCCTTACTAACAAGTGAGTCAGCGTGAAAGGGACGAATGCCATGTCACTTCTTCACTCAGCTGCTCAAAGGGAAGAGATCCTTTAAATTCTAATAATTTATTACGGAACATGTCCAAAGTTGTTAGTAAAACAAAAACATACGAAAAACTTTATTCTAGTGTTAGTAGGTATACAGGATGTTTCCTGTAACAGGAGCAATAAATTAAAAGGTAGACTATTAAGCGTGTGAGCAGTTATTTCCAGGTAATTTTAATTGAAAATTAAAATCTTTTTTTTTCTTTAAAGTAAGTTCACGTGTATTTTTTACCCATCTGGGGTGACACAGGTAGTATTTTTTATTTCAAAACACTATAAAGATAAAAAAAAAATATAAAAAAAAACATAAACATATCTTTTAAAAACAAAAATGCAAAATCTATTATGACTTAGTACATGATGTTACCTCAAAATCTGCATTGACTGATGTGCTATGATCTCGTGGTGCCAAGATACATTACTTAATGGTCATGACTTTAGATAAACATTACTCCGAATTAAAAAAAAAATTGGACACAAGGGGTTACTACAGATGCTCTAAGGAAGCGTCCTTTTAATTTATTGCTCCTGTTACAGGAAACACCTTGTATAAAATATAAACCTTAAAACCTTACTATTAGAACAAACAATGATTATCGTTCCAGTTCTTCTGGATATTGCCTTCAAATCAGTCTGTGTTATAGGGATAAGTTCGCCTTGTACAAATGTATTTTTATATTGTTACTTCTGCTATGTACTCATTTCCTTTTTTCGTGCAATCAAGTGTTTACACTAATACTATTGGCGGACTAAAATGCAATCATGCTAGACAGAGCTAAAAATCTATCATGAAAACAATTTGCTTTACCCTGAAAACACTGTTTTATTTAATCGTCCTGCCAGAGGACGTTGTCTATAAAATTGTGCGAGCCTTTGAAATTTAATGGCTTTTGTGTCATAGAGGCATTGCTGCTACTGTCTAGTAACCCTGTTACAGGCTAAAAGACAGCGGACGGCGCTTCCGCCTTCAGGACCAGGCTACGTGAGTATATAGGTACAACGCCAAACACAGTTAACTGAACATCCTGTATTTATATAGAACCCTATTACAATGCATACAAAATGCACAGATGGCCAGTTAGCGGTGTTGTCGATAGTACAATCCAAAAAAGCTTATAGACCAAAGATATTTATATAATGGCTATCTGGTTTTCGTGTAGACAAGGATGCCGGAAAACAGAGAGCGGTTTTGAAAAACTTGAAGTAAAACGAGGATAGGCGCGTCAGATCCCAGCTTTTAGATGTCTTTCACAGAATTTTTGTAGAATGCTTGTTACACAACTTGGGGCGACTCTATCAAAACTTTTAAGACCTTTAGGATAGTGTAGATTAAAAGTAAAGATTGGATGTGGTAGATTAAATACAACCTTTTACACAACAGTTATTTTATATCTTGTAAAGTAAAATTCTCCCTGACTTTCAATGTCCGATAGCCAATAAGGTTTTTCGATTTGAAAATGCTTTGCACTGGAATCACTGACGTGTTTATATTTAATATTTCCAAAGCCCCATAGAAACTAACATCGTTTGACTGCAGAATCGAAACGAAATCACTTTGATATTGCATTCGAGCCGTAGCTGCTGGTTTTCAATGAAATGCATCGGTCTATTGAACTGATTTCTTATTGGATTAGATTGAAATTGTGAAGCCCAGCGAATTGCAATATCGGATCTGGAACTGAAAAGTATATTTCCAAAACCTTTTTTCACCGATGCTTTGATGCGGCTATCATAAAGCTAATTATTTTTAACCAACATCAAAAAAAGGAGGTTCTCAATTCGATGTATTTTTTTTCTTTTTTTTTAATGTTTGTTACCTCAGAACTCCTTCATTGATGAGCCGATTCGTAATTTTTTTTATTTCGCACGTATATGCTTCCAGGTGGGTCCCATTTTTTCAAAAAATCAGTTGGATGAGGCACGCGTGTAGTGATTTTGATATTTTGTATAATAACTCTTGTATTTACACCCGGATATCATAAATTTGGTGGAGTGGAATTGATGATGAAGACCACAGATGTCTTATGGAATTCCTCAAGTAGGTATGTACTTAAAAGTACAAAAGTACGTGACAGATTCTGATAAGATTCCGTTGAAATAGCAACTAATGAAGTGCCAAAGGTGATCCTTGTGGAATCGACTGTAGTCCTCAAATATTATCGGTCCGCATACGCGATTGGGTTTTTTTCACTAATAATCAACGCATTTGCCCTCGGAAATCAGTTCATGTGGTAAATTGGAAAATAAATGTGGAAAACTTGACTAAATTGAAGTCGGTTAAAACTTTGTCTTTATTGTAAATTATTTATATATTAAACGTTAATTTTTAAAGTGATAAATCATAAGTTTTACGGTAAGTTTTTACAATAATTATAAATAAAGAATAATATAAAACTATATACCCGTGTGGTGTCGTAAAAGTCGACTAAGGGACCAGGGTTGAAGTGTGTTGTGGGCGATGCGCTAGCAACCTATCACTGCAATATCACATTTTGTCGATATTTTATACCCACATTTATGCTAAAAGCGGCGCTGGAACATACGTTTCATGTGCTCTGCCTACCCCTTTTGGGAATAAAGGCGTGAATGTATGTATGTATGGATGTATAAAACTATATAATACAAACCATAAAATCTTAATCTAGGGTGCCGCCGGGAGCGAGACGGGGCCTAAGCTGCCGGTGATCAGGGCGTCAGGGACAAGAACCTCCCGACTAACCACGCAGTGCCCAAGAGTACCGCTTTCTGTATCTGACCCTTGACCCAGCCACCTAGGAGTATCATGAGATATTGGTCGAGACACTTCGCTATTAGACCGTTCGCAGTAACGACTATCGGGACAAGATTATAGACATCGTCGTCATTATTGTCGAAAAAACATCCCACATTGCCAATTAGAACGGATTTCACCATTAAGTATATAGTATAAACTTGCCCAGTAATTAACACCTTGCACCCCCATATTGACCCTTCAGAGCCATGCGTGTTGCCGTAAAACTATACGGCGTCAGTTGCTCGGCAGAAGCACACTCACACACAAACTAAATAAATAGAGTCTTAGTGACAGCGTCGCAAGCGCTCACAGCGCTGCAGTCAAAATTGACACTGTTCGCCCGTCAAATGTTCGAGTACCTACACTCTGTAAACATCGAGCATTTCGGACGATTTTATTTGTTACTAGCTTCTGCCCGCGACTCCGTCCGCCTGGAACTCGTTTATATCGCAGCTCCATGCAAACTTTTACCCCCCCCCCCTTCACCCCCTTAGGGGATGATTTGGGGGATAAAAACTATCCTAAGTCACTCTCCATTCCTCCAACTATCTCCACTTAAAAAATCGGACAAACAAACAAACAAGCAAACAAACACACACATACATTCCCCATTTATAATATTAGTATGGATACATATGGTCATACGTTCACGTCCTTGTTCCCAGAAGGGATAGGTATCGTACATGAATTAATGTTGGATTAAACAGTAACGCCAGCTTACGAACTGCATTAATTTTAAAAATAATATTGACAAAATTAATGAGACGGGTTGTTCCAATAGCTCAGTTGGTCAGTAGCGCGCCATGTACTCGTATGCCAGTGGTCGCCGGCTCAGAGCCGCAACCGCCTAGGAGCAATACATATTTCCGTTAATTTGAAATGAAGAATTCATGATATTACATTTTCATTGTCACTTCTAGCAATTGTGGGTTTAAATGCGGAGAAAATGTAGTATTGCAGTGTCGGGTTGCTAGCCTATCGACCACAACACACTTCAACCCAATTCTGTAGTCGACTTTTAAAACATTCACTATCATACCCATGGTAACCAACAGTAGGTAAGTAGGTAGTAGTAGACCAGGTACATACGCTTCTTAGGATTATATTTCTATAACAAAAACACCCGTGAAAAGACTTGATGTTATCGAGTCGGAAATAGCCGTGAAACGAGATGTCTACGAATCAAGTTTTAGATCAGTTGTACCTATACCAAAAAGGATTCTACAGTTAAAGTAAAATCCCGAAAATTGGATATTAAACGGTGTCTTCGCAAAGTTACAGGTGTGCAAAGTTATAAGAGGGGAGTGTTTATGTTTCTTTTGCAAGATACTTAGAAAATACATCACTGAATAAGTAAGTAAATAAAAGATTACCTACTTGAGTAAATGAATATTATATACCAGCTTTTAAACTACCCACTTAACTGTATAGAGGTAAATCGAGATTTTTTACTCTGAAATCATGACGACATTGGTGTAAGATTCAATTTCCCGTGGCTCTGGAGGATATTTTTTCAATACATTTTAAGAAAACTAGTTTTCTTTGAATAAAGGGTAGAAATAGGTATAAATTTTGGTAACCCGTTATGAATGAGCAGCTATACTGGATTGCATAAAGGCATTAACAATGCACATTCTGTCAAAGCAAATAGATAGCGGTTTGTAAATTCAACATACATCCAAGTTTAACTGAAATTGAGTTATTTATACTATCTGTCTGCCTGATCCTTTACAATTTCAATAATCAATAACGAACCACTAATTTTCAACTATAACTACGTATGGATACAACGGCTTGGCCTGAGAATACTTTCTAGAAATGGACTCTCCATTTGCTGAAACGACTTTAGAGACCGAATAAAAAATTCAATTACCTAAAGCCGAAACAAACCGAAGACTATCAAATAGAGACGTCCGTATGGCGGCAATGTCTCATCGCGGCAAAAACAAGGTGTGTTGCCGGCTATAAATATTAAATTTGCAGTATATCTGCGACTTTGTCGGCGGCATCTGGATCCAACACTAACCGCGGCATTAAAATTTCAACGGGACGTTATCTTTGTGCCAACTCTTTGGTCATAGTCCCGCCGATAGCGTTTTCGAACAAATGTGTTTGCTGTATTTATGTAGGTATATTAGGTAGGTATAATACGCGTGAACTGAGATTTGGGTGCTAATTGTTCTTTCTTGTTTACCATCATTCAGGACATTAATTACAGTATTTTCTTTGTATCGTACTGGTACTTCACGACTATAATAGAATCCTTAGACCTCTTTAATGAATCTGTGTGACCTCTAAGTTGACTGTTTCCGATGTTGCAACAAAATTCAGAACGCCATTTTGTGTTATCGTCAGGAGTAGCTGCTCGATCGTTGATAGGTAGTTTTAGTTTAAAATAGAAATAGAAATTGCATGGTCAGTTCTCTTTTAATAGCAGCCGATAAACTGCAATTTAGAATGCTATTTTATACAACAGATAGAAATACACTTGAAACTGTCAGCATGGTAGGTATCCAATTTAATATGCAAAACTAACGGTGGCTCATACGACACATTGGTATTAACTAGATGATGTTGGATGTGCATTTCCTAATTCGAATTCTCAAATAAGATTTCCATGAAACTATATACTTATGTAGTTCAAAATATAAAAGTTTTCGTGCGCGTTTCGCGAGGGTCTCGTGTCAAGTTCATTTATTCGTGCAGTGTTTGATAGTCTCAAAATTTTCCTGAGTAAGTACTACAAATATGAAAATATTAAATTTACATACAATTAGTGCCCAATTTGCCATGGAAGTGTTGTGCATCGGTTTGTGGAATTTCCATTGTGTCTGCAACTTTTTTATTTAAAAGTATCTCATATATGTTAAGCCTGCTGCATTTTAGCATTTTCTTTGATCTATTTAGGTACCCTTAAGTTTAGTATATCTAAAAATATATTCATACGGAAGTCAACCATGAGTACGAAAACGTGTATAAAACTATTTTAGCATATTTCGTTCATTAACGTTTTTAGGCCGTTTGAGCGCTCTTCATAACATATTCATTTTAAAAGTGCAATTTTTAACACTTCTTTTAAATTTATTGTGATTTAAATGTTTCACCTGAAATAGTTGACAGCTGAACGCCGAATTCAGATTATAACTCGCGTGGGTTCCGTGCGGACACGTAATGGGCAATTAGCGTAAGCTGAAATGAATACCTTTTAACAAATTTTAGATTAATACTAACTTTCTTTTTTTCGTTATACTTAAATGTTATAAAAAACAGCTCGCAATATGATTACTCATCAGTTCTCGCCTTTGTGCAGTACATTACTGCTCTAGAACCCTTTAAAAAATAAAAACGCACTGTTACGCAGTTTTGTTTTCATATTTTTTCGTTAAAACCACTTACCGCCCAGTGCATAAATGCGGGTGCATAAATATGTCCCATCGTTATTTAGTCAGCGTATTAAGGTTTCGGCACATATTTATGAGAGGATTAAATCGATATACACCTTTTTACACGTCTTGACTGTACAACACTTGAATCTGGGTAATTGCCACATGTCAAAACTGACAACGAAGTATGGCTAAGTGGATAAACCATCAAATTATTGTAAAAAGGTATAAATTACAAACTATACTTAAAATCACAAAAATTGCAAAGTTAAAAAAATATATGCATTTTTTTCTATCGTCCAAGCGTAAATTTATATGTACCAATATAATCCATACGCGTTTAATAGAAACAAAATTGTATGGCAACTATGGACCTAAACGCAGTATTTCGCGACCGAAACAGCAGTTTACTATTTTCCATACACGATTTGTATACAAATAGCAAACTGTGACGTCATAATGTAATGTCAATTTGTATGAAGCATTTTGGCTGCTGCAAGCGAGGTCAATATTTGAATAAATTTTTTGGGTATTGATGTCCTTTAATTGTAGTTGCTCTCATACAAACATTTGTTGCTCTCCGAAAACTGGTTCGAATGGCATCGTTAAAAATCTTAGGACACGCCTATTGCTGGATATAATTCTCGTTAGAAAGCAATACACACACTATGTACAGACAAACTGCGTATAGGTACGGTGTGGTTAATAAAACGAACAGGTATCGATATAATCGATAAACCGTTACTAGTTTCAGTACCTACCGGATGCAATGAAGGTCATCCGTCACTTTCGTTCGTGGCTGGAGGACTTTCTAACAATACTCACCTAGTTCGGATCAGCTTTCTAAACCATGCCACCTTACAGGACGCCAGTTAGAATGTCAATAGTTCATACGGCAGGCTATCCTTAACAGAAATATTTTTTAAATCCATTTAGTGTTCCGCGATTATTACTCATTATCTTTATATAAATAAGTTTCTGTCAAAAAAAACATTTTTGGTACAAAGGTTTATTGCTGACTGTACTTTTCTGTATGCCGTCATCAACTACTCATTAAGACGATTCTAACGATTCAACATAGCCACCTTCTGTATACCTATAGAATAATATTGAATTTTCATCCAAACTATAACTTTACCCAAATTTTCAGCTCAACCGGAGAACGGCAAGTGACTGAATAATGGATTGCAAATTTTGACGGACATCTTACTTACATACGAGCAGTGCAAGTTAAATAAAAGCGTGAAATAAAAATATTGTAAAAACGAGATGGCAGGCGATGCAATTCGGATAAATTGTTTACGTCACACCTGGCCATAATGCGAGTTTTACTGCACGCTGCGCGTACGGGAAAACTCGCATTGTGGCCAGGTGAAGACGTAAAATTTTGTACTCAACACGGGCGGTAATTCGTAAAGCCCCAGAGCGCATATTTATGGCCCTCGCCTTCGGTTCGGGCCGCAAACACCTGCGATCTGGGGCATTCACGAATTCACCATACTTTCCCGCACTAGTGCGAAAAAGAGCACTTTCCTTGCATATGTCGAAATTTGAAAGAGCCATATGTACAGTAAAACGTACGATACACGTGCGAAATGTATCGTAAATTACTATTAATTTATATCTTTAAGCAGCATCATTATCATCTCATCATCATCATATCAGCCAAAAGACGTCCACTGTTGGACATATGTCTCCCCCAACGCAAGAATGACGAATAAATTCTCCATAATAAATTCTCAAACAAATTAACAGCGCGCAACTTTTTAAAAGGGGCGGGGCCCCGCGTTTGCTTTCGGAAACTGCATATGTGGTATACGTTCATAGAATTTAAATTGTTTAAACTAGATTTTTTTTATTAGCTAGCATAATAAATATCATGTTTACCTATTTGTTATGAAAAATGGAGTTTATTCTGAGATGTTTTATTTAAATATTCTTCAATTTAAAATTCCTTTGTATAATTATTTTGGCAATTTAAACTTGTTGATTTGATAGTTTTCGAACGTGGTAGTTGTAGAGTCTGGCAAACGAAAGCGTGACCTGGACTTTTTAAAAAGTGGCAACATTATAATCTGTCAAAGGCACGTCAAATTTTTTGGTTAGAGTTTTCAGTATTTTGTTTACACTATTATTTTGCATTAATAATGATGATACGTTTCTTATGTTTACAGATAATCTTGAAAATATTCAAGGAATCCGTAAAAAACAAAAAATTAGAATTAGAATTAAAAAAAAATACCACATGTATTTTTTTTTAATTTGCCGCGTTTTCTCAGGTCACGCTTTCGTTTGCCAGACTCTATCCGCTTTTTTAGGGGTCTACTTTGAAATTCAATGGTCGAACTATGCATCGATCTATGTCTACCATTTTCTTTTTTCGTAAAGGAATGAAAGGGACAGTGCTAATAAAGTTCAAATATTCTGAACTTGTAATAGACCCCATACGACGAAATGTCAGTGCTCCGCACCAAAATTAAAAAGTTACTTTGTCTCACGGAGTGAGCAAAATCGCATTTTGCACACTGTTTTCACGCAGCAAAATATGCTTGTTCGAGCTGCTGGGGTGAAATAATACATTACATACTACATAAGCGACACACAAAAGGCAAACAACCGTTAACACTTTCACAGCTAGGCCTACGCCGTAGGCGCTTTCCGCTACATACGGGGAAAAGCACGGGATAGGCGAGAGGCGTAGCGGACCTTGGCAATGAATGTGTCAAAGCATGGGTGAAACGGAGTACTATGGATGGCACGTATCCTGTTACCCTAATAAATATCTGGGTATTTTCTCAATCTAATACTACTTACTATTTATAAAGAGGGAAGATTTGTATTTTCGTGTGTGTGTATGTTTGTAATGAATAAACTCAAAAACTACTGTGCCGATTTCAGAAATTCTTTCACTATTGGAAAGCTACATTCACCCTGAGTGACATAGGCTACTTTTTACCGCGGGAAAACGCTTCATTCATACGGGAAAACGGGTAATCCGTGCGAAGCCGGGCCGGGCAGCTAGTCACTAATAAAATCCGGTTTAGAGGCCCATATTTAAATAAAATTGTTGTTCAGTGTGGTGTTTAGTGACAACATGCTAGACATTATATCACTTATCGTTGTGGATAAGACATCTGTCACTCTCGCACTCGCACACTTGGCAGAACGTGGTGCTCGTCTTAGGGCAGATTTTTCAAGTCCCAGATAAAACTATCTGTCAGATAAATGTTGGCTCTGTCCTTTTCTTTCATATGACTAAAAAAAAAGATGGTGATAATTTTAACTGACGGATAACTTTATCTAGAGATTGAAAAATCGACCCTTATGCACATACTAACATAGGTACATAACCCACGCTACGCCCGTTGTCAACTGTCCGTGGCATTGAGTAGTAAAGTAGCGTCGAGTCGAGACTAACCCTATTTCATACACGTACGTTTAGCAGGTCCCAAAAGAAAAATATTGAGATTTGTATATTTATATTTTCAACTTCTCTATTGCTGACACGGCTGGTGACCACTTTACCACTTTTTTTTATGCATTTAGGATTCGCATAATAAGCGAACATTCTATAAGGAAGCGACTTTCAGTAAGCCGTTATGATGTCATAGGTCATATGATAGCCGGTTTTCTAGCAAATGACTGCTTCTGGAACTAATTAAGTTGCATCATGATATTTATGTATCTGATTTTTTAGCATTTAGGATTCGTATAATAAGCGTTATACATTCTATGAGGAAGCGATTTTCAGTAAGCCGAGCCGTTATGTCATAGGTCATATGATAGCCGGTTTTCTAGCAGAGGTTTAGACTTGTGAACTAAGTTGCATCATGAAATCATGATATTTAAAAAAAAAATGTCTCGAGTAGGTATTTATAAGTATATAGAATGATAGAATCTACCATCGGGATTGTCATAGGCAGCTTTCTTCGTAATACGCATGCAGAGCGGCCCAGGCAGTTAGTGCCTACATGCCATAATAAGGGCGGGTTGCACCGACTTACGATTACAGACCGATCAACGTTAAATATGGCGCTGACAGCTGTCAGTCCATAGAAACTGGTCAAACGTTCCATAATTTCAGATTTTAACGAACACTGCTTACGATTACAGACGGTTTGGTGCAACTCACCCTAAAAGAAGTGTTGCATGTGCAAAATTTTGAATATCAATTTCAAACGTTTCTAAGGACATCATGTTAACTGGCTGGTAAGATACAGAACATTTCCTTTAAGAGGGCGTTCACGTGCTCACTAGCGCCACTGATAAATAATTGTGATTATTTAAATTTAACGATAGATATTTAAAAAAGGAGGCCGCCACGCACTGTTTTTTGTATTTAAGTAGTAGTTTGTACGTTGCTGGATTCGTTGATCTATGAACTCAAAAGAAAAACGGCCGTTTTAACTTTGGACGCATAGATTGACGAATCCAGTAACATGAAAACTAGTTTGATGTATTCACAAGGTACTTACATACAAAATACAGTCCGTAGCGACCTCCTTTTTTAAATATCTATAGTTAAATTTAAATAATCACAATTATTTACCAGTGGCGCTAGTGTGCACGTGAAAGCAGCCTTAACCGCATTTCTACGGAAATATGACGGTTTTACGTTACTATAGTTTCAACAATCTGGTCCTTAATCCTAGTTCAGCCGCCGGGTTACCGTGATAGCTGATTGAAATTTATGGTCGTATCGTAAATATAAGGAGATTACCTCCCCCGTCGATTTAATAACGCAGTGTGCCCGCCACTACTTAGGGATGTTCTATAACGATTCGATTAATCGTTCCCTGCTACATGAAACAACATCTAATCGATTACCTATTTCTCTACCTACATACGAAGGAAAATACGTTTTAGGTACAATCGAATCATAAGTACCATAACTTATTAAATTACACACTTAAATGATCCATAAGTGCGTTTTAATAGTCAAGTGATTTCCTTATCAAGGTATTCGTTGACCAAGATATGAATCGCCCGAGAGCTCAAAAAAAGCCGCGGTAACAGGCAACATTGTTTATTGTTCCAAGTCTTTTCAATGCCATGTATATTTAATCAGTGGGGATAAAAACGTCAGCGCTGCAGCCGCCGGTTAGCACGCCCTGGGGATGGCAGAATGGCGCGCCAATGCCTCGGAAATGGAACGCTCTTAGGCGACATTCGTAGCGCCTGCTCTTGCGCTGTTATCTTGCTCATAATTGAAAATATTTCAATTGTAACACGTTGAGTAACGTAATTATTTTAATCATAATACGTTGTTTAGCTTTTCAACGCTCTGTCAAAGAGATACGTTGTTAACGAAACGTATCGTCAACATGATATTTAAGGCGGAGTTAAACCTTATGTCAATGCCTGTAGGTTGCTATCGCACTGTACTCCTAGAAGGATTAGTCCGGCGTTGAGTCAGTGGTGCGGTTTCATTCGTGTTGGCGTTGAAAAGGTTTAATATTTGAAAATACAAATTTATCAACGTCTTATGAACGCAGAGCTAAACCTAGCAAACATTTCTTTGTAAGGGTCCTGCTTTTGTTCATTCTTAAATATGCACACTTTGCATGTATGCACATACTATCAAGTGCTACCTACGTTCTACGAGATTAACGTCGCGTACCTACCTACTTCTATAGACATATTTAAGTACAGTAGTAGGTGTACAATTTTGGGAGAGGCGTATGCCCCCCAGTGGACGTCGGCTGATAAGAGTATGACGATGATACAATTTTGGATTTCATACTTACCTCAAGGGCTGTCCAGGCAAATTATTATTATTATTAGGAGCCTGTAGTGTCCCACTGCTGGGCAAAGGCTCCCCCCATGTGTATCGCCGTCTACGGGTAGTAGACGGCGATACACATACCTACTTATGTAGATAAATTAATACTTAACCCAATCAGGGCCCATGACGACACATATGCGTCAGACCGCCGTAGTCGCTTTCCGCTACATACGAGGACAACCACGGGATCAGCTACGAGCGTAGCGCGTAGCGATTCTGGGCAATGAATGTGTTAAATACATAGAAACATCCATGACTCAGGAAAAAATATTCGTAGGCAGGGTCACTATACCAACTAAGCTGCTACTACTACCAACATATTTAAATGTTATGCATGTTCTTTTGTGCTTTTGACTGCGCTTAACTCTGGCCCAGATTTGACTAAAGGAGTATGTTTGGAAATTAAAATTTACGAGCTATATAACGAATTTATGTCGGCAGCCGCGGCATTATACTTCCCATAACTCGTCCCATGTAAGGCGCAGTAAAAAAATTGGAAGAAACAAATTTACTTTGGGTTGGAGTCACGTTCTGGCATGATTTGTCAAGTTTTCTTCGTGAAAACTCAAGGCCAAATTCGTTCATTTGCTTGGTTAAATCCGCCATCACTTAATACTTGAAGTAAAAGGAAGAACAGTCATAGTACTCAGTGCTTCCGCGGGTCAATTCGGGCGGACTTAACATAATGTAAATTGTAAAGTAAACCACGAGTGAATTTACATCAAGTTCTTATCAAAAATTTAATGTTAGGTTCACATTTTTATTGCTGTACTTTTTTGCACGATAATCGAGTACTCGCTAGCCTGCTGACATTACTATGTCCAAGAGCCTTCTCCATCATCAGATCGGTGGTCCCATAATGTTGCAAGTTGCAAGTCACCGAATTTACATAAATGCCTAGCTCAATTGTGGCTTAAAATGGGTTGCGACTTGCGACAGGACAGGACTACTTGCACCAGCTGTAGAACTCGAACATGTCTTTAATACAACCCATTAACGCGAGGTACATACGTTAAGTAGGTAAGGTAAGGTACGGCTCGTACCAATGAGTTTTTCGGAACGAATGTACGGAGTATAATTTGATTATGATTTCATATTTACAGTTAGCTAACATCGTGAGGAAACCTGCATAAATCTGCGAAGAAATTCAAAGGTGTATGTATGTGAAGTCCCCAATCCGCACTGGGCCAGCGTGGGGACTACTGCCCGTTCCCTCTCATACATGAGAGGAGGCCTGTGCCCAGCAGTGGGACGTATATAGGCTGATTTATTTATTATTATATTATTATTTACCGTTAGCTTTTCGGTGAAGGAAAAACATCGTGAGGAAACCTGCATATATCCACGAAGAAATTCACAGGTGTATGTAAAGTCCCCAACCCGCACTGGGCCAGCGTGGGGACTACTGCCCGTTCCCTCTCATCCATGAGAGGAGGTTTGTGGCCAGCAGTGGGACGTATATAGGCTGTTTTTTTATTACGTTAAGTAAACGCAATTAAGAGGGAACGTATACCTTTAGAATACTATTATGTACTCGTCCATACTAAAATGGAAAACAATTTTCCACTTCTAAATAAAGCTAGCAAGTTGTAAAGCATTGAAACTACAATTCAAACACACATCGAACGCGTTTCGAAGGCGGGCCCGCGCGGGCCCGCGCGGCGCTAAAGATACAACTCGGCAGCGCGGCCGCGTGTCGTGCGCGTCGCGTGAGCTGCGCGGGCCCGCAGCAGCCGCGCTGCACACGCGTTGCTATACGCCGCCCGCTTCCGGTGAATATACCGCTTCATACGCGCCCGACACGCGCAGCACACGCGCGGCACACGCGCGGCACACGCGTCCGGTGGGTGGAGGCCTTTAGTCTTCAGCTGTCACAGTGTGTCGTAGTATACTGTCAAGCGAATATTGTTCGGACAGGCGTATACTATACTTCCCTCTTGAGATAAGGCTGCGCTCGACGTTTAGTGCAGCTGAACGAGAATCGGTTTAAAGTAGTGTACCCTTTCTGAAATACTACGAATATAAATAGTTTTGCGAGTAATATTCCCTTGTGCAAGATCCTTCTCTGTTTGCCCCTTACAGAATTACTGAGAACACATGAATGCAACTTTCTCTCCGTTGCAATCACGACGCGTCTTTAGTTACGTAAGCTAAAGGTCTGATCATGCTGACGAATGGGTGAACTGACGTAAACTTTGAACTCTCTCTTCTACTTTTTAGGGTTCCGTAGCCAAATGGCAAAAATCGGAACCCTTATAGATTCGTCATGTCTGTCTGTCTGTCTGTCCGTCAGTATGTCACAGGCATTTTACTCGAAAACCATAAGGTGTATTTGAATAAAAAATTGAGGATAGGGTGTATTTTGTTAACCGCTACATAGTTTTGCAATGAAATTACTAAAAAAGATTTTTTTTAGGGGTGCACTCCATACATAAAACCGAAAGTCAAAAATTATTTTTTCATTGCAAGCCCACGTGTGGTACATCAATCAACAGGCCTTTCAAAATAAATATAAGGTTTCAAGGCAATTTTTTGGATTAAGTGAATAGAGTCGGAGATAATCGCCCCGAAAGTCACTAAAATTGTGTCCCCCCCCCCTCTAATTTTTGAACCGTGTACTTTAAAATTATGAAAAAAATCATGCTAATAGGGCTTATAAAATTCTTTTAGCGATATTTGTTTTGAACAAGATCGGTTTAAAGGTTTTCGAGATATTTATAAAAAACTGCCTTCCTTAAAGAAAATAACGTAAGTGCCATAAGTTTTCAGTAACGATATGACCTTTTTCATGTCAGACCCACCATACCCCTAGCAATACCCCTGGGGGTAGGGTGGGACTGAACCATACCACCGTAGTGCTGTGCACTATATTATGCTTTATAATATTTATCCCAAATGTCCTGTTACCGTTATCAGTATCACGCAGTTTATAGTTGAAAAAGTTAGACTACCGTTATCTGTAGTAACCATTGATTTAGTATATAGAACTAGATGCACAATGTCAAGCAAATATGCCAAGAAATGTGCCCCAAAGCCCCAGAATGACAGCTCTAGTACATTTCAGTAGTTGCTAATAGCGTTAATTTATAACCTGCATCAAGGTATTTCATAAAAAAAGAACTCAGTGTTTTAGACCTTAAGCACCATATTAGCAAAGCAACATCAAAATATTAAATACTTTTTAGTTTATTGAGACATACAATGTGAATTGACTGCTCACGTCAAAACTTTAGTTAGCGTTTAGCGAATGAATGGAGTCGCGTTATAAATTTTATTTAATTCAACAGAAAGCACAAATAAATCTGGTTTCTTTATTTTGCAAGTGGGGAATAAACAGTTTCAAATATTTGTACAAATATTATACACAAAACAATTGATGAGATTTCCGTAAGTACATATAGTACAGCTGACAGAGTCCATAAAAAGAAGTCATTTTAGTTTCCTTGAAATAGATTCAGTTTGTTAAATAATTGTATTTTCGACCTGCCTTTACTTTGAATACTTTCTTTTTTGCGATGTAATGTAAGCGTACAGTCAAGTAGAGATCAGCTGTCGATTTTACTAAAACGATCCTATGGGTTTTGAACGTCACTCTCATGATCATCCGACATCTATAAAACGAGTATTACGAGATATAAGGTCAAAAATGAATGATGATGAAAATTGGCAACAATTTGCGCATTTCCAAATGATGTGTTGGGATTGTATTATAGAATTTTATTATAGTTCATTAATGCTATTAATTACCTTTTGCCAGAAGGCAGAAGATAAAGCTAAGTATATTGGAAGTAATTGAAATTAAAATATGTAATGGAAAGAAATGGGCTTAGGTACGTTCATGAGAGGTGTGGCAGTTTTAGTAAACCTGTTCTTCCATTTTTTGTCGTATAACCTATAATATATCCGAATCATTAAAATGAGCCGAACAAACGACACGCGAGTCGTTTGGTTTTAAAAAAAACATCTCGACTGTCGCGTGCTATGACTGCAGCCCATTTTGCACGTCGCTGAGGATTTTTTGGAAATCTTAAAATGAAAACCATAATTATGTAGGTAACGACATCATAAAAAAAGTATCTAAGTATACCGACTCCTTAGATTTATGTTCCGCGACTTTGTCATTTGAACTAACAACAATAATTATTTAAAACATGTTCAAAACTATTAAATTACAATGAGTTTACACAAATTTCGTTATGTTATGAAAATAAATTATTTAAAGAAATAAATCCCATCTTTTTTCAAGTTTTTTTGTTGGTATTTATGCAGTTATTGACTGAACATTTCGACATAACTGACAACCAACAAGTCTCACGGTTGAAACCAGACTAAAACACAAAATAGATAATAGTACATGTACAGAAAGGACACTCCTTTGATCTTTACGAAAGGCGATTTTTTCTCAGTCGAAACATTAAGATTTATGGCTCTCTGACGTCCCCAACGTTGGGGCACCGGCATGTACTTGTAGCGATGAACGTAAATCGCGGAGTGTCCCGCGCCTGACTAAACGCAAAAGAACCGGCCGATGCGATTGGCGGGTGTTAGGTGTACTACGACCCTACAGCGCACGATCCGAGCGAGCGTAGCGAGCGTGCCGCGGCAGCGGCCGGCGAAGCGCCAGAACCGACTACGGATATTTTTTTCGAATAAAGTTAGGTCTGGAGCTTCGCCGGCCGTAGCCGCGGCACGCTCGATTCGCTCGCTCGGCTCGCGCGCTGTAGGGTCGCAGAGTCGCAGTACACCTAACACTCCTCCTCGCTTCACTCGTCGTCGTATCTACACCGGCCTGCCTTATAGTATAGGTTGGTTATGAACGTGGACGTATGGCAGTTACGATACAGGTATGAAGATAAGATAATACCCCGCGTGCCAAGGGAAAACTACTAAGGCCACTGTAGTGTCACAGGAAATTCTTTTTTACCCATGACACTACTGGCAGTGCCAAGCAGTAGTGCCTATGGTAAAAAATGGCCAGAACGGCCGTCGTTTTTTTCAGTTTAATGAATTTAAAAATGTTGTACCTATTTCTTTTTCTATTTTTCCATCAAATCCCAGCACTACTAACGGTGGTATGGTTCAGTCATGGTTCAGTCCACCCTACCCCCAGGGGTATGGCTAGGGGGTATGGTGGATCTGACATGACCTTTTTAATAGGGACGGAACCCTGGTTGTGCGTTGTCCGACACGCACTTGGCCGCTTTTTCTTACTACAGTTTTAATCTACATCCATTTGTTTGTTTGTTTGTCCGTCTTTCACGGCAAAACGGAGCGACGAATTGACGTGATTTTTTAAGTAGAAATAGTTGGGATGGAGAGTGACAAAGGATAGTTTTTATCCCCGAAATCATCCCCTAAGGGGGTGAAAAGGGGGGGAGGGTAAAAGTTTGTATGAAACTGCGATATTTACAATTATAAACGAGTTCCCGGACGGAGACGGCTAGTGCTATCATAAAGAGGAGTTTTTGAATGTGTTAGCTCTGCGTAGGGTTGCCATCCGTCCGGGTTTCCCCGGATTTGTCCTAGTTTAAAAGGCGTCCGGGGAGCGTCCGGGCGGGGTTTCATTTGTAGTCCGGGTTTAAAAATTTGAAGTCTTGAGCCGCCGCGCCGCGGAGCGACGTGACATTTGCCGCGTCGGACAATGTCTGGGTTCTGGGCTCCAAAATCCGGGGTTTTCACGCGTCTTTGTCCTGGTTGCCGATATGATAGAGATTTTAGAGATGGCAACCCTAGCTCGGTGGGAGAGTTTTTAAGTTTGTATGTAGGGGGTAATCCCGAAACTAGACATCCGGTTCCAAACATTCTTTCACCAGTACTTAGAATCGACCGCCAGGATGTGGCCATAGTTTTTCCCCGCGGCTCCGCTTGCATTCTGTGCAATAAATGAGCGGAGCCGCGTAGGCAGCAAGTAAATAAATAAAACTATACCCTGTTCCAGATGAGATTAGAAAAATCGTGCGATTTCGTCATGCGATATCATGGAAAACCGTTTAAAAACGCAAAAACACTTTGAAAAGCACTCAATGATCGAAATAGGTAAATATTTCCCTTTGATATCCTATAGATAAACGAAGAAACGTGGAGATGGATTCGTCCGTAAAAAATCTCGTGTTATATAGAATGATGTATAATTTCTATCTAAAACCTCGTGGCAGTCGATGCAGAGCAAAATCAATTTTAAAGACTAGAAATAAAAAATATGTAAGATACACCCACACCGATACAACAAAGAGAATAAACACTCAAGTGAACAATGCCCCGACAAGGTACCTGGGTAAACGCACCTTAGTACTCGTCGATACAAGGAAATTAGCGGACAAAAACGACTCCCACTCGCAACTAAGTACCAAATAAATAAAGTAAATGTATACATCTTTAAAACTGGTTGCAGCTGTTGCATAAAAATTGGCTTTTTACCATTTCACTACCCGGCTGCTTAAAACGTTGAAGGGCAAAACACAAACTGTGCCTACGAGTCGTACAAGTTATTATTTAGTTTCAAGAACTTGCAAGACACAAAAAGCTACGGTAGCCTAGTGGTCCAGGCATGCGGCTGTCAAGCGGCGGTCGTGGGTTCGAATCCCGGCTCGTACCAATGAGTTTCTCGGAACTTATGTACGGAATATTTACCGTTAGCTTTTCGGTGAAGGAAAACATCGTGAGGAAACCGGTCTAATCCCAATAAGGTCTAGTTCTCCCTCTGGGTTGGAAGGTCAGATGGCAGTCGCTTTCGTAAAACTAGTGCCTATGCCAAATCTTGGGATTAGGTGTCAAAGCGGACCCTGGGCTCCTTTAGGGGCACAACCGGGAATAACGCTAGGAGAATGATGAAGAACTTGCAAGACAGATGGGTGCTATTTGCCGTGCCCCGTGGAGTTTACTAAACCGTTTCTATATGCATATGCAACTTATCCATACAATCCAAAGTTAGTCACCTAAAAGGGAAAAAGAGAGTAAATAAAAATACAGTACTTATTTTCGCCAAACTTGTGTGCCAAATGCTTTCGATCACGTAACGCATTCAGGGGCGGCTTTACCTATAGTGCAAGGGGTGCGTTGTACCCGGGCGCACGGTCCTAGGGGGCGCCGAGCGCCACTCGCCTCGACTCGGGCGCTAACACGCGCTAGGGGAGGTTAGTGCTAGAGGACGCTACGGTAATGATTGCGCGGGCGCGACACGGTCTAGACTCTAGAGACGCCTCTGAACGCATTGTAAGTACGTACGTTAGGTAGATCAAAATGACATTTTTTATATGGAAAGATTACAGTTGAACTGTCTTAACGCGCGTTGGAAAGATTACGTGATTAACCCTCAGAAATCCGTGCTTCGTGAAATCGTGTTGCGTGGGGAAAGTGAATGTGTTAAAAAACAACTGGCAATCTGAAAATATGACCTACTTAAAATTAAACGATTATAAAAATATTATTCTCATTTAAAAAATCGTCAAATTTACTTAGTTGCAATAATAAACGAGAAAATATTCCGACGTCTGTCTGACCTGACCGTTCTCCTCTACAGGTCGCATTTCTCAAACAATTCTCGTGACATTTTAAGAGCAGGTTCAATAAATACCTTTTTCTACTCCTGTACTTTTATCTGTCATTTACATAGTCCCGAACACTAATATAAAGACATACAAAATAAGTCTGCAGAAAAGTCTATACTCTATTCCCCATAACAGTACGGCACAACCGTGCTGTTTTGTCGCCAAAACGATACGCTTAGCAGCCATACGCTTCTAAACCTGGGTAGTGCTACATTGTGCCACGGCCTAATAGACACGATCGAGTAGGCCGCGACGCGACTAATCTAGAGGGCCATGCCGAAACATAAAATACATTAGGTACTACCAACTTAACAAACCACTGAATGTATTTACTTCAAATAAATTATTGTACTAAAGGCATTGCTGCCAACTTAAGAAAAACCTTGGTCTTAATATGACAGTACTGGCAAGTTGAATTAAGAACAAAACAGACCATAAACAATAGGTGTCAATGTGTCATGTTTTCAATTTCCCACCAAAGTTCCAGTTCAAAATTAAAAGACGAAATATGTCAAATATGATAACTATTCGTTATTAATAACTTCTTAAGATTTGATTCGTGTTTGTGAAGTGAAGAAAAATGTGTACGTTCCTTTTAAAATGGACGTAGAAGAAAATAACTGCACCGCTGATGAAATTGCGTGAGTAGTAATAGAACTAACGGAAAACTTACTGCCTGAAAAGTCAAATTATGCTATTTATTTAAAATAGTCGTAGAAAAAATATTGTATGCAACGGTGTATAACTTGGCCTTAAAACGCTCGTAGCGTCTTTACTCACGACACTCGCGTTTTAAGACCCTACTTATACAACAGTTGCATAAAATACTAACATAGAATTGTCTGTTGATACAGTTTACAAAACCGGCCAAGTGCGAGTCTATAGTAATAGGGTCCCGTTTTACCCTTTGGGTACGGAACCCTAAAAAGGCGGGCTCGCGAGTTCTAAAGCTTCACAAAGCCACACTTGGTCACTTATACTTATAACTATAACTTTGTGATTATTTAACCTCTTGCGTTGCTTTTGTCTCCATTTGACTACATTTTTAATCCTTTTTCGAGAAAATACAACATAATTGGTTATTGTATTTAGTGTCTACACCCCTATATAAGTTTTTCTGGAGATCAACCGCTTTAAGTATACCATTTAACAAACAATATCCGTTTATTTATAATATTAGTACTTATAGATTAGCCCAAGCTCAGATGTGACCGAGACGTGAGTGCACGCACTTTCGTCACATTGTGCGAACTTTCGAACATGACGCGACGGATGGTGCGGACATTCCGGTACATTCCATGTATATGTGTAATGTTGTGGCTTTAGAAAGTTACTTAAATACCACGTTTATGTCTTCGGGTAGGTACGGGTACCATTGAGTAACAATCAGCGAATTATGCAATTTTGATCCCACTAATATTATAAATTCGAATTTTTTTATGTTTGATACTCAATCACGCTTAAACGGCATAACTCATGGGAATTTTGCACGAACATAGTTTATAACCCGGGTCCACTCATACGAAGGTAGTATTGAATATATCGATAATATTAGTTAAGTAGTAGACTTCTATAAAAAGTTTCAAAGATTGTGTAACTATGTAAAGTATTATGCCGAATACATCTTCATCATCCGTGTTGCTATTACTGACACCCCTATATTCCAACTAAGTGCCCGCGTTTGGTAGATTCGTAAAGTTCGATTTTTTGTTTATTGCCGACTGTACTTTTCCGTAGATGATTCTAACGAGCCCAAACTCAACGGGATTATCAGATACTGAATTATCATCAAACCTATACCTTTACCCAAAATTCCAGCTCAATCGGTTGGAAATATCTGCGTCAAAATTTAGTTGCAAGATTCCACCCGAACAAACATAGTTACGTAGTTAGGTAGGGCTAATAGAAAGCATGTAAAAATGCCCGTTGATATGTCCTACCTAACGCGCTTTCGAAAAATTACGCGAATACTCTGCTGATTGCTAAGAACAATGATTTTTAATCGACAAATCAGTAAAATTTTACGGTGTAAATGCAATTATAATGCATATTCCATGAAATGTTTACCTCACACATTGCAGACAATGAGTAAAATTCCCTTTGAAGGCTTTTCCTGTTATTACGATATTATGTGAAATTGTGTCCTCTATCTGCATTTCATATGATACAGGGCTTAAAAGATTTAATTAGCCCCAGAGCGCTGAATACGTGGGGTCACTCTGATACTTAACTTTCGCATTTTCTATGTGATATCAACTTGTCTTGCGCGCTGGTTTCCGCTTACGCCGAGCGGATTACATTGATAACATAACAAAATGTAATGTGAAGTGTAAATGTCTAATCGACCCCTGTCACAACTGTTCACGCTGGGCGGAGGACAATATTATTATTATCGTGAAAGGCCCATTGAAACTCATTTGTAAACAATACCCTCTGCACAATTATTGTATCTAGTAACAAATACAGTAGTAATTAGTTGCTACCGCATAATTCATTACTAAATTAATGTTTTGATGAATAGATGACTTCTAAAGAATCCTACTGTATACTCGTACTCGTAATAGTTATTATAAATTGCGAGTTTGGATGCTCAGACCAAGAAAATATACAGACGGAGCGTTACGAACAGTTTAGTGAAGCCAACCGGTTTTCAACCAAGCCCCATAAGTTTAGCACACGCTATAGCGTGTACAACTTTGCAGCCTTGCATAACAAATAACTATAGTTATTTTCACCTCACCGGCTCGAAAAGGCCTGCTTTATCGCTCAAAATCTGCGCCCAAAAGTCCATTTTATCCGCTAGAGTTTTTGAATTTGGAACGACGGTCGATCGCGAGACCCAACTTTTTTCTATACAGAATGAGAGGTGCGTTCAGAAACTGATGGTGTTATGCCAATAATAAATTGTTATTATTTTCATAAAATAAAATTAATAATACTTATTCTCTCTTAATTAAGTAGGTACATACGAAATATTCACCTTTAGACTGACTTTTAAGGATAAAATACGAACAAATAATATTAAAATGTCGTTTTATTTTTCTAAAAATTTACTTTTTCCAAATTTGCAACGCACCGTTTGAAAAGTTAATTTAAGAAAAAACTCATATACATTTAATTTTGTTTTCTTCTAAAGCCACAGACAGACAGTAAAACCAAAATAATGGTGGTTATTTATAGATTTTAGTGCAGAATATATACATATATGAATTTTGATGCCTGCTAAGTTAGCGGAAAAAGTCAAATAAGCGCTTAAGCTATCAGTTTCTGAACGCACCTCTCATTCTGTATAGAAAAAAGTTGGATCTCGAGATTGACCGTCACGTTCCAAATTCAAAAACTCTTTCCACGCTAGCGGATAAAATGGACTTTTGGGCGCTGATTTTGAGCGATAAAGCAAGCCTTTTCGAGCCGGTGAGGTGAAAACAATTTAATTCGCACAAAACTTGAAATAAATGATCTTGACAGCATTGCGACACGGGCTCGCGGGGCTCGCACGGGGCGTGTGCTAAACTTGAAGTAGCTTGGTTTTGTTTGTATGTGGTTTGGCTTCAGTTGACTGTTCGTAACGCTCCGTCTGTCTTTTTTTCTTGGTCTGAGGTTTAGATGTTGAGATATTTGAATGTTTAGATGTCTGCATGTTTGTTACTCAATCACGCTGAAACGCGGGTCAGCCGATTTCGACGAAATTTGCACGAAGATAGTTTATAGCCTGGATTAAAATATATGATATTTTTTATCCCGGGTCCACGCAGACGAAGTCGCGGGAATATCTAGTGCGTTTCACAGATGCTGCATGTTACGCCTTCACTCGCGAATCATAAAAAACTGCGTCTTTCTCTGGGGCGCCATCTACCTCCATACAGTCCATACCATACCAACTTTCATCTAAATCGGTTTTAAGGTGATGCATCGATGCGAGTAAACCGCGCGCCCGTGATGGAGAAACTCTTATCTCTTCCACGCAAGAGAAAAAGAGATGTAACAGTCTTCGGCAGTAACTTATTTGCACAAGTTTTGATAAATACCTAACTTTGGTAAGTGTTTGATTTTAGATGAGGTAAACACCATTATTTAAACTTGTTTGTGTTGATTAATAATTTGTAATGAGGGGTGTTCAACCCTACCTACAACCGAACTGAGAACCTCTTGCTTTTTTGAAGTCAGTTAAAAATCGGTGTATTTGCGTCGATATAAAAAAAGATAGAAAATAAGCCTCATAACGACGACCGACTTTTTTTGTTAAACTTAATAGTAATCGTCTTTCATTTTGGTAAAAATGGCGTTTAGTACGCGATAATAAAAACAATGCTTGAAAGGTAGCAAACGAATAGAAAGTACATTTATAATATTTTGGTTACATTGGATTCTATTTGGGTCACAATCACAACCTATTAGGAAATTTGAGGACTTCTTTGGCTAGAGTACCTACCTATTTTGTTCAAGTCTACATTGTTGTTTTTGCGCAATTGCTTTCATAAGGTCTCATGTATTTGGAAAGACTCTTGCGTCAGTAGCCCGCCTGGTTATTTCTTAAGTACTTGAATATTACATGAATGTTTACACGAGCATATGAGGCTGCTAAGTTTACAAGGACTTACTTTTCACTACTTTATAAAACCATACACATGATAGTCAGGGAATAAAAAGGTTCAACTTTATTTTAATGATATTAAGGTCCGTAAGTGACGAACCTTTACATTCCGCGACTGTAGGTATACTGTATACTATGTACCATGTACTAACAATGTTGTTTCGTCCTCTTATTGAGTGTCATTTTATGCTTCTTTCGACCACGACGCAGTTTGAACCGTGCTTACAGAAGTATGAGCCCACGCGATTCCCGGCTAACTTCGTAGGTACTTTTTACAAGCTTTATTAATAACTTGCCCTGTTAGTATAATACGAGTATGTATGTATGGGACAAATCTTGTAAGTTAAATTTGTCCCACTTCCCGGTGACCGATTGAGCTGAAGTGTTGGGAATAAGTATAGTTTGGATGACAATTCAATATTATGGTACCATCGCGCTGATCTGATGATGGATACAGAAGGTGGCCATGGGAATTCAGTACTTAACCGAAGTAACCCCGTTGAGTTTGGGCTCGTTAGAATCGTCTCAATGAGTAGTTGATGATGGTATACAGAAAAGAACAGCCGGCAATAAAAGCTTGTACCAAAAATGAAATTTCAGACAGAAACTTATTTCCTTTGGTAGGGTTCCTTTTTATTCTTTATTCTTTACGCGCTCATACGCCTCACCCGACTCGTCAAGCCTAACGATACTAGACCCCTACCTACCTACGCCTAGTTATTAGTTATTAGCAACCGCGGCGTCAAGGTATATATTTAGGTTATAGAATACCGGGGCTTGTTCACGCCTGTGGGAATTATTTCCCTAATAAACATCTTGTAAATCTAGAATATAAAATATAAACTGATTGCTGTCGCGCAGAGTCGACATTGGGGTATATGTCATATCAACTTGAACTTTTTTTCGCACGATACATTTTTGTTTGCTCGAATGGTTTCAGATGGTTTTCTAATATAGGTTAGGTACAGCCACGAGCTTTAACTTGGGCCCCACCTAAGACTGATTATCGTGTAGCAAACTTACAGCCCGTTCACACAGTCTCTGTATTTACGGTACCCGTTTTAACGGATACAATTAGATACAATTACTGTATACTGAATACTGTGACATATGTGAAATCGCTCATACAACTCCATACGCCATCAATGAAAAAAAACGTATACGATAAAACGGAACAGTAAAACGGAGATCCTGTGTGGACGGGCTGTTACGCTATTTAGAGCTAAAGGCCCAAACGCACTGACAGCGGTGGCGGAGCGGCGCGGAGGTGGTACCGGTTGTAATGTGAAAGGGTTCTCACAGAATACCGCCCCGCGCCGCGCCGCTCTCTGCGGATCCTTTCATATTAGCTTGAACATTACAACCGGTACCGCCTGCGCGCCGCACCGCGCCGCTCCGCCCTCCGCCACCACTGTCAGTGCGTTTCGGCCTTAATATTTTAACGCAATGTCAAAGTCGCAACCGTGCAATTACGTCAACTGGAGCGAGGGCAAACGATCATTTCCGATTAATATTGTTAGGTACTTGGGTAAGGGAGATTTTGGTCCTGTCTTCTATCTGTTTTCTTCACTGACACTGACACGACATATTAAAAAACGTAGTGATAGCGATTTGCAAAGAGGTTATCATTTCAAGGGCCTATTCGATAAGATATTATATGTCTTAACTTGATATTATCAAACTAAAGTTTCGACCTTATTGCATTATGAATGTTCTAATAACATTTAATGGAAATGGGTCCCAAATTAAAGCTCGTGACTGTATTAAGTATGTCTTCAATTCCGTATCTATCATACTTAAAATTTACTTACATGTGTCAAATTTTGTGTTGAAATAAGTATTTAATAAAAATCATTTACATTTGAAATTGTATCCTCAATTTGCATTAAAATTTGAAATTGTTTCCCCTATCTGCTGTAAAACCTTACAACTAACTGCTGAACGCAACACATCTAATAAAATTAGGTATGCAACTACCTAATTTTAACGCCGGCACAAGATAACCCGTTCGCTGTTTTCAGCATCAAATCTGAACATAAACATTAATGGATGCACCACACCGCGTTGAACAATAGCCTACTATGTAATATTGTTATTCTGCACGACAATTTATCTGATACTGGGCCGTGCGATATATCGACGTGTATAGACGTCCACAGAGTAACGCATAGCCAATAGCCGCTGCAGTTGAAGTATCTAATGTTTATTGCATATACACAACGGACGTCGGATATATAGCGGAGATTACAAGAAGTTATAGTTAGTGCTTACGTAGCGATGGTTGATAAATAATTATCCGGTTTGGGAATAATTTGTTGCCTGGCCTATTGGTGAGGACATAGTACTGTTAAAATGTTAAATATGGCCATTACAAGTGTATTGCGGACCTTACTTTACGTAAAGTTAATTGGGGTTGTTTCAATCGGATCTGGTTGCTAAATAGGTAACATGAGCCCTTAAATAGGTGCCGGAACAGTAATTAATTACATCTGTTTTCGGCCATCATTGAAAACTGGTGTATAAATAAATATAAGGGGACAATCTTACACAAATCGACCTAGTCCCATAGTAAGCTCAGTGAGGCTTGTGTTATGGGTACTAGACGAGGATATATATGTATAATAGATATAAATACTTAAATACATAGAAAATATCCATGACTCAGAAACAAATATTCATGTTCATCACACAAATTTTTGCCCTTACCGGGATTCGAACCCAGGACCTCTTGCTTTGTAGGCAGGGTCACTACCAACTAGGCTAAAGTGGTCGTCAAATCGTGTATATTTTTATTTACTCAATGATTTTGTTTTAATATTTTATTCCATGTTTATATATTTCATACTATGTTAATTTGGCGTTTTCACATTTAGCATTATTTACAAATACATTTAAAAGCACCTAAATTGACGTATGAATGAATAACAGATTTATTTAGACAATTTAACAAAAAAGCTTTTACGCCCATGGACGTGACATATATTATTGAAGCTAATTGTAACTGCGAGTTACTCGTACGGTCAGCATCATAAGTTGCTGAACACCTAAGTACCTTGTCGTTTTAACTCGTTTGAAGTTGTCATTGTCAAACGTCACTCGTTTGACAACTTCAAACGAGTGAAAAAGACAAGGTATTAGGTGTTCAGCAACTTATGATGCTGACCGTACCTATTGAACAATCTTATTAGTAGTACCTACCTACGCTATAGTTCAGCTTAACTTAGCAAAATTGATGAACGAGACGATGCAATAAAATACCAATTTGTTTTTACCATTGCTAAATATTTTTCAAAGCTTTATTTCTTCAGGAATAACGTCCAAATTAGAACTATTCGAATTTTCTCAATAGCAAAACAGTAACGGACGAGTGGACAACATTACAAATATATTTGGGGAATATGTATATATTCTTATGAATAGTGTCCAGTTTTGAATGAAGTCGAATCGGCTAATAGCAAAATATAACAGTTTGATAAAACAAAATGGAATTTGCATTTACGGAAAATGTGTTACGACCTTATACTGTTAACAATAAAGTACAAATTAGAACTATGTGCCTCAAGTCAAACCCCAGTTTCCCGGTGTCGGAACCCTGAAAATGTGGTTCGTCGTCGCATTTGTTCGTATTTTCGATCGTTCGATCCATGAAAATGCCTCGCTGCCTGAGTACCTACTCCTGTCAAACGCTATGGACTAAACACGAACTAATGGGCACACAATGAGAGGACGATCTAGCATTGTTAATAGTGTTGCCTGTTTGTTTAACATTATAATTATGGTATAAATTTATTTAGTTTAATAAATTTATACCATAATTTTTAAAGAGGTGTGTAAGCATATTAGGCATAGGCACTAGTCATCCGATTTCAAATATGAATTTACCGGTATAAAGATGCATCGGGGCCTGTAACAACATAAAAATGCGTTCCGTACTTGGAAACCGGATTGCGTCACTACCCCAACTCTAATATTAAGTGCTAATTTCGTCTTTTAACATGAGTGTTTCTTTTCAGCTTCGACCGCGACCAGCCCTTCACGTTCCAAATTGGTGTCGGCCAAGTAATCAAAGGCTGGGACCAGGGACTTCTCGACATGTGTGTTGGTGAGTTCAATACGTACGCAATCAGGGCTTTAATGGGACCTACGTGAAAAGCGGGCGAACTACATCATAGATACATACACAAGCCGTATACACGGCAGTCAGAAGACAGCATAACCATCTTTTTATATTAGCAGTAGAAGTTACTGTCTTTGTTGACAGGGACCAAAAGTTTGAGCTAGAAGCGTCAAGTAATATCCTTTCCTTAAACAACACACACACCCACACAACATTAACATCTGGGAGCACGGCAGTGCCCCCGCCAAGTCGAGCGCGAAGCAAACACTGCCGTACCATCCTTTGCAGGAACCATTTCGCCGCATTTTCAGGCTCCTATTTGAGAACATATGGATAAGACCAGAACGCAGAAATTTTCGTCATCCAGTAAGCTATAATCACATACTTAAAATCCAAAAATTCAAGTCTGTAGGTCATTTAGTTAGCCAAGTCTCGATGGAGCTGCTTGTTTAGATAAACAAGCAGCTCCATCGAGACTTGGCTAGTTTTTTACAGAATGTTTTTGATAGGATTTCATTTTATTTACCCGCGAGTCATCGGCCCGGCATATTATGAGCGACTACCCCCAGAACTAAGAAACGAAACATCTGACTTAAAATTTAAAAATCGACTGAGTAACTTTTTATTGGAAAATCCGTTATACTTATTCCATAAAGGAGTATTTTGACATTACCAGTTAGATTTATTTATTAACCTGTATTTTCTATTGACATCTGTATTGAACCTAATATTTTCTAAATTGTTTGGATTATGTAATTCCAACATTATTGACCGCCACATCCACATAAAGGCGACCTTAATTTTTAAATTTATTGACATGTTCATTTAGTAAGATTTGATGACATGTACCCGTTAATATTTCCTAAATCGTATGATAATTTAAATGTGATTTTGATTAAAAACCGACGATCACGGCATACTCCTAAAAATTGACCTTGTGTAATTTTAAGTGCAGCTGTATGTTGTGAAATAAATGAATCTATCTATCTACTCGTATAGCTACACTTGTTCTTAGTTCAAAATGCGCTTTGAAATTCCATTTATTGTCAAGCATGACGCCTAGGTAGAGCAAAGTTGATTTGACAACAATTGAAACTCCTCCCACCACAATCGCTGTTTCGGCTGGGGGTGCTCTCCGTGGACGATAGAAATATATGGCCTCGGACTTCGTCAGAGCCACCTCCAGGCCCAGCCGTCGGATTTTCCCCACACAATGGGCAACTGCCGCTGTCGCTAATACGGCTGCGTCGCGACAACTGGGTCCCTGTGCCGTCACGAGCGTGTCATCTGCGTTGACTCCGTGCAAGTTTTCCCCCCGCAGGACCCAGTTGTAAACTATATTCCACAGGAGTGGCCTAGGACCGACCCCTGTGGAACTCCACAGCGCATATCCCTCCTACCACATTCCCTTTCCCCAGGCCAGGTAATGAACCGCTCACTGAGGCACGCTTTTATGATGCGAAACAGATGGAGGGGTACTTGGTGATACCGCAACGCCTCCTTTATTGTGTCCCAGGGTAGACTGTTAAAGGCGTTGGCAATGTCTAACGACACCGCCAAGACGACCTCACCCCGGGACACGGCCGCATTTGCCATTGTCTTGACCCGCTATATTGCATCGACCGTTGAACGGCCCCTGCGGAAGCCAAATTGGCCGTCGGCAAGATCCGGCCCATCACAGTAGGAAGGATCCCTGAGCTAAGCCGCAGACGAATAGATGGACATGGCGAAACTATAAGGCACTTGTCCCACCGCCGGCGCGTAGCGAGTACTCTCATAGTAATTCTAACTCGCGCGAGTAAAAGCGAGTAAGAATGACTATGAGAGTACTCGCTACTCGCCGGCGGTTGGACAAGTGCCTAAGGGTTTATTAAGTTGGTGCAAAACAAAACGCTGCCTACCTGACGCCAGTGATAAATTGGAAGTTACGAGCGAGTATGAAAATTATCGTCGGTCGTGGCCGTCATGGCGTCAATGGCACGACCTTTAGCTGTCGCCACTGCCGACTGTGGATGTCAAAAGGTTTATACAAGCTACTAAACGCACTTACCTTCCAATTCCAGGTGAGAAGCGCAAGCTGACCATCCCCTCGCACCTCGGGTACGGCGAGCGCGGGGCCGGCAATGTGATCCCCGCCCACGCCACCCTCCACTTCGAGGTGGAGCTCATCAACATCGGCGACTCACCACCAACCACCAACGTTTTCAAGGAAATCGACGCCGACAAAGACCAGCTGCTGTCCCGCGAAGAAGTGAGTATCCAGTTAGCGTTCCAAGCGATGGACACGGACGGTGACAAGGAACTGTCGAGAGAAGAGGTCAGTCGTTGTAGGTTGCGGGGGTGGTTCTCTGGTGTGGCTGTGGTGGATCCCCACTTTAATATTTTCTTCAATGGCATGAAACATTAGGTAATCCATAAGAATTAAGTTATACCTACATACTCGTATGTAATTTTTCCACCTGTTGTGCTCACTGACCTCTTTCTAATCAGTAATCACCTATGCCTGATATATTTCTTACGCATGGCCTGCATGACCAATTTCAATGTTATGTTAATATCTATAAAGCATGGAAACTGATAGAGTAGGATATCCTACTCTATCAGTTTCCAGAGTTATAGATATCTATAGGGTTAATATCCACCAGAGCTGTGCTAGGTAAAAAAAACCGGTCAAGTGCGAGTCTGAAGCGCGCACCGAGGGTTCCGTGCAAACTAACAATTACCTCAAGGTAAAGTAAACGTCCCAATATTTGTTAAATTACTTATTTTAACCCAACACAACAGAATTCAATGTCAAACAACGAATCACTTTTACACCAAGACCATCGAACTACCAAGACAATTGAATCGCGATCTTTTTTTGACCTGCTATTGAAACACACCCGTCCCAACCCCATTCATTCTATAAAAATCTTAACAGCGCGAAGTAGGAATGAGGTCAGCGCCATCTATCAGCCCCATTTGGTTTCTAACATGCAAGGGCAATCAGCTTAGTATGTATGTTGGTGTTTTAGCGATTATTGTCACGTGAACCGATCTCGATTATAATTTTTTTATTTGAAAGAGAGTACTTCTATTATGGTCTTATAGGAATTAAAATACAAAAAAATACTTATAAAGTTGATTAAATTGCAAACTTAACTAAGAAATGATTTTTGAAAATAAAACAAAAAATACGCTAGATACAGAAAAAGTTTTACTTTTCCAGTAATATTTACGTTTATCTTAATCACAAGTAATAATTTCAAATTTTTCGCTTGGATAACTTCGGAGATAAAGGGGGGAATGGTATGTTTTTTACATTTTCCTTCATAGATCGAAATTTTACCAATGTAGAAAAAAAAGAAAAACTGTTTCAAAAAGTGCAACTCAAGCCCTTTCAAATGATACCCCACTTGACCTAATAGTTGAATTTCTTTTTTGCCCCCTCCTCAGTAATTTTTTTCATAGAAAATGAAAATGTATATATACAACCGTGTCCAAAGGAAAAATACTGAACATCATCCCTTTCTTTTAGGCAGTATAATATCTCTCTACACTTACCTACTCTCCAATGATACGGATGGTAGGTAAGCCTGTGAGTGTAAATAGTAATAATTCAGTTAAAAAATACTTATTCTCTTAAATTGTTATCGTGCAATAAAAATATATGATTAAACATTTACCGATAGGATGTCGTGCGATATATGAAACTATGAAATACCGTGTCGCGTGACATGTCGACCATGTCCGCCAATGTTGGCCCACTTCGTCCGATATCGCTAGTAACACATGTCGGGGGACATTAGAATCAATCCCCGAATGTTTTTGCAACCCTGTTCCTATATTTCCGTATGAATATTTTTATATTGTAAATAATACGTACACCCGCAAAGCATTCGTATTCCCAGCGTGCTCGTAATTATGTCGTACATTAAACCTCCCTTGGGTTTCCGAAATTTCAGCATTTCGATCTGATTTTAAAATATATAATCGTAGTACACTAGATACGTGCAACCCTACACATTTTGAGTTTTAAATGTATAAATCCCTACATATTTGTGTTAATTGCAACTAAGTCCATACATGTATCATGTTAAGTTTGTATAGTCAAAATAATGTAAATGCCATCGACATATGTAATAACTAGCTTCTGCCCGCGACTTCGTTCGCGTGGAACTCGTTCATATCGTAGCTCCATACAAATGTTAGCCTCCCATTTTGCCCCCTTAGACAATGATTCCCGGGTTAAAAAGTATTATATCTGTTAACCCAGGCTATACATTATATGTAAATAGACCAAAATTCGATTATAATATATGAACAGTAAATATTGATGTCGATATCTTGTAAAAAAAATATTTCGCTGCACTAAATCTCGAGCGAGCGAGACAGCGAGATACATCGTGCAAGCGAGAAAGCGGAGACAGTGACGTATGAAGACCTAGCAGATAACATGGTTCTATCCCTTTCTTACTCGTTGTTTAGTACAAAAGTAAGAAGAGATCAGATTTACAATACGTAGAATATAGAATACGTTCTATTTATCAGAGCCTATCTGCATTTTTCTGTAATCTGTGGTTCCAATTGATGACACACGTGTAGGTTTGTCGGTGCCATAAGAGCCTATAGTTATAATTTGACAGCCGTCATCCCGGTACAATAAACGTCAATGATGACATATGATGACTAAATTGTACTGGGATGACAGCTGCAAATATTGGACGATGTCAGATGTTGACTGTAATGACCCGAGATTTATTGGACCGCTTACAGCCAAACGGCGTAGCGGACACAAAAACGTGCATTGAATGCTCTGTTTCTCTCTCTTTCAGGTGAGCGAATATCTGAAGAAGCAAATGACTGCCCCCGAGAACGGTGAGATGAGTGACGACATCAAGAGCATGCTAGACAGCCACGACAAGCTCGTCGAGGAGATCTTCCAGCACGAAGACAAGGACAAGAACGGCTTCATCAGCCACGAGGAGTTCTCCGGTCCCAAACACGACGAACTCTAAATTACTACTGTAGAATCACTATTACGAGTCACATCGATTACGAGGCAGTCATCAAACGCAACAACATGACAGCTGACTAATCAAAACGTTTGGCGCGTAAATGCAACGCTGTGATTGCCCTAAATAAGTTAACAAACAAATCGTTGTGGCTTGTAAAAGTGGTAGTAGAGAGTTGGCACGGACGAAATCGACATTAGTTACGGAAATATCTGGTACCAGGAATTAATTAAGTAACATGTATATTCGTAGTTTACATTTTTTGCTAACTTAATATACGTGTCTATTGGGTATAGAATCGAACTGCTGTTGGATGATGTATAATTGTCTATGGACGAGTGGCACTGAATAGGTTCAATTAATTTTAATATATTTGTGCTTACACGAGTGTTGCTAGTGTTGTGAATCCCAAATCCTGGGTCTTTCATAGCTATTATATATCTTAGTTGTTATTAACAAGAATACTTACATATCAAAAAAAAAATGATGTTGATTGTCGGTTTCTAATCCGTGCTTGTAGGTAGACTCCATAGCTCTCCGCTGAATGTTCAGTATCTGTATATACTAATCTTGTCTTTTCTACATTCCTGGACTGGGTTGTTGATATTTTTATATATTTTATATTTCGTTTAATTTTAAAGATTGGTTTTAGTCTATCAGAGAGGTGCATTTTGTTCTTTTAGATAGTTTCATCCACTGAATCCCATATGAATTGTGAAGATGAGGACTGAATAAGTGAATATTATTTTATTTCGGAGATGGCATTCCATATTATTTACTCATATTTTGGAATTCACTGTTCTCATTTCAAAAAGTAAATTAGAGTAACTTTTTTATGAATATATCTAATATATTACTTAAGTGTATGTAGGTATACATGTTTATTCCTGAGTTCACTAAATATCCTGTCCCTTCAGAGGCGACGCTCAGCTGTACGCGAGTCATTTTGTAGTTTGTTAAATCATTTTGTACTTAGTTTATGTGGTTAGAATGTCGACTTTGTTGTAATATTGTTAAGATACATCTATGAGTCAATAAAATGTAATTTACATTTTCTATTCTTGTTAAGTACTGCACAGTTTTTTTATTATTCAAAATTAAAAGACGTTATTTTATTGATAGCGTCTTTGTCAATTATAAGTAGATGTCTATTTAGTAATAGCAATGTAAATGATGTATACATGTCTCTTGTACTAAGTTAACTATAGACATTGCATGTAACAGCATTCAATGTATCAATATCACTTCATGACTCACAGGCTGCCAGTACTTAAACATATGAATGATTCCCACTGTTGAATTAATAAAACGTATTTATAACTTAACGTAATAATTGTTGTTTATTTTTACCTTTAGTACCAAATATTTAGGCCTGCCACACAGACGGAATTCCGTTGCGCCATAATTCCGTTGGACTAGCCACTTACAAATGAAATTGGTGTACTACATGGTAGTTTTCTATGTCAGGGCAATAGATGTTATATGGAGTAGGTGCGATCGGAACATGCAACCGAATTTCGCTGCAAGAATCCGCCTGTCTTTCGCCACTGAAAATCAGCGTCATGGAATGTGTCCTCTACTGGCTAGCTCCGTGACATTAAGCTGAGTGCCAATTACTTAAAATAATGTGTATTAAGAAAAGTTGTGTTACTTTTACTTATGTAAGTATAGGTTTTGCACTAAAATATTTTTTTCTTTATTTCTTTCATATCTTAATTGTATGGTCTTTGTCTACTAGCTAGGAGGCAGGAGGAGGCGATTCTTCATAGAATCCAAAGTTGAGTCTATTTCCTTTTTTAATGCAAAAATGGAAAATAAAGACCCAACTTTGGATTTTTTTCTATTGGGGAAATTCTAGGCAATCATGTATCGGTTAAATCTGATAAAAGTGATAAACAATAATATAGTCAAGAACCATATATCTGAAAATCAGACCTTATTGTTTCTTAATCTAGTCAGAAGGGCGTTTCAAAGCACGCGATAATTTCCAATGCACCCTGCACCCCCTTAAGCACCGTTCAGGCTTGTCAAGCCCTCAGGCCAATACGAGAACCACAGTGACGCCCGCATATATGACATGTAAATGTCATACACAGCGCTATTGGAATCCTAGATAAGTATAATATGTTACAACTGCAATCGCAGCAGCGCGCTGGTGTCTCAATGCTTATTGTTTATAGGACAAGAGGTCAAACCTAGCTATATCGTGTAATGTCACGCCTTCATGAAGTGTCTTACTCCAAATAGTACCTACAGTAATTGTATGTAACCAATGTATGGGAAAATGAAACAAAACTATAATAGATATCAAAAAAGTGTCAATGACAAAATTAATCCTTATTACATTTGGAACAAAAAAGGTTCTATATATTTTGATATGTGTGTATGTGACCGTGTACCGCCGAAACGGATGAACCGATTTAAATGAATTTTTTTTTGTTTGATAGCTGGCTTTAGTGCGGTGGTTTATTACGTTTTATTTCATCAAAATCGGTCTAGCCGTTTTGAAAATATAATACACTTCGTCAAAAGAATATGGTTACCTATTATTTTATTTTGCGGTTATATCAATACCTACAGCCTGAATACCGTCCAACCTATAAAAAATATAGAACCTTTTTTGTTCCAAATGTAATAAGGATTAATTAAGTCTTTGACACTTTTTTTGATATCTATTACAGTTTTCCTGAGAATGTCACAAAACCACCAATCGGGACACATTTCAAGGTGAGGGGGGGGTCAAGCGTCAGGTGGAGGAAGGGAGAGTTGTGAATTACAGTTGATTACAGTACACCACACCTAGATGTAACTCGCCAACTATATTAATATACTAATTAATTTATATTAATTTGTTTGTCTAAATACATATAAGTAATGACTGTATTAAATGGTCTCGGATCTAAGATTGCTTTTCCCAATTCAAAGGGTTCGGACCAGATTGCTTTTCATGGGGTCGATCTTGAAGGACAGCATGTCACGTTTTGCGCTCAAAGGGCGCCCCAGTACCTACAATACTTATATGGATTAGTACGGGAATGTTTATTATAGTTATTAAAATAGGTGTAAGAAATAACTGACCTGAATATACTAATTAGGAAGGCTTTGTATGTATGTATGGCTTTGTCGTAGATCCCTTTTCGCAATTAAAACTATGAACATCAGCATGTTCCTGTAAAGTGTGAACATATTAGGTATGAAAAAAAACTGCAATACTTAAGAACACACCGTTTTTTAATGTTCGCACTACACTTGGCGGTATTTGCCCAAATGTTCATGTTGCATCTTTTTTCTTTCTACGGCAAATTAAAGAGAGGCAACGACGCAACCCGAACACGCACTCCCAAGTGTAGTGCCACCATAATACAGACCGGGTTCCTATCCCGACATTGTAGAGAGGGAAGTGACGAAGGTGACTCTGAAAATCAAATTTCCGTATCTATTATAGTTTCAGATTTGCACTCCATGCCCCGTTTGAATAATAAAGCCTGTATAATGATCAATTATTTATATATCGCAAAACTGTCACCTCCAGTCTCATTCTAATCGCGGTTTGATAATTACTTAGCACAGTAACGAAACGTTAACTCTTTTTATGCAGTAAGGCTGGTATCCCCATTGAAATGTCAATGTCATCAATTCATCATAGTCTGTGATCTGTGAAGTCTGTCAGTGTCACTGCTGCTTCGCTTCCCTTGGTGGTTTGTTTGGCGTTCGGTCGGCGTCGGGTCGGCGTTCGTTCGCGACCGGACACAGTCGTAGTCGTAGTGCTAGTGTCAAAACTTTCGAAGCTTCGGTCGGTCGGTGCTTTCGGGCGTTCACTGCTCCCAAGCAAGCGCCAGCCAGTCGCGAAATTCAATACCAAAAGTGATTCTAATGCACAAGCAAAGCATTATGCTATAAATTAACACATGTTCATATTTGCTCAGTTGAAAAAGTTTCCGATATGCTGTCGAATAGACGCTTAATAGCGGTTTGCGTGTTTGTAACATGCTGCAACGTGGCCGTATTGGTGTTGTTCTTCAAGCTGAACGCGCACGAGAGGTGCTTCGTTACCCTGGACGAGGAGCAGCCTGTAAGAGCGGTGGTCTCCAACGAGTTCTTGAGCATCGGCATCGACACGTCCGAGATAGAAAAGCAAGACACTATAGACTTTAGTAATCCAAGACTGAGGAAGCTAGCGGCGGCGCTGGCGCCCGCCCGGCTCCGCCTCGGTGGCACAATGTCCGATCGACTCATCTTCAGCAAAGATGACCTCATCCCTGGAACATCTTGCGACCTACAGTGCCCCAAAAACTACTCAAAATCCGTCTGCCCCTCAATCCATTACCTCTGCCAACATAAACCTCACCCTTTCTTCATAATGACAGGCAAGAAATGGACAGAGATCAATGAGTTCTGCAAAGCCGCAAAAATGAAACTCCTTTTCGGCCTCAACGTGCTGCTCCGCAATGAAACTGGCTGGTACGACCAAAACGCAATTGAGTTGCTAGAATATTCCAGACACAAATATCACCATATTGACTGGCAGCTAGGGAATGAACCAAATTCATTTCACCATGTTTTCAATGTAAGTATCACCCCCCAAGCTTTAGCTCAAGATTTCAAGCATCTCCGTAAGCTCCTCAACCATTATAATCCCTACAGGCGGTCTATGGTTGTCGGCCCAGACACTACGAGACCACAAGAAAACCGGCCAGAGTGCTTACGCTATATGGTTGATTTTCTTTCGAAAGGCTCTGACTACATTAACGCTCGGGCCTGGCATCAATACTACCTCAACAGCAGAACTGCTAAGTTAGATGACTTCTGGAATCCAGACACATTTGATTTATTACGTAATCAATTGAAGACTATGAACGACCACACATTGAATTACACACGTATTCCTATGTGGCTTTCTGAGACTAGTAGCTCTTATGGTGGAGGTGCTACAGGTCTGTCAGATTCATATGCAGGCAGTCCACTGTGGCTAGACAAGTTAGGGTTGGCAGCCACCTACAATGTTACAACTGTTGTTAGGCAAAGTTTCATCGGAGGCAACTACAGTCTAGTTGATAAAAATCTAGTACCACACCCTGATTGGTGGGTGAGCGTCATGTACAAGAGACTAGTTGGGAACAAGGTGCTACGAGTAAACTGTAAGTGTTCACGCTTGCAGCGCATGTATGCCCACTGTACAAACCGGAAATATACCAATGATACTACCGCTGTAACAATATTTGCAATCAATTTAGAAATGGATAAAAAAAAGTTCCTCCTAAACGGTACTGCTTTGCATGGAGATGATTTGTCCATTGATGAGTATATAATAAGTGCGCCGTCAAACAATAGACAATCCAAGACAATTTTGTTAAATGGATGGCCATTGTATTTCAAGTCGTCATTGCCTGAACTTGAGCCGATCCATATTAAGTATGGCAATCACATTTCAATGCCTCCTTACTCCATGGCATTCTGGGTGATCAGGAATACATTAATCAAGGTGTGTAAGTGAGTGCAGTGTAAGGAATGCAGTGAAAATCTTGTAATCTTTGTGTTATGAGTTATGATTGTTATGAATCTACAAAGGATATTTATTTAGATAGACACTTTTTATGAATTATCATTCTTATGAATTTCTTATGACTAAATATTTATTTTCTTTGCCATGTTTACAATAAACATAGAGTTCTGCTCAAAAGTTAAGAAGTCTGTCACTTATTTAATTATATACATTTATTTAAATGTGAAGAATAATTTCATGTATTAAAGCAAATGCATTCATATTTAATTAAATTTTAATCACTCATATGCCATACTGTGTTATGCCTGGTTTTGTTAAGATTCATTAGACCATAATGTTAGTCAGTAATGTCGAAAAATTACTAAATTGTAATTACTAATTTGTCAGACGGAATTTCCGATATTTTTATTTTCTTGTTAAAATTTTCCGATCGACATTTTGCCCTATAGACTAATTTCCTGATGTATTTATTTTCTTGTATAAAAATTTCCGTACGCTTATTTTTCCGTTTATTTATTTTACCATGCGGATAATTTCGTATGCGCACATTTGAAGTGTTGCATAATTTCTCATACACCTTTTTTCATAATCAGGTGTTTTCTAATAAATTATATTCTCAATAGAAAATTATAACATCGCATTTTTTCGGGTTAGTATCATCTTGTCTAAAACGCAACTGGTCTAAGAAAGTTCCTTACGCCTAGATAATAAAAATAGGGGTCGGTGTAGGTACGACGACGAGCGAAGCGAGGAGTGTTAGGTGCACTGTGACCCATGCGCGCGAGCCGGGCGAGAAGCGAGCGTGCCGCGGCAGCGGCCGGCGAAGCGCCAGAACCGACTTTACGGATATTTTTTTAAATAAAGTTGCTCTCCTTGCCGTTTTCTGTTAGACTTTGTTTATATGTAATTTGAATAACATGTATGGAAATATTGCGTATAGGAAAATTAGAGATCGGAAAAAAATATATTCAAAAAATTTCTTCCGCTAAAAATGACGAACCGGTAATTATGCGAATGAGAAGTTTTTCGAGAGGTAAAATTTGAATCTATGAAATTAGTAGTTTAGTAAAATAAATTACTGGAAAAATAAGCGTTCGGATTTTTTTATACAAGAAAATAAATATATCAGGAAATACGTCTATAGGGAAAGAAGTCGCTTGGAAATGTTTCTATAGGGAAAAATGACGACCGGATTTTTTTATACAAGATAATAAAAATATCGGAAAATGCATCTAACAAATCGTCACTGAATGTAAGGATAATTGACTCTAAGAAAGATAAGTTGATAAATATTGAGAAAACATTATGAGCTAGTGATTTTGTCAGCGCAATATACATCTGTCACATTTTTTTAAAATAAGTGTTCTTAAAACATTATAATAATAAGGGATATATTTGAATGACGTGGTAATCGTTAAATTGGTTGTCAGTTAAATTACCGCTTCAATATCCTACCATACAATCCTTTCAGTTGTATCCCTACTCCCAGAGCCATGCTAATTAGTGTCATAATTATAATGCTAAGCCTTTTCTTATGCAACTTGTATCTGTTTGTTATCAATATCGCTTCAATGTAAGTCAACAATTATAACAGCCCCTTGACCGCGTGTTATATTATCAACGTGTTATATTAGTTCGACATTGAACTCTTTTGCATTTGATAATGATAACATAGTATTTAACTATAGCAAAGGCTAAACGCTGTTAAAGTACATTCCAGGGAATTTATTTGAAATACAAAACCTTATTGTACACTTTTAGTTCGGTCCTCTAGTAGAACCCCACCCACCAGCTCGTCTATTTGAAGACGATCATAAGCATAAACTATCGTAGAAATCGATTTATATCCCGGGCAAACGAAGTAACTGATAGGGTTTCAGTTTTATTTTAACTGATCAAACTCTGAAAGTTGGATTATGGTCGCGTAGTAGGCTAGGACTTAGTAGCTATGGGTACCTACAGTCAGGGGTAATAATATACGTACATGAATATCTGTACACGCCTTAATAACGTTGACAATAGAGTCCTTGTTCAGATATTTATGTACGTATATTAATACCCCTGACTGTACCTACTGTTACTGTACAGCCCGTGAGCATGTATAGTTGTGGAAATATAATTTGCACCGATTCCTCGTTGTATGGCGTTGTATCAAACTTAGACTGGCATTCGGGTCAATATTTTTTTCTTAAACGTTCGTAAAACGACAAAATCCGCGCCAAGCATTGGCATCCACTCCCTCGCTTCGGTATGCCACTGTCATTCTTATTTTGAATAGTTTTCTAGCAATTATTGGTGTTCTTTTGTTACATACATGTAAACAAGCAGGAAACAAAAGAAAGCCACTGGTAATTCGTTGGTTGACAGACAGGAACGTGGCTTCAATAATTGTTATGGCTCTTTAAATCGTCCTCTTTACTATTGTGCACATGTAAATTATTTAAAACCGTAGGTATAACTTAAATCGGCTGACCATCAATTTTGCGTAGGTACTTACTAAAATCGGAGGTTCTTTGTGCATTCTGCTTGACGGTTGCCGATTTTAAGTCTTGTAAATGTCTAAAATGAGCCTTAAACTCATGGCTGAAAAGATGAATTAGCATTGGACTTCCCGATGCGTGCGATCACGTGTTTCATTTCTCCAATAAGAATCCCTTGTCACTGGAATTTGAACTTGTTTACGGCTTGTTAAGAGATACAATTGACTATGTTTTGCACATACGATAATAATGTGTGCACGTGACATTTGGCATGGATATAGTTCTAATTATTTATCTATATCCTTCATTATTATTCCGCACGAGTTAGTAGGTACGCGTGAAATTCGTTAATTGCTGTCCCTAATGTCTCCTACACATGATACACATTTCCATCCCATTTAGGACGATGGTTTCTGGAATGGAGTCAAGCAATCTCAAAACCAAATTACATTAGCCTTAGAAATTATTAATTATTTACCACTAGGGCCATAATTTAGTGTCTTCACATAGGTTTAGGGACATTGGACCCGATTCTACGTGCACATGGCTTAACTAGCCTAAAACCAAGGGCCTCTGTCACAATCGCCGGATAAAGTTCTGTCAGTTAAAATTATTGCTATCTTTTCTCCCGTCATATAAAAGAAAAGTGACAGCCAACATTTATCTGACGGATATGTTTTAACTGGAGATTGTGAAACAGGCCCTAAACTGACAAATTTTTTGACATAATTTAGGCGGCAGATTAAAAACGACATATTTAGAATAGCATTTAGGCAGCTAAGTAAGTTGAATACACCGCCTAAAATAAGAAACGTCAGTTTCAAATTAGCGCTGTCATTTGATTATGACAGCTGCTCATAGAATAGCAAAGTGTTTTAGCGAAACCTAAATAAAATTAGGAAGTTTAGAGGTTACTGTAGAATCGGGTCCATTTTCCGCACAAGAATATGCGAGCCAATGTGAACATGCGAGTGCCTTAAACAGCAATATAATCCACAGTTCAATTACGGCACTAATCTAAAATTACGATTTTTTGTCGTTTGAAATTTAGTTGGTGTTTTCGGCTAAAATCCTAATTTTCCCTTCAGTAATTGACGTTAACGTTAACGTAGGTTAAGTAACCTTTGCATTTATTCGGCAATATTGGTACCATAATTAAGGTACTATTAAACATATCGTGCTCTTATTTGGGACTTTTCATTATTGGCAATTCACATGCGGTGTATGCACTATATATGTGTCTATTACGTTCTTATTTATGGTGTCTACTACAAGACTGATTGTTGACTTTATGACTTTATTTATGTTGTAGCGCAAAGCCAGAGTGTGAGTGCGATGCACTGATAAGTACCTACTCAGTTGGAATGGGGTTGGCCGGGCGAAGGTATTTGCAGATGGCGCCAGCATAGGATGAACCTGTCAGTCCTACCAAAACTGTCAAATTCTTGTTTTGTTTTCGGAATTTTCTTGTTTAGAATCAAACCGTTTAAGCCAAATCCCATAGAAAAAGGCTAGTGATAGTGACAGATCTATGATCCAGTCAAACATTTGACAATTGCCAACCCAATTGAATGGTATTGAAAATGGGTATCAGTATCAGTTGCATTCTGATTCTCATTAACTATACCTCATATCACCCACGGTTATCTCGCTCACACAGCCGTAAAAATGCTAAATGTGTTAACGGTTCTGTAGATCCAATACGCACTGTCGACTATAGTCCGTTTTTAAGGATTAGAAATACGGTAAACAAAGAATCAGTCGTCAACCTTTCTTCTTGGGACAAATATTAGATGTTACCCGGAAATTCATCCTTGCTGCAAAGCTCACACACCAACTCGTAAATGTTCACCACCATATGGACTCTCTTTCTATCTCTTTGCTTGTGGTGAAGGCAAAAGGTTCCGGGGAGAACGAGTCGGTCCGTTTTGCAAGCCACTCGGAGCTGCCTCTGGTTGGTCCATCGCAGGACGCACGCCACCACACAGCGAAAAATAAAATCTTCATATTAATTAACAAATAGATACTCGTATAATAATCTGGTAATCTTCAACAATTTGTTGATTACCAAGAAAACAAGAAAAAGAACGTGAGATACGATTGACAATGTTGACAACGAAAAAAAATGAACCGATCGTTTCAAACCTCTTCTTTAGGTTTTTTAGTATGCAACCTTTCCAGAACTGAATAACGAAATTCAAAATAACAGTCAAAAAATAAATACTTGAAAAATAAAAATATTGTTGTAAGTATCATTTAGATACATAATGAAAACACTTCTATCATTTTAGGGTACACAACACTACCGTAAGTCTTTTTTAATGGCTGTTTGAGATACTTTGACAGTGTGTGGCATGAAGTGTCTTATATAAAAGACCTCGTGCTTTATCCTTCTTTCTAATGCTAAAAAAACGTATTATAGTCGCCGGCGACTCAGTCGACGGCGACCGTGACTTTCTATAGTTTATATAGGCGTTTACGCACTTAGTCGCGGCTCGCCCGCCTATGTTTTGGTCGCCGAGAGACCAAATCGCCGGCGACTAGTCGACATTGCGTATTGGGTCTTAGTGTCACAACTGATATACACGTAATACATCACGCGGGTACAGTTTCACTATTATAATTATCTACACGACATTTAAAGACGTTGACGTAATGTGTGGATTACTTTCAATGTCAAAACTGTCATAAAACGTAAAACTTTGTAAACAAAGTTAAAGAGGCTGTTATGACCAACAATGCAATTCAATTACAAGTATTTGGTCACGAACGCAAATCGTATAATGCCAGTAGCACATCAATACGGGTTGCATGGAACATAAGCTAGGACCAGAGACGACCTTGTTCTTCTTGCTCTATTGTACTATAACTTGCAGGACCATGTACACCCGGCTTAATTCTCGTCTAAACCTTCAGGGTGATAATACTTAAGAATAATTTATTTTTATATATGTATTCGGATTTTTCGCAGTAAGCATGCAAGTATTTTCTTATGATTATAGCCTTGATTTACCAGCTGGTATTATTTAAACCTGATTAAATAGTAATAAATTTCATTGTAAAGCAAACTGTTATTGGACTGCCAAATAAATAAATTTACGAGTATATTAGGTATCGTATCGAAACTTTTTTGGAAAAGAGAAAAAGCTTTATTTTGCTAGCGTCACGCTTTAGGTTAAAAATCGCTCGAAACTTCGGCCTTGCATAAGCTTCTCCTGCTTTCGTATCGCAGTCTGGGCATAATAATGCTTACGTTAGTATTAAAAAAAAATGAATCTTTCCTAGCTTTATTTACTTTTTATTCAGGGATTATACATTTTCACTTTGTATCGGTAATACATAGTAGGCGCAGACCGCGCCAAATATAACCGACCGAATGCATGAACCAACTTTTTTTTATAATTATTGCCTTATGCAGTCTTTTCGGGCATAGGTGAACAAATAATCAAGTCAATGAGGGATGCAATAGTTTACTTAATTGAAAATATATTTCGTAGCTTTTTATACAATTTTTTTTTACCCCTTTATTTATATCCTCTGTTTCTAACAAGTTGGAAAAAGTTGATGCTTCCCTTATGCCTGATGCTGATGTCAAAATTCAGTGCCTAATGTAAGACTGATTAGAATACAATAATCGCGGCTGTATTAACGCAATTTTGTATGTGTGTGCTCCCTGGCCTCCCCGGGAATAATGTACTAATGGAATAATGTATCGTGGTACTGACGCGTATTGTGCGACTAGCACAAGCCGCGCGCAAAATAAACTACCTACCCGTCGCTTTCCAAGTGTTTTAATTAGAAAGAGAAGGATAGTCTGTGTCGCGAGCGGTGTTGTGCTAGGTTGTTGCTTGATTGGGTCGTTGCTAAAATAACTATGGTTAAAGAGTGAATAAATTAAAACTTCCAAGAAATGATTTAAGCTTTATTTACTTTAGCTAGGTTATTCAAGCGCGCCCTTTTCAAAAGTTTGCGAAAATACAGTCGGATTTATTTATATATGCGTTGCATGAATCTTAGATCTACATATAATAATTGTTCAATGTTCATATATAAGTACCTATAATTAATTTTTGATGCGTATATTATTTGTAAGTGCTAACGTATTGGATCATTCAAGAATAAAACGAAGATCTGATAACATTATACACTATTCAACGAGCAATAATTGTATTGGAATATATTTTTTAATGGGTAACTTAGGTACTAAACGGTTAAGTACCTACACGAGATTCACAATACCTACAGAAACTACTGGGGCGCATAATGCATCTAGTTTCATATCTCGTGTCCAGAAAAATACCCAAGTACCTAGGTATGTTTACGGGAAAACAAAAGACACCGACCAAAGCTCCCAGGGAGGGATTCATTATTTGAGAACGAATTGAACATAGTTTACTTTAAAAACAAAGTTTTAACCGACTTCAATTTAGTACTCCGCCAAGCCACGAGAACATTTCCTATTTTTTTTACAATTTACCACATGAACTGATTTCCGAATTGGGGATAATCTTACACAAATAGTCGTAGTCCCAAACTAAGCAAAGCTTGTAATATGGGTAAAGATGACGATATACATACGTGTGTATAGATAAATAAATACTTCAATACATAGAAAACATCCATGACTCAGGAAAAAATATTCATGCTCATCTCATCACACAAATAAATGCCCGTACCTCTTGCTTCGTGGGCAGGGTCACTAACTAGGCTAAAGCTGTCATCAAAATACTACTTTCCTGGGGCCCGTTTCACGAAGCAACAAATTACAAGCGGAAGTCTCTTTTCAATACCTTTTGATAGAAAGAGACTTCGGCTTGTAATTTGTACATTAAAACATGGGCCCTGATAAGATGATGGCTTTTTACAGCGATAGGTACCTTATACTTGTTTTTGGCAACGTAACCAATCCAGTATGTTACGCAAAATGTAATCTTATGAACTTCCTTAGCTTTTAGATAATAATATTATATCTTTATGTTTCTACATTTTGATACTATGAATGTGTATGTAAATTTAGCACTTAGTGGGGTAGGTTTATCGTCGCGCTAAACACTAGAATTGCCTTGAACTGTTTGGGGATATGCCAAGCGCTGTCCAATCGAAACTGGCACGAAAAGTTAGTTTGCCGTTGTCTGTTTCTGTTCTATCTCGTTTTGGAATGTTTCTGCAGTCTTTTTACAGTCGAGTAGGTAGACTGCTGTCCAATAGACCTAAGCTGAACTATGTAATACATGTATGGGAACGTAGTGTAGTAATCTACACTACGGGTGCGTCCCATGAGATATAACAACAATATATATAATTTCATATTAATAACGTTCACAAGATATAATGAACGTTAGCTATAACAACAATACCAATACTTTTATAAGGAATAACGGTCAAATGCTATAATAATCATATAATATAACGTTTTTTTCTATAACACTCAAATTAACTAATTTTATTTCGTATAACATACATAACGTATAACGATCATGACATATAATATCTTTTCGTATAACATACATATCGTATAACGATCATAATGCATAGTATATTTTCTTATAGGGATTATAATACCGAAAATTAGGTTAGGGCAGCCAGGAAGGGGGGGGACGGGGGGACGGGGGGTGGAGCCACCTACAAGGGGGGCGCGGGGGGCGAAGCCCCTCGCAGTAAAAAACAACAAATACTCTTAACGATGGTATTACTTGTAGGCAGGGTTGGGCAAAATACTGGCTTCATTGTATTTGAAATACAAATTACAAAATACATTTAAAAATGTATTTGAAATACAAACTAGAAACTACTTTGGTGGCAGGTATTTGAAATACAAAATACAGTATTCATAATAATGTATTTCAAATACGAAATACAAAATACTTATTTCACAACAGTTTTTACACGTTTTTTTTTCACAACAGCTTTTGCACATTTTTTCAAGCTTTTATTTAACTTGCCCTGTTAGTATGTATGTATGTATGTAATCAAATCTTGCAAGTTTAATTTGACCCACTTCCCGGTGACCGATTGAGCTGAAATTTTGGTTATAAGTATAGTTTGGATGACAATTCAATATTATGGTACGGTACCAGATATCCTACAGTACAGCTGATTTGATGATGGAGACAGAAGGTGACCATGGGAATTCAGTACTTAACTGACGTAACTCCGTTGAGTTTGGGTTATGCTACGTAATAAAAAACCGCGTAACGAACTAAATTCATAAATTGGCACCTGACGTTTGACGTTGACACTTGCAGTAAAGTGTTGCCACAGCACAGTGCCCTACCTAAGCCTCAAACTATATTAAAAACGTTTCATTATACGGTTATAGAATTAAATAACATGTATTTTGTGCAAATGTATTTTAAAACTTAAAGTATTTGAAATAAGAAATACTAAATACATGTGAGTGCGGTATTTCAAATACCAAATACAAAATACTTCTCCAACCTGTAGTTGAAATACAAATACAAAATACGTATTTGTATTTCAAATACGTATTTCAAATACATGTAATTGAAATACTGCCCAACCCTGCTTGTAGGTTAGGTTAGGGTTGCCTTGTGTCCCTTAGTGTGGAAATAGACACCCCGCGAAGCGGGGTGGCGTCGAAACGCTGGCGGTTAGGTAAGGTTAGATTAAAATAATTGGCGTGTTTGATATCAAAATAAATTTAATTTTAATCTTACAAACGTTTTATGCAGTTGCAGTCTTCACGCCGGATTAACTCGCAAATCCAATAGAATTTGTTGTTTACTTGTCTGTTTTTACTTAAACTGTAACCATTCTCGTGCAATTTAATTGCTCCTTTTGCACTTTTGGACTTACCTACAGGACATTAAAATAACAGAATTAAAATAACTGAAGGCGATTATACCTACTATACGAGCATTATACTGTTTGATGTTAGATAAATTGAATAATATATGTTATAAACCTTAGCTGTTATGAATATTATACGCTTTAATCGATATATCAATTGATATTATATCTAAAGTACGTTATACTTACGATTATACTTTACGAAATTATATATTCTGACATTATACCTTTCGTTCGTTATGTGCAATGAACGTTATACTAAACAAACTTATACACAGTGAGCGTATATATTATGACCGTTATATGATAAGTTGTTATACCTCGTATTACTTACCCCTACACTACACGACACTAAGACCACACCAGAACTTAGGTTCTGGTGGAAATACAGCCCCATGAACAATTGTCGAGGCATTAGAGACGTGTTCAGATATATGTGAGAACTTTAGCCGCCAGTACACTCGCCATCAGATGATGGCGACTGTACCTACGTTAGTCGTGTATGTATAGGGTGGGTAGTGTAAAGCTTATTGACACGAGATGTCATACATAAGCAGTTCCACGTGTCGTGCTTGAGTAGAGCAAGTCAGGCAACCTTGCGCCATTGCAGTCGCGGCACAGTTGTGTCTATTGAATCTCTTGCATGAGTTGAATACCTAGTGTACAAAATGTGCAATTGCCTATGCCCCAACCATTTATGGGGATCATAGAAGTTTACAAAATTCGCTTCCTTTCACTCTCTAAAAGATTGCTAGAAGATCAGAATGAACCAAAGATTATTTTAACAGTAAAGGTCACATTAGAGCAACCCCGCACCGCCTAGACTAGGAAATTTACTAACTACGGAGTTGATGTAGTGAGCGCACGCCCATACAAATCCGTATAAAGAATACTAACCTCTCGAGGCGAGGCGGTGCGGGTCGGATGCCGGTTGGCTATCATTAGAGCCAACCGGCACCCGACCCGCACCGCCTCAGCTCATTAGCTGTGACCTATATCACCCTTGCCTTCAGCTCGGCAGTGCGCTAACCACTCCAAGATCTATTAAATAATTTTATTTGATATATCTTTCTGATTGACGTGGTTTGTATCCCATACGACACACGCGGCTAGAAGACCGCGAGCAAGATAAAAGTTACTAATCTTTTTCTAAGTGTTCTAATTAGAAAGAGATGGGTAGAGTTTATTTCTCATGCGAGACAGTTCGCTCGCGGTATTGTGATAGTTCGTAGATACAAGCCAGTCCCAAATAGGTCTCTAATATTTTGAATTCGACACATTCGTTAGGTAATTCCATTTTAGATTGAAACTCGATACGTAGGTACACGTATATACTTACCTAGGACTTGAAAAGTATATTATGATAAAAATAGATCGTAATTCGTATCAATGTTAGTTCAAGTGTAAAGAGGTCTATTTATTATAATGACCGTGCTGTCATCTCGTTATGATTAATATATATGTATGGCAAGTGAGCCAAGTGACCCGTCTAAAACAATGCTCTATGTCTAGGTACTTACTTACCTACCTATTTAGAGTCGTATCTGGGCATATTCATTATTTTATGGCCCTTAAACGGATCGTAACAAAATCGACAGTCAATGTCAATTGCATACCTACATTTAATACTACCTGATTCTATTGCGGTGCTTACTTTAGAAACAAAAAACTTAATTTTTGGGGAAATTAAATAATGAAAATTTAAGGTTAGGTTAGGCAAACCGTAGAAAAGAATGCTTAGAAACTACCATTTTTTTGTACTTGACTGTACTCTTAAGAATTTTTCTCTGCACCAACTTTTGTTATTATGATTAAGGCCCGGTTACATAAAGATGCGTTAGACCAACTTGTAGATTTACATTACTTGCCGACAAGGTCCAACGGATGTTTAGAAAACCGGGGGTAAGGGTACCATAGGGCGGGTTACACCAAACCATAAGCGGTATAAGTTAAAATCTGAATCTATGGAAAGTTTGACAAGTTTCCATGGAATGGCAGCTGCCGAGACCATATTAAACGTTGACTGGTCTATAATCGTAAGTTGGTGCCAACCGCCCTTAAATATCAATGTATTAAATTGGGTACTTTCCTGGGTAAAAAAAATATATAATTCTACTTATTCCGTGAGTTCGTATTTGCCACGTATTTTTTATTTTGTCAATCAAACAAAAATATGAATATGTGTATATTAGCTGAGTAGTTAAAGTTCCGGGTGACGTCACATTATGTTACGACATACTAAACATATTTTTTTAGGAAAGCAGCCAATTGTAACATTTAAGTAACTAAAATTATTATCTTGTCTTAACAGATTTTAATATATTAATAATTATAACTACTCAGTATGAAAACAAATGTACTGGGTAGGTTAAGGAAAATAGATATATGTTACGGTTGACTTATGATTAGGTATAAAAACTCTTCGCGTACCCACCCTGGCATACCTACGCCTCTATATATATTAGACTGCTTTAGAGTTATATCAGTTACCTATACATATGATAAAGTCAAGGAAAAAAGGTGAGTTGGCATTTGAAAATTACCCAAAGGCACTATAAGTACAAAATATTCTATGTGATTACCACAACGCCAATTATTAAAACTTATCTATGCGCCATGAATATCTAATGCCGTTAGTTTTCCCGTTTCTGGTCATTATTCCTTGATAAAAATCTGTAGGTACACTCGTGCCCAGTACAGACCTGGGCTGAATAATAGAATTATATTTTAGTTTGCTGGTTGAGTTATAATTTACCACGAGTGCTTCAAAGTGCTTCACTATTCAACTCAATACTGAATTATAAGCCACGCTTGGACATTTATGTAGCACTAGCTTCCGCCAGCGACTTCGTCTGCGTGGTCCAGGGATAAAAATTACACTATATTTTAATCCTGGCCTGGCTATAAACTATCTTCGAGCAAAATTTCGTCCAAATCGGTTGAGCCGTTGAAGCGTGATTGAGTAACAAACATACAAACTTTCGTATTTATAATATTAGTACCTAGGATTAACTTAAAGTTTTTTAAAGTCATTAATTATACATGTCAAATTCATAAAAAATTGTAAAATACTTTATTATAAACATCCTATTTAATTTTGAACATTTTTCTCGTATTTGTGGATACTATATGAGAGAGCGTGAACATTTTAATCTAAATATGAATGATAAAATGTTACACATAATGCTAGCTACCCCAAAGTTTTACTTACCTTAACTTTATTATTGTGGCCGACGCGTCGCCTTACGTCGCGTCGCGAGCGACTCTTGTCGCAGAGGGGCAACCCTTGTCGCGGGGCGACGGGCGACTTTATCGCGTCGGCTGAGTGGGTTCGTACGCCTAGAGGCTTCAGGCGTACGCCACTCGCCAGACACCTAACAGACCGTGCGTATATATGGGGCGACCCTGCAACGGCCTTCGATAGCCCGAAGGCCAAGACTCCCTAGCCAAGGGTAGAAGAAAAGAAAACAAGAACTCTGATAATAAAATGAATGTATATTATTGATTGACTTATTAATTAAACTTTCCCTACCACTGCCCTATGTGACTTGTTTACAAGTCCCTGCTTGCCCTATCACTTTCCTACTGATTGCTGATTACTTAGTTGTTGCTTTCTCCAGAGAGCCGACTGAACACAATTTGAACTGAGATCTGACTCGTTCTTATACCAAAATTAGGTTTACAACTCGTCACGATATCCTCGAGCATATTTTCAGCTTCTAATTTTATTATTGACCCAAATCTTACATAATTGATTGGCTATTACGTAATGCCACGCCTATTTTAACTATAATTTTTCGTTAACACAAAATATTTTAAACAAGGTTACTTCTAATGCACTAATCTTTGTTTACCTACGATATCGTGACTCTAACATATGTTTACAAACAATAATAAACCTCGTAAGGTGATTTTCAGGAAAGTTACAGCAAGTGGAAAATGGTAATATTTATTTTCAAATCCTTTTTTACTAGGTTTTCTTGCTTTTTATAATATAAAACGTTAATAATACTGATATAAAGTCTCCCTAACAGTTGGAGCTTTTTATGACCTACCTAACGACATATAAATCTAGATTCTACTGTAACAGGTTGCAAAATGGTCGCTTTGATTAACCAGAATGATAAGCCGAAATTACGTAATAAAGTTCTTAATCAAAAATTAGTATGGAATAATAATGACCAATCAGCGCCCGGCGGGCGGAGCTTGACGTATGCTCTCTCTACGGTCAGACACTCGGATATACACGATTTCTTAGTGGCTTTCATTATGGTAATGCTTTCTTAATACAGTCTCAAAATGTGATCTTTAAAACATGTTTTGGCCTATATGCCTTAGGTATATACTCGTTATATTCTTTTGGGGGGTAACTAAGACTTTTATTTATTCATTTACATTATATTTATTAACCTTTGCCTATTAATTCCTTTGTTATTGGTTAACATGTTATTATGTATTCAAAGCTATGTAAAATGGGGTAAATAGTGGGATTTCTTTATTTACTTATACAATCTAGGTCATTACAGTCTAGACATTGATTCTGTTACCTCTAAACATGATCTTGCGGTCCCATCGTTCACAATTATTTATCTACAAAATGGCAACGATGATGAACTGTCCATTTGCATATTACCTCAATGCCTTCTCTTCGTCCTGCAGTAAAAAATAAAGACGAGTCTCTTCATACCACAATTTCACTAATAATTTACTTTTAGCTTCGTTAACGCATTTCAGATGTCCACACTTATCGCAATTTTTGCGAATGAGTATGAGAATGACTAAATAATATTAACTATAATGAGTACCACGTACTTACCTTGTTATTCAGGCAATAATCAGCACTGGGGGAGTATCTGTTTCTTTTATTACTGCTAATATAATTAAAATGTACAGTAATGTGCCACGTAACTTGTGCCTAAATTAGAGTTATATCAACATTATATACGCATATAATGCTGTTATAGTTACCTCAGTTTTTAGCAGATAATGTGTCCGAGGTGTACCTATTGTAAAAAGGCTGTTACACAAAACCTTTGTGCTACTTTGTGATACAGAAGTCGGTAGGTACTCCACCTACCGACTTTTGTATCATATTGTATTTGACGCCCGCTTTAGCCTAGTTGGTAGTGACCCTGCCTACGAAGCAAGAGGTCCTGGGTTCGAATCCCGGTAAGGGCATTTATTTGTGTGATGAGCACGAATATTTGTTCCTGAGTCATGGATGTTTCTATGTATTTAAGTATTTATTTATCTATATAAGTATGTTTATCGTCATCTAGTACCCATAGTACAAACTTTGCTTAGTTTGGGACTAGGTCGATTTGTGTAAGATCGTCCCCCCTAATATTTTAATTACTTTTAATATTTTATTTTAATTACTTGGAAGGAGTACCGCCTTCTGTTATATTATTATTAGTTAAGTGCCTATATTTATTATTATTGTGGGTACTTTGTTTAGAATTAATTTTGATGATGTGCTATTATATATTTTTATATTGTCTTCAAGGTTGTGTCGTTATTTTTTAATAATAGACGCACAAAAGCAAAACACATACTGGCCTGTTTTAGCCTTTACAGTAGAATATTTATTTAACAAAAATAATGTTGCAATCTCGTTCTTCTTCTCAGCGTTTAAATGATCTCATTCCTCTACTAATACTATATTTTACGATACCTAGGTCTCAGTAGGTATAGGTATTCAAAATGAAGTCGATCATTTATGGCATGCGTTTGAGAATGTTCTATTTTGTGTTCAGAGTGTATTCCTGTAACCACGCCACGTAATTAAAGATGATTGAAAATGTTCCTCGGAAATTCTGAACGTCTAAGCATGTTAAAAGAGAGAGCTGCGAGCTGCGAGACTTTTCGGCCATTATAGAGATTTTTGTTTGCAGTGTAATTCCCACGACTTCTTATACAGTATAGTACTTGCAGTCGTGGTACAGGTCGACACATGTAAAAAGAACCCTGGCGGCCATACTTTTTATATGGCCGCCAGGGCTCTTTTTACGTGTGTCGACCTGTAATTGTACCTACACTTAGGCCGCGTTTATGCATAATTTTGTAACTAATTTTGTTAAAATGTTTATGACGATAAGGCATATATGTACAGGCATGCAACTATATTTTGCTGTACTATCCACACTCACAAACGCATCCCATATATTATTCAGCCTGTAAACTGTAAAGATTGTCAAAAGAGCATTGTGCATAATTGTGTGTATTCAATAAAAATGTGTGCCTTTATTTACTCGATAATAAACATCGCTGACTCAATAACTGTCTTGTTTTTTTTTTCCTAAGCCAAATAATTCCTGCCAGCAGGGTAACTAGACATACGGCCTACGACATGGAGCTATGATACTCGGGACAGGCTATACGTGATGCCACAGCGAGGGACGGAAAATCTCTTATGCAGCTAATTTAAGAACTGGTCTTAAAATGGCTGATGACTTGCCATAAACAACCTACTCAATTTGGACGGGTAATGGTTTATGTGCCACAACTATCATACTAAATCAGTTGTGGCAAAAAAAGTGGAACTATGAGAAGGACAACGAATGATATTTCCCTTTCCGTCATAATTATCGAGATTTGTCTCGCTCGCACGTGGTATTATTATTACCATAGCCTGTCCTGCGTATCATAGGTCCATGGCCTACGAGTAGGTATGCTCTGCAGTAGGCGTCTTTCGGCTGATATTGATGATACATTTCAAGGGCAGTTGACGACTGGTTAGCGGCACAGATTACTAATATGTAGCTAGCGGTTGTAAAATAATGGGATGCTATCAGATATTTTGCTACTAACAGTGTCGGTCCAGACTACCTACAGCTGTTATCTGACAACTCGGTATACATTCAGCCGTAAACATTTGTAGGTACGAGTACAATTCGTATAAATACTAGGTACACTTATTATAATCTTACGGACTTTAGTACTAGTACTGACTGAATTAAAACTAACTAGTTATTAGAGCAGATCTAGAAAGGTTAGTACAAAGTTACTTAGCACGTCATTAAGACTTAATTTTTCCTTTTATGTTAAGGGTCGGACAAACTGCCAGCGGGGCGGTAGCCGCGCTTGACGCGCGCGGGACGGCCGGTCACACAGAGCACTCGCGCATCGCGCTGGGCTCCCGCCATCAACAAGCCAGCAACGCGCGCTCGACGCGCGCGCGTCAAGCGCGTGTCAAGCGCGCGTCCCGCGCGCCTCGCGCCATCAACCCGCCAGCGCGTCCCGGCATCGCGGACCCGCTCGCTGTCATTTTACGGTTTCGCCAAACATTAATTTATAATAGCCTGTGTTTTTTTCTCCGTCATTAAATAAATATTTTAAGATAGTATATTTACGAATCTTAAAAACTTTCGACCCGGAATTAGGTATGAAGAAATACTGTCAAATAAACGACGATTTTTTTAAATAAAAATAATAATAGTTGTTTATAATCGTCAACATACCAATATTATTGTCTGTAACCTGTAAACGATGAAATACGAAATTTTTTTACACGTAAAACCAATAAATTAACAATATGCATGGTCCTGTTTAATTCTACAAATCTTTAATTTCTACAATTGAACTTGAACTCTTTCGGCGTGTGTTAACGATCAGATTCGCTCGCAGCGGCGGCACGCAACCAGTGCTTTGCCGAGTTCGCTTTCAAGGTCGCGCTTTCTGTGCCCTAAGCCAAGATGCGAATTAGATAGGTAAGTACCTACATTACCTACGCAGATTATTTGTAATATGTATATCGTCGTCGACGATGTGCTAGTAGGAAAATGCGACTTTTAACGGTGTAGGTAATAATGGCGTGAGCGGTAAACGATTAATTAAATAAACATATTTTAAACATGCCAAGAATTAAGAAAATTTCTGTTTGATGTCTCAATGTTTTATAATGATGATAAATGTCATCATTATAAAACCATGACGACAAATTTAACAGATGATTTCCTACTTAAAGTAGTTTAGTGTCCTTTTAGCAGAGCAGAGTAAGTAGTTTGTAGTACGAGATATATCTACAAATGATTGTAGTAACGAAAGTAGTTAGGTACTTTATTTTTGGTATGGGTAAGAAAGAAAACTCTAACACTAAACTATACAGGGTGGAAAAATCTATGGGCCCTGAAAGAAAACCACCGTAAATCCTTAACATCAGTGGCGTGCACTACATAAAAGCAGAAAGACATTGCCTACCCTACTCAAATTTGTGAAATTTGTTTATTTATTTACAATCACAATTAATACCTACATTCCAAAATAAAACAATTGCTTCATCTGTCAGGCCACTAGACTATTGTTTATACGGGGCACCATCGGGGCACACATAAATGTTACTAATTCATATGTTTGTTTATGATAATGGTTGTTACTTATGCGTTTTCAATATTTAAAAACATTAGCAAAAAGTTTGAAATTAAACTAAGTGTATCCTCCCAAAGCTATGTTTATGGTAAAAAATGTATACAAACAAGTTTATACTATTCTATTATTACTTCGGTATATGTGTGTTCTTTAAATACTTTAAACATTTTGTTTGTCAAGTTATTTCTTCCGACTTGACCCTTATTACTAAGGGCCCGGTATTTTGCGTGCGTTTTTGATATACCTACTCGAAGGGAGAGAACACGAATGTTTATCGATATATTAACTGTATGGAAAAACTTTTCTTTGATTTCTGGGCGTTCTAGTAGTCAAACCTTAGTCGGTCCCAAAGAGTATTTTGATCCTTAATAGGAATGGGATCGAATGGCATTAAAAAAAAATCGGCAAAATTGATGATTTATCGCTGACTGTACTTTTTTCAAAAATCTGTGAATGTAGATTGTCATCACTTAAAAAGTTAGGAATGAAATCCCAATGACATTTTTGCGTGGCGGCAAGGGATCTAGTAGCTGCCCTTACTGCCCCGTTTTAACTTTCCACCCTGTATATATAACAAAGGCGGCAAGGCGTTTTTTGAAGAAAGTAGAAGAAGAAGTATATGTACTAACAGTCGCCATCAGATATATCGGGGCCACGGTGCTCAAAAATATCTGAACATGCACTCTAACGCCTAGAGGCCTGCTCAGATGTATGTGAGGACTCTGGCCGCTCCGATATATCTAATGGCGACTGTACATAACATAGGTACCTCAGAGGTAAGTGTAATACACTAACCTAATTAAAATTGTTTTTTTTTTATAAACTAAAAATAAACAGACTATATCAATATCAATATTAAATGATATTAAATGATATTAATTCTTGATATTAAATGTATCGTCCACGTTCCCGTACCCGTAAACAAATGTGTCGCGTCTGCGACGGTGACAACGACTAGTTAGCCGCCCTCCCCACCCCCCGCACTGCCGTGCTTGCTAGCCAGATTTTGTTTGTGCCGTCTCTATGTAGGTACGTAGTACCTACATTATAGTTCAATGTTTTAAGTATGCAAAGTATTTCTGTTACAGTTTAATAGACAATATTGTATAAAAAAAGTAATAATATTATAGATAGTTAGGTATGTGTTTTTAGCCTCATCCCACTTCATCGAATATTTGAATACCACTATACTATGCCTAAAATATACCTTATAAGTATGATGATAGTTGCTAAACTGCACTAGGTTAGTAGGTGCTTAGTTACAAGCTTATTCGGCTCCTTTTGATATCGTGGCACTGGCGACTCGCCGTCTTCATACCTGCGAGGCGGCTTCCTTTGACGTAGCGAGTGAGCGGAGTGAGAGCGAGCGAACACTACAACGGCGCGGCCCTGATTGAAGCATTCTCCATCATTCGCGAAGTATGTGTGCGTGTGTACCGAACACTAATTTATTTACTCTCCAAATTTGGACACCATACTCAATTTATTACCAGGCCTACTATTACGTCGATTCATTATCGTCATCGTCATTACTGACCATTGTGTATGTTGGCGAATGAGGGAACGAGACTTGTTCTAGCCAAGAAGAAATGTAGGGAGCCTTAACCATGATTGTCCTCATTTCGTGATATTAATGCATCAGGTACATTTCCGAGCATGTTTGATTAGTACATTAAATATGGTAGGTAGATTACAAAAATATCATTTCACAAGGTCTATTTTTGACCATGACTCTATATAGTATCTTCTAATAAAGCGCATGTTACCTACGAGCGTTAGAGCGGAAAACCGAGGTCATTCATCTCCCTTTGTCGCTTTTTCATCAATTATATACGTGCAATCCAGCACAGCTATCACTTGTCTTGTGCCGTGCAGGATTGCACGTATGGAATTGAAGCATTCAGATTGAATAATAAGTTTCTGACAAAAATTTCATTTTTGGTACAAGCTTTTATTGCCGACTGTATTTTTCTGTATACCATCATCAACTACTCATAGAGACGATTCTAACGAGCCCAAACTCAACGGGATTACGTCGGTTAAGTACTGAATGTCCATGGCCACCTTGTCTCCATAATCAGATCAGCTCGATGGTACCATAATATTGAATTGTCATCCAAACTATACTTATACCCAAAATTTCAGCTCAATCGATCACCGGGAAGTGGGTCAAATTTAACTTGCAAGATTTGTCCCATACATACACGGAGTTCCTATGGTCACCTTCCAGCTCCATCATCAGATCAGCTCACGTCATCAGAATATTGCATTGTCACGCAATTTGCATATTCGTGCAAAATTTCAACTCAATCGGAAACCGGGAAGTGGATCAAATTTAACTTACTTACAAGATTTGTCCCATACTAACACGGAGTTCCTATGGCCACCTTCCAGCTCCATCATCAGATCAGCTCCACATCATCAGAATATTGCATTGTCACGCGATTTGCATATTCGTGCAAAATTTCAACTCAATCGGAAACCGGGAAGTGGATCAAATTTAACTTGCAAGATTTGTCCCATACTAACAGGGCAAGTAGAATAAAAGCTTGTAATAAAAATAAAAAAAATACAAAATAACAGTCCCGTAGGATAGGATCCGAAAAGTCTGATTTGACTCCGCGCGCCCGCGGCGGTCGCGCGGCGCGAGCGTCGCGGGCGCGCGGCGCGACCGTCGCGGGTTGTTGGCGGGGCGTGGCAGAAGCGGGGCGCGTTGCCGGCGGGGCGCAGCCTGTTTGACCGCGCTAGCGGTTTGTAGGGAAATATCACGCGGCGCGCCCGCGACGGTGCTGTGTGTTCGACCTTTTATCATTTCGTTAAATGATGAATTTACTACTAATTTGAATATGAATACGTGAGGTCAACCGGGGCAAAGGCGTCGATGGAGTAAATGCGTCTCTTGATAATATCTCCGAAACTAAATATTTTAGTTTTACGTCGTTTATATTAAAAGATTGTCAACCATACTTTGAACATCGAGGGATGTAATAGTTGTAAAGTGTTGCATTTCGAAGATATTTTCAAAAGACGCATTTAGCCATTGACGCATTAACCCTGGTAGACCTAGAATAAAATTACTATTTTAAACAATTAACACTTACATAAATTCCAAATTATCTCAAAATATTGTATAAGAGATTACTTTGAAAATTGTTAACAAAAAAGGAAAATTTAAAGTGAAGTTTTATATTGCTAGCTCAGTAAAAAAAACTACATGGTTTGCAAATATTTCTAACTAGCTTCTGCCCGCGACTTCGTCTGCGTGGAACTCTTTTATATAGTAGCTCCTTACAAACTTGCGCCCCCCAGTTTGCCCCCCTCAGACGATGATTCCTGGAATAAAAAGTATAATGGCCGCTCCATACGAGGTCCAAACTTTAACATCTTAGCCTAGCGGCGGCTGCCGGTCGGAAACGATAACGCAGGTTAAGCAAAGGTAGCAGCGGTCAGTCTTTGGATGGGTGACCGCCTGGTGTTTGAGTGGCTGGTTAATATAAATGAGCGCTTCCGTTCTTTGGAAGGCACGCTAAGCAGTTGATTCCGGCTGCTGTCTATGACAGTCGTCGTTAAGCCGAGTTAAAGGCATTCGGGCGGCTTAAGAACTCCTAACAGTCGAGTTGCCCACTCACTTGACAAAACCCACTTGAAAAAACTGTTACTCGGGTCCGCAGGAGCTACCTACCACAACCTTGCACGTGTCCCCTGGGTGGTACTAAAGAGTGATAAACTTTAAAGGCCAAAAATAATGTTATACACGATTTTCCCTACGATTGCATTGTGCTGAAGTTTACCAACAAAGTGAAAATTTAATTGATAAAATAAGTATAAAGTAAAGGATAATCCTACTACACGTAAATAGATAAACTACATCGCTGCCACGCGACGTCCACTTGACAATAAAAAGACAAACCAACAAAAGATGGATATCAAATCGGTTATCCTCAAATTTGGTCTGCGGGAATCTTTAACTATTTAACGCCATCAAACTTTTTTATACGTTTCATATGGTTTGACGGAGTTTAGATGCCGATAAAAACTGGAGAATGACCTACTAAGGCTAGAATATGCATGGAAATTGGTGATGTTCTGCATCGCGCTATTGAAGTTTTTAAGTTATCTCGTATATACAATTTCCTTCAGGTTCTTCTTATTATCTCTCTCTGGCAACATCAACGAACTTTCACAATTATTATATGTATACATACTAATGAATACACATAAAATCGAGTTATTTTATCGTCGTCATAGCGTATCCCAAATTATAACATTACAGAATCAAGAATGAGTCGCAGATACATACAGATCTCAAACAAAACATAACGAAAGGATACCAGATTACAACGATAGGAATGAATACCAAACAACTGACTCGTTACACCAAACTTTAATGAATAAATAAGGACATATTCAACAACTAATACAAATATCAACCGCACAACAATAATACGTACATTAAATCTGATTTATTTTACTAGTAACTACCGAAGAGTCGAGTTATAACAGCGCAAAATAAAAATAATAATTAAATAACTGCTTCACTAACTAATTAGACTACGGCGCCCAGTCGCGGCTATTTATCCATATAGCCTATGAACTTACAGTATAGTATACGAGTATAATAGTAAAACTTAAAAATATTTTGAATTGAGAGCAAGAAATTTTTAAATACGTAATTACTAATAAAAATAATGCATTTATTTGTTGGCCACAGGTACATACGTACGAAGGTCTAAAAATATATCGGTTCTTGCTCTACTCCATTAACAGTATAGTAGGCTTTCCTTACGAGAATCCTAAATAATTTTTAAAATCAGCAACACTGTCTATCTTTCGAAACTTGGGTATATTTTTTTGGGGCCATTCCGAGTAAACATTGCATGGACTACCCAAATGTATGAAATAAGAATACGGGACCTCGCTTTTTCAACAGTGGCGTAATTTTTATGGCGGGGAGTTTCATTTAAAGTTCTAGGTTAACTAAAGTGATGTTTATCGTGGATAGAGGATTTAATAGATGGCGTCCTAGTGAATGCCCGATACGGACGTTGTTAAATTAACCTTACTTAATTGAGAAGTATCAGAATACTAATATTGTCGTTTATAATTAAGTCGGGTTATATCGGTGCTTTCTCTGCGTGATCGCATCAGAAATGAGACTATCCGCAGTAGAACCAAGGTAACCGATATAGCCCTCCGGATCGCTAAACTTAAGTGGCAGTGGGCGGGGCACATAGCACGTAGAACCGATGGCCGTTGGGGCGGAAAGGTTCTCGAGTGGTGACCACGTACCGGAAGGCGCGGCGTGTTTAGGCCCCCGGCAAGGTGTACTGATGACCTGGTAAAGGTTGCGGGATTCCGCTGGATGCGGGTGGCGCGGGATCGGTCACTTTGGCACTCTTTGGGATTTGAGTTGGCAGTAAAATAATTTGACAGCTGGTGACAAGCAATACTGTATCTCGTTCCCACTTGCGGTATTGTCTATGCTTATATCCTTGTCACTCATCTGTGTATATGAGTGTGACTCCCTCTAATCTATTCTTCCTCTATGTGTCTAGTACGATTCTCACCGAACGGGCCGGGCCGGAGCGCATTCTATTACATGCAAAGGAATTTGAACCGTCTATACAGCAGATGCAATTCATATTTGATTACAATTCCCACCGACCGCGTCGGTAGCTGCCGCCTCGCAGTGGATGCCCGATGCATTCAAATATGAAATGTAATTACTGTTTATACGGTTCAAATTCCTTTGCATGTAATAGAATGCTCTCCGGCCCGGCGCGTTCGGTGAGAATCGTACATTAAGCTGCGTATGCGTTGGACTTTGAAGTTCGTTTTTCTGTCGGTCCGTGACTACCCACATAAATAAATTAAAACGCCCTTATAACACTATTATAACTCGGCCTCTAACTACACACAACTTACTCCTCAACATGTACCAGGGTGGTGTTCTCAATGTAGATGGTGTCCGTTTTTCTTATTTCCGAGGGCTGTAGACAGAACGGCGGCGGGTGCGACCAGAACCCGTTCTCAGTGCAGACGATAGAGGATTCACCGACCATGTGGAAACCTGCACAAATAGATCAAGTATCTGGTAAGCTGGTTAAAGATCACAGCTCATCGGAGCCACCCAGCGCCCAACCCGCACCGCCTCGCCCCGAGCGGTTAGTATTCTTTATATGGATTTGCGCGGGCATGCGCGCACTGCGTCAGCTCCGTAGTTAGTACATTTACGAGGCGAGGCGGTGCGGGTCGGGCGCCGGGTCCCAACCTTAAAAAACCACCTTGAGCGTCAATACGACCGAATTTGTTCCAATTTTAGTCCACCCAATAGGAGTTTAGACACTAAATAAAATAATCAATAATGTCGTATTTTCTCGAAAAAGGATTAAAAATGTAGTCAAATGGAGAAATAAGGAACGCAAGAGGTTAAATAATCACGACGCTATAAGTGTCCAAAGTTCTAAGAAGGGGTATGTTCTGCCCCTTTTTCGCAAAGCCCAACTTCGTATGAAACGATGACGCTCGTAGTTAGTGACGTCACTAGAAGATGGCAACGTGCCGTGTCCCATCGGGTTCAGCGCTGCCGTCGACACGCTCTGCGACAGCCTCGCAGTTTGTGACATCACAAAATGTTTGCGTTTTCTCTCCCTAATCAGCAATATCAAAACGGTTGTAGTGGAGTGTGCAGAGTATATGTTTAGTATGTAGTATAAGCGAGTATGTATAGATATAAGATTAAGACGGAGAGAGGTGTGTGATTTAGTTGCATTACAGACGCTTTCAAGTACACTCGTCTTTCTATCCAACCCCCCGCTACACCTCATGGCGACTTTGCCGTGCGCAAGCGCCGAGCCAAGGGCGCGCGACGTTGGCGTCAGCGGTTTTGACGCTCCGGTGCAGTCATTTAATTAATGTAGTTGCATCAACAACTGCAGTGAAGGCCAGACGAACTATTACGTGCTTTACGAACTTTATCAGTGTTCTAAGTTCACCCTTGTATGAAATAAAAATTAAACTATACATAGTTAGTGCTGGACTGCTGTTCAGTGAAGTGCAGGAAAATGGGAAACGGCTATACTAAACAAGAAGAGAAGGAAGTTATAGTGACCCAGAATGCCGTCGGAAGCAACGACGCATCAACGGGAGCGTACGAGCACACTAGAGTGAATAATATTATGCTGAGCATTTTGTTTGCCGTCATCGCTATCGCCGTATGCTGCGGCCTTTTCAAGGTCATTCAGAAAGCGCACGAGAAACTTATACAGAAAGAAGTGAGAAGAGAAATGTGGGCAAGAGTTCAAACCAGGCTGTCGGGAAGGAAGAAGATGGCTCCACCCAGGGAGGACGAAGAAGAAGTCTAAGCAGTTGACACTTGACAGAGTGAAGGAGAGTAAGAATATCTACAAATGAAGCGAGGTGAAAAGTGAATATCGGTGATGTGTTGTGAAAAAGGGTATGGAGTTAGAATTAAGTAAGATATACGACCAATTAGAACATATAAGAGTAGAGTTGCGAAAATTAGGAGATGTCAGAAGGCAACAAAGTATAGGACAGTCTAAAATAAGTGTTGCAAAAGTAGTTTACGAGGATTTTAAAAGGCTTATTGCTTCTGTTAGTAGTAGTGACCTTCAAGAAGAATATTTTGTGTCAGAGTTATTGTGTGACAAGATAGAGCAATCATATAATAAGATTTTACAGTATAAAATACTAGACGGTGTAAACTCAACTAAAATGGCGAAGCAATTTGATATTCGAGAAGCTAGTAGCTTGATCCCTTTATTGGATGACAAAGAGGAATCCATCGAGAGAATGATAGCGGGCATTGAACTTTTGGATAGTATGCTAAGTGAGCCTAATGAAAAGAAGTTGCTGATTTCTTTTATATTAAAGACACGATTAAATAAAATCGCACAATTAAAACTCAAATCGAAATATGACACCGCTACCGAACTAGTAGACGATATTAAAAAATATATGCTACCAAAGAAATCCGCAAATTCTCTTTTAATGCAGCTTAACAACATAACGCAGAGGGACTTATCTATTAATGACTATGGTGACAAGATAGAGGAGTTGTTTATTGGTCTAACAATAGCGCAGGCCGACGGGAAACCCGAGATAAGCGCTGTTCTAAGACCAAGCAACGAGTCCTTAGCCATAAAAAAGTTTACAGATGGTTTGAGGAACCGTCGTCTCAGCACAATTTTAGCTGCCCGACAATACACGGAGCTGAAGGAGGCCGTCAGAGCAGCCCAAGATGAAGAGTTGGCGAGACCGCAGCAGGAACCTGTGGTCATGAACATGAGCTACAGGAGAGGCTTCCCGCAACCCCAGCGTTACGGCTGGCGTGGGCCCAGCTACCAGTCTAACCGTGGCAGAGCATACAGCAACAGCTGGACGCCTAGCTACGCTAGGAATAGAGGTACTGTGCCTAGTAATAATTTCTATAGGGCACGCGGTTCTGCGTTCGGACAACGTGGAAGTTTTAGGGGGCATCGAGGTGCACAAAGGAGCCGTGGGCGCCGGGGCAACGGAAACGTGTATACTTATACACACGAGCCGCAGACCACCCACGAGACCCCGAGTGAAGAAACTGAGACCGTACAGTTTTTTCGAGCATAAGGTTTTGACATGTGACGGACTAGACTTTGTAATCTTTACAGTAGGCGAACAAAAAATTACTTTTATTATTGACACTGGCGCAACTTTGTCTATCTTGCAAAAGGAAAAGGTTCCCATAGAATCACAGTCATACGAGTCGGACACTGTAATATCAGGCGTAGGCGGCGAGATTACAAGCAACCATGTTGCGGACGTGACATTACAACACGGTAACAGGATATCATTTATGCATAGGTTTCATATACTACAAGATATGCCATGCCATGCGGATGGTATTATCGGACTCGACTTCTTGCGAACTTATAATGCAATAATAAACCTACAGACTAATGAGCTTATTCTGCATAATGAGAATGAAAGTTGTGTGGTACAAATTCATAGAAGTAGCGATAGTGAAACTTGTTTATCATTACCGGCCAGAAGCGAATCGATGCATTTAATGAAGGTAAAATTATTGAATTTAGCGAAAGATTATGTTGTAAACTCGAAACAGTTAACCGAAAATGTATTTTTAGCAGGAACCGTAGGTAAAGTAAAACAAGGTAGGATACCGGTACGGATTTTGAACACGAGTGACGAGGATATTAAATTACCTGTATTCGAACCTCATTTGGAAGATTTAAGTGGGTATAATATTTGCGATTTTCAGAAATCTAGCCAAGGAGTAGGTAGAGTTAAAAAGTTGTTGTCATCATTAAAGTTGAACCATTTAAATGACGCGGATCGTAAACTTATAGAGTCCATATGTGCTAAATACGCTGATGTTTTTTACTTAGACGGAGACAAACTAGGGACAACAAATATATTAAATCAGAGTATCACAGTTAAGCCAAATACGAAACCCGTATACACAAAACCGTATAGGTTACCAGCGTCAATGAAATCGGAAATAAGTAAGCAAGTTGAAAAAATGATTAAAGATGACATAATTGAAGCAACGAACAGCGATTGGAACAGCCCCATACTTTTAGTACCAAAAAAATCAGAAGACAGTACAAAAAAATGGAGATTAGTCATCGACTATCGAAAAGTAAATAATGTTATTCAGGATGATAAATTTCCACTACCCAACATTGTTGATATTTTAGACTCCCTGTCAGGCGCAATATATTTTAGCCACCTTGACTTACAACAATCATATTATCAGACAGCTCTAGACGACAATAGTAGAAATATTACATCATTCACAACAAGTCAAGGACAATTTCAAATGAAAAGACTCCCTATGGGCCTTAAAATAAGTCCAAGTGCTTTTTCGCGAGTCATGTCAATAGCGATGTCAGGGTTATCATACGAGAAGTGTTTTATTTACATGGACGACTTGGTAGTTTTTGGTAGAAACATGCATCAACATAATAAAAACTTAACTGACGTGTTGGAACGATTGCGTAAAGTAAATTTAAAATTAAACCCTCAAAAATGTGATTTCTTAAAGAGACAGTTACTATATTTAGGACACATTGTGTCAGCAGAAGGTGTCTTACCAGATCCACAGAAAACTAAAGTGTTGCAGGATTACCCACAACCGACAAATACCGACGAGGTTAGACGATTTGTAGCTTTTTGTAACTACTATAGGAAGTTTATCCCATCGTTTGCGAAAATAACGTTACCATTAAATAAATTGTCTAGAAAAAATGTAACATTTACATGGACTGACGAGTGTCAGGAGGCATTTAATATCCTTAAAGAAAAACTCATAACCCCACCAATTCTACAATACCCAAATTTTTCAACAGACAATGAATTTATTTTACAAACAGATGCATCTGCAAAATCGATTGGTTCCGTACTATGTAATAACGATAACAGGCCTATAGCATATGCAAGTCGACCCCTAAACAAAGCGGAGTTAAATTACCCAGTAATTCAAAAAGAGCTTTTGTCAATAGTTTGTAGTGTACAATATTTTAGACCTTATTTGTTTGGAAGACAGTTCACAATAATGACTGACCATAGACCACTTATGTATTTATTCAGTATGAGAGATCCGTCTAGTAGACTGATAAAGTTTAGGTTACAGTTAGAGGAATACGACTTTAAAGTAGTTTACATAAAAGGAAAAACGAATGTAGTAGCAGACGCTTTAAGTAGAATTACAATAACATCTGATGAATTAAAAAATATGAGCGAGCAAATTATGGTCATGACAAGGGCGCAGAGCAGGAAAATATTGCGAGATAACGAATTGAGTGGAAACAGTATTAAGAAAACCTAATAATGCGGTAGAAATGATGTTTGGGTCGGAGGATGAGATAGATAAGTTAAGGAAAAATAAGTTGGTAACTAAGGAAAAAGATTGTTTTGCGTACGTACAAGAAAAATTATTAATTTACATTAACCTTAACTTTATGTCACATTTCACGCGAGTCGTATTTGCGAATATGTTAAGTGAATTTTGTAAAACAATAAACGTAGAGGAGATATGTATTATAAAAGATGATAAAAACGCGTTATTTATAAAATCTCTTATAGACGAGATAAAAACGAGAAAAACTTGGTCCGGACCGAAAGTAAAAATCCTAGGAAAAATTATCAGAATTAATGACAGAGACGAAAGACTTGTTATCATGAATGACTACCATTTGCTACCCACAAGCGGACACGCAGGAGTTCGCAGAATGGTAAGTAATATTAAGTCAAAATATTATTGGCCAGGTTTAGAAACCGATGTCAGAAACTTCGTGAAAAAATGCAGTAAGTGTCAAGTAACGAAGTATTCCAGAAACGTCAGACAACCAATGATAATTACGACTACAGCGTCGTCAGCCTTCGAGAAACTATATTTAGACATAGTCGGACCGCTCGACACCGACACAGAAGGTAATAAGTACATACTGACATTGCAATGCGAGCTGACTAAGTATATTGAGGCGTATCCATTGCAACGTAAGGATACAATTAGCGTAGCAAGAACACTAGTAAGTAATTTTATATTAAGGTACGGAGTCCCGGGAGCAATAACAACTGACCGCGGTGCGGAGTTTATGTCAGCAACTATGGACGAAGTATGTAAGTTGTTAAAAATAAGTAAGTTTAGTTCAACCGCTTATCATCATGAATCAATAGGATCCTTGGAGAATATGCACAAGCATCTAGCAGCATTTATGAGAGTCCAGTGTGACGGTCACCCAGACACGTGGGGTCACTGGTTACCGTTCTGGTGTTTCGCATATAATACAACAGTAAACACAGCCACTAAGTATTCCCCATTTGAGTTGGTTTTCGGAAAGAAATGTAACACCCCTAGTAATCTGATAAACACTGTAGAACCACTATATAATCCAGATGACTATGCTTTAGAATTAAAATACAGATTACAGTTAGCTCATAAGGATGCCAGAGAAAATTTGTTAAAAACAAAAGAGTTACGTAAGAACTATTATGATAAGCAAGCAAACTCAATGACTTATAAAAAGGATGATTTGGTCTTAGTAAAAGAGGAGACCGGGAAAAAGTTTGACAACCTTTTCAGAGGACCTTTTAAAGTCATCGAGGATGCCGGAGTAAATGTAAAATTAGATTTAGATGGCAAGATCGATCTTATCCATAAGAATAGGACAAAACTTTTTAATACTTAAATGACATATGTAAGGATAAGTTGATGTGAATCAAATTACATTTTGTGTGCTTAGTAATAAGTATATTTCAAAAAAAAAAATGAACACATTCTTTTTTTTCAAAAAGCACCCCCCAGGTGGAGTGTGCAGAGTATATGTTTAGTATGTAGTATAAGCGAGTATGTATAGATATAAGATTAAGACGGAGAGAGGTGTGTGATTTAGTTGCATTACAGACGCTTTCAAGTACACTCGTCTTTCTATCCAACCCCCCGCTACACCTCAGTAGCTTCGTAATTCTTTGAGATATCTGAATGGGATTTTCGTAACTAGCCATTTTTTTTGCCTTCTTTCTTTTGGAGTAATAACAATTTCGGAGTTTGCACACATATTTGAAGGATAACATCGTGAGGAAACCGGTTGAATCCCATTAATGTCTAGTTATCCCTCTGGGTTAGAAAGTCAGATAGAAGTGGCTTTCTTAAAACTAGTGCATATGCCAAATTTTGCGATTAGGTGTCCAATTAAGCGAACGCCAGGCTGCTTTAAGACGCAAGCGGGAAAAAAGGAGGTTGACGTATCTCAGGCTAAGGATGGGTTGCACCATTCCCCGTCTATTATGTAAGCGGTGTTCGTTTAAATCTAAATGCATGAAATGTTTGTCAAGTTTCTGTGGACGAAGGAAATGGGCGAAGGAATAGGCATGGTGCCTCATGTTCAAATCGATAACGTAGTCACAGTCTACAAACCAATACAGTCATTCGACGAAGCCGTCTAGACAGGGCAATCGTGCGGGGGGCGAGGGGCGATGGGCGGGTGGCGCGAGCCCGGGCTGCATACGTCGCCATTGTAAGTAGCTCGGGACATGACTATCAGGGCTAACGAGCGTCTTGTTTTAAATGTTTTGATTTGTTCACAATTAAAATGGTGCATACGACATGTGCTGTACGACAATCTAGTAATTCTAAAAACCGAAAATATCTGTCAGTTGCCCATTTAACACGTATTGTATATTTGTAATAGTTACGTAGCCAATCTGTAGATAAATATATGAATTAATGAATGATTAATGAGAAAATGGAAACTGGTTCAATAGGTAAAGTATTTATTAAACACTGGATAATAAAATTATATTTTATTTATATTGTTAACAAGCTCTTATTCCCAAATAAAATAAAAAACTGCCGTGCAAAAAAAATATACCAGCGTCACTCGGGACGGTGTAAAAAACGATACCCCATATGTTCAAACTGTTGAGGCATTTAGAAGCTATGGCGGAACAAAGAAACGTACATACATACATACATACATGTCCATGAAACCTAAAAACATTATCCTCCTTTTTGGGCAGTTGTGTAAAGTCTTCAACCTTAGGTAAGTACTGTGGCCTTGTGCGGTGTCGGCATTTACGTAAACATCAAAGGCGTCGGTCCACTGTTACTCTTTACACTGTGACGTAGTGATGCTAAATGGATAGTAAAACCATCAAATTACCGTGATAAATTTATAAAATATAATTAAAATCGTAAAAAGATAGGTATGAGCCTTGAGAGTTTAGAAAAATATGCATTTTTTTTGTGTGGTGTCGGTCCCCGTGTGGTGTCAGGTTAGAATTTCCCCACCCCCTTTCTTCCCGTGTGTGTCATAAAAGTCGACTAAGAGAGCAGGGTTAAAGTGTGTTGTGGGCGATGGGCTAGCAACCTGTCACTGCGATATCACATTTTGTCAATCTTTTTATACCCACATTTAAGCTAAAAGTGGCGCTGGAACATAAGTTTCATGTGCTCTGCCTACCCCTTTTAGGGATAAAGGCGAGAATGTATGTATGTATGTTTTTTAATTTCCAAGAGTAAATTTAAAGTTACCTTACGTTTTAAAGAAACAAAATTGTATGACAACTATGTACTTAAGCGCAGTATTTCGCGACCGAAACAACAATTTACCTGATTTTCCATACAACGATACATGTACTTTGTACTAACAAATGTCGTTGTGACGTATCAGTATCAGTATGGAGCGTTTTGCGCTGCCGCCAGCGAGGTCAAGTCTCATTTTTTTGGGTGTTTATCTTCTTTAATTGTAGTTGCTCCCATACAAACATTTGTTCCTCTCCAAAAACTGGTTCGAATGACATATTAAAAAAATGTAGTCACCATGCCTATTCTCAATGATTTGTAACGACAGTACTGACCTTCCTCACAGGAGTATATGACGAGATCGCCGACGGGGTACTTGCCGTGCTTGGCCGAGGACTCCGTGAGAACCCGCCCGTGCTCGGACGCCACCGGCTCGGGGCAGTAGATGGCTGCAAACGGGCATGGTTCATTTAAGGGGTTAAATATAATGACCACCAAAAAATGCTCTCTTACCAAAAAAATATAATAATAATTATAGCCCTAGATTAGTAGTTAAATGATTGACGCTATGTGCTATACAAGCATGTTTGCCCTTTGGCAAAGGCCTCTCCCAACTGTCTCCACATTTTTCTACTCCGAGCTGTTCTGGTCCATAAATTGCCTGCCACTGCCTTGATGTCATCAGCCCGGCGTTTGAATGGTCTGCCTCGCTTCCTTATTCGGTTGTAAGGGTACCAGTAAGTGATAGACTCCATTTGTCTGGACCTCTAATTATATGCCCTGACCATTTCCACTTTAGCTTCTTGACGGTTGTTGTAACATCTTTTAATCTGGTCTCATCTTTTATTGTTATTGTTCTTATTCTGTCACACCTTTTCTTCCGTAACAAATATACTCAACACCAAAAAAAATACTCTACCATTATAATAGTACTAGCTGTTTTAGTAACGACTGCACATTAAATGGTATACAAAGACCAAATTTAGTAAATGATCACCAAATCTTAGCAAGCAAATTAATACAATATTACCTAAATAACCCACTATGATTGCCATAAAATGTATAAATGAAAAAAATGTGGGTAGTGCAAGTAACAACAAACAAAATTACATTACGGTTTTACTATATACAACATATTTACACAAATACATACAATACAAATACTCTTTATTGCACACCTCAAAACATGAATCAAATAGACATAACAACTACATATACATAAATAAAATAAATACTTACAACATACACAAATAAACATATACATAAATAAGCAAAAAGTGTAATAGTGTATTTATGTGCTTCGTTAAGTTTTAAACGACGATGACTTGGCTCGGAGAATGTCGATGTTGGTGAATTTGTAACTAAAAGGCCAAGGGTAAAAAAGTTGTCGCGGAGGCAAATATTCATTGTCTACAACAATTAGACAAACTACATATAGATCCAAATCTCAGACCAAGAGTGCGATTTTTGAATCTCACTGGTGATATCAAAGTCACCGGTGACTAAAATTATCACCGATGACTTTTATGTCACCATTTTCGTAAAGCCGTATTTTTGAAAGTCACACGCTGTTTACCAACATGCAGAAATTTTACAATGTCAGTCAGAGACAATCTTCCCGTTACGTTCCTTTTTACGCAGATGTTGTCCTTGATACCGGTTTTTATTTTCTCATACTATAACTTAAAACAGATTCAAACGTAAAACGTAGCGTATGTGTCAGTGTCATGTAACTGAAAATTAAAGTTTCGAAAAATTCTTGGCAGATGTCACATACGTCAACTGTCAAAAACAATCGCATGGTGATTTCAATTACGAGTGGGTAGGGGCACTCGTAAATCGATATCATAGGTATGACAAATGTAAAGTCACTGATGAGTTTCAAAAATACGAACTTTCGGAAATCACTCACATCGGTGAGAATTAGTCACTTGGTGAGATTCAAAAATCGATCCCCTGGCAGATAAAGGTACAAAAAGCTTTTGATATTAGTGTCTGCCACTCCAAATGGTTTATTGCACTAAAGAGTATATAATTTGGGTTATTATTTCACATTAAAGTAGAGATGAAGTTTTGGTGATCATCTAGTATTTTCGGCAGTAAAAAGCGTTCGAAATTCGGCCGACGCAAGCGCACCATTTACTTGGCGCGTGTCGATGTAACAAATCCAGGCACTTGGCCGGCTTTTGACTACATCTATCTCACTCACGCGTGCACCGCGGCGTCTCCCCGCTCCACACGCCGTCCTGCTCGCACTCGACCCCCGGCGGCCCCACCAGCCTGTATCCCCACGCGCACTGGAACACAGCGCGGCCCCCGAACGAAGAGTTGTATTCGACGACGCTGAGATGCGGCCCGAGACTGTTCAGCATTGGGCAGAACGTTTCGATGCATGTGGGCGGTTGGGATGACCAGTTTCCTGAAAATGTAAATTATATTTCAGTGTTTTATTTAAGTAGTGCTTTTTTGCATGGGTGACGCTAGTGAATCAGCTTATTTTCAGGTACCAATGAGTTTTTCGGAACCGTTAGCTTTTCGGTGAAGGAACAGGAACATATCGTGAGGAAACCGGTCTAATCCCAATAAGGTCTAGTTTTTCCTCTGGGTTGGATCATCAGGTCAGATGGCAGCCGCTTTCGTAAAACTAGTGCCCATGCCAAAATCTTGGGATTAGGTGTCAAAGCGGACCCCAGGCTCCTTTAGGGGCATTACCGGGAATAACGCTAGGAGCTAGGAGGATGAGCGCTTTTTTGCATGGTTGACGCTAGTGAATCAGCTTATTTTCGAACCAACACAAACATGTATTACCTAGCTAAGTTTTTAGTTAGTGACTGCTGATTAGCCAATTATGAGATGTAATCTAGAAGAACACATAACGCTTAGTGGAGTAGAAGACTAGCACTATAAATGGGTTGAACCACCTTCAACGCCAAAGACAAAACTGTCGAGCGGTTAAAGTTTAACTGTTCTCCAGGGGTAACTTAAGTTTTGTATACTGTTACAGGTCGACACACAAAAAAAAGAGCTCCGCGCGCCATATAAAATGTATGGCCGCCAGAGCTCTTTTTACGTGTGTCGACCCGTGACCTATAAGGGTAACTGATTTAACCCCCAATTTAAATAACCCTTACCTTTTACCATCCAACTAGGGTCGAAACCAAAGTAAATTTGCCACCCCTACATGAACTTCTTTGCGCCTTCTTGCGCCCCCCCGGTTGAAGCTATTGAATCTATTTGTTGTATAGGGTCGACTCACCGTCAGCCCCGCAGATCAACACCGCGGACCCGTTGAGATGGAAGCCGGGCTGGCAGCTGAAGTGCACCGTGTGGCCGAGCCGCGAGCCCTGCGCGAACTGACGCACGCGCGACGAGGTCATCTTCAGCGTCGGACATAACACGCCTGATGGAATTATAACAAGATAAGCTAAGAGCTGTGTTAAAAGTATTAAGATCTAGGAGAACATTTTTATGCTCGGGTTTTATGAGCGTGTCACTGAAGTGCTGTCCCTGTGTAACAAATGTATTACGTGTAAGGCGTGTAAACTTCACACAGTTAGGCTTATAATTCGTTTTCATTCGTCTATAATATCAATACAATCAGAGCGTAATAGCGGGTACAGTTCGAGAAGTTCTAGTAGCTTTCCTTTTTGTTTCTGGAGCTGGTTTCAACTGGTTCAGTGTTCACAAGCACTGCGCGCACACTGAGATCAAAGCATTGTATACACAAGAGTATCTTACGCAAGCAAACTCACTAACAACTTTAATCTGCACAGTGTTGGTGTGTCCGGCGGGTGACGCGCAGATGTACTGGTCGCTGTGGCGGGCAGACATCTTGGTCAGCGTCAGACGGTAGTGCGTGTCCCGCTCGCCCTCGTCTTCGGACCAACCTGCGGGAAAGAGATGGGACACTTTGGATTTTAACTTACTGTTACACTCGCGTAAAAATCAGATAATGTTGATAACAGAGAAGTAGAGAACCTGATGATGATGAAATACACATTTTACCAAAAATACTTAAGACGCGTTTTCATTGGGTAAGTTATCATGCTCTCCGGGTACACGTACAGCTCGCCAGCTACAGACACCACCGCCGACCCGCTCATCACCGAGAGGAGGATCGTCGCTCCAGTCGCTAGTTACCCGCGGTGTGGTGTCCCAGCGCCTGCGTCCAGCTCCACTCGCGGTCGCCGAGCGGGCGCCGCGACACGCAGTCGAGCCGCAGCGAGCTCTCCGGGTACACGTACAGTTCGCTAGCTACAGACACCACCGCCGACCTGCTGATCACCGAGTGGAGGATCATCGCTCCAGTCGCTAGTTACCCGCGGTGTGGTGTCCCAGCGCCTGCGTCCAGCTCCACTCGGGGTCGCCGAGCGCGCGCCGCGACACGCAGTCGAGCCGCAGCGAGCTCTCCGGGTACACGTACAGTTCGCTAGCTTCAGACACCACCGCCGACCTGCTGATCACCGAGTGGAGGATCGTCGCTCCAGTCGCTAGTTACCCGCGGTGTGGTGTCCCAGGGCCTGCGTCCAGCTCCACTCGGGGTCGCCGAGCGCGCGCCGCGACACGCAGTCGAGCCGCAGCGAGCTCTCCGGGTACACGTACAGTTCGCTAGCTTCAGACACCACCGCCGACCTGCTGATCACCGAGTGGAGGATCGTCGCTCCAGTCGCTAGTTACCCGCGGTGTGGTGTCCCAGGGCCTGCGTCCAGCTCCACTCGGGGTCGCCGAGCGCGCGCCGCGACACGCAGTCGAGCCGCAGCGAGCTCTCCGGGTACACGTACAGTTCGCTAGCTACAGACACCACCGCCGACCTGCTGATCACCGAGTGGAGGATCATCGCTCCAGTCGCTAGTTACCCGCGGTGTGGTGTCCCAGCGCCTGCGTCCAGCTCCACTCGGGGTCGCCGAGCGCGCGCCGCGACACGCAGTCGAGCCGCAGCGAGCTCTCCGGGTACACGTACAGTTCGCTAGCTTCAGACACCACCGCCGACCTGCTGATCACCGAGTGGAGGATCGTCGCTCCAGTCGCTAGTTACCCGCGGTGTGGTGTCCCAGCGCCTGCGTCCAGCTCCACTCGGGGTCGCCGAGCGCGCGCCGCGACACGCAGTCGAGCCGCAGCGAGCTCTCCGGGTACACGTACAGTTCGCCAGCTACAGACACCACCGCCGACCCGCTGATCACCGAGTGGAGGATCGTAGGGGGCGCATCGCCTGTTGACAAAAGTTGCAATAAAGTTAGATGAGTTCTAGAATGTTCTCGATTAATCTGCACCTGGGGTAGCGCTTGCATAGCCTTTCATCTAACTGCAGCCCAAAGCCTCTATACGCGCTAGACAAAATAGCCGTCTCTTTCTTAGTGTTTTAATTAAAAAGAGACGGGTAGAGAACAGCTCGGTCTTCTCCTAACCGTACTGAAAGTGATAAGATACTGAAAACTAAAAACACCCTTAGAAAATGAGTATGAACAGTGTACAAGAATATGTATCAGATTGAGTATAGGTATGGATTCGAGTATGAGTATATTGAGTATGCGTATGAATTCGCGTACCAGTAAAGTTGGTGATGATGGTGGTGGGCACGCACTCGGGGAAGCGCGGCGCCCACACTCCGTTCTCGCAGCGGAGCGCGCCCTCGCCTTTCATCTTGTACAGCCCCAAGGTGCGGCACCGCGCCACGAGGGTCGCTCCGTGGGGGAACTGGGTCTCTTTCTGTATAAAGTGACAGTTTGATATATAATTGCAATCCGTAGTTGACTAATGCGACAGTTTTTTGGGACCTTGTTAATTATTAAGTTTAAATAAGTAAGTATTAAATAATAATAATAATGAGGTAAAAAAATACGTTTTCTAACGAATGATTCTTTTAAATGAGGGGCCATAATTATAATTTTCTTCCCTGATATTCCCTGTTTAGATATGAAATGCAGTATGTACCGTTCGGTAGCTAAATTATTTCCGACTTGGGCGTAAACACACGCGTTCCCTCGTGCCGCTCATGATTCAATATACCACCCTGACCGTAAATTTATCATTGCGCTCCCTTGCGACCCAATTTACTATTCCGAACTACGTGAGACTACGTCTTCAACTCATTCAGTCAATGAAAAATAATTTCGTAGTATAAACCAGCGCTTATTACCTCAATAGTTGAATTTCTGAAAGATATTGCCAGCAACGGGTGGTCATTGCGGTAAACACACTCTCTGAGGATTGGCTGGAACCTGCCATCTGTAATAACAATATACGCTTGATCTCTTTGTCTTAACCTCTTTTACAGAACCTGAATATGTAAAATCATGCAAAACCTACAAGATAACATCATAACATATAGGCTATCATACTGTGTACAATCAACCACAATATTTTTGACCTATGCTTTGCATGTTTGTGACTATACAATGTTGCAAGCATCAGCTAGTTGAAAGACATGAGAAAGGAATACATTTCACAGACTTCTCATGCACTAGTAAACAGATTAAGACCTGGTGTGCTGGAGCACAGAGGCCCGACCCAATTCCCATCAATGCACTTGATTTTGCATATCAGCCTCTCATTCAGCGGTCCAATCACACCTGGAAATTTAACCTAAAAAAGTATTTAAAAATATAATTTGCTGTATTGTTAGTAATCACTTTTCATGCAAATGTTTGTGTAAGTTTGGTGTTAAGTAATATTTCATGTCAGTTAGCTAAAATAACTAATATAATGTAGTGTGTGTGCAAGATTTTAATAATTTAAGTTGTAAAGAAGAAATAGACGTACCTCAGATATTTTGGAGAAGTCGGATCTGAACCTGGTTACATCTAGTTGAACATCTTCACTCTTAACATCAGGCAGGGTGCACTTAAAATCATCTGTAAATGTGTTACAAAGGTCACTTCATTAAAGTTAAAATTAACTTTTTTGCATGGGTGAATGTAAATCTATTTTATCACAATTTAGGGATGTAAAGTCAAGTGTGCTTATAACTTACTGATATATATGTTCCATAACTCGTAATCCATGGTCTTAAGAGTGAAATGGTACATATTTATGAGTAATTTGAAAGCGCCCATATTTTTACACTTGACTGTAGGTACCTAAATTATAATAATAATAATAAAACATTCAGGCAACTAAGGCCCATAGTTACAAATAGGGTCGGGTCGGTAACGGTGGCTCGGTCGGGTACACTGACTCGCGCCTATATTTCCTAGATAGAACAGCGATATCTATCTGTCTCTTTCATTTGCTTGGAGCGGTCGACACCCAAACACGTACAAACCAGTGATCCGCCTGCTCCCGCGCATTTCACATGGGTAGCATGTGGGTTTGTGTTTCCGTGGGTGAAAAAATACTTTTTAAGTTAAGTTACACATGTTTTTATTTATTGAAGTTTAAGCATTTAGACAAGTATTGCGCGTGAATTCAAACTGGCTACAGCGTGGCTAGTGGCTCAAATTTAAGAAGTACACAGTGGCTCGAGTGTACCTACCTATCCTAGTATAGAAGCCTACTTTTTTTTGTTTATTTGCCGGTTTTTTTTCTTTCAATTTATCATGATGACTTTTTATGTTATTCGCTTGAAATAAGAATAAAAATGAAACTTTCATCATTCATTTATTTTTCAGGGTTGAAGTGTGTTGTAGGCGATGGGCTAGCAACCATCACTGCAATATCACATTTTGTCGATATTTTATACCCACATTTATGCTAAAAGTGGCGGTGGAACATACATTCAATGTGCTCTGCCTACCCCTTTTGGGAATAAAGGCGTGAATGTATGTATGTAAGTATATTATTTCACTTTTATATCTCAAACAACAAAAATTCAATGTCAGAAAATAGGTTGTTGTCAAATATCCTAAGCAATTTGATTTTATAACTTTTATATGACTGGTATTGATAGATATTAGGCTTGGAGTATATTTCTACTCAAACAAATAAATGAGACGGAATATTAAGTATAGTTTTAGTGAAATATGTACATGAGCCACTGTGTACTGTTAGAGTCTCTGTGTACTACAGGGTCAAGTCACAGTACCCCAGTACCCATACACACTGGCTCATTTCCTATTTTTTGTAAAATATTGTCTGACTACTTTATTATTGTCTTGATTGAAAAACTGATAATGCAGGGAGAAAATTTAATAACCATAGCATGTTGAGTGTGAGTTTCAGCTCGCTACCACCACTATTTCTTCATAATATGAGCATCCGAAAAATCCTGAGCCTCTGTTACCAACCCGACCCTACCTTACAGACTAACATACATATGATATAATATTAAGACATTAATTGTTATTTAATTGTATTAGATAAGATAAGATAAGATTTTTTTGCAACCAAGTACTTTAAACTTAGATACATGGACCCTGCAAGGGTGTAGTAACAATCAGGTAACTTATACTATGTACATATAGTATTCCACTCATCTCTTGCACATTTGAGGGTTGAGTGTATGTTCTCAAATAGTCTGCTAGTAACATGGTTGACTGGCCGGGGCTATACTTTAGATGATTTTTAAGGACAACAAATGCTTGATAGACACACATTTTTATTAGTTAGAGATGGTTCCCTCAAAATGATTCAAATGGCCTGGAATGTATGCTGTGTTCCAATTATTGTAACTTGCATATGCTCACATATATTGTGTAATCAAACATTGATTCAAGCAAGTAAGGCCCATAGTTACAAATACCTTGCAGACTAACATACATAGAATATAATATTAAAACATTAATTATTATTTAATTGACTGCTCAATTATTTTGCCATTTTGCTAATTGTATTCCACTCATATCTTGCACATTTGAGGGTAGAGTGTATGTTTCCACATAGTCTCCTAGTAATATGGTTGACTGGCCAGGCTATACTTTACATTATTTTTAAGGCCAACAAATACTTGATAGACATACATCTATATTAGTTAGATGGTTCCCTCAAAATGATTCAAATGACCTAGAACATATCCTGCGTTCCAACTATCGTAAGTTGCACATCCTCACGTAGCTATTGTGAGATAACTGCATTCATCCAGGGCCAAATATATTTATGAATTGGAACATAGTTACTTTTAGACTAATGCACATTCTGGAATAAAGGACCTTTTATGTGACATTCATTTACTCAGCAGCTCACAATAAAAACGTACAAAAGTATAATTAGGAGAATAACAAGACAGGTAATGTTATTGATCTGTTGGTGTTTACCTTCTGAGAATTCATTTTGTCCTTTTTCGCAATATACTTTTCCCACTAAAAGTAACAACAACATGGACATAGAAACATGCATGGTGCAATAATTAACTCAAATTGTACTTAGACGGATTTGTATGCTACTTATTTATTTCAATATTCACGAAAACATGAAAATTATGTAGTATGTAGCCAAACGGCATTCATTTCATTGACTTGACAGTGACAGCTATGCATTTTTTTTTTTTTAAATTCGTCCATTCGGACAGGCTAAGACCATGGGCCATACTGCCTAGTCTTCAGTAAGTATAATTTCATTTGATCGAATCCAGTAATAACGTCTTCAGTAGTTTCAAATCAGAAGTCTCTAGTCCAATAAATATGTCTTCAGTTATTTCCAATTCATATGAACAAATCTAGATATTGAGTCATCAGTATTATCAACATATGTGTCAAATCCAAAAAATAAGTCTTCAGTTGTTCCAATCCAATTCATGAAGTCAAATCCAGTAATAAAGTCTTGAGTATGTTCCAATAAAAACGTCAAATCCAATATTTAGCTCTTCAAAAAAGCTTACACCTCATCCAGACATTCCAAAAAGTCATTTGACCAACAAAATATAGGTACAATGCTTCAATAAAAATATATACAATTTTAAGCAAGTTTTAAATTTAGCGTCATATTTACAGCATACACACAGTATTATGTACAAAATTAAACAAAGGTAAATAAGTAGACGACTCCTTCAACAAATCAGTTACTGAAAGCGGGATTCGATTAGAAGCTCCATAAATCTCAAGCAACTCATCCATCAGCACTAGGCGCTGAATGCCAAAGGATGAGCAACTAAACAGAATGTGATCTATAGACTGAACCTCTTGCTTTTGACAATGATCGCAATAAGGGGAAGAGACAAAGTTTTTACGATGGAGATGAAAATTTAAACGACAATGACCAATGCGCATACGAGTAATTATGGTGTAAAACCTACGATGCATGTAAGTTTTAAACTTACAAAACCAAGGCTTACTATTAACTTGGTTATCTAACAAAGCATACAAATGAGCCTTATTCTCAACTTCTGTAAAATGATACCAATGTCTTCCCCAAAGAACAGTCATACGCTGTTTTAGATTACTTATAATATCAGAATATGGCAAGGTCACAGCTAAGTCCCTGCTGTCGGGAACCAGGGACAAGTCAGATGCATTAGCAATAGTTCTAGCTAGGTAGTCGGCGTTTTCATTACCAGAAACTCCTTTATGAGACGGAACCCATACAAAATCTATTTTAATACCAATTAAAGATAGTTCTAACCATAATTCTTTAATGGAAAAAATTAGATAGCAAGTGCTAGCATTCATTTTGTTACTCGATAAACTTATTAATACACTCATACTATCGCTTACTATGACCCATTCTTTACTATATTGATTATGTTCTTTAACATGTTTCAAAGCAAATAAGATGGCAGTTGCTTCAGCGGTAAAGATACTTGCATTTTTATTGATATTAAACCCAATACCTTTATTAATTTCAGGTTGATAAATTGCAAAGGAAACAGCATTATTATTTTTGGCACCATCCGTATAAATAAATTTACAATTAGACCATTCTGACAACAATAAATAAGCCTCCTCTTTGGAAGTTAGCTTTGAATCTATTACAATTTTTATATCGGGATATTTACTCTTAAAAGAGCCTGTGTAACAGGGAAGAAGGTCATTATCAAGATGTATATTTAACTCCTGCAAAGAGTGAAAGAAAGAAGTAAAATCCTGAAGAACATACATGTGCCTTTGAAAAGGCGCTGATTGGAAATAAATCAAGTTGTGAAGAAGATCGTTCTTAGGCAAGCTGTATAACTTTAAAATAAATCTTTCTTTTAAATAACGAAATCTAATATGAATAGGAGGAAGATTCGATTCAATTTGCATAGCAGCGATAGGACTAGTTTTAAATGCACCCAGTATTGTCCGCATACATTTGTTTTGTATTTTATCTAATGAATTTACAATTTTATCATCTCCAGCAAAACATAGAAAACCATATTCAAAATGACTTCGAACTAGAGACTTATACAAGATTAACAAAATTTTGGGGTCTGCACCCCATGAAGTGGCGCACAGCGATTTTAACACATTGTATGCTTTGTTAGCTTTGGTTATAATACTGTCAGCATATTTTATCCAGGAAAGTTTTGAAGTAAATATAACACCTAAAAACTTTATTAGATCATATGAAATAGGCAGTGATATGTCATTGTACAAAACTGTGGGCAAACACATGCTTTTGCGACCAAAAATAAAAACTTTGGTTTTAGTCGAATTTACATCTAAGTTCAGATAAGCAAAGTATTTATGTAAGTTGATTAATGCCTCATTAATAGTCAAAGCTAATTGATTTAAATCAGATCCTGACACATAAACAACCAAATCATCTGCATACTGCAGATTTTTAACCTTTGTTCCTAGAATAAGATTTAGTCTCCTAATGTACAAAATAAAAATTAAAGGGGATAAGATACCTCCTTGACAAACCCCTAAAGAAGATAATCTTGGGCCATATAAGTGATTGTTAAATTTAACAAAAACCTTCCTGTTTGTTAAAAACATTTGTAAGAAATTTATTATTTTGCCAGGTAACCCTATCATTGACAGCTCTCTACATAAAACGGAAATATTGACACTGTTAAATGCACCTGCAATGTCAAAGAATACCGAAAGAAGATACTGATTATTATACATGCTGTTAAGTGCATCAAGTTGCAACTGACAAATACTCTCACGAGAAGACCGACCTTTACGAAAACCAAACTGATTGCAGGGTAACAGACCATTTTGTTCGACAAAAAATTCCAACCGTTGCTTTAGAAGCTGTTCAAAAACCTTTCCTACACAAGATGTGAGTGCTATAGGTCGATATGAGTCGGGTAACAATTTATCTTTATCAGGCTTTAAAATTGGGACCAAGCAATCTGTTTTCCAATCATCAGGAATTAAGTTTTCTTCCCACAGCTGATTTAATATGTTTAAAAAGGTCTTTAGATTTTGTGAACTTAAATTTTTCAGTAAAATATATGGTATTCCATCAAGACCAAAGGATGTATCTCTTCTTGAAAATAGGGCAGATTTAAGCTCTTGCAAAGAAAACGGTTCAGTAAGATACTTATCATTATCATTTTCTGTGTGAACATAATTTAAAGACTCATTAAGCACAAAATCAGGAGTGTATTTCTTAAGAAAATCTGATATCCAACTATTATTACTAGCGTGTTTTGAAATGAATGTTTTATTAAATTTCCGCATGTAATTCCATATTAATGTCAAAGGAGTGCACCGGTTAAATGAGTTACACAGATTTATCCAACTATTACGCCGTTCAGTCTTAAGAACAAGCTTTTTAAGGGCTCGAAGTCTTTTAAATTCTATATAATTCTCTTCACTAGGTTCACTTTTAAATTTTATATAAGCATGTTTTGAATTAAGTACAGCTTCTGAACACTTTTGATTCCACCAAGGCAGCCGGGGAAATTTCAAAGATTTTGGTGTACACGTATTAGAACTATTCAAAGACCTATGTCTAGGGATGGACTCTACAGCAGTAGATCGCAAAATATTACAAAACAGATTGAGCGCATCTATCGAAGACATATTTTCAAAATCAATATTAGCCAAACAAAAATCAACTGATTGCCTGTACATTTTCCAATTCACCTGTTTGTAATTTGGGTGAATGGGCAAATGTACATTATTACATATTGGATTACTTTGTGAGCTATTTTCATTACCAACTATCATTTTTATCATTACAGGCAAATGATAACTGCTGCCAAGAGGACAATCCATAACAGACCAATCACATGAAAGTGCCAATGATGGAGAAACGAAAGTTAAATCCAGAGCATTAGGACGCCAAGAAGAAGAACCAGTTGTAGTAGTTTGACCATTATTTAAAAGAACCAAGTCATTGCCATCAATAATATCTAAGACATCTCTACCTCGAGGCAATGTATCAACACAGCCCCATGACATATGATGAGCATTTAGATCGCCTCCAAAAAGCATTGGCTGCGGAATAGATTTTATCAAAGCATCAAATTTACTTTTATTAAATGGGGGATCAGAATTTGATGGACTATAAAAACTTACTACACTCAACTGCTTGTTGTTTATAATTATTTGTACACAGATATTTTGTAGAGCATTGTCAAAATAAGTTTTAATATTAGAATATACTATATTGTTATGAATAAGTATTGCTACACCATTATGTTTATTACCACAGTCATTTCTAATGACATTGTATCCTTTAATTGAAAATTTTTGATGTTGTTTTAACCAGGTTTCAGAAATTATTGCTATGTGAATGTTATTTTCATATAAGAATCTAGTAAAGATTAGCCTATTGCTTATTATACTCTGAGCATTCCACTGCACTATGTTCAATATGTCCATAAAGAAAAAAATTAAGGTTGTTTCCTGAAAGTGTTTTTAAGTGTTTCTTTTATATTGTTAGAATTTATTGGCGTTTCTTTATCAGCACAAATTTTAACTATAGCTTCCACAAGTAGATTCATAAATCTGTCAGATTTGGTCAGATTACTTAGATGGGTGTCAATATATTTTGAGCCGAGCTGCGGAAATGCAACGTCACAAAACAAATCGGAATATTTAGCACTACGTGATTTTAACTTATTTTCCTCAATTTTCTGTTTTTTAATTGGACATGCAGCAGATATAGCCACGTGATCCCCACCACAGTTTGCGCATTGTGTTTTAACCTTATTACAATTTTTGAAATTATGAGGTTCAGCACAAATTGAACATACTTCATTATTTTTACAATACTTTGCTATATGACCAAATTTCATGCAACGAAGGCATTGCTTTACTGGAGGAATATAGATCCCTACTTCGTGCCTCCAATGGTCAAGTGTTACATATTCAGGCAACTGTACAGAGGCAAAAGTCACGGCAACCGTCTGAGTTGGAACCATTGAGACGATACCCAGCGTGTCTTTTACCCGCCGCATAAACCGTCTTACGCTTATCACCTTTTTACTGGAAGCTATTAATTGGAAAATCTTCTGGTTCGAATAATCAATCGGCACTGAAGTGAGAACACCCGTAACCTCGGTCTCAGATGCTGGGATTGAAGCATTCATGTGAATTTCATTTAATAATTTTTCATTTTTTAGGAAGACATTGGCGTGATTTGGGAGATCGAACATAATCCCAACTTTGTATGCATTAATTGTTCTTAGATGCATCACGCCCGACACGCAATGCTTTCGGATTGCATTGGACAAAGCAAGTCTATCTTTGTCAGAAAATTTGTGGCCATCCTCTCTGTGATTCAGAAAAACAATAAATTCTTTCTTAGCTGAATTTTCGTCGTACAACCTGTAATAACTTTTGGCCCTGAAAGGAGTATACTTCTCTTTGTCATCTTCTTTAGTCTTCTTTTTTGCAGGTATGCGCTCCGAGGGCGCACCTGTATCCGCATCAGAACTACTTTCAGATTGAAGATCTGGCTCCGGCTCCAAGCCCTCCAACCGAGAACGCTTTCCCGTACGCTTCCCCATGACTGGGGAAGCGCACTAAACCGATAACCAAATCAACTATGAATTTAAATTAAAATTAAGACTAAATATGTACAAATTAACACTTAAAATTAATTTACAATAAAATATTTTATTAAGCGCGCCTATCACTTTCAACGTTCCCGCCAAAACTCGACAGCTATGCATTATGTTTTTTTTTTTTTTTTTTAAATTCGTCCATTCGGACAGGCTAAGACCATGGCCCATACTGCCTAGTCTTCACTATGCATTATGCATTATGTTAGCTATGCCTGGATGCGTGTCCTTAAGGCCTGCAACACACTGGCGCGGCCTGGGCGGACATTAGTAAATTTGACAGCGGCGGCCAGGCTGAGCCAGTCTGTGAGAGGCCTTTTATGCCTGCCACTCACTGGCGCGGCCTGGCCGTGGCGGACAATAGCAAACTTGTCCGCCGCTGACAAATTTACTATTGTCCGCCACCGCAGGCCTCGCCAGTGTGTGGCAGGCCTCAAGCCAACAGCTATGCAATGTAGCGGCATGTATATGGTTGCTCTATTCGTTCTCTATGGGTTGTCCAGTTTCAAGCGGTTTTACGTTAACCTCGAATAGCTTTCAATAACGACGTTCCTGCGGTTCCTGTGATTTACATTTTTTTTTATATTTGCATCGTAGGTTAAATAATTATTTACTTGAATGAAACATATTTAAAGAAAGTTTCAGATTCACCTCCAAGTTTTTACTGACTTCTTTGAATATGAGATCGATACTTATGGTTCTAGAATGGCAATACTTAGCAGAAAATTGACAGCATGTTGATGTTGATGTTTTCCTTCAAACTTCAAACCTATGCTTCAAACATCCTATTTTTGTACCTTCAGGATGCCTGCACGCGAGGCGGGAATAATATAATCATTAATCACTATTAGTGTACACTTTCATGGTCGAACGTTTTGTGCTCCATTTAGACAATGCGGCTTATTATACATTTTATGTTAATTATATTCATACACGGACTTTCCAATACACTTTGTACCAGTGTCCCGGGTGAGAAATGGCCTACGGTGGGAATTTCAGTGTTGGTTCGCAATAAAGAACACACGTTACCTTATTTCCTGAGTTGCCTGACTCAGTTGGACTATCCTAAAGACAGGCTGTTAATTTGGTAAGTACCGTTTGGTTATTTTATCGCTTATTACTTATTATCTTATGTTATGAAATTAGGACACCCCATTGCCCCCATTATAAAATATGCCACGCGTTCGTTAGGTTATCAAATATCCGCAACTATGCGCGCGTGGTATACATCAAGGCGAAAGAATCATTACGAAAATTTTAATCCTCTAAATCATGAATCCAAATGCTTCTTATTTTTAATTATATATATTTCTAATTGGATTGCATCAAGTTTTGATGAACCCTGTAGCGACCTAAAAAAGCACACCCATTAGTGTAATCACTCTAGTTATAAATGTTAGTAGTGTTATAGTTATAGTTGTTAGTTATATATCTGTTGTAGTTTATAAATGGAATATGTCCGTAAATTTAAGGGACAATAATGTGCCATAGACTGGTAAAGAATATAAAATTCAGAATTACTACTATTATCAAAAATGAGTAGTTAGTTGACCTTACCTTACAATACAACCAGAGAGGACCAATAATTTTATAACAAATAAAAAATTGAAACAAACCTTTCCCTTTTTTGTCCACTGACACCACCAAACCTTTAGACTTCACATTGGTAGAGCCTCAGCAGCAAAAAACCAATTATAATTATTTTTTATTATTAAGAGCCTCAAGTGTCGCACTGCTGGGCAAAGGCCTCCCTCTTTTTCTTCCACACATCCCTGTCCTGGGCAGACTCCCACCAGTCTTGGTCAAAGACGTCAAGCTCGTCTCGCCATCTCCTACGTGATCTACCGAGACGCCATATTCGGTTCTGTGGGACCCACTTGGTGGTAATTGTAGCCCGCAATGCTTCTGGCATGCGGCAGACATGCCCGGTCCAGTCCCATTTGAGTTTTGTGGCTGTGTGGGCTACGTCAGCTATCTGAGTTTTGGAACGCAGTATTGTATTTTTAATGTGATCCGTTAGTTTAAGTTAAAGTTTAGTTTAGTTTACTGGGCTATTTTCCGCAAGTCCACATCCAGTGTGCCTATTTTACGTGAAATGGGGTAGCGCTGCTCTAACCACCCCAGCTCCTCCAAAAAGTTGGTGAGTGCCTTTGTATTTTTGACTGCGTCCCGTAGTGTGTCCGGAGACCCTAGGTGCTTTTTCCTGTATACTTCTACCTGCTTGCAGTCCAGTAGAATATGTTTAGTTGTTTCTTCCGCCTCCATGCACGCTCTGCACATGGGGCTGTCCGTGATACCTATGTTGTAGAGGTGTCTGTTCAGGGTGTTGTGTCCTGTTATTATTCCTACTATCTTGTGTAGTTGGTTTCTGTGTGTCCTCAGTAGTGCGGTTGTGAGTTTGTTGTTGTGTTTTGACAGAATCTCTTTGGTCTGTCTGCATGTGTCTAACTCCTCCCAGTGTCTTTGGTGTTGGTTTTTGGTGTATAGGTCTAATTGATTGTATATGTAGCTTTGTGGCAGGGGCAAAATTGGCTCGGGTCCGTATGCCGTGGCTAATCACCTAGAATAAAAATCGGGCATACAATTGAAGGTTGTTTTAGTACCCAGACATAACATAATTCTAATAGAAGCAAGTAGCTAAATCATATGATTTATATATACTTAATTTATTTAACATACACCTTATGTGTAAATGTAATTAAATATGTATTAACTTAAATCTAAAACTAACATTTCATTGTGTGCCCTTACCATGAAATGACTTATAATTAAAATCTTTACAACATAATATGTATGCTCACGCATACATAACAAGTATGCGTAATTCATTTATTCGTTGTAATGTCACCATTACAATGAATATACTCGTAAATCCACTGCCACTTAATTATGCTGATTTTACAAGCTATGTTGGTTACTTTGAGTAATATGCTGAAACCACACTTTTCTTTTACTCAGGATGCACAGCGACTTCAATGAAGACAACAGTATAGAAATTTTAGAAGAGTGGGGGGATAGATACAAATCAGATTATAATGACATCATTATAACAACCAACAAGACTAGCGGGCCTCATCATGCGGACGAAAACAACACTATCAACTGGAGCCCCAAGCATTTTAAGCATGTCATACGGCTGAGGGAACAAGCCTTGAAGGTGGCTAGGAAAAAATGGGCTGACTTTTTATTTGTAAGTATAACACGTGAACCTTTTGAACGCCTACAATGATAAGCAACCTTCAGCCTTTTAAAGTAAAGTTTGATTTTGCTCTAAATATTGTAACAATGCTGTTGGAGTGACAGTGTTGGATGGACAGAAAGAATGGCCTAAGGTTTAATAACAATTAACAATGTATTAGTAGTAATTAGTTAGTAGACTGTACCAAATTTCAGCTCTCTGAGTTTATGGGAAGTACTAGTTCTATTTTTATGATCATGAGTGAGTGAGTGTCATAAATGCGAAACTTTGCTTTCGCTTAACTTCGGAACTAAATAACCTACAGACTTGAAATTTTAGATTTTATGTATGTGATTATAGCTTACTGGATGACGAAAATTTCTGTGTTTTGGTCTTATCTAGAGGTTCTCAAATAGGGGCCTGAAAATGCGGCGAAATGGTTCCAGTAAAGGATGGTACGGCAGTGTTTGCTTCGCGCTCGACTTGGCGGGGGCACTGCCGTGCCCTCAGATATAGCATATGTTAGTGTGAGATGAATGGATGCTTTTTATATGTATGTACGTATGAATGTATGTAAGCACTTTATTGTGCACAATTACAGGTAAAATAATATATGTCACACAATAGATCAAAGTACAAAGGCGAACTTATCCCTATAAGGGATCTCTTCCAGCTAACCTTTGAGCAATTGAGAGTAAGATAGGTAGAACGAGATACAAAAACGCGATCATGCTAGGTTGGAGTTTTTAATGAATTGAAACCCATAATATCACAGCTTTAACACATTCACAACCAAGAACCCGCCTAGCGGGCACTCGTAATGTTTGCTCAGATTTAGTCAGTTTTTCGGGTGAATTATTCCATTTTTAGTTGGGTTGTGAAAGTGTTAAAAGTGCCTGAACGCCGCGGTGCCCCGTAGTTACATCACGGGAAGAGGGTTGCGACGTCTGGTGCCTGGCTTCAATAGCCTCGGACTAAGTGGGCTGACCTAGCGAGGTCGCTAGTCCGAACCGCGAAGTAGGTCGACGCGCCCACAAATTAGCATGTGTGGCCGTCGACTGTTTACTGCAGCAGCGGAGGCACGGTGCGAGCGTGACGGGAGCTCAGTTGTCGTCGCGCTCACACACAAGCGGGATCCACAGGCGGAAATAAAACTCCGATACTCTTGAGAAAGCTTGATGGCACGGCTGGTTGGTTGGAGCGAGATGGGTATATGTTGCTCTAGTGATAGTCGAGCTTGTTATGAGAACATTTTGCTTATGCTCCACCTCATATATAAACCTTCCAACATTACCATAAAGTGAAACATCTTTATTTCAAATAAACAATCATTTCTTTACACAAATTCGTCTTAGGTTTTTAGCGTTTGCATTCCAGTACCGTCTTAATCTAGGTAAACCTAGGTCTTAAATTATGTTAATCTTGTACAGAATTACTTAGTGCATAATTGTTAATAGGCTAAATGAATACATTGCAAATAGTTTAGGCGAAATACCTATCTAAACACTGAACCTTTGTAGTTTTATATAAATTAATACTTTTGATTCCTTTGTTATATCTAACAGAGGTCGTAAGCACTATTCTCAGTTATTTCATTAGATTAATATCACACTGTAGATTATTGATGTAGTAAAGTTTACTGTATTAAGCTTAAGGCTTGTCTAATATTTATGAATTATGAGCATAGTGCAAGCGAAAACTACCATAATATGAGCTATGCAAAGGAAATGATTATAATACATGTTTCTAATTAGCTTGAAGAGCTTTACCTACCGTGGCATAGTGCCGCTTATGCAAATTTACTACAGAAAAAGGAGGCAAGTTATTAACTTTACTATCAAGCTTGTATGTAAACAACTCATGTATCTAGAATATAATTATGGTTACAAAATTAATGCAATTATATGCAGATTCTACTGAATATAAAGAAAAGCTTGCTAGAAGCTAGTGAAAGCTCTTACGGTTAAAACTTATGCTAAATCCTTAACTACGTTCGGCGCATTGCCGTTTTAAGCAGAATTAATTACGGATAAGCAAAGGTTGTTTTGTGATTCTACTGTCGAATGTAAATTAAGTAAATTTAGAAAATATGGAAACAACCTTGTATGAAAACTAAATGAACCCAGCTTTGGTTATGTGACTGAAAGATTTGCAAAGCGCACTCTGAAAGCTTTGCAGCCACCGGCTTTTCAGGCGGCCAGGCCAAAGTCACAATCAATGAGGAATATTTGAATCATGAGGCACACCTACCAAAGGTGTGACCTCTATAAATGGTACAACTTGGTCTACCTATTTATGTTTGGAGCTTAAAGCTCTTAACGGAGGCTTTTACCTACACGTTATTGTCAAGTCCGGGTATATTTGGATGGTTAGTAAACTAAACCAATCCGCTCATATAAGATGTTAACTGTAGGAGAAAGTATCTTGACATAAGTCTGAAACCTATGAACCAAAGAGAGCTGTTAAGATGGTAAAATAAAGAGTCAAAGCTATGTATTTGTCTTACAGACGGCTGCCTTGAACAGTCTCCCCCTAATACGTAAGCACAAGAAATATGCTAACCAAGGTAGCTTAATCGAACAAATATGAGTATAAATTTGTCAATCCAAATTTCGTTCTCACCTTTACAATACATGCGTGTACATCAATTTTCAGGTACTACTGAAGCGCGCGCTGCAGTCATATTTACGTATCGATTAAAAACGAAATAAAATATCGCGCGCCGCGCTTACTACTTATTTTTCGTATTGTAGGTGGATCGAAATACTCCCATTCAAATCTACCCACCATACATTTTATGATTAGAACGAGACGCAAGATAACAAGCGCCTGCTCGCTCAGTGCTCTTTTTAAATGTAGGTGGATTGACACAGTCCCATTCACATCTACCCACCACATGTTTTATAATTAAAACGAGATGCATAATATCGAGCGCCTGCTTGCTCAATACGCTTTTTTCTTATGTGGGCGGATCGAAATGTTTCCATTCACATTTACCCACTACATGTGTTTTTAATAGTAGATGGGAATAAGACTACGAAATTTACTAAATAATGACTGTCTTGAACAATCTCCCCCCAGTACGCAAGTACAAAAACTAATCAAGACTAGTCGAATCTATTAGTACGAGTCTCGAGGTCGGGCGACGGATGAGTCCAGCTGATGTTCTCACCTCTGTGACACGTACCTTGCCATCAGGTCCAGGATAAACTTTTTCTATACGCCCGCGGGGCCAAATACCTCTAGGCAAAGTGTTGTCCGCTATTAAAACAATATCGCCGGGTTTTAAGTTTGGCGAGTCGGAGGCCCGCTTGCGTGGTAACAAAGTTGGTTTATATTCTATGAGCCACTTCTTCCAGAATCTCTCAGCGAGCTGCTGAACTTCTTGCCAGCTATTTTTAAGAGATTTTTTATCGCTGAAACTACCGAAAGGCATCATGTCATTACCTAACGTACTCTTTACTTGCCTAGAGGCAAAAATTTCAACAGCCACCAACAAACGACTGAGAGCGCGCTGCAATCTGACGAAACGTGAAAAACGCTGCGGATCTGGCAGGTGAGCGAACCTATCCTTGGTGACATTGCCGGCGGTGGCAGTATTAACCGGTTTACGTTCTTCACCGGTGTTAGACGTAGCCTGTACTATCGTTTTAATTTTAGGCCACTTATCTGGAGACTCTAAAATAAACTGAGGGCCTCTAAACCACCGGTGGTTTATATCGAAATCTGATTTTATACCGCGTGTCGCAATGTCCGCAACATTTTCACTGGTCGGTACCCAGTGCCAATCGGACGGTCTCGTAAAAGTCTCTAATTCGGCTAAACGATGTGCTACGAACGGTTTAAATGTCCTAGGATCCGAGTTTATCCAAGCAAGTACGGTTCGAGAATCAGTCCAGTAGTAGGACTGGCAGATTTCGTAGTCCGTTTCACGCCGGACCGCGTCTGCCAGTCTGCAAGCTAAGACGGTTGATTGTAATTCAAGTCTAGGTATCGAAATACACTTTAAAGGTGTTACCCTAGCTTTACTACTGACCAGATGTGATGTTTTATTGCCGTCAAAGTCGGTAACTACAATGTATATCGCAGTTGCAAAAGCTTTCTCGCTCGAATCGCAAAAGGCGTGCAGATAAGCTGGTCCTTTCGATCTAGGTATATGCCTAGGTATATCAAGGTCTTGTAATAAGTCCAGACTATCCAACCACTCGCGCCATGCTTTGCTTAGATGTTCGGGTATCGCTTCGTCCCACTGGCAAGACGCCCTCCACAAATCTTGAATTAGCATTTTGCCTAAAATCGTTACTGGTGTCGCCATGCCAGTCGGATCGAAAACGCTAAACACTGCGCTTGTGACCTGTCGTTTCGTAGGTACCCTAAGTCCCTTGACTACGTCTATAGGTGTATTGCGTAGATTCAAGTTGAAACCTAAGCTGTCATTTTGGTGGTTCCACAAAAGTCCTAAGGTACGCTCGTGGTCCGATTTTCCTATTATCGTGGTAGAGTCCTTAGACACATCCTTAACGTTGCACACAGCTCTAGGTTCATTAGATGCCCAGCCACATAGCGTGAACGAGGCCTTTCTGAACACCTTGTCCATGTCGCTAATGGTTTTCTGCGCCTGCTCTACCGTGTCAAATGCGCCCAAAAAATCGTCTACATAGAAGTTACGTTCCGTGAGTCTAGCTACTTCAGGATACGTATCGCGATATTCGTTTGCGTTTTTATTCTTAACATAAATAGCCGTAGCAGGACTCGACGCACTACCAAAAATCAAAGACGTCATTCTATAAGTCTGTGGAGGCGAGTCCCTGCTTTCCCCGCGCCATAAAAATCGTAAACTATCGCGATCCGCTTCCATGACTTTAACCTGAAGGAACATTTGCTTTATGTCCGAAATTACCGCTATACGGCCCTCACGAAATCTTATCAAAACTCCGAAAAGCGATTGAATTAAATCGGGACCAGGTAAAATCGCGTCATTTAGTGCTTTACCACTTGTTCTACAAGCAGCATCAAAAACGACTCTACTTTTTCCTTTTTGGGGGTGAATAACATTAAAATGCGGGAGGTAAAAGGCGCGCGGTGAGTCCGTGATAGAGTCAACTCTTTCAGCGAAACCTTGTTCTATAAGATCATCCATCTGCCTATTATATTCAGCCTTAAGTTCCGGGTCTCTATCTAGTTTTTTCTCTAACGTGTATAAGCGTCGCAATGCGTGAGCTTTATTATCCGGTAGAGTCTCATCATCAGTTTTCCACAATAAACCTGCTTCAAACCTATCCTCGTTAGGTATACGCTTACACGTAGATTCTAGCAACTTAACAGCTCTATCTTCTGGATCGTTAATTTGTTTACGCGGCTCTATGCCCAATGACTCTATACTAAAGTGCTCGCGTATCAAAGCTAGAGCTGGATCTTGATTATCGCAAGTAGGTTTAGTGTGATTAACCGCCCCTAACAATTTACGAGGAAGATCGTTAACTCCATGAAGCACCCAACCGAGGTGCGTCAGGGATGCGCAGGGTAAAGCTCTACCTGCTTCACATACTTGCCTACTCACTATCAAATGCCATGAGTCTTGACCTATAAGTATAGTGGGTTGTGCTGACTCGTAACACAACTCATCTTCTAAATGCCGTAAATGAGCATTTGATTTACGAACGACCGACCTATCTACAGCTTGCGACGCAAGGTTCAACTTATCTATCGTATGCGCGGTAAAATCATGAAACTCTCTACTAGAGGTACCTCTAATTCTAAGTTTTACTCGCGAAGAATCGTTGTCTATCACCTCGTGACCACCTACTCCTTCGAAGGAGAGGGTTTCCCGTTTACCGGGATGCGAAACTTGCAAAGCTATATCCTTCTGGATTAACGATAGCGTCGCGCCTTCGTCCATCAAAGCGTATGTAGAGATGGTACCTTTTGAACCCTTTAGCTCTACCGGAATTATTTTTAAATACGCTTGAGACTGGTTCGCGTGGTTAACCGAACTAACTTGCTCTTTAGTCGCTACGGTCTTTTCTTTACGCTCTAAGCTCTTTTTCCTGCCATGCAATAAAGCATGGTGGGATGCCTCGCATTCTCCCTTCCCACATGGGTTATATTTGCATTTATTGTATGAGGATGTATGCATGTCGCCTAAACACCGGAAACAGAGCTTATAGCGTTTTAAAACGTCCCATCTATCGTTAACGCTCAGCTTAATAAAGTCAGCACAACTTGCTACAGGATGATTGCCTGCGCAAACTGCACACTTACTTTTCTGACTGTTATTAGCAGAGACGTTATTCCTATTTTCTTGTGGTTTAAACTTCCTATCATTATTACGCCTAGACTTGAAGCCGCCTCGCGTTGTGCGCTTGTTTGCCGTTGCAACATAATGTTGCTCCGAATCGGCTTCACTATCAGAATCATTTGATATAGGTAGAGCTTTCCTATCCTGCCTATGTGACGCAGACGCGCGAGAGTCGTGACTTGATACGGAATTGTCATCGTAGAAATCACTACCTCCCTCATCGTCGGACGACACCGAGCTCTCCCTGTACCTATGCCGTGAATTAATGTTATTCACCCTACGTGAGCGCACACCCGACTTGATCTTGGATTGTTCGTACGCGAACATACAGTTAAAGTTCTCACTCAAGTCCTTCAAAAATCTTGACAATGATAAGAGTTCCGGCACATCATTAGCGTTGTTCTTGTACCTATACCACTCAAATCTAACTATATTATTCATTTTTTCTACTATACGGCTAACTAATTCAGGAGCGTATAGGTACTGTGGCTTATTCAGGGCTTTAATAGAGGCTACTACATTACACACACGATTGCTGAATTCAGAAATGTTCCGACTATCATCGCTCAATCGCGGCATCCGTTTTACATTCTGAATTTCAGACAAAATAATTACGTCTGGCTTGCCGAAAGCTCTATCTAAAGCGGCGATTACTTCGTAAGGATTACTGCATGTGTGTAACATAGACCTTACTGACTCACGTGCCTGTCCCTTGACTGCCTTCCGAAGGCGTCCCATATTAGCTATGTCGGAGAACGAACTCTCCGTATCTAAATAAACACGTTTAAATGCAATCCAATCCGAGGGATTGCCGTCAAAAAAGGGCAAGTCACCTATATATTTGCCCGAGGTGAATTGCTGTGGCATGGGTGAAACGTGGTTGTCAGTCCTATTCATACTGATGGCTTGCACTATAGCGTCGCGTAGAGCGCTAATTTCCCCAGCCGCATTGTTTGGGCTGTGGTTCCTATCTATACCCTCGGTTTCTTGGGGTCTATGCTGTGGTGGCCTACTGCTACCTGGCTGTCCCAGAGTGGGAGAGGCGTTAGCTACGTTTCTACCATGCGTGGCTTCGTTGGGCAAACAAAAAGGGTTGGGCGGCGGCGCTCTTATAACCGAATGTTGACTTTCAGCTAACAACAATTCGTACCTAGAAGCGGCATAAGCGACGGCTGCCCTGGCTTGCTCCAACTGCGACGCGCGGAGTTCCGACTCCGCACGTAGTCTAACTAACCTATTGTCTTCAGCTCTTACGGCGTCCTCACCTTCTACTGAACCGGTTCTCGAACCACTACGCGGATTTACAACTTGATCGACAACGCCCGCGTGAACTACGTTGCCTACATTCGCGCCTAAACTGTTGGCGTCTAAAATATTTGCGCCCAAAGGGTTGGCGTCTTGTAGGTTCGCGCCTAAACTATCGGCGTCTAAAATTTTACCGTTATTGGCTAGAACGGGGTTCTCATGCTCGCCTAAAGTCGGTTCACTCGCCCTAACCGGAATATCGCCTAACCTGCTAGATCCTGCCTGCGGCGAAACCGTAATAGTTGTCAGATCCGCAGTGTCGGTTCCATGGCTCCACGTATGGGTAGTCGTCGTGTCATAAGAAGACGCACCACTAGTACCTTTGGAACTTTCACCGCTGCCTGACTCCTGCTGATCCAGTCTACTCCTCGACCTCGTTACTCGACCCTCCCCCTTACCTGTCATCCTAACCTTACCCCCCTAACACTAACAGTCCCTACCTGCCTAGCACTAACAGGCCCTATCTGCTCGCTCGGCGTACTACCGTATTGATGCCGATTGAGAATGGGAACGTAGGGAGGAAGGAGGTGATAGGTACCGTCTGGCAGAGGACCACTGTGCGATATAGGTGCTCAGGACGTGGTGGAACGCCACGCCCTTCAGCTTGCCAACCTGTGGCCAAACACCGCAAAGTATCAATACCAGCAAACGGCCGAGTTATAAAGACGCTCTGAAAAGAGCGCTGCAGTAACCACTCGGTATACCGCACTAAGACGTGTTATGAGCTCTGGTTGACACCGTTAGGCCAGAGCCACGCCACCTACCAGATTACAACGGGGATTGACATATACCCGGTTCTGATAGGATTTGCAGATGCTCGATGACCACGACGACTTGACGCTTCGATTTCGAAGTCTTCCTCGCTGGTGTGTCTTCCTCGCTGGTACGCCTTTTCTTGCTTCTTTATCCCTGTTGAGGGCTTTTCGGTCTTGAGGCTTCGTTATCCCTTTTGAGGGCTTTTCGGTCTTGAGGCTTCTTTATTCGTTAACCCTGTTGAGGGCTCTTCGTGCTTGAGCCTTCGTTATCCCTATTGAGGGCTCTTCTTGTTTCTGCTTTCTTTCTTCATTAACCCTGTTGAGGGCTTTTCTTGCTTGAGAGTTCTTTGTTCTTATTTCCTGGCAGCTTCTTCGTACGGCGCAGATTGTTCGAAGTTCACTTTCTTTAAGGCCAATCCAACAGCTTGATTGTTAGAAAGGAATCTTCTTTAAGGCCAATCTGTTCGCGCTGAACTGCTTGCTTCAAATGGCAGCTTCTCGTACGATGCTTGAAGATTGTTAGAGGATGTCTTCTTTAAAAGGGCCAATCTAATGCTTGATTGATAGAAGAATCTTCTTTAAAGCCAAATCTTCTGCTTGAACTGCTTGCTTCGTCAGGGATCCGGCTCTCGAAGGACCATTGAACGCCGCGGTGCCCCGTAGTTACATCACGGGAAGAGGGTTGCGACGTCTGGTGCCTGGCTTCAATAGCCTCGGACTAAGTGGGCTGACCTAGCGAGGTCGCTAGTCCGAACCGCGAAGTAGGTCGACGCGCCCACAAATTAGCATGTGTGGCCGTCGACTGTTTACTGCAGCAGCGGAGGCACGGTGCGAGCGTGACGGGAGCTCAGTTGTCGTCGCGCTCACACACAAGCGGGATCCACAGGCGGAAATAAAACTCCGATACTCTTGAGAAAGCTTGATGGCACGGCTGGTTGGTTGGAGCGAGATGGGTATATGTTGCTCTAGTGATAGTCGAGCTTGTTATGAGAACATTTTGCTTATGCTCCACCTCATATATAAACCTTCCAACATTACCATAAAGTGAAACATCTTTATTTCAAATAAACAATCATTTCTTTACACAAATTCGTCTTAGGTTTTTAGCGTTTGCATTCCAGTACCGTCTTAATCTAGGTAAACCTAGGTCTTAAATTATGTTAATCTTGTACAGAATTACTTAGTGCATAATTGTTAATAGGCTAAATGAATACATTGCAAATAGTTTAGGCGAAATACCTATCTAAACACTGAACCTTTGTAGTTTTATATAAATTAATACTTTTGATTCCTTTGTTATATCTAACAGAGGTCGTAAGCACTATTCTCAGTTATTTCATTAGATTAATATCACACTGTAGATTATTGATGTAGTAAAGTTTACTGTATTAAGCTTAAGGCTTGTCTAATATTTATGAATTATGAGCATAGTGCAAGCGAAAACTACCATAATATGAGCTATGCAAAGGAAATGATTATAATACATGTTTCTAATTAGCTTGAAGAGCTTTACCTACCGTGGCATAGTGCCGCTTATGCAAATTTACTACAGAAAAAGGAGGCAAGTTATTAACTTTACTATCAAGCTTGTATGTAAACAACTCATGTATCTAGAATATAATTATGGTTACAAAATTAATGCAATTATATGCAGATTCTACTGAATATAAAGAAAAGCTTGCTAGAAGCTAGTGAAAGCTCTTACGGTTAAAACTTATGCTAAATCCTTAACTACGTTCGGCGCATTGCCGTTTTAAGCAGAATTAATTACGGATAAGCAAAGGTTGTTTTGTGATTCTACTGTCGAATGTAAATTAAGTAAATTTAGAAAATATGGAAACAACCTTGTATGAAAACTAAATGAACCCAGCTTTGGTTATGTGACTGAAAGATTTGCAAAGCGCACTCTGAAAGCTTTGCAGCCACCGGCTTTTCAGGCGGCCAGGCCAAAGTCACAATCAATGAGGAATATTTGAATCATGAGGCACACCTACCAAAGGTGTGACCTCTATAAATGGTACAACTTGGTCTACCTATTTATGTTTGGAGCTTAAAGCTCTTAACGGAGGCTTTTACCTACACGTTATTGTCAAGTCCGGGTATATTTGGATGGTTAGTAAACTAAACCAATCCGCTCATATAAGATGTTAACTGTAGGAGAAAGTATCTTGACATAAGTCTGAAACCTATGAACCAAAGAGAGCTGTTAAGATGGTAAAATAAAGAGTCAAAGCTATGTATTTGTCTTACAGACGGCTGCCTTGAACAGTCTCCCCCTAATACGTAAGCACAAGAAATATGCTAACCAAGGTAGCTTAATCGAACAAATATGAGTATAAATTTGTCAATCCAAATTTCGTTCTCACCTTTACAATACATGCGTGTACATCAATTTTCAGGTACTACTGAAGCGCGCGCTGCAGTCATATTTACGTATCGATTAAAAACGAAATAAAATATCGCGCGCCGCGCTTACTACTTATTTTTCGTATTGTAGGTGGATCGAAATACTCCCATTCAAATCTACCCACCATACATTTTATGATTAGAACGAGACGCAAGATAACAAGCGCCTGCTCGCTCAGTGCTCTTTTTAAATGTAGGTGGATTGACACAGTCCCATTCACATCTACCCACCACATGTTTTATAATTAAAACGAGATGCATAATATCGAGCGCCTGCTTGCTCAATACGCTTTTTTCTTATGTGGGCGGATCGAAATGTTTCCATTCACATTTACCCACTACATGTGTTTTTAATAGTAGATGGGAATAAGACTACGAAATTTACTAAATAATGACTGTCTTGAACAGTGCCCCTTAGTCTGTAACCATGGCAACTAGCTACAGAAACTTGATTGGAACATTTATTACATTTCAGATGCTGGATGCAGATGCCTTCCTCACAGATCAACAAACTCTCAAAACGCTGGTGAAGAAAAACATGCCAGTGGTGGCTCCGATGCTCATCTCGGATGGGCTCTACTCTAACTTTTGGTTGGATCCCAAACCTTATCCTATGGCATCTAGCTATGCATGACTTCTGTCATTAAAGGTGCTTCTTTTCATTTTGCGGAGCAAACCGTAGCCTTTAGAGTCTAGCTTGTATTGCAGCATTTGCAGCTCAGTCAAGAGTAGGTAAAGTTAAGGTAGGTATTTAAACTACTCAAATTTGTTTATAATATCAGCCGAAAGACGTCCACTGCTGCACATTGGCATCCGGCATCAAATCGATTAGCTATCCCGAAGTTCGTAAATAGATAGCACACAATGACGTCGCAGATTGCTATCGCCAATTCGCCGCCTTGTTATGATAACTTGAGTGCTCACTGTAGTAAACTTGAGTCTGTTTTTTTTCTGTGTTCCGTTTTAATCATAGTGATTGTTGTGAAACAATTTACTTACTGAATATTTTCTTAAATTATTCATGCACGTGCATGTGTTAAATCTACTATGTATGTTTTTTTTATTTGCATATGTTATCATTTTAATTTGAACCATCCGATCCATGGGGATCGGATCGGATATGTCATGTCATAATCATCATAATATTAACATGCATTGAAACTGGACGACAAAACAAACTTGGCTTAATAAGTGTGTGCAGTGATCATCATTATGTGCATGTCATTATCATTAATTGTTATATTTCTTTAATTTAGGTTGCTTACTGAATATTTTGCCTTTCAGACAATTTAGTTTTTCCATCCTCGTGAGGTCCAATGTGTGTTAGAAATGTTATAATGTACACTTCGTTTCAATGGGATTTGAACCGTTCATAAAATAAAGCAGAATTTCATTCACTATTTGAGCAAATGAGATTCAATCCGATTTCCTATGCAGAGATTCGAATTGCCTTAGCTAACATTTGTTGGGCTAAAGTAATATTATAAGTAAATAGGTAAAGTTTGTGAGTTTGTAGTTTTGTAAGTTTGTTTGTACCGCCCTAGACTTCTAGGTTCTACTTCTCTTCTTCCTCTTTAAATCTCCGGAACTACCAACCAATATCAAAAAGTATTTCACAATTACATACCTTCGGAATTGATATAAGTTATGCTTTTCATCAGTTGCAGTTTATTTACTAGTAAATATCCATTTACAGGTCATAAAAGATTCGCAATACAGAATGTCTTATCCATACTAATATTATAAATGCGAAAGTGTCTGTCTGTCTGTTACCTCTTCACGCTTAAACCGCTGAACCGATTTGGATGAAATCTTGTATAGAGATAGTTTGAGTCCTGCGGAAGGACATAGGATAGTTTTTATCCCGGAAATTAAACAAAAAGCCAGACATTTATAAATTTGGATAGAACAATCCACAATATATGCGGAGCAACATCTATTAATAACATTTAAGATGAGTTAATTATCTACCTGTAAAAACTCATTCACACTGTAACAGCGTCTATAAGAGTTGATTTGAGTTTTTTTGTAAATATCATGTCACTTTCAGATGATTTTATGTGGCTCGGAGCCATATTATAAACATCCCACGGCTTCTGCGCGGGTATAGCTATTTAATAACAAAATTATAGTATAATTTAAGTAATTTTCGACCTTGAAGCGACTATATACATATGCCATACGAATAAATAAATAAATATTGGGGGACAATCTTACACAAATCTTAAAAAAACAAACTTGTCTCAAACAAAGCAAAGCTTGTACTATGGGTACTAGTCGACACATACATAAATAGATAAATAAATACATAGAAAACATACATGACTCAGGAACAAACATTCGTGCTCATCACACAAATTAACGCCCTTACAGGGATTTGAACCCAGGACCTCTTGCTTCGTAGGCAGGGTCACTACCAACTAGGCTAAAGCGGTCGTCAAAATAAATGACAAACAAACATTTCCAGGTGCGGCATGAGCACAGAGTACTACTATGAGAGAACGGATGATTACAAGCCGATCCTGACGCGGGAGGAGCGAGGGTGCTTCGACGTGCCAATGGTGCACACGGCAGTGCTCATAGCCTTGAGGCGCAGGACCTCTGACCTGCTCACCTACGACCCCGCTAACATACAGGACTATGACGGCCCGGAGGATGATATCATAGCATTCGCTATCAACGCCAGGAAACACGGTATGTTTCCATTGCCAACACAGTTAACTGAACCTGCACTTTATAAGTATTGTAATAAGGTTTAATATAAATACAGTATGGTCAGGGAACCGTGTTGGCGTTTTTACAACTTTAATATAAAATAGTACACTCATCGTGAGTGAAGCGAAAGGTTCTTTTAAAGTAGAATTTTATGGGTTACGAGTGAATCAAGTGTGTACGCCCAAGACGGTAATACCAATTCTGTTAACAACACTACGCTGCACCAAAAATGCTACAAAAGTTACGATCACTGGTTATGTGGATACAAAACTTAACAAAACAAATGCCTATTCGAACAGGACAGCTACATACTACCTATAAGCTTTGCTTGTTACATCATACGAATAAGGTGTATGTTTTCAGGCATCAATCTAACCATCTGCAACGACCTGCTATACGGTTTCCTCCCGGTGCCCCTAGAGCACGGCGACGACCTGACCCACGACCGAGAACAACTACTCAACGTGAAACTAGAGGCCATCAGTCGAGGCTCGCCTATACCTCTCATAGAACCGTACAGGACTTCGGCGCAGTACCCGGAGCCTTGGAAGTTTGACTGTGATGAGATATACATGATTAATTTGGAGAGACGGTCCGAGAGGAGAATTATGATGGAGAAGAGTTTTAAAGAGCTCGGCATGGAGTTTACCATGGTGAAGGCCGTTGATGGAAGGTATGTTCAGACGTTTGGTTGGGCAAAAGGTACCGCTTTGTCGCTGTCGATACGGGAAATTATACTTACATCATTGTGGCAGAACATCGAACATTCGCCGTTTTTAAATTGGTCGAACTGAACCAACAGAGACAACTATAGAGCCAAACATCGCTGCGAACATTTTCACGGTCATTCCAGGGAACGCGTCAATACTAATCATGAATACGCGAGGTGTGGGCGGAGCGGGGTGGCAGCGAAAATTCTTGCCTGGGCATAAGCTTGAAGGAAAATACAGCGGCAATTACACTTCGTCGTTCGCCGCATGCTGCATGCGGCGACCGCAAAAGTGTAAAGAACGCGTTAGTCGGCCGCATTCGGCGATCGACAGCTGCCAACGCTTAGTAGTAGGCGGACAGACTAATGTAAAGACGACGTTTGTCGGCCTAAGTGGTTTAAAATGAATTCGGCGACCGCATTAGGTGAACGACGCAGTGTAATTGACGCTTTATTGTCATTTCGCTAGAATTATCGTTAGAATGTTAGCTTAAACGCTTCTGAAGCTTCGCTAGAATACTCATTTCAGTCAGTGCTCAAGTCTATCACTACCTTTATTGACAGTGGCAAAGCTGCATCTTTTGCTCCGAAACGACACTATTTATGCTGGATCGTGGCCCTAGGACACAGTGCCATGAATTGACCAAGCGGCAGGCACAGTATTTAGTAGTAACATACAGAAAGTCCACTGTCTAACAAAGCCAATATTTGTATGTAATCTGTAATTTTATGGAATTTGCTAACTATGTAAACAAACCGTCATACTGAAATTGACATTATGTGTCAATTTCAATACATTGTTTGTTTACATAGTTAGCACATCCATAAAATTACAACATAGCATGACTTAGTTCAGCTGTCAGTTCTTTTGTTTAAAACAAGAATGTCCTGTGATAAGATAAATACAGCTGATGAAAGATAATTCGGCCAGCTTTTCCAAGTCTTCGGTAGTATAGTGGTAAGTATCCCCGCCTGTCACGCGGGAGACCGGGGTTCGATTCCCCGCCGGAGAGAACTTTTTGCTTTTTTTGGCACGAATGTAATACGTTATTTTGGTATATTTAAATACTACTCGGCAGGTACTTTCACACAAGAGCAGAAAATCACCATTGTCAGAATTATACGTCGTCGAAGCCGAATTAAACTCTTACCATCCGTACTATAATTTAATGAGGCTATATAATTTAATTTTTTTTTGTGTTTTTAGATCGCGATGAAGCTATAAGGTGCTAAGGCTTGGGTGTATAAGGGGCTATTAGCTATTTTAATATTATATACAATGTGTTTTTTTAACCGTCTTAGAGCCGAAGCCCACTTAAAGTTTCCAAAACGTACTAAATATTCGGGAATTTTTTTTTTTTTGTTAAGTTTTTGGTAATAAAAGGTAATTAAGTTTGAAAACTTCTCCATGGCGCGCGGAGCGAAGTTCATTCACTCGGTTAGAGTTCGTACCTATCTACATAAGATGGCGGCTACGGGCACTGCGGTCACTTGGCTGGATGATTAAAATTAATATTAATACAATAAAAAACTATATAAATGCATTTAAAAAAAAACAAAAAAACCTTTATTTAAGTTCTTTGTAATGTATACATTAACTGGGCTTCGGCTCTAAGACGGTCAAAAAAACACCGTGTATAATTACATCTCATTTAAGTTGTGAAATATGAATAACCATGTTTGTTCGGTTGGAATCTTGGAACTCAATCTTCTGAATCTTTGAAGCAGATATCTTCAACCGATTCAGCTGAAATTTTAGGTTTAAGTATAGTTTGGATGACAATTCAATATTATGATACCATCGAGCTGATCTGCCGATGAAGACAGAAGGACATGGGAATAAAAAGTGAAATATAAAACTATACAAATCATTATAAAATCCCAACCTAGGGTGCAGCCGGCTGCGAGGCGTTGCCTAAGCTACCAGTGGTCAGGGCGACAGAGACAGGAACCTCCTGATTATTCGCGCAGTATCCAGGAGTACCGCCTTCTGTACCTGACCCTTGATCCAGCGAGAGTCTCTTGAGGTGACGGTCGAGACTTCGCAATTAAACCGTTCGCCGAAACAACTATAGGGACGTTGATCGTCGAATCAACATCCCACATGGCGGTTACCTCCTGAGCCAGGTCTAGGTACTTGCTGGCTTTGTCCTTCTCGGCCTTCAAGAGGTTCTCGTCATGGGGGATGGTGATGTCGACGAGCACTGCCTGCCTTATTACTATTTATGTCTTTCTCGCTCACGGGACAGTGATGTCCCGGACCTTTGGGAGGCGTGCGTGGAGCTAGTACAAAGTACCAACTGAGACAACACGTAGAGGCCCTATTACAACATATTAGGTTAAGCTATTTATTTTCAATTGTTTTCTTTCAGAAGTCTGGATCTTACTGATTTGAGAGAGTACTCTGCTACCCTGATGCCCAACTATCTGGATCCCCATCACAAGAGGTAACTTATTCTCATCCTTTTTACCAATGATGGTGTGAGGTAACGGTAGCCTAGTGGTTCAGGCATGCGGCTGTCAAGCGGCGGTCGTGGGTTTGAGTCCCGGCTCGTACCAATGACTTTTTCGGAACTTGTGTACGGAATATTTACCGCTAGCTTTTGGGTGAAGGAAAACATCGTGTGGAAACCGGTCTAATCCCAATAAGGTATGGTAGTGTCCAAAGTTTTAAGAGGGGGTATATTCTGTCCCTTTTCCGCAAAACGGACCTTATTAGGTTGTAGCTTCGTAATAGGCATGATGACAGTAATTGAAAATCACTAAAATATGGTATTTTCTTAGTGCATTTTTAATCATAGAATTCGAAAATTGCTCATATTTTTTTATTAAGTATGGGATTATTATTTATTTTGATAAAATTAAACTGAAAAATACGGACGCCCGCCATGATATGTAACACCAATAAGAGCGCATGACGTCACGTGTGTATAAACAAATACCCATAGCGGCCATTACCACAGATTACAGAGAAAACTTATGTACTGAACGAATAGTAAGACAGGGATAGAACCATGTTATCTGTCAGATCTTCATACGTCATTGTCCCGCTTTCTCGCTCGCACGGCCGCGCAAGACTTGTAAACTTTTTAATTTATGTTCATTCAATGAGCAATTGAACGATCTAGGTAGCAAACGTCAAAGGTCTGCGTTATTTTTATACATACGTGACGTCACTCGGGACGCCATGACACTGACAAGCGTTTTAGCGCTAATTTGAAATTTAAAAACTAAAATGCATTTTTTTCCTACTTAACTGTTATATTCTCTTGAAAAATCTTATTCGTTGTACATAATTAATGTTTCTAAACATTATAGAACAGTTTTTCAAAATGTGTCATCATGCCTATTCTATGAAATATCTGAATGGGATTTTCGTCTCTAAGCATATTTTTTTCCCTTCTTTCTTTGGGAGTAGTAATTACATTTTGAGTCTACACCCGTATTATGTATAACGCGTGCAGATAAAGAATGGATCTGAAAATGGCCGTCCGCTCGCATGCTATCTCGCTCACGGACGACCATTTTCAGATCCATTATTTATCTGCGCGCGTTATAACAATGCTTGTTCGGATAGAATCTTAATTGCAACTAAATTTTGAGGCAGATATCTTCAACCGATTGAGCTTAAATTTTGGGTAAATGTATAGTTTGGATGCCAATTCAACATTATGGTACCATCGAGCTGATCTGATGATGGAGACAGAAGGTGACCATGGGAATTCAGTACTCGACGGGGTTACGTTGAGTTTGGGCTCGTTAGAATCGTCTCAGTGAGTAGTTGATGATGGTATACAGAAAGATAGAGTCAGCAATAAAAGCTTAGACCCAAAATTATATTTTGGCAGAAACTTACCTAAGTAAAATAATTCTTAATATTTATGATTTGAACTGATTTCAGACCAATGAAGGCCGGCGAGGTTGGGTGTTTCCTAAGTCACTACTACATCTGGGAAAAGGTATTCGCCATTTATCCATTACGACCTAATATTAAGTTATTATTCCTATTTGATTGAATCCAGCCTGATTCAAATAACACAATTAATATGCCACTCGACTTCTCTACTTTGGGACCCCCCCCCCCATTTTTAAGGGCGGTATTCCACTTGTCCAAGATATTTGTCCAATGTACATTGCATCTCACTCACTCTTTAAGCAAAATGTGAGACACAAATACACATTGGACAAAGATGTCGGACAAGTGGAAGACCACCCGAATGATACGACGCAAACGGAGAGAGCGATTTGAGTGCGTTACCTAAGGGGCTCCAATACGCCAATGACCTTCGATCTGAATCCCTTAGTTTTCTTATGTTTTTTGTAGCTTATTATATTAACAACAACGGCTTTAAGCACTATAGTATCCCATATTTAATTCAAAGTTCATTGTTTCCGCGATATTTGGCATCAAAGTTGAACAGTTTTAGGCCAAAACCGGTTTTCTGGCCACTTTTGTGATAATTGGTTTAAAATGAAAACCCTGGACAAGTTTTTAGAGACGTCACAAATGAACCCAAATATGTAGATTTCGTATATGTCAGATCTTTCACGTCAATAGAAATACGAAATAAGTGCTTTTTTAAACAATGTTTAAAAAAATCGTACAAAATTAAGTATTCATTTCTTTTAAAATCCGGTGGACCAAAATGGAGATAAAAGATTGAAGAACCGATAACCGTTTGATTTATACTTCTATCTTTAGTGCAAAAGTAGGAGATACGATTCAAAACTTGTCAAAAATCGATGAAAACCTCGGGTAGCCCTTAAAAAATCGGAAGTCTTGTCTTTCCTGTCGGTTTTTAGCTAAAGCTCTTACGGCCTGTTTAGTTCGGGGTTTTCTTTACATTTGTTTCGTACTAGCTTCCGTCCGCGACTTCGTCTGTGTGGACCCGGTATAAAAACTATCCTATACTGGTTATAAAGCTTATCTTCGTGCGAAATTTCATCCAAATCGGTTAAGTCTAAGCGTGATTGAGTAACAAACATCTAAACATCTAAACATCCAAGCTTCCAAACATCTAACCATCCAAACATCTAAACCTCCAAACATCTTAACCTCCAAACATCTAAACATCCAAACATCTAAACACCCAAACATCTAAACACCCAAACATCTAAACACTCAAACATCTAAACATCCAAACATCTAAACATCCAAACTTTCGCATTTATAATATTAGTAGGATGCGGACTCTTTTATCCGTCTGGCGTAAAAAAACCTAACCTAACCTAACCTGACCTTCCAACCCAGAGCGTAAACAAGACCTTATTGAGATAAGAACGGTTTCCTCACGATGTTTTCCTCAACCGAAAAGCCGCTGTTAAAAAGCAAATTATATTTCGCACATAAGTACACACTGAAAGACACATTGCTGATCGGTCATCTTACACCTTATAGATAGCAAAGCGAGGTCAGGAGATCGCGCTAGTATTGGAGGACGACATACATTTCGTGCCATACTTCCGGTACCGTTTCCAACAACTGCTGCGCGAGATCAAACAACTCGACTGGGACCTCGTGTAAGTATTTTTTAGGGTTCCGTACCTCAAAAGGAAAAAAAAAACGGAACCCTTATAGGATCAGTTTGTTGTCCGTCCGTCCGTCTGGCAACACCATTTTACTCAACGCGTGGAGGTATTAAGCTATAAAAATTATACCAAATACTCGGGTCTACTTCTCTTGGAGCTGTGAAATAATCAAACTCTAAGCCAACGCAATCAAAAGGTTCAGCCGTTTATACCGCAAATTTTCGAAACTCGCAAAGGAATCAAAACCTACAGGGTACTTCCCGTGAACTCAGAATCTTGAAATTTGGTACGAAGCAACGTCTTATAGCACAGATAAAGGAAAAATTGCGAAAACCGTAAATTTTTGTCGCACCGAGGCGTGCGCGAGTCCGACTCGCACTTTTGTACGGTTTTTAAATTCACCAAGTCGAACAAAACAGGCACGGCCGTACCATCCTTTTCTCGAAGCAGTTCAGACCATTTTCGACCCCCTCGAATTTCGTTGTGGATAAGGCTAGATGCCTGAATTTTCAGTAACCAAGCAGGCATTGTATATATTCCAAATTGCATTCATTTGAACCAGTAGTTTGAGAATTATAACTAGTCAAAGTTCCTTAATTTTGTCACTCACCCACTGACTGACTGACCGATTATCAAAACTCTTAGGCACTTGGGTTATAATTTTGTATTTTTTTTAGATTAGCGTCCTTTCGTAAAAGTAGTAGATCTACTCAAAACAAACATATTTTGTTATGAAATGTAATACACTAAAATGCATCAGAGCTGAGATATTTTCAATATACATTATCACAGGTCATATTGAAAAGTTATAAACAAAACTTCAAACTTAAATATCTCGTTTCCGATATTGTTTAACGCGTTTAAATTTATATATCTGTGCGTATTGAGAGGTCCTCTAAACGATTATTAAAAAAGCATCCTTGGCCGCTGCAAAAAATAAAAACTCCATATTTCTGACCTCTGCAGTAATGTACTATTATTGCACAGATACATAGGCCGTAAGATCCTACAAAGCGAGGACGAGGAATACACATCGGAGCACACCACTCGGCCACTCTACTCGTACTGGACGCTCGGGTACCTGATGAGCGCGCGCGGCGCGCGCAAGCTGCTGGCCGCGCGCCCGCTGGCCAACATGCTGCCCGTCGACGAGCTGCTGCCCATCATGTTCGACCAGCATCCCAAGTGAGTCTCTCTACTCGAACCATAGATTACAGAGAAAAGTGTGGTGGTGAGGAGATTAAAGAGAGTTAGTCTGTGACTCGAACTGGACGCCCGGCTACTCAAACCGTGTCATTTTGGCGGCATTGCGACACGCTCAGCACGTTAGCACAAATCGGCGCGCGAGCGGCTATCCGGCTCTTTCAAAGTGTTCTAATTAGAAAGAGACGCACAGCTGAAGAGTTATGTGCATGATTTAGTGTGTATACATGTTTGCGTGAGCGTGTGCTTGTGCATGAATAAACACCCTGTGCATGATTTAGTGTGTACATACGTGTGCTTACGCTGTTCGTAATGTTCCCTCTATCTTTTTAGGGTTCCGTAGTCGACTAGGAACCCTTATAGTTTCGCCATGTCTGTCCGTCCGTCCGCAGATAATCTCAGTAACCGTTAGGACTAGAAAGCTGAAATTTGGTACTAATATGTATATCAATCACGCCGACAGGGTGATAAAATAAAAAGTGGAAAAAATGTTTTATTAGGGTACCTCCCCTATACGTAAAGTGGGGAGTGTTTTTTTTTCATTTCAACCCTAACGTGTGATATATTGTTGGATAGGTATTTAAAAATGATAATTTTTTGATAATGTTAATATTTTCGGAGATAATCGCTCCAGAAAAAAAGTGTCCCCTCTAACTTTTGAACCATATGTTTTAAAAATATGAAAAAAATCTCAAAAGTAGAACTTCATAAAAACTTTCTAGGAAAATTATTTTGAACTTGATAGGTTGAATAGTTTTTGGAAAAAATTACAAAATAATTTCTGAACTAAGTTTGTAATTTAACCGTATAAGCAGGTGTTTATTGTACCTGTAATTTCTGCAAAATCACAATGAAATGACGTGCTTTCAAATAAAGTAAAAACGGTGAAAATCGGTTCACGCAATAAAGAATTATCCCATAAAAATCATCTTCCATACTTTAAGCTCGCGCGCAATAGTTTCGCGCTGTACGCGGAACGCTCATATGTGGAAGCCGCAAAACTCAAAACGGAGACGCGGTAGACCTCGTCGGCGATGGCGTGACAACTTGGACTCCTTTTTATAAGACTGGCCAGACATTGCTCAAGACCGCGATGGTTGGAAAAAGAGGGGGGAGGCCTTTGCTCAGCAGTGGGACATAATGGGCTCGATATAATAAAAAAAATAATATAATAATAATAATGGGGTCGGAGCAGGTGCGCCCATACATCAGGTCGAAAATTAGTCGTGCTCGAATTGTCTTTGTCTTTGGTCGTTCGTTGTCTAATAATAAAATTGTTCGCTAAGTATTGCTTGTAGGGTTTTAGGGTTTCTTAATATGTCAACTCAATGTAACAACTAGCCCATTTTTTAAGGGGACACTTACTGCGACGGACGGAAAACTACGGAACCCTACACTGAGCCCGACACGCTCTTGGCCGGTTTTTTTCTTTATCTAAGTTTCTACAATATCCATGTCACGGATCACCTCGTCACTAACTTCCTTACTTTTCGGAACCTCATTCCCACTTTGGCCTAGTTGGTAGTGGACCTGCCTACGAAGCAAGAGGTCCCGGATTCGAATCCCGGTAAGAGCATTTATTTGTGTGGATATTTTCTAAGTATTTATTTATCTACATAAGTATGTTTATCGTCGTCTGGTACCCATAGATTTATTTAATCGTAGGCATACATTATTTTGGCCTATAAAGTTTGGCAGGTTCAGCAAAGATGGCAGCGGTGAGTCTTTGGATGGGTGAATGCCTGGTGTTTGTGTGTTTAATATAAATAAGCGCCTCCGTGTTTTGGAAGGCAATCTAAGCAGTTGACGGCTGCTGTCTATGACATTAGTCGTTAAGCAGAGTAAGAGGCCTTCGAGCGGCGAACTTCTAACAGTCGAGTTGCCCACTCACTTGACAAAGGGGGGACAATTGCCACTCGCGTCCGCAGGAGCTAACCACAACCCAGCATGTGTCCCCTGGGTACCTACTAAAGAGTATTCACCATGTTATTTTCCTGTACAGTGAAACGTGGAAAGCCCACTTCCCCAACCGCAACCTGCTTGCGTTCTCCGCCGCGCCGCTGCTGGTGCACCCGACACACTACACGGGCGAGGAAGGCTACGTCAGCGACACTGAGGACTCGCCCGTGCTGGACCAGGGCGACGACCACCTACTGGGCGACAACCACCTACTGCGCGACAACCACCTACTGGGTGACGACCACCTACTTGGCGACAACCTGAGGAACGAACTGTAAATAACCCACTATTATAAATAGCCCTTATTCTAACGTATTCTCGCTAAAATGCCGGCCAACTTCGTTTGTCTTTATCTAGCGGGTAATTGGTTAACTATAAAATCATATGTAAACAAATTATACGAACTTAGGTGGCAGTTGGACGGGAAGAAAGGGACAAAACACATTTTGTATTTATTAATCGGACTTGCGTAATAATGAACGTTATTTACCTCTTCAAAGGTTCCCGAGGTTTCAGATGTGTCATAGCACCATTGGTCGCGGGAACTGGCCTAAGCGGGTATCAACATCTTTATGCGCGGGTTTTCCGAACTACCCGCGCTTGACTTGACCTTTATTAATAATTTGTACACTAGGGTTGTCACCCGGGCGACACACAACCCTAGCAATGTCCGTCATTATAATGGACGATGATTTTTGACGCTTACGTTTACTAATGACTGGATTCCACGAAGATGAAATCTTAAAACCGTGGATGAAATTATCTAATATCACCGAAGGATGTTGTCCCCTTTCTATCACCCAGGGGATTTAGAAGAGTGACGGCATCTTTCTAATTTACACAGAACGCTTGTCGGTAAAATAAGGGGCATCCAGTTGTGTTAGCTCCATTACGTTACGAGTAACTTAAAATATTAACAAAATTGACTTAAGATGCCATTATACATGTATATTTTATTATTGTGCCATTATTATTTGTGTCATAAGGTCATAACTTTAAATTGTTAAGTACTTATCTTGTCAAATTCGCTAAAATTACGTTAATACCTTAATTACGCTACGAATAAAACTAGTGTAAGTAAAATGTTGTTTAATAGATGCTAAAAATATAAACAAAACAATAGCTAATCATGTGTGGTCGTTAAATACGATCCAAAGGATGTAGAAACTCCTGGGATTATGGAGTAGAAAAATACTTAATTTCGCATGTTTACATTTTTGTCATCTTATAGTCATCACCGAACAAATATCTACGCGGGCAAAGTGTCATAATTATCTACGCAACGATGATGTTAGCATACAGTGGTGCGTGTATTTATTGGGACCCACGTCCGTATAAATATGTTCATAATATACTGTATACATTTCTTAATGCATTTATTAGAATTCTAAATATGTTTATTGCAGGATGTAATCTCGTCGATGTAATATATTTTGAATATTGTATTTAATCAGATTTATTTTATATTTTTATATGTGCCATGTTAAATGCGAGTCAATGTTCCTATGTCAATAATAAATATATCGAATACTACTTGGCATTTTCAATTAGCAGCCATACCGATTTACTTGTCATCTTTTGACATTTATTAATTGTGCTTTTTTTATTTTTGTTGAAATTATTAGTGTTATGTGCAGCTGCAACAAGGATGGCAGCGTTTGTGTCTCCAAGAAAGTACTTCAGAAGACGAGTCTTAAAGTTGATAGTGAGGCTTTGGTCGACCAGATTAGTGTAGATATCAAGGTTATTTCCATGTCACCTTATATTGACGTAGGATTATATCTTTGCCCGGAACATTTCCCATTTTAGATGCAGCCAGGCTTCGTCGTACGTTGGCGCCAGGATATTCTATACTGGGTTGTCTGTGTGGTCTGGTTAACCCTTTCGCCGCCACCGACTTGAACTCAAGTTTGTGACCGTTGCCCCGCCAGCGACTTCATACGAAGTCCATAATCAGTAGACTCAAGACTTGCGTGGCGTGGGGGTGCCACCTCGCATTGCATTATGCGGCGGCGAATGAGTAACGTGTCCTCACCTCACATCTGTCCAATCCACTTTTAGACCCACACTAATTTTGTTAAAGAAACTACTCTAAACCAGGTATTCAATTTGGTTTGATAGATACATAGGAGACCGAAAATGTGAGTGTGAAAAAGTTGATTGACTCATGTGGCCTAGGACTAATTAATCCTTCAAAATTTAAATTTTTCAGACACCTTCCGATATCTGAAATTTGGTTTCCTTATTGGTTGGTGACAATGCATTATTATCACCTGGTCTGATCATAGAGACGAAAGATGACCACAGTAACGCCTTAACTATGCAACATATCGTGATTAGGCTGTACAGTCAGCATCATATAGTCAGTAGCAGCAAATATTTCGTAACACACCGTACCGTAATATTAGGCTACCTTGGCAGATACTAACTATATGACGCCGACTGTACCCTCAACAAGTAGTCTCGTTTGGAAAATACCTAGCTTACCTAATTTGCGAGTAGTTTGATCTCGCTTCTTTATTAATAAAAATATATATATATATGTCCGGACAATCTTATACAAATTTACCTAGTCCCAAACTAAGCAAAGCTTGTACTATGGGTAACTAGACGATGATAAACATACATATATAAAGAAATAAATACTTAAATACATGAAACGAGGTGCTCTATAAGCACCCGTGTGGTGTCGGGTTAGAATTTCACCACCCCCTTTCTTCCCGTGGGTGTCCTAAAAGGCGACTAAGGGAGCAGGGTTGAAGTGTGTTGTGGGCGATAGGCTAGCAACCTATCACTGCAATATCACATTTTGTCGATATATTATACCCACATTTATGCTAAAAGTGGCGCTGGAACGTACGTTTCATGTGCTCTGCCTACTCCTTTTGGGAATTAAGGCGTGAATGTATGTATGTATATAGCTGTAAATATTTGAATTTGGATTGTTTTGAAAAAGGCACACTACCGAGAGTTGACGAAGTGTGTCGCTGCAGTCAGCAACATGGCGGACACCGTCTGCGAGCACGTTGCCGCCCCACGTACCCACTGCGAGCAAGAGAGGCAAGACTTGGAGTGCTGCTATCTCGACCAACGAGAACATTCGGCTAACTGTGCTCAAATAGTCAAGGGATACGTGGATTGTGTGCGCAAGATTCTGTTTTTGAAAAGATGCGACTGAAATAATCATATTCATTTTCATCATATCCGAATACACAATATTTATATGTAATACCTATATAACTCGGTATCCAATCATTTCTTAAATATTCATTTTATAAACAACGTTTTGCAAACTAACTACTTATTAACTAATTAGTTGTTTCATAAAATAGTGTTTTACAAACAGTTCATTAGACAATTACTTACTTGAAAACCTATATATAATATGATGTTTTCAAGTAAATCTTTATTTGACAAATTACTCATTTATTATTCGTGACAATTGGCAAAGTAACATATGGTAAAAGAACTTAATAAAATGCATTGTTTGGTAAATACCTTATTTAATGATATGTGTTGATAAAGTTTTTAACTCAATATAAATATATATACAGGGCAAAATAGCTGGCGTGATTTATATGTAGGTATGTCGCAGTGAAATGGCCAAAACAGAGATTTGAACAAATCCCTAAGGGATATGATCAAATCACCCAGGATGTTAAAATGGCGAATCCATTTTATCATTTACCTAATACAAATCAGTCATTTGATCAAATCTCTGAATCTGTTTAGTGAAATGACGAAATCGGACAAAAAAGGCAACTCGTTTTTTCATTTCACTAGATTTGTTTAGTGATTTGATAAATCCCTGAAACGCGTCAGTGAATTGACGAAACTAACTCGCAGATATTGGCTCCTAAATCATTAGTCATTTAAACGGTTCTGGGACTTAGACTCGGATGACGGATAGGTTAGAAGATGGTGGCGGGAGTTCTGCTCCCGCCACCGTCTTCGTGGTTTTTTTTTATAAAAGAGCGGAAAAATCTTTATTCCGTTAGTTTCGTCAACTCACTGACGCGTTTCAGGGATTTTATCAAATCACTAAACAAGTCTAGTGAAATGAAAAAACGAGTTGTCTTTTTTGTCCGATTTCGTCATTTCACTAAACATATTCAGAGATTTGATCAAATTACTGATTTGTATTAGGTAAATGATAAAATGGATTGGCCATTTTAACATCCTGCGTGATTTGATCATATCCCTTAGAGATTTGATCAAATCTCGGTTTTGACCATTTCCCTGCAACATATATAATATGATGTTTTCAAGTAAATCTTTATTTGACAAATTACTCATTTATTATTCGTGACAATTGGCAAAGTAACATATGGTAAAAGAACTTAATAAAATGCATTGTTTGGTAAATACCTTATTTAATGATTTGTGTTGATAAAGTTTTAAACTCAATATAAATATATATACAGGGACAAATAGCTGTGTGATTTATATGTAGGTACATATTTATGATATTCACCGATTACAATGCTTTTTTTTATTCACACTTTATTTTAATAACTTGCCACTGTTTTTGAGAGAGGTGGATTAACATGTTGCTGCTGTGGGCTAAGTATTTAGATGTCAGCAATTCTTTTTGGTTGACTAACGGGTGCCGATTAATGAAGGGGTTTGTATGACTCTGCGTTTTGGTTTTATTTATTTATTACTTGGTTTTATTATTTAATTAAGAGCAATTTACAAAATTTATAAAACGTCTAAAGAAAATTACGAAATGTACCTACAAAAGAAGAAAAAACAGACGGACGAGCTTTTAAGGAAACACTTTGTTACCGTTCCTTTACGGTAATATCTACCAGAGATGAGCATTAAGTAGACCAGTAAGTACCTACTTATTCATAAAAAAAAACCTTCAATTCGGTATTACTAAATCCTATTTAGGAACGATGCTGATATATTAGATGAGTCGGTTAAATAGAATATAAATATCTGGAATAATACCGAGCTACCGAAATGAATACCTCTACGGGTAGTTTTTTATGGAACAAAATACCGGTAGGTATAATAAGGCACGGTGACACGCACAGCGCAGGTAGGATACGTAGGTAGGTAGTCTACCACAAAAATAGGCTCAGTAAAACGCTAGGCCTATAGGGTGGAAAGTATGCAAATGCATGTACCAAAATAACTAAGGCCGGCTGGGTTCCTACTACCAAGTTAGTAGTAGTAAGTATAAAGTTATTTAATGAAAATTAGATTCTCCTAGATCATTCAATAACGCATAGAATATAAATGTGACCCTCAATTATATGGTGACAATAAAACAAAACTGGATTATAATGTTTTATTAATAAAAAAAACAATAATTGTTGACTTATGTTTAATTTTCCACATAGACATTTCAAGATATGACACAGCTTTAGACTAATTTTCATAATTTCACATGAATGTAGGAACAGTCCTTTATTGAATTTGCAAAATACTTTGAATTCATTTAATTTAAGTAGGTACTTACTTATATCTTTTGACACAGACAAATATGTCGATGTTTTATTATTTATTTTGCTAATTTTCTTATAAGTAGGTACAACATTGACGTGATACAACGAACTTATATTAAAAAACCTGAGAACAAAATTAATTTTGAAGTGCTGTTGTATTTAAAGTCGAGAACTTTAAAAAAAATACGGATCCAACCGACTGCAAAACTCAGAGGCTGCTAACAAATCCTGTTCATAAGAAGTTCTATAAGGGTACGCGTGGGGCGGCCGGTCATCCCGCGCTTCAGGTATTTGAAGTCACGACCCTTCGAGTACGTGACGTTGTACGTGTCAAGGTGAAGCCACCTGCAGTCGCAAGTGAACTCCCGCAAAAAGGCCGCGCAATTCGGAGAATCCCCGAAGAAGGTCCGCGCCGTGTTCGCCAAATCACTCTGCTCTATGTCGGTTATGCGGTCCCTGTAGAAGTTCCACAGCGGCATCCGCCATATCCTGTCGCCCGTCTGGCTGCTAGCGCGCTCGATGTCGTGGAACAGACGTTCGCAGTTAGTGTAGCACCCGCACGCCGCGTTGCCTAACGCGTGCTCCAACTCTTCAGACATAGTGCCTACGTCGATGATGTAGTCGGGCCAGAACGACCTAGCGTAAGCCAAGCTGTCCGCGATGAGCAACCTTCCCTCCCGCGCCGGCATTCGTATCGTAACGGACTTTCCCTGTGCAGTGTCGAATACGTCTCCGAATTTCGGGCTATTGCAATTCGGCATGAACTCGCAAAGCGGTAAAATTCCGATCATGTTGACCGGAAGCTTTAGTAACGCAGCCGCGCGGAACAACGCCACCGTGCACGCCGCCCCGGCCATATCGCCTTTCATGTATCGCAGCTGCTCCGGCGATCGTAGCTGCAGGCCGCCGCTGTCGAAGGTCACCCCTTTTCCTATGAACACAATGTGCGGTGCGCAGGGGTCTGTGCCGAAGTAGCTGATCTGTACGTAGAGCGGCGGCTGCACGGAGGACTTGCTAAGGGCCGTGACCCCGCCCATCTCGTGAGCCGCGGCCCACCCTTTCGTATTCACCTTTACGTTTATATCCAGCTCGCACAAAAGATCCACGATCATTTTAGCGAATGATGTCGGATAGAGAACGTTTGCCGGCAACTCCTCCAAATATCTGGCCAAGTTCTGGGACTCCGCTTTGATTCTTCCTATTTCCCATCCCTGATGGTCGCAGTCGTCATAGAGGTTCAATTTAATTTTTTGAGATTGTTCGAGTAGTTGAGATCTGTATTTGGTGAACTGCCAGACGGCGAGCTCGGCGCCCTCAGCCGCGGCCTCCGCGTTGCCGAAGGACTCGACGTCGATGGTGGACGGCCGCAGCTCCTGCAGCGCGCGCGCGCCCACGCCGGCGGCGGTGCGGATCGCCTCCTTGCGTTCGTCCAGCCGCTCCCGCACGTTGTACGTGTTGCATTCTGACCCGAGGCCGGCGACGGCCACGAACGCGTACTTATTGTCCACGTCGTAGAACACTCTGGCCTCGCCGAGTCGGGGGATGGGGGACAGCCGCAGCAGGTTCCACAGCTTGCCTCCGTTGTCCTTGTTGAACTTGGCGGCGGCGCCGGTGAGGATGGCGCGTTCGCCGCTCACGTGCTCGTTGTAGTACACGCCGAGCACGAGCCCGCGGTCGCGCACCGCGCACGCCTTCGGATCCACCACCTTGCGATCCGGACTCCAGCAGTCGGTCAGTGGTATCCGGAATTGCGATATGTATCTAACGCATTTTGATAAAAAAACTGGGGAGGTAATATTGGGGTTCTTGAGATTTAACATGGTGAATTTTGAAATTGTGTCCGGAAAAACTTACATGAATGTTACAAATTTTATTTTATGACATACATGGCCATCTGGTTTGGGTGTTTTTCATTTGTTTAGGTACTTTTTAAGACAACATTTATTGCCCATACCTACTGATAATTAAAGTTTAAATTAGTTTAGGTATATATTACATCTATAATAAGTAAATCACAATTTCACGCAGCACACAGTATTCACAACACAATCAGATTATCGCACAAAATGTCTTTTTGCATGGAACGGTCAAGAAGCTTTTTTCTTGATCCAGCTGGGAGTGTGTGTCCGCACCCACTCGGGAATATCGAAGAGGAGCGTCTCTTGCAGCTGCCGGTAGATGATCAGTATGAGGAATGGGATAGCGAGCCTCTCGTCTTTGAAGAAGTACACCCAGAAAGCGAGCATCAGCAGGCACACGTCCACCATGTAGTCTATCGCGGACCTCACGTTCACCTTGGCCTGTTCCTCCAGTTCTTGGTAATCTATTGGTATTACTATCGTAGCTCGTTCAGTTGTCTTAAGAATAATTTGTTGAGTGTACTTCTCTTGAGGCTCGTTTTGTTTTTCATCCGATTTGGAGTTGACTGCTTTCTCTCGCTTCAACATCTTTGGTTTAGTAACATTTGCTTGTTTTGATTTAGCCTGCTTAGGAACTGAGTTTACAATTTTACTTTTATCAGATATTTGTGTGTTACCTGTTTTTTTACTTCCTACAGTTTTTGTCTTTTTCACTACTTTCTTTTGTTCAGCAGCCAGCTCCCTCTTTTCTTCTTGCTGTGCAGCGACATGTTTAAGGTCCTCCGTGCTTAGATAAAGCGGCGTAGAAGGCTTTTTGTTGCTTTTATATTCTCTAACTATATTGTCATAATATTCAATTACCGTTCGCCCTTCTTCTGTAATTTGATCTTTTTTCTTTTCTATTTTATTGGTTGCTTTAGGTTTTTCATTGGGCTCAGTCTCCTTTGGCTTTTCAGGTTCTTTCTTTTGCAATAATTTGGGTAATGAAAATGATGGTTTCTGGACGGGCATTTTTGTAATTTTCTTAAACAAATTAATTTTTTCTTCTTGTTTAGGCTTTTCAAAAACATCTGCCTTAGTTTCCGCTTTATTTTTTCCCTTGACTGTTATTTTTTCATCTTGATTTGGTTTTTCTACAGGTTTGGGTTCCGGCGATAAAGGTCTCTCCTCAGTTTCAGGTATATCTGTGGTCTCTATATTGTCTTTTTCTTCTGAAGCTAGGGGACCGAACAAACGTTTTTCATCCGCCTTCGTCTGGGGCCCAAACGTGTGTTTCTGTTCAGATTTAGGTTGGGATCCGAATAACTGTTTTTCATCGAGCTTGCTTTGGGGTCCGAACGTATGTTTCTCTTCTATTTTAGGCTGTGGTTTAGCTATGCGTTTTTCTTCGGGTTTCAACCAATTTTGTGTAGTTTTTGGTTCGAGTTCAACCTCTCTTCGCTTCAGTATAGGCTTTGGCACAAAATTAGGGTCAGGGAGAGGCAGTGGTTTTAGAACTTCCCTCTCGGATTCCTCCTCTTCGTCTTCGTCAAGATATTCTTTAGAGGGTGTCCGGCGCGTTACTTTGTCTCGGGGATGGTAGGTGTCCTCCTCGTTTGAATACTGGCTTCTCCTGTCCATCTCGCCATTGAGGCTGCCTTCGTCCGAAAAGTCTGCGTCCGAAGAGACGGTGCTGGCCGTGTAGTCTTCGTCGAACGACATGTTGTGCCACTTGTTCACCGACGGCTCGGAATCGTTAGAAGCCTGGCGCGAGTTGTATTTATACTCCCTGTTCTCAAATGAATCAGTTTTTATGTATATCTGTGGGGGATTCGGTTTCGGTTCTTCGATGGGCTGGTCGTCGCTCGTGACGTGTGTAGTGTACGGAATGTGTGTGTTTTGACTGTTTTGTTTCTGGTTCTTGCTCTGTTCCTCCTTCATGGCGACGGCCTTGTAGAAGCGTGCCATGGCACGCTCGTGCAGCAGCTCGGTGGAGCTGACGGCGTTGCGGAGCGCCTTGAAGGGCATGATAGCTCGCGAGCTCAACTCGGGCGCCGAAAGGGACAGTGGCGGCGGCGAAAGCGCGTCCTCCAACTCCAGTTGGAAAGACTTCCTTTTTTCTGAAAAAGATGAACAATGATTTATGTATTTGTGTAAAGATCTGTTAATCCTTTTATTGTGCTACAAGCGATCAATTTATTTGAACACGGTTTATCTTTATCGTTGCACTGCGTTGGTTTTCCTTGGGCAGCTGCAGTTTGTCTGTTTATTTTCCCAGTAAATTCGCTGCAGCAAACTTTCCAAAAACAATATTCGCTAAAGCTGTGGCGTGGTTTACGACGGGTTAGGAACGTACAACAGAGCGTGCGGTCGGAGTTAACTTGACGACGTGTCTATTTATACACCGGGATAGCACACAAATTCAGTTCTGAAACGCATACGAGTATAAAACTTATTTGTAGAATCGGTTTGGTATGGGTTTCATATTGTTGTGAGGTATCGTAGAGTTGTGTAGCAGTCTTGTTCCACAAATAGGGGTAGCGCATATAACTTTGAGGCCGACGCCGTGTGCTCCCCGGCGATGATCCTCGTAATTGATAATGATAGCGACCCCATTGTACCTACTCGATAATGAAAGCGGTTTGTGCATTTGACGTAGCAATTTCGCTTGAAGCCAATTTGAATTCGCTTTGCTATTTTTGAAAGTGGAAATTACCGCTGAAATCTGTGAGCTAATACCTACCTATTTGCCTTATTTGAAAACTAGCACCTTAAACTTCCGGCTAGCTGTTGCATAGTTGGTTTGTGCAATACCGTTCGTGAAGCAAGCATTTCTACTATCAGTTTAAACGCAGGATCAGTTTAAATAGCCACTTTCAAATTCAGGGAGCTAATTTAGTTTCTCTGTAGTGACTTAATTAGTTCTCAGAATTTGTAGGTTCTATAGGAATACCTACTTAAAGATTAGCCAGGGTACGGCACAGAGTTCTAGCTCTACAATGTTTACTGAAATCTGTACTAAGTAAAACCCACGGTATGCACATAACAACAAGGCCATGGTAATGTTATCGTATTGTAAAGAAAAATATGAGAATAATATCAGGGTAGTAAACACAAGCGGCGTCACATCGCATTTTTTTGTGTGACGTGAATAGCAGGAGGTCGAAAAAGAAACTCGGGTACAAAATTAATAAAAATTTTACGAGCGAGCGCTTTATAAAAGCGTTCTTAAACGTTGACTTTCTACTGAACATTTTAAAGGTTCTTATGGCATTTAAAATATTCTTGAGCGATTGCAGTCTAGCTTGAATAACATAAAAAAACCTTTGTAATATCAAACAGGAAAGGCAAGTAAATTGACGTTCTCAGAGACAATAGTTATTTGTTATATTAAAGGTAAGTAGGTACCTACAAGTTAATAACGTCGTTCAATAGTTGCACAGGAGTCCGCCTTTCCCCCGTTTTCGAGTGCGCTAAGGGTGTCGTGAAGGGGCAGCAAATAACAAGGTAAGTGCTACGCTTAGCGGTAGAGTGGCCCTTTACCTCCCCATTGTAGCCCGAGCGCATCCTCATAAGGCCGGCTACTTTCACGTATGGCTGTTGAAGTTTGCTAGTTAAATATAAAATGGATTACGCTTACCGGCCTTGTCGTCCTCTTTCTTGTCGGGGTACAACACGAGCATGAATTCGTTGCTGCCGGTAGGGTCCCTGTCGGGAGTGACGGCGCGGCGCTTGGGCTGCGGCGACGGCGGCGCGGGCTGGGCTCGCTTGCGGCGCGGCGCCGGCGACACGGACGCGGCCTCACCGTCCTCTCGTGTCAGCACGTCGGTGATGATGCGGGACTCCACCGCCAGGAACTCCATGTCGACGGAGCGACCCGGGATCCGCACCGGCGCCGACTCCGCACTCGGTGCGCTCATCCCGTACGGGCTCTCCGCTTTCACGCGGAAGCGGTACTCGCTGCCCTCGATCAGATCGAAGAGAGTCACGTTCGTCTTGCGGCTGGTCGTCGCCTTCAGCCACACGTTCCAGCCACCGCGGTAGTATTCGACGACGTAGTTGCCGATGCGGCAGCCGCCGTCGTCCTCGGGCGGCTCCCAGTCCAGTGTGACGGACTTGTCCACCTGCCGCGCGACGGTCACGCGCCGCGGAGGGTCCGGCGACGCCGTGATGGTCACCAGGAACGCTGCTGTGTCCTCCCCGATTATGTTACTCGCGCGCACTTGGTACTCTCCACGGTCACTCCTGCGTGCGGAGTGTATTTTCAACATGGAAAACTTGGGCGTGTTAGTGATCTCCACCCGATCGTCCACCTCGATCGGCTGGCCGTCGTGACGCCACTCCACGGTCGGTGTCGGTTTGCCGACTATTGACATCTTCAGATATACTGTTTCGTTTATTTCGTAAAGTAGGCCGTCCTCGTACTGACGTGGGTACCTCAGCTTAGGCGCTGCCTCGAGCGCAAGTCGCGCCTTACTGACCGCGTGACCCGCGCGGTTCGTGGCCGTGCATTTGATCTCGCCCTCGTCGCTCGCCAGAGTCTGGTGGAACATGAGTACGCTCGAAGACTCCGTCGTCGTGATCGCAGTCCGTCTGCTGCTGAATATTTCGTAGTCGTCTTTGAACCAGGATATGGTCGGCGCGGGAACGCCCGAGAAGCTGACTCGGAATTCGGTTTTATCGTTTTCGAGCGCCGTAATATCGTTCAGATGTTGGTAGAATATTGGCGGTTCATTGTGAGGACGGTCGGAGCCGACGTTGAGCACATCGGAGAGCTCGCTGTAGTCGGAGAGGCCGACGGCGTTGATGGCAGCGACGCGGAATTGGTACCGGTGCGGGGGCTCCAGCCCGGTGAGCACGAGCTCGGGGCGCGCGACCACGGGAGGCGCCGTGCGCACCCACCCGGGGGACCCCAGCCGGTTGCACTCCACCTGGTAGCCCTGCAGGGGCGCGCCGCCGTCGTGCGTCGACGGGGCCCATCGCAGCGTGATCGCATTCGGCTCATCATCAGACAGGATCGGGATGATATCCGGCTTGCCCGGCGCCGCCGGCCGTCCTGAAACCACAACGCAAACTATTCAGTTAACGAACTTCAGCGAGCTGACGGCGCATCAGTCGGCGTGGCTTGGCATAAAACTCCTAACAAAATTAGACGCGTGATAATCGTTACATGAACCCGGACGGTGCGATTACGATTTGTTTTGTTGTGCCACGCTTTAGGAATCGCAGCGCGCACGGCTTTTAAAAATAGAAATGGAGGTAGGGGCTGGTGGGAGCGTGGGCTTGGGCGCGAGCGGGCCGCCGTCGGGCGGCGGGGTCGTTTTGGAGTACCTGCGGACTTCCAGTGGACGTTTTTCCGGGGCTTGAGAGCGGGGTGTGAGGCGGAGTGTTGGTTGCCCATGGCGGCGGGCGCGCGCCGACACACTGAGCGCGGGCGCCGAGTCCCGCCCCCGCCCCGCGTTTGCGCCGGCGCGCTGGGAATAACTCTGCGCTCGAACGCCCGGATGCGATCTTGATCTGTTTGATCGATGCCTTTTCATTAACGACCGTTGCTGGGTTACGACCTTTGGCATCCGTTGGCTATAATAATCATAAATCTGCCCCCACTAAAGCGATGCCAATATTTTTACATGAATTTTGTTTTGATTGTAGCTGCTGGCGGCGCTTTCACAAATCAATTGATCATTATTGATCGAATTTCTATAAAATTAATCACTGCCAAATGGCACATAAAATTATTTGCGTATATTTATTATATTTTTAAATATTTGTATAACAGCGCCGTCTGACGTCAAACGCGAAATCGGCAACGAATCTAGAGCTCAAGCGAGTAGGTTTTTGTTTCTTTGTTACTTAGATAGATGGCAGCTGCGACATCGAGCGTTGCAGTCGGTGAATGGATAACTTATAAAAATTCGCATGAGTCCCGGTAGATGTCAGTGTTCAAGCCTTAGCTATATTGGTCGTCAGCGGAAGGGGTTGGGGTTGGTACGTAGTATTATCAACTTCTCCTTTGACGAGGGATGTCCAGTTCTGGACTAAGTAAGTCAAAGGGCGGCATATGTGAGGCCCCCGAGTCTTAGATTTGTTATGTGAGTATATGGGGTTTCTTCTGAACCGAAATCCAGGCGGTTCCTATTTGTCATGGTCTAAGAAAGCACACTCCCGAGGAACAGGTGAAACGCACTAGCATTTATGTGTCACTGGCATCCAGCATCGTTATCCAATAGTTAACTCTTTTTCGCCGCCAAGACACCGGTCTGCGGATTCTCTGTTCGAAGCCAGGTTTCGCAACAAAGCGGAAAACGCTATCCGCATGCTAGTGAATGTACCATCTTCTACGACAACTATGTACCATTGTAAGATGACGGAAGTCGCCAAGTAGGTATGCTTAAAATTTTCATGAATTGACGTTTCGTTCAAAAATAGTCAGTATGAATTCAGTAATCGGATTGCTGTTATTTCGGCCATGAATAAGCCCGCCCACGCTGCCTGAGCATATGCCACTCCGCAATCCGCACACCGACGCCTACGGTATACGTATAGGCACCGTGTTGTTGCAAAAAGTCAAAGGCGATATTAGTCTTAGTAAGTAGTTAAGCTGTTCTTGCGTACCAGCGCAGTTGTAAACAGATTTAACGAAAACTTAAACCATTATGTTTTACGAAAACAAATACCAAGGATTGGTTGTTTTGAGCAACGCTCGGGTTTCGTGTGTTCACGAACCTAGCGAAAGTAACGCTTTTGTGGTGGCACTGGCATACCTACATTATTATTAGATAACTAAACTAGTGGCTCAGTAGAGCGGAAAAACTCACAAAAGCGTTTAAATAAAAACAGAAGAACTATCTATACAAACATTCGGATAAAGATAGTATAAAAGAAACAACCCTCGCAGATGTTAGCGATAGGATTTCCAACAATTAAAATTCTACATACAGGCTACATTATTTCTTATAATGAGAAACAAGTTTCTGACAAAATTTTCATTTTTGGTACAAGCTTTTATTACCGACTGTACTTTTCTGTATAGGTACCATCATCAACTACTCATTGAGACGATTCTAAAGAGCCTAAACTCAACGGGGTTACGTTGGTTAAGTACTGAATTCTCATGGCCACCTTCTGTCTCCATCATCAGATCAGCTCGATGGTACCATAATATTGAACTGTCATCCAAACTATACTTTCATCCAAAATTTCAGCTCAATCGGTCACCGGGAAGTGGGTCAAATTTAACTTGCAAGATTTGATTACAGACAGACAACTAAATAAAAGCTTGTAAAAAAACCAATATTTAAGTAGCTACCTAACTTAAGAAAAATCTTAACAGCGCCATGCAGGAGTTCACCCAAGCGGTACAGGGACATCTAGCGGATTTTTCAGTAATAATTTCATACGAAACAGCTTTACCATCACCACTACGTCTCCACGGCCTTCACGAGTTTTCGGTAACTGGAACCTGTTATTCAGGTGTTTAATTCATACTTTATTTATTTCATCAACAAATGTAGCTGTGCATTTCGATTTATTTGCACTGTTGGTGTGGCTTTTATGTGAAGGAAAACATCATGAATAAACGCTTTCATAAAACTAGTAGCTAGGATAAGGACCAAATTCTTGCCCAGCTTAACTTACTCAATCATCTATGAAAGTTTTCCGTTGTGACACGAAAATTACATTTAGTTCAATTTACTGTCACAGAACTTTTGTGCGAGTCAGAACGGCGGGTGTACCTAAAGCAATATAAAAAAATTGTATACAAAAAAAATGTACCCAAAATATACCTACTATTTAGTACCTACCACATTTAAAAAAAAATGTACCGTCCCGTACTCAAAGTTATTACAAAATTAAGGTTCACCCGCCACCCTGACAGCTTTTTTATTTATTTGAACGGCCAAAAAATTAAAATTAATAAACATAATATCCGCGCTTCCGAGCACGCACTCCCATCTCGCTCACGCTTATGCTCAATGAGAGGGAGAGAAGACCATGAACCTACGGCGGCGGCGCCCTAACTCCTTACCCGATGGTAAGGTAAACGTCCGAGTGCTCGTCGCTGTACGAGTATATGGCATGGGCACTCTATGTCAAAGCAAATTGGGTTAAATTCAAACTAAGAGGATTTTTCTTCATTCGAATTTAAGCCATGTCACTTTGCCATAGAGTGCCCATGCCATATACTAGTACAGCGTCAAGCACTCTGACGTTTACCTTATAAAGAATAACACCACCCCTTTCGTCCCGTGGGTGTCATAAGAGTTGACTACTTAAGGGATTCGGGTTCATGTGTGTTGTGGGCGATGGGCTAGCAACCTGTCACTACCCATCACATTTTGTTGATCTTACTTTACTTCATACGCTCTGCCTACCCATTTTGGCTCCTTTTGGCCTATCCTATAATACAGGCTTGAGAAAAATGTATCTATCTGGATTTTATATTTTTTCTAATTGACCTATGAACCCAACACAACAGAATTCAATTTCAAACAACGAATAACTTTTACACCAAGACCATCGAACTACCAAGACAATTGAATCGCGATCTTTTTTGACCTGCTACTTATTAAAATATACCCGTCCCAACCTCATTAATTGTAGTCAGCGCCGTCTATCGGACTCATTTGGTACTAACGTACAAGGGCAATCAGCTTAGTATGTATGTTTAGCGATTTTAGCGATTATTGTTTATCACGTGTACCGATCTCGATTATTATTCGTTTATTTGAAAGAGAGTATTTCTGTTATAGTCTTATAGGAATTTAAAAACAAAAAAATACTTATAAAGTTGATTAAATTGCAAACTTAACTAGGAAATGATTTTTGTAAATAAAACAAAAAATATGCTAGATAGGGGAGAGTGGGGTTCAGCGGAGCACTTTTTTGTGACTGATGTAGCGGCCCCACTTTCACCTAATAAGTGCTAGTTTTTTTAATTAGACCCTAGAACACTTATCTAGTTCTATAAATAAATGACAAAAATGGCTGTTTTGTGGTAAATAAACCAAAAAACTGCCTTTTTTTTTAAAAAAAAGGGAAGTTGATCCACTGTGACCCTCTAATGGGTTACACTGGATTGAAGTATTGGGGTACTGTGGATCATATGGGGTTCACTCGATCATGTGAAAGGAGTTCAGTGGGGCACTTTTTTGTGACTGATATAACGGCCCCACTTTCACTTAAAAAGGGCTAATTTCTTAATTAGACCCTAGAACACTTATCTAGTTATATAAATAAATGACAAAAATGGCTGTGTTGTGGTAAGAAACAATGTTGATTCACTGTGACCCACTAATGAGTTGCACTGGATCAGTATTGGGGTACTGTGGATCATATGGGGTTCACTGGATCTGAGTATAAAATGTATTATTGTTAGAACAAACAAAAACAATCAAAATCTTTCGTAAGTAGGCATTAATCAATGTAACTACTTTAACACATTGGACACCGCGTACCCGACTCTCGGGCGCTCGTAAACTTTACTCAGATGCCGGCCCGGACCCGAGAGTCGAGCACGAGCTATAAACCCTCACGCGACGCCAAAGCACCCGACAGTCGAGCAAGCTTTGCATCTTCGCTACCTCAGGGCTGCCACTGCCTGTCTTCTGATTATTATGTACTTATGTGGTCTAAAAGTTGGTACAGTTGATTATATTTTATTACTTCACTTTGTATTTTTATTTACTTTACCTAAGCAGCAGCAGATTTAATTTTATGCACGTATACGTTACTTGTAAAGTTACTTGGCACAGCCCTGAGCGTCCGCCGCATGCCCGACTAGCGGGTTCGCGGCGTCCGTCATTGAGTTGCACGTCGTTGCTCGACTAGCGAGTTCTGTCGGTTTCTGGGGTATTGTTCGGAATTTTGCCTGGTTGCGAAAGTGTTAACAAAGTCTTCTAAGAAGTCTCTTTATCACAAAATAACCGTATTTAATAAACTGCATCACGATCCACTGAAACCCATTCCAAATTGATCCGCTGTTCCCCATATACATTTATTTTATTTGAAAAATCAAATTGAAAAATATTGAGTTTGGCATTAAACGGTTTAGGCGACTAATGTCGGTAAGGAAAAATGACGAGGTATACAAATGCCGGATGACAATAAATAATAATGACGATATGTAAATAAGTCGAACAATAAAAAGGTCGGTTAGAAAAAACGACGAAGTATTATTTTGTCAAAGTATAAAAATGACGAGAATAGACAAGACGCAAAATGTACAACCAACCTACCAACCTATGCTATAAGGCAGGTCGGTGTAGGTACGACGACGAGCGAAGCGAGGAGGAGTGTTAGGTGTACTGCGACCCTACAGCGCGCGAGCCAAGCGAGCGTGCCGCGGCAGCGGCCGGCGAAGCCCCAGACCCAACTTTATTTTAAAAAATCCGTAGTCTGTTCCCGCTTCACCGGCCGCTACCGCGGCTCACTCGCTTCGACATTTGATACATCGCCATTTTTATATTAGTCTGTTTTACATCTCGACATTTTTATACTCCGTCAATTTTAATTTTCGACATTTTTTATTTCTTTGCAATAAAAATCATTTCGACATTTTTATACCTCGTCATTTTTCCTTACCGACATTAGTAGCCTAAATCAAATTAACCATTCACATTATTTTTTATACAGGTATTAGAGAACATCAAATTTAAACAAAAGTACCTATTGCAGAATCAGTCTAATAAGACACTAAACGTTTTTGAAAAACACGTAATTTAATACTTTCGCTCTTACTTTGTGACGGCCCCTACGCGACGCGACCTCCGGCTCAGACACCGCGCGAATCACTGGTTAGGTTGATGCGGGCATGCCAGAGCGGCATCGTCGCGAGCGGTTATGTGTGTGCGTACAATACATACAAAGTTATAGCAAACGATCCACTGAGACACATGACCCACTGAACCCCACTCTCCCCTAAAGAAAAAATATTTTTCCAGTAATATTTATATTTATCTTAATCACAAGTAATTATTTCAAAATTTTCGTTTGGATAACTTCGGAGATAAGGGGGGAGGAATGGTATTTTTTTTACATTTTCCTTCATAGATCGAAATTTTACCAATGTAAAAAAAACTGTTTCAAAAAGTGCAACCCAAGCCCTTTTAAATGATACTTCACTTGACCTAATAGTTGAATAGGTATTTTTTATTTGCCCCCTCCTCATAAACAAAAATACAGAAATGTTTTACTTTTCCAGTAATACTTACGTTTATCTTAATTACAAGTAATAATTTCAAATGATACCCCACTTGACCTAAATTGTTTTTTTTTGCCCCCTCATATTCGTAAGTTTTCATAAAAACTATATAATATGTTAATTTAAAATTGCCTTGCCCTATCCGGGTTCATGTACTTTAGTATTAAGATCTTAGACATAATTACGAAATGTACATGACTGCAATATATTAAATAAATATTTAAAATTTTCATTTTCCATGCACGTGGATACCTCTCATTTAAAACCATTCCAAATTTCAAATTGATAGCTTAAGTAGTTCGTGAGATATTTCACTTTGTGACAGACAGACAGACAGACAGACGGACGGAGTCGCACCATAAGGGTTCCTTTTTTACCTTTTTTGGTACGGAACCCTAAAAATGACAACACTTTTACCCAAACCCCATTGCGTTCCATTTTTAAATTTCGAATATCACAAAACTTTGGAATGTGTATATTATTTGGATTTATCTGGTAATTTGATTTTGGCTTTTCTAGAAGGACTTTGGTGCTTAGGAATATTTAAAATATTCAGGGAACAGAGGTAATACCTAATTTGGTAACATGCAACAACGGCTTTATTCCGATTGCAATGAGGGTGTAGGGTCATTTCGTCGGTTAGCGACCACCTAATTTCATGTGCCGGTTGGCGACCACTTAGCCGAGTTGGTGCACTGAAAGGTTATTTTTCACCTCAGCAGCTCGAACAAGCATATTTTGCTGCGTGAAAACAGTGTGCAAAATGCGATTTTGAGGCAAAGTAACTTTTAAATTTTGGTGCGGAGCACTGACATTTCGTCGTATGGGGTCTATTACAACTTACAAGTTCAGAATATTTGAACTTTATTAGCACTGTCCCTTTCATTCCATTACGAAAAAAGACATAGTTCGACCATCGAATTTAAATGTACACCCGCCATTCTGACTCTCACCTCTCACGAACTTTTATCACTATCCAGTTTGTATGACTAATAACTAGGTACCGAATAACCAGGCCAAGAATTTGGTCCTTACCAAGCTACGCCAAATCTTGTGATTACGTGACAAAGCTGACCCGAGCCGAGCCCCTTTAGGGCATATAGGTACTCGTAAGTATTTTTAACCGACTTCAAAAAAAAGGAGGAGATTCTCAATTCGACTGTATTTTTTTTTCAATGTTTGTTACCTCAACTCCGTCATTGATGAACCAATTCGTAAAATTCTTTTTTTGTTTGTAAGTATATGCTTCCAGGTGGGTCCCATTTTTTCAAAAATTCAGTTGGATGTTGGGATCCATGAGGAATTGAGGGAACTCCTCAATTTTATTAGGCACGCATGTAGTGATTTTAGTATTTTCTATTCTAACTCGTGTGTTTACACCCGGAAATCATAAATTTGGTGGTGTGGAATTGATGATGAAGACCACAGATGACTTATGGAATTCCTCAATTATGTACTTAAAAGTGCAAAAGTCACAGGTTCTGACAAGATTCCGTTGAAATAGGAACTAATGAAGTGCCATTGGTGATGAATGATGATCTTAGGGAATCGACGGAAATTCTCAAATATTATCGGCCCACATACAGCGATTCGGTTTTTTTCTATAGTAATCAACGCATTTGCTATCGGAAATCAGTTCATGTGGTAAATTGTTAAAAAATGTGGAAATATTCTCTTGGCTTGGCGGAAATTGAAGTCGGTTAAAACTTTGTCTTTAAAGAAAATTATTTATCTAGTTTTTTGATCTAATGTCATTATTCTTTTATTGAAGCTGCATGTAGGTAGTGTGCCTACTATCTCACTTCGTATTTAAATGTTTATTATATGTCGCCTATCCCAATAATATATTAGTATATAGGTATTAAACTTTATGGGACTCGTTTATATCGTAGGTCCATAGAAACTTTCACCCTTCATTTCACGTCCTTAGGGGATGATTTTCGGGATAAAACCTATATGTCCTTCGCCGGGACTCAAACTATCTTTACACCAAATTTCATGTAAGGGCGAGTTGCACCGACTTACGATTACAGACCGATCAACGTTAAATATGGCGCTGACAGCTATCAGTCCATAGAAAATTGTCAAACGTTCCATACATTCCGATGTTAACGAACACCGCTTACGATTACAGACGGTTTGATGCAACTCACCCTAAGTAAATCGGTTCAGCGGATTAAGTGTGAAGAGGTAGGTAACAGACAGACAGACACTTTCGCATTTATAATATTAGTATGGATGGGTGGGCGACAACTATTAGGTATCCTATTCAGCAATAGTTTTCGACTAGCGAGAATTATTATATTCTTTGTAAAAGTAAGTTATTTCCTTCAATTGACTTGTGCTGCATGGCTGCTGCTGCTGCTTTTCCAATTCTGGCGGAATATTAGATGCCACTCAATCGACTTTCTTTCTTTAGTTAGGCACTTATATTTTCAAGAGTCAGGTCTCTTTCAGTGTAGGTCTTGCGAATCCGACTCGCATCTTGCCGGTTTCTTTATTATGTAACGTTATCTACAAAACAGTTCAAATACTCGTGTATAACTATCCTAAATGTCAAATAGCTTAATCAAGTGATTCAGCGGGCCAAATTGGCTAAGCAACGCTCGCAGATCATGACGTCACGATCTGCGAGCGTTTTCTCTCTCTAACAAGCAATAATAAAGCGGTAATTATTTGAGGTATCTGAATGGAGTCTTTTGCCATCTTTATTTTGAAGTAATAATCAATTTTGAATCCTTGCACCCGTATTAGGTAGCTGTCGTGGTGTCAATGGCCCGTCCGTTGCACGAATCTACTTGTTTGAATTTTGTCAAATGACCAGTTAGTCTTGTAAAAATGTGACGTGCAGCTACGTGGCACGGGCCCGAGGCACATCGCCATGAGAAGCAGCTATTAGACCAGCTAAATTCAATGTACCTACTAACTGGGGGAGGGGAGTTAAATCATCTCGTTCTAATGAGTGATGACTAAAGGCCGCTTTAGTTGTTTTTATTAATCGAGTACCACCCTAGTTCACCAGGGCTGCCCCACTCGCGCGCCGACCTATATCATCTTGGAAGCGCGCCAGCGCACAAATACCGCGCGGACCGTCGGCTACCACCTCAAAGTGACATTGTAAGATACAATTTTTACTTTACCCACTCGTTCGAAACAAAAGTTCGCTTTGGTGATGCAGAGCAGTGTGTTATCATTATTACTATGCGAGGCATTTGCTAAGATCCTATGGCTAACGGGAATCGGTCGAATTTAACATTAGAAATTCTTGCACCAAACTTGATAACATCGATATATATTTAGGTACCTAATCATTTTTTATCTCTCTTTATATCTCTATAAGTAAGGCTGAGACACGATAGGATTTATCAACACGTTTTACATGATGTTTCAGTACTAATCTAACCTATCTTGCCGGTCTGAATAGCGAAAATAATTGGCCTTGAACATCGATTACTTTATCAGCATCATCACAACTTGAAGAGTTATCGTCTTTGCGATGGAGAAGTTTCCATTTCTCTCTCACTCGTACCAGCCTTATCATTTCTTGATGTGACACGATCCAGGTTTTCTTGTATTTAGATAACATAAGTATCTAACTGTGACTCCGAATCGCTAAACTTAAGTGGCAGATGGCCGTTGGGGCGGAAAGGTTCTCGAGTGGCGACCACGTACAAGGTGGACTGATGACCTGGCGGAAGGGTGGCGCAGGACCGGTCACTTTGGCACTCCTTGGGGGAGGCCTATGTCCAGCAGTGGATGTCTTTCAGCTGATATGATGATAAGTAACTGTGCCTTTGTCTTCCCCTGCCTCTTCTTCCTTCTATCTTTCCTTCCACGATGGATTCGAATAAGTTGTCATGCTGTATGAAATTTCCAATCAATTTCCACTTTCTTATACCTATTTATGGTACCTATTTAAGATCGCCTGGGGTTCTCTGTAAATTCTGTAATACGCGGATGGATCCGCGCGGGTAGCTAGAAGTAAAATAAACATGTAAACAAACAACCACATATATGTATAACCCAAAGCCAATGCGCGTTGATTGCAAAAGCCAACGACTCCTCCCCTGTGAACTAGTTTTCATCAGCATTCATCAATTAAATGGAGCATTGCGTGGTGGTGATAAATACCCACTGATTACAGTTTAATGCCAATTTAAAGCCACAAGGATGGTAGATTTTCCAATTTTATTTGTATACTAATCTTCTAGCAAATTTGATAAAAGTTCTAGACTGAAACAGGAAAAACAATATTAGACTTCTATGGACTAAGTAATCATTTACTCTATTCTTTTTTATTCATTTGACGCAGAGAGTGTAAAGCTGTAAATACCTACATTTATAGCTAAGTATCATTTTCTTATTGAGACTTTGAAAGTTACTCGTCTACACTATTCAGACTGCGATCTCGAATAACTAATTAATCGCAAAACAATGGACGTGCTTATTGGGTTTAAGGCGTTCTATCATATTTGGCAAATATTCCCCAACAAAAATAACCATTATATTTAGCAAACCCACAAGCGTGCAGCTGGAGTAACACGGGCGTTGCCGATCCTTGATATGTTTGAGGATTCGCCGTGTTGACAGCTGAAGGAACAAATGCACTCGCTCTCAACACTACGCATCCTCGGGAGCTCTAGCAGTCGAATGAAGCCATCCATTCTATCATGGAAAATAACCTAGGAAACTATCGATTGCGATCAATCCACATTGCACAGAATTGCGAATAGAAAAATATTTTGTGCAGAAAATGAGGAACTGGAAAGAACATGGAATATGGTGCATTGGTGTTATGTTATAAGGAATTTTATTTAATTGGTACTGCGAATAGGTGGAAAAACGTTTTTGTGTACACTAACGCCTAGCATAATTCTCGAATGTCACGCCGATAATTAATCCACTACTAGGGATGAGCTTAGCCGTTTCCATATAATTGACAGTTAGCTTCAAGTATACGAGGTGTCAATGTCAAACTGTAAGTACTAAAACTGACTAAAACACAGCTTAGCAAATGTCCTAAGGATAAGACCCTTAAAAGGTAACTTACGAGTAACGACACATCGTAATTTCAATCTACGGAGTACGGAGAACTTGCCAAGATGTAAATGCATAAAGTAAATGAATCTGTAGAGTGGCCTCCAAAAGTGAAGCATTCTGGACATTAATTTGAAACACGTGTTGCACTTAAGGAATCAATATTGTCCAGACCAGATCATATTGCCAAGTACGAGCCCCGATGAAAAATATCCCGTTCTGTCATACATTGCGAAGGATGGTCAGAATTCAGGCTTCAGAACTGTGCTTAGCTGGACGTCACATGAACACGCCTTCTATGAATTCAAACTGTCCAATAATGTTTTCGTAGTCCATTTGGAACAGCGATTCCACCAACAACAACTCGCGTGCGCTCCCGCGCCGTGCGAGGCGCTTAATTTACTTAATTACAATTTTACTTTTAATTTAGATTTTACAAAAAAATATTTTCAATTTACTCGCAGTAGGCGTGAAAAGTAGAGTAGGGCGGGGCTTAAAGGTCCGCGGGTAAAAAGGCCCACCATGCTTAACTGCGAAACTAGAAGTCCGTTATGAATGCGAGTTGCCGGGGTATGAAAGGGCTGCGAGGGCGGTGTGCACGGGGCCGCGCGCCGTGAGCTCCCGAGCACCCACAGGCGTGTACGTGACCTCGTCCCAAAAAAGGCACAAAAGTTAGTTTTTTCACTCATTTAATTTTTGGTCTATTGCTTTTATTTGACTCATTATAATTTCCAGCGTCTGTTAAACTATAGTTCATTTAATACCTAAGGATTCACGTCAATGCAGTGATTTTTGCAAAACTTCGTCGTCCTTGTATAACCTTGTAACCACCGTAAATGAAATACCCGTAATAGGTTTTTTTATAATTAATACTAGTTTTATTTACATAATATACTATTATTTATAATACCCAACTGTATTAGCAATATCCGGGATTCTATCATAAAAATATAAATATACAAAAATTAAGATTTTTGCTATATTATCTCTCTCTTTTATATGGGTTTCTGCGAGTCCGATTTAAACCGGGTCACGTTGTTTATAGAAAGTACTTTTTTTGTAGTTAAAATGTAAAATTAAATAAAAATGATCATATTCATTGATTCATATTAATTAAAAGGTCTTTTTAGGAAATGTGACGGTATTTTACCGACCCGTATTCATTGCCCGCGAGTGTAGTTATTAAAGATTTATGACCAGAATGGCTGTGTCTATATATATTTTTAGTACTAATAGTTACATGTCAATTTGATAAATAAGTAGGTTTGACACCAACAATATAAATATAATTGAGTTGATTTAACATGCCTTTTTTATTTATCTGGCTTACATAACTACATATACATAACCATATAAATACCCGGGCCTTTGTGCCCCGTTATAAAGGTCCACTCGACTTGTCTTTCTATATTGTCAATATCTCAATATTATGTTATAGACTGGCTGCAATTAACTATTTTCCCAAAAAATATGAAGGACCATGCTACCTATTCCCATGGAAATAATTTCCAAAGTTTTGTATGTTGCTAGTTGCTTATAACGTTAAATACGAAAAATGGCCCTTCTTGCCCCGCTCTACCCTATATAATGTCGCGACTCGCGACCAAAAAGTGCAATAGATGGACTCGGCCCCGCAGCTGCTCCTGTGGCTCGGACCTCTAACTCACTCGCCCATCTATTTCTTACTTCCTAGCCTCTACAACAATGTACTACCTATATTAAATATCAACTCGTGTTAATCTGAGAAGTGCAACTACTCGTAACAAGCAATGAACGTGAGTTTGAAGTTTGTAGGGAAACATAAACGATAGATTTTATGATTTTTCTTTGACTAAATAGCGGTCTCTAAGTATTTTCGGGAGTTTTGTTTATAGTTCATTCACGTATGACGTAATGGAATAATTTATGTTGACGGTTGTCAAGGACCGTATGGACGGTATGGTACACTAGGTACATGTTTTACAATCTTTTAACCGACCCAGGTGGAGTCGAGTTACCTACGCCACGTTTTAACCCAAATTATTATTAAACATTATGGGAATTATTTTCAATATTCTTAATTAGTTCGTTCGAATCATGAGTTTTTGGAACTGATTTACGGAATATTTACCGTTACCTTAATGAAACATCGTGAGGCTAGGCTAGATACTGGACCTTCTTGGGATAAGACCGGTTTTCTAATCCCAATAAGGTCTAGTTTTCTCTCTGGGTTGGAAGGTCCGATGGTAGTTGCTTTCGTTAAACTAGTGCCTATGCCAAATTTTAGGATTAGGTGTCAAAGCGTGACCTGGTTCCTTTAGGGCACAACCGGGAATAACGCTAAGATGATGTTGATTGTTAAGTAATTACATACTTATTATGATTAGGTATTTCTTCGTACCTATATAGTATTGCAGACCCGTCGGATAGTCAATATCTACCTACAGATATAAACTGTAATTAAACTGCGCTCAATTCATTCTCGTTTACCTGTAAATATCAGCGTGAAACATATTATATTATTTCTGCGTTAACCCGTGTATTTACACTTAATTACCCGGTTAATTGCAATATGCAAACAATTTTACGAAATAACCTCTTTAACGTCGGGCATACATACACTACATGATTTACTGCACAAATCGACAAATGCAAAACATTCAATAAAATACATATTTCGCTGCTCGCGGTCGAATGCGTGTGGTTAATTAACTCTATTCTTATGAGCGAATTTCCCAAGCTAACGTTAACAAAGTTGTATCCTCAGATGACGACCATGGTAATATGGCTTTATAGTAATGGACGGAGAAAGCGCTCCGTCGCAATGAAATGAATATTTCATTAATTAGGGGTTGAAAATTTAAACGTGGGCTTACGCCGTGCGATGGAAACGAGGCTGCTATTTAGGGCAAGGGGGTCCAATTACCTGCAGCCCTAGCGAAGAGGGGGGAAGTACCTAGACCAAGGGAATCAACCTTTTTTCCTTAATATTAGCATTCCAATTTTATATCAATTGGTTTACATTGCTTAAGCCATCCCAGATAGTAGTGAGACGTAGGTGATTACCAGAGATAGAGAGCTGGGTCACTGTCGAGTAAGCTACATGTTGCAAATCATTGCATCGTATAAATATAAGTAAAATGCTATGAAATTAAGTAATAGATTGGCGGGTGATCAATGGATGACCAAATAGACATTCCAATCGTTCTGGAAATAGTGAATTTCGTTGATGTGTTGCGACACTTAACGCGTTCAATAGGTCAACATCTGGAATACGTTTATAGATATGTTGACTCAAGAACACGCTTGTTGGTAAGTAAAAACGATTTAAATTCGGAAATGTTAAATAAGTACCCAAGTACCCATGGGTGAAAATCCCAGGGTGAGTTTTGCGCGGCGGAGTTGATAATTAATTGCACTGAGGATTTCTTATATTTGAATTTTATATTTTTTATATGAAAGTTAATATATTTCATCTAGAGCCATAATGGAAATAACTATAAACCTATTGATGGTAAACCTATGGCTTGATCATAAAAAAATATAAACTGCCGAAAATCTAATTATGGTGGTGTGTCCTGCACTTGTTTCTTGTACTAAAACGCCATAATACAAAAAAACTATCCATTTACTTAAATAAAGTGGCATTTATTCGGGTTCTATATTAGTCAAGGTATCCTACGATTTAATTTAGTTACATTCGTATGTAAACTAAACCTTATACTGATGTAAACAAAACTGTCCTGCGAAAAAATATAATTTTGATGGAAAAAATTAATAATGTTTTTATGGTCGAAGAAAATGCAATGACACAAACGGCGCAAGCGTCGCTTATTGGTTCAGTTCCACTGTGGCAACAGGCGATGTTAGACATGTGAAACTATGTAAGAGCTAGCCGTCACGCACGTTGTACCTAATTATGGTGGTTCAAAATACAGTTTACGTCAATTTCGGTGTCACGATTAATTTTTTATTAAGCACAACTTAATTTTATGTGTATTTTATTTTAGGCGCGGCTTTGGTTACCCTTTCGTAATATAAGGTTAACTTGATCATGTGGAAAAGGGTTGATTAGTTATGTTTCTTTTAAGTCCAAATCCTAATTCCGGTGTTGCAATTTTGGTGTGTTTGGTGGATTTTTTAAAAACACCAAAATTGCTTAGTCTCACCAAAATTGTAGAAGACGTACCAAAGTGAACCTTATTCTAATGATGTAAGGTCTATCAATTGCTATTTATACGACTTCTCGGATATGCAACATGAAATGCATTTTAATTAAAGCACATTGAAAAAATATGATTATTTTAATTACTTTTTAGAGTGAACACTATTATATCAATGTTATCCATAACATATTTCAGTGTATATAATTTTATACTAGACAGCAAAGCCTCTGGCTTTGTCTGTCTAGGTATTTGCATAAAACTCGAAAACTTTTCGTTCACATGTAGTTTTAATAATAAAGATTGGTTAAATATATAATTTAATTATATATATCAAGTTTATGTACCGCAATCTTGACTACCACGGGGCGAATCGGTTATTAGTGTATAACTAGCTTTTACGAAAAATATATGTATGTATTATACAAAAAATATATCAAATAAGATGACCTTAACATAAAATATATACCTGTACATTATAGAAATTGATTATATATGTTTTACGATTAACTACCTGCTCATCCTGAAATAAAATAGAAATAAATAATATATACAATTAAAATATATACCACAATTATAACGAGAGTTAATACTATATAATAATAAAAACCGCATTAAAATCGGTTGAATAGTTTCGGAGTAATTGGCGATCTAACCGGCAGAAGTGGCCAGGATTTTGTCTTCAAAATGTGGCGATATACAAAACCGAATAAATATCTATTTATATTTTTTAAGCGTATGATAATCGTATAATTCAATATACGTTTGACCTAAATATGTTTATTTCGTATAAGTAGGTTTTATACATCCTTGAACCCCGCACTGTGCTCTGCATTTTTTTTATATACATATAAATAAAATATATACACAAACACCACTTAAATCATCTCTAAGGTAAGAACTACACGCCACTGAAATCGGCTAATGAATGATCGGTTCAGTAGTATTGGAGTAATGCGCGACCAAACCGGTAGAAGAGGCACCGTGGTATTTTAATACCCATTTATATTTTATATACATATGATGATTATCTATACTAATATTATATAAATAGGAAGAGCCTGTGAGATTGTAGCTTTGTAAGCTTGTACGCAATTGGTAATCTCCAGAACCACTTATCAAATTAAAAAAAATCTCTTTTCTTATGGAATGGACTTTCTGGATGGCTGTAGGCTATATCGCAGGTTTGCCGGCGTTCTTTAATATACATTAATATACATCACACATCACATCATCAGCCTATATACGTCCCACTGCTGGGCACAGGCCTCCTCTCATGTATGAGAGGGAATGGGCAGTAGTCCCTGTCGGGCCCTGCGGGCTGAAGGCCTGTTGCAACAGGCATAAGCTGAGCCACCTGCCTTTTCAATAGTTTGCTTCTCGTCATATTGCGTTCCTTTTAATATGTTTCTGTGTTTATATATTGATGTATGCAAATTATGTGAATAAACGTCTTATTATTATTTATTATTTTTTTATTAGTCCCCACGCTGGCCCAGTGCGGATTGGGGACTTCACATACACCTTTGAATTTCTTCGCAGACGTATGCAGGTTTCCTCACGATGTTTTTCCTTCACCGAAAAGCTAACGGTGAATATGAAATCATATTCCGTACATAAGTTCCGAAAAACTCATTGGTACGAGCCGGGATTCGAACCCACGACCGCCGTTTGACAGCCGCATGCCTGAACCACTGGGCTACCGTAGCTTACTGTAGCCGTAGTTTATTAATAAATAAAATAAAAGAAGAAACAATAAATTATAAATTAATTAATAATTAAATTAATTATTTACAAAATAAATAAACCTAGCTAACCTAATTGGGCATAGCAAAAACTCCCCGTCCAGCAGTTCCATCTGGGGCATGGAACCCATAACCCATATCTATAGATAGATCAGGAACTAAGTTTACCACCCTGTCTAGAAAATGTCATACTTATTAAAGTAAGGTGGGTTCGTCTCACTTTTATTTTGATTATATTACTGGATTTACTGGTAAAAAAACAGTAATATATGAAAAACCTAATTAGGTATATACAAGATGATAACTATAACATTAACTAAATTAAATTAAAGCTAAGTTAAATCTAAAAACGGCCCTCGAGGCATTGTACCGAGGATGCTGGCGGCATTTCCTCGCTGAATTGCAATGCTGATGCGTTGCGCGAGAAAACCGCCAGCTCTTCGGTCACCAGTTACGTCAACCAGACGTTTCGCGATTTCCGCAAATAACTTTTGCGCACTGGGACCCCATGGACCGAGGGTCTCGACGCCAAAAGGTACAAAGTTGTACTCTCTGCCGAGGCCACGATATTTAATGCGTTTCAGATTTTCGGCATTTTCCGCCGCTGCACCCGCTTTAGAAGTAGTCCGTTGGAGGTGGGATGGTGCCAGTGTGTCTACACAGGTAGCGTCCCACACAAGCATCCGTCCCAAACTCCACGGAACCAGAGACACTCCATCAGGTCTTTTGCCATCATCTCTGACAATGCCAGGCGGCTCAAGAAGAGCAGGCACATTGATGGTGGCAAGAGACCGGCGGATTATGTCATTAAGAGTCGCATGTCTTGCAAAGCGGCCTGCACTTTTTTGACAACATAGTCCGTGGTGACCCAGTCGGTCCACGTCTGTGCCACAAGGGCATATGTGTGGAGTGCATACTGTGACCCCAAGCCGTAAACCAGTCGCCAGACGAAGAGAGGTCGGATCCAGAAAGGTACCGGTATTTGGTGAAGGATGGGCATGCAGCCAGTGACCAGCCTCTCTGGCTCCAACCGCCAAAAGCCTCGCGCGTTCTGGACCTGAACTGCGGCTCAGAATCGATTTGAACGTTAAATCGCAATAAATATCGTCCCAGCTCCTTTGAGATTTTGGGTTGTCTGGAAAATCTTTACCCGGGCAAGCAATTTTAAAAGCATTCTTGGCATCCTCCAAGCCCGCAGTCTCATAGTCTGTGGGCAAAGCCCTTAGGATATTACCTATGAGACATGACGTGCTATGGGTGGACGACAAAAAAGCTGGGGAAGCAACACTCGAGATTTTGCGTATTCCTAAGCCGCCAAACCGAATTGGGAGGGATGCTTGTAACCAAGATGATTCATTGAGTTGAATATTTAAAATCATTTCTAAACTAATTTTGACTAAATCGTCTATTGGTGAAAGCAAATTTTGATGTTTCCAAAAGGGGCAGCAGCGGAGTACATACGTGAATTTGGGGACAAAAAGGCAAAACTTTAAAATTACCAGAGCATAATGAGGACTGATTTCGAGTAAACAATTTGCATGACTTTGGAATTTAGAAATTGTGTTATTAATATAATCAGGAAAAGATTCTCCAAAAATGGGAGAACCTAGGAGGCAAAGTGACTTTCTGTCTACAATTTTTATACTGGGTGTCAGATCATTGAATTTGAATTTTAAATCATCCAAATCGTAAGAAGTTTTATGAATAAAGAGTTCACATTTGCTAAAATTTAAATCTAAACCAATATTTTCAAAATTTGTTTTAATATCTGATAAGTATGATATTACAGTGTCCACATCGCCTCCCAGGGTTCCGTCATCTAAATACCAAACGTTAAATTTTGATTTTAAATTTTGAATAATGGGATTTATAGCCAAGCTAAAAATTGCTGGCCCGAGGGGATCGCCCTGCTGACAGCCGACCTCCGAAGAAAGTTCATGGGAACGGTAAATTAATTTGGAAGGGTCTGCATAGCAAAGGAGAAGGTATTGATATAGTTCCGGAATTTTGTTTTTAACTTCTGTCAGCATGGTATCCCTGTTTACTGAATTGAAGGCATTTTTGACGTCAATTTTGACTACAATTTCGCAATCATCATGCGAAAGGTAGGTTCTTAAGGCATGGACGGCTGCCTCACACCCACCCTTCGTGCCAAAACCTAATTGCACAGTTTCGAAAACTGACTGTAATTTTGATTTGATGTGTCTCAATTTTGGATGCCAAACGTCTTAATGTTGACCCCACAGCAAACCTAATTTAGGTGTAAACATCCAATTCAGGTGGATTAATTATCCAATTTTGGTGCCAACATGCAATTATGGTGGCCATGAAATAAATTAATTGACATTATCTCAAAAACTGCTCATTGGAATGGAAGGCCGTTTTGACACTAATTTAAATATGACTAATGACGCTCTAAACACATATTTTTGGCAACTATATCCTGAAAATAAAAAACCCACCAAAATTTGCAAAATTTTAGACTTGTTGAATTTCACCCTCCATAAGTTATTTCCGGGTGACGGCTGTCAACAGGTTTTTGAAAGCGGTAACGACAGAAATAATGAATTCAATTCCTATGTTTATATACAAGCTTTTTTCAGGTCACATCAGGATTGACAGCTCTCTTCTCTTTCTAAATATTTACTATGTAGGTAAAAGGTGGAAATTGTATTTACTATGTAGGTAATGTTTATTCCAATAATTTTCTATTCTTGTTCATATTATAAACAGGAAAAGTCTGAGACATTACAGCTTTCTATAATGTAAGTTTGAATGTACCGGAGTATCTTCTGAACGCATATTCGATATCAAGAGTTCTTTCACCTGCGTGTAGATTTACAATAGACGAACAAAACTGAGTGGGCAGCTAGAATACTAATAATAATAGATTCGAAAAGCGGTATGATACCACTTTCTTGGCTTAATGTACTTTATTGTGTTTTTTGCAGAATGAAGTTTGTTAGGCACAAGCGAAGTTAGCAATAGGTACAAATAAAATAAACAAGGACAATAACTATGATTTATATCGTTCTCTTCATCGTAGAACTGTATAATGCAACCACTCGTGCTTGTTAGGGCTCGTCTGTGCAGAGTATCTATTCCTTTTAAAAGCGCATCAGGTCCCGCAGGCACAATAATTCTCAGTAAGTATTTTGTATTTCCCTTGCAAAATACTTCAACACTAGCACTGTTTTGCGGTATTGGAGCAATAGCCAAATCGTTTGCATGACTACATCAATATAATATGGTTTCGTCAATGCAGAATTTAGTAACGGCTGACAGTCGGCCGGTGGATACGATTATCATATACTTCTTAATCACTCCAACACGATCTCGAGACCAAACAAACAACCAATCCATTAATTCATGAAATTAAATGCAGTCTTATTATTATTAATCTAGCAAGAGAATATAACAAACAACCGATAAAATAATGGGCATTCTCGTGCCGGAGGCTAAAACTTAGTTTCGGTCGCTGCGCGGGTGCTGCGCGTGTGCCGCGTTCGATGTGTGTTTGAAGTGTAGTTTCAATGCTTTACAACTTGCGCGTGTGCTGCGCTGCAGCTGCGCGGGTGCTGCGCGTGTGCCGCGCGGGTGCTGCGCTGCAGCTGCGCGGGTGTTGCGCGTGTGCCGCGTTCGATGTGTGTTTGATGTGTAGTTTCAATGCTTTACAACTTGCGCGTGTGCCCCGCAGCACACGCGCCGCGCAGCACACGCGTCCGGTGGGTGGAGGCCTTAAGTTACCGGTGCGGTGTAGGTACTACTACTAAAGTAAGTATTTGGGATTGAACTTTTGGCAACTAGATACTGTGTTTATGAACCACCTATCTAGGCGAATCTGACAAAAATCCATTTACGCAGCGAACGTTGTTGTAAACTGACCTTAAAGATGTAAACTGGCGCTTTCGTTGCCAAAAATTGCCGAATATTTGTGTCGCAACTCTTTCTATTGACAGTGGAAATCAAAAGGATTCAACGTACTATTCTAGAAATATCGAAGTGGAGCTAAACCGTCGTATTTACTAGCCAACTTTAACCATAACCGAACGGATACTGTAAGGAGGTTCAAGTGACTTCAAGAGTGCCATTCATCGGCTTGTTGCGAGCTGTTCACGAATGGTTGGGTCCCGTTCGGTTACAGTTAGGTACACCTCGGAAGCGAATACCCGGCTTATTTAACCGAAAGCAAACCATGCATTTCATAGGAATTCCTAAGACGACATGCCGCCACGGGTTAGGTACGGGTAGAGCGACAAGTTAAAAGGTGATCAGAGCTCGTGACAGTGACAGGAAGCTACATATAAGTATACCTATTCTATGATCCTTACGTAAACCGAGCCAAGTGCAAGAAAGAGATATACAGGGTGGTATTAGATAAACTGTACATAATAAAAGGAGTGAAATTTCAGCCAATTTTATCGATGAAACTGCGTTTAATTTTTGTTTCTAGTCAGTAGTTTTTTTTACAGAATTTTTAACATTTTAGTAAAAAGTAGTACACCTAGTTCAGACGGTATAACTTTTGATCTAATGGTGCAAAAACGAAAATTTAAAATGCTGAGTATTAACAATGGACAGGATAATAATTATTAATAACAATTGAAAACCAACAAAAACAAAAAAAGCGCAAAAAAAAGAGAAGAAAATCTGCGATTATTTTAGGAAATTGGGGTTTCCTTTTAAAAATTGTAATATTTGTAGCCATTTTTCAACAAGCAATTATTTTGCGGATTATTTCCTTTGGTTGGTTTTCAATTGTTATTACTAATTATTAACCTGTCCATTGTTAATAATCTACATTTTTGTGTTCGTTTTTGCACCATTGGATCAAAAGTTATACCGTCTGAAGTACGAGTACTACCTGAGTTTATACTAAAATGTTTAAAAAAGTCTGTACACAAAACTAATGATTATAAACAAAAATTAAACGCAGTTTCACCGACAAAATTGGCTGAAATTTCACTCCTTTTATCATGTAGGTACAGTTTATCAAAAACCACCCCGTATTTGACCTTTCTCAGTTTGTAAACCACATTCGACTGGTCAGATTCCGCTCAAATTACATAATGCGGTCCGAATTATTTCAGTGACAACAAAACGTTTTGGACATAAAACAGTTCAAATACAAATACAAATACAATAATGTTATATTTTATGGACCCCGTTTACGATTTCGTATTAAGGCGAACTATTATTAATATTGTTCAAACGAATAAGTATCTTAGTGCGTTGACGCAATAAACACGCTTTGTTGACAAATTGCCTGGATGGTTAATTAGTGCACAACAACTGAACACACAGTCCGTATTTGTAATCAATTGCTCTTCAAACACAACAAAGCCAGCCCCGCGCACTTACAATAGTTTCAATGTAACAGGCCCCGTAATGAGCAAAGTCTACGTGACTTAACATTAAAATAATTTTAGAGAAGTTCTTCAGCGCAAAATACTTTGAACAAATGCCAAGAAAATCGGAGATATTTCAATGTGTCTAACCTACGGTAAATAAGTAGCTACAGCCCGGAATGAGAGAGGGTAATCCTCACTAGCGAGGAAGAAACCTCTCTATTATATTTGTAATTAGTTAGGTACGTCAATGGGTGATGTGACTTAGCTACGACAGAATCTAAAGAATTGGTAAGGAAGGCCAAGGTGTTTAAGAGCCCGGCTGCTACTCGTATATACATTCTCCGAGCTTCATACTAGAGACCAATGTAAACGATATGTTTAATATCATGAGTACACAAGACACCTTGGTTTATTTACACCATATGTATCGATGAAGACTAAGTCAAGCCAGGCGTCTTTGGTGTTATTATCGTGGTAAATAGAAAAGTGATACATAGACTTCATGCCAATGGAAATTCTTCATTCATCGTAAATTATACAGCATTTACGATGCTGCATGGTTTTAACGGTATTGTTGGTATAAAACAATATCAAAAAAATAAGGTTAGATATTAACATTGCTAACGCTAATTAAGCATTACGATTGAAATTGTTTATTCCACTTCCGTTGATAACACTACGCTACACCGAAAATGCTACAACATTAATTATGTCTGCATTTATTAGTTGGTATATCGTAACTTTCCGGACATACATGGTAGTACAGTCACCAGCAATAAGATCTGCCACAACATAGCACGCATAAATATCTGACACAACTCTATGTCTAATGCCATAAGGACGTGTCAGATATTTTTGCCGGCTTTGTTTCGGCAGATATTGATGCCGGTGACTGTACATGACATGCTGGCTGACGCGTCATATTGTTAGTGGCAGCCAGAGTAGTCAAATATTTTGTAAAACACCCTTATTCTTACAGTAATAAAGACGTATATATATAACCTACCGAAATAATTGGCTACCTTGGCTGCTACTAAATGACGCTGACTGTACCTCTCAAAATTTAATATTTTTATCCACTCAAGTTGATGTTTTAACTTGCGACAAAAGCTAAAAGTTCTGTTAAGAGGCTTCGACAGTACCTACGAAACGTATTTCATACTGCCGCATTTGATTGAATAGAGTATAATCTTAAAAGTAAGACTATATTATACCTCTATTTGTATACTTGTTAGTAGGTTTTTTTTATTAATAAACAAACAGTCATACAAAGATTTTGCTTGAGTAAATTAAAAGTAACAGAAAAACAGACCTATAGTTTCCTGAAAGTACGAGTAATATGACAACATAGCACACATAAACTGTTTTATAAGTAATTTAACAAATAAATTTCTAATTGTGTTCTCTAAAACGGGTCTAACGATTTCGTTGACCTTCAGGTACTACTCAATAAAAAAAAATACAGTGTGTACGGGGGCAAAACATCAATCACATTTCCGGGAGTAGGTACCTACTCGATTTCTCTGGAAAACACACACACACACACACACACACACAGAAGGGTTTAATTAATATTAACGGTTAGAATAGTAAGGAATTTAGTTTTTACAAAAACCTCCCATAAGAAAAAAAATCTCAACTTTTTCATGGTACCCGTATGCATATTTAAGCTTTAAAGCGGCTCAAGCGCTCAAGCCCTCCAAAAAGCATCTGAGTCGTATCAAAAAAATAAACTCGACGGGTCAAGCGCAAACTGAAATCCTAATAATTCCGATATTAGTTAGATGAACATGGCTCCTAATGCCCTGTATTTTTTTCGAAAATAGATCGCAAATACATACAGTGTGTAAGTCTAATAGGGGCGATAAATTAAATCGGACATAGTATTCATTAGTGTAATCATGTAGTAAAAGGTTAATAACATAACGACCCTATAATTATTATTTTATAAATTTCTCAACCGCAATGTACTGTAAACATGGTTGCGGTACCGAAATGTCAAATGTTCATTAGCAACTGTCAACGAGCGTTTAACGTGAGTGTGTTTGCATTACATTGCGGGCTGAATTACTTTGTATGGACAAAATTATTGTTTCAACTTTAAGTAAATGTTATCTAATTACCTTTACTTTGTCCTATACTAACCACCGTTAAGAGATTCGCCCGTATTAGACTTACACACTATATATTATGACCTAGTAAAGGTCGCGGGAGTCCGCTGGATGCGAGTGGCGCAGGACCGGTCACTTTTGCACTCTATGGGGAGGCCTATGTCGAGCAGTGGACGTCTTGCCATATGATGATGCTAATGATTATGATTTATGATATATATTATAGCTTCTAAAGCCAAGTCTAATGCTAATCATACGCCGTCATTATCTTCTTCCGTATTGCATCGCCAAATTTTCTAATTGTAATTTGTTTGAAATTTAAAATGTTCGTTACGTATTCGTGTAAGTTAGTAAATACGTCTAGCCGGTCTAAGCCTAACGAACTTAGCCGCCCGAGGCTAGTTAGGGTGGAAAAACACAACCCCAAAGTAATCCGATCCCTGTAACTGCCCGAGGCAAATTTTAATCACGGATTTGAAAACACGCCGCGCAGAAAGTTCGTCATCTCTGAAAAATGTCGAATGCATTATTTTCGCAGCGCAACAATTTTAAGCTTATATCGTGTAGGTACTTATTATATTTGAATTCGAAGCTGTGCTGTCGAGGCCTAAGGTCGTGATTACAATGATCGCGCAATCCAGAATCCCGCTCGCGTAAATTACCTAGTTGTACATTTTAAAACGCATTTACGATCGTTGCGAGACGGAGTTACGAGTAGCTGTGATTTTACATCACATCTGATCATTTCGGAAGGATGTTGTTTAAGCTTGATGTTTGGGTAAACTAGTCCTCAATAGGCAATCGATTTTTGTAAACATCTCCCTATTTTCTAAGAATATCAAAGTTTTGTAATGCAAAACAAGGCTTTTATTTTGACCATCTGTAGGGTCGAGTAATTTATTACTAATGAGCCGTTTGACCATTCATTCTTTGCCACACCTGCCTGGCTAGCGTGATCAGCCTTGCCTTGGTGTGGTTTCATAAGGCATTTGAATTTTTGATATCATGTCGAAAAAGGGTAAAACCATCCGTTATGCTGAGTGGACATGCAAACTTTTTGGTGTCGAACCATAGTAATGACGTTTACAGTGCAAGTGTTGTCAACATCACAAAACCGTAAATGAACACTGGTACCTACGCCCTCTAATCTTACGACGGATCTCTTTCCGCACGGACTATACTGATCTAGTTGAAACAGATTGTGAATCGCATATGCCCCGGTTATACGTAGATCATGACATACGATTATCTAGGTATAGTAATATAGAATGTGGCATTGGCGTGTAGGTTTATCTGGAATCTCCACAAAGCCCCTTACATTCTCCCCGATAACTACCCGCAGCTAACACTGATTGATTTCTGATGGAAATGTTTCCTGGCTTTCAATTTTTGGATGTGGCAGCTCGTAGTCGGCGACGTGAAGTCTGTAAAATAGGGCCGACTGTCAAATGCAGATTGGCGCGGAATATTCGTTATGTGGTATGTTGAATTTTAGAAAAGTTTTTGTGTATGCTGCGGCGTCAGTTATTTAATTTTAACTGAAGGTTTTAACCGGAGTTGCACGAGTGGCTGAGAATATACACAGATGTTGGTCGTCATTGACTTAGGGCATGTTTAAACATTGATTTGTGATTAGTGCGAGTCCATACAAAAGCTACTCGCACTTGCAGCAAATTATGAACTCGCACTAATCTATCACTAATCATTATCAAAGTGTAAACAGCTCATTACTCACGAAACCACTGTCGATGACAATGAAGTTAGGAAGTTGACATGACCCCCAATCTTGAAGTTTTTTTTTTAGTTAATTTTAATGACTAGGCATTAAGTTGTCATTGTCACCCGTTTTCGTCTTGACGTTTAATTTTGGTTTTGGGAAATCCTTTGTGGGGAGAAAGCAAGATAACCATGAATTTTACCGTTATAAAAACGTTGGAAAAACATTATGCTCTACATCTGTAGAATATAAGTTTGTAGCAATGAATTATGTACCTAATGATAGAATAGTATGTGGGCGAACTCTGGTCTAACCATGTCCAACTCTCACTAAAGTTTATGCGATTCAAAATTCAAACCGTGTGTACAGTCAGCGTCAGATAGTTAGTAGCAGCCAAGGTAGCCAAATATTTCGGTACACGTCTTTATTACTGTAAGAATAAGGGTGTGTTACGAAATATTTGGCTACTCTGGCTGCTACTAACTATGTGACGCTGACTGTACATATTATATCACTGATTCTATTATCTAACTCAATTATTTTTAGAAGCGATAAAAAGCAGGGACTAATTCATATCTTCCTCAATTCATACTTATTCGGTAAGTACCTATACCTATTCCAAAATTGTATTTAGGTAATGGTGCTGAAATGACAGAAGACTCGGTAAGAATTTAGAATACATAACTATGAAATTATAAGCGATATACCTACCGAAATTAAATACCCGTATTTATGTATGAAAAGAATACTGGTTTACGGTCCCTGATAAAAAGTGAAGACTCACAGATAAATTACAGACCAAATAATTTCTGCTCTGACTTCGATTCAGTACCTACTTCGCCAAGCCCATGTGGCTGTGCGGGAGAACATGTCCGCGTTTCCTTTCCTTTCCACTTTACTACATGTACCTACTGATTCCCGAGACCAAATGCGTTGATTATTTTATTACAGTAAAAACCCACGTGGGCCGATCATATTTGAGGAGTTCCGTCGATTCCTCGTATCACCTTTACACTTCATTAGTTGCTACTTCAACGGAATCATATCAGAAACTTTACTACGGTCGCTACGGTCCCTTGCAACAGAAAAAATCAAAAATCATAAGGCCGGCCAGAAATTTGGCAAGTAATATCGTTTACTACAACTACAGGGGAAAATCTAAAAACTATACAACGTGTTAACAAAAGAACGCAAAACCTGAAAACCGTTTGTTTTCACATTCTACTCTCGATTCTGAACAAACTGTTTTCAGGTTTTGATTTATTTTATTAACACGTTGTACAGTTACATTTGTAAGTACGGAACCCTCTGTGAGCGACTCGCACTTTTCAGGTTTTTTTGAAGTCGGTTTAAAATCATAGCTATGGACTAATCTTGAAATAAAGTCTATTCTTGATTTGTGTGAATTCGATCTAAACGAGATAGGTATAGATTGTTGGCAGTGAATGTGTCATTATGGTCACCATATATTTCGACATAATTTCGTGTCGTTAAACACAACGACTCTTTTGTGATGAACTCCTCTGTTCAGAACACTGTTTGAATTTAATAATTCTGTTTCGAGGTCAAAGTCATAAATGCTCGAGCTTTTAGATTCTGTATTTCAAAGAAATAGTGACAACATTGGCTAATTATAGTTCCTAGAGTTTGATTCATTTAATAGTAGATTATACACCAAGGGGATAAAGCACTGTTTTATGTCACGGGAGCGAATTGAATCCCGAACGTAACGAAGGACTCATAATTTAACTCCTGAGCGTAGCGAGGGAGTTATAAGTTAATTCCTGAGCGAAGCGAGGGAATTAAGACTGAGTCCTGAGTGCAGTGAGGGGTTCAACCGCCCAAGACTAAAACAGTCTTATCCCCGAGGTGTATACTCTACTTTTCACACCTTATGCGAGACAAAAAAACAGGCTCAGTAGATAAATAATGTTTATTTAGCAAATTAAAAGTACATAGTAACATTAGACACGTTAGTCCAATTATGGAAAGATAAGGTAATGTTTTTATTTGGTACGTGTATTGAGGTTGAGTTGTCTAATTTGATAAACTCAGGAGTCAAAACACTTTCATCACTCGACATTTTCAATATTATTTTTGAAATTAAATCTTCTATAGGCACCTACAAGAACTCGATTTGTTCGTCACGCGTGAACAAATGAAGGCGCGCGACGTTCCAAATTCGAAAGCACAAGCCGTGGTCCTAGATTCGAAATTCGAATTTCGAACACCGCGCTCCTCCGGACCGGGGTTCACACGGAGGCAAACTTCATTTATTTTGTCAAATCAAGTAGGCCATGGCCTAGGACAAATTGTGTTTAGCAAAATTAAACTTTAATATGCACATAGTAATAAGAATTATGAAAAGTGAAATCATATTATTAACCAGCGGGTTATAATGAAATTCAGTACAACATTATAACCCGGCTAATACCAAGGGATTTAATGTCTTGCTTTCGGTAGGGTTTACATGACCTATAATTCGGCATTGTCGAGCATGTGGTGTGAAAACATATTAACTTGCTGATCATGCTGTGTGCACTTGCCTTGGAGCTTGGATGTCATGCTAGTCCATAAGCAATTCATAACGAACCATTGTATCTCATAATGTATGATGTCTGTAAAGTGTACTTAATAAATAAATAAATAATCATTCGAGTTCGTGCGTAGATCATTTTGAGCACTAGAACTGCTTAGCAACTTCTGCTGCTGACTGTACTTATAAAGCCATGCTTGGTTAGGTTAGGTAAATTGCTTTTTTGAGGTTAGATATGAGGATATCACGTATCATTTGTGGTATATTGAATTTTAAAAAAATCAGCCATATCGTGTCTGGAGGAGCCCAAACTTGGTATGTTTCGAAAATTATTTTTGTTTTAATTAAAAAAATATGGCTAAAATGTAATGATATGGCATATTTTTAGAATCGCCTCAAAAGGCCCTTTCATATGATACTACACACGATAGGTTTCTAAAATTTTTTTTTTCCATACATAAAGAAAAATGTTTCGGCACTCCGCCCCTAAGGGAATTTTTTATGGAACTGCGGCTCAAAAAAATTGTTTTGACCTCTAGTATGCGTGTGCCAAACGGCTAAACTGTACATCGATTTGCGGTTTTCTTATGAAATTGGGCTTGTGGGGCTTCCACTATATATTGTAGTTTGATACCCGCTATATACGCAGGCTCGTCTGCGTGCTAGAAACTAGAAACATCGCCAGGAACCCGACTCGTTGTACTAATCCTAGAAACATGAATAATGGAGCTGCTTTTTTATGATCTTGAATCACTTCCACATCCGACCCCAATGCTCGCGTCACATATGAGTGATGCATCATATTGATAACATTATTCTACGTCTTATTTGTTTTATACTAAGCAGCAGCTCTAGCAGCGGTATAAATAAATACTGACGAATGAGAGGTATCAGATTTTATACAGCAATAATGTGTTTTCCTCCACTGATTTGCTTTTATTATCTGTGTTCAATTGTTATACTACCCACTCGTAAAAGCAACTGGATAAAAAATCGTGATATTAAATATAATGTCTAATCTATTAATAGCAACAAAACAGGCTTTATGTTGTACCAATACGTGAGTGGCTACTGTTTGAAATACAATACGCGACCTTTCCTTAATAAGTACCTAATACTCGGAATACTTATATAGTAAACGTGAACAATAGTTTATTCACTAATGTATGAGAACGTTGCAAAAATTGTACTTACGAAGTGATACATACAGGGCGGATGTTTACCATGAACCTTAAAGAAAATATAATGTTATATAAGGGCCGTAGAATCGAATAGTATTGATTACACAAATACAGCAAACAAAACAATACATTTAAATGATAACGCCAACCCTAATTCATTTGATGAACTCTAACTTGGAAACGGTCAGAAATATTAACATAGTTTATTTGGAAAATTTTAAGCACTAACTCCAAACTATCCTCTTGCGGTGAAGTCCATCGTTCGGTTTCACGCTGTATATGAAGCCGACTACATGAGTTATGTATAACCAACGTATATCAAAAGTCCAGGGGAAAACCATGACAATCAAGTTCATGTGAAGATTAAATAAATAAATATTAGGTGACAATCTTACACAAATCGACCTAGTCCCAAACTAAGCAAAGCTGCTATGGATTACTAGACGACGATAAACATACTTATATAGACAACTAAATACTCAAATACATAGAAAACATCCATGACTCAGGAACAAATATTCATGCTCATCACACTAGTAAATGCCCTTACCGGGATTCGAACCCAGGACCTCTTGCTTCGTAAGCAGGGTCACTACCAACTAGGCTAAAGCGGTCGTCAAGATTAAAAACTGCCCTTTTTAAAATACGCGTAATGTAACTGTTCTATACAAATTAATGAAAAAAGAAATGGGCATACATAACTTTCCTGACTCTTCCCAGACTCTGTATCTCGTTAGTATACTTGGCGTAGTTAGGATAACCAGAGATTAGTTCGAAGATTGCGAACGCTGTCTCTCGACATCTCCAACATTAAACATTTATGTAGGTATACATGTATATACAGATAGCTCGGGTCCCGAAAAATAACATGTAACAACAGTTTTGCCCGTGGATGTAGGGATACAGACATATAGACAGTACTTCTGTTTAAAAAAAACAAGTGCTGCACAGCAAATAGAGTTCTTCAGACATGATTTAAGGTATAAAAATGTATCCGCATCGTTTCCTAAACAGGTTTTGAAATACTTATAATATAACACAATTTCAGAACTCCAAGAGTAGTACCGTTGGTATGAAATGCAGTAATGTTGTTTTCAGGATTTGGCAACGACGCGGTTAGCTTGTAGGTGGCCGATATTTTGGGTGGAACAGAAAAACAAGCGAGTCCTCGCCCACTCCAACTGACTAAGCCGGCATTCCGTGTATATAGGCTACCACTACCAAACACCTAACCTATATTAAAAATAGGAATTACCTGCTGCTAGTCGTTAAGAGTACATTTGAGAGTGTGGCAGTGGGTGGTCTGCAGACACCTGTGTTATGCTTCATGTAATAATAGGCAACGACAATGAATAATACGTAACTGGCGACGACTAAACTTTTGTGCAAAAAGTACCTATTCATCTCCAGATGGTTTGATCGAGCTCTAACACTACAGGTTAATAAAATTGGTAGATAGTTGAGGAGTTCATAATGTCTGCCTACCTTCACCTTCTTCAGAACAGCTTAAGGTTCCATACGAACCGTTATTTGACATTCGCAGGTAAACTGAGTGATACTTTATTAAATTTTAGGAAGAAACTTTCATAATTTGGCTTTCCATTGCGCGTAATTCCCCCTTTCTTAGAATAAACTTGTATAACTTTTGACGACCGGTTAGCCTAGTGGGTAGTGACTCTGCCTACGAAGCTGAAGGTCCTGGGTTCGAATCCCGGTAAGGGCAAATTTTTGTGTGATGAGCATGAATATTTGTTTCTGAGTCATGGATGTTTTCTATCTACCTATCTATTCATATGTATTATATATATCGTCGTCTAGTACCCTTAATTCAAGCTTTACTGAGCATACTATGGGACTAGGTCGATTTGTGTAAGATTGTCCCCTTATATTTATTTACTTACCCTAAACTTTGCAAAGTATGTCAAAAATCTTGCGTTCTAGTCTTGTTTGCGCTGTATAAAGCGCAAAAAACCGCTTTAGAAAAAAATGCAAAAAGCTAACCAAAAAATGTGTGCATTTTTAGATACTCTATCAATTTTAGGGTTAAAAAAAACTTTCCTAAAGTCCCGCCGTTAGCCTGCGAATTTCAAATAACGTTTTGTATGGAAAGCGAACCACGTTCATGGTACCACTTAATTGTCAAATTTCTACTTACACACACACTATCTAACATCTATCTACTTACACACGAACATATATATGATAATTAATAACTATTATGCGAACCCATGCGAAGTGTTGTGCCCTTGGGCACTTTGCATTCAGTATTCTACAATTTCAATGATTGTTTGATTTCTGACCGTATCAATACGACCGACAATCATCAAATCATCATACATATTTTGACTTCCATCATCTAAAAGTTCAAACCACCTACTAGTGCAGAGGAGTGGGGTTGAGTCTCAATCTCTTCCCATACCATATTTTAATTTTTCCTTGAGAATCGAGAACATACCTGAATGGTACCTAAGGAAAACTATGTAGTTTTTAACTTCCGCAAATAAATTACAGCATATTCTGAACAATTCCACGGCGAAGACGCAATGCGGCAAGGTTCGATGGCGGTCTGCACAGCAACGTAGCTAGGCTCGATACGGGCAGGTAATAGCCGTTTCCGACAACCGGTAAACTGCAAAGAGCTTCGTTTCCAGGAATTAACAGATATCAAGCAATATAGCTCCAAGAGGACAGCAAGAGGTACTTTAAAAAATCGGATACACATTTTCTCCGGTAAATAAAGTAGAGGAGAAACTTAACTTATTCATGCGCTTTCATAAGGTTTCCGCGACGTAATGGAAAATGTACAGCATCTTATATTAAAAAAACCTTGCCTTAACTCTTAACTATTATTGCAGTAGTAAGAACTTAGAATTGATTGCAGGGAATATGCCACGAGTACCTATATTCTTATAAATATGTAACTACACTACAAAATATGTTGTGGTTCTTTTGGAATTATTTTCTTGTAAGAGAAATTCTAAGGCAGGGTCCATGCTAACGGAATAACCAACAAAGAGGATCAAATTCTCAAACATAAGCCACAGTCTGTACAAAACCAGTCGTCGCTTCAAATCACGTCTGTCTAACCTTTCTATTATGTGAATGCGAGATGGCTATTCTTGAGTGTTTTTTGACAATAAAGATTCACATAGGTAATCATCTCACTACCTATTATTTATTTTCTATGTGGGGTAAAACTTTTACAGCGTTTAAGCTTCACAACGCTCACAACCTCTGAACAAGCCGCGCCAAAATCGGTTCAGGAATGTCGAAAATGTAGCGTTTAAAATTAGTTGATACCCAAACGGATGAAAAGCCAACACGACTCACCTTATCCGAAAGGAACGATGGTCAAAATTCAACGTTGGAACACCTCACCCCGCGGCGCCAACCCAAACGACCCTAAAAATATGAATACAATTTTCGCCGTATTCGTATTACAAAGGAATAAAGTGCAAAAGTGTTAACATATTTTTGACGTCGACTGTACCTATCTAGTGAACTAGTTGCCTGGCCCGACTTCGTATGATTAGTTTTCCGTTTTCCCGTAGGAATGAAGCATTTAACACTAATGTTAAAAAGAGGAAAGATTTGATGTATTTATCCGATGGCTGATCCGACCACGGGCAAGCGAAAACACGTGGCGCACCCGGAAATGTATGTACTTACAAAATGGTGCGTCAATCTATCTGTCATAGAGATACACGGCGCGTCGATGAAAGCCCCTTAACGGTGTTTAATATTATTGGAATAGCTGTATGGCCTGTAACACCAACAAACATGCGACAAAGCGTTACGTTCGAGGTCGACGGGGATAAACCGATGAAATAACCTTGGAGCACACTTCTTTAGTTCCATGAAACATGATGCGCGCTGGATCTGGAGTGGTCAGAATAGCCCATCTTATTAACACGCTGCCCACGTACAAACTCGCGCATCGCTGAAATTCAGTATATTTACCTACCTGTGCACCGTTACTAAAATAACTCTCCAAATCATCTCTTGTTACCGACCATTGTAAAGCTAGGTATGACCAATTTTTTTTGCATAGCTTGGCACCGACCGCGCAGACTTTATGAGTAAATATTACTAAACATAGAATTTGTGATGTCTTGGCCGGACACCCTGGGCAGCGGCCAATGACTGTCTCATCTAGGTAAATCGGCCATGATAAAATGTCATAGAAAACACAGTTCACAGTGTGACATATTCCCTTTTGTTATGAAACAGCAGTAAATTAGTCTGTTTTCGGCAGTATGCAACATATTTACGATGATCGATCTATGAGTCACATATGTATATATGTGTCATTGTGTACTAATTAAAAATGACTCATTTATTAAAGAAAGTAATCGGCACTGCGGAATACCTACAAGAAAGAACTTAATCAGCTTATAAAGTGACGACACGCATTTATCATTTCACTGTTCTAATCACATTTTCATTATTAAGGTAATCGGTTTTCGCTGGCGCCAACTTGGCAATATCTTAGTTCAGCTAACTAGTGTAAAAAACTGACAGACAGCCTTATTTCTATCTAATTATAGTATTAAAATGGATTTTCTTGCTATTATAGTTCGCAGTCATTGAGTGAATTAAGTACAATACATGTACCTATACAAGTGAAATCTTTATGGCTTCTGTAAGAATGAAATATTTTAATACTCGTAGTACATAATGATGATGTTGTACAGTCACCTGCATCAATATCTGACTTTACAAAGGACGCGAAAATATCTGAAACTCCCTTATATTTAGCTCTACAGTCCGTTTTTTTAGGATTAGAAATACGGTAGACAAAGCAGCAGTCGTCGTCAACCTTTTGTGCTTGGGACAAATATTAGATGTTACCTGGAAATTCATCCTTGCTGCAAAGTTAACACCAAATTGTAAAATGTTGACCACCATACGTTTCTCATTGTTGTTTATGGACTCTGTTTCTGTCTCTTTGCTTTTGGTGACGGCAAAACGTTCGGGGGAGAACGAGTCGGTCTTTTTTGCAAGCCACTTGGGCCTGCCTATAGTTGGTTCATCGCAGTCCGCTTGCCACCACACACAGCGAAATATAAAATCTTAATATTGATTAACAAATGGATACTCCAAGTCTCGTAATCTGAATTCAACAATTTATTGATTACCCAGAAAACAAGAAAAAGAACGTGATACGATTGACACTTGACAATGTCGACAGCGAATAAAACGAACCGATCGTTTCAAAGCTCTTTTTCTTTAGGTTTTTTATAATGCAACCTTTGTATAACGAAATTTAAAATAACAGAGTGAAGCAATAAATATTTCCAAAATAAATTTAATGTAAGTATAATTTAGGTACTTATAAAAGTAACGAAAACACTTCTATCATTTTTATTGGCTGTTTGAGATACTTTGACAGTTGTGTGGCATAAAGTGACTTATATAAACTCGTAAATCGTAAAGTGAATTATTAAATCATTTTCTATCATAATTATCTGAGTACAACCAACCTTGTACCCACCGCTCTTCTTGCAATAAGCACCTTAAAATATTATCGCAATTCAATATGGCGTATAAAAATTCTTAAGTAATTCATGGTTCCATCGGAAGACCAGCGCTGGCCACCAGGCCAGCACAATGCTGAGGTGGAACCATTTCGTGGCAATTTGTCTACCATTCTGTTTTTTGATTTATGTACATGTATGTGCTGTTGCCATGAATAAATATAATTCTATTCTATTCTATGTTGTGGTTCCTCTGGTCCCAGCTACTTTCATCATTCTATAAATTCTCACAACACAACACAGTTTCGAGGAATCTCGACGTCGCCGTCGGTGAAACTTAGAATTAGCTTCGGTAAACATCCGGGAAATCTTAATTAATCAACAGATGCAAGATGTCTCACCTTAAGTTACATATACCTGTAAAGGCGTAAAAAGTGGTTTAAAACAGTCTGTTTAAAACGAAAAAAGCAGTTTAAAGTGCACCATTAATTAATACCACGCAGTAATATCGTAGTTTAGAAGTTAACATTTGATCGATATGTGAAATTAATCTCGCTGTCGAATGAAAAGGGCATTGAGCACTGACAAATAGGCAGTAGCGATACTTACTAGGTGAGGGGATCTGCACTGGTAGCATTATTGCAATTTACGTCCGACCGTACATGGGTAAGGACCAAATTCTTGGCCAGTAGTTAGCGTCGTTAATTGGTAGTAGTTAAAAAGTTCCGTTGTGACACGAAAATTAACCATAGAAAATGTATGGCTAATTTTCGTGTCATAACGGAACTTTTCAACTACTATCAATTAATTTTCCTGAAAAAAGAGGAAAAATATTATTCAAAAACATTATCAATATTTTAATTATTGTTTTGGTTAATTTACAGGAGCTCTTCAAGAATAATAAATAAATCACACAAAAAACATAATGGATGTGTCATTTATTTTTATACATTTATTTCCCGATGGAAATTTTGGTGGATTCTTGGATAAGGCATCTTAGAGTAACATTTGAAAGTTAAACAAACAAAAAAAAAGCTGTGATAAATTAATGTTTGAAAAAAACGTAATTTTCCTGGGGTATAATTCAAATGCACCAAAACAACATTAAGATGGAATCCTTAAAGAAAACAGCGACCCTCACATGAATGTTTCTCATTCCATTATTGAAATATTTACTAAATGGAAAGCTAATTTTGTCCCTGTCCGGAAAAGTCTGCGTCTCATATCATGGGTACATACCCTTTGTAAATTAGAGATAATTAATTGCTAGCTCGGCTAAATTATCTTCCCTCGAGAAAACTTATTAAATTGCAATATTACGTTGGCAACTCCCATATGTGCTTGTTTGCGAGTTACTACTATGGGCAGAGAAAAGAACGAGAATAGGTAAAACTGATATCGACTTGACGAATATGATCTTTCGATTTTAAAGTTTAGATTAGTTAAGTAGTAAGTTGCGATTCTCCGATCCGAGTCGTTTTGCGTGACTTCAGTCAACGAATTTATTCCAATATTTTGATATGTGCAATATTCAATAACAGCCCCAATTATAAGCAACACAACCTTGCAGTTTCTGAGATATTCGAGTTTTTACACACTGAAATTTACACATGCAACGAAATTTATGAAATGCTAAGTAGGTACCACCGAATTCAAAAATACTGCAACAAAATTTATAAGACGTTTTATGTCCTATTATAATAGTTCTGCTCATATCTATTAAATAATTGTGAATACTTCATTAGGTATTTAAAAATGTTCAATGTTTTCATAAAATGCTAGATTTTTTCAATACATAGAAAACGGATCCGAGAGGGGCTGTGAAAAACAGAGTTTACTTTCAAGATCTCTGAAAGCACGGTCAATGGGGCGTCTCCAGTATGGCAGTGGAATTCGCAAAACAGGGCGTTAGACCCAATTCACTTCTGTTTGTGTCTAGTAAACAATGCGATTGTCGTTTAATGTTAGTGGTAAACAAAGCGATTGTCTTTCATACTACTAGACTACTTTAACAAGAGTGGCTATTCGGTAAAGTATTGTTTGTGGAACGTGGCTATTGGAGCTAAACAAATTGCTTTGGTGCACTGACGGGTCTTAAGATAAGATCTGGTCTAGAGAAAGAATCGGCACTATAGTTGATACGATCTAGGGGTCTGTGCTGAGCTCTAAAATAGACATTGCTTGGTGAAGTCTCTCACCCTGAGGGTAAATGCTGTATTAGCCGGCGCAGTACTTGCTAATGCAGCTATCTAGCTTACGGGCCAGATTTATTATTTGCTTAGTGTATATTTACCTAGCTAGCACGAGTGTGCTTAAGTTTCATGTTCCTTTCCGCAATCTTTTTCCTACTGATATTTAATATAACTCATTTGTGTTATACATGGTATAAATTGATTAGAATAATTACATATTCGTCTAATATGTTTTGTGTAAATTATTCTAGTAAAGTAGTATTTTATAGTAGGTACTTACCAAATTAGACAAAACTAGCGGCGCACGCGGCTTCGCCCGAGTATTGCAAAGAACGCAGGATAAAATATAGCCTATAACCATCCCGAAACTCCATTCTACATAAAATTATAAACTTTCAAAGTATTCAAAGCTACAATCTCACGGACTTACCCTCTTTAAAATATTAGTAAAGATATATGCGTGATTACGCCTGCAACATGTATTTTTTTACACCTCAACCTATAGGGTTCGATTTATGGATTTTATCTCGGGAACGAGTGTTACTAGTAAATGGATGTTAGCGAAAAGAGCTGTGTAATAGTTATTTGTTATGCAAGGCTGCAAAGTTGTTGTTTGGCGCAAGTGCTTAGTATTGAAAGCCGAGTTAGCGAAGGATTGTAAAATTGAACCATGAGCGAAGCGAATGGTTCAAAAGTACAATCCTGAGCATAGCGAGGCTTTCAAGGCACGAGACGCCAAACAATTTTGCTGCCGAGCGAAACACACAATTTTTCACCTCACCACCGCGAGGAAAATTGTAGGTAAGTAAATGTAATGGAAGTAATTTGGACCTTATACTCATTTTCAATAAAGGTTTGTTTACATCTCATCAAGATCTAGCATTATTTGATAATTATCAAATGTAACATAAATATTTTTGCATCTTTAAATAACCTCACGCTTACCTACATTAAAAAAGTCAAAGTATTGTAGGGAACTCACGGTTTAAACTAAGACTCAAATACGCTTATTTCACTTTTTCCGCTAACTTAGCAGGCATCAAAATTCATATATGTATATATTCTGCACTAAAATCTATAAATAACCACCATTATTTTGGTTTTACTGTCTGTGGCTTTAGAACAAAACAAAATTAAATGTATATGAGATTTTTCTTAAATTAACTTTTCAAACGGTGCGTTCCAAATTTGGAAAAAGCGAAATTTTTAGAAAAATAAAACGACATTTTAAAATTATTTATTTCAATTTTATCCTTATAAGTCAGTCTAAATGTTAATATTTCGTATGTACCTACTTAATTAAGAGAGAATAAGTATTATTAATTTTATTTTATCAAAATAATAACAATTTATTACTGGCATAACACCATCAGTTTCTGAATGCACCTCTCATTCTGTATAGAAAAAAGTTGGGTCTCGCGATCGACCGTCACAAGACCGTCACGTTCCAAATTCAAAAACTCTTTCCACGCTAGCGGATAAAATGGACTTTTGGGCGCAGATTTTGAGCGATAAAGCAAGCCTTTTCGAGCCGGTGAGGTGAAAATGACATTTCATGGGTCCAACGTGTCGCGCGGTGCATGTCTCGAGCGATATCCGGCAACGTTACGGAATTTCGCCCGACGTCGCTGGCGACACTTGTTGCGAGACATCTGTCGCCTAGTAGATGAAAGACCCGAAAGTAACGAGAATTACAAAGTCAGTTCCGGGACTAAACGGAGCTCAGATTTTTTGAAAGTCTCGGAAATTCCCTGACCTTGCTTCTTTTTGCAGACCTTGTTCAAGTCAACAACGTAGAAAAATAAACCTTTCGCCTCTATTATTTGTAGAGTACATTTTGTTGTTTACCACTGTTCAACTCTATTTTGTTTTAGGTTCAAAAGAGGTAGTTAATTTACGGCACTAGGAACTCGCTACATGAACTGCATAGGTAGTATCAGTTCCGCAGTGTCCACAAGGCGGTGAGAAACTTTAAGTAAAGCCTCTTCGTTCGACAACAAACCACTGCGGCCGACCCTACATATTAACATTGTGGACATCTAAATCGTACCTTCTGTTATTTAAGGCCTGTTACACTGGCGCGGCCTGCGGTGGCGGACAATAGTAAATTTGACAGCGGCGGACAAGTTTACTATTGTCCGCCGCGGCCAGGCCGCGCCAGTGATGCAGACTTAACGTTTAAAGAAAGTAACTGACACCTAAAACGTTCCAAATTATACCTATTAGGTACTTTAATTTGAACTTTAATGCCTATTTGAAATACGAGGATTGTACAATAAACATTAGATTTCATATTCTCTTTTGATATGTACTGTATTGTATAACTTTATATTGAGCATTTCTAACTAAGCGTGCTCATATAGAAGCCAACCAACATAATACATTTTCATACGTCATCACTCAAAGTCCCAGCCAGTTGTCAACGGAGATATGCGATTTTCGTACACAATATATCGGTACCGTACAAAAAAAAAACAACGTGTACAAAGTGCCAGTTTTTAATGCTAGGCTTGCAGCACGTACAACAAACACCACACCGAAATCAATGGAATATTCACAAATAGATCCACTAGGCATGGTGCAATTTTTTTTTAAGTTGGGGAAATTTATGCGTTTGACGAAACTGGACTACCGTCTAAAACCACCAACGACATCCGGCTCCGACTTGTAATGGGGTGCGTCGTAGGATCGCTCTTTGGCATTCAACGCGTAAGTCCCGGCGGGCGGCCCACAGTAGCAGGCCGCAGACAATACAAGGCATGGTGCAAGTAGTGCGGAGGCCGTATGACAATTTAGCAAACCCTGACAGTATACTAATTGTCAAAGTACCTACATATCGATGTTTTTCCGATGACGGCCTCGTCCTGTTACACCATATTGTGAAACAAATACTAAATAAAAGTCAACGTCGCAAACAATTACTCAGATCCAAAATAAGCTTCGCGCCCGAAGCGAATGTTTGTTATAATGTTTTTGAACGCAGATATTTAAAATGACACTAAACATACAATTTCATTTGCAAAATAAAATATTCAGTCCAAACGATACCTTTATTACATCTGCGTGATAAATTGATAATATATCGAACTTACTATAGTGCGTTTTTTATGCATTACAAAGCAGGATAAAGCACGAAGCACGAGGTCTTTTATATAAGACACTTTATGCCACAGAACTGTCAAAGTATCTCAAACAGCCATTACAAAAGACTTACATTATTGTTGTCGACCCTAAAATGATAGAAGTGTTTACATTATTCATATCTAAATAATACTTACAACAATATATTTATTTTGAAACTATTTATTTATTGACTCTGTTATTTTGAATTTCGTTATTCAGTTCTGGAAAGGTTGCATAATAAAAAACCTAAAGAAGAAGAGGTTTGAAACGATCGATTCGTTTTTTTCGCTGTCAACATTTCAAAAATTGACAATCGACTCTCACGTTCTTTTTCTTGTTTTCTTGGTAATCAACAAATTGTTGAATTCAGATTACGAGATTATTACACGAGTATCTATTTGTTAATTAATATCAAGATTTTATTTTTCGCTGTGTGTGGTGGCGTGCGGATTGCGATTGACCAACCAGAGGTAGGCTTGCAAAAATGACCGACTCGTTCTCCCCTGAACTGAACGTTTTGCCTTCACCTCAGAAACAAAATCCATTAACAACAAATGAGAAACATAGTGGTGAACATTTACAAGTTGGTGTGTGAACGTGTGTGACGACGACTGCTTCTTTGTTTACCGTATTTCTAATCCTAAAAAAACGGACTATATGTATAAATGTAACATATGAAATACTTACACTGGATAAAAATTTATAGTGTAAGTACCTTTCTCAAATTGAAGAGTTACCACGTAGGTTTATATTTTATTTAGTAGATACCCTACTTTGGGCCATTGGACATGAACAGTATTGTCACTTACTTCGTCGTTACGTTACTTCTCTCGATTTTCGGCATATTAAGCTGAATATTAAAAGTTTGCCGCTATACCACCGGAGTACGTAAACGGTACTTGACATACCGATGCGTTTCGTTATAGCTTTACTTTTTAACATTTAGTGGCCGTACATTCATGTACATGTAGTACGGTCAACAAATCTCATTTAGCTACATATTGCCGCTTGAATTCGTTAGTCTTTATCTGTCATTTTGACATTTATGTTAGTAGGAAAGGGACAAAACACACACAACACAAGTTTTTAGTTGTATATGAATATGGGGTCACTCCCTTAGAAGCTAGAGGTCGATTAGTGAAACACGGTTGTCCTCTATCCCGAAATACATTCTCCATCATCATTTTCCGATGGCGTGTTTCTCTGAAATAAAGTGATTTGATTACATACACACAATCTACCGAGTACACTTGCTAACTAAACCAACGTTCTGAAATATGTATATATATATATATATATATATAGCTATACCTACACATACGGCTAAATGCAGTACGTGACATCACACAGGGCTGTAAAATCGTATCTAAATTAGTTCATCGCTCAACGTGTCCATAAGAGAGCATAGTCACAGCATAAATAGAAAGAAGTAGGGTATCTCCAGCCCTTTATGAGTTACAGTCAGTCATCTACTGCGCAGTGTTGACGTTCCTAACATTCGACGGCTCCGAGAGACAGAGACAGATCCCTTTTCCAACAGTATAGGCGGGTTCTCCATATAGTAACCGAATCATTATAGGTATATTTTATTCGAGCAGGGGATCCTATCGGTGAAAATAGGGTAACAAGTTTATCACTCTCTAATAAGATCAGAGTGATACCTCTCTATAAAATTTTAGTGGCTGAATCTAGATCAGGCAGTAATTTTTTTATTTTTTATTCAACCGACGAAATAATGGATGGCCAATACATTTCGACCGAGCTCTTGGAGCTTTGACAGATTTAGCTTCCACATTCTGGACGGTGATAAAATAACCACCTGTATTTGCTTACATTGCTTACGTATGAGGCGTACATCGAGGGGAAACTACCCGTTTGACTCTGCCACAATAATCCCGGTGCGATCATTCATGCGTGCGCATGAGCATGACGCATGTTCGCGCGTTTATTTTAGGCCAAATGCAGGAGCGAGCTTCGTGAGTTATGCACGTCAGCAATGCAGCACCGAGGTTATTATTGGCCTAACGATGTGATGAGGACATCTTCACGCCCGTGGAAATCAGCTCCACATACTTCGATAAATACGCGCCCACGGAACTTAAGTGGCGTGATAAAATAATGGCGCCATTTGAGGCAATGGAAGACAATACAATACAAATATCATTGTTTCTTGGAATACTAATTTAATGAAGTTGAAAAATTCGAAATAGGTACCTATATTCAATGTGAAGAAATGTAGGGACATTGTCCTTTGACACAGCGGTGCCTCTCGGAAAAGTTGCCACGGCACGGCGCGCCGGTAGGATGTGTATTCCCAAGCAACATTTCCTTGCGACATACGATTTCAAGGTGGAATGAAAAGAAGGTCCTGTGTTCGGTAGTTGTAAACTTTTCACTACCTATGATGAAAACGTGGCGGATTTTCTGGTAAACGCCCAACGTGCTTGATCAAACTTCCCATTTCGGCAAACTGGAAATATCCGAGTTAGATTAAAACTTTTCAAAGGCCGAGGTGGAGTTACAAAGCACTTCTAAAGCCACCCTAACTCTGGTTAGTTAAGAGTTTATTTTATTTCTTCGAGACGTTTATGATGAATTATTGGGCGGACGTTGATTATTAGGTTTCGCACTGATGAAATTTTTAAGCCATTAGAAAAAATATAAAGCAAATTCTTCTTGTATATGTAGTTGCTTTATCTATTGAAATTCCACGACTCGATATTGATATAGGTATTTCCAATAACGACATATAAAGACGTCCTCGAACGTATTAGAAAATTTTCAATAACTGGCAACATTAGCTTAACAAATGTCAAAGTCAAATTGTTACGTACCAGATTTGCGGTTAGGTACTTTCGTCACATCGTTGTGTCAAAGTCAATTACTATTATCTATATTGTAAATATCGGCAACAGTAGTATTATACTAACTTTAATTTAAAACCAAAACGGTTATTAATATCTCGAGTTCTAAATAACGTAGAATCACAAACTTATTGTCTGAATATACATATTTGGGGTCAAGGAATTCAACGAGATATTTTTTAGAGTCGAATTCTCAAAGGATATCAAACGGAACCCTGTTCCTAAGCAGCTTCCGCTGTCCACCCGGCTGTCTGCGTATCAGCAATAGCAAATCAAATTTTTTACAGAAGTTGTTTTTCTACTGCTGCTTTAATAGTTATACGAGTACAGTCATGAAAATAAAATTAGACAGTGCTCCCATACATGCATGAAACGTAATTTTATTGCCCGCCCAAAACAATCGGTATATCTCTAGAACCGTAATATGTACATAGACACTTGAAATTGCCGCAGATTATGTATTAAGTACTAACAAGTTATAAAAATATCATGTTAATAATTGTTTTTCTAACATAACACCAAACTGAGAACAAAGATGTTTTACATGTATTATGCAGTGTTATATCGGTAAAATACCTATCTACTCGTAGTTGAATTCCCTGACCCCAAATATGTATATTTAGAGACCAAGTTTGAGATTATAAGTGTCTTAGAACTCGAGATTAAATCGGCTGCCAAAAAAAACATTGCCGACGGAGGAGTTGGTTCCTATCAAAAACTTAATGCTATGGACCTAACAAGTGCCTGAAAAAAAAATTGGTGCTTTTGTCTAGCGTGTCCACATTTACGAGAATTTGTTCGAGCACTCTGCCCCACTTACGTATTAGGCTGAGACATAGAGAAGGACTTCAGAGTAGGTGCGATAAGTATCCATATTTTTTAATGTAATTAACTTTTAGGAACAAAGCAAAACCTAATACTTAGCTTTACCTTTACTGACAATGTAGGTACTGAAAGCTGTCATTAAAAAATTGGAAAAAATAATTCATTATTTTAAATTTTTCTTCGTACATAAATATAAAAAAAGGGGGAATTACTAATTGCGGGAATACTAAAATGACGAACGATCATATGTAATATTTATCATATCATCTTGTGTACGTACTAAGTATCCTACTATCCTACTAATATTATAAATGCGAAAGTTTGGATGTTTGGGTGTTTAGATGTTTGGATGTTTGTTACTCAATCACGCTTCAACGGCTCAACCGATTTGGATGAAATTTTGCACGAAGATAGTTTATAGCCTGGATTAAAATATAGGATAGTTTTTATCCCTTATCCACGCAGACGAAGTCGCGGGCGGAAGCTAGTATCACTTATAACTAAAGCAGCATGAAATATAGAAATGTAGCGAAACGTACATGTTTTTTAGACTCTCCAGGAAACAATTGTATCCGTTAACTTTTAACGATTAGTTAGGTACTCATACAAGTGTAGAGCAAGCTGAAATTTGTGATGGTTAGAAATGTACACAGCCGTAAGATATATTCGTGAAGCGCAATAAATAATGTGCACTTGTTATATTAAATAAATCTATTTTTGAAAACTAGTTCATGAATCTGGTTTCAGTACGCAGCTGTCACTGCCCGTATCCACGCGGGTAATTCAAATCAGTGTGTGCATGAATGTCAGGCGGCTAATTAACACACAGCTTTACATACTACTATACATATTTACTATAAAAAAAACATACGAAGAGTAATCCAAACTCTTACTTTTGAACACATTCCGTGTAAGATAAACATAAGTCACCAGCGTGCGAGTGGTGAAGGCTCGCAGGGGCAGGAGTGGTGCTTGGGATTCGCGATTACGGGATCTCGAAGGCATGCAAAACTTGCGCGGCAATAGCGCACTGCAAGCTGTGGAGGGCGAGGGAGGAGAGAGTGGCCGCTGGAGCTCGGGGCGGTGTTGGGAGTGGGGCGCGGGACCGCTCGTCTCGAAATAACCCGGCGTATTTCGGTCGCGCCGCCCCCCGCGCCGGAACAGCGGCGCCCGCGCACCGCTCGACGGCTCCGCACTATCCGCTAACTATTCGCAATCGACCGACGTCTTGGATGTTGGACTTGGGTTATAATGACTTGACTTCTGCTAAATGAACCCGTGGACTAGTATAAGTTTATTGCAGTGGCGTATTTATTAGACGGGCTCGTACCGAAGGTTTATCGAGGACACTAGTGAGAGTTTAGTGCGTGTGCTGCTGTGGCGGCGTGATGGAGAAGTCGAGATGGTCGGAGCAACGCTCCGAGCAGCGCTCCGAACAGCGCTCCCAGCACTCGGAGCGGCACGAGCAGAGTATGCAGAGCGTGCAGCAAGAGGAGCGCGTGCAGCGCACGGAGCACCACTACACGCGCCAGATGCTCTCGCAGCAACGAGGTCAGTTCGCAGCCGACCTCACCCTCCCCTACTAAAATATCTCAGCTGTAACTAGAGCTTTGCATTGCGAAATGTTAGTCCCATCATCCTCATACATAAGTGTGTAGAGTGACCGTCGCCACCGGCCCGCGCGGCGAGCGGCCAGCGAGTGTCTTTGGTTTCCTGGTGCCTAACTTTATTTGTGCATAGCGCTTTCCTCGCGGATAGCGCTGCTATTCTGGGGCGCGTGGGCGCGCGCCGCGCCGCCGCTGGGACACAGGAATGCGCTCCCGGGCGCGACCACACTTTTCACACTTGTTTTTCTTGTTACTTCGAACCGTCACACTGTAACGCTCGGTGCAACATGCACTGACATCGATGCGAATTGCAATGTAAACATGAGGGATGACGAGTGAACTGAACCCGAATCCGAGCAGGCTGCGATGCTGATGCGACCCCAATCCAATTTTTATGCAACATTAAAATCTCAAGCGGCCGGCTGGTGTTATTGGGGCGTCAGGTCACTCGTCTCAGCATTAAGGCTGCAGTGCGAAATCTCGTTGAGAACTTGTTTACTTATAAGGCGTAAAGTAGACTCCTTATATGGCTTCAGTACAAATATGTTACCTTTCAAGGATAAATTTTTCATAATATGGCAGTATTAAAACCGAGAAACCGGGTCAAACGAAAGCGTAAGACACGAGTTGATATCACGTACAACTTTTTTGTCCGTTCATTCATCTACTTTACATTACCGACAGTCGGTACAGTGCGTGCGGTGCGGGACGCTTTATAAAAATGGCTGATGGATCCGACGCAATCTAACGCAGCATCATGAATATGCAACGTCTCCAGTTTTTGTCTCGTTATAAATGAAAATATGAAATCAAGCAATCTTGCGTGCTTCACGTACCAAGGCATCGACGTAAAAAGCACAACAAACAGTGACGCGGCGCGGCAGAGAAAACGTTTTTGCTGTGGAGGCATGCAAGAAGTTGAGCGATACCCATTGGGATTAACCAGCGCTTGTTAAACCCCGATTAGTAGGGATGCATCGCAGCACAAGCATTATGAATCTCCAACCACTCACTATCGAGATTCGAGGAACGCGAGTCATCTTCGACAAATTTCATAATGAGACCAGTCACTGGCATTGCATACCTACAATGCTTATTATATATGATTGATGCTAGTTACTAGCGGTGCTCTCACTTAATTCTTCGCATACGATCGTGCGTATACCCAACAATTCGTAATTTAGCCGCATACTTAATAGCTGAATAGAAAATTCAAACAGATTGATTACGTTAGAAGTTTAAACTCGATGGTTATCGTAACATGATTATCGAGTACAGTTACGAGAAACTGTATCGCAAATGAATCTTGTTTGTTCCGTTGAGGAGTACCTAGCACAGCAGTTGTTCAAATGAAGCTGGGTTTGCGTTTATTATGTAAAACTGTACACGCTATCTGGCGAACAGCTCGCGTGACTCATCCCAGGTGAAAAGAATTTCAGACATTGTATAATAACCCCGGTGAGCCTAATTAAATTATCTGCGTTACTCATGAACGTGATCGAGATTTTCCGAATTCCTACGTAATTTGTAATGGTTCTCTAAAATCATAACTGGATGGTTTATATTTGTTCCTTAGTTCACTTTGGTAATATTATGTTATTTTGATTAAAAATCTGGATCACAATCGGACTTTAATCACTCGTGACTACCTAACGAAATAGTTGAATCTTTTGAGACTAACAAGTTTGAATTGTTAGTTTCAAACTGTACGAAATAATGTGAAGGTAAACAGACTCAACTATAACTACCAAACAGTTTAAGAAAGTAAATATTTACAGAACAGTTAAAATTAGTGTGAGTGAGTTTAAAGCGTGTAGTTTGCTTCGCGATCCAGAAGTCGAACGAGGTTCACTGGCTGGAGCCAAAGGCTATTGAATTGACTAGGCGTGCCGGTTTTTGCGTTCGATCACTTTAATTATCGGTTTTCTATTCCCCGTTCGACTGAGAACTGCGGTATAATGGCGCTATTACACTCCAAAGCGAAAAACAGCAAAGAGAAGCCGGTTGTTTTCACTATTTCTTCGCGCGCAATAGAAACGTTAGACAGCTATAAACGACCGCATTCACCTGTCATAATCGTTTGTCTGATTACGATTTACAAAATCCCATACGCCATTTGTTCGATTGGTTCCGGAGTTTTGTTGTACTGTTAGAAACAACGCCTTTAACGTCTTTTTGGAACTAAGAAGGGAACTATTTCACTGCGCCCTATTTTTTTTATGGAACCGCTAATCGGAGCTTTGTTACGAGATTTTGGTAAATGCATCACGAATTTCATTCCAGTTTACACAAATACGAATTCAATTAAGTTCGCATGTTTTAAAAAGGTTCTAGATTCTCATATAGCTTATTTGTAAACCCCATTTTGTGTAAAAATACGAGATTTTAATCGTCTTTACATCTAACTCTTATTTTTACTGCTAAGTCCTTTCCACTAATCACAAAACGGAATTTGATTACCAAGGAGAGAGTAGAACATGGTATTATTTACATAGTTACAATTACCCGCCTAGTTTTGTACAGTCATATTTGAATAACAACATACGAAGATGTAAAATCTTAACTACCTAATCGCCGGTATGAATGTGGCTGGATATGGAACAGCCGGTAGACATATATTTATATTTATGAATTCGGACAAGCGGAACCAGTGGATGGTTAAGTAAACAGTTTTGGCGAATAATGACGGTGTCTTGACCGAATTTCAGTTGGCAACAATTAAACAGTCGGGTACGGTTCCGTCTGGCGCGTAGCTAGCTCATCACTATAACAGGAGTAACTGTACAGTCTGTGTACTCGTCGGCGCCGCAGTACACAGACTGAACTATGATATAATATCAGCGGGGTGTGGTCGAATGAAAACTCATGGAGTTTAATATGCAATGAAAATGGGTGCACTTTGTAAAAGATCTCTGTAGAAAATTCCTTTTTTATTGCTCTTGACTGCATTTTTCAATTAAGGTACTTTTGACTTTGAGAAATTAGAGATCAACTTTAAGTCTGTGAAACAAGCTCTACACTTTAAATTAGTGGAGCTGGCCGCTGAAGTCGTAACAAAATAGTCCCTCCGTGATTTTTACTGTCTAGATTCAAATTGTAATAACAGTAATACGTATAAATATATACGACTGCAATAACCGACTCTTAACCGACAGAATTTGTAAATACTCCGCAGGTTTGATTCCAAGAACAGCATATTTATTTAGCCACAGGCTTGTTAAAATGACACCGATGACGTCACGTCAGAGCGCATCAGAGGAGTGTGAATCTAACCGTACTTCGAATGTAAGAAACCGGCTTCACTCTACCGTTGCGCTACTGCGCGCAGCGGCCCACTGTGCCGCGCGTGCCTTATCTCGGAAAACAACCTAATCTCGTTGCGACTCGATTAGCGTGCAACCACCGCGTGCGATCCACTTTAAAAATCGCTAATTAAACAGAGAGATGTTTGAGAAACAGTCTGGAAACATTGTTTTTACGAGGAGCAAAAAGGGAACCAAAGGCAAAGAGTGCATCAAAACGTTCTTATACACCGTGGACGTGAATAACCCGAAAGATTTTAACCACGCATTCCTGAGGTCATTTAGGAGTAAGAAATATTATATGAACCCAAACAAAAATTCAGCAAAAAAAAAATTTTTTTTTTGTTTGTTTTGTCGGTTTTTGTAAATAAAACTTGGATAACTATCGCTTTTCTATGGAAATTATCCCTTATAATAAAACGGTAACGATTATTTTTTCAAAAAAGGTTAAATTTAGTGAGTGGTAGCTGGCACTTTGATATCTGTCAATAGCGACGCAAAACTGGCCAACATCGGTAGCAACGTCGCAATCAAAAGAGCTAAATGCACGTTAGTAATCAAAATAAAAAGTTTACATGAAAATTGATAATATCTTCAAAACTAAGCCGGCAGTGACTGGGGTTCACATAACATTTTTTGCTCCTAATGACCTAAGGAATGCGTGGTTAAAATATTTCGGGTTATTCACGTCCACGGTGTATAGAAGTATGTAGGAGCCTACTGCCTAACGTGACTATTCTAAATAATGTTGTAATGGTATCCAGAAATAAAGTAATGGTATCCAGAAAATGGTTAGCAGAACGTCTAACAAATTACAATATTGAACGGATTGTAATGGCTAGGTAACCAGTCTATTGAATGATAAAATATATATTCAATCGTATATTCGAGACGAATGCGCATGTTGGTGCTTTTTTTAACAAAACGCTATTGAATGAAATATAAAAGACTTTCGGAATTATTAGAAAGTACTTGTAAGTTGGATCAGTCAAACATAAGACAGTCGGTAACTAATGATCGATTCATACTTTTAAAAACGTAATTATACATTTCATTCTTGTTTTAAAGATGTGTATCGTAAACTCTGTTGTATGCAATTAGAAACTGAATGAAGGTAATAATTCAATTCTATTTATTTATCTCACAAGATCATATGCGTAAGTCACTGTCTAATAGCACGGTGTGTAAGTAGGTTATATAAGTACAGACGATGTCAAAAATATGTAGAAATCTTTTCCATATTAGGAAATAATAAGTAGTAAAACGTATACATATATATTTGTGATCGCTGTGCGTGGAATGTTATCAGATAAATATTTGTAGGTATATACAAAGTTAAATAATTTTTAATAGTTTAATTCATATCATCCCTGTTCGTTGCATAAGCCATTCTTAAAGCCATTTAAACAAACTCCGTGTCACGAAATAAACTTAGTTAATCGAGCTTTGTACGCTCGAACAATAATGAAAGCGGTCGCAGAAGTAACACTAAAATAACACTTTTACCGCACTCGCTTTTCTTAAAATGTATAATCCGATTTGTACAGTTAAACATGCACGAATTGCCGGCACTTTCCCCGCTTCCCATCGCGTTGCCGTGAGCTAAACTCTTGCTTTGTGCACTCGCAATCCGAAGCATGTCCGCCGCATCGCAACGTCAAACTCGGCTGGTATATTTAACTATATTAACAGGAATAACTTGTGCGATGCAAATTGTGTACTCCTTGTTTCACGGAATTTCTAGATTAGTACTCAATTGAAGTTTGGTTTACAAACAAACTTCGAATAGTGGTAACTAAAAACACCGTGTTATAGAGCGGTTGTTTTGTTACAAACCAGTACCTTGGCTTATATATGGTCGCCAGAGCTCCCCAGCCAGGGGGCATTGTGTTGAGAGTGAGGGATCTGAATTTGTCTCTAGCCCCGCTATTCTGAAACTTGTTTTAAGTTCACCTTAACGGTCACCCCAATATAGCTTTACGCCGCGATTCGCAGTAATCAAGCGTAATTAGAGGTCTAGTTTCGTTATATGCGTGACGGGCGAGGTGACCCGCATTAGCACGTTCCGAATAACAGCTTTGCTGTTAAAACAACGTATCCCCTATTTAATAAAGGGTCGGCAACGCGCTTGTGATTCTTCTGGAGTCACAAGCGTCCACGGGCTACGGCGTCTACGTCTTACTACGTCTACGGTAATATGCATGTTTGTTATCAACCCAGTATTTAAGAAATACAGTTACTATCTACGGACATGGGTATTAAATATTTTTCTATATCGAGTTGCATCGTAATATCAACGCATGATTCACACATATGGTAACTCAGCGGGGGACCTCACGATTAACGTTTGTGGAACTACTTACATATAAACAAACAACTGCTCTGCAAGGGGTCTGACAGAAGTGGCCGATACAATAAAAACACGACTACTGCGAGTAAACACGTGTTAACTAAGCCTGAAACACTAATAGGAGCCGCATTTACATTGGAACCAATAAGATCATAAAGCAAACATCGTAAATTTTGTATCATTTTCGGTGAAGCATAGTTGTGTTAACGGAGTTGGTATAGACATAGACAATATCCAAATTGTTAATTATTAAGATTAAGGGGATACCTTGATTCTAGTCGACCACGGATCGTTGACAGAGACACGCTTATGCCTTCCACTCACGAGAAAAAGAGATACAACATCTTTGGGAATGGCTTTTTGGACAAATTTCGATAAATACCTAACTTTGTAAAGTTTTATTAATTTTTCATTAAGTGTGATTTGGGATGAGATAAAATACTATAGTATTAACTTGATTATTTGGTAAAATAATGTGTTGTTTGAGTAGGCCGAGTAAAAAAAGGAAAGTAAACACCCAACTTTGGTTTTTAATTCTATAGAGGAAAGTTTAGGTAATCATATATCTGGAAATCAGACCATATTGTTTCTTTATCTAGTCAGAACGGCGTTTCAAAGCACGCAATAATTTCCAATTCACCCCCTCAAGTCCCTGGGTGACCGAGCCCTGCTCGGTTGAAAATAGACAAAGTGCATTATACGTGTGATAGTTATAAGAGCGAATATAAGTATACATAAACACTTAGGTACTCATAAAATGTGCTTTGTCCCTGTCTAACGAACACAAATGTCAAACTGACAGATAAGGAAAAACGAATTTTAACGCTATATTAGTTAAAATAGACTTGTAGAACGTTTATGAATAGGTACGGCCGTTAGCAAAAGCGAGCTCATCTTTATTTAATTGTCAATACCTAGTTAGAGTTACCTATAACGAAAAATAAAAGGAGTCCTGCAAAACCAGATTAATTTACACGTCAAGTTATTGGCAGCGTGAATGCAATTCCGTTATTGCCAACAATTTCTATACACTACGTGTGTCGGTATTTATATTGGACGTTTATTTAGCAGATTGATTAATCGACAGTCAAATATAAAACGTAAAAAAAAAACAATATATATGCGTGTATATGTTATTCCATTGGGAAATTGGAAAAATGTAATGACACTGCTTGTATAGTCTGTAATAGGCCATTGATGATGTTTACCATACTTTTGAAATGTCGCTGGTTTGTTTTCCAACATTATCGTTTTCCCGAAACTCAATAACCAGAAGAACGATTGCCAACTTTATTATTTGACAACCGATTTGTTAACCACCTTTTCATAATTCCGATGCTACGTAAAATCTAAATATCATTTTCCCTAATATAATTTTACCGCCACGATAAAAAAACATTCAGATATGCTAAAAACCCTACAGAAATGCACTTTAAAATTGCAATGCGAAAATAAACATTTGCTAATAAGTGGGTTAGGTTAGATTTAAAACTGTGACAGTGAAAGGGCTTAGATTAGTTAGGTCAAAACATTTAAGCAACTAGAGTGCTGCACGAGTCCTTAAAAAGCCCAAAATGGCTGTTCTGAATCTTTTACGCAGTAATGTCCAGCTCGTCACCCAAACAATAAGGGGTGAACAAGGTGACGACTATTATTGGGCGTTAAGGTGTGGAGCTAAGGAAAAATCTACCCAATGTGCGTTCATAACGTTACGAGATTACCCCTCTGGCCTTCCAACCCCCTCTGGGTTGGAAGGCCAGAGGGGTAATCTCGTAAATAAAATAAATAAAGGTACCTTATTCGGTTAGATATTTCAGTGTAAAAAGGGAAAATAATGAAGTAGGTACTTAATAATACAAGCATTGAATAATGTGACGCTTTTGCATATTGGCGCACAAACAACTTAGGAAGGAACAAGCCGCGAGCCCGCCAGCGAAGTTGCGCAACTTCGCGGTTTCCATTTGATCCAATAGTTATAAATCTTAAGCAATGTTGTGCAGCATTAAGGCAAGTTTGCATCAAGTAATCCTCAACAGTTGACTTTCTCCGGAGTTTTCCCAGCTTATTGATATCTGCAGAATGTCTCTGCTCATCGGCTTTGCGGCGATACGACTTAGCAATACGTATCGGAATTCAGATTACCCACTGATATAAAAAGACCGTCAAATCCTTTTCAGGTTGAGACATACCTATATATATTTTGTTTTGGAATTTGGAAATAATACCATATAATACCGTGAATCTAACAAGTGAACGAGTAATAGGCATTAGTAAAATTGGTATACTCGAAACATACTTCTTTTATTGTTATTTATCATTATTAATCGAAAGTGCTGTTCATCAGTGTTAGGCTTAACTTATAATATTGGGATAGGTACTAGCTGCTAGATACCTGTTGTAAAATGTTGCTCATAAACAGATATTACATTAATTTCGTTATTGGAACAGAATAAATAACAGTTCTACGATTACCAATCGATATAACACAATAAAAAAGTCACCCAAAGGGCTATGGAGAGGGCTATGTTGGGAGTTTCTCTGCATGATCGCATCAGAAATGAGGTTATCCGCAGCAGAACCGATATAGCCCTCCGGATCGCTAAACTTAAGGGCAGTGGGCGGGGCACATAGCACGTAGAACTGATGGCCGTTGGGGTGGCGACCACGTATCGGAAGGCGCGGCGTGGGTAGGCCCCCCACAATGTGGAATGATGACCTGGTAAAGGTTGCTGGAGTCCGCTGGATGCGGGTGGCGCAGGACTAGTCACTTTGGCACTCTTTGGGGGAGGCCTATGTCCAGCAGTGGACGACTTTCGGCTGATATGATGATGATGATGATAATACAATAATCCATTATTGTATCAATAGTAAGCTCCAGCTTACTATTGATTCTGTAATCTCTCTTAAAGGATATACATAGGTATAACTAACTTATACCTAAGGATTCTTTCTGTAGTGTATATATATAGTAACAAATTTGTCGCACTCATGTAGGTACTCGTATAGTATTGAGTAGTAATTAGGAACCAAACTTGCCAGAAGGTGACTTAATTTTTTTACCTGAACACAGTGATAAGCGGGATAAACACGACTATAACCACTCGTGAATGGTATGAAAGTAGCAGGTAATCTCGCTAAAAGTGATACAAAACGGTTGACAGAGAATGTCGTGAACTGATGATGCCGATAATGATGATGATTCCGGAGCGAATAAAACATTTAACACATTTTTTTGCAACTGATGCGAGTGGCGATTATTACGACTGGTGACATTAGCGGAGAAATGTGGTGGTAAGTGGGACAAAGCACAGCGCATTCCTTGGACTGTCTATGTCTAGCACGATCACTGTTAGTACATTGTAAGTACGTCTCGGAGGTTCCCCGCGTAAGCGTGAGCCGTGGTTGGAGGCGCTGCCGGCGCGCACGGTGTCTCACGACTACTCCGTGCGCTGGCGTTACTGAATGCTCTCCTGGCTTCAGCACCTGACTGTGATTTGTTTGCATGGAGATTGACGGCTGTATGAATGTCTGAATTTTCGTAAGGTGATGAATGCTAGGAAATCAAGTCCGGCAATTTATACAGGGTGTTTTTTTTTAACGTCTTGGAGCCGAAGCCCAAATTACAAAGAACTCAAAAAAAGGTTGTAAAAAGGTTTTTTTGTTTTGTTTTATTACTTCATTTTTTTTTTCATTAACATTAGGTAATTTTTACCATCCAGCCGAGTGACCGCAGTGACCGCCAGCCGCCATCTTTGTAGATATGTACGAACTCTAACCGGGTGAATGAACTTCGCACCGTGAGCCATACAGGATTTATCAAAATGAATTACGTTTTATTACAAAAAGCTTTACTAATACATTTTTTTTCACGAATGATTAGTACGTTTTGGATACTTTAAGTGGGCTTCGGCTTATTATAAAGACGGTTAAAAAACACGTTTTAATAAAATTGTCGTTTGTGTTAATTTAGTTACTCGGCGTATTGATCTGTAATATAGGTACTGTATGTGAAACAAACAAATAAATAAAAACTAGCAAGTATATAAATAGTGCAGTAGGTACATTATGCAGTACGTTATTTCAACGAATGGTTGTGCTATGATGTATAACAAAGGCATTTATCAGAAACCGAGAGTAACCTCAGGTCATACACAGATTTAAATAGGTTCGCGTCTCTCATGTTGCTAAAATCTCATGGACTTTGGTCTCTCAATCCTCTTAAAGATACCTATATATAATACGATAAAAACATTATTTATAAATACTATTGACCACAGAAAAGATGAATTTTGTTTAAACTCTCGTGTTTTGAACCAAATACATCAAGGTTCTTTGATTTGGCGTAGGTATCGCAACTACTAGTAGCACAGACAGGGTGTGTATTCATCCGTTACATAAACAGAGTCCTCAAAAAAGTTCGTCCGTAGAAAAAAAGAGGAACATTTCCAACGAGTTTTGTACCACTCGAAAATAAACGATAAAAGCGTACACGTGTATAAAAGCTTCTTTCGCGAGTGCATTCATCAAGAGCTATTCGGAGTGCACCCGTTGGAAAAATTGGCTTAGCCAGGAATGAGCGCTGCCGGCTTCGCGCTCGGAATGAGGACATTCGATTATTCGCATCCCTCAGCCAATTTGACTCGATACCTTCGAAGGCCGATATTTCACCAGCATTAATTAGCATTTATAGAAGTTTTAACTCTGTCCTCGTACTCATCAATCGGAGGGGAGATTACGGAATTTTATGAACGAGAATTAGGACATATCAACTGCCATTTTCCCATACATAAAATGACACTTAAGTGTACGGCGCGCGCGTCAACAACCAGCCCCCTAGCACACTAGGTTTTATGTCCGACGTAAAGCATTTGTCCCTCTTGCACTCGCATATTTTCCGGAATGGGACGAATGCTTTATATCCGACATAAAACTTAGTGTGCTAGGGGGTCAGCTGGCGGTGTATTAATTTACCTGAGCCCCTAGCACACTACGTTTTGTGGACATGAAGCATTTCTCCCTCGCGCACTCGCATATTTGCCAGAATGGGACGAATGCTTTATGTCCGACATAAAACTTAGTGTGCTAGGGGGTCTGATGCTTTTTTCAAAAAAACGTTGACGAATATGAATTTTCGATATTCAAAATTGCAATAAGGACATGAAAATTAAACCTTTTTTTCTGGAAATCAATTTACTTACAGATATAGATTTACTTGAAACGACATAGAATAATCGGAACAATAATCAAGAGTGTCTATTACTAAACCTTTTCCCATTGCAACCAGCAGGCCGATCACATAACGCATTGTCAGTACGTTAGGTAGACCTAAATGTCAATTTTTATATGAAAAAATTACAGTTGCATTGTTCTAAAGCGCGTTTGGAACGTTACGTGGCCTCAGGTGTACGAAATCAAGTGGTGCATGGTAGGACACGTTTGGGTTTAAACTTAGGACCACAACTCCAGATGGCTCCGACCACTCGTTTACCTCGAACTCTTTAGACCCGTCTATGCTTAACGGAATTAGAACCGCCGGCTACAGCAGTGCTGCATTAGAGTCTGAGCCGTAACGTTTCGAACGCACGTTAGGACAATTCTACTGTAATATTTCCATACAAAAAGTGACATTTAGATCTACCTGACGCGCGTAAAATGCGTTACGTGATCGACTAGCTGACCAGCGAGTCGTGGCAAAAGCATTTTCAAATAGCTTATATATGGCAATAATTTTACATATGAAATATGCTGTCAGGTATATACCTATTAAGCCCGCATCACACTGGCGCGGCCTGGCCACGGCGGACAATAGTAAACTTGTCATTAGCTGTCAAGTTTACTATCGACCGCCACCGCAGGCCGCTCCAGTGTGTGAGAGGCTTTAGGCCGCTCCAGTGTGTGAGAGGCCTCAGGCCGGAATCACTGTGATGCGGCCTGCGGTGGCGGTCAATAGTAAATTTCAGTTTTTTTGTATTTGTAGTCCTGGAGTGCCTCGTCCAATTACTACGCATGGGCGATGGGGGAGTTAATGTCAAATTTACGACAGACCGCCACCGCGGTGGCGGTCAATAATAATTTTGACAGCTATCTATGTCTGTGAGAGGCTTCGCGCTGATATTTTGTACTAAAGCAGCATGCATTTTTATAAATTTGCCCATTTATTACCCCCGACGAAAACGTTAAACTTAACGTGTCTGTCTGTGGTATCGTAACTCCCAAATAGATGGACCGATTTGAATGCGGTTTTTGTGCGTCATAGATAATTTTATCCCGAGTGTTCTTAGCCATGTTTCATCAAAATCTGTTAAGCCGTTTTTGAGATATTGGACTTTGAAATGAAAATGTCGGGAGTTTTCCACTTTTATAAGTTGTAGTTATTCTTATGAAGTAACTCGCTGGTCAGAATCTAACGACATATGTTCATTACGTTTGTATTCTTGATGCACATTGAAATTGCAAATACTTAATGGATTAGCCAGCTACAGTTCGGTAAATCCGTTGTTAAGATATCCGTTGGTAAAGTCTAGCGTGTGTAGTCTAGTGCGACCTGACGATGGGCTACATCGTATTCGTAACGTAGATGCATCGACGGATAACATTAGATTTCCACCCTGAGGACATTAGCGGATACTTGACCCGCAAATGTGGTAGAACTTAGTAAGTTATTTCGCCAGCAAAAGAGTTCTATCTATATGCCTCTGTTGGACAGCTAAATCTATACTAATATAGTAAAGAGGTAAAATTTTTGAGCTTTGTGAGGATATTATAGGTACGTTTGTATGAATGGGGTAATCTCCAAAGCTGCTTATCCGATTTCAAAGATTTGTTCTCCAGAATTACTACATAGAATTTACCTACCCATATTCTTGATGGGCATAGGCTATATCAAATCCCGCAGCTTCGTTTGCATCGTCTGTAACATGCGGGCGCATCCGTGAGGGCAGTTACTAGACGAATCAATTGAAAACGCAATTTCTGAATCAACAAAGTTAAACATTCCCCACGTATCCTCCGTCGCTTGTATCTACGTGGAACATTGTCAAAATACGTTGAAGCGTGCCACTACACTTGGCTTAACATTGTTCGGTCATGTAGATGCCACGTGGCGACTGGCGTAACCCTAGGAGGCTGTGTGTCAAGGTCGGCCCCGTTGCGTAATTAACGTGTGAGGCCACCGCCCTTTATCTTGGAACCAGATTAACTCGATGTCATCGTAGTGTTCCCATTTACTGGAACGAGTAAACTACTAAGTGTTATATTATGTTCACTAGACGTTCGTTCGCGCGTTGATTTCAATCGATGCGCAATTAAAACTTTCAGGCCGAGCTATACCATTAACTACCTACTATTTAGAATATGCTCCAAGACGAAGGGAGGAAACACCACGAAGGTACTACCAAATAAAGAGTCTAATTTAGGCATCGCTAAATATTATAACTTTATTTAGTGGGCCGTGAGAAAATTGACTCAACTAGGCATCGCCTCCGTGACAGTTACGGCGATTACATTCAATAGCCATCTTAGTGGACGTCACGTGGTCTAAATAGGTATTTTTTACGAGTAGATATAGCGCGTCGCTGATTAATGGTACTGCGGCGCTGATATTCGGGTTTAAGTTTATACTAACAATTTGTTAAGTTAAAATATAGGCAGGTTGAACTATAGGTACCTAACGTAAGGCGAGTGTCAAGCGAACGTGGGGAGGTTTCTGAGACAACGCACATTTGCATTCCTCTTCTACATTTAAAATATGCCTCTAGTGCTTAAAATGTTTAAATCTGGTACAATATTTCAGGGGTGCGTAAAATCTTGTTTACAAACATTCATATAATATAATCATTAACCAGCATAATAAAATGTAAGTGCTTTAAAGCCACTTTGAGGGAATACTCGTATAGTCTTGGTCAAATAAAGTTTATTTCTATATGACAGTTTAAAATATGGTATTTTTTATTTAATGCTGTTAATGACAGCCGCGTTTTGTTTATCGTTGTAGATAAAATATTACTTGTATTACTCTCGCATCCATACAGATGTGTGTCGGAAAGTGATCGACGTTCCATTACTATGTATATTGTGATTACATAATCACAATATACATAGTAACATAGGTACATATGTTACTTTGTGTATATTTGTCATCCTGTTTGCCATACGATTAAATAAATAAATCGACGTTCCATCCACAGCGATAGTTAACAACTTATAATCGCCATTTAACATTAGCTGTTTAATGAACAAATGTGATAATAATGAGAGCTTAATTATCCCGTCATCAACTTACTTAGTTGGCAATGTTTGAGGAAATTAAAAATGCGGATCCTTATGCTGTCGTACCAAACATCTGATTATTAGTTATACAGTATCGTTTTTCGGCAGTTATTACAAATTAAAGGAGTGTTAATTTTCCAGTATACGTAAATAGGCACCTGTCTTGAAATAATTACTTTTTGATTGAAATTGGATACTAGATCCCCGATCATTTTAATGGCTTCAAGTTAATAATCGAGCTTACACTGCTTACAAAATTGTTTTGAAACGAATGTCGTTTAATTAATGAAATTGGCTTAGTAAATTGTAACACTTTTTTTAAAATGCTACTAACAAGACTATATGCAATTTCGTACAAACTGGTTTATTCTTCATGGATACTAATTTTTTTTTGAGTACTCTGTTTTGGAAAGGTGATGAGCATTTGTATGAGTGTAGGTACTTGCCCAACAATTTTATTTTTTAAATCCAGGCTAAAGAGTTTTACAGCTCATATTTTTATCGACAAATGAACAAAACAAAACAAAAGATCCTGATGCACAACATGACATTCCTCTATGTCCCCGTGAACACCGTACAGTCGGCATCTCATATATCGGAGCGGCCAAAGTGCTTACAAATATCTGAACACGTCTCTATTGTCAAGGCATTAGACTGTACACTGCTTCGAGATTTGTCACTAAACAAAAGAGCAAAATGTAAAAGTTGATTACCGCACAACAACATGCACATTAATACCACGTTGAATAAACATTTAGGAACAAACAGTCGCGCAGGGCATACAAAATTGAGCCCATGTTGAGTAAGGTGGAAAATTGTCTGAGAACGTGAAACCTTTGTGCACCGTCGTTTCGGTAAACAGAGCTCGGAATTAAAACATTTTACAGACACGTTATTAAAGGCCCAGGCATTTTGCAGGCGAACGCAACACAAATGAAAAGTTTACAGTAAACGGTGAATGACCTTGGGAAAATGGCGAGTGAAGCGCGGGAAAATCATCTCAATATTAATTAAAAAGTAAATGCAACAAGCAGAATCAAAAGTACGAAAGTTAAACAAGAAGCTTATTAGGACCAGCTATACCTCATTCCATATACTATTAAATTCCATATATTATTAACGGAGAGGATTTTTTTTCTACGTTAAATATTGTACCAACTAGTTTTACTTAATATAGAAACAGTTACAAAACTTGTCGACAAAAAGAAAACCGGCCAAGTGCGAGTCGGACTCGCGCACGGAGGGTTCCGTACCATATAAAACGGCAAAAGAATTGACATTGGCTGTATGGGAGCCCCCTTTAAATATTTATTTTATTTTGTTTTTAGTATTTGTTGTTATAGCGGCAACAGAAATACATCATCTGTGAAAATTTCAACTGTCTACCTATCGCGGTTCTTGAGATACAGACCTAGCCTGGTGACACACAGACGGACGAACAGCGAAGTCTTAGTAATAGGGTCCCGTTTTTACCCTTTGGGTACGGAACATTAAAAACTATAACATCAAAATTTCAAAATCGCCGTGCCGCCGGACAACGAAACAGCGGCACATCCGGCAATACGAAAGATTTTGGTTTGGAGAACTTCGTTCGCTTCGCTCGCTCGTCAAATTACATTTTTGCCACACTCGTTGGAAAACTTACTCAATTACCCCTCTGGTATTTGCGTATAGATTCCAATACCTATATTAAAGATTATTATGAAATTTCTCAGTATAAGTAGGTACTTATCTGATTTACAGTTATACTAACATTTAATAAATGAAAACGTACACACTTAACGTATGTAAATTATCATTAGCTTATTAGCTAATGATTATGTCAATATTGAATCAGCATTGATGCGTAGAAAAGTAGCATTTTAGCCACTCTGCAGATAATTAAGGCACATTTACATAACCATGATTGGGTCTGATCAGCGTTCGTCCACCGTTAAAACCACCATGCCCGATATTTACTACAGCGGACATTTCCGCCATTTCTAACCTCACTTACTAAAACTCATATAAAAATTATCACATTTATAATATGAATGTTATTATGCATGCAGTAAGGTTCCACGTTCCACGAGAATCATTTAAGATAGGAGGTTAACAATTTATGTATAAGATTTCTTTGTTGGGCCGGTAATTGGCGGAGCGGGTAATTATAGCCAATAATAGCACAGATCGCTACCCGTGATAATCACGTGAGATATTAATTTATGAATTATACAATAAAAGCAAGCGGAGCGTGATACTATTACGAAATAGTAAATATTTGTGTCTGTCAGCTGGGCCATAGGGTTTTATTTTTGTCCTCAACGGATTAGCAACATATTCTGCACGGACTGTTTTATTCATAATTATACGCATATATTTTGAAGTAGGTATCTAACGCAAACGTGTACTCGTTATTATCGCGCTTGACCAAGTACTCACTTTTTTTTACAAGTTTAGTTTCACCTGTCTCGTTATCTGTCTGTCTGTAATCAAATTGAGTTATTGTTACTGCATATATTAAATTACATCACAATTTATGATCAAACCCGTCACAGCATGCAACTTATGCAGAGAGATAACCACTGCAGAGGGTTGTATGAAGTAACAATTTCCGTCCATACCGTTTTATTTTATTTACTTGTACAGAGTTCTTGTTATGAGGCTTCGTAGTAGGACAACAATAAAATGTACTTTACTATTAGAACTTTGAATTGTTCTTTGAATTTTCCATACCAAGAAGCATTCTGTAATTTAATGAATTACCCACAGACCGTTGCAGTTCCTCCGTCACTCCGTACAGCGAGCAAATACTCAAAAATATGCAAGCATGCACTTATTAAATAAAACTTTCTTGAATCTTATGTTATGACATCTACGTTTATTTGGCACTAAAGTAAAGATAATAAATAAAATACTTATACGAGCGATGCAAAATGGGTGCAGCGTGACTTATACTTTTTAAGTTTTTTTACCGACAGCGGCAAAAGGAGGGTTATGTATTTCGAGTGAATGTACCTATTTGTATTTATTTGGCAAGCGCTACAGCTTATAAGGCTTGATGGAATAACATGTTAGATACCATTCGCAAAAAAAAACAACCTTCCATAACAATGTTTTAATTTCACTTGTTTTTTTATTAGGTCCGTTCTGCGCTGAATGTATACCTACTGCATAATAGTTGAATGTTAGCATTTTTCCGTTATATTTATACCAAGGAAAAAAATATATGAAAAATTGCCCAACAACATAGATAGATACATAAAAAAGTTAATTTTTCTTCTTCTCGTTCTTTGTATAGGATTCCTCAAAAAAGCCACTGTTACGTCTGTTACATATATATATACTTCGCCGGTTAGCCTTACAACTGGCTGTTTTTAGCACTCCGTCACATTTCCATTCCATTTCGATGTATTGCATCCAGTATTGCACGTCACGACAAATTGGTAGAGTTACCGGTTTTTGGAGGCTTCGTGACCATGATGTCTTGAGGTATATGAATCACGTCGGCCATATGGCGCGACTGGGTCAAGCCCGGCGGACCATACGCGCCCGCGCCGCTATGAATATCGCCTCATCTACACCACACCCTTCTAAATTACAAAGCCTTATGTCAACGAATCTTGCATGAAGATACGACTTGTTAACTGAGTATGGAGATGCGAATATTTGGCGCGGTACAGCCGCTGTAACGGGGCACAACATATTAAAATGGTTAATTAAAACCCGTTTCGTTTGTTTGAATTATAAAGATAAAGTCGCTAAAACAAGGCATACAGCGTGTACGACCCAATGCTGCCAACTAATTTAAAGTTTGGAACGAATTTTGAGAAATACGAGTATTCAAACTTCTGCTGGTGGAAAGTTTCATATGCTACTTATTCTCGACTGTCGTTTTTATTCTCAGACAGAAGGTGAATCTTTTTTCGGAGTCGGTATTTTTTATGTACGATTCCCACCGAAGGAATTTGAACCGTCTATATACATTTCATATTTGAATGAATCATGCATCCACTGCGATCGGCGGCGGCATCGGCAGCTACCGACGCGGTCGGTGGGGAATCAAATATGAATTGTATCTGCTGTGTAGACGGTTCAAATTCCTTTGCATGTAATAGATTGCGCGCCGGCCCGACCCGTTCGGTGGGAAACGTACATAACAGGGGAGACTTTTATTCAGCTGACTGTACCTAAAATGTTTTATCCTGTGGGCGGCGACCGGGGTCCTGAGGGGTATTCAGCTAACGTTCAGAACGCGCGTTAGGACAACCCAACTGTCATTTTTCCCTACAAAATTTGGCATTTAGATCTACCTAAACGTGCATACAATGCGTTACGTGATCGACCTGCAGGGCTGTTATTCTTTACTACCACTCGTGACGCCTAATGAGACTAGACCTCTTGCCACGCTTATTTACTACGAATCGCGGCATCAAGATATATTTGTGGATGAGCGTTGAGGTGAGCTTTAAACAAATTACAGAATAGCGGGACTGAAGCCTCTTGAAGATAGTGAAGATATACTCAAAAAGATTTGCTATATGTACAATAAACACAATACCAGTTAGGAACACTTTTCCATCTGAGGATGTCACGTATATGTCGTTATAGTATATCGTGGAGTTTTCGAAAATAGCATAGACGAATCAAAAACATGACGCTAAGTTAATTGATTGAAAACTGTACAGACTACACACGCGTCAGAATATTTTATGCATGCTCGGTGCACAAACAGTTAAAAATGAACTGGGGTATAAATAAAAATATGCAGTTAAAGCTTATCAGACTTTCACTGTATCGCATGTTACAGGCTGTAATAAAATTTGAATGCAAATTCGTGCGACCAAAATAAACAAATGCCGGCGCAGTTACCGGACAGTATCCACTGTAGCCAGTCTGCGGTTACGCACCTCTGGTGCGATTGACCTATTGCTACTGGTTTTCACGCCGGAACGCCATAAAACGGCGTATGGGACAGGCAAACTACTATTAATTCTTCAGTCTCATGCGAGTATCTACAGCGATGCGGGAGTCCGCTGGATGCGGGTGGCGCAGGACCGGTCACTTAGGCATTCTTTTGGGGAGGCTTATGTCAAGCAGTGGAAATCTTTCGTCTGATATGATGATGATGATGAGGTATAAAAAAAGATCCCGTGATGAATATGCGTGTACCCTAATAAATAAAATGATATAACTATGAATAACAGCATGTTATTCTGGACTTTATATCTAGTGTGCATCTAGAGTCTGCGGTGATAAGGCTTCCTAAATATCTGGATGATTTTACTTTTTCGACGTTGGATCCATTCACGGACGGTGGATTTTCTGTTTTAGATGCTATTACAATTTTGGTTTTACTCGCATTCATTTTACGCTACATCTTAAAATATCGTAATTGGAAAAGATATTAATATGCATTTCCAACCAAAGCCAATTCATAATTTCAAAATAAGTCTTCACCTAGATCATGGACCATTTGGTAGCGCGCCAAGAATGAATGCTCTCATTGTATTCATACGACATCAACCTTTCAAATAAATTTGTTATGACACGATTTTAAAAATAACAGAACACTTTAACTGACATAGTTTAGCTTTAATTAAATCTGTGGCCCAAATCTTGAGCTTGGTCGAGATGAAGGCATACTCGTATTCGAGATTCCATAGGGCTTGACACTGTCTTTTCAAACCATCTCACGAAACGAGAATGAGGCCATATGTATTGACAGACTGTCAAAACAAAGCGATTGATCACAAAAACAAAATCTACCGCGTTACGTTAGATATGAATAATTCATTACGATAAGGAATTCTTTAGGAATGTGATTTACACGGGATGTGTTTTCCTTTTAAATTAGACTACACAGAACCATTTGGCTGGCGATATAGGATATTGTTGTTGTAAGTGTACACATTATACACATTCAGCTGGAAGAGATCCCTTAAAGGTATAAGTTGGAATTGAATTCATATTTCAAGTACCTTTTTGTACAAACTATAACTATTATCATTATCATTGCTAAAAAATAGTATGTTTTACACTAGTTTATTGCCATAATTTAATTTCAATTAATGGGATGCACCTACAAATTGAGCGATATTTCTAAAGTTTTTCCTATCATTAAAATATACTCGCGAGCTATTTCTAAAGTATTGACAGCAAAGTCCTCATTGTTATTGACTGTACAAAGGCCTAAAGGACGTTGTTTCCTCATAGCCTTTCAAGTAAAAAATACGTTGGTACACACGTGCAGCAGTATTTCGTTAACAAGCTTTGAACCCGTACTCGTATCCCAAAGGCCAAGCATCCAGCGTACATACTCTTGCGAGTTTAATAAGATCGGCTAAGAATGCTTAGCTCGCTTAACCGGTCTCGCCAGCCGGGACCAAATGCAAAAAATACTATAGGCTGACAATGTTGAACTGAGTCCATTCACCAGGTTCCTACTGTACTGTACTGTCCTAGGATAAAGTGACACACCATACCTAAGACAGATATTAGTGCAGTTATGACGTTCTTTATGATGAAAATAGTATAAAGCGTTATATTTGTGTACTGTTTATTGTTTAAGATACTCTTGAGGTACATTAAAAAAATACATTTTGGGATATTTTTCACACCCTTTTCTCAGTTTGACTGGTATATTTGTTAGTTTTAAAAAGAACTGAAAAATAAAATTACATTTGGAGTAGGTGTATTATAACGAAGTTACAGATGGTATTAACATACGTACATAAATAGGTACTAATATTGTCAGTGTCATCAGGACGTATGATATATTTGTGTCCTTATTTATGTAGGGGTATATCGCCTGACTGTACCTAATTAAACGGGTAAATTGTCAGAACTTTTTAGAGCAAAATATAGACACAAGTTGTCAGGAACATCTTATTATAGAATATTACAGTAAAAACAAAGACATTTAAGAACGTCGCTCTTTATTAAGCACCGATAGGCACATCTACATGTAATTTTAACTGAAGGATAGGTTAGACTGTAGGCTACGTACCTACCTTGATTGTTTTCGAACGATTTAGTAAGAAAATGATGTCCTGGATGTTGATTTTAAACTATCTGCAACGCGTATTAAGATACTTTCTATGTATTTCCCATAATATGACCGATTGTATTTTGCTCAAGCGACTTTTCCATGTGAGAACATTGTCAACACCCAAATGCCTATGATATGGATCAGTAAAAAAATTAAAGTTGCACAGCCTGATTAGCAGCAATGTAGACAGATCTTAAATACGGGTGTGATTCATAAATATTATTTAATCAATATTACATCAATTATCCCGTAACGTGAGTGCGTCCACGAAAATGGTTATAGTAATAAGATACGAGAGTTGCGTGCACGAAAATAGCCACGCGAGACGGGCCGCCAGTGACTCACGCGCTGAGCGCTCCACAACGAAATGAGCTAACCTTATGACCCATTTATTGCCAACATAAACAACAAAAATCAGCCGCCAAGTTATGCCAACCTCTTATAGAAGGAATTCGAGGAGTCATAAACAAGGATCCAATTTGCCTGTGTCTAATCCTATCAAATAAAGTCAAGATGTAGGTGTACTTAGTTTTCCTAAATACACATTTAAATAAAAAAATATTGAAGTGAAATAAGTGAGCACCGCACCTGCTTTAGGTTTATGCTCCCGTTTCTTCTTTAAATACTTATTTATCGATAATGCTGACTTCTTCCAACGGAGTTCTAAATCTAACTTTAACCAGAATAAGTAGCTCGTAACATCTGGAATGCGCTTGGTAATCAATGATTTTCTGTTCTGGGAAAGATCAATACGAGAATTTCGATTTTATTTACGGCTCATAGGATTGCGACTTAACTATCTTTTTGTGCAACCTTAAGGACTATGAAATATGTCTCAACTGAAATACAGTGTGACGACGAAGTAGGTAATCAAGTATTTAGGTAACATAAATGGCCAATTCCTGGATATCCAGGAATGAGAAATAGGCAATTTTTTAACATGACGTATGTTTTTTCATAACATTTACAACCCGCTGCCTATATTAACGTGTTCTGTAACTAAGCATAAATATATTTACTAAGAGCACCATCTTAAGCTTTCAACTTAGCTTATGGTAATTTTTATATGCTACCATATATGAAACTAGTGCATACAATGTACAATTTAGCCTACACTTTACAGATAAGAGTAGTACGTAAGCGACAACGACAAATAATTACTTATCTCTTTATGGAAAAGCTCACCACTATTTGTGAAATCTATGTTATATATTTCTTAATTGAGGTATATATAAGGTAATTGGGCTTATACCTATTTACTGCGAATTCTAGAATTATAACATTATCCTCCCAACTGTATCGGTTTTCTGTGACGATTATTTGATCTTTTTCTTTTTGTTGCAGTGGAGAGCGGCGGAGACCGCTTAGCCATCACTTCAGGCAGGCCCGGTGAGCCCTCACCGCCGATATTCGAGCAAATCTTCAAAAATGCGAGGTTTGCGCAAGGCGGTAATGCAAAATTCGAAGGAAAACTCAGGGGCAATCCCACGCCAGTAGTTTCATGGACGAGGAAAAAAGCACCACTAGTAGAATGTAACAAGTATAGTATGAGCTACAATGAACAGACAGGTGATGTGTCGCTACTGATCAAGCAGATAGGGCCTGGTGACGAGGGCGAGTATACATGCACGGCGCGCAACCAATATGGCGAAGCCATCTGCTCCGTGTATATCCAGCCCGAAGGCGTAGCGATGCCCGCGCAGCAGGCCTCCCAGCAGCAGAGTTACCGACACGTTAGCGAGAGCGTTGAGCACAAATCCTACGGCACGCAAGGATTCACATCCGAGCAGTCCCGACAGTCACAGAAAGTCGCTTACACCAACGGCACTTCTGACTATTCCTCTTCTGAAGATTTCAAAGTGGACACGTTCGAATACAGACTCCTGAGGGAAGTATCTTACAGAGAAACTATCACCAAAAGATACGTGGGGGAATCTGACATCCAAATGAGCACCGAAATCGACAGAACTCTAGGTGCTGTAGCCCCGCCAAAGATAGCGCAGAAGCCCAGAAACTCTAAGCTGCAGGAAGGTGCTGATGCGCAGTTCAATGTGCAGTTGTCGGGCAATCCCAGGCCACGGGTAACGTGGTTCAGGAATGGTCAGAGGCTAGTTAATTCGAACAAACACGAAATCATAACGACACATAATCAAACCACCCTCAGAGTAAGGAATACACAAAAGTCTGATTCGGGCCATTACACATTGTTGGCTGAAAACCCTAACGGATGCATTGTATCATCTGCTTACCTTGCCGTAGAATCGCCACAGGAAACTGACGTGCAGGATCACAGATCACAGTACATAATGGATACTCAGCAAACAGAGACTGAAGAAAGAGTAGAAATAGTTGAGAAAGCTCTCGCCCCGCAATTTGTTAAGGTCTGCCAAGATAGAGATGTAACAGAAGGTAAATTGACGCGATTCGATTGCCGCGCCACAGGCAGACCTTACCCTGAAGTCACGTGGTTCATTAATGATAGGCAAATCCGAGACGATTATAATCATAAGATATTAGTAAACGAGTCAGGTAATCATGCACTTATGATTACAAACGTCGATCGAAGTGACAGTGGTGTAGTAACTTGTGTCGCCCGCAACAAGAGCGGTGAGACATCCTTCCAGTGCCGACTGAACGTCATCGAGAAGGAGCAAGTGGTAGCCCCCAAGTTCGTCGAGCGTTTCAGCACGCTTAGCGTACGCGAAGGCGAACCTGTGGCGCTGAACGCACGGGCAGTTGGCACACCTACACCGCGGATCACATGGCAGAAGGACGGCGTTCCGATTATACCCAATCCAGAATTACGAATTAATACCGATGGTGGGACCTCGACACTGGATATCCCTCGAGCCAAGGCGTCGGATGCGGCATGGTATCAGTGCACCGCCCAGAACGTCGCAGGTTCCACCGCCACTCGGGCAAGGCTCTACGTGGAAGTGCCGAAAGAGCCCCCGCCCGAGCAAAAGCGTCTGCACTTACCCCGGCCTACAAGAATAATCGAGCCAGAGTAAGTTTATTTAATTAAAAGTATCAGTTTTATCGAAAGTTATTTTATGTAAGTTGATTTTTTACACTAATAATATTTTAGGCCTGCTCCTGGACCAGAGATTATATACTTAAGGCACGTGGAAAGGGCACGACCTTACGTACCTCCGGGCGAGGAAGACCGAGTTTATCCTCCACCACAGTTTATCGTGCCACTGAAGAGTGTATCACAGATGGAAGGTGGCAAGATTCACTTTGAAACGAGGATAGAACCGGTCGGCGACCCAACGATGAAGATAGAATGGTTGCGAAATGGACAAAGTATCGAAGCAAGTAAGTAATAGACAGTAACTATTGATGTATTTAATAATTAAAACAGTTTCTATAATGTTCAATATAAAATGACATATTTCCTAACGTATCTATTTTTTATTTATTTAAGGTTCAAGATTTACTTCGATATTTAGATTTGGATACATTTCTCTGGATATGCTCAGTCTGAACATTCAAGATAGCGGAGAATACACATGCCGAGCTGTAAGTGCAACTGGCGTGGCTGAAACCAAAGCCATGTTGCAAGTGACGCCTAGAGCAACTATTGAAAGAACTAGTCAACACCCGGAAAGTCTCCAATACATCCAACAATTGGAAGACTACTCTAGGTACCAGCACCAAGAGTCTATTGAAGAAAACGTTTCACAGAGACCTCAGTTTATCAGGCCTTTGCAAGAACTTGGTGAACTACAAGAAGGCAGAAATGCTCATTTCGAGGCTCAATTGACGCCAGTCAGCGACCCGCACATGAGAGTGGAATGGTACAAGGACGGCCGCCCAATTACAGCTAGCTCGCGAATCACATCAATCTTCAACTTCGGTTACGTCTCCCTTAACATCATGCACCTACGGGCTGAAGATGCAGGTTCGTACACGGTGAGAGCTGTAAACAAACTCGGCGAAGCCGTCAGCACCGCTTCCATCAAAGTGGCGGCAAGAAGCACAGTCACTTCAGATCTCGGCATACCAGAGCAAAGACGATACATAGAAAAAACTGAACAATTAGAAGCTTATCAGCAACAACAACACGTCAAATATTATCAAGAAGTACCTGAAAGTACGCAGCGACCGGAATTCAAGACACCTATCAAAGATCAACTCAATGTTAAGGAAGGTGGATTTGCCCATTTTGAGGCTCGCCTTGAGCCGGTGGGTGACTCTACCTTAAGAGTAGAATGGTTAAAGGACGGACGTCCTGTAGAGGCAAGTTCAAGAATAACTACATTCTTCAACTTTGGATATGTAGCACTGACCATTAAATCAGTGACGGTACACGACGTAGGTCACTACACCTGCCGAGCCTACAATGCACTCGGACAGGCAACTACTAGTGCCAACTGTACTATTGTAACAAAGAAGGATATCATTGCGGAATCTCAGCACCCCGGGGGTCTAGAGAAAATTCAACATCTTGAAGATGCCAGCAAATACATGAGGCGATCTGAGGAAGAAGTCAGAGTAGCACCCAAACCTCGCTTCCTCGGCCCTCTAAAAGGTACAAATAAAATTGTAGAGGGGCAAAGCGCCCACTTTGAAGCTAGAGTAGAGCCTCAGAGCGACTTGACTATGTCTGTCGAATGGTATTTTAATGGAAAGCAAATCACACAAGCTAACCGAATCCAGACTTACCATGACTTCGGATACGTTGCGTTAGATATTTCCAGTGTTCGCGCTGAGGACTCAGGAACGTACACGGTGGTAGCCCGTAACGCTGCTGGAGAAGCTCAATTGAGTACATCAATGGTAGTAGAAAGTGAGTATTCAATAAATAACTTATACCTTGTTATCATCATCATAATATATTCTATACAAAACACCTAATTATGTGTCTTTTTTATTACAGCACGATCCAGTATTGATACATCAAGTATTCATCGCGGATTGTACGAGAAAACACGTCACCTCGAAGAGTCGAAATTCGTGGAACCAATGTATCAAATTGAAGAAATTTCTAAATCGAAGCCCATCTTCGTACAGCCTTTGTCAGACCCAGCACCTATATCAGAAGGTAAAAATATTCATCTCGAATGCAGACTGGAACCTATGGGTGACCCCACTATGAGAGTAGAATGGTTCCACAATGGAAGGACTGTGACCGTGGGTTCCAGATTTAGGACTTATTTCGACTTCGGATTCGTGGCATTGGACATAATTCACGCTACGTCAACTGATTCCGGTGAATATACAGTACGAGCAGTCAACCACTTGGGCTCAGCTCACACTTCAGCAATGGTACGAGTCATTGAAAGATCGGACATTGTTACTGAGACTCAAAACGAGCAAGCCGTCGAACAAATTCAAATGCTGGAGGATGCTGCTCGCAGAAATAGACAAGCACAGGAAGATATAACAGTAATGCAAGCACCTCAATTCTCAAGATCACTGCACAATGTCGAAACAGTTGAGGGAACCAACGTGCACTTGGAATGTCGATTACAACCAGTCGGCGACCCAACCATGAGGGTTGACTGGTTCTGCAACGGCAGACCGATTAAGACTGGCCACAGGTTTAGACCAGCATACGAATTCGACTATGTAGCACTAGATCTCTTAAGCGTCTACCCGGAAGATTCAGGAGTTTACACTTGCCAAGCAACAAACCAGCTTGGTGAAGCTGTAACGTCTTGCGCTCTACGAGTTATCGCAAAGAAGGATCTAATTTTCGAGTCACAACACCCATCTGGCCTCGAGAAAATACAATACCTGGAAGACTCCTCCCGGTACAAGAAGTCCGATATGGTTGACGAGACTATTAACGTGAAACCGCACTTTGTAACAAAACCCAAATCAATCGAGAATGTAGTAGAAGGGCACCACGTCCATTTTGAGTGCAAACTGGAACCCGTAACCGATCCTAATCTGAAAGTAGAATGGTTCAAGAACGGTCAGCCCGTAACTATTGGACACCGATTCAGACCTATCCACGACTTTGGATACGTCGCATTGGACATCATTGACTTAATTGCAGAAGACTCCGGAGTATATACGTGCAGAGCTGTAAACCATGTTGGCACCGATGAGGTTAGCTGTAGACTCTCCTGCCGTGGAACAGCCGACATTATTAGGGGTACACAGAACGAAGCAGGCCTCGAACAGATTCAGCATCTGGAAGACCGCACTAAATATCACCGAACCGACATGATGGATGAGATTACAACACAGGCACCTATTTTCACAACGTCACTAAAGAATATTGAAATCAAAGAAGGTCAACGTGCACACTTTGAATGTAGGTTAATTCCAGTTTCGGACCCTACCATGAAGGTAGAATGGTATCATAACAACCGGCCTCTTAAGAGCGGTTCCAGGTTTACGGAGACCAACAATTTCGGATTCGTTGCACTCGATATTATGTCTTGTCTACCAGATGATTCCGGTACTTATACATGCAGAGCCATTAATGCTCTTGGCGAAGCCGTTACTTCTGGAATAGCTATCGTACATTCCAAAAAATCCATTTATTTAGAGTCGCAACATGAAGGAGCTCTTGGTAGGCTCAACCAGCTAGAAGATACATCTAGATACCAGAGGCATAGTGCCCAAGATGAATTCATAACCCAGGCACCAGTGTTCACGATGCCCATGAAAGATATTAAGGTAGCCGAAAACCAAGCCGCCCATTTCGAAGCTCGGCTGATTCCTGTTGGTGATCCTAAACTTCGAGTAGAATGGTTGCGTAATGGAGTCCCTATTGAAGCTTGTAAGTATTTTTATACTAAAATTGTAAACTTGAAACTACCTATGAGTGTATATTATACATACTTATTATTATTATGTTTTAGCAAACCGCTTGACGACAATGCACGACTTTGGGTACGTCGCACTTAATATGAAATATGTGAACCCAGAGGACTCCGGTACTTATACTTGCCGGGCTATAAACGAGCAGGGAGAGGCTGTAACGTCTTCGACCTTGTTTGTGCAATGTAAGTATTTAGTTATAAATATACTTAGTTGCACTACTTACAATGTTGTCGTTATAGCAAACTATAATTTTAGAGCGAGTACAGGCGATGTTAAAGATATTTTTACACCTTTTCACCCTACTCCACTGTAATTAGGCGAAATAATGTTAACATACCTTTGGCGTCGACTGTGCGTTCTTTTCATGTATTGTGGAATGGATGAAAATAAATGGGCACATTTATTGCGTATCAAATTCGAATTGCACCTGTTTAAGAGTTATTTTTGTTGGATTCGGATACATAATTCTTTCGATGTAAATAGCTAGCTTAGTTGGCTGTCAATATGCCATTAGAATCCCTTATTATATTTCAATTAACTAGGCAAAATGATAAAAAAAAATCAAATCATAAAAATAATAAGCTAGAATGGTAATATACCCATCATCATCCTCATCACCCACCTAGCGTAAGGCCGGGCTCGTTTAGGGCACAACCGGGAAGCCTTACTCCCGGTTCTGCCCTAAACGAGCCCGGGGTCCGTTTTGACACCTAATCCCAAGAATTGGCATAGGCACTAGTTTTACGAAAGCGACTGCCGTCTGACCTTCCAACCCAGAGGGGAAAAGGTTTAGACCTTATTAGGATTAGACCGGTTTCCTCACGATGTTTTCCTTCACCGAAAAGCTAACTGTAAATATTCCGTACATGAGTTAACTCATTTGGTACACGCCGGGATTCGAACCCCGCCGCTTGACAGCCGCATGTCTGAACCACTAAGCTACCGTACACCGTATCGTACTGTACCCATACATACGATTATTTTTGCAGCCAAGGCATCACTTCAACTTGAATCACAGCACGAGAGTGCTTTGGAAAAGATTCAACTACTGGAAGACTCGTCCCGTCACCAGCGCAGGGAAGAAGTTGATATTGCTATCAACCAGGCTCCCAGATTTGTAACGCAACTGAACGGACCTTCAAAACTTGTTGAGAGCCAAAGTGCTCATTACGAGTGCCGCATTGAGCCGTACCCTGACCCGAACATGCGCGTGGAATGGTACTTCAACGGCAAGGTGCTTCAGAGTGGTCACCGCTACCGCACTGCGTACGATTTTGGTTTCGCAGCTCTTGACATTCTTCAAGTATACGGTGAAGATTCTGGTGAATACACTTGCAAAGTAATTAACAACTTAGGCCAAGCCACTTCTTCAATCAAGTTGAGCGTTCAATGTAAGTATATATATTACATTTATATATCCACTTCGAGGTTTAAGTTGACTTCAATAAAGAACGGGACTTACACGATTAATCAGTCTTGTAATAACAATAAAACAAACGTTATACCGCTTAACTTATTCATTTGCAGCTAAGGAATCAATAATTAGAGATACACAACACGAAAGCGCACTTGAGAAGATACAATACCTTGAGGACGACACCAGGAACAGGCGCATAGTCCGCGATGAAAGCTTTGTGGCGGAGAAGCCCCAGTTCGGCAAGCCTCTTAAAAACACGCATGTGGCCGAGGGTCACCCGGTCCACCTGGAAGCAACCCTTACGCCAGTCAACGATCCCACCATGCGTGTAGAATGGTATTGCAATGGCAGGCCTGTCGCACAGGGTCACCGGTTTAAGACTACGTACGACTTTGGATATGTCGCACTTGACGTCCTTTATGCTTATTCAGAAGACACAGGTACCTACATGTGCAAGGCCACCAATGCCGTCGGTGAAGCAGTCACTACGAGCTCCGTGAAAGTTGATGGTAAGTACTGGATACTCGGTTACTTATCGATCTTCTCACTTAAGCTTTACCTATCCTGTACACTGCTTACTAAACTTTCTTATTTCTAGCTAAAGCTGGCCTTTACCTCGATACCTTGGATGAGCAAAGGTTGAAAAAAATACGGGAACTTGAGCAGTACGAGAGACCCAAAACGGTAGAAGAGGAAAAACCTGGTCAGCGACCGGTATTCCTGACAGCTCTTACTAGTCTTGAAAATCTGAAAGAAGGAGACCGGGCTCACTTTGAGTGCAGAGTTGAGCCCATTAACGACCCCGATTTGGAAATCGAGTGGTTCCTTAATGGCAAAAAAATAAGAGCTGGTCACAGATATAGAACAACTCATGACTTTGGTTATGTCGCTTTAGATATTCTCTATACTTATTCTGAAGATTCTGGTACTTACATGTGCAAAGCCACCAACAAGCTAGGTGAAGCGGTTAACACTTGTACTATGAAGGTTGCAGGTATGTTTATATGTATATTATGTATGCTTTAATGGCCATAAACTTACAAATTATTTAAACAGGTTAACTGATTCTTATTCCACTATCGTTACAGGTCACAGAAGTGTCATCCTAGACACCCAGCACCCTAATGGCCTTGAGAAGATCAGACAATTGGAGGCACAGGGACATCATACAAGGATGGAAATCGAAGAACCCAAGATCAGTTCTCCTAGGTTCGTCACTGAGCTTAGAGGAACAACACATGTATACGAAGGCCAGACTGCGCATTTCGAATGCCAGGTTGAGCCAATTCATGATCCCAATTTGCGTATTGAATTTTATCACAATGGCAAAGCCCTGCAATCTGCATCACGGTTCCATATCACTTTTGATTTTGGTTATGTGTCTTTGGATATACAGCACTGTGTGCCAGAAGATGCGGGTGAATATTCTGTAAAAGCAATTAACGCTCTTGGACAGTGCACATCCTCAATATCCATGACAGTAACCGCAAAAGGCAGTATTATATTGGAATCACAACGTCCAGAGGGTCTCGAGAAGATTCGGGAACTAGAATCTGTGGAGCCGTTCAAGCGGCCTGAAATTCCGGAACCGGTCACAAGACAAAGACCTGTCTTCACTCAGCCACTTCAGAATATTGATAACATTCAAGAAGGTCAAACCGCGCACTTTGACTGCCGCCTCATACCGGTCGGAGACCCGACACTTAAGGTGGAATGGTTCAGAAACGAGAAACTTATTGAAGATAGTTCCAGGATTACTAAGACCCACGATTTTGGTTACGTCTCGATGACAATTACGCACGTGCGTGACGAAGACGAGGGCGTCTACATGTGCAGAGCCTCAAACTTATTAGGAGAGGCAGTCACAACTGCTGCCATGAAAATTAAGAGTAAGTACAAATAGTATCTTCATATTAAAGCTTAAATTATTGACCTTATGTTGATATGTAAGTTTGTCTGGTTTCTCAATATTATTATTATTATTTATAGCCAAGGCAGCAATTCAAATGGAAACTCAACATCCTGAGGGTATGAAGAAGATTCAACGCCTTGAAGAGCCTTCACAAAGAAGGGCTGATGAACCCGAGAGGGAATTTGAAAAACCCATATTTACTCAAGTTCTCACTGGACCTTCGGAGCTGTGGGAAGGACAACACGCTCACTACGAAGCGCGTGTGGTGCCAGTCGGCGACCCAAGCCTTCGGTTCGAGTGGTACATCAACGGAGTTGAACTTAAAATGGGTAAGTGACCATCTGTTTCAAATTACGTACATAATAGAGACGTATAAATACATTTAAATTTTATTTATTGTTGTTTTTCATGTCTGTTTCGACACATATTTTTATTCACAGGATCAAGATTCCGTACGACGCACGACTTCGGTTTTGTAACACTGGACATCAATTCAGTTGTAGCCGCCGACGCCGGCTTATACATGTGTAAAGCCATTAACAGAGCTGGTAGTACTGTCTCTTCAACATCACTCAAAGTGAAGACAAAGTCTACTATTGTTGACCAAGCAATGCGTCCTGAATCTTGGGAACAGATTCAGCTCAAAGAAGCTGCGATGAACAAGGTTCCAGAAATGTTCATTGACTCGGCAGTTCAACAAGCGCCGATCTTCACTACTCACTTGAAGAGCTACGACAAACTCGTCGAAAGTCAACATGTATACCTTGAAGCGCAGGTTGAACCTCGCACAGATCCTAACTTAAGGATAGAGTGGTTCAAAAATGGAATGTCTTTAACCACTGGTTCGAGGATTAAGAGCACATTCGACTTTGGTCTGGTAACACTATCTATTAATGGTGTTAGAATTGACGACTCAGGTATTTATACCTGCAAAGCAACTAATCTAATGGGAGAGGCAGTCTCTACTTCATCGATTAAAATTGAAGACCGACATTGGCTACTTGGAGAATCACTTCACCCTGAATCGTTGGACAGGATCGGTGCTTTAGAGCAACCCAAATCTGCCAAACCTGAATCCCCTGAGCCAACTTACGAGATTCCAGTATTCATTTCTCATCTGAATAATATCATTTGTAAAGAGGGTGATAATATCCACTTTGAGTGCAATGTAGAGCCATCTAGAGATCCCACACTAAAGATTGAATGGTTCTTCAATAACACACCACTCCCTTCTGGTACCAGATACAAAGCAACCCACGACTTCAGTTATGTGTCTTTAGATATCACACACACTTACGAGGAAGATTCTGGAATCTACACTTGCAAGGCTACAAATAGCAAGGGTTCCGCTACCACATCTGGTTCTTTGAGGTGCACTGGAGATAAACACATTTACTTAGATACACAACATCCTCAGGGTAAATCTGGTTTGGAAGCTGTAGAACAAGCCGAAGAGGCCAGACAAGCTAAGGGGAGAAGATCCTCAGTACCTGATGCAGATTATCCGAAACCCGAATGGGTTGTCCCTGTAACTGCTGAGCATAAATTAATTGAGGGTCAATCACTTCACCTTGAGGGTCAGGTTGAACCAAAGAATGATCCTAATCTGAAAATCGAATGGTACTTCAACGGTAAGGCCTTACAACAAGCCTCACGATTCAAACTGACGAGTGACTTTGGGTTTGTGACATTAGACTTGACAGATGTATATGAAAGAGATAGTGGTATTTACACATGCAAAGCTTACAATAAGAAAGGTGAAGCATTTACTTCATCAACAGTATATTGTACCAGTAAGGATAATCTCATCGAAGGCACGCAACATCCAAAAGGAACTGAAGGGCTGGAAAAGATTCAAAATCTTGAGGAATCTCTTCGACGTGAACCTGGTCAGAAGCCCGACGACGATGCTGGAAGAGCCCCTCAATTTACGACAGTATTCCAAGACATATTAGATATTAGCGAGGGACAAATTGCTCACTACGAAGCATCTTTGATTCCAACTGGTGACCAAAGTATGGTAATTGAGTGGTTCTATAATGGCAAAACAATTGAAGCTAGTCACCGTATTAGAACTGTATATGCTTTTGGCATGTGTGTTTTGGAGATTTTAGGCACTAAGACTACTGACTCTGGCACGTACTCGTGTCGTGCCACTAACAAGTGGGGACAAGCTGAAATAAGTGTAAAACTGGAATGCGTAGATAAGAGCAAAGGGCAGAAACCAAGATTCACTACTCACATTCAAAATGTTGAAGGATTGAAAGATGGACAATCAGCTCACTTCGAATGCACAGTGATACCCGTCGACGATCCTGACATGAAGATCGAATGGTATCACAACGGTCAACCGCTGCGCCATTCTACAAGAATTAAGACAGTTTCTGATTTCGGTTTCGTCGTGATGGACATTGCGTATACTCAGAACCACGATGCTGGTGAATACGTTTGCCGCGCCTATAACAAATACGGCGAAGATTTCACTAAAGCTACAATAGGTTGCTATGGCAGGAGTGGAGTTTACTTGGAAAGCTTGCAACCTGATTCGTTAGCTAAAATAAGGGAGTTGGAGAACTTGCACGGAGCGCAGCAACAAGCGCCATCCACTCCTTCAGCTGAACCACCGAAATTCCTCACACAAATTCAGGATGTAACTAAATTGGTCGAAGGGCAGAGTGCTCACTTCGAAGCGAGATTGTTACCTGTTGATGACCCAGAGCTTAAAGTTGAATGGTTCTACAACGGCAAGAAACTACCCCACGGACATAGGTATAGAACATTCCATGACTTTGGCATCGTTATTTTGGATATATTATACTGCTACGAAGAAAATTCAGGTGTGTACGAGTGTGTTGCGACCAACAAACTGGGCCGTGATTCAACCAAGGCTACGCTCAAATGCACATCAAAAGAGAATTTGATCTTGGACTCGCAACTCCCGCGGGTAAGTTATTTAGATAGGTTATAAGTAACCGTCATAATGAAAATCAATTGTAATCGTTTTTAACCAATTTTTGTTATTTTTTAGGGCATGGAAGGTGGCTTAGAAAAGTTACAAACATTGGAAGATTCGATGATACGCAGAAAAGATACCAACGTTCAAGAGGAAAGAGGAAAGGCTCCCGTGTTTACAGTACCTTTGTCTAATATCGAAAATCTGAGGGAAGGAGAAAACGCTCATTTTGAGGCTCGTCTAACACCAACTGATGATCCTAACCTTAAAGTAAGTACGGTATACATTCAAATAGTTATAACCGTAAAAAAGGCATTCTAAGTTATGAAAATACATATTAAAAGCAATTTTATATACTTGAACATTTTTTATTATTTTGCTAGGTGGAATGGTACTGGAACGGCAAATCATTGAAGGCCGGTTCGAGGTTCAGGACTTTCTGTGATTTTGGATTTGTTATCCTTGAAATCGCTCCTACTTATCCCGAGGACTCTGGTGAATATCTATGCCGAGCTTATAACAACTACGGTGAAGCTGTAACCACGGCTGCTATGAAAGTGCAAGGCAAGCGCAACATTATCCTGGAATCTCAATTACCTAAGGGAATGGAAGGCACGATTGACAAAATTGCAGCGCTGGAAGGATACACTGGCACAGTTGACTCGATGTCACCTGAGGTGGAGAGCGGAAACCCACCAGAATTTATAACCACTCCATCTGATCTCATTTTATCTGAAAACTCTTCAGCTCACTTTGAATGTCGTTTGATACCAGTTAACGACTCCAGTATGAGAGTGGAGTGGTACCATAATGGCAAACCATTACTGACCGGATCTAGGGTAAAGACTATCAACGACTTCGGTTTTGTGATCCTGGAAGTTGGCGGAGTTTATCAGAGAGATGCTGGTCTATATACCTGCAAGGCTACCAACCGTCACGGTGAGGCCACGGTCTCGTGCAAACTGCAAGTGAAGGGCAGACAAGGCATCATTCTTGAACCTCAACTGCCATCTCATTTCAAATCAGGAACCGAAAGTATACAGAAGCTAGAAGAAACTTTGCATAAGCGCGAGGAGATTATGACCGAGGATGAAAAACCAAACCCACCGCGGTTCACTGTGGAAATTAAGGATAACATCGACATTCCTGAAGGTGGACCGATTCACTTCGACTGCCGCGTAGAGCCTGTTGGGGACCCGACAATGAGGATCGACTGGTTCCACAATGGTAGGCCATTTGCGACTGGCTCACGTGTACACATGCTGAATGATTTCGGTTTCATTGCTTTAGATATTGACTACATCTACGCGCGTGATTCTGGTGAATATACTTGCCGTGCCACTAACAGATGGGGCTCTGCTACTACTTCTGCTAGAATTACTTGCAGCGCCAAACGTGATATTGTTTTGGAGTCACAGTTACCGCAGGGAATGAGCGGTGAGAAAATTAAAGAGCTCGAAAGGGGGCGCGTGAGTGATGTTCCGAAAGACGAGCCAGTTGTCAGCTCCCCGCCTAAATTCATTACTCAGATTCAAAGTCATACTGTTGAAGAATCTGAAGGCGTGCGTTTTGAGTGTCGTGTCGAACCTAAAGAAGATCCAAAACTACGCATTGAGTGGTACCGCAATGGCAAGCTACTGCCGAGTGGTCACAGATACCGCACAGTGTACGACATGGGTTTCGTATCGCTTGACATTCTATATGTTTACGCTGAAGATTCTGGAGAGTACATGTGCCGAGCTGTAAATGATTTCGGCGAAGACTTCACTAAGGGCACCGTCTCATGCAAGCGTAAGTTTATTTTATTTATTCATTTAATTATTTTAGCGGGACTGCCTGTCACAGCTACATAATACTTACTACTAGGTAGTCTCAACCTTATTGTCATGTATATGCATTAACCTTTTCACCGCCAAACACGTGAAATCACGTCATCGACGATTCGTGACACCGACGCCAAAGACGGCATTTGCCGTCATTTTTTTTATTTTTTTTTATGTATGGAAACCTACTGTGAAATAGCCCAATTTCATGTTCGCATTATTTCTTTATCCATTATTTTTTTACCCTTGTGGCGTGAGGTGGCACGGCAAGTTGCTTTACCATCTGGCGGCGAAAAGGTTAAGGAAAGAGAAATAAACATTTTTCATTTTTAATTTGACTAGCTTCTGCCCGCGACTGCGTCCGCGTGGAACTCGTTTATATCGCAGCTCCATACAAACTTTTACCCCCCATTTCACCTCTTAGGGGATGATTTCGGGGATAAAAACTATCCTATGTCACTCTCCATCCCTTCAACTATCTCCACTTAAAAAATCACGTCAATTCGTCGCTCCGTTTTGCCGTGAAAGACGGACAAACAAACAAACACACACACTTTCCCATTTATAATAATATTATTATTGTTATATTATTATTTACAAATCTTTATTTGCACTTAACAAATAGGGTTCAGTTTACAGTTACAGTTTAACAGTAAGGTTGACGTCTCCTAGTAGGCATAGAGATGTATCGGATCTCGCTCTTCCAATACATAATAAAAACCTATAGTTAAATTTAGCTTTAACTTAGATTAGGTAATATTAGAATAGAATTTACATATAATTTATTTTTATTATTTTATTTTTATGAAGCCTTGGATAAACTTATAAATTAAATAGTTGTACATTGACTTCCCTTACATTTTAATATATTATAAGGAATTTATGTGACACAGAGTGCTTGTGAGAGTGCTTACGCTTAATTTTCTCAATTACAGAACTGCCTGATATTATTCTCCAAAACCAAGTACCTCGCGGCATGAAGAAATCTGAAGCTTTGACTCAAATGGAAGCCACAATCAAGAAATACACTTCTGAGATATTCTTGACCGAAGACGACTTGTACGACTCTGATAAAAAGCAGCCCCCGCGATTTGTGACACAGATTCAGAGTCAGACTACCCTTGTTGAGATGGAGACAACCAAATTTGAATGCCAGTTAGCCCCTGTTGGAGATCCTAACATGAAAGTGGAATGGTTCTTCAATGGCAAACCGCTATTGCATAGTGAGTGTAGTCCATAATAAGTAAAGCCGGGGTTATATTGGCGTGGCTCTAATATAACCCCGGCTTAAAGCACGTTGTCCTACAGCCAACTTTTATTTACTAGTGTCCTATTTACCGTCTTTTTGCAGAGAATCGGTTCACTCCTATTTACGACTTCGGCTACGTCGCCATGAACTTCGGGTGGGTGTATCCTGAAGATAGCGGCGAGTATGTCTGTCGTGCGACCAACTTGTACGGCATGGACGAGACCCGGGCTATCATCAAGACCGCCGGCAAGCCTGGCATCGTTTACGACTCTCAACTACCAAAGCACATGAAGAGCATTGAGAAGATAAGAGAGATGGAAGCTTCGTGGCAAGTGTAAGTGCTTAAGTTTTCTTAAATTAAATATTTGAAATATGAGATGTTTTTATGTCTGGATTATAAATGTACAGTACAAATATTAAACTCATCTTTGTTTTAGGGCACCCGAGCAAGCTGTTGAATCGGAGAAAGCGCGCTCTCCACCTGTGTTTGTTAGCCGTCCAGAACCTGTTACAGTAGAGGAAGGCGAGTGGGCGAGATTCTGTTGCCGTGTTACTGGACACCCGAAGCCAAGAGTTATGTGGCTCATCAACGGCAATACCATTGTCAATGTAAGAGAGTCAAAAAATACCCGAATAATTTTAAGAAGTAAGCAACTTTAACCCTTATAATATGTTATGCTTTTCTAGGGATCAAGATACAAGCTAACTTATGATGGCATGTACCACTTCGATATACCAAAGACGCGTCAGTACGACACTGGCAAGATCGAAGTGGTCGCCAGAAGTTCGGCAGGCGAAGCGGTAGCAAACACTGAACTTAAGGTTATTCAGAGACATGATGACTACAGAGGAGTTTTGAAAAACGCTCCACGACGTGAGTATAACACATGTAGGGAAAACAAAGATGCGAATTCAGCTTACGATCTTTTTAATCACTATTCTAAATACTTCTAGTAAAAATATATTGTAGCCTATATAGACTCAGCCGCTTTAACACACAAAACTCACGCACACACCTACAGACCGCTTAAGCACAAATAAAACCCTTTGGCTTCCCTTTGCCCTCCCCTCTCTGTCCTTAAAAAGAGTGCAGCTAAACCACCTGCTTCTACCGGCTTACCATCGGCACCTGTGAGAGGTATGTCTTGAGGTTAATTTGGTTGTCCTAGTCACAAAATTAATTCTAATATGATTTTTGATTATATACAGCTTGGTATGATGAAACAACACAATATCAACGAACTGACACAGAGTTAGAGAAAACTTTCGAAGAGAGGCAAACACAACAACGCCAGGGTACCATTGACCATAGACCTGAATTAAAACCTAAAATTCTCAAAGAACCTGACACAGAGTGGCAACAATCCGTTAAGAAGAAGAAGAGCGAGGAATACTACAACAAGCTACAGGTGTTGGAGAACGAACAAGTCGTAAAGGAAAGCAGATTGAGAGAATCGACACACCAGTACGCCATCCCTGGAGAGAAGGTCGTCAATACTTCCGTTGCTAAAGGAATGGCACAGAAATATCAAGACACTTTGTAAGTGATACTTTTCATACGTTAATCAGGCCTTTGTCTTTCAATATTAATATCTTTAATGAGTTAGTTAGTCATTACACTTACCAATTTACATCTTGTCTAGTGGTGTACTTAGCCGCCTATATTAAATTTATTTGAACTCAAGCAACATCGAAAGCTTACAAACAAATATCGTGTTGGTTTCATCACACAGATTACTTGTCCTTATCAATTAAATTAAACATTGAAACCCACCAAAGATTTGAATTATTTCGTATACAGCTTACAGATTAGTAAATGTGTATGTGTTCAATTTACAGGGAGCAGACAGAACAAGTAGTCGAACAAAAGCAAGCTACACAGAAGAAAGTGGTACAGAAGTCCAGGATTCCCGATCCGTCTGAATCTACCGTTCACGGAAAGGAAGTGCATGTAGCTAAACAGAAACAAGTCCAGAAAGAGGTTGTCGGTGATACAGAAATCACCCGCAAGATCACATCCACTGAGACCACTGAGGTTGAACACAAAGCCCAAACTCAAGAGAGGGTAGTTGAAGGTCCCGTCAAGCCCAGCAACCCACCAGTATTCACAAAGAAAATGCAGCCTTGCAGAGTATTTGAGCAGGAACAGGCTAGATTCGAGGTCGAGTTTGACGGCGATCCACTTCCAACAATCAAATGGTACAGAGAGAACTACCCGATCAAGAATTCGGCGGACTTCCAGATTCATACGTTCAGCACTAAGTCGATACTTATCATCCGACGAGTATTCATCGAAGATTCGGCTGTATTCGCGGCTGTCGCAGAAAACAGAGGCGGAACTGCTAAATGCAGCGCTAATCTTGTGGTAGAAGAGCGCCGGAGACAAGGAAGAGGAGGTATTAGCCCGCCCAGCTTCACGTTGACAGCTCAAAATGTCAACGTGACTTCAGGCCAGCTGGTAAGATTTGATACCAAGGTGACAGGAACCAAGCCTATCGATGTTTACTGGCTGAAAAATGGACAGAAAGTTCAGCCTGACATAAGAAACAAAATTTTAGAAGAAGACGGAACGTACACTCTTCTCATTCTAGAGGCATACCCTCAAGATTCGGGTAAATACGAATGCGTAGCTATCAACGCTGCTGGTGAAGCTAGGTGCGACGCCGAATGCTACGTCAATGCTCCTGTCACTAAAGATAAGCCTAAACCTCAAACTAAAACCGCAAATGCGCCTCCAGAAGTTATCGAGCCACTGAAAGACAAAGTTGTAGCCGAAGGCCAAGCTATCGAATTTAGCTGCAAGATCATTGGAAAGCCGACACCAACAATTCAATGGTACAAGGGAGACAAGCTCATCAAGCCGTCGAAGTATTTCCAGATGTCGAGGGCAGCGGATGAGCATACTCTCCGTATATCTGAGGCTTTCCCTGAGGATGAAGGGGATTACAAGTGCGTGGCATTCAATTCTGGTGGACGAGTTACGGTAGCTGCCAAGCTGAAGGTGTCCCAACCCGACCAAGCCGATGCCTTGCCCACGCTGACACCTCTACGAGACGTTTTTGTGAATGAGGGACAGCCGGCGCAGTTCAAGACCGTCATTACCAGCAAGGTCAAGCCTACTATTCAATGGCTACGAGAAGGCGCGAAGATTCCTGAGACTCCCGATTTTCAGGTGGGTGCTCTATTAGGGATTAATAACTTCTAATTTCTCAAAGACTTCCCGAAGTCATTTATCAATCAGTTATTGAATTGGATCATTGATACAAAAACAAAGAAAGCTATAAGAACTGGTAGGTAATTAGGAGTTCATTTAACGAGCTCGTGTCTTTTTTCATTCCAGATGATCCACGAAGGCAACAACGCTGTACTCCTGATCGGAAACACGTACGAGGAGGACACCGGAATCTTCACTTGCCGGGCGATCACCTCCGCGGGCCAGGTCGAGACCTCGGCAAAACTAGTCGTCAAAAGTAAGACATAGATACAGGCAGCGAGCTCGCGTCGCGCACTTTTAATCCATTAATGTAGTGTTTCTTTGTTCCAACTATACCACAATGAGATCGGGTGAAAACTACTATTGTAGGTATCAAAATATTAAAGTTGACAAGCGTTAGAATCATGAATCGCTTTATACAATCGTAGCGGTTACCGCATAACTTCTGCCCGCTTAGACGACCCCGTTATCGCAATCGTGGTGCCATGACAACATACGACGCGAACAGACCGCGTCCGGCCCGCGCGGCAGTGGGTGTCGGACCCCGCGCTGCCGCCGCGGGTCGCGGCGGCCGAACCGCGCAGGCCGCCAGCGCACAATCTAACAATCATGATTTGCAAGTGGACTCAGTTGTAAGACTTAACTCAGTAGTATTATTTGGGCGAATTTCCGCATCTAACAATGCTGTACATTCTAGCTTTTTGTGTAAATAGCCGTAGACGATTGCCGAGACAGGCCAGGTGCCGCCGAGGATGACGCTGTCGCGCCGCGCCTGGAGCCGATACCTTTACATATTTGGACACACGTAACATGTGATTAACACGAACACGTGACACTCTACGTCTGTTTTGTTTTGCTTTTACCGCTACGATGTTTACTAAATGATGTACCTATTGTCGTTCAAATTGTATATTAGAAACATATTACGTAATACCCGTGAGGCGTCTTCGGGCGAACCGTCCAATTGTATTTTTCACCCAATACTCTTTGACAATAATTTTAAGCCTGAGCTAAAAATTAATGATTTATTTGGCCTTATTAACATTAAGAATCGGAAAGATACTTTATGCTTTTTGTGTTGGGATCTGACCTGTGAAACTTATACCAAGATGATCTCAGTGTTTGTATCTTTACGTGGACCACTTTAATGAGTAATTTATCGGGTGGTCGTCGAAACTGGAGCTTGCAGTCTGATATGCAAAGTAACAGGTGATACCAATTCGTCAACCTTTGTAAATAATTAGAATGGGCTACCCACTATTTGCTGTTAGACGCAAGTTCCCGCTTCAGCTTTATCCCTAAGCATGAATCAATGTTTTTGTATCCAGTTCGTTAATATTGTGGCTTTTATCGAATAATACGTGTCAAATCTAACAAAGCTGCACGCAAGCTGCGATGTGATTTGCGGCGTATCTAACAGCTACGACTAACTTTGTCTGTGTCCGCGTCGCCGGTTATGGTCGGGCGGGCGGCGAGCGCCGCCGGGCTGGGCTCGCGGGTCACGGGTAGCGGGTCGTGGGGAGCATGTTCGTCGGTCGTTGGGGTCGGCATCTCGCCGCGTGGGGGTCGTCCGTTTCGGAAACGCAAAGTTACTCGTGGTTGTCCCGCCACGCGCCTCGCGCCGCTGTCAACTTGTCTCACAAAGAAACATAACAGTGCAATCCGCCGCTATAAGGCGCGACGCCCTTAAACAAAAGTACGCACGCATTACTTGCCTTGCCAGTTTCTATGTTTTGACATACACTGCCGATGTTGATGACCTAATATTTTCTGCAAGTACAAATCCGAATTGAATGAGATTTTATAGTTTAACGTCACAGTGATCTTTAACTTAGTTTGTTTTAAGTGCACGATATTGTTTAAAATTAAATTGTGTTGTATGTTTCACCTAATTGTAATTAAGTTATTAGGCGTGGCAGTATTTTTTATCAATTAATAATTTTTAGTGGCTATCCATATTTAATAATATATTTATGAATTAAATTTTGTATGTTACCTTTATGTGAAATCTGTTTAATAAATGCTATAAATTAATTAAAACTTCGCATTATTCAACATACGCAAACATGACAATTTGGATGCCCGCATATGAGGTGTGACCCCGCATTTTGAGATGTTTTAGGAGACAGGAGCTCAGCACGCGACACTGAATCCTCGAGTGTTCACATGAGACATTCCACGACGCACTGACCAGTGCTTGTTACCCACCAAACAAACGCCTGACGCGACAAACTGCACTATTACACCTTAAAATACAACAGACCAAGAAGGCTCTCTTATTTCCAAAACACATTTGACTGCCTGAAATTGAACTCGCGCGATGTGTAGTTTGGATTGCTTTATTTGTCTTGCTATATTTTGCATTGATTAAACTCGAATTATGGGATTGAATTATACAGTGTGTATATTTTATACTACCTCAAATTGTAACCAGAGGTACGTGTTAGGGCTATGAACCGATATTGCAAGAAAAAATTAAGTTAGTCTTAACTACCAAAGAGTAATTAATTTTTGAAATTTTATCGAACGGCAATGTATTGCGTACACTGTGACCTGATGACACATGAAAGAATCGGGTGACATGTGACGATTTATTGTGACGTCACGTCAGTAAGACAAAGTAGTGATCCACTGCGTGCTGAATTATTTTATATGAAAAAAAGTTCGCTTTTTTAAAATAATTTTACGATAAATATATTTATTAGTGCCTATACTAAGACCCCCTAAAGTTTGCGGTTATATCAAATATACACGCTGTATACGACGTCACGGCCCGTATTTTATATCTATAAATCAGAGTGACGTCTTAGTCGGTTACTGTCCACTTTCATTCTGTTTGTAGGTATAACAGAAAAAAATCACATAAAACATTAGGTATTATAATCCACTTCATCGCAAAAATTTGTTGGTATAAAATATTATTAGGTAGGCAGATTAATACAATCAGGTAATTACAATTACAAATATGAAAACGAATGAAGTAAGTGTCTTCTCTACCTACCCACTATGTTTCCTGTTTAACTAGCACTGTTTGCAAAATAGACAGAGTAGATGTTCTCGTCTCGCGCCGAGTCGCCGGCTCTTAGTGCCACGTACTGCAGAGGTGCTTGTTATAACGAAATGATTAGTTTATCAAAAACGACGAACCTGACCAATTGAAATTCCGGTGTTGTTATACTTAGAATTAAAAAAAATGTCCGAGTCAAAATTATTTCATGTAACATTACAATCTAAATAATGACTACTTGCTAATTTGCACACCGCATATTTTCTGCTTTCGGGAATTTACTCGTATCTATATAACATTGCACCAAGTGGGTACGTTTCATTCACTCTCTCCTTCCCTCAAATGGATTATATTAAGGCAGTTAGTACCAAGGTGGGGTGTCGCGTCCCATTGTTCGGTTCGTTAATTACGTATTGTACGAGGAGTTGACATCGCGCCGGCCTCGCGCTCTCAAAACGCCCTCATCGCGCGCGCGAACGCGGCGCAAACGCGGTGCGATGCGGGCGTGACTCGCGCCCGGATACAGCATGCGCGCGCGGAGGGTAGCTCAATCGTTGATGTGACCCAGCGCGGCGCAGCGTGCCGCCGCGTCCGCGCCGCGCTGCGCTGCGCTCGCGCCGACTGGACGCAAGGGGCAGCGCGGCGCGGGGCGCGACGCCGGCGGGACGCAGTCTGTTTGACGTCGGTAACCTGTTAGCATGTATTTAATGCCGCCGCGGTCGCGCCCTGTGTTTGGCCAAGCCTTAAGAGGAGAAACCGAAATTAAGCTCTTATACTGAGGCCGATTTATATATGTAATACCAATACGTATTCGCAGTATACATATTGGATTAAGACAATGTTTCCAATTCCATCAGTTCACGGAACACCGTACACTGCTGGAGAGGCCTGTGGAGCGTAGGCAGCAGACATGGAGTGCGGTGTTGAGCACGTATAGATACCTAGTGATTTAAATTACTAATGAAGATAATACAAGAATGCCTTATAATTATAATACAAATCTGGCTACTCCTTGGATTTGTCCCACCCAGAATTTTAATACAGTCAGTATGTATAAAGCAGTCAAATCTGCCAGTACACGCGACTCAATAACGAGGCAATCTTTTTTCGCACGGTTGCCTGGAATCTGTCTGTACGAGCTTCGGTAACCATCCCTAACGCCACCATCTCTTGTTCGTTTTAAATTGTATCAGGCAGGTAACTACTCGTACAATACGTAAATAATTTTAGTCGATAATATTGACCCATGAATGGCCTATCCTATAATATGGATACGATGGCCTTCCAACCCAGACGGGAAACTAGACCCTATAGGAGGGATTAGGCAATCACTTGTCTGAAAAAAGTTTATAAAGTCAAAATCTTTGAACCATGAGAATATTACCTTTTTTCATTTGCAGTTCCAAAATCGTTTGGATGGTTAACAAGAAAAGCTTACCTACACATGAACAACAACGAGATGAGATGGATTGATGAGATTATATCACAAACAGATGTACGAGTATTAAACATAAGTACGAGTATCAATACTATTTTAACAAATACATATAACATATCCGTGCCGCTGTTATTGCACAGTGGAGTCCATTTAAAAGTCAAACAGCAAGGCGGCGTATCACAAGACGGCGCGCGAACTCTCTCGGTTTTACCCGCCCTGTACCTCTCTTTCTAAATTTTCTAACAAGAGTGACACGGATAGTGCGATAATCGATAGAACTCGCTCGGCGCCGTCTTATCCACGAAATATAGTGTATTTTGTAAGTATCGGAAAAATGCTTTTTAACACCTGTGAAAACCGATGTAATACATGATGTAACCGATGTATGTAGCTAAATAGCTACAGCAGGGTATTATTGTAAATATTTTTTATAAAAAAAGACCGGATTGCACTCCGGGAGTGCCGGCAGAAGTGAAAACTTGAATAATTTTAATTTTGCAAAAAAAAATCCCTTCCTCCCCCCTCCCTCCCAGTGCGTGCCAATATATCTAATAACAACCTTATTAGTAGTACGCTATAGTTCAACTTAACTCAGCAAAATTGATAAAGGAGACGATAAAATAAAATACCAATTTGTTTTTGCCATTGCCAAATATTTTTCAAAGATTATCTCTTTAGGAATAACGTCCAAATTCGAACTATTCGAATTTTCTCAATAGCAAAACGGTAAAGGACGCGTGGTCAAAATTATAAATTTATTTGCAGAATATGCAATTGTAAAAAGTGTTTAACGGCTTTATACTCTTACGAATAGTGTTCAGTTTTGAATGAAGTCGAATCGGCTAACAGCAATATATAAAAGTTTGATAAAACAAAATGGAATTTGCATTTACGGAAAACGTGTTACGACCTTATACTGTTAACAATAAAGTACAAATTAGAACTATGTGCCCCTAGTCAAACCCCCGTTTCCCCCCCGCCCCCAAGCCTCGTCCTGAATCTCTCCCAATTCTAAGATCACGCGTGACCTCCTGAGATCTCACAAAATCTGTCGCAAGTTTAACAATTTTTGCCCATCCCAAAAAGGGCTCAGCGCCGCTAAAGAAGTTTTCACTTCAAAAATAAGTAAGTAAATTAGCGAAGTGGCTGTCTAGAGGGCCTTTGCAAGATTCAGTGAAATAATAAATTAACTACAAGTAAACCACTTAACAAAAATAGATACGGTCCTCATCAGGACGATGACGAGAATCGGTTAGAATGATACGACAGGAACTTGTTGTTGTTACATATGAAGTTAATTTACCTATTAGGTAGGTTTGTAATAAAAATGCTGGCCCCATAGAGACAAAGACTCGCTCGCAATCGAGACGTATATCACTTTGAAGTGTGTTTGGTTGTAGTTTACATGAATTAATACTTCATTATTTTTCTAGGCGAACCAAATGTGCATTTAAATAAGAATAATGTATTCTAATCTAATCGTGAACCGCGGCAAAATCGCAAATTATTCAATCCTTAAATAATGGGTGTTTACAACAGTATACTTTATTGATTGATATTCTCACTAGACTCATTATCATACTCTATACGTACTAAACACTCTTCCCAGAAACATGAAAGCATAAGGCGTTTGCACTTCTGACAACAACCATGGATCAGATTTATGAAAAATTCTAGTCAGTAGCAGGATTTTGATAGAGGTACTTCATTACAGCTTTGCGTTATGTATAGCATATCTTACAATTACCTCTGATCGATCGTAAACAAGTAAAACTAAAACATTGCAAACCCACTCGCAGCTTTCAAGTAAGATACACGCAATCATAGGTGCAAGAACTGCTATCACATTGCCAAGGCCAAAGCATAATAACAAAGGAATAAATCAACCAAATACTAAATACGCAACTAAACATGTTCTGATTGTTGCTACAGCAGCGTTAGACACGATTGTCGCCAATTATTGGTCATCAGAACCTAAATGGTCTACCTCGATAACCTAGTCCCATCGGCCAATAATACAGTGGAAAGAGTACGGGTCTGTGAAAATGTTGGGTAAATTTAGTACTGTGACACATTGTATGAGAGTTCTATGTGACAGTCATGATGAATAATTAAAATAAATGGTATACTTTTACTAAGGGAATATCTTAATCACATTAAGCATAACCAGTCGCCCTTCAAATGTCACGGAATGCTCTCTCACTAATTATAAAAAGCAAAGGGCAATTCAAGGAATCGGGCGGTCAGTTGTGCTAATTCCGCAGGCAAAGATATCAAATCATCAGGGATTATAAAGATGCAACAGATGTAAGTATTAATATCGATATTCAAGTTCCTTTACGACGTAATGTGCGAGAGATAGTGCCAGGTTATTTTCACAGTGGTATAACCGGCACTATGGAATTAATAGGTAAATTTTGGCATGAGTAGAAACGTGCTTAGGTTGACTTCTTGCTGCTATTGTCACTAAACAACTGAGTGAGCTCTATCTTCTTACAGATTTCTCTATATCTTACTCATTAACCTCTCAAAAGATATCTTGAAACTGGATTCACCAAAATCTATGTTTTGGTACAATCTCCTTTTCAACAACGCTACAGGCAACAGGTGCGCTATTCACATTTTTAGGGTTCCGTAGTCGACTAGGAACCCTTTTAGTTTCGCCATGTCTGTCCGTCCGCGGATAATCTCAGTAACCGTTAGCACTAATAGAAAGCTGAAATTTGGTACTAATATGTATGTCAATCACGCCGACAAAGTGGTAAAATAAAAAGTGGAAAAAAATGATTTTTTAATACATTTGCTCAAAAAGTGGTACTTTTTGTGGCTGCGTAGCGTACGAGAAGCTCAATTTCTCGAACTAGTGCTTTTTACTGAACCTGAGTACTACCCGTTCGTACACTAACAACAATTACAGGTATAGTGAACTGGCATATTCCCTGAACAGTGGAAAGTCGCAGTTCCCTATTCCTACAACCTATTCCTAAAATCCAAAATCCCAACGACTACAGAGATCTCCGTCCTATTAGTATACTTCCGGTAATATCGAAAATAATGGAAAAGGTTGTTAGCATACAAATGACACAGTATCTTGAGGCAAAAAACATCCTGCCTTCAAAGCAAATCTAAAAGCAATCTGGTTTTCGAAGTCCCACAGCACTGCAACTGCTATTTTGGATGTGGTAGATAATGTCCTAGCTGCACAAGACGTCGACGAGGGAACAGTACTGGTTCTGCTCGACTTCTCCCGAGCTTTAGATACAATCGAAACTTCTCTCCTGCTTTCAAAACTGGCTTATAATGGCTTTGACAGGCTTTCTTTGAAATGGTTTTCTAGTTACCTTAGTGGCCGTACACAGTATGTCAAAATTTCAAATGAAGATGGTACATATTCAGTTTCAAGCACACTACCAGTTACTAAAGGTGTCCCTCAAGGTTCTATCTTGGGCCCTACATTGTTCAGTTTATATTGTGCCGATATAATCGTCCCTATAAAAAACTGTAAATATCAAATCTATGCCGACGACATTCAATTGTATCCATCTTTTAAAGCAAATAAAAATGACAAGTGTAGCTGTAAATAAACTCAATGAAGATTTATATAATATAAACAACTGGTGTCACCAAAATAATCTCTTATTAAATCCCTCCAAATCAAAATTTATGTTGTTAGGCACAAGAAAACAAATTAATACAATTGCGTCGCATGACCCACTCGTTTTTATAGAAGGTATTCGCTTAGAGAGAGTTACAGATGCACGCATCTTGGTTTGTTAATGGACGAAACCTTAAGATTTGAGAAACATGTCGGGAAGACGATGCGGAACTGCTTTTATAGGCTCAAAATTTTATACAGAATTCGTGAGTGTCTTTCTATTGACGTGCGCATACAATTATGTGATTCGCTTATACTTTCAAAGCTCAATTACGGCGATGTAGTGTTCGGAGGGCGACTACTCGCTAGGACTGGTAAAGCCATGCAGCGAATTCAAAACGCATGTGCACGTTTTTGTTTTCACGTTCCGCGCCGTGCCCATATTACTCCGTTCTTAAACCGGTACGACTTAATGAGCATGAGCTCCCGTAGACACGTACATTTCGCTACATTATTTTTTGGAGTGATCAAAAATAAAGTACCATCATACCTTTTAAACTGATCTTCTCTCAGCGCGCTGTCAGACACGCATCTCGGCTTGCAAGTCATCCACACCGCAAGGTTGCCTTTCGTGGCAGCTTTCGTTTTGCTGCCACCAAGTGTTGGAACGACGTGCCCCCACCAATACGTAATTCCAATACAGTCTCCTCTTTTAAAATGTCCCTCAGAAAATTTTTGATTGCCAAGCAGAAACATAATAATTAGGCAGCCTTGCACATTTACACTTAAATACTCTTGCGTAGTCACATCCACACACAGATACACACATACTTTGAAGTTTTAACTATATCGGTAGGTAGTTATATAATATAAGTTTAAAAGTGATTCTAATTATTATTATTTTGTTTAATTTTTTGTTGTGCTTCATTTGACGAGTTTATGTCCCTATTGTGTTGTATTCTTTTAGTGCCATCTTGCCTCTTACAGTGTACGAGATTTGGGACTGGTCTTATGACAGTTCCAATATGATGTAAAGAGTGATGTGGCTAGAATAAATCGATTGTCATAATAATCGATTACGATTGATGATGGCTAATAAAAGGAATCGATTGATTACTGTGTAATAATTATTTATAGGAAATCAAATAGAGAGCCTATACACTGTCGTCTGCTAACACAAGTGTCCTGTTAGTAAAGAGAGAGACTGATAGTGCGAGAAAAATTGAGAGAGCTCGCGCGCCGTGCAGAAGTCAATGCCACATTTTCAAACGCAACATTTTGCACAATCAAATATGTCGGTTTCGATCGATGTGATTTTATTTCGTATTATCGTGACAGTAATTAAATATTGCATGGTTATTTTCCTATTCACAATTATTTGATTCATATCGATTTATTTCTAAATTGACAGACTCCAATCGATTAAGGCAGTGTATCACTAAATTTAAAAAGAAAAAGTCGTAGGACGTAATGGTTTGCATACCGAGTTTTCATTGCTAATTTCCATAAAAATAAGCCGTAAAAAATATTACAATCATTTTATAAGTGCTAAAAAGAGCGTGCATGGAGATTGAACTTTGTTTTGAAACTCGGAAGCTATTGAAACTCTTTTTATTATTTCGATAAGCAGTGCCAATTTACGTTATATGGGTGTCGCGATGTGTCAAAAGACCAGTACGCTTACCATGAGTTTGACAATGACGGCTTACGCTAACGAGTATCGAGTTTTCTATCTGTGCATCTCTATTGCACTTTGACAGTACGAGCGGGATGCACAGATAGAAAACTCGATACTCGTTAGCGTAAGCCGTCATTGTCAAACTCATGGTAAGCGTACAGTTCCAAATCTCGAACACTGTAATGGCCTCACTGAAAATCAGCGTCACGGAGCGCGTCATGTGGCTCGCTCCGTGACACTAAGCTGAGAGGACCTTTTAGCGTAAAATTGTATGTGGTTATTTTTGCTTCTATGTACTTACTAAAATTTACGCTTATCAATTATTTTCTTTCTTTCTTTCTTTCTTACACATCTCACAAAGGTGTAAGAAAATTGAGCTTATTTAATAGAAGCAGAATTAACCAGCATAAGTTTTCAAAAAACTGAAACCCGGCTACGGAAAACTAACGAAAAATTAACCTTTTTTTATACAATACGTAGCCTATGGCCACCTGGAGCCTAAGTTCGTATCAATAAATACCTACCTCATTAATCAAAATCGGTTCAGTCCCGTAAAAGCTACGGTGGAGCACAAATACATACAAAGTAGTCGCGCAAAAAGGGAGATTATTTATTAAATAATCGACAGTACAAAAGAAACATGGCAACTATGACCAACTATCTGATCGGCTTTCATCAAGCCCAGGTGTAAAAGAAAGTTTCCACTACAGCACTTACATCCCTAAACTTTACTCAACAAATATAGATGGCTAAAAATAAAAAAAATACAAAAATAGGTAAGATTTTAAACACTGTACCAAAGAGTACGCAAAGACTCTAAGTAGGTAAATAAATAGACAAAACGGTTGAATAACAGATACTTCTAATCGATTGCACCAACAAGTAGGTTGTAGACAAGACTCAGGTTCTCTCAGGATCTTCTGAACACTCAGTGTGTAAATAAGGCGATAAATATATTATGTCGATAACACATGACAAATATACGACTAAATCGTATACACGCCTTGATAACTACAAAATTTAAACCAAATTTATTTATTAATATCTTTAAAAATAACAACTAAAACTTTCCGATGATACATTATATGCTCTTTCAATGGTCAGTGACGAAAAATGTACGAAATATAGGAAAGTTTAATCCGTAAGATTGTTTTAAGGATTAAGTGTTCTAAACGGTGTCTGACGATGTTCGCCTACCATTTGATATCTAAATATATAAAAGAAGAAGCTGACTGACTGACTGACTGACTGACATATCAACGCACAGCCCAAACCGCTGGGTCTACGGATTCCAAATTTGGCACGTAGTTTCCTTATAAGGTGTAGGAGAGCACTAAGAAAGGATTTTTCAAAACTCACCCCCTAAGGGGGTAAAACGGGGGTTTCCAAGTTTGTATGGGGGAAGCATTATTTTTTGAACTAGAGACTTAAAACTTTGTAGGAAGATTACTTATTAAGATACAAAAATAGCACTTTCAGCGTTTTACAAAATTCTACCCCTAAGGGGGTTAAATAGGGGTGCAAAGTTTGTATTCAAAACTACTTGGACTACGAACTTGAAATTTACACCAGACCTTCCCTTTATGACGTAGGCAAGTGATAAGACGGGATTTTTGGAAATTCTATCCCTAAGGGTGTTAAATAGGGGTGCAAAGTTTGTATGGGTGAAACATTATTTTTTGTACTAGAGACTTGAAACTTTGTAGGGATATTACTTACTAAGATACAAAAAAAGTTCTTTCAGCGTTTTAGAAAATTCCACCCCTAAAGGAGGTCAAATAGGGGTGCAATGTTTGTATGGGGTAAACATTATTTATTGAACCGGAGAATTGAAACTTTGTAGGAAGATTACTTATTAGGATACAAAAAAAACATCTTCAGCGTTTTATAAAATTCCACCCCTAAGGGGATTAACTAGGGGTGCTAATTTTGTATTCAAAACTACTGGGACTAGGAACTTGAAAATTACACCAGAACTTTTTTTATGACGTAGGCAGGGGATAGAACAGGATTTTTGGAAATGCTATCCCTAAGGGGGTGAAATGGGGGTCCAAAGTTGGAATGGGGAAACATTATTTATTGAACTGGAGACTTAAAACTTTGTAGGAAGATTACTTATTGATACCAAAAAAGTACTTTCGGCGTTTTATTAAAGTCTACCCCTAAGGAGATTAAATAGGGGTGCAAAGTTTGTATTCAAAACTACTGGGACTACAAACTTGAAATTTACACCAGAACTTCATTTTATGACGTAGGCAAAAGATAAGACGGGATTTTTGGAAATTCTATCCCTAAGGGGGTTAAGTAGGGGTGCAAAGTTTGTATGGGAGAAACATATTTTTTTGTACTAGAGACTTGAAACTTTGTAGGAATATTATTATTAAGATACAAAAAAGTACTTTTAGCGTTTTATAAAATTCTTCCCCTAAGGGGGTTAAATAGGGATGCAATGTTTGTGGGGGGGGAAACTTTATTTATTGAACTAGAGACTTGAGACTTTGTAGGAAGATAACTTATTAGTATTCAAAAAAAGTAATTTCAGCGTTTTATAAAATTACACCCCCGAGGGGGTTAAATGAGGGTCCAAATTTTGTATAAGGGAAACTTATTTTTAGCTACTACGTACTTAAAACTTTGTGGACAGATTACTTATTCATTTACAAATAAAGTGCTTTCAGCGTTTTGGAAATAATTACACTTAAAGGGGTTAAAAAGGAGGTCCAAAGTTTGTATGGAGAAAAAAAGATTAGTTAGACAATTTTATTCGAGCATTCACAGGATAATTCCTAACGATAAATGAGTAAACAAGTGTTTCCGGTTTTTTTTAAGAATTCAACCCCTAAAAGGAGACATATGGTGACAAAATCTGAAAATCAACATCGGCATCTATTGTTTCTATGGTTTATCGGGTCGCTGATTAGGAAAACAACGATTTTACATTCCAACGTAGCGTCTAAATATCAATATGGGCGTTGTTATTACGGTTTTTTGGGACGTAAATAACGAAAATCACATAGATTTTGAAATGTAATGTTGTGGACATGAAAATTCATGAAAATGTTTGTGCCAAATTGCAATTCAATCGGTCCAGTTTTTTTCGTAGCAAATTGGTTGTAACAGACGGACTAACATACCGCCACACGTGATCCTATAAATAAGGGTTCTATTTTAGCTTTTGAGGTATGGAACGAGACCCGCGTTAGGGTTAAAGGTTTTAAAGTTTGTATTTGGTGCCATCTCGATCGTCAGCAATCGGTACCTAGGCGAGTGCGGGCGGCGCGGCGGGACGGGAGGGTGGGAGACATTGGGAAAGTGCCTGCATCCGTAATAAGTACATTCAAGGTGCTGCACGAAGATCTGCTTACTTTTTATAAGTTAAGCATTTTGGCCGCCGTTAAATTAAAACAATTTTTTGGGTATTTATGTTAACTACTGGTTCGAAAAGCATGGAAAAAAAATCTTAGGAAAGAAGCCTATAGCAATGTCCAGGCCACAAATTTGACTTGACATTCGTGGAGATATTTTGGTATTTCAACATTATCATGAACATAAAGTAGCTTTTATTCCAGAGGACAGATTCTCATTAATCATGATTGTAAATTTAATAACAGAAATACGTACATACATACATACATTCACGCCTTTATTCCCAAAAGGGGCAGGCAGAGCACATGAACTTTATATTCCAGCGCCACTTTCAGCACAAATGTAGGTATAAAAGATCGACAAAAAGTGATATTGCTTAGGTTGTTAGCCCATCACCCACAACACACTTCAACCCTGCTCTCTTAATCGACTTTTACGACACACACGGGAAGAAAGAGGGTGGTGAAATTCTAACCCGCCACCACTCGGGCATAAAAATAATAGTAAAAAATAATAATTTACCATAATGGGTTATGACGAAGGGTTATTCGTAGGGGAAGTTAGTAGTAGTAGGTTAGTAGGCGGCGTAGCAATTCAACAATTATTGGAAAATTACTTTTACTACGCGGGCGAAGCCGCGGGCAAAAGCTAGTAGGTAATAAAAGAGAAAATATAATTTTACATTAGTATACATTCTATACGTCGTCGTCATAACTATACATTAAACATCTAACCAAAAAATTTTACGATTATTATGTATGATTTATCGATATGTCGATAAACATTCGTGTTCTCTCCCTTCGAGTATTTCAAAACCGCACGCAAAATTCCGGGCCCTAGTTATGACCTCTAATAATATATGACCGAAGGACCCGAAGGTATGTCCTATACTCGTAGGTATAATAATATGTCTCCGCAAATGGACCCAAATTTTTTGACCTTTGATATTTATAAAATTACAAAGGTATAAAAATGATTGAATGAGTAGAGACAATAATAAATAATTTTGCTGTAGAAAGACCTAACTAAAATTTAAAAGAGCGCACAGGATTCACTTCAAGTTCATTTCACCTTTAGCAGAAGTAATATCAGTTTAAGCACTTATTCCCAGCTCTCACTATTACGTTCACTATAAGTCAAAATCAACATCATTCCATTGACATAATACTACTACTGATTAATATTATGGAGCGTCAACCAGAAAAACACTTGCAATATTACATACAATAGTTAGTATCAAAATTGAGATACAAAATTAAAATCTAAGCCACTCCGCAGGCATACTGTAATTTAGTAAAAATCCCATAAAACGTACCTTTAGGTTCAGTAATATGTTGCATAAAATTGTTTGTCATATTTGAGTACCATCAGTTTCAGGGAAAAGTGAACCTCTGCATAAAATTTAGTAAGTATTTGGGCGGTAACTGTATGTACAGTTTTTTTTTTGTATCTGAACAATAGGTTAAATGTCCATGTGATATTTTTATAGGAGCGCTAGAAAAGTGTTGTCGCTTATTTAGCACCATCCAGGGGACACGTGCAGTGTTATGGTAGGTAAATCCTGCGGACGCGAGCAACAGATTGCCCCCATCGCATCGTATTACGTACAGTAATACAATGCGATTATGGAACATGGCCCAACCCGCAAAAAAGTCACGGTTCGAACTGTTCGAAGCGAACATGTTCCCTCGTCTCGACTGTAATGGTCGGCAAAACTAGCGGGCTTTATTATATAAGCGGGACCTTCATTATTGTGTCAATTATACAATGCAGTCTAACCTCAATTACTCGTACATTTAGATTCTTCAGGTACGGTATATAATCTGGAGTTAACGCGTTACCTGAACTGGTAGCTGTTCGTTTGTGTTGGGGACTCATTCTAGGTTTTTGATTCGTTTCGGTTTGTGGGACTCGCGTGGAGATTAATGAGGTCATAATAGTCTCCATATGATGCTGCATCGCCCTGAGGCGGAGATACGAAATGCTTTCGTACTCATACGCCACTCTGTCGGCCTATTAGGGTGAATATCAACCAGAGCTATGCGAGGTACTTAGCGAGGCGGCGAGCGAGGAAAATGAAACACCAATAGCGTGGCTGGTCGCGCTCGCGCGTCGCATCTTATTGGTTATTTTTTCCTCATTCACCGCGCCTCAACCTCGCACAGCTCTGGTGAATATTCACCATAAGCGGCTTTCCGTGCTAACCCAGATACCGTCAATGCCAGGCGCTCCAGATGGTTTTAACTTCAAACGACAAAGCATACTTGAGAAGCCCGACTGGATTACATAATTGTAAGACACAGACACGTACCCACAATACTCAAAGGACCGATACCAAAATGATCAGTCGTCTAATGCTGTTTCTGCGGCACATATTATGGGAAGTATGTTGTCAGACAATCAATTATATGTAAAATAAACGCTGCCCGGCATTTAACTCGAAGAATGTACTTGGAGTGATATTAGACTACATATTTAAGAAAATGAATATCATCATCACCATTCTCCTAGCGTTATTCCCGGTAATGCCCCTAAAGGAGCCTGGGATCCGCTTTGACACCTAATCCCAAGATTTGGCATAGGCACTAGTTTTACGAAAGCGACTGCCATCTGACCTTCCAACCCAGATGGAAAACTAGACCTTATTGGGATTAGACCGGTTTCCTCACAAGAAAATTAATATATACCATTTAATTTTTGATACTATAAAGAATAACCATATGCACTGATTCAGATAAGACTTATTGAAAAGTATCTGGTACAACTCAAGCTTCTAGTCAACGAGAGAGAATATAAAGGTGCGAATGATGAATTGCATTCATTTCACGATTTTCACACCTTATTTTATTTACATACATATATTCACGCCTTTATTCCCAAAAGGGGTAGGCAGAGCACACAAAACGCATGTTCCAGCGCCACTTTTAGCATAAATGTGGGTATAAAATATCGACAAAATGTGATATTGCAGTGATAGGTTGCTAGCCCATCGCCCACAACACACTTCAACCCTGTTCCCTTAGTCGACTTTTACGATACCCACGGGAAGAAAGGGGGTGGTGAAATTCTAACCCGACACCACAAGGGCTTATTTTACTTAATAAGACTAAGGGCCTGTTTCACAATCTCCAGTTAAAACATATCCGTCAGATAAATGTTGGCTGTCACTTTTCTTTTATATGACGGCAGAAAAGGATAGAAATAATTTTAACTGGCAGATAACTTTATCCGGCGATTGTGAAACAGGCCCTTAATCACGTATAAGTGAATAAATTTATTTTTCCTGGCGTTTAGGATTTCTTGCAACATCCTTAGTTTGGTCGAGTCTGGCGAAAGCGGGTATTTTCTGGCTGCGTAGGTTTTTTAGTTTCCGACCAAGGATGTTGCAACGCATCCAAAATATTAATAAATGTACTTATGCGCGTTAAAGCCCCATTTAGTAAAAGGAATGAATAATGATTTAGTCTGCATGAGAGATTCAGGTGCAGTTTACGTAAGTACGAGCTTTTGTTAACGATGTATTTAATAGTAACTCTGTAAGATATTTCATAAAAATACCTCTCCCATCATTATCACATTAAAGTTAGAAGACAGTAATATAATTTATATTTTTTTCTGTTTACAGAATCCCGAACAGTTATTTCACGAAAAACGTTCCAAGAGAAAACTGATGTTGAACAATATACGGATGATCATAGTACAACAACTAGCCGAGGTCTATATCAGTCAATAGAAGAATCAAATATTTTAAGATTAGAAAACGTACAGGATGTAGAAACTAAAACAACAACAGTGCCTTGGCGCTCTAAAAGAGTGAGTGAAGAATCAAATAAGGAAGAAACCACAGATTCAGTGAACTGGCGTAAACCACGCATGCAAGTACAGCAAAAACAATCTTCGACGCAGCAGGTGACTTTTAGTGAAGATGCGAATATATTGACAGTTGACAACAGAGAATCAATTGATAAAAAAGTAGTACTTGAAACAAAGCATTGGAGAAAGCCAAGGACACAGGATATACAGCAAACAGAAAGCATTACAACGTCTGAAGATACTAACATACTAGCAATTGATAAAACAGTTGCTATCAGCGAGACTATACAACAAGAACAACTTGAAACTAAGCATTGGCGTAGACCAAGATCCGAACCCAAAGAAGATGCAATTAAGCAAGAAGTTCAGCTCCAAGAGCCAAATAGGCGACAGTCTTCAACTTTCCAAGAGCAAAAACCCGAAACTTTACCGTGGACTCAAGAAAGCATCAAACTACGTAAAACTAAAATAGATAAGAAAGAAATAGCCAAAGAAAAGATAGAAGACGTTACCTCAAAACAAGTGAGAAAAACGGCACCAGATACGCTAACTCTTGAATCGCAGGACTTAGTTGGTATACCTGTCATCGAAGATTCTAAATTGGAAGTCATTGATCAACTTGACACAAAACATTGGGTAAAGCCTCGTACGCAGGACTTTCCAAAACAAATCGAGAATTTCACTACATCCGAAGATGCTAACATACTTGCCATTGACACAGTCGAAAATACGGACTTTTTAAAACAAGAACAACTTGTCACCAAACAATGGCGCAGGCCCCGATCAGAACCTAAACAAGAAGCAGATTTACGGGAAGAACAAACACAAGAACCAAAAAGGCGAAGGTCATCAGCCATCCAAGAGCAAAAACCAGAGGCTGTACCATGGACTCAAGAAAGCATAAAATTACGTCCAACGCAAGTAGAGAAGAAAGAAATGATGAAGGAAAAGGTAGAGGACGTAATATTAAAACAAGTGAAAAAACCATCGGTGGCCTCCTTGCAAGATCATGAAGATAAGAAGACTGTTGATAGAATAATGACTGAAGATTTAGAAATATTGCAGGTTAATAAATCAGAAATCAAAACGAAACATGTAGAAGACATTCCTTTGTCCGAGGATAGTAACATACTTGCAATCGATAAAACAGTTGAAATTAGTGAAGAGATAAATCCTGAAACACTTGAAACAAAACATTGGCGTAGACAACGGTCTGAACCTAAACAAGAAGTAGCTATACAGGAAATACAAAAAGAACCAAGACGAAGATCATCGGCGTACCAGGAGCAAAAACAAGAAACGTTGCCTTGGACTCAAGAAGGCGTCAAATTGCGCCCAACAAAAGTAGAAAAGAAAGAAATAACAAAAGAAAAATTAGAAGAGGTTACACTAAAACAGACAAGAAAGATGTCGATGGAGACCCTCGTAATAGAAGAGTCATTGACACGTGAGGAAAACACAGTTATACTAGAAATACCTGCTGACAAATTGCCAGAAGAAAATGTGCAACCTATTATAAAACCACAATTAAAACAAGAAACACCTATCGAAGAGCCTCAGCTAGAAGAGGTGTCATGGCGCGGCAAGAGAAGGCCCAAAGAAGAAAAGCCAGCAGAAGAGGTTATTTTAAAACCAATACCTGAAAAGAAACCTATAGAAGAAGAGAAACCGGAAGAAGTGCAACTCAAGTCAATCAAAAAAGAGAAGCAGATTGAAGAGACTCAACAAGAAGAGGTATCGTGGCGCGGCAAGCGGCGACCGAAAGAAGAACAACCCATTGAAGAAGTTATGCTTAAGCCAGTACCTAAACAGAAACTTGCAGAAGAAGATAAACCAGAAGAAGTACATCTTAAGCCAATGAAAAAAGACAAACCGATTGAGGAGGCTCAACCAGAGGAGGTATCATGGCACGGAAAAAGACGACCTAAAGAAGAACAGCCAGTCGAAGAAATTGTGCTGAAGCCAGTACCTAAACAGAAGCCCATTGAGGATGAGAAACCCGAACAAGTTCATCTTAAGCCAATTAAAAAAGAGAAACCGCTTGAAGAGACTCAACCAGAGGAAGTATCATGGCGCGGAAAGCGACGGCCAAAAGAAGAACAGCTAGGCGAAGAAGTTGTACTAAAACCAGTGCCTCGACAAAGGCCTGTCGAAGAAGAGAAACCGGCAGATGTGCAACTCAAGCCAATCAAAAAAGAGAAGCCGATTGAGGAGACTCAACCAGAGAAGTTATCTTGGCGCGGCAAGCGGCGACCAAAAGAAGAACAACCCGTGGAAGAAGTTGTGCTTAAGCCAGGTCCTAAACAGAAACTTGCAGAAGAAGAAAAACCAGAAGAAGTAAATCTTACGCCAATCAAAAAAGACAAACCAGTTGAGGAGGCTCAACCAGAAGAGGTATCATGGCGCGGAAAACGAAGACCAAAAGAAGAACAGCCAGTTGAAGAAATTGTACTGAAGCCAGTACCTAAACAGAAGCCTATTGAAGATGAAAAACCCGAACAAGTTCATCTTAAGCCAATTAAAAAAGAGAAACCGCTTGAAGAGACTCAACCAGAGGAAGTATCATGGCGCGGCAAGCGGCGACCAAAAGAAGAACAACCCGTGGAAGAAGTTGTGCTTAAGCCAGTACCTGAACAAAAACCTGCAGAAGAAGAGAAAACAGAAGAAGTACATCTTAAGCCAATTAAAAAAGAGAAACCGCTTGAAGAGACTCAACCAGAGGAAGTATCATGGCGCGGCAAGCGGCGACCAAAAGAAGAACAACCCGTGGAAGAAGTTGTGCTTAAGCCAGTACCTAAACAAAAACCTGCAGAAGAAGAGAAAACAGAAGAAGTACATCTTAAGCCAATCAAAAAAGATAAACCGATTGAGGAGGCTCAACCAGAGGAGGTATCATGGCGCGGAAAACGAAGACCAAAAGAAGAACAGTCAGCTGAAGAAGTTCTATTAAAACCGAAACAAAAGCCTGTCGAAGAGGAAAAACCTGAAGAAATACAACTCAAGCCTGTAAAAAAGCAAAAGCCCAAGCCCGTAGAAGATACAAAACCCGAGGAAATTTCATGGCCTACGGGTAAAAGGCGTCCAAAAGAAGAACAACCTGTAGAAGAAGTGGTTCTCAAGCCGGTGCCTAAACAGAAACTTGTTGAAGAAGAGAAACCAGAAGAAGTGCAACTCAAGCCAATCAAAAAAGACAAACCAATTGAGGAGGCTCAACCAGAGGAGGTATCATGGCGCGGAAAACGACGACCAAAAGAAGAACCGCCAGCTGAGGAGGCAGTTTTGAAACCGGTGCCTAAACAAAAGCCTGTCGAAGAAGAAAAACCGGCGGAAATACAACTCAAGCCTGTAAAGAAGCTAAAGCCAAAGCCTGTTGAGGAAACACAACCCGAGGAAATTTCTTGGCCTACAGGTAAGAGGCGTCCAAAAGAAGAACAACCCGTAGAAGATGTGGTTCTCAAGCCGGTGCCTAAACAGAAATCTGTTGAAGAAGAGAAACCGGAGGAAGTGCAACTCAAGCCTGTAAAGAAACAAAAGCTGGAGCCCGTTGAGGAAACAAAACCCGAGGATATTTCTTGGCCTACTGGTAAAAGACGTCCTAAAGAAGAACAACCCGAAGAAGAGGTGGTCCTACAGCAAGTCCCTAAACAGAAACCTATTGAAAAAAAGAAACCGGAGGAAGTGCAACACAAGCCAATCAAAAAAGAGAAGCAGATTGAGGAGACTCAACCAGAAGAGGTATCATGGCGCGGCAAGAGGCGACCAAAAGAAGAACAACCCGTAGAAGAAGTTGTGCTTAAGCCAGTACCTAAACAGAAACTTGCAGAAGAAGAAAAACCAGAAGAAGTAAATCTTACGCCAATCAAAAAAGACAAACCAGTTGAGGAGGCTCAACCAGAAGAGGTATCATGGCGCGGAAAACGAAGACCAAAAGAAGAACAGCCAGTCGAAGAAATTGTACTGAAGCCAGTACCTAAACAGAAGCCTATTGAAGATGAAAAACCCGAACAAGTTCATCTTAAGCCAATTAAAAAAGAGAAACCGCTTGAAGAGACTCAACCAGAGGAAGTATCATGGCGCGGCAAGCGGCGACCAAAAGAAGAACAACCCGTGGAAGAAGTTGTGCTTAAGCCAGTACCTAAACAAAAACCTGCAGAAGAAGAGAAAACAGAAGAAGTACATCTTAAGCCAATCAAAAAAGATAAACCGATTGAGGAGGCTCAACCAGAGGAGGTATCATGGCGCGGAAAACGAAGACCAAAAGAAGAACAGTCAGCTGAAGAAGTTCTATTAAAACCGAAACAAAAGCCTGTCGAAGAGGAAAAACCTGAAGAAATACAACTCAAGCCTGTAAAAAAGCAAAAGCCCAAGCCCGTAGAAGATACAAAACCCGAGGAAATTTCATGGCCTACGGGTAAAAGGCGTCCAAAAGAAGAACAACCTGTAGAAGACGTGGTTCTCAAGCCGGTGCCTAAACAGAAACTTGTTGAAGAAGAGAAACCAGAAGAAGTGCAACTCAAGCCAATCAAAAAAGACAAACCAATTGAGGAGGCTCAACCAGAAGAGGTATCATGGCGCGGAAAACGACGACCAAAAGAAGAACAGCCAGCTGAGAAGGTTGTCTTAAAACCTGTGCCAAAACACAAGCCTGTCGAAGAAGAAAAACCGGAAGAAGTACAACTTAAGCCCGTAGAGAAACCAAAGTCAAAGCCCATTGAAAAAACACAACCCGAAGATATTTCTTGGCCTACTGGTAAAAGACGTCCTAAAGAGGAACTACCCGAAGAAGAGGTGGTCCTAAAGCCAGTCCCTAAGCAGAAACCTATTGAAAAAGAGAAACCAGAGGAAGTACAACTCAAACCCATAAAGACACAGAAGCCAAAACCCGATGAAGAAACTCAACCCGAGGAAATTTCTTGGCCTACCGGTAAAAGGCGACCTAAGGAAGAACAACCCGTAGAAGACGTGTTCCTCAAGCCGGTACCAAAACAGAAACCTATCGAAGAAGGCAAATTGGAAGAAGTACAACTTAAGCCCGTAAAGAAACAGAAGCCAAAGCCCGTTGAAGAAACTCAACCTGAGGAAATTTCTTGGCCTACCGGTAAAAGGCGACCTAAGGAAGAACAACCTGTAGAAGAGGTGGTCCTCAAGCCTGTACCTAAACAGAAACCTATCGAAGAAGACGAACCAGAAGAAGTGCAACTCAAGCCCGTAAAGAAACAAAAGCCAAAACCCGTTGAAGAAACTCAACCCGAGGGAATTTATTGGCCAACCGGTAAAACACATCCCGAAGAAGAACAACCTGTCGAAGAGTTGGTACTTAAACCGGTGCCTACACAGAAATCTGACGAAGAAGAAGTAACGGAAGAAGTACACCTATCCGTCAAAAAAGAAAAGAGAATTGCAAAGAAACAACATGCAGTCGAAAAAGTAAAGGGAGAAATTGTACAACAAAAAGAACAGCAAGAACCGGAAATTTTGGATAAACCAGAGGAAGAAAATCATGAGGAAATACAGCAGAAGATTATTACCAAAACGAAAAGAGTTATAACGGAATTAAATATCGAAGAGACACCAGATAAACTTCAACCTCAAGTCGACGGCGAAGAAAAGGCTACTACAATAATAACAACACAAGAAGAAAACTTACCAGGAGAAAAAATGGTGGAAATCGTACAAAAACGAGTTAAAAAGGACAAAAAGGTTGTGAAAAAGGAAATTAAACTGGACAAAATTGTAACAGATGAACAAAAACAACCTGAGGTAGAGCTTGAGGAGGAGGAAGAAGTGACGACCATCGTGAGTACATTAAAGAAACCAGTTGAAGAATCTCTGGAGGAAAAGCCAGAGGAAGTGGTAAGAAGGAAAAAAGTTCACAAAAAAGAAAAGTCCATTGAAAGAGTCGAAGTCGAAACAGCTGTCGTAGAAGAACAAGTCAAGCCCAAACCTGGGGACGAAGCGAACGAAATCACAGTAGTAACAACACGAACGAAACAAACTAAGATTAAGAATAAAAGAGCTGATAAAAAAAGTAAGTATTAAAACTGTTTGTTAATTATCTAAAGCGCTTAATTGCCGATGTGTTGGCAGTTTATTAAAAACAGTACGGTCCCACTTTATATGACATTATTACTTGATTCAATAATCATTTCGATTATTCTTGCAAATAGGTGAGTAGATGTTCGGCTATATTTTTCAAGGTGGTGTATTTTTTTTTAACAGATGCATGTTCTGGCCTACATTTCATTCTAGAACTTTTCAATGAAGGTGTTAGAATATAGTTAACTAAAGACAATACTTACTATGCCCGCGTATTTTTTTATTTCAATTATGTTAAATACGCATATGTTTGTTTAAATTATATTTATTTAGGTTCAAGCTATAACTTGGGTTGCACTTTAATTGGATCGTTATCTTTACATTTTCAAGCCCTTATTCAACAGCACCAATCAGATAAACCATCCAGTACATCAAAATTAATAGACACCTATTTTACAGATGCATGGTCTGGCCTACATTTCATTCTAGCACTTTTCAATGAAGGTGTTAGAATATAGTTAACTAAAGACAATACTTACTATGCACGCGTATTTTTTTATTTCAATTATGTTAAATACGCATATGTTTGTTTAAATTATATTTATTTAGGTTCAAGCTATAACTTGGGTTGCACTTTAATTGGATCTTTATCTTTACATTTTCAAGCCCCTATTCAACAGCACCAATCAGATAAACCATCCAGTACATCAAAATTAATAGACACCTATTTTACAGAAGTTGGACCCATAATTATAGAACCAATTAAAGCGATGAATATTCCAGAAAATAGCAATGTTGAACTGTATGTGTCTTATGAAGCAGATGAAGATCAAAAAGTGTCATGGTATTGCAACAACAAACTTCTTGAACCCAGCGATGATTGTGCTATTCACACTGAAGGTGATAATTCCCGAATAATAATAAAATCTGCAGACAAAAAGAAAGTAGGGAAGTTTGAAGTTGTCATTCAATCCAATAACATGGTCACAAAGTCTGCAAGCACTGTTAAAATAATAAAACCATCTGATGAAGCAGCCATAAAACCACCAGTATTTATACGACCTGTCACAGCAAAACAAGTAACAATAGGTACCATAGAACTATTTGAAGCAGAAGTGATATCTATTCCAAGCGCGTCGTTCCAATGGTTCATTGGCACCAAGGAAGTAATTTCTTATGCAAAAGAAAATAAATTAAAAAATATTTACGTTACAACTAAAGATAATGTGTCTTGTCTTTGCATTGAAAACATGACTCCAGATTTAGTAGATGTTATCACTTGCCGTGCCGAAAACTTTGGTGGTTCAGTGTCTTGTTCAGCTTCATTAATATCACAAGATGTAATTACCGAAATTAACGGAGAGAAACCAGAATTCATACAACCTTTACAATCAGCTTCAGTTATGGATGGAGAACCTATTATATTGTCATGCGAAGTAAAGGGAATTCCTTGGCCTAAGATAGAATGGTACCACGACAAAAGGGTTATAGAAAAAGCAAGAGACGTAGCAGTGGCACGACAGGAATCCGGTCTATGTGAACTTCATATTAAAGAAGCATTCCCTGAATTGTCAGGCACTTACACGTGTATGGCAACCAATTCGTACGGAAATTGCGTCAGCGAATGTATCTTAACCGTAGAAGGTAGAGAAGTGGTTCCAGCTTGACTGCATGCTATGTTTTAAACAAAAATGCATGTACGAGAAAAATAGAATGCAAATTATTTCAACAATAATGGCACCTGTTTTGATTTCACAAACCAACAAACATATCACAAACAATACATACTCGTATGCCATGCATCTGTGTAGAACGTTTTTGAGGGATTTGAACTTTATAAGAAGAAATCTTTAATACCTATACCATTACTTCGTACCGAACGTTTTAGCAGACACCAAGTAGACTTTTACATCCGTAGAATTAATACTCAGTGCTTCATTTTTAATTATGATATCACGATTTGTTTTTTTACGTGCACCAATGAGTGAATCATTTACATTTCATGAGCGGCAAAGTAGCGTTTTTTACGATCTAGATCTCCAGATTTTTAAGACGATCGATAACCTTTTTATTTTTCCACACAACGCGCAGACTTTCATCACATTGAAAATTTTGAAGTGTATTTAAAAAAATAAGGTCCTCGATGTTCTTATGGCATTCCATTTTATGTAATATTATTTTGACTTGGTCCATCAAACGCGCTTGGATATCTTGATGGCTTATGAATGTTAACAGCAAAAGCAAACTGTTACGTTTTTAATACAGGGATCGGAACCGACTTCAAAAATAAGTTTAATAATTCCCGTAAACCGTTACACTCCGGTATTTTTAAATACCGGTTTATCACAGTCAACTTACTACAGGTTAATAAAAGGACGAAATTATTTAGTATTATAGGAGAAAGTTATTTAATGTGTCTTATATGTAAACTATTAAATCGGTTTAACTCAGTCACTTGCCATAGCTATACAAATGAAGTTAATCATTAAGCTACCAGGAAGGAAGTCCATTCTATGTGTGAGAAAAAACGACTCAATCTAATTTTGTGAAAAACCGGTTACCGATATCGATATTTACAAAGGATTTTCCATGGACCATTTTTAAAAGTATCGGTAACCGAAACAAAGAACGCTTCCTTAACCGCAAAAAATCGGTGTGCTGTCAATGGCTAAAAAGTATTTGAAATAAAGCCGGTAACCGATCCCTGATTTAATATAGTTAAGAGTAATGAAATCAGGTATTTTTTGTATCGAGTTTCTTTACGAATTTACTCATTTTCAATGCTTTTGAGACTGCTTACATAAATTATTTTGTTTTAATATTTCACATTTGTTAAACGGCGACTTTTTCATCCAGAATACCATTTAGAATATAAGTAATAGCAGAGAAAACAGGGAAATTATTAATCATGCATTTTTAAATCTAGTTTATAATCTATATCATGCCTTTAATCCAAATTCCAAAGATGATACCTAATATACATTCATATTGGAAACGTCGTCAATTAATAAAACTGCATTATTAAATAAAAAAACACTATTTTTAAGAAAAGTATTTTCAAAATATTAAGACATCTAGCGGTGTGTTGTTTTCCATGTAAACATATAGGTGTCTATTTTAAGAACTGTAAATAAATGCCCAATTAACATAATTTATATTTTTGATAAAAACGTACAAATTAAACTCATCACATATACACATTAATTACACACCCATTGGTCGGACGAGCTCTCTAAGAAGTGTCAAATAAATAAAGAATACATTCCATTATTAGGAGTAGTTCGTAATTGTTAACAAAACTACTACAAACCTATCGGTAGTTAAAATGAAGGTTTGCATGGAAGACACACGCTTGTATGCATATTTAGTAAGAATCGAAGTGCAAACAGCGCTGAGAAATCATGTCAATAATATTATGTCATATTTTCAGCTTTTGAATATGCATCTGAGGAGGATATATTGAGCGATGAGGTAAGATATAAATGTCGAAACTTATTGGATACAAATATCTCAATTTACTCATATAAATATTTCTTACCACAATGATATTGTGACTACAACCTTGCTGAGAATAAAAGATTCATTAATCGGTAGCCAGACTATGAGCATAAATTATAATTAACTGTAATGCTAATATATATTTCCAGAAAACAAGCGATATCGAGGAATTTGCACCAAAGATTGTTAAAGCCTTGCCGACGGTGATATCTACAACAGAGGGCACGCTCACGAGGTACAAATGTTACATGCTTTTTTTTATGTGCCTTAGTTTTGCAATGTTCGTCTGAGCGTTTGTTTGTCTGTCCGCGGCAAAATCAGACGCACCCAAAGCAGTAATTTGGCATTTCTATGCTTATTTATTATTTAAAGTTTAAATTTTTAACTTACTAATTATGGTATTTCATTTACAACTCGTTACCTTCTCTTATAGCCTTCGGAGACAATCCTTGTTTATAATATCAAAATAGTTGCCGTCGTGCTTGCAAGTATTATAATAGTAGATTATCTACACACAATATCATTCAAAAGAAATGCGTTCAGAAACCGTAGGAAATTACCAGCATTATGACAACCGATTTTACTATGAGAACTTGCTTGTCTGTGGTAGAGTAGGTAAAATCTGTACTTTAATGTTATTACAGTACAGATTTTTTAACGTGCTGAGTTTAAATTTGGAACAGTTGTCAAAACTCAAGTGGGTCTCTATTCTAGTATTCATAGATATTAAAACATTTATCGATACGAAACGTCAATTCAGTATGTTTTTTAATACAAACCGCACGACATTTGATCTCGAGTGATATGTCTTGACTATGATTAAAAAAAACCATTCGTCATGGTGAATTCGCACCATTGATGTTGTCATTTTTTGTTGGTTTTTTGCTGTTACTTACCTACTTATGATATGTGTGTAGATAAAGTAGTGTATGCAACTGTACATAATTAGGCCTTAAAACACACGTGTGAAACCACGCTCGTATTTTAGGGCTTTTCATTATGGATCAGTCGCATAAACTACTATTAAAAAAGCATACTGAATTGACGTTTCGTATCTATAACTGTTTTAGTATCTATGGATACCAGAATATAGACCCCCTTGAGTTTTGACAGCTGTTCCAAATTTAAACTCATAACGTTACAAAAATCCATACTGTAATAACATTACAGTACAGATTCTACCTACTACCTACAACAGACAAGAAAGTTTTTATAGTAAAATCTTTTGTTATAATGCTGGTCATTTCCTACGGTTTCTGAACGCATTTTAGAGCACTACATATAATGCGTAGATAAAAACTCATAATGTTGTGTTTAATATTTTTTACTCTCACAGGTTAGAGGCAAAAGCTATAGGCATACCGAAGCCTGAAATTAGATGGTTTAAGCATGGAGTGGAAATTGTACAGTCCCATGAATATCAGATAGAAGAAATGGAAGATGGCACCTCGATTTTGATAATTCCAGAGGTTTACCAGGATGATACGGGTGAAATTAAATTTGAGGCATACAATCCGCTCGGTGTGACTTCAACTATTGCTGCCCTTTCCGTCGAGAGTAAGTGTTTTTTTAAATTTAAATATCCAAGTGTTTCTTCTTATTATCTAAAATATGGTTATATTTTCAGTTTACAGGTTCAGACGAATTTGATGCAAGAAATCGTGAGCTCCATTTATGCTCAAATCATAAATATTGTTGTTTTCCTATCCTTTACTCCTATTGTCTCGAAGTGACACAAATTTTTGATATCCTCATTTCAATTCATATTTTATGAGTATGAGATCCCACTATATTTCTTTAATACGAAATTCTTGTGTCACAGCATCTTTTTATTCAGTGTCCATTTCCCAACCTACAATAAATACTGTCATAAACTTTACTTTATTCCACATAAACCACATATAGTTTTATATACAAGAATGACAACTCATAAACAACTACAATAGTCTAAAAAAAGAACATAATATACTATGTATAATAAGAATTATAATTGTGTTAATTACCAATTATAGGTATAATTGGGACAAAGGAATATCGGAAACCAGAATGGGTTACACACATGGAAGAGTTGCAAGCGGCATTAAAAGGTATAGAATAATATTTGTGTTAACTTGGACATCAAAAGTAATAGCTATTATAAGCTCACGGTCTCGGACTGTAACAGTTGACGACTTGCAATTTTATAATATTATACACAGGGAACTTGACTAGTTACGAAATTATGAAATACCTATCTTTTTTTATAAGTAATAAGTTTCTCTGTATAACACCAATTTTGGGTAAATACGTTAATTATGCGTATTCTACCTTGTCTATTCCTAAAATACAGTTTTATTTTCAGCTACTCAATCGGTTCCGACATTTGTAAAAGAAATATTAGGGGAACGAGTCCACGAAGAAGAAACTGTAAAGTTTGAAGCAGTTTATAGTGGGAATCCCACACCAGGTGAGAAACACTCATTGGAATCGGAAGTGTAATGTCACAAATAGGAATAATAACACCTAAAGTTTTCAAAAACCCGGAAAAAGTTAAGCAAGTATGGAGATTTTCTAAGAATAAGATATGAATAATATAGAGATTGTACAAAACGTAGGGTGAACCCTAGAAAATATGTTTTAAATGGGCTGTGTTCACCGTTATTGTAAGCACCAGTGATCGTAACATTTGTAGTATTTTAGGTGCAGCGTAGTGTTGTTAACGGAATTGGAATAAATAATTTTAATCCAAATGCTTAATTAGCGTTAATAACGTTAATATTAACCTTAATCAACCATTTTGATTGATATTGTCTATACTAATTCCGTTAACAACACTACGCTGCGCCAAAAATGCTACAAAAGTTACGATCACTGGTAACCACACAATAAACTATTAGAAATTATTTTTCAAATGTTTGTTATATTAAAACTATGCATTTTTGTTGTGATTATTTTTATTTAGTATTCCCGGGATGTATCGAAATTATTAATTTAATTTTCGCTCCAATACCTCCATACAAACCACTAGACAAGAACACCGCCATCAAAGCGTATTTATCGATCCTGTTATATATTTATTTATTTTCCTATTACTGTTACATGTATAACAAAACGCTGTGATATCCTTTTCACAGTTTTTGTTATACCGGAATATATTTGCAATTCCCTTATTACAAATGAAAGTTAGGTATCTGTAGTTATTTATTTTTTCTTACTATTATTTTTAGAAATCCTTTGGTACAAGGACGACAAAGTAATAAGGACTAATGAGCAATATACCGTTGAAAATGAGGATAATCGTACGTGGTGTATAGTGAATAAGGCTACCAAAGAGAATGAGGGAACATATATGTGCAAAGCAGTCAGTGACATTGGAATGACAATTACTAAAGCAAAATTACAAGTATTTAAAGCAGGCGAAACTATTAAAAAAGCTAAAACAATAAGAGAAAAGGCAAAACTTGAAAAGTCAGTTAAGCTAGAGAAAGAATTGGTGGAAAAAGAACAAGCCAAATCAGTAATAGAAGAAGCAACAGCTACTGTCACACAGGAAGTACAAGAAATCGAAGAGCCAAAACCGATTAAGAAAGTCGGCAAAGAAAAAGCGACAGTTAAATTGACCTCAGCGGAACACGTCGAAACAGTCGATGTGGCTTCGTATAAAAAGATGGATAAAAAAGAGAAATCTGCACCCAAACCCGAAACTGTTAAACCAGGTATAACGCCACACGAGCATCTTGTATCATCACAGCAACAGAAAGAAGAAATAGTTCTACCATTTGAGAAGACTCCGATTGAGAAGCAGAAAGGAATCATAAAGACAGTTGAGTCAGATTCTAAAATGGTAGCCGAGATTAATGAGTTACTTGAAGTTATCAACGCCAAGGAGTTTGGGCCTGGCGAATCACCACTCAGGGAGCTTGCTAAAATAGGTTACATGTTAAGGACTGGTATCACGACGAACGAAATAGAGGGCCTATATGATTCTCAGTACTTCCCGGCCTTGCGTGTACCGCAATCTCAATCAGCTTTAGTGCAGTTAGTTGAGCGTCAAGGCCACGGTGCACTCATTACAGAAGTACTTACTGAAGAAACTACACAAGACGAAGACATCATCGCCGCGAAGGTTGGTTTTCGCGCTTTTCTGAAGATGGTGGAGATGAAGGCCAGTTCCGTCGAAGAAGTCATTGCTCACTTTTACCCCGAGGACTTCAAACCACGATCTTGGGAACATAGAGAAGCACAAGAGGTAAGTGATGAGAAATTAATGAATTTTTCTCAAACATGCTCTGAAATGTATGGGTTAATATCACGAAATGAAGACAAGAAGTTTCTTGTTTATGGCTCCCTACATTACTTCTTGGCCTTAAGCCAAGAAGTAATGTATGAAAACCCTAACTAAAAATATTATTGTCCGCTACTCTAACTTTTTAAATTTGCTTACTAATATTAAACTGACAAAGGAAAAATTACATACTGCCAACCACCACTAGACTCTGTAAGCAGACTTGCGACGTAAAAAAAACAAAATCTATGGTACTATACTTATGCGCGGTTACGACTGGCATGTTTAAAAAATAAAAAACGCGACAAATTACACAATTGTTTTCTGAACTTTCGTTCCGATTGTAATTTCAACTAACTAGTATTTAATTGATTGCCTTGTAGGTATTTATTTTAATTTTAATATTTCCTCACATCGTTTGAGAAAAGCACTATACAATCCTCGGCCGGAACAGGGATTGCTGGACTCGTTGTATCCGGCCTCGTCTACGACTCGGCCGTCTACCCCAATACTCGTCCAGCAATCCCTTACTTCACGGCCTCTGCAGTAATGTACTATTATTTGACATAAAACATTAATAATGGTGATGCTAATTACGTATGAGTCTAATGTAAAGGACACATTCGAAGATTTTAATTCAAAAGATAGATATATATAAAGCACATGGACTGGAAAAAGTAAAAATTTTAGTACACGTCAGTAATATATTTATATATTTTTTATAAGTACCTATATAATAAAACTAGTGCCTACGCCAAATCTTGGGGATATGTACCGATGAGGACCTCGGGCTCGTTTAAGGTACTACCAGTACAGAGGATGGGAAGGAAATGAGAAACGGGCAGGGTTACGCTTAAAAGGAATATGTAAATGTCTAAATCTAGAAATAATGGTTTTTTTATTATTATAGAAAAGCAGCAATACATCCCTCTTCTAAATCTCCAGTCCATTAATAAAAAATTGGCCATTGTCAATTCTGACCTCGGATTCGTTTTAAAACACCCCTTGAACTCTACTGTGGGTGTTCAGTAAGAAAAAACAAAAGTTATTGGTTTTATCCTGTTTTTTTACTATTGCACTGTATTATTTAATAGTGAAAATGAGGTAACCAATAATCAAAAAATAAGATTATCATCGTAATCAAGCCGATTCTCATTACTGAACACCCGTTTTAAAAACAAAACACTACCTCCTACTTACTCGTTACGGGAAATGGGAACGGCAAAGAAACCGGCGCGACGTAGGGTTGTGTAGTGCGGTTGGAGGAAGGAGAAGGAGGTATATAGCACGGTTCCCAATCACCCACGGTCCCAACTACTGCACTGAACTACACATTTTTGTCATAAGATTTTCAAGAACGTAGTAAGAAGCTAACCACCAAATAGAACATCATTAAAATCGGTCCAACCGTTTTTGAGATGTAAATGGTGTACAAAGGCACAGAATAGATAATAGGTAGTACAGGAGGGACACTCCTTTGATCGTTACAAAAGGCGCTCTCAGCCAAAACATTAAGATTTATGGCCCTCTGACGTCATCAACGAGAACGTTGAAGTTCATCGCTACAAGTACATGCCGGTTCCCCAGCGTTGGGGTACCGGCATGTACTTGTAGCGATGAACGTATTTCGCGGAGCGTCCCGCGCCTGACCTAGGATAACTTTGTTTTATATTTATTTTGGACATAGTGACTCTTAAGCAGTTGCGCTAAGCGGTTGCCCAACTGCTGAAGATTAATGCAGCTTGACTATGGTGCGTTTTTTTAGCATTAGAAAGAAGGATATAATCACGAAGCACAAGGTCTTTTATATAAGACACTTAAAGGCCGAGCCACACCAACTGCGTGTGCAGCACGTATGCGTCGACGTAAGCGTAGACGTGCACAGCACCCCTGTCACACCGGATTCGCGCGCGTTTTTTGGTATTTCCACGTGTCAAGAGATTATTTTGAAGTTGGCCTCGTATTTTAATCTAAAGTAAAATTATTTGAATACACGACAAGACTTTAACATACAAGCTTGGACTGCCGATTGATGCACCGATTTGTTCCCATCCACAGAACACCTCCACTAGAAGCCTAATGTTTGTAATTTTGTTCCCGACGCGAGTCACCAAAGCATGAGGAAGAGGTGAGGGGAAGGGCGGGTGCTAACAGCGTTGCGATTGGGCGATGCGCTCGCGCGCGGAATGCGTAGTGATGGGACATGTTCACGTACAAGCATCCTAATTTTTTAGGTACATTTTAAAGTAAAGTAAGTAACTACTTACTATACTTTTATCTTTAAGTTAAGGTAAAGTATAGATAGTTATGTTACCATTTTAATACACAGTAAGTTAGGAATCCTAACTGGTACCGTAATTTTTTGCTGATAAATCATGGTAGGTACTTACTGTACATATTAAAATGATAATTAAACTATCTATACTTAAAAGTGTGCTAAAAAAATACTGACCATTTAGTATTTTTGGTTCTAAAGATTAAACTACAAATACTTCAGTATTTTTTATGGAAAGTTTCGGAGCAGTTTAATAATAAGTAAAGTCTCATTATTCCTTTAAAAGTTGTATTTATTGTTCTCATTTTAACATAAAACAAACAAAACACGAAAAAGGCATTCGGCTATTTAGGATGGTGACGTATCTCACACCAACTCCGAGTTCCCTCGCACTTTCTCGAAGTTCATCATCAGGCCCATTTTGTGGCACTGGACCCAACTGCTCACTGAGAGGATTCTAAGAAACCCGCACAACGTATATCTATCTCACACCAACTCCGAGTTCCCTCGCACTTTCTTGAAATTCATCATCAGGCCCATTTTGTGACACTGGGCCCAACTGCTCACTGAGAGGATTCTTAGAAGCCCGCACAACGTATATCTATCTCACACCAACTCCGAGTTCCCTCGCACTTTCTCGAAGTTCATCATCAGACCCATCTTGTGACACTGGACACAACTGCTCACTGAGAGGATTCTAAGAAGCCCGCACAACGTATATCTATCTCACACCAACTCCGAGTTCCCTCGCACTTTCTCGAAATTCGTCATCAGGCCCATTTTGTGACACTGGGCCCAACTGCTCACTGAGAGGATTCTTAGAAGCCCGCACAACGTATATCTATCTCACACCAACTCCGAGTTCCCTCGCACTTTCTCGAAGTTCATCATCAGGCCCATCTTGTGACACTGGGCCCAACTGCTCACAGAGAGGATTCTTAGAAGCCCGCACAACGTATATCTAACTCACACCAACTCCGAGTTCCCTCGCACTTTCTCGAAGTTCATCATCAGGCCCATCTTGTGAAGTTGTGACACTGGACACAACTGCTCACTGAGAGGATTCTAAGAAGCCCGCACAACGTATATCTATCTCACACCAACTCCGAATCCCCTCGCACTTTCTCGAAGTTCATCATCAGGCCCATCTTGTGACGTTGGACCCAACTGCTCACTGAGAGGATTCTAAGAAGCCCGCACAACGTATATCTATCTCACACCAACTCCGAGTTCCCTCGCACTTTCTCGAAGTTCATCATCAGGCTCATCTTGTGGCACTGGACCCAACTGCTCACCGAGACGATTCTAAAAAGCCCGCACAACGTATATCTAACTCACACCAACTCCGAGTTCCCTCGCACTTTCTCGAAGTTCATCATCAGGCCCATCTTGTGAAGTTGTGACACTGGACACAACTGCTCACTGAGAGGATTCTAAGAAGCCCGCACAACGTATATCTATCTCACACCAACTCCGAATTCCCTCGCACTTTCTCGAAGTTCATCATCAGGCCCATCTTGTGACGTTGGACCCAACTGCTCACTGAGAGGATTCTAAGAAGCCCGCACAACGTATATCTATCTCACACCAACTCCGAGTTCCCTCGCACTTTCTCGAAGTTCATCATCAGGCTCATCTTGTGGCACTGGACCCAACTGCTCACCGAGACGATTCTAAAAAGCCCGCACAACCTATATCTATCTCAAACCAACTACGAGTACCCTCGCACTTTCCCAAAGTTTATCATCAGGCCCATCCTGAAACCTAGACGCAACTGTTCACCAAGAGCATTCTAAAAAGTTACTAAAACAGTAAAGTAACTACTACTACTAGTACTACTAATACTTATTATTTATTACACTATTTACTTTAAATAACGAACAAAAAATAAAACTAAATTTAAGTTCTAATCTACAGAATAACTACTCAAACCAAAATAAACGAGAAATCTGTATTTATGTTACATTTCTTCAAATCGGTAGGAACGAAAGCACGTGGTTTGTCGATTGACCATCATAGCATCATCGGGACATCACTAGTCGTGACGTGTTTCCGTAAGAAAGGAATAGCATATTGCATTTTCAAAGTGATGAAAAGTGACAGACATAGTGTGTCTGTACCTCAGTATTCGCACCGGCCAGTATAAAATGGCCTCCGCTGGCTATAAATATTTTCAATGAAATATTGAATTTGACTCAACTGTGGAATGAAATTCCATCTTTTTTGTAATTAGAAGTCTTTGACGACTTTCCGCACCACCTCACACTACAAAAGCCCATAATTAGCCGCGAAAATCCTATTATTTTGTGTTTTTTTGTGAGAGTCATGCACACTCCGCACAGGTCGTTAACATGGACGCAACTGAACGGAAAGGCGGGCGACCGCGGATTAAATAACCGCAACAACACCAACGCTTGGTGACTCGAGTCGCGAACAAACTGAGAAACATTAGGCTTCTAGTGGAGGTGTTCTATGTTCCCATCCCACTGCACGCAGCGAAGCGACGTTGCCGCTCCGCTCCGTGTACGCATGCACGCAGCACGCAGCCTGTTTGTCTGCCTGGAGCTGCGCTGCGTCCGCACGCAACGCGTGTGCGTGCACGTCGACGCACGCGCATCCGGTGTGTCATGTCGTATGGGGATTCATACATTACAACGCAGTGGTGTACGTGCTGCACACGCACACGTGCTGCACACGCAGTCGGTGTGGCTCGGCCTTTATGCCACACAACTGACAAAGTATCTCAAACCGCCATTAAACATTACATTACATTATTGTCGTCGACCGTAAAATTATAGAAGTATTTTCATTATTTATATCTAAATAATACTTACAACAATATATTTAATTTGAAAGTATTTATTTTTTGACTCTGTTATTTAAAATTTCGTTATTCAGTTCTGGAAAGGTTGCATTATAAAAAACCTAAAGAAGAAACGATCGGTTCGTTTTTTTCGCTGTCGACATTTTCAAAATTGTCAATCGTATCACGTTCTATATCTTGTTTTCTTGGTAATCAACAAATTGTTGAATTCAGATTACGAGATTATTATACGAGTATCTATTTGTTAATTAATATTAAGATTTTATTTTTCGCTGTGTGTGGTGGCGTGCGGACTAGGGAATGCATACCGGTAAACCGGTTTACCGGTTAACCGGTAAATTGGCCGAATATGAGGACGGTAAATTACCGGTAAATTAAAACGACTACCGGTAATTTACCGAAACACTAATTATCGATAAATTAATACATTTTATCCATTATTTATAATTTATCGTCATGATTATATCTCAATAACCCTCCTTTTATCATTTAAAAATGACAACTGAATAAACTTCTTAGCGTTATCTTACCTTATGTGCCTATAGGATCTAAATAATACGATCGTTTGTAGAAGCTTCTTAAAATGCAAACACGTTTTCGGTTCCGTTCTATGAAATATGAATAATGATCTGGTTGAATAAGTACAATCCCATCAAAAACATAAATGTGAAAGGCTGCCAAGTTCGATACTATGGGAATGCTTCGCCTATAAAAGAAGTGAGATCTGAATAAGTACCAAGTTACATAAAAATACCTCTAATCATAAATAGTTATAGGAATGCACACTTACTGATGAATGACAGTACTTTTTAATGATGTTACTTGGCAAGTTTTCACACACCACACACCTTTTCAATGCAATGAATCGACACTTTTGTACTGCAATGTGTCAAGTATATAATTTTCTATTAAAACTTATGTTATGTGTAGGTTATTTAGTATTTTTTTATCACTTTTGCTTTAGGAAATGTCTCATTCCACTTAGGTATGTACTTTATACTATACCCTGTATACTAAGCGTCTAATTCTTTTTTCTACGCTTGCGTGGCACTGTCTGGATCCCTTTATTGGAAATGGAACAGTTTTATTGTTCTTGTCTTTAAGACAAACATGTATTGTCTTAAATTGGTATGTATCTAAATTTAAATAAGTCTTATCTCATTTCCACTCCATACCTATTACCTACTTATAGTAGAACAAAATTACACATTCGTTGTTTTCGAAACTGACTCACACTTGGCCGTTTTCAGATTTTTACTTTATTTCGACCTAAAGACAAACCTTCGAGCCAAATTTCAGGTCGGTACGACCATTGGAAGATAGACCCATTTAGTTCATTATGACTTCATAGTAGAACAAAGTTACACCTTCGCTATTTTTAAAACTGACTCACACTTGGCCGTTTTCAGATTTTTCCCTTTACTTTGACCTTAAGACCTATCTCCATGCCAAATTTCAAGTCAGTACGACCATTGGAAGTGGTCTAGGATTTTGATGAGTGAGTCAGTGAGTCAGTGAGTGTATAGTAAAAATAGCGATTTTCTGATGTCAATATCTCAAGAACTGCTATAGGTAGAATAATGAAATTTTGTATTCTAGACAATTAAGGGGATGTTAACAGACACTCGAAATTTCATATGCGTAGATAAAATATGTTGCGAGTTATAGGTTGGTCGAAATTGGCCCGAAATGGTTCGTGTAATATAACCCACGGCCGGTGTGTCGCTTTTTTTTGCTCGAACTTGGCGGACACACTGCCGTGTGTCTAGATAGAGACGCCATAACAAACTTCAGAGGTATACTCATCATCACAATCCAAAGAAATACCTCTCTTCGTCTTACTGGGAGGGAGAACGCCAAAGGCAAGGAACAGAGGTATGGTGGTTCTTTTATTCAAAAAGGGTGACAACACCCTGCTGAAGAACCACCGACCCATGTCACTTCTGAGCCACGTCTATAAGCTGTTTTCGAGAGTCATTACCAGCCGTCTCGTACGGCAGGCTAGATGACTTCCAGCCTCTCGAACAAGCCGGTTTCCGAAGGTTCTTTAGCACCGTAGACCAGATCCATACGCTCCGTAAGGTTATACAGTAACTTGCCCCCTCGTTCTTGGACTAAGAGAAATCTTTCGATACGATACAGTTTGTGTTGTATTATTTTGATAATATGTTCTTCTATTCAGTAAATGTTTTTTTTTATAGAATTGGAAATCCGTAGGATTACGTATCTGTGGATCTGGGAATCAAGACAATGACCGCAGGCACTGTGTGAACCGCCAACGCCGAAAAACTGTTTTGTGTTGTACTGATATTGTAATGGAAATATGTAGGACTAAGAACAATTAGTTGAGTTTCTGGCCTTACCTCTGAGCAAGTTTTAAATATGAATGAAGCTGATTATTACGGCATTTACAGCACATAACTCTTTATACTAAATCGTAGCTTATTTTTACCATAAATAATCCTCAAATAACGCTACTTATTAACCAAATTCAATTTACCGGTAAATTACCGGTTAACCGGTTTTGCCTCACTCAAATCGGTAATTTACCGGTAATGAAATTTGCCCGGTAATTGCATTCCCTAGTGCGGACTGCGATGAACCAACCGGAGGCAGGCCCGAGTGGCTTGAAAAAAAGATTGACTCGTTCTTCCTCGAACGTTTTGCCTTCACCAAAAGCAAAGAGACAGAAACAGAGTCCATTAGGTGCATCAACAACAAATGAGAAACGTATGGTGTTAACATTTACGAGTTAAGCAGAAAAAGTTGACGACTGCTTCTTTGTTTACCGTATTTCTAATCCTAAAAAAAACGGACTATAATGGTTGTAGTTCTTTATACTGTGGTAAGGTACAGTCAAGGAATTGGATTCGTGTACCGTTTCGTTGATTTATTGCTTGAACGATGGACGTACCTTAAGGTTCATATTCGCTTCAGCAAGCGAAAGTGTTTTACATAATTAAAATGACGCCTGATTTCATTTCCATAGACTGAATGAAGAATTATTTTTTCTATTTAAAATACTATACTACAAACAGGTAATTAACCTAAGGGTGAAAGGTAGGTATGCAAACTTTAACATTAGCTATGCATCGCTAGATTTATTTCATGTTTTCGATCTGTCTTCTCTAAATTATAAAAAAACCTGTTTGTAGTTTCGTATTATAAATAGAAAAAAATATTCTTCATTCAGTCTATAGAAATGAAATCTTTATTTTGAGTCAGTCGTATGCACAGATGTAGATACACACTAGATAACTTAAACACCTCAATCTGTATGAAAACCGACCGTGTCACTTTTTCTACCTACTGTGACGTTACACAGGCGAATTAGTGATGTGACTTCCCCGTTGTCCGCGCAAAATCGATTCTATAATAAGGCATTTTCTTATTATCAGACAACCGGCTACCACAACAGATGCGCGCGGAACGTAAGTCTGAGTGCCAACTCGGAGACCGAATTCGGACACGCAAAGTACATGCATCATGCATTTGCGTGATTATGTATATCTATAATTATGTGTGGTAGTATGGTTAAACATTAGAATACCATGTAAACCATAATTTATGCGCGTACGAAGTCGCGGGCAGTAGCTATAGTTATGAATAAAATTTCAGATTTTTACTGTGTTACATAGAATTAGTCTAATTGGTCATTGAATATTTTTACATTTGTCAAATGACAATTGATGACGGGAAAGTTCGGAAGCTAGTCCGAAATTATTGATGGTATTATAAGCAAACGTTACCTAGGGTAGCGGATATTCAAATCACCTATAGCAACAGCCAATAACGTTCCTCATGGTCAACCTGTTCACCTGTTGCTGGTAGTAACAGCTAATCAGACAAAGTCGGCTATATTCGATTGTGGTAAGAAAGAAATACTATACTACTGTTTTTGTCATATGCCATTGAAAATTTTCTAAAGATGTCAAACGGTGACATACGCTCGGAAAAAATCGGTGAATAAACATGTCATACTGCGGCACAAACGTCATGTTGGCGTTGCAAAGAAAAATAACCCTTAGTATTATAGATTAAGTAATTCGATACTTTTGTGATTTCATTTGTGTAAGTGTAAATTATTTGGGTTTTATTTTCTCCTTATTCATAAATAAAATGTTATTCTATTTTCAAATATATTCATGCCGAACTTATGATATGATTTGACGAACATTATTTGCTATGTGAAATTGTACCATTTTGCCACGCCCGGGTTCATGTATTATACTTAAATAAATAAATATCAACAGAAATTTAGACTTAAGATGGTACGCGAAACATATTTCTTGACTGTACCTACTAACTGTTCACCGATCTACTTACTCGGTTTTTTTTTATTACAGGTCATCGTTGAGTCTACTGCGGAACACGTTGCAGAAAGTCGCACAGCTAAGGTTATCAAAGGTTAGTTTTAAAAATGAACTTAAATTTAAAGAAGTACTAAATTTCCCCGAATTGCCACAAATGAAAACATAAATTGCTTAGTGGGTCTAAATTATTTATATAAATATCTTGTGCCGCATGGTAACACAAAAAGTGGTAATACGTCACCAGACCAAAGAAGCATAGTTACGTGGTTATTATTGTTTTCAGATACAAGGGAGATTGTTGAAGAACAAGGTAAGCTACATCCAAAAAAAAATCTTGTTAATATGCCTACAGGCACACGCAAAACTAGCGTCCTTCTAAAAGTGTAATTATTTATAAGTATTGTTATTTCGTTAATATAGCTTCATCATTAATATAGATATCTACATAACTTTTGCTTGTAACTCTTGCTTTTGAATTTTTAATTAACATGCGGCTGTTTCGTTAGGAATAACTACTTTGAACGTTTTATTAAGTACTTTTAGGTGTTTAAAGATTAATGCTTACTTTTAGAGCATAAGCAATTAAAGACCTTAATAATTTAAAATAAAAAAGCGATATAGCTATGAACGAAATGATAAGTATTTACCCGACTGCGGCTGTAGCGTCGCTGTAAATGTAAGCATCGACTTAAACAAGACTAAGTTTTAGATATTCATGAGGTTTTTGAATTATGGTAAAGTTTGCTTTATCGCAATCGGATGGACGTCCTAAACTAATATCTAAAATTTGTTACAACGTTACACAGTTACAATTTCTCGGTTAATGTGTTTTCAGCTTTTAGTATTAATGGTGCAACTTACAAGCTTCTACGGTGTGCGCTTCTTTTGTGTTTACGATTTATTTAACTTCAGTTATAGGTATCAAGTAAGTACCAGCTTCATTTTTATAACAAATTAGATAGAACACTGACCAATTTCTACTCACAGACGACACTAACCAAAATAATAGATGCTTTTTAAAACACTTACTTCACATTTCTGTCATTCGTTAAATAATCATTTATATTGATGCACTTATTGAAACACAAAATTTACTCTACTGTAATGTATCATTTCACAGATATTAAAGAAAAAGTCAAACGCCAAAAGCACACTAGACAGCAAAATGCCTCCGAGATACAAGTTGCGCAAGAAATTATTGGAAAAAGCAAAACTATTAAAGCTGTTCACCCCAGAGAAAACGTCGAAGTCTATGAAGACGACGAGGCCGGATTACTTGAAACTGCAGAGACGATTTACAAAACTGCTACCGCTACGGATATTCATGAAAATAAAATAGAAGTTGTCCCTGCTAGTGAGGTATCTCATATTATTCCCGACAAAAAAACCGATAAAATGAATGCTCATCTTAAGATTGACGCCAATTATCCTCTTATAAATGAATCACAACATGTTGAAGAACGAGAGGAATCATTGCAAGTTAAAGAAGAAGTTAAAATGAATGTGCAAACATCTATATCCGAAAAAGAGTCATTAGAAATAACTGAAATAGACATCAGTAGTTCACTAGACGAATACTCAGCAGATCGAATAAAGGCAGATGTGAAGGCAGTAAAGAATGTGGTCCCAATAGAGGGCTTAGTTACAACAGAAGTACAAGCTGATTTGGATTTGACCGACTTGGAAAAACCTGAAACTAGTTTAGGCAATGCCAAACAATCAGTTACTTTAAGAGACGCCCTTAGCGTTTCTGAACAAATTACCAGCATAAAAGAAGAGTCATTCGAAAAACAAGAAATTAAAAAATCGAATGCAGCAGTTTCAGTTTCGCCTTTAGTAGGATTAAGTGTAACAGAGGTTACTGATGAACTGAAAGAATATGAACTTGATAGCAATACAAAGGGAAAAACTGCTACATCTAAGCTCAACTTTAATTTACATGAATCTCTTCAAGTTGGAGAAGTATTCGTTGAAGATAAGTCTGGAAGGTATTGCCCTGAACTTATAGTACCTACAGAAACAGCACGAAAAGATGTTTTAACTTCCAACCAAATTTTAACTGAAGTACATGATGTTCAGGAAAAGGAAGGATATTTACAAGCACTGAAGCTACCACCAGCACAGGAAGCCAATGTTGATGTTACAATGAAAGACAGTTTGCAAGTAACTATTGACGAAACCCATGAAAAGGAAGGTGAATTCGTCAGAAGAGAATTGCCTGCAATGATCACGGTTGGTAAAGACTTATCACTACATACAAGTTTAAATACATCTATAATAAGTTCTCACATAAAGGAGACAGATTTTGTTCCTACGCCATTACCGAGCATAAAAGCGAACATAGGTGTGAGTGAACATCAACACAAGTTTAATTTAGAAACCAATATTCATGAATCAGAAATGAATTTAGAAGAGGCTAAGACTGTACTTGGTACACATGCCGATATTACAATTTCACTGTTAGATAAGAACTTTATTGAGGAAGTTCAAATCAATGAAAGTGAAAAAGATCTCATCCTCATAGATGATAAGCATACCGCTATAGCAGAGATGGATGTAGGAGCAGTGGAACCTATTATAACGTCAGAAACTCTCCAGATGAGCACGATCGGTGCGCTTAAAATACGAGATAAAGTACAAGATGAGTTAGCCACTCAGACAGTGATAACAGAAAGTGCTAAAATTATTACTGCCCCCATTGTGCACGAACAAGAAATTTCGGAAGACTATATAACTAAAAAATCTGAAACCATCACACAGTCAGTGGTTCCTAATATACCATTGACTATATATGAGACAGAGTCATCGGAATGTGAGACAAATCTGACCTTGAATAAAATTCCTGAGGTGCTGTCTACAAAACCCTCCCTCACTCATCATCTTAAAACACCGATATCTGAAGAGATAAATACAGCAGATCAAATTAATTTCATCCCACTGACTTCCAATGTTACAGAAATAGCATCTGAAATATACAGAGACTTGCATAAAGAAATAACTATTTTACAAACTACTGTCCAAGAACAACTAGATAAATTAGACGAAAACCTAATTCATCATAGTCAAGCTGTACCTACTTTTACTGAAAACGAAAGTTTAAATATTACAGAAGTAGTGTCAAGTGTAACTGAACAACCAATATCCACCGACAAAGATAAACTTGGCGTAAACGCTAAACCTGATATAGAGACGTATCACAAGATTGCTATCACTTCTGAAACTCTTCTAAGAGAGGCCTTAGATAAAATGGATTCCATAACACCTAAGCTTGAGGCCGCTCATGTCACATCTAATATTTTAAGTTCACTACAAGTTTCCGAAAACAAAGTTCTAGATTCGCAATCAAACCTGCAAGACACTGTGAAGCCGCATCTTCAATCTATATTGCCGGAAATTATTCCGTCGCAGGAACTTAATGTCACAGAGGTATATCAAAATGAAAGAGAGCACGACTACGCAGCCAAAAGCCTACCTGAAGAATTTACCGCCCCATCTCAAGTCATATCGTTACGGTCGGTCGCCATAAGCTCAGAGTTGATACCCGACTCCAGCATAGGTTTTACAGATATCGATAATTTTGACAATAAAACTAAACAAGCGACTATAGAAAACGTGGCACATAATGAACTTCAAATAACATCTACTGATTATAATGAAAAAGAAAGTAGTTTTGAGAAAGCTCCCTCTCCAAGTACTGTGTCTGCCAAAATAAGTATAGATTCTACACAAGCCGTTGTGGTACAAGAAAACAAGCCCGAACTCGCGGCAACGAACTTTGAAAACGCTAGTGATTTAGCTTGGGCAAAAGCTAAGCAAGGCGCGATACCACAAGAGGCTATAACACAACAAGAAACAATCGTACATCTCTCAGAAAGTATTTTAATATCTGATGACAAGGGAAATACAGCAAAACCTGCTGTGTCATTGACAACCCTTCAGGCACCTCTGTATGATGAAAAAGTAACCATAGAAAGTGAAAATCCTTTAACATTAAACATGTCACCAGATCAACAAAGTGCAAATGTTTCAATTACTTCAATCCACAGCATACAGATATCAGAAACTCTATCGCAAACAGAAAATCTGCAAAGCACTGATACACTCAACATGGGCTATAAAACAGCCTTATCTAAAATTGATGAAATATATGGAAAAGCGGCTCATACCGAGGAAGTCATTGTAAACCAACAGCCTGAGGAATTCCTCAATGAAAAAGTATGCATTCACAACACAGATGTTACACCTGTTCCATCTTGTACACTGGAACAAACAGAAATAATAACAGCAGAAACCGAGACTGTTTTGCCCAAGCAAACTACAGTTGCATCTCAAATCGTACCAGATTTTACCGAAGCTGAAGCACTTATAATGAGTTGTACTCAAACCATCGATACAGAAAAAGAGTTTTTCGGAAAGTTTTCAGTCCCAACCCAAGATGCAACTATTGGTTTTGTGCCTCTAATTAGCACTGTAAATACAGAAGTGCTTTCAACTAATGACGCAGAAACTCTAAAGGAAAAATCGCCAGAAACTTCTCACGCAACAATTACAAGTGATGATCTTCGTCGACATTTACAGGGATTAGAAGTACTTTATGCAGAAAAGGAATCAGATTTGGCACCAAGTCAAAAAGAACATAAACAAGCAGCCACAGAAAACTATGTTGAAATATCAGCTAAAGAAATAACGATCATTAATGTCAATGAAAAAGAAACCGAATTAATGAAAATGTCCGATACATTTACAACCACTGCAAAACCAGCAATCGACGAACAGCAATCATTATTGAGTTCAGAAGTAACTGTAAATCAGGAAATTGAAGAGCTTCATGTATCTGGGACTGCAATGTTAAATGCGCTAACTACCCATGGAGTAAAGGAAGCCATTGAGCATTTGGAGCCATTCATAGGAGAAAGCGAAGATAAATTTGTCAAAACGACATTCGCTAAAACGGAGCTAGTAAAACCTATTGTTGAAGGAAAACAATGTGCAGGTGTATCAGAAGTGATGCCAACAGAAAAAGAAGACATATTTTTGTCGGATGAGATTATTCCATTAAAAAAACATATAGAACCAACAGATAGTGTGAAATTACATTCCAGTCTGGGTATCAATGAAACTATACCTATTGAACTGGAATCTCAATTATCACTCACATCGGACCTGAAACACAAAGCGGGAATGACGATATTGCCTGAAGATTATATTAATATCTCTGAGACCACAGTGATAGAGAAAGAAAATATTTTAATACCAGATCAAAGTCCTAAAACTGTCACGTATAATGTTAATTTGGATGCACATCGACATTTGAATGTAGAAATGTGTCAGTTCACAGAAGGAGAAGAAGCTATCAAAAATTTGGAGTTAATTAGTACCAAAGAAATTCTTGACTTTTCTATAGAGCCCGTAAGGCCTCTTTATGTCACGGAAACTAAATCTGAAGAGAGACATGAAGAATTAATACTGAGTAATAAGGCTAAGGAACAAAGTCCATATATTAATATTGAGGTCGGCGATCACATAAATGTAACGGAAACAACAATTTTAGAAAAGGACGATGACTTGAAGTTAGGTTTGTTAAACAAAATGGAACATGGAAAATCGAATGTTGAGACATCGAAGCATATTACTGTAACAGAAACGGAAGTTAGAGAGAATGATTACCCTCTAGAAAACGTATTACAAACGGTGTCTAAACAATCAGATATAACATATGAAGCCAAAATTCCAATCCAAGTTCAAGAAGTTACGATTAAGGAAAGTGAATCTGATTTAGCACACTATGATAAGCCACGTCAAGAAAAGCTTGACGTGTCAATAGAATCTCAACAACATATCACTATTACTGATGCATTAGTCACAGAAAACGAAATTACCATGCAAGCAGATCAAATTCCAAAAGGTGGAGAAAATCAGATAAACGTAGAAACTATGCAACACGTAACGACAAATGAGATAACAGTAATTGAAGAAAGTACTGGCTTTTTGGGCAGTAAGCCTTACAAAGATGAAAAGGCTCAAGAATCTCAATCCGTTACTGAAGCTCTTTATAATGAGCAAGCACAAGTCATTGAGAGTGTTGACAATATGAAAACCACATTTACACCCGAACTGTTTACAGCAGACCATGAAATAGTTGGATTAAAACCGCTACAACAAACAGAAGTTTTAGCAGAAGAGAACCCAGATATGTTCGATAAATATCACCCAAAGGGAGAAACAGCACAAACAGTTCAAACTACGAAGAAGGAGATAGTATCGAGTCAACCAGAAATACTCGAAAGTATTGCAAACCTCGGCACGAAATTCGAATCTGAAACTTCCCAAGTTCAATTAGAGCTTGAAACTTATAAGACTTATGTGACATCTGAAAACATTGTCGAACAGTTGCCAGAAATAATTAAATCTACGAAGGAAGATGGTAAGTACGCTGAAAAAGTAATAGTAGAAATGAAATCATTGCAACAAACGGAAATAGTAGCTGGTGAAAAATCGGAACCTCTCCAAAAGTTTCTTCATGACAAAAATGAAAACGCAATACCGAGTCAAAATATGTTGCAAGAGTTATCCAGTCTGGAGCCAGCTATACTTGAAAACGTCGTTAATCTGCCTTCTTCGTTCCCGATAGAGCAAGGTAAGGCTTCCGCTGATCTAGAAACACACAAGAGTTACACAGTTAGCGACCACATGACACATGAAAGATCTGAAGATATCACCATAGAAGGTAAGAAAATAAGTTCCATTGTCGGCCAAGTCTTAGAACTCAAACCAATAGAGCGAACAGAAATTTTTGTTGGTGAAAATACCTCCACAATGAATATTGAACAACAAGAAGAGAAAACTATAACTGCCACACCAATCGAAAATGAATCAGTAAGCCAAATTGATATCATGATACACGAAACTGGAACTGAAACATTGTTTAAAAAACCAATAAATATGGAAACTGCTTTGTTATCTTTAAATACAACACAAGGAATTACTATATCTGAAGTGACACATGAAAACGCACCAGAAGATTTAGTTCTTTTTAAAGGTAAACAAGTAAAAGCAGATAAGACTGTTACTCCACTGTCACATTTACAATGCACCGAAAATATTGCAGAAACACATGCAGACGAATTAACATTACAGTCTACTCAAAGCAAAGTGCCTACTGTAATAACTAGTGAAATATCACCACTGATAATTACAGACAACACCTGTCTAATTCAAGAGGAAACCCTACAAATAACACAAGCAAAGACTCTAAACGTTCGTGAAACCTTGACTACTGCTAGTGAACTGGAAGTCACAGACGAATTCATCAATGAACATGTTTTACCCTACAATAGTGACATGGTGGATCTAAAGAAAACTGGCAAACTTACACAAATGAATGACACTGTGAACAAACTCACTATATCAGAGCAGGAAGCGCGTTTCCTAGGTATGTCAATTTGTATTACAATATTATACAAGAAAATTAATTTTATAAGTAGAACCATAATTATAGTGTATAAATAATAATATCAACGGTTTCTCTCTCTCTCTCTCCATAGAGCGATCCCGGTTTCATCCTCGGCTATTTGCTCCAGAAAGGAATATACTCGTAGATATGCTGATAAGCTAGTAACGCAGGTGTACAAAGGGTTTAACTAGCATTATAGCCACTATAAACCAATACCCAAGAGCTAATCCAGGGTGCAACCGGGATAAACACTAAGATTATAAATATAAGAAGCCAACTTATATCTTAGAAACCGAATAATCGCAAGACTATTTATGGACTAAATAACGCATAAACCGTTCACAGTAAACAAATACCTTGTACTGTACCCGCCACACTTCGTCAATCATTATCAATAGTTAGTTACGTACGAAGCTTACATACCAATACGGAACAATATTCGTAAATATAAATAGCAACTTAAGACCAATGCTAGTAATGCTAGTATCATATAGTATCGTAGAACAAGTAGTCTACGAAGTTTTTTACAAAACATGGCTCTGCTATCATATATTTTTTAAATATTTGTAATAATTATAACACATTACATACACAATTAAAGAATATAACTAATTAAACACATTTCAGAAAAAACCAACGAAAGCCCTACTTCTCCAAAAACATCCGACACAGAAGAGACTGAAGAAATAGTGACCAAATTTGTGCAAGCACCATCTGGCGAACCAATCCAAATTAAAACTAAGCGAACAATTATAAAAAAGAAAAAGAAAGTTCATCAGGGAGATACCGAGGAAAACGACGTTGTAATCGAAGAAAAGATAGAAGAGGATGATATCGTTAAACCTTCCGTGACACATACAGTCGATATAGAGGAGTTTGAAGAAACAGACTTTACGCCAATGAAGGATACGGCAAAAGGAACTGTAGAAATGCCCGAGGATTATTTACACGTGCCAAAATTGGAATCTCAGGTGCAAATAGAAGAACTTATTGAAGAATATCCTGCTAAACTCGAAAGCCCAACTGAAATATTTACGGAAATATCTGATGACAAATTGGAAAAAAAAAGAAAAGTAAAAATTACAAAACGAATAGCTAAGAAGAACGACAGCTCCGAGGAAGCTCCAGAATTAGTGGAAGAGACAACAGTAGAGAACGATGGTAAGCTAATATAAATAACTTGGACTTCGCAGAAACGTAATTCTAATAGAAAACTACATCTTTTTTGTTAATTTTATTTTTGCTATATTTTATGAATGTGTTCACTGACACTGACAGTCAAACTCTGAAATAAAAACATTGCGAACACAAGCATCAATACGTGACATGAAACTTCAAATACACATTTAACAAACATTAGCCAAGACAACGTATTCTACTAAATCAACGCATAAATCACGAAGAGTCCCTCTTTCAAATACTGGTCGCAAAACCAAACTTCATTGTTTAAAATTAACGTGTTTCACGAATAACGAATACATAAGACAGAAATCGAGACTAAGGGTGAGTTGCACCAAACCATCTGTAATCGTAAGCGGTGTTCGTTAAAATCTGAATGTATGGGACGTTTGACAAGTTTTTATGGACTGACAGCTGTCAGCGCCATATTTAACGTTGTTCGGTCGGTAATCGTAAGTCGGTGCAACCCGCCCTAAACAGCGATTAGAATGGGATTGGAGATGACAGATTTTTTCCGTGTAAATATGTCAAAGTTTATGTGTACTGAGAGCCATTGTAATCCAATAGTCATCGCGGCTAGCCGTGTCCACACCGAACGAACGGCTCGCCCGAACACCGTTCGCCCAAACGTGCTCGCCCGGTGTGGCCGTGATTCGGGCGAACGATGGCTCGCCCGAGCCGTTCGGGCGTGTCTCCGAATGCTTGCCCGAACGGTTTGCCCGAGCCGCGAGCGGCGAGGCCTATGTGGACGGTGGTTTTGTTCGGCCGAACGACAGAAGGCGAGGGCGATGTTTGCCCTACGTATTTTATTTAGAGTGTACTACTATATCCATGTAGCTTTGTAGGACAGTTGTAAATATCAGCAAGTTTTCACAAAGTAAAAAAATGACTGACAGGTGTATGTACAGTCGAGGTCAAAGATATGTATATACCCAAAGTTGCAAAAATATACATACAACAACCTTATTTCCGTGTAAGTTAAGTTCGGTGTTCCTTATAAGATCTGTATACCTATTAATGTAAGTTTGTGGTGTACCTATACATATCGGTGACCTTTACTGTACAGTCAAGGAATTTAATTTACTACCCATTTTGTTGAAATGTTGTTAGGCATTCACGATGCATTAAGGTCGAAATTTTCATTTTAGTATTGATATGTCAATTCAATACCTATTATTTGTCACTGCACATTACAGATAACCTCTTTGCGAAGTCATTTACTTATCTAATAAATAATTAAACACATGTCAGTTGATGTCAATGTCAATCGAGAAAATTGTGAAATAATTTTCAAATACGAAATTAATTTGAAAAATAATAAAATGCTTGCCGCAAACCGTGAAGTATTGCGAGCTCAAATAGTGCAATTACACCAGGAAGGAGTGGGAATTCATGAAATAACACGTCGGTTAAATATATGTCATATTTTGTTAGATTTTCGATTACTGTCATCCATTTTTAGCAGTGCCTTGACGTTTTACAGTTCACCATGTCAACGTAATTTAATTAATCATATCAGTTGCCTAGTAACACAAACAAATGCGTCTGATATGTCAAGTAACGTTGTGCTTAGATAGCTCTTATGATGACTGTTTGCTATACAATATTGAACCTTAGGTGGGTAGGAATTTAAATTCCTTGACTGTACCTACTTCATGTAGCGGCGGGAATAAGCGAATGGAAGCGATTATAAATATGAGTTGTGACGTATGAGACTTGGCTAAATCGATTTTTCGGCCGCGAAAACCTCTGTATTGCCGATTTCATCGAAATCGTTAGAGCTTTTTCCGAGAATGTGATTACAAGTAATTATACGAATAGGGACCTATTGCTCGTTTGAAAGTAAGTAAAATAGTAGGTTATAGGATGTAGGTAAATTGGCTTAAGGGAAAAAAAAGTTGATGTAGGTATGGCAGGCTATAGGCGGTTCGTTGGTTTGTTTCTCAGCATCGTAGTGAAAATGTTTTGCATATATGTATGTATATATGTATGTATGTAAGCACTTTATTGTACACAATAACAGGTTAAGGAAAAATTATAATAAGGTTAAGGTTATAATTTACGACGTCGGTTTTGTTATATTAATGTTGTCGCAGCGACAGCAGTGCGCACCTGTGGCTTCATCGCGATCGTGAGCTCAACTATCGGTAGGTTAATTCGCCCGAGTCGATTTGGCTCGGGCGAGCCGCGCGCGTTTGCCCAAACGCCGCGCCGGTCCACACCGACCGAGCGCTTGCGGCCGAGCCTTTTGACGGCTCGCCCGAAACGTTCGGGCGATCGTTTTTGATAGCTCGGGCGAGCCGTTCGTCCGGTGTGGATACGGCTGTTGAGTAATAAACAAATCCATGTTTGGCATATATATTAATCAGTGAAATACTTATACTTAATCCTATAGGTAAAATAAAAAAATATTTCACAAACAAGTTCAAAAACCATGGTGAAACGGATTCTTATATTATATCAAAATCAAAAACAAGATATAAAGCTGAATAGATATCGCTTTAGGATCGTGTAAAAAATAATATTGAAATATTTGTTCAATATTAGTTGGTTAATATTTACTACAAAAAAGGTGTTTTATTTATTAATTTTTTAGAGGGAAATAAGTAAGTAGAGAGTAAATTTTTTTTTTCATAGTTTATATTGGTCAAAGCAACATTTATGCAAAACTTGATATACGTCCATTTTTGAAAACAAAAAAACGTTTTAGGGTTAAATGAATGCCGTGAGGTTCCAGGTTGCAGAAGAGGGTTAAAATTGGTATAAAGCATTTTTTTCTTGACGGGGCATCAACTGGTAATAGTTTCAAACTCAAAGCTTTTGGGGCAATTTATGAAGGGTTATCCTGCTACACACATTACATGTATATGTATTACCTTAAAAAAAACATTATTCATACAACATGGAACTATAGGAAAAAAAACAATTATTAGTTTTAGACACGTACAAGGTCTCCAAGCGTCGAAAGTCAATTCTCTAAACACTTGAATGAAGTTACTTGTCGACGATGAACTGACACGTCGCCACAAACTCATACTCGCAAACGGGTGTTTACAAGTATAACGCGTATCTCATTCCTCCTAACAAATAAAATACATTATGTACATTACCAAAAATAATCAGTTCAAAACATTTCAGAAAACATTGTTTCAATACGTGACTCGCCAAAAACATCTGACACAGAAGAAACAGAAGAAATTGTTACCAAATTTACACAAACTCCAATTGGAGAACCAATACAAACCAAAACCAAACGGACAATAATACGAAAAAAGAAAAATATCCTACGGCAAGGTTCTATGGAAAATGACATAGTGATCGAAGAAAAGTTAGATGACGATGAATTAGAAAAACCTCAAAATGTTCAACACCATGAAGTTGATATAGAAGAGTATGAAGACACTGACTTTACTACACTAAAAGGAACAACCAAAAGCACAAATGATAAACCATTGGATAGAGCGCAAGAAAAGGATGAGCCTGTTCAAGGCATAGAATTGCCAGAAGAAACAACGGTAACAACAGAAACAATGCCAGATGGTGAGAAAGTGAAGAAGAAAATAACCAAGCGTATAATAAAGCGCAAAAAAGATTCACAAACTGAAACAACTCAAATCACTACCGAACAAATAGATGATAATGCACCTATGACATCAGTACACATCACAGAGGAAATCGTAAATGACGAAGTAACACCCTTTGAAGACTTACATACATTTGACAACGCTGAGGTTGTAGAAGAAGCACCTGAAAAGGTTGAGATCTCTCAAGTGCGCACAGAAAATGGAGAAGTCAAGAAGATCAAGACAACTAAGCGAGTCATTAAAAAGGGATCTCAAGACCTAATAACTGTTGCAGCAGCACAAGAAGAAGTGAACCCTATCCCCGTCGAGACCATTGAGTTACCAGAAGAAATTTCAGAAGAGAGTGAAATTACAGCCGAAGGTAAAACGGTTAAAAAGAAAACAATAAAGAGAATCATTAAGCGTAAGAAGGGGCCTCTTATAGAAACCACTCAAATTACGACTAAACAAGTAAACGACGAAATGCCAGTCACATCAGTAGAAACAACTGAAGAAATTACAGATGACACAGTATCACCGTTCGAAGACACACGCGTGTCTGATAAGGCCAGGGTCGTGGAGGAAGTTCCCGAAAAGGTAGACGTCACTCAAGTCCGCACAGAAACAGGCGAAGTTAAGAAGATCAAAACTACCAAGAGAGTCATTAAAAAGGGACCCAAGGAAAAGGTGACAGAAATAACAACAATTCAAAAAGATGGTGATGAACCTATAACTACAGTTACTGTCACACTCCCGCAGGAAGACGAACAACCAACACAGATTGAGACGTTCGAGCTGCCAGAAGAAACCGCAGAAGAAAGTGAAGTAACACCAGAAGGTAAGACAGTCAAAAAGAAAATAACAAAAAGAATAATAAAGCGCAAAAAGGGTCCACTTACAGAAACCACACAAATTACCACTGAACAAGTAGACGACGAAACACCTATTACATCCATACTCACTACAGAGGAAATCACAGATGACACAGTATCACAACTCGAAGATAACTTAATGTATGATAAGGCCACGGTCTTGGAGGAAGCTCCAGAGAAGGTTGAGGTCACACAGGTCCGTACAGAAACAGGCGAAGTTAAGAAGGTGAAAACTACCAAGCGCGTCATCAAAAAGGGACCTAAGAAACAAGTGACAGAAATAACAACAGTCGAAAAAGAAGGTGAAGAACCCATAACTACAGTAACAGTCACAACCCCGCAAGAAGAAGAACAACCAACACAGATTGACACATTCGAGCTGCCAGAGGAGACCGCAGAAGAAAGTCAAGTAACCCCAGAAGGTAAAATAGTTAAAAAGAAAATTACGAAGAGGATCATTAAGCGTAAAAAGGGACCACTTACAGAAACCACTCAAATAACAACTGAACAGGTAGACGACGAAACACCAATTACATCCGTACAAACGACTAAAGAAATCACAGATGACACAGTATCACCGTTCGAAGACACCCAACAATATGACATGGCCAGGGTCGTAGAGGAAGCTCCCGAAAAAGTGGAAGTCACTCAAGTCCGCACAGAAACAGGCGAAGTCAAGAAGGTGAAAACTACAAAGCGCGTCATCAAAAAGGGACCTAAGAAACAAGTTACAGAAATAACAACAATTGAAAAAGAAGGAGAAGAACCTGTAACTACAGTCACTGTCACACCCGCACAAGAAGAGGAAGAGTCAACACCCGTTGAAACCGTCGAGCTACCAGAAGAAATAGCAGAAGAGAGTGATATTACTCCCGAAGGTAAAACGATAAAAAGGAAAACAATAAAGAGAATCATTAAGCGCAAGAAAGGACCTCTTACAGAAACCACACAAATTACGACTGAACAAGTAGACGACGAAACCCCGATAACATCTGTACACACGACTGAAGAAATAACAGATGACAAAGTATCACCATTCAAAGGCACACAAATTTATGACAAAGCCAGAGTCGTGGAGGAAGCTCCCGAAAAAGTAGAGGTTACTCAAGTTCGCACAGAAACAGGCGAAGTCAAGAAGGTGAAAACTACCAAGCGCGTCATCAAAAAGGGACCTAAAAAACAAGTTACAGAAATAACAACAATTGAACAAGAAGGAGAAGAACCTATAACTACAGTCACTGTCACACCAGACCAAGAAGATGTTCAACCAACACCGATTGAGACATTTGAGCTGCCAGAAGAGACAGCAATAGAGAGCGAAGTAACTCCAGAAGGTAAGACAGTCAAAAAGAAAATAACAAAAAGAATAATAAAGCGCAAAAAGGGTCCACTTACAGAAACCACACAAATTACCACTGAACAAGTAGACGACGAAACACCTATTACATCCAAACTCACTACAGAGGAAATCACAGATGACACAGTATCACAACTCGAAGATAACTTAATGTATGATAAGGCCACGGTCTTGGAGGAAGCTCCAGAGAAGGTTGAGGTCACACAGGTCCGTACAGAAACAGGCGAAGTTAAGAAGGTGAAAACTACCAAGCGCGTCATCAAAAAGGGACCTAAAAAACAAGTGACAGAAATAACAACAGTCGAAAAAGAAGGTGAAGAACCCATAACTACAGTAACAGTCACAACCCCGCAAGAAGAAGAACAACCAACACAGATTGACACATTCGAGCTGCCAGAGGAGACCGCAGAAGAAAGTCAAGTAACCCCAGAAGGTAAAATAGTTAAAAAGAAAATTACGAAGAGGATCATTAAGCGTAAAAAGGGACCACTTACAGAAACCACTCAAATAACAACTGAACAGGTAGACGACGAAACACCAATTACATCCGTACAAACGACTAAAGAAATCACAGATGACACAGTATCACCGTTCGAAGACACCCAACAATATGACATGGCCAGGGTCGTAGAGGAAGCTCCCGAAAAAGTGGAAGTTACTCAAGTCCGCACAGAAACAGGCGAAGTCAAGAAGGTAAAAACTACTAAGCGCGTCATCAAAAAGGGACCTAAGAAACAAGTGACAGAAATAACAACAATTGAAAAAGAAGGAGAAGAACCTGTAACTACAGTCACTGTCACACCCGCACAAGAAGAGGAAGAGTCAACACCCGTTGAAACCGTCGAGCTACCAGAAGAAATAGCAGAAGAGAGTGATATTACTCCCGAAGGTAAAACGATAAAAAGGAAAACAATAAAGAGAATCATTAAGCGCAAGAAAGGACCTCTTACAGAAACCACACAAATTACGACTGAACAAGTAGACGACGAAACCCCGATAACATCTGTACACACGACTGAAGAAATAACAGATGACAAAGTATCACCATTCAAAGGCACACAAATTTATGACAAAGCCAGAGTCGTGGAGGAAGCTCCCGAAAAAGTAGAGGTTACTCAAGTTCGCACAGAAACAGGCGAAGTCAAGAAGGTGAAAACTACCAAGCGCGTCATCAAAAAGGGACCTAAAAAACAAGTTACAGAAATAACAACAATTGAACAAGAAGGAGAAGAACCTATAACTACAGTCACTGTCACACCAGACCAAGAAGATGTTCAACCAACACCGATTGAGACATTTGAGCTGCCAGAAGAGACAGCAATAGAGAGCGAAGTAACTCCAGAAGGTAAGACAGTCAAAAAGAAAATAACAAAAAGAATAATAAAGCGCAAAAAGGGTCCACTTACAGAAACCACACAAATTACCACTGAACAAGTAGACGACGAAACACCTATTACATCCATACTCACTACAGAGGAAATCACAGATGACACAGTATCACAACTCGAAGATAACTTAATGTATGATAAGGCCACGGTCTTGGAGGAAGCTCCAGAGAAGGTTGAGGTCACACAGGTCCGTACAGAAACAGGCGAAGTTAAGAAGGTGAAAACTACCAAGCGCGTCATCAAAAAGGGACCTAAAAAACAAGTGACAGAAATAACAACAGTCGAAAAAGAAGGTGAAGAACCCATAACTACAGTAACAGTCACAACCCCGCAAGAAGAAGAACAACCAACACAGATTGACACATTCGAGCTGCCAGAGGAGACCGCAGAAGAAAGTCAAGTAACCCCAGAAGGTAAAATAGTTAAAAAGAAAATTACGAAGAGGATCATTAAGCGTAAAAAGGGACCACTTACAGAAACCACTCAAATAACAACTGAACAGGTAGACGACGAAACACCAATTACATCCGTACAAACGACTAAAGAAATCACAGATGACACAGTATCACCGTTCGAAGACACCCAACAATATGACATGGCCAGGGTCGTAGAGGAAGCTCCCGAAAAAGTGGAAGTCACTCAAGTCCGCACAGAAACAGGCGAAGTCAAGAAGGTAAAAACTACTAAGCGCGTCATCAAAAAGGGACCTAAGAAACAAGTGACAGAAATAACAACAATTGAAAAAGAAGGAGAAGAACCTGTAACTACAGTCACTGTCACACCCGCACAAGAAGAGGAAGAGTCAACACCCGTTGAAACCGTCGAGCTACCAGAAGAAATAGCAGAAGAGAGTGATATTACTCCCGAAGGTAAAACGATAAAAAGGAAAACAATAAAGAGAATCATTAAGCGCAAGAAAGGACCTCTTACAGAAACCACACAAATTACGACTGAACAAGTAGACGACGAAACCCCGATAACATCTGTACACACGACTGAAGAAATAACAGATGACAAAGTATCACCATTCAAAGGCACACAAATTTATGACAAAGCCAGAGTCGTGGAGGAAGCTCCCGAAAAAGTAGAGGTTACTCAAGTTCGCACAGAAACAGGCGAAGTCAAGAAGGTGAAAACTACCAAGCGCGTCATCAAAAAGGGACCTAAAAAACAAGTTACAGAAATAACAACAATTGAACAAGAAGGAGAAGAACCTATAACTACAGTCACTGTCACACCAGACCAAGAAGATGTTCAACCAACACCGATTGAGACATTTGAGCTGCCAGAAGAGACAGCAATAGAGAGCGAAGTAACTCCAGAAGGTAAGACAGTCAAAAAGAAAATAACAAAAAGAATAATAAAGCGCAAAAAGGGTCCACTTACAGAAACCACACAAATTACCACTGAACAAGTAGACGACGAAACACCTATTACATCCATACTCACTACAGAGGAAATCACAGATGACACAGTATCACAACTCGAAGATAACTTAATGTATGATAAGGCCACGGTCTTGGAGGAAGCTCCAGAGAAGGTTGAGGTCACACAGGTCCGTACAGAAACAGGCGAAGTTAAGAAGGTGAAAACTACCAAGCGCGTCATCAAAAAGGGACCTAAAAAACAAGTGACAGAAATAACAACAGTCGAAAAAGAAGGTGAAGAACCCATAACTACAGTAACAGTCACAACCCCGCAAGAAGAAGAACAAACAACACAGATTGACACATTCGAGCTGCCAGAGGAGACCGCAGAAGAAAGTCAAGTAACCCCAGAAGGTAAGATAGTAAAAAAGAAAATTACGAAGAGGATCATTAAGCGTAAAAAGGGACCCCTAACAGAAACCACCCAAATTACCACTGAACAAATAGACAACGAAATGCCTATATCATCCGTACACACAACTGAAGAAATCATAGATGACACAATATCACAATTTGAAGAAAAGCAAGTCATCAAAAACGGACCAACAGAACCGGTGACAGAAATTACAACCATCGAAAAGGCAGGCGAATTACCTATAACTACAGTGACCGTTACACACGCCCAAGACGAGGACCAGCCCACACCCGTAGAGATCGTCGAGCTACCGGAAGAGACCGCAGAAGAGAGTGAAACAACTCCAGAAGGTAAGGTCGTTAATAAGAAAACAACAAAGAGAATAATCAAAAGTAAGAAGGGACCTCGCATCGAAACCACACAAATCAGCTCTGAACAAGTAGACGACGAAACTCCGGTCATAACAGTACACACAATACACGAACTCACAGAAGACACAACACCTTTCATTGACACACAGACATTAGAAAATGCTAGGGTTGTGGACGAAGCTCCGGAAAAAGTTAAAATCACTCAAGTTCCCACACAAACTGGAGAAGTTCAAAAAGTCAAAACTACTAAGCGAGTCATCAAAAAGGGACCAAAAGAACCGGTGACAGAAATTACAACCATCGAAAAGACAGGCGAATTACCAACAACTACAGTGACCGTCACACACGCGCAAGACGAGGACCAGCCCACACCCGTAGAGATCGTCGAGCTACCGGAAGAGACCGCAGAAGAGAGTGAAACAACGCCAGAAGGTAAGGTCGTTAAAAAGAAAACCACAAAGAGAATAATAAAAATTAAGAAGGGACCTCTCATTGAAACTACACAAATTACCACTGAACAAGTAGACGACCACATACCGGTCATAACAGAACACACAACACACGAATTCACAGACGACACAACAACACCTTTCATTGGCACACAGACATTAGAAAATGCTAGGATTGTGGACGAAGCTCCGGAAAAAGTAAAAATCACGGAAGTTCGCACACAAACTAGAGAAGTCCAAAAAGTCAAAAATACTAAGCAAGGTAAAGGTAAACAAGTAAAAGCAGATAAGACTGTTACTCCACTGTCACATTTACAATGCACCGAAAATATTGCAGAAACACATGCAGACGAATTAACATTACAGTCTACTCAAAGCAAAGTGCCTACTGTAATAACTAGTGAAATATCACCACTGATAATTACAGACAACACCTGTCTAATTCAAGAGGAAACCCTACAAATAACACAAGCAAAGACTCTAAACGTTCGTGAAACCTTGACTACTGCTAGTGAACTGGAAGTCACAGACGAATTCATCAATGAACATGTTTTACCCTACAATAGTGACATGGTGGATCTAAAGAAAACTGGCAAACTTACACAAATGAATGACACTGTGAACAAACTCACTATATCAGAGCAGGAAGCGCGTTTCCTAGGTATGTCAATTTGTATTACAATATTATACAAGAAAATTAATTTTATAAGTAGAACCATAATTATAGTGTATAAATAATAATATCAACGGTTTCTCTCTCTCTCTCTCCATAGAGCGATCCCGGTTTCATCCTCGGCTATTTGCTCCAGAAAGGAATATACTCGTAGATATGCTGATAAGCTAGTAACGCAGGTGTACAAAGGGTTTAACTAGCATTATAGCCACTATAAACCAATACCCAAGAGCTAATCCAGGGTGCAACCGGGATAAACACTAAGATTATAAATATAAGAAGCCAACTTATATCTTAGAAACCGAATAATCGCAAGACTATTTATGGACTAAATAACGCATAAACCGTTCACAGTAAACAAATACCTTGTACTGTACCCGCCACACTTCGTCAATCATTATCAATAGTTAGTTACGTACGAAGCTTACATACCAATACGGAACAATATTCGTAAATATAAATAGCAACTTAAGACCAATGCTAGTAATGCTAGTATCATATAGTATCGTAGAACAAGTAGTCTACGAAGTTTTTTACAAAACATGGCTCTTCTATCATATATTTTTTAAATATTTGTAATAATTATAACACATTACATACACAATTAAAGAATATAACTAATTAAACACATTTCAGAAAAAACCAACGAAAGCCCTACTTCTCCAAAAACATCCGACACAGAAGAGACTGAAGAAATAGTGACCAAATTTGTGCAAGCACCATCTGGCGAACCAATCCAAATTAAAACTAAGCGAACAATTATAAAAAAGAAAAAGAAAGTTCATCAGGGAGATACCGAGGAAAACGACGTTGTAATCGAAGAAAAGATAGAAGAGGATGATATCGTTAAACCTTCCGTGACACATACAGTCGATATAGAGGAGTTTGAAGAAACAGATTTTACGCCAATGAAGGATACGGCAAAAGGAACTGTAGAAATGCCCGAGGATTATTTACACGTGCCAAAATTGGAATCTCAGGTGCAAATAGAAGAACTTATTGAAGAATATCCTGCTAAACTCGAAAGCCCAACTGAAATATTTACGGAAATATCTGATGACAAATTGGAAAAAAAAAGAAAAGTAAAAATTACAAAACGAATAGCTAAGAAGAACGACAGCTCCGAGGAAGCTCCAGAATTAGTGGAAGAGACAACAGTAGAGAACGATGGTAAGCTAATATAAATAACTTGGACTTCGCAGAAACGTAATTCTAATAGAAAACTACATCTTTTTTGTTAATTTTATTTTTGCTATATTTTATGAATGTGTTCACTGACACTGACAGTCAAACTCTGAAATAAAAACATTGCGAACACAAGCATCAATACGTGACATGAAACTTCAAATACACATTTAACAAACATTAGCCAAGACAACGTATTCTACTAAATCAACGCATAAATCACGAAGAGTCCCTCTTTCAAATACTGGTCGCAAAACCAAACTTCATTGTTTAAAATTAACGTGTTTCACGAATAACGAATACATAAGACAGAAATCGAGACTAAGGGTGAGTTGCACCAAACCATCTGTAATCGTAAGCGGTGTTCGTTAAAATCTGAATGTATGGGACGTTTGACAAGTTTTTATGGACTGACAGCTGTCAGCGCCATATTTAACGTTGTTCGGTCGGTAATCGTAAGTCGGTGCAACCCGCCCTAAACAGCGATTAGAATGGGATTGGAGATGACAGATTTTTTCCGTGTAAATATGTCAAAGTTTATGTGTACTGAGAGCCATTGTAATCCAATAGTCATCGCGGCTAGCCGTGTCCACACCGAACGAACGGCTCGCCCGAACACCGTTCGCCCAAACGTGCTCGCCCGGTGTGGCCGTGATTCGGGCGAACGATGGCTCGCCCGAGCCGTTCGGGCGTGTCTCCGAATGCTTGCCCGAACGGTTTGCCCGAGCCGCGAGCGGCGAGGCCTATGTGGACGGTGGTTTTGTTCGGCCGAACGACAGAAGGCGAGGGCGATGTTTGCCCTACGTATTTTATTTAGAGTGTACTACTATATCCATGTAGCTTTGTAGGACAGTTGTAAATATCAGCAAGTTTTCACAAAGTAAAAAAATGACTGACAGGTGTATGTACAGTCGAGGTCAAAGATATGTATATACCCAAAGTTGCAAAAATATACATACAACAACCTTATTTCCGTGTAAGTTAAGTTCGGTGTTCCTTATAAGATCTGTATACCTATTAATGTAAGTTTGTGGTGTACCTATACATATTGGTGACCTTTACTGTACAGTCAAGGAATTTAATTTCCTACCCATTTTGTTGAAATGTTGTTAGGCATTCACGATGCATTAAGGTCGAAATTTTCATTTTAGTATTGATATGTCAATTCAATACCTATTATTTGTCACTGCACATTACAGATAACCTCTTTGCGAAGTCATTTACTTATCTAATAAATAATTAAACACATGTCAGTTGATGTCAATGTCAATCGAGAAAATTGTGAAATAATTTTCAAATACGAAATTAATTTGAAAAATAATAAAATGCTTGCCGCAAACCGTGAAGTATTGCGAGCTCAAATAGTGCAATTACACCAGGAAGGAGTGGGAATTCATGAAATAACACGTCGGTTAAATATATGTCATATTTTGTTAGATTTTCGATTACTGTCATCCATTTTTAGCAGTGCCTTGACGTTTTACAGTTCACCATGTCAACGTAATTTAATTAATCATATCAGTTGCCTAGTAACACAAACAAATGCGTCTGATATGTCAAGTAACGTTGTGCTTAGATAGCTCTTATGATGACTGTTTGCTATACAATATTGAACCTTAGGTGGGTAGGAATTTAAATTCCTTGACTGTACCTACTTCATGTAGCGGCGGGAATAAGCGAATGGAAGCGATTATAAATATGAGTTGTGACGTATGAGACTTGGCTAAATCGATTTTTCGGCCGCGAAAACCTCTGTATTGCAGATTTCATCGAAATCGTTAGAGCTTTTTCCGAGAATGTGATTACAAGTAATTATACGAATAGGGACCTATTGCTCGTTTGAAAGTAAGTAAAATAGTAGGTTATAGGATGTAGGTAAATTGGCTTCAGGGAAAAAAAAGTTGATGTAGGTATGGCAGGCTATAGGCGGTTCGTTGGTTTGTTTTTCAGCATCGTAGTGAAAATGTTTTGCATATATGTATGTATGTATGTATGTAAGCACTTTATTGTACACAATAACAGGTTAAGGAAAAATTATAATAAGGTTAAGGTTATAATTTACGACGTCGGTTTTGTTATATTAATGTTGTCGCAGCGACAGCAGTGCGCACCTGTGGCTTCATCGCGATCGTGAGCTCAACTATCGGTAGGTTAATTCGCCCGAGTCGATTTGGCTCGGGCGAGCCGCGCGCGTTTGCCCGAACGCCGCGCCGGTCCACACCGACCGAGCGCTTGCGGCCGAGCCTTTTGACGGCTCGCCCGAAACGTTCGGGCGATCGTTTTTGATAGCTCGGGCGAGCCGTTCGTCCGGTGTGGATACGGCTGTTGAGTAATAAACAAATCCATGTTTGGCATATATATTAATCAGTGAAATACTTATACTTAATCAAATAGGTAAAATAAAAAAATATTTCACAAACAAGTTCAAAAACCATGGTGAAACGGATTCTTATATTATATCAAAATCAAAAACAAGATATAAAGCTGAATAGATATCGCTTTAGGATCGTGTAAAAAATAATATTGAAATAATTGTTCAATATTAGTTGGTTAATATTTACTACAAAAAAGGTGTTTTATTTATTAATTTTTTAGAGGGAAATAAGTAAGTAGAGAGTAAATTTTTTTTTTCATAGTTTATATTGGTCAAAGCAACATTTATGCAAAACTTGATATATGTCCATTTTTGAAAACAAAAAAACGTTTTAGGATTAAATGAATGCCGTGAGGTTCCAGGTTGCAGAAGAGGGTTAAAGCAATTAAGCAATTAAGTTGGTATAAAGCATTTTTTTCTTGACGGGGCATCAACTGGTAATAGTTTCGAACTCAAAGCTTTTGGGGCAATTTATGAAGGGTTATCCTGCTACACACATTACATGTATATGTATTACCTTAAAAAAAACATTATTCATACAACATGGAACTATAGGAAAAAAAACAATTATTAGTTTTAGACATGTACAAGGTCTCCAAGCGTCGAAAGTCAATTCTCTAAACACTTGAATGAAGTTACTTGTCGACGATGAACTGACACGTCGCCACAAACTCATACTCGCAAACGGGTGTTTACAAGTATAACGCGTATCTCATTCCTCCTAACAAATAAAATACATTATGTACATTACCAAAATTAATCAGTTCAAAACATTTCAGAAAACATTGTTTCAATACGTGACTCGCCAAAAACATCTGACACAGAAGAAACAGAAGAAATTGTTACCAAATTTACACAAACTCCAATTGGAGAACCAATACAAACCAAAACCAAACGGACAATAATACGAAAAAAGAAAAATATCCTACGGCAAGGTTCTATGGAAAATGACATAGTGATCGAAGAAAAGTTAGATGACGATGAATTAGAAAAACCTCAAAATGTTCAACACCATGAAGTTGATATAGAAGAGTATGAAGACACTGACTTTACTACACTAAAAGGAACAACCAAAAGCACAAATGATAAACCATTGGATAGAGCGCAAGAAAAGGATGAGCCTGTTCAAGGCATAGAATTGCCAGAAGAAACAACGGTAACAACAGAAACAATGCCAGATGGTGAGAAAGTGAAGAAGAAAATAACCAAGCGTATAATAAAGCGCAAAAAAGATTCACAAACTGAAAAAACTCAAATCACTACCGAACAAATAGATGATAATGCACCTATGACATCAGTACACATCACAGAGGAAATCGTAAATGACGAAGTAACACCCTTTGAAGACTTACATACATTTGACAACGCTGAGGTTGTAGAAGAAGCACCTGAAAAGGTTGAGATCTCTCAAGTGCGCACAGAAAATGGAGAAGTCAAGAAGATCAAGACAACTAAGCGAGTCATTAAAAAGGGATCTCAAGACCTAATAACTGTTGCAGCAGCACAAGAAGAAGTGAACCCTATCCCCGTCGAGACCATTGAGTTACCAGAAGAAATTTCAGAAGAGAGTGAAATTACAGCCGAAGGTAAAACGGTTAAAAAGAAAACAATAAAGAGAATCATTAAGCGTAAGAAGGGGCCTCTTATAGAAACCACTCAAATTACGACTAAACAAGTAAACGACGAAATGCCAGTCACATCAGTAGAAACAACTGAAGAAATTACAGATGACACAGTATCACCGTTCGAAGACACACGCGTGTCTGATAAGGCCAGGGTCGTGGAGGAAGTTCCCGAAAAGGTAGACGTCACTCAAGTCCGCACAGAAACAGGCGAAGTTAAGAAGATCAAAACTACCAAGAGAGTCATTAAAAAGGGACCCAAGGAAAAGGTGACAGAAATAACAACAATTCAAAAAGATGGTGATGAACCTATAACTACAGTTACTGTCACACTCCCGCAGGAAGACGAACAACCAACACAGATTGAGACGTTCGAGCTGCCAGAAGAAACCGCAGAAGAAAGTGAAGTAACACCAGAAGGTAAGACAGTCAAAAAGAAAATAACAAAAAGAATAATAAAGCGCAAAAAGGGTCCACTTACAGAAACCACACAAATTACCACTGAACAAGTAGACGACGAAACACCTATTACATCCATACTCACTACAGAGGAAATCACAGATGACACAGTATCACAACTCGAAGATAACTTAATGTATGATAAGGCCACGGTCTTGGAGGAAGCTCCAGAGAAGGTTGAGGTCACACAGGTCCGTACAGAAACAGGCGAAGTTAAGAAGGTGAAAACTACCAAGCGCGTCATCAAAAAGGGACCTAAGAAACAAGTGACAGAAATAACAACAGTCGAAAAAGAAGGTGAAGAACCCATAACTACAGTAACAGTCACAACCCCGCAAGAAGAAGAACAACCAACACAGATTGACACATTCGAGCTGCCAGAGGAGACCGCAGAAGAAAGTCAAGTAACCCCAGAAGGTAAAATAGTTAAAAAGAAAATTACGAAGAGGATCATTAAGCGTAAAAAGGGACCACTTACAGAAACCACTCAAATAACAACTGAACAGGTAGACGACGAAACACCAATTACATCCGTACAAACGACTAAAGAAATCACAGATGACACAGTATCACCGTTCGAAGACACCCAACAATATGACATGGCCAGGGTCGTAGAGGAAGCTCCCGAAAAAGTGGAAGTCACTCAAGTCCGCACAGAAACAGGCGAAGTCAAGAAGGTGAAAACTACAAAGCGCGTCATCAAAAAGGGACCTAAGAAACAAGTTACAGAAATAACAACAATTGAAAAAGAAGGAGAAGAACCTGTAACTACAGTCACTGTCACACCCGCACAAGAAGAGGAAGAGTCAACACCCGTTGAAACCGTCGAGCTACCAGAAGAAATAGCAGAAGAGAGTGATATTACTCCCGAAGGTAAAACGATAAAAAGGAAAACAATAAAGAGAATCATTAAGCGCAAGAAAGGACCTCTTACAGAAACCACACAAATTACGACTGAACAAGTAGACGACGAAACCCCGATAACATCTGTACACACGACTGAAGAAATAACAGATGACAAAGTATCACCATTCAAAGGCACACAAATTTATGACAAAGCCAGAGTCGTGGAGGAAGCTCCCGAAAAAGTAGAGGTTACTCAAGTTCGCACAGAAACAGGCGAAGTCAAGAAGGTGAAAACTACCAAGCGCGTCATCAAAAAGGGACCTAAAAAACAAGTTACAGAAATAACAACAATTGAACAAGAAGGAGAAGAACCTATAACTACAGTCACTGTCACACCAGACCAAGAAGATGTTCAACCAACACCGATTGAGACATTTGAGCTGCCAGAAGAGACAGCAATAGAGAGCGAAGTAACTCCAGAAGGTAAGACAGTCAAAAAGAAAATAACAAAAAGAATAATAAAGCGCAAAAAGGGTCCACTTACAGAAACCACACAAATTACCACTGAACAAGTAGACGACGAAACACCTATTACATCCATACTCACTACAGAGGAAATCACAGATGACACAGTATCACAACTCGAAGATAACTTAATGTATGATAAGGCCACGGTCTTGGAGGAAGCTCCAGAGAAGGTTGAGGTCACACAGGTCCGTACAGAAACAGGCGAAGTTAAGAAGGTGAAAACTACCAAGCGCGTCATCAAAAAGGGACCTAAAAAACAAGTGACAGAAATAACAACAGTCGAAAAAGAAGGTGAAGAACCCATAACTACAGTAACAGTCACAACCCCGCAAGAAGAAGAACAACCAACACAGATTGACACATTCGAGCTGCCAGAGGAGACCGCAGAAGAAAGTCAAGTAACCCCAGAAGGTAAAATAGTTAAAAAGAAAATTACGAAGAGGATCATTAAGCGTAAAAAGGGACCACTTACAGAAACCACTCAAATAACAACTGAACAGGTAGACGACGAAACACCAATTACATCCGTACAAACGACTAAAGAAATCACAGATGACACAGTATCACCGTTCGAAGACACCCAACAATATGACATGGCCAGGGTCGTAGAGGAAGCTCCCGAAAAAGTGGAAGTCACTCAAGTCCGCACAGAAACAGGCGAAGTCAAGAAGGTAAAAACTACTAAGCGCGTCATCAAAAAGGGACCTAAGAAACAAGTGACAGAAATAACAACAATTGAAAAAGAAGGAGAAGAACCTGTAACTACAGTCACTGTCACACCCGCACAAGAAGAGGAAGAGTCAACACCCGTTGAAACCGTCGAGCTACCAGAAGAAATAGCAGAAGAGAGTGATATTACTCCCGAAGGTAAAACGATAAAAAGGAAAACAATAAAGAGAATCATTAAGCGCAAGAAAGGACCTCTTACAGAAACCACACAAATTACGACTGAACAAGTAGACGACGAAACCCCGATAACATCTGTACACACGACTGAAGAAATAACAGATGACAAAGTATCACCATTCAAAGGCACACAAATTTATGACAAAGCCAGAGTCGTGGAGGAAGCTCCCGAAAAAGTAGAGGTTACTCAAGTTCGCACAGAAACAGGCGAAGTCAAGAAGGTGAAAACTACCAAGCGCGTCATCAAAAAGGGACCTAAAAAACAAGTTACAGAAATAACAACAATTGAACAAGAAGGAGAAGAACCTATAACTACAGTCACTGTCACACCAGACCAAGAAGATGTTCAACCAACACCGATTGAGACATTTGAGCTGCCAGAAGAGACAGCAATAGAGAGCGAAGTAACTCCAGAAGGTAAGACAGTCAAAAAGAAAATAACAAAAAGAATAATAAAGCGCAAAAAGGGTCCACTTACAGAAACCACACAAATTACCACTGAACAAGTAGACGACGAAACACCTATTACATCCATACTCACTACAGAGGAAATCACAGATGACACAGTATCACAACTCGAAGATAACTTAATGTATGATAAGGCCACGGTCTTGGAGGAAGCTCCAGAGAAGGTTGAGGTCACACAGGTCCGTACAGAAACAGGCGAAGTTAAGAAGGTGAAAACTACCAAGCGCGTCATCAAAAAGGGACCTAAAAAACAAGTGACAGAAATAACAACAGTCGAAAAAGAAGGTGAAGAACCCATAACTACAGTAACAGTCACAACCCCGCAAGAAGAAGAACAACCAACACAGATTGACACATTCGAGCTGCCAGAGGAGACCGCAGAAGAAAGTCAAGTAACCCCAGAAGGTAAGATAGTAAAAAAGAAAATTACGAAGAGGATCATTAAGCGTAAAAAGGGACCCCTAACAGAAACCACCCAAATTACCACTGAACAAATAGACAACGAAATGCCTATATCATCCGTACACACAACTGAAGAAATCATAGATGACACAATATCACAATTTGAAGAAAAGCAAGTCATCAAAAACGGACCAACAGAACCGGTGACAGAAATTACAACCATCGAAAAGGCAGGCGAATTACCTATAACTACAGTGACCGTTACACACGCCCAAGACGAGGACCAGCCCACACCCGTAGAGATCGTCGAGCTACCGGAAGAGACCGCAGAAGAGAGTGAAACAACTCCAGAAGGTAAGGTCGTTAATAAGAAAACAACAAAGAGAATAATCAAAAGTAAGAAGGGACCTCGCATCGAAACCACACAAATCAGCTCTGAACAAGTAGACGACGAAACTCCGGTCATAACAGTACACACAATACACGAACTCACAGAAGACACAACACCTTTCATTGACACACAGACATTAGAAAATGCTAGGGTTGTGGACGAAGCTCCGGAAAAAGTTAAAATCACTCAAGTTCCCACACAAACTGGAGAAGTTCAAAAAGTCAAAACTACTAAGCGAGTCATCAAAAAGGGACCAAAAGAACCGGTGACAGAAATTACAACCATCGAAAAGACAGGCGAATTACCAACAACTACAGTGACCGTCACACACGCGCAAGACGAGGACCAGCCCACACCCGTAGAGATCGTCGAGCTACCGGAAGAGACCGCAGAAGAGAGTGAAACAACGCCAGAAGGTAAGGTCGTTAAAAAGAAAACCACAAAGAGAATAATAAAAATTAAGAAGGGACCTCTCATTGAAACTACACAAATTACCACTGAACAAGTAGACGACCACATACCGGTCATAACAGAACACACAACACACGAATTCACAGACGACACAACAACACCTTTCATTGGCACACAGACATTAGAAAATGCTAGGATTGTGGACGAAGCTCCGGAAAAAGTAAAAATCACGGAAGTTCGCACACAAACTAGAGAAGTCCAAAAAGTCAAAAATACTAAGCAAGTCATCAAAAAGGGACCAAAAGAACCGGTGACAGAAATAACAACAATTGAAAAAGAAGGAGAAGAACCTGTAACTACAGTCACTGTCACACCCGCACAAGAAGAGGAAGAGTCAACACCCGTTGAAACCGTCGAGCTACCAGAAGAAATAGCAGAAGAGAGTGATATTACTCCCGAAGGTAAAACGATAAAAAGGAAAACAATAAAGAGAATCATTAAGCGCAAGAAAGGACCTCTTACAGAAACCACACAAATTACGACTGAACAAGTAGACGACGAAACCCCGATAACATCTGTACACACGACTGAAGAAATAACAGATGACAAAGTATCACCATTCAAAGGCACACAAATTTATGACAAAGCCAGAGTCGTGGAGGAAGCTCCCGAAAAAGTAGAGGTTACTCAAGTTCGCACAGAAACAGGCGAAGTCAAGAAGGTGAAAACTACCAAGCGCGTCATCAAAAAGGGACCTAAAAAACAAGTTACAGAAATAACAACAATTGAACAAGAAGGAGAAGAACCTATAACTACAGTCACTGTCACACCTGACCAAGAAGATGTTCAACCAACACCGATTGAGACATTTGAGCTGCCAGAAGAGACAGCAATAGAGAGCGAAGTAACTCCAGAAGGTAAGACAGTCAAAAAGAAAATAACAAAAAGAATAATAAAGCGCAAAAAGGGTCCACTTACAGAAACCACACAAATTACCACTGAACAAGTAGACGACGAAACACCTATTACATCCATACTCACTACAGAGGAAATCACAGATGACACAGTATCACAACTCGAAGATAACTTAATGTATGATAAGGCCACGGTCTTGGAGGAAGCTCCAGAGAAGGTTGAGGTCACACAGGTCCGTACAGAAACAGGCGAAGTTAAGAAGGTGAAAACTACCAAGCGCGTCATCAAAAAGGGACCTAAAAAACAAGTGACAGAAATAACAACAGTCGAAAAAGAAGGTGAAGAACCCATAACTACAGTAACAGTCACAACCCCGCAAGAAGAAGAACAACCAACACAGATTGACACATTCGAGCTGCCAGAGGAGACCGCAGAAGAAAGTCAAGTAACCCCAGAAGGTAAGATAGTAAAAAAGAAAATTACGAAGAGGATCATTAAGCGTAAAAAGGGACCCCTAACAGAAACCACCCAAATTACCACTGAACAAATAGACAACGAAATGCCTATATCATCCGTACACACAACTGAAGAAATCATAGATGACACAATATCACAATTTGAAGAAAAGCAAGTCATCAAAAACGGACCAACAGAACCGGTGACAGAAATTACAACCATCGAAAAGGCAGGCGAATTACCTATAACTACAGTGACCGTTACACACGCCCAAGACGAGGACCAGCCCACACCCGTAGAGATCGTCGAGCTACCGGAAGAGACCGCAGAAGAGAGTGAAACAACTCCAGAAGGTAAGGTCGTTAATAAGAAAACAACAAAGAGAATAATCAAAAGTAAGAAGGGACCTCGCATCGAAACCACACAAATCAGCTCTGAACAAGTAGACGACGAAACTCCGGTCATAACAGTACACACAATACACGAACTCACAGAAGACACAACACCTTTCATTGACACACAGACATTAGAAAATGCTAGGGTTGTGGACGAAGCTCCGGAAAAAGTTAAAATCACTCAAGTTCCCACACAAACTGGAGAAGTTCAAAAAGTCAAAACTACTAAGCGAGTCATCAAAAAGGGACCAAAAGAACCGGTGACAGAAATTACAACCATCGAAAAGACAGGCGAATTACCAACAACTACAGTGACCGTCACACACGCGCAAGACGAGGACCAGCCCACACCCGTAGAGATCGTCGAGCTACCGGAAGAGACCGCAGAAGAGAGTGAAACAACGCCAGAAGGTAAGGTCGTTAAAAAGAAAACCACAAAGAGAATAATAAAAATTAAGAAGGGACCTCTCATTGAAACTACACAAATTACCACTGAACAAGTAGACGACCACATACCGGTCATAACAGAACACACAACACACGAATTCACAGACGACACAACAACACCTTTCATTGGCACACAGACATTAGAAAATGCTAGGATTGTGGACGAAGCTCCGGAAAAAGTAAAAATCACGGAAGTTCGCACACAAACTAGAGAAGTCCAAAAAGTCAAAAATACTAAGCAAGTCATCAAAAAGGGACCAAAAGAACCGGTGACAGAAATAACAACAATTGAAAAAGAAGGAGAAGAACCTGTAACTACAGTCACTGTCACACCCGCACAAGAAGAGGAAGAGTCAACACCCGTTGAAACCGTCGAGCTACCAGAAGAAATAGCAGAAGAGAGTGATATTACTCCCGAAGGTAAAACGATAAAAAGGAAAACAATAAAGAGAATCATTAAGCGCAAGAAAGGACCTCTTACAGAAACCACACAAATTACGACTGAACAAGTAGACGACGAAACCCCGATAACATCTGTACACACGACTGAAGAAATAACAGATGACAAAGTATCACCATTCAAAGGCACACAAATTTATGACAAAGCCAGAGTCGTGGAGGAAGCTCCCGAAAAAGTAGAGGTTACTCAAGTTCGCACAGAAACAGGTGAAGTCAAGAAGGTGAAAACTACCAAGCGCGTCATCAAAAAGGGACCTAAAAAACAAGTTACAGAAATAACAACAATTGAACAAGAAGGAGAAGAACCTATAACTACAGTCACTGTCACACCAGACCAAGAAGATGTTCAACCAACACCGATTGAGACATTTGAGCTGCCAGAAGAGACGGCAATAGAGAGCGAAGTAACTCCAGAAGGTAAGACAGTCAAAAAGAAAATAACAAAAAGAATAATAAAGCGCAAAAAGGGTCCACTTACAGAAACCACACAAATTACCACTGAACAAGTAGACGACGAAACACCTATTACATCCATACTCACTACAGAGGAAATCACAGATGACACAGTATCACAACTCGAAGATAACTTAATGTATGATAAGGCCACGGTCTTGGAGGAAGCTCCAGAGAAGGTTGAGGTCACACAGGTCCGTACAGAAACAGGCGAAGTTAAGAAGGTGAAAACTACCAAGCGCGTCATCAAAAAGGGACCTAAAAAACAAGTGACAGAAATAACAACAGTCGAAAAAGAAGGTGAAGAACCCATAACTACAGTAACAGTCACAACCCCGCAAGAAGAAGAACAACCAACACAGATTGACACATTCGAGCTGCCAGAGGAGACCGCAGAAGAAAGTCAAGTAACCCCAGAAGGTAAGATAGTAAAAAAGAAAATTACGAAGAGGATCATTAAGCGTAAAAAGGGACCCCTAACAGAAACCACCCAAATTACCACTGAACAAATAGACAACGAAATGCCTATATCATCCGTACACACAACTGAAGAAATCATAGATGACACAATATCACAATTTGAAGAAAAGCAAGTCATCAAAAACGGACCAACAGAACCGGTGACAGAAATTACAACCATCGAAAAGGCAGGCGAATTACCTATAACTACAGTGACCGTTACACACGCCCAAGACGAGGACCAGCCCACACCCGTAGAGATCGTCGAGCTACCGGAAGAGACCGCAGAAGAGAGTGAAACAACTCCAGAAGGTAAGGTCGTTAATAAGAAAACAACAAAGAGAATAATCAAAAGTAAGAAGGGACCTCGCATCGAAACCACACAAATCAGCTCTGAACAAGTAGACGACGAAACTCCGGTCATAACAGTACACACAATACACGAACTCACAGAAGACACAACACCTTTCATTGACACACAGACATTAGAAAATGCTAGGGTTGTGGACGAAGCTCCGGAAAAAGTTAAAATCACTCAAGTTCCCACACAAACTGGAGAAGTTCAAAAAGTCAAAACTACTAAGCGAGTCATCAAAAAGGGACCAAAAGAACCGGTGACAGAAATTACAACCATCGAAAAGACAGGCGAATTACCAACAACTACAGTGACCGTCACACACGCGCAAGACGAGGACCAGCCCACACCCGTAGAGATTGTTGAGCTACCGGAAGAGACCGCAGAAGAGAGTGAAACAACGCCAGAAGGTAAGGTCGTTAAAAAGAAAACCACAAAGAGAATAATAAAAATTAAGAAGGGACCTCTCATTGAAACTACACAAATTACCACTGAACAAGTAGACGACCACATACCGGTCATAACAGAACACACAACACACGAATTCACAGACGACACAACAACACCTTTCATTGGCACACAGACATTAGAAAATGCTAGGATTGTGGACGAAGCTCCGGAAAAAGTAAAAATCACGGAAGTTCGCACACAAACTAGAGAAGTCCAAAAAGTCAAAAATACTAAGCAAGTCATCAAAAAGGGACCAAAAGAACCGGTGACAGAAATTACAACCATCGAAAAGGCAGGCGAATCACCAATAACTACAGTGACCGTCACACACGTGCAAGGCGAGGACCAGCCCACACCCGTAGAGATCGTCGAGTTACCGAAAGAGACCGCAGAAGAGAGTGAAACAACGCCAGAAGGTAAGGTCGTTAAAAAGAAAACCACAAAGAGAATAATAAAAAGTAAGAAGGGACCTCGCATCGAAACCACACAAATCAGCTCTGAACAAATAGACGACGAAACACCGGTCATAACAGTACACACAATACACGAACTAACAGAAGACACAACAACACCTTTCATTGACACACAGACATTAGAAAATGCTAGGATTGTGGACGAAGCTCCGGAAAAAGTTAAAATTACTCAAGTTCCCACACAAACAGGCGAAGTTCAAAAAGTCAAAACTACTAAGCGAGTCATCAAAAAGGGACCAACAGAACCGGTGACAGAAATTACAACCATCGAAAAGACAGGCGAATTACCAATAACTACAGTGACCGTCACACACGCGCAAGTCGAGGACCAGCCCACACCCGTCGAGATCATCGAGCTACCGGAAGAGACCGCAGAAGAGAGTGAAAGAACTCCGGAAGGTAAGGTAGTTAAAAATAAACCCACAAAGAGATTAACAAAAACTAAAAACGGACCTCTCATAGAAACTACACAAATTACCACTGAACAAATAGAACATCAAACACCGGTCATAACAGAACACACATCACACGAACTCACAGACGACACAACAACACCTTTCATTCACACACACACTTTAGAAAATGCCAGGACTGTGGACGGTGCTCCGGAAAAAGTTGAAATCACTCAAGTTCGCTCACAAACTGGAAAAGACAAAAAAGTCGAAACTTCCAAGCAAGTCATTAAAAAGGGACCAAACGAACAGGTTTCAGAAATAACAACCATCGAAAAGGAAGGAGAAGAACCAATAATTACCGTGACTGTTACACAAGCACCAGAGGATGATCAGCCAATACCCGTAGATACCGTTGAGCTACCGGGCGAGACTACAGAAGAGAGTGAAATAACTCCAGAAGGTAAGACGGTTAAAAAGAAAACCACTAGGAGAGTCATCGAAAGTGAGAAGGGACCTATTATCGATACGACACAAATTACCACTGAACAAGTAGACAAACAAACACCGGTCATGACAGAACACACAACACACGAACTCACAGACGACACAACAACACCTTTCATTGACACACAGACATTAGAAAATGCTAGGATTGTGGACGAAGCTCCGGAAATAGTTGAAGTCTCTCAAGTTTGCACACAAACTGGAGAAGTCAAAAAGGTCAAAACTATCAAGCAAGTCATTAAAAAAGAGGGTGAAGAATCAATAACTACAGTGACTGTCACACAAGCTAAAAAAGAGGACCAGCCTACACCCGTAGAGACCGTAGAGTTACCGGAAGAAACCACGGTAGAGAGTTCAACAACTCCAGAAGGTAAGAAAGGACCTCTCACAGAAACTACACAAATTATCACTAAACAAGTAGGCATTCAAACACCGGTCGTATCAGTACACACAACACTCGAACTCACAGACGACACAACACCACCATTTAATGACACACACCCAACTGAAAACGCTAGTGAGGTAACCCCCGAAAAGTATGAGTTTTTTGATGGAAGCGGAGTTAAAAAGGGTAAAACAACCAAGTGGGCCATCAAAGATGGACCTCAGGAACAGGTGAATAAACTTGTAAGCATGGGAAATAAAGGTTTGGAACCTATTACTACAGCAACTTTAGCGCCTGCACCGGATTACGAGCAACTGGTTTTTATGGAAAGCACCAAAATACCAGAGGAGATTACAGACGAAAGTTACGCAATTCCCGAAGGTAAGACTAGCAAAAAAAGAACAACCGAGCTAAGACTAATTGAGCCTTTCATAGGCCCTTTTGCTGAGCATTTACTTTCCACTACAGAACAGGTTAACGATGGCATACTCATTGTACAATTAAACACATATGAAAACCACACCATTCAACCGTATGCTTCGAGATGCTAGGTAGCAAAATAAGCTTCAATAAAGGTATCGGTCTTCACGGTCGAGCTGCAAACGGTGAGAAGATATAAGCCGAAGCAACTAAGAGTATTATCAAAGGTAGGCATAAATCTGAACTAACGTAGGAAAACGACGAATGTTTTTCAACCACTTTAACGGATTAAATTAAAAGGAAATAGCGTCTCAGCATGAAAAAGACACACATTATATTATTTCTAATAAAACACATCAATCCGGAAACAACGTAGGCAGACAAAAGTGTTTTTACCCGAAGTTGGTATTTTATAGATAACATGGACATTAGTGTAGGCAGCAGCTTACAAGAAAACATAATAAGGACGGTAAGGACTATTCGACTGCAATGCGATTTGAACCATATACGAGTTAGATTTTAAATAAAACTTTTTTCGTAAGAGTGTACTTAACATCCCATACATTTCGTAAGCTTATACACACACAAACACACACACGCACTTGAACATACTCGTTTCATATTAAATTTCCTCAGCAATTGAATCAGCGGCACTTCAAGAACGGTAGGAAAATTATATTTTAGTAACTTCAGGCTTGTACAGCATAATATAATATGAGAAAAATATGTTAATCTTAAACCGTCCCTTAACTTACGTTGTGTATTGGAATTTAAATAGATTTTTTTGAATTCGCAGATTTAAAGTCTGTAGGTCCCGGTCCTGTAGAAGCGAAGAAAGTTACGAAGCCAAAACAGAAAGTCAAGACAGAAACTATTCAAGCCAAGGAACCGGATGTTCAACCAGCTGAAGATAATGAAGTCACTGCACAAAATGGAGAAATGAAACAACCGACAACACTGAAAAAAAAATTGACACCTATCAAAATAGAACGGGTATCTATGGATGTTAATAAGGTACAGTTCGCCGAACAAGTAGAAGGGCCGCAATTTGCGAAACTGAAGCTGAAGAAACCTGTACAAAAACCTAAAGCTGAGCAGTCATCGATAACGTTACCTAAATTTCAACTAAAAAGTCGTATTAAACACGTAACCGATTGGCCACCTGTAGAATTGAAATCCACCGTCACTTTCTTAAACAGCGTTCGACAAAATGGTGAACTATCTAGAAATATTAAAGAAGCAGCTAAAATCAAGAAAAAACCACTGAAACTTAAAGAAATAGACCTTGAAAAACCTGAGTTAGAAAAACCAGAAGAGTTTGAATTTCCTTCTAACAAAGTATTTCCAGAAGAACATCATGAAGAACAAGTAGCGTTACCTACAACAAAAGAAAAAGAACCATCAGATACGCCACAAAAACAAAAAGAAAAGGTAGTATCAAAACCTGATGACGCAGACAAACCTAAGAAAACCAAGCCAAAACTAATTCCACAAAAAATAGAACGGAAAGTTCTAGAAATGGATAAACCACAGCACGCGAAAAGTATCGACGCACCACAATTTAACAAAATTAAACTAAAGAAAACTATTGCAAAGCCCAAACAAGATAGCTCTAGTGTATCTCTGCCTAAGTTTCAACTAAAGAGTCGTATTAGATACGTTACAGATTGGCCCCCAGAAATTATTGAGCCAGTCGTAAGCTTTTTGGGTAGTATTAGGCAAAATGGCATATTGTCGAGAAATATACAAGAGGCTACTAAAATAAAGAAAAAACCTATCAAACAACCCAAATTGCCGGAGATAGAAAAAACTGAACTAGAAAAACCAAGTTTTGGTCTTGATGACATAATGGAATCCGTAAAACAAAATATTCAGGAGGAAAATGAAGCTCCGGTCGAGGAACCTAAAGATGAGCATGCTGAATTCACCATAAATAGGCGTCCTAGCGTTAAAATACACGAAGAAATTGTCGATGAAATAACAATCAAAAAGAAGTTAAAACCAACAAGGAAACCTTCTGTGACACTGCCTGAAATAACAGAACCAGAAACAGTAACATTTAGGCCTAAATCGACTAAAACTAAAGAAGATGTTGAACAAGAATTTAATATTCAATTAGACTCTTATGCCGAGGAAGAAATTTCTATGTCAAGTAAAGTAAAACTGAAACCTCAAAGACATCCTACTTTCAGCGAAGAAGCAGGTGAAGCCTCCATTAAATTCTACGAAGAAGAGGACGGCCCAGATATAGTTGAAATCATAGAAAGTGATTACGAAAAGGAGGATGAAACAGCTAACGTAATGATGTCAATCAAAAAGAAGCCTAAGAAACTTACAACTGAAACAACAGAAGACACGAGCGTAACGATGACTAAACCAAAGGCTACCGATAGATCAGAAATTACGGAAGATGTTAACATAAAATTAGAACGAAAACCCAAATATATAATCGATGACCAGGAAGAAGTAAGTTTTGATGTTAAACCTCAAGTAGACCATTTTTCAACCGAAGAATTGTCTTTGTCAAGTAAAATCAAACTTAAACCAAAGAAGAGGGTGGTTGTGTCTGAAGCTGCTGACGAGCATTCTATACAGCTAACACAGGAAATCGAAGACGACAGCCAGGCAGAAGAAATCATACTTAGCGATGTGGAATCTGAAGAAAATGTTCAAATGTTCATCAAACGTAAACCTAACAAACCCACATATGAAGTCAGCGAGGTAGAAGAGTTAAGCGTAGAGCTGAAGCCGAAGAGAATGAATGAAATTGAATATGAAGAAGAGCAATTAACTATTTTAGCTAAGCGAAAGCCTAGAAAACCATCGAAGCTTCAAGGTAAAACTGGCGTGCCCGTGCTTCGTCTCATGAATGATTGTACGGCTATTATTGAGATATTTATTCATCCATTGCTTTTTGTTATTGTTTTTCTTTCTTTGTAAAAGTGTTGTGAACCGTAAGTAGTCCGTAAATGAGGACTGCAAATGACTACTTATGCCAAATAATAATACATAAGCCTTTACCACCAGTTTTATTATTTTATATTTGCTGGACATAATAAAATAGCTTTTATTAATTAAAACTGCTTTTAATTATTGTTTTCGTGTATTCGCATCACAAATAATTTTATTTTATATTTTTATAGAAGCTGAGGCTTCGATGAAAATCTCCAGAGAAGTTGATTTTCCAGGTAAGAAGCATTTAAAATGGAGACCCTGTATGCCAACGGTAACCTAATACAGAAAAATACATATCCGCACTTGAAAAATAGAATGACAGAGACGTTAAAGTGGGGACATGTCCTCTTCTGTCAAAAATTCCTTCTTCCTTTGGTTAGCAGCTTTTGTACAGTATGGAATTGGGGATTTAATGACACAGATTTAATATAAGAGGAGACGCCGTTTATGAGTCCAACCAAAAATGTGACGTTAAACTTAGTTACGTTAGGTTAATTTTGGCTATGTCCATTGGAAAGATTCGAACCTAAATCTCGGTATACGCCTAAAATCCTGGATTAGACCATTAATATTGGAGTGACATACCTACTCATAGTACACCTGTCGAATGATAGAAATTACTATATATTATTGTTAATGTCAACGAAAATGTATTTAGAACCATATTACTTGTATATACCTAGAAGGCTCATCCATGAAACTAAAATACTGCCACTGCTATAGCTGGAGACTTTTTACCGTCGGTTGCGGGAAATCTCTCGCCTTATCTCGCTGTCGGATAAGAACCGTGATGGCGGGTTTAGTTCAAGTGAACGAATTTCACTCCGCATGATCTCATAAGTTTTTTTTTAAACAACAGTAAATTTAAACTCCTTTGGTTATTTTTTAGTTTCTTTGGTCCCAAACCCACTATATTAAAATTTATATCTACAATATCGACCCCGAAATTAATGTTCTGTCGTTACCAGAAACCCCACTCGATGTTCGAAGCGGCGACACGGTCTTCGCTGTATATTCCTATGTGGCTGAGACAGACGAGGCCATAAATCTTGTCGAAGGCGAACGTCTCTACATATTAGGTAAGAATTGTAATCCCAGAATTAATATATTTATCCGTCTCATAATCACATACTTCAATTAGAAGCATGCTAAAAGACGTGGTAACTTGATAAATATTCTGTTTTCAATACTCAGAAACAACGAACCAGGACTGGTGGTTTGTCTGCAAACACCTTACCGAAGAAAAGGGCTTTGTTCCTGCACAGTATTTGATGGATGAAGAAAACTACACATTGTATCTGCAAAAGAAATTGAATGAGAAGATTGACAAGCTTCCTGTATTTGAGAGTAAGTTTAAATACAAATACAATATATTATATTATATGTATTTAAATTTATATTTATTATTAAAACCAGGAACATCGAAAGGAACCTGTATACATATGCAAATAGATTCAAAGTTGTAGTCTAAAAAGAAAAATTAGTTTACCGCCACATACCATGTCCATAGAATAATGAACTCTATCGTCCTAGCGAAAATTTTCAAAACATTTTATTAAATAATGAAATTTATTGAATGAGACAATAGAGTTCATTATTCCGTGAATATTTTACGTGGCGTTAACCTTTAATGAAAAAACTTGCACGCGCTGCCAACAGTTCCAACAAACAATCGCCATTGATGAGCTCAGTTTAAAGAAAAACTCTTTATGTATAAATAAAGTCCTCAAAGCTCGTGCCCAGAAGTGGGACGTTTAAAGACGGATGATGATGATGTTATTAAAAACTATTAGCTGAGTTTATTTCTATATATTATTCCTAATTTTAGAACCCACTCCCGAAGAGCAGGCAATAGCTCCTATATTTGTAGAGAAGTTGCGACCAAAACACACTCCAGACGGTTCAACTGTGCAATTTGAATGCCAAGTAGAAGGATTTCCGAGACCGCAGATCACCTGGTTCAGACAAACGGCTATCATAAAACCATCACAAGATTTCCAAATGTACTACGATGATGACAACGTTGCTACACTGGTTATTAGAGAAGTTTTTCCTGAAGACGCAGGAACATTCACATGCGTAGCGAAAAACGCAGCTGGATTTGCGTCGAGCACTACTGAACTGATTGTTGAAGCACCTCTCTCCGATCATGGATCGGAAATGACAGTTTTATCCAGAAAGAGTCTTTCGAGGGAATCATCTTTGGCCGATATTTTAGAAGGTATACCACCAACTTTCTCTAAAAAGCCCAAGGCCCAGTATGTCAACGAAGGCTCACAGATCTTCTTAGAATGCAGATTAGTAGCTATTCCTGAACCAGATATAGCATGGTTCTTTAAAGGCGAAGAAATAGTGCCTGATGAAAATATTTCAATAGCAACTGAGTCTGACATGCATATGTATTGTAGTGTACTAAAAATATCGAACGTCAAGAAACTGCAAGAAGGTACGTATACTGTTCTAGCAGTTAACAGAGAAGGCGAAGCCAGTTTGCCAATTGTTTTGAAAATAAAGACAGGCCAAAAAGAAAAGCCTCAGGTAATAGAACCATTGAAAAGCTTGACAATAAGAGAAGGTGAGAGTGTAGTCCTCTCAGCTCAAGTAGTTGGTAATCCTCAACCGACAGTAACGTGGTATAAAAACAACAAACCTATATCGTCTCTGCCCACTAAATCAGACGGTGAGACTCACACTGTAACCATAATCAAACCAAGAAAAGGAAAGGATGATGGCGTTTATACACTCAAAGCTGCCAACAGTGAGGGAACTGCTGAAACAAGCGCTGTTATTATTATTGAAGGTATGTATGATTTTTGCCGAATTATATATGAAACCTTTGTCATTAACTAATAACTGATAAAGAATAATAAAATCTCCCTTTTCAGAACCAACGGAAGAAAACGCCGAGCCACCGCTATTCATTAATCGTTTCCAGGAAATTACAGTCAAAGAAAAGGGAACTATTAAACTTTCTGCTAGGGTTACTGGCAATCCAGTTCCTTCAATTACGTGGTATAGAAATAACAAAATAATTACACCTTCTGAAACTGTTACTCAGAATTTCGACGGTGAAAATATTGAGTTGGTGATCACTAATGTAGACTCTGAAATAGACTCCGGTGACTATAAATGTGTCGCATCAAACAGTGCTGGCAAGGCATCACATGGAGCTCGGGTAACTATTGACGTAGAAAAAGTAACATTTGTTAAGAAGTTAAAAACTACCTACGAAATTGAAGAGGGAAAAACAATCATCTTAGAATGTCAGACATCTCATACTGTATCTACGAAATGGTATCATAATGACAAAGAACTAAGTGGTATGGATCATAGAGAAATAATACAAGAAGGCCGTACACACAAATTACGTATCAAAAATACAAAGTTAACGGATAAAAGTGTTATAAAATGCGTTGTAAAAGATCAAGAAACTAGTGCGAAGCTTCAAGTCCATGAAACAATTCCAGAATTCACACGGAAGTTGCAAGACTTTGAAGTCAAAGAGAAAGATGTGGCTATATTAGAAGTAGAAATCAATTCCGAGACAGCAGACGTAGTTTGGGAAAGAGACGGCGAAAAAATTAAACCAAAAAAGAACAAATACGAACTAGAGAAACGCGGAAATGTCCGGAAACTGCTTATCCGAAACACATCAGTTCACGACGAAGGTGAATATACATGCATTCTTCGTGATGATATGTGTACAGCTGAAGTAACAGTAGTAGAATTACCACCAGAAATAATTTCACGTCTTCAAGACCAAAAAGTCAACAAAGGAAATAAGGCCACGTTTGAAATTGAACTTACGAAAGGTGACGCTTTAGTGCAGTGGTTCAAAGATGGTGAAGAAATTCAGTTCTCTAATCACATGCAACTAACAATTGACGGTAAGAAACAAAAATTGAAAATATATGATTGTGATGATGAGGATGCGGGTGAATACGCTTGCGAAGTCGGAAGTGACAGGTGTTCTGCTAAACTTCTTGTTGAAGAACCGTCCGTTGATTTTACTCTACGTCTTCCGGAAGTAATAACAGTTCCTGCAAACACTGACGCGTACTTGACGGTCGAAATACCCGATGAAAGTTACAATGTCACCTGGTATAAAAAGAAGACCATCATAGAAGATACAGAAAAGTACACTTTAATATCAGACGTTAAAAAACGTACGCTTGTCATTAGAAAGTGTACCGAAGAAGACCAAAGCGAATATACGGTGTCACTGCTCGACGCCAAATGTTCCACTAAACTGAAGGTTGAAGGTAAATAAATCATATTTTTAGGACATTTCTTTACAGTTTTTAAGTAAAAATGTTCAGCGTGGGGACTGATGCCTGCAGGGCCTGCTGTCCCCTCTCATCCATGAGAGGATGCCCAATAGTAGGATGATTAGGCCGTTTTGTGATTTAGATTTTTTTATTTTAACTAAAAAATATATTGCTTATTTTTCTTACAGTCATCGAGTCTCCGCCTAAGATACTCAATTACGAGACTGAATATAAAATAAAGAGAGGCAGTGACGTTAGCTTGATAGTTCAGTATGAAGCTTTACCTCAACCGGCAGACGAATGGGTAGTGAATTCAAAGATTATTAAGAAAACGAAACATACAAAACCGTCGATTGATTCTGAAAGTGCTAGTTTAACAATCAAAAAAGTTGAGAACACTGATGCTGGAACTTACAAGCTGCGTCTTGTCAACAACTGCGGGCAAGCCGAAGTCGAAATAAATGTTGTTGTAATGGGTAAGTTGATCGTATTCTAAATAACTTTGACTATTTAGAATAAGTTTCGGTCAAAAATTTCATCTTTGTGGGTTAAATTTAACTCTCAAGATTTGTCCCATACTAACATACATACATACATACCTACTAACAGCACGGCTATCACGCGACGGCGCGCGATCAGTCTAGATTTTTATCGCAGTATCCGTCTCTTTCTTATTAGATCATTTAGAACAAGAGGTATTGTGCGAGAAAAATCGAGAGTATGTCGCGGCCGTCCCATGATAGACGTGCAGGGCAAGTTAAATAAAAGCTTTTAATGAAAAGGATATCGTATACACGTATACATATAGTAGGTATAGCCCGACAATGTATCTTTTTGACCCCAGCCACGTTGCGGATTTTTAATGGAACTAATTTATTTTACTAGCAAGGAGTAGAAGAAGAAGAAAAGATATCATCGAATGTCACCGATGTAAAAAACAGCAACGAAAACGAATAACTTCGCGATTATAAAATAAATATGCTGATAGCAATCCATAGCTATTTCAGAAAGCTTATTTGGAATATAATTTAATATACAGCAAATAAACTATCCCGTATTGTCTAGTATTTCTATAAACAATTGTCTTGAAATTGGTTGTTGGCATTACGTAAAGATTTAAAGATAATATAACCACTACGTTCTCAGAGACGGGATTCCGAACAAAGTTTTGGACGACACTGACAATGTTCATTTGATTTTGAAATAACAACTCATTAATGATTTAGTTATTTTGCCATACCACAATGCGGGCTCTTACGTCGTAAATGTCGTAAACCCTTTTCTTGATGCAAGTCAGGCAACTTTAATCCCTTATTATACTTATTATACATATACACGGATTAATTGATTAATCAATAATCTCTAAATTAGTCATATTGTAGGTTTAAAAATACCTACGGCAGTATTGTAATGCATATTTCTCAATTATTGGTCACACAGCCTTCCGAAAAGCTGAAAGATCCCTTCTAAAACGTTTCTATTAAAAAATGCAAGCTCATACGAGTACCTGCTGCCGTCAAAAGTAGTGAGCTCTCTAGACCTCGTGTAAACTCAAGCCTGCCAAATAAAATAGTATTTTCCTTGTTTAGAAAATAATGTTTTTGTATTTCTTTTTTAGATATTTCGTCACCGCCAGGAAAACCCACTCCGCTTGAGACTGACGAGACATCAATCAATATTTGTTGGAATGAGCCGGAAAATAATGGAAACTCAGTTATCGTATGTTACATCGTTGAATATCAGGAAATAAATACCACAGAGTAAGTTTTATATTAATGCTCCTCTCATAACATACGGGGACTAAGAGAAGGCGCACGTTGGATACTAATTGTAGTTGTACGTTAACGTACCTACATATGCTTCCAGATCGTGCGAAATGATTGCGTGCACTAAATATGTTTATTTCACAAGCGGTGTTTATTAGGTGATAGTGTCTAACCTTATATGTATATACATGCAGTGGCGGCGTTGGGTACACCGGCACCCTGGGCGGTTTTGTATTGAGCACCCTGGGCGGGTTTGTATTGAGCACCCTTGACCCCTACTCAAAATAAAACACCAAACACTCATTATACCTACGAGGCTTTATTTTACTACAATAATCTACCTACTACCTACTTATTATACTGTCAAAATTGACTTCCATGTCTCTTTCAATTGATATAATGGCTATACGAGTGAGTTGTTGTTGAGAGGTTGTTGGCACCCCTGGGTGCTTGGTACCCGGGGCGGACCGCCCCCCTCGCCCCCCCTAGCGCCGCAACTGTCTACATGCTAATTTTTATTTATTTTATTACAGGTGGATCTCTATTGAAAATGTTACCAAAACACATCGTTGTGTGGATAACCTAAAAACTAAATCATCATATAGGTTCAGAATATTTGCTGTTAACGAAGTAGGCGTCAGCGAATCTTCCGAGATATCTGAATATGTAGTCGTTGAGAAGGTGACCAAGAAGCAGCCACCTTCTGTGGAGAAACCATTGAAGGATATTATTGTAGGACCCAATGAAGATGTAGAGTTGTCGTGTATATTCGGTGGCATTCCACAGCCTAAGGTTGTATGGTCTAAAGATGGAAACAAGCTCAAGACTGCTAAAGCCAGTTATGATAACAGAGTAGCGACGCTCGTCGTCACTTCAACGGCAATTTCAGAAGGACAGTACAAATGTACCGCCTCCAACGAACTCGGCGATGTAGACACAACGTGTTTGCTTGAAATTCAACAGAAGCCAAGCATAATTGTAACCGAAAATGAAATAAATCAGAGGCACAAGGTAGATGAAGAATGGTCTGTAACTGCTAGTTTCGAAGGTATACCGAAACCCAGTATAGTCTGGTACAGAAACGGAGCTAAAGTAGAAAGTAACAAGGAGCTGGAAATAATTACAACAGAGACAACAAGTACGATAAGGATTCGTAAGCTGAAGAGGTCGCATTCAAGCAAATATACTGTTGAAGCTCAAAACAAGGCTGGCAGTAGTTCTGTTGAACTATCGCTTAAAGTTTACGGTAAGCTATTAATTTATGAATGAAAAAACTATAAAAAATAACAATTTATGTATATGACATGGTACGTCTTATAAAGGCTATAGTCGGGATTCCATAGTAAGTCGGCCCGTATAGTCGTCAATGAACTGACAACTTGTATGGAAAAAATACAATTTTGGAAATAATTTATAATAGCTTATTTTTTCTGTGTAACGGATAATGTATCATCAATTAAATAGTTACCCAGCGACAGAATCCGTCAAAATTTCAGACATCAAACAAGTTATAAATTAAATAGCTTCTGAAAAGTAAGAAAAAATAATAATGAAAATAGTCTATTAGAATAGTCTTTATTTTGGTTCATTCACATTTGCTCTATAGATCATATCAAGATAAATCATACAAAAAAGACAATGCATGCTTCATTTAAATCTACATACTTAAGAGGCCGCAGTAAGCTCGGCCGAATTTCACCTTCCCATACAAACGTAGTTACGCTCTCATTTTAAAACTACGTGTTGGATTATGACGAAACTTTGCATATACAATGAAATGAGGTATATCTATGTCTGTAATTAGTTTATATGGTTCCAATTTATAAAACAAAGTAAATACAGCAAAAACTAGTTTTGTATGAAAAACTTAAATTCGCTGTATATTTTTTACTATGGTGTCTGAAGCTACGTAAACTAATTTCAGACATAGATATACCTCATTTCATTGAACATGCAAAGTTTCGTTACAATCCAAAACGTAGTTTTAAAATGAGAGCGTAACTACGTTTGTATGGAGAATCGAGCTTACTGCGGACTCTTAATTACTTCCGGGTGGAAAGAATGTCGGATTCTTGAATAAAGCATCTTAGAATAATATTGTGAGTACCTCTTATAGTAGAGATATTTATGTTGAGTATGAACATCCTATCCTACTCATTGCAGATTTAGACTATTGATTTTTTCAAGTTTGTTTTTAATGTGTTGTTTTTCGAGATGTATTCATGCGATTTGATTCAAATTTCGAAATGATGTTCTCTATATAGATTTGCATCGCCACCCAAACAACTAAAACTAGTTAAATAAAAGAGATCTTTTTTTATTAGTGGTAGGTGTCATCTACTACACAAATAGTTTTTTTTCCCAGAATAGAGCATACATCGGCCTACTACTTGCTTAATAATGATATTTACATTATTTTTCTAGGCGGTACTGCCTGCGAAACGCGAAAGTGTGTCTGTCTGTCTGTTACCTCTTCACGCTTAAACCGCTGAATCGATTGAGATGAAAATTGGTAGGGAGATAGTTTGAATCCCGGGAAAGGCCATAGGATATTTTTAACCCGAATATCATCCCCTAAGGAGGTGAAATGGGGGGTGAAAGTTAGTAGTAAAATATAAAACTATTTTCTTTACCATGCAATAAATAAGTCCATGATTGCAGACAAGCCGAGCAAACCTGAGGGCCCAGTGGTTATGCGAGAGATCAGTCGCGAGTCTGTAACTATAGAATGGAAGCCGCCTGTTGACGATGGGGGCCTGGAACTAACCAAATACGCCATTGAGAAACACGAACCTGACATAAACGAATGGGTGAAGGTAGCTGACGTCGACAAGACCGTTGAGACTTACTGCATACAGCGACTGAATGAGAACTGCGAATACATGTTCCGGGTGATGGCCCAAAACCCGATCGGATACTCTGAAGCGTTGGAGAGCGAGGCCATCGTAATCAAGCACGCTTTGGGTGAGTAAAGGAACAAGTATGGGGTACACACACCCCAGGTACACCATGTGTCCGGCATATATCTATATCCTTAACAAATCAAATCACGTATTAAATGTCACTACGGGCGACTGTTTCGAAGTCTGCGGAGTTCTTTTTCTGAATGAGTGTTTTGTGTTCAGAATATGTGACATGAACATGGCTCACGAAAGTTTAAAATGTTTTTGTTCATATGTTTCATAAGTTACCTACAATTTAAATCTTGTTATGACATTAACCAATTTCAAGCTTTTACGAAAAATAATCACTATAATAAAAAAAACAAAAATTGTTTCAGAACGTGCATGTCCACCCCTTTCATTGTTCATAAAAAATAATATAAAAAATAATTACATACACGTGTCTTAGGCTACTCGTATTCCAAATTGATAGCATAAGTACGAGTAGTTCCCTAGATATTTAACGTTGTGACTTGTGACAGACGGACAGAGTCACAGGTGCATAAGGGTTTCGTCGTTTACCTTTTTGGTACGGAATCCTAAAAATCGGGAATCAAAGAACCTCTCGAAATTCAATCTATCCGTTTCAAAATCCATTAAGAGTCCGCAGTAAGCTCGATTCTCCATACAAACGTAGTTACGCTCTCATTTTAAAACTACGTTTTGGATTGTAACGAAACTTTGCATGTTCAATGAAATGAGGTATATCTATGTCTGAAATTAGTTTACGTAGCTTCAGATACCATAGTAAAAAATATACAGCGAATTTAAGTTTTTCATACAAAACTATTTTTTGCTGTATTTACTTTGTTTTATAAATTGGAACCATATAAACTAATTACAGACATAGATATACCTCATTTCATTGTATATGCAAAGTTTCGTCATAATCCAACACGTAGTTTTAAAATGAGAGCGTAACTACGTTTGTATGGGAAGGTGAAATTCGGCCGAGCTTACTGCGGCCTCTTAAGTACAGCGTTTTACGATGGGTCTCATGAGTACAACTACGTTCACGTTTCAGACGTACCGTCGCCACCCCTGGGTCCGCTCGGGATTTACGGCATCAGCAGCGATTCGCTGACAATAACCTGGTACCCGTCAGAGAAGAACGGCGGTTCACCGATCCTCGACTACAGCGTGGAAATCAAACAAGAGGGCAAGAAGTGGAAGCACGTCGCCACTGTGAACAAGACGTCGGCCAAAATTGAAAAATTGTCCGTCAACGTCACATATGAATTTAGAATATGCGCTAGAAACGAGATCGGCACCAGTCTACCGTACACGTCCGATGAGAAGGTGACGATAGGAAAAACGCGATGTAAGTATTGCCTTATTGAACTGCACGGCTATCACAGGACGAGATAGACTAACATCTCTTTGTAATTATAACGCTTAGAAAGAGATGGATAGTCTGTCGCCGCGACACAGATCGTGGGCCGTCCTGAGGACAGTGCTGTCATTAAAGGTTCTGTCTCCTGACAGAACACTAAAAGTGTTAGTGAAGATTTAATATATCAGTAACAATATTTTGCTGCTGACTGTCTGCCGTCAACTACTCTTCAAGTCGTTATTAACAAATACGGGGTGTGACGATAAGTTTTTCAAATGTAACTATGGATTCCATCTCCATCATAACAGATTCGTACAATGAAACAATAGGTACACATTTGAAAATACACGGGGCGTTTGAAAAACTTGGTATACTTAGGCTCCAAGTCTGATGGTACATATATCTACATACGGTACATAGGCCGAGTACAAAACATTAAAGCAATCCCGCAAAATCTATGCCAGGGGCGGCTCACTCCGTGATTTGGTCGCGCCGCTACTAGTAAAGTAGGTACATGCCGGCCTTTTTTTTTTTTTTTAGGGGATTTGTTCACAGGTGACCTTCTGTACGTAGTACTATTTATTCTGTGACTATGCTGTTGAAATCATCTCGATAGTAGTTCAGGGCTATGAAAATAAATCAACAGTTGGCTACTGCCTTATTGAAGGGAATCTTACAATGAAACTTACTTTGCAGCCCCGCCGTCCCAGCCACTGAATTTCGTGATCAAGGACGCCACGTCGAGGTCCGTCACGTTGCAGTGGGCTGCGCCGGAGAGCGATGGTGGAAGCGCAATAACAAGTAAGTTTAACGGGCTTCCCCATTTAACAAGATTAGGCTCAACAAGTGTAATAGGAACATTTTCAATTACATGTTCACAACACACCTTCTTTAGGACATTTTTGGTTGGTAAGTACATAGGTACATACATACAAGTTGGTCCTTAAATCAACTGGAACATAATCTTTGAGGATCCTAAAAAAGTTCAACTATGCATATTTTTAGCATAGCATAGCAACAATGCCCCCTCGATTTTCAATTCAGTTTCCTCAGCATTAGCCACAGTCTATCTACTTCTTAATGTAGTACTCCTTCCTATCGCACCATGATACTCAGTCCTCCATTTTCATCACATATGTAACTTCATTTCAGATTACATTATAGAATACAAGACAGTGAAAGGTAGCTCTTGGACCAAAGTTATAACCGTCGGTGGTTCAGTGTATGAGCACTGCATAGAAAACATCAAAGACAAGGAAATAGTGTTCCGGATATCAGCAGAGAACGCCATTGGGGTTGGTCCTGCTACAGAGTCACAGAGGGTGCATTTGGAGAAGCATGCAAGTAAGTAACATCTTTGTAATAATTTCAATTTGTTGAATACTTATCTGTGTGGTTGATTGGCCAAAGTGGTTGCTAGTGTCTTATCAGGCCAAATTAAAAAGTAAGTATGTATTAGAGTAAATGAGCTGGTGATCTGACAATCAAGCTTTGTGACCAACATGTTTGTACTTATCTTAACAGGAATAAATATAATAATGGAATATTAAAAGTTGAGATACTGCCCTTCAATATGGCATGCACAGTCCTCATCAGCCAGATGACTTGTCAAGTCACCAAACTGAATATTAGAAAAATATGTACTTATTTCAAAACATGACTAGTACAAGTCTCAGATCCAGGCAAATAAGCCCTACGATTACTTCCTAGTTCCAAGACTAATACCTACTTAGATACCTACACGCTGATCTAGACAGTTAAGCTGAAATAGATTCTGTGACAACAGGCTTCATTAATATTTATACTAATATTATAAAGAGGAAAAGTCTATGAGATTGTAGCTCTTTAAGTTTGTATGTACCTATATGATCCGATATGTATTGGTATGATTGGACTCTCTGGATGGTTATAGCCTATATTTCGTCCCACGTTTGTTGAGCTTTCCTGGCTGGATTGATTTGTTCCCAAATATTAATTACCTATTTATCTACATTCCCAAAAGTTTAGAAGTTTAAATATATAGAAGAGACAGGTACAAGATTAACAATGTAAATTTTTATTTACTTTTGCGTTGAATCTATTGTTCAGGTTAAAAGAACAGGAACTAATTTGGTTAAACGATTCAATATTTGGCTGTGAGGAGATACGTACAAAAAATAACGGAACTCAATAATATTTTTACCTTAACATTGTGAGCGTCAAAAAAGAAAAGAAAGAAAGAAAGAAAGAAGACATTTATTCACTACACAAAAGACACACAGAGACCAAAAATACAATACAATTGACACGTACTAGGTAAAATAGGTTAATTCAGTCGCTGTCGAAAATACACATTATTTGTCACCACAATCACAAGCTCAAATAACACTAAATAACTTTTCGGCTCTAAATCACCAAAACGAAAATGTTTTCTATATTTTTGTACTAATTGTAAGAGAAACCGTCAATTCGAAAATGACTTTTCGGTTTTTCCCGCCACCATCGCGCCAGTCTCAGCACGCACAGACTAGAGAAGTGCAGCACTGTAGTCCGGAATGAGGAAACTAGCTTAAATTCTTATTATTTAATTGTCGCTCAAAATTATTTACGTTCGATTATAGTATTTTATGCAACTGTTTGTGGTAGGGTCTTAAAGCGCGAGTGTTGTGAGTTGCGATGCGAGCCTTGGCGAGCATCGCAATTAAAGACGACACGAGCGTTGTAAGACCAAGTTATACACCATTGCATACAATACTTTTTCTACGACTAATTTTAAATAATAGCATTTGACCTTTCAGGCAGTAAGTTTTCCGTTTGTTCTTTTACTACTCATGCAATTTCTTCAGCGGTGCAGTTATTATCTTCTTCGTCTATTTTAAAAGGAACATACACAGTTTTCTTCACTTCACGAACACGAATCAAATCTTAAGAAGTTTTTAATAACGAATAGTTATCATATTTCGTCTATCTATAATTTTGAACTGGAACTTTGGTGGAAAATTAGAAACATGACAGTGCATGACACATCCTGTTTATGGTCTGTTTTGTTTTTAAATTCCTTGCACTTGTCATCCGAACCAAACTGAATCCGGATTCGAACCGAATCGGATCGGTTTATATTTATAAATAATATAAAGAATTGGTAAAATATGTATATTAACACACAATACATGATAATTTATTTTCATTTTAATAAATAATTTATGTTTTACCAATATTTCATAGTACCTACTTAAATAAGAACTCTTTTTTTCGAAAAAAATGCTTAGTTGGTACCACTGCAATATAGTGGCTGATTTAAAAAAAGTTAGATGATTTGACATCGCGGTAAACAGTGCTTTTATGGAAAATAAAGAGTGCTTTTATGGGCCATAGAGCATAGAGTTTTTCGACGACTTATTATCGGTGTATCGGTGTCATTGTATTTGAGCTAAAGCAAGGCTAAAGCCTATATAAATAACAGATAACGGTACAGGAGTAGAACAAAATCCCTCTTGCACTCGCATATTTGCCAGAATGGGGCGAATGCTTTATGTCCGACATAAAACTTAGTGTGCTAGGGGGTCAGGTGTTTGTTTTGGTCTGTTGTACAGTCACTACTCAGCAGAGGTCGGAATTTTCGTGACACTTTTGAGCTGTCATAGGGACTTCTCGTTTATCGACTAACTACGGAATATGTACCTACCGTTAGCTTTTCGGCAAAAGATATCTGACACGCCCTAACGGCCCTACATAGAAATAGTCGTGTGAGATATTTATACCTGCCAGTAGGCTGTACATGTATAAAAATAATTACTTCATGACATTATTTTCCTGTGGCGCAGCAGCATAGGTTTCCTAGTGATTCATTAAAATCATCATACCTATTTTATTACCTATTCAGGGAGCAACAATCCTAGTCTTCAGAGTATTACCTACTGTCATAAAATGTTACTGTAAAAAATGTTCGTTTTTAGGGTTCCGTAGCCAAATGGCAAAAATCGGAACCCTTATAGATTCGTCATGTCTGTCTGTCTGTCTGTCCGTCAGTATGTCACAGGCATTTTACTCTAAAACCATAAGGTGTATTTGAATAAAAAATTGAAGATAGGGTGTATTTTATTAACCGCTACATAGTTTTGTAATGAAATTACTAAAAAAGATTTTTTTAGGGACGCACCCATACATAAAACTGAAAGTCAAAAATTTTTTTTTCATTGCAAGCCCACTTGTGGTACATCAATCGACAGGCCTTTCAAAACAAATATAAGGTTTCTAAGCAATTTTTTGGATTAAGTGAATAGAGTCGGAGATAATCGCCCCGAAATTCACTAAAATTGTGTCCCCTCCCTCTAATTTTTGAACCGTGTACTTTAAAAATATGAAAAAAAGCATGCTTATAGGGCTTATAAAATTCTTTCAGCGAAATTTATTTTGAACAAGATCAGTTCAAAGGTTTTCGAGATATTTATAAAAAACTGCCTTCCTTAAAGTAAATGACGTAAGTGCCATAAGATTTTAATAACGATACGACCTTTTTAATAGACACGAAACCCTTGTTGTGCGTGGTCCGACACGCACTTGGCCGCTTTTTATTTCTTTTGGTATACAATAACAATTTATTTAAGATTAGATAGGTATCATAATTATAAATTATTTTGCCTGACCGTGTTTGTCAAGAGGTTTTGGCCATTTCTAATAAAAACCGTAATTTTCACAGCTGTGCCATCACCGCCGACAGCGCCGCTGGAAATCAGGACAGTCGGCAACAACATCGTAATGACGTCATGGGGCACGCCTGAGTGGGACGGCGGAGCGCCGCTCCAGGGCTACAACATCGCCATCCGTGACGTCACAAAGACCATGTGGATGGAAGTTGGCAAGGTCGACGCAAACACGCTCAAGCTGAACATCAGAGACCTGAGCGAGGACCATACGTATATGATCAGGATATACGCGCGGAACGAGATAGGACTCAGCGAGCCGCTTGAGTCTGATGAACCGTTCAAGGTCTTGCCTGGAGAAGGTTGGTTCATATTCATTTATTTACTGTTACATATATACCATTGGTGAGTCCACCGAGAGAGATTAAGGCCTCTCACAGACTGGCGCGGCTAGGCCGCGGCGATCAAGTTGGTGCATTCCTATTTGCATCATGACAGAGCTGTCATCCCAGTACAATAAACGTGGACTTTTGAATGATCCATGGAACATGGCGGATCGTGCTCTAGACATTTTTTTTCATTTTCTGCATCCTGCTGTTTAATGTATAGTTTTGATAGCGTATTATGCAATAAATGGCAAACGTGACGCTACAGTTTATGAAGAATTCTCCTGGAAATGCGAATAACCAATTCTTGGGCATCATTCAGCGGTTCGTGGTCGCGGCCGCCATTTTACTTTGTACTGCTCCAGCTATCACCCAGTGCATCGTGAAGGCCTTCCACCGTACATCATGCATGTGAAATGTTTTTTTATTTCTGTACACTGTCTTTGGCAAAGGCCCTAGAGGCTGCCATTTCTCTAATAAATAATAATACAATAAACGTCACATTTGACATAATTTGTTCTGGGATGACAGCTGTCAAATAACGCAAATAGAAATGCTAATACTATAGTAAACTCTTCATTCGCTGTCAAATTTAGTATTGACCGCCACCGCAGGCCGCGTCTGTTTCGGTTCAGCTCTAGTTAAGACGGACCCTTTTTTATATCACGAATGTAGCTAACAAGCGCACAGCCTGCCTGATGGCAAGCAGATACCGTAGGCTATGGATGCTTGCGACTCTAGAGGAATAACAAGCGCGTTGCCGATACCTACTTTATTGATTTGATGATTCCCTTGTGTTAACAACTGGAGATAAATGTAATGTAGCTACAGCTAAATAATCGATGTTCTCAATCTCTTATAAAGCCATGCATCCTAAAGAGCAAGAGAAAGATAGATGTGGTTTATTGGACCGTACGATATAGGGAACCGTTAAGGCTGGCCTCACACAATCAGAATTCAGTATCTGGACAACTTAAGAGCAATAAAAAGGCACACGTTCAATTTGTTCTTGAGTGACTCTGATTATGATTCAGTCAATAAGTCGAGCGGTAATATTTCCAGGAGAATCTCACGGCGACGAGGAGCTGGGTGAACATACAGAAGCCACCGAGCCCACGTCCTTCAGCACCCAGACCACCACGTCGTGGATGCGAGAACATAACATGGACGCCGACATCAGATCGTACGCGCGAGGCTCGCTCCTCCGCCGAGACGAGTACTTCTTCAGAATATGGCACTACGCCAAACAACTCTTCAAGTGACGGCCACCCGCACCAAATGACCTGTGATATTTAACGACATAGTTCGCGGATAGTAGAAGCGTCCATCCTTTTATAATTTTATAACAGTTTTTGTAACCACATAATTTATTTTAGATAAGGTTAAATTATTTATTTATTTTAATGAATCGCCTGACACGGTTCGAGTCGCATCCGATACGTTTGGGAGACGTTTTAAATATAGGTGCAAAATATTTATTCGATAAATCGAATGAGGCTCGAATTAACATCAGGTTATATTTGAAATTGAATATTATTTATTATATAAGTGCAATTATGAATATCTGTTTTATTTCGTTCGGCTATAGGAGCCGCGTGATTCGGTCCATATCAGATACGTGTCGGAAGCTAGATACTGGATTTTCTGTGACCTTGCCTGGCAGTCCTGCCGATTTTGTTGTGTAAGTAGGCGGCAGTAAACGACTGCCCGATGCTTATCCGTGCTTATCTTCATACAAACTTTTAGCCCCCCCCCCCCCCCATTTCACCCCCTCAGGGGATGATTTCGGGGATAAAAACTATGTAACTCTTCATCCCTTCAACTATCTCCACTTAAAAAATCACGACAATTCGACAAACAAACAAACACACGCATACACTTTCCCATTTATAATATTAATGGATAAGTAATTGGTTTATGCAGGACCACACGCATCGGGCAGCCGTACACCACTATAGCCACATCCATGCGTGCACCGCGCTCGGACGTTTAGATGCGCCTTATTCTTTCCCCGGCCAAAGCCAACGATCATGAATCAGTCCAAATCTCTGCCGCCGGAGGTCGCTTTATACATATCTACGTTAGGCTGTGCACTTTTTTCAACATAGCTTGACACTTATCGAAGTACCGTAAAACTGTTTACATCACACCTGGCCATAATGCGAGTTTTACTGCACGCTGCGCGTACGGGAAAACTCGCATTGTGGCCAGGTGAAGACGTAAAATTTTGTACTCAACACCTGCGATCTGGGGCATTTACGAATTCACCGCCCTAGTTACGTACCTAATCCACTATTACCTACATTTTGAGATTATTCTGCCTGACCCATCTCGACAGCCTGACATGATGGGTCTGGCGTGAAGTGAATGAACTTTATTTGTAGGCAGGCAGGTCCGTAAACCTAGACCGCTTTATTCGGTCGGTTTGAATAATTCGACACCGCACTCTAATTTGCGACAGCCTTCTAAGAAAACTAAAAGGTGTTTTAAATAATACACAAATTAAGTACTTATTTATTTATTTTAATATCAAAGACATAGGTACCAGTGATAATAAAATGAATAGGTACTAGAATATCAATACATTTCAAATATTAAGATACAGATTGTACTGTTATATTGCAGCTAATTCGGTAAATACCAATGAAACTTGTCAGAAATAGCTGATCAACTGTATCAATCTATTTTGGCACTATTACATAAATGAGAACCAACGAACGAACATCATTATAATGAAAATATTAGTCTAACAGAATACGCCACCGCGGACGCTTACTGGCGATTCCGGCGACCTGTGGAGGAAAAGTACAATTAGATCTGGAGAACACTACAAACGATGCAATTTGTCACACCAACTAGCTATAAGTTAGAATTAAAGGTTGGTATTGCTGTGTGATTTGATTGGTGTGGAAGCTTGTTGGATGTTTGTTAGAATTGTTAGTGCGTTGAAGCTTATCAATCGCTGTTGCCCCCAAAAAGTATACGTTACCTACGCAAAATATTAACGTTCTAGAAAACTATTTCCAAGGTAGAGAAAGAGAGAGAGAGAGAAAGAGAGGGGAAGACAGAGATACATAGATGGTCAGAAGCGTTCTGAATGGCGCCTACCTAGGTACTTAAAATAAATCGAAACTCCATTAAATAAATGCGAAGTATCAATTTCTCTAGTGGACACTGTGCGATCCACATCACCATCCAACATTTCCTGATGATGCTTCGTGTCAGGCTATGCTGATAATAGTTCCACCAGGTCGTATGTCACAGTCACATCATTTGACTTGTTAACCGCTGAAAACTTCATAAAAAGGTAGGTCTATACCTATGTGCTCCTGAAGTTAACGAGGAAGAGTGACGGAGGAAACCTTAAGCCAATTTTTTTATTTGTACCTACAGTGGCAGGCTGAAGTCTTCGTCGTTAACCCTACCTGCGCGACATTTGAATGGAATAGCAAAGGATTATTTTTCTGTGAGCACTCACCCTTATCTTTGGAGGCCTTGACCTGTTTATTCTTATTGCACTTCTTGGTGACCCGCCTGCTCTTGTCGCAGGTCGGGTCGCTATTCGCCTTCAGCATATCGGTGCGGGACATCTCGCCGTTGGGGCTGCACTCGCTCCAGGAAGACTTCTCGTAGCGGCAGGCTGGCAACACACATCTTTTTTAAACATTTGTGTCTTTTTAATATTCAGCTGGCAAATAAGCTTAGCTCTTGCGTGGTTCCTTTCAGAAGAATCACAAGACCGTTGCGTTACATTTATTCATTTGAGGATTACCTAACATCATTCGTTGTCTGTCAACCACAGAACACGCGGGGGTGTTCCGTGCTGTCAACACAAGACAAACAACGAATGACTGTCTAGAAAAAAACATATCAGCATATCCTCGCCTCGGGAGCGAGGCCGACCGCGTTAGGGTTTCCCCACACCTATCGACGCGGAATCGGCGTTCAAAAAACTCTTTATGACCACGCAATAAGACCGAAAAAGACGTCGATCGGCTCGGCCGACGCGAAGCGACGTCCATCGACGGGATAACGAACAAAACACGAGGAATGTGGTACAAAGCACTTGGCGAAAGCCGATTCCGCGTCGATAGGTGTGGGGAGACCCTTATTTTATTTTATTTTATTATTTATTGATTAAGACAAAAACAATGAATTATCATTACAATGCCAATCCAGACAAAACCTTGGAGACGTTTGCGTGCCGATGGGGAGTTCTTAGTGTCGGTACTAAAATGTGCGATCCCGTTCTTCGAAGTAGGTAGGTAGCCCAATAAGGCGCATTGTCCAAATGCGAAAGAAAAATTGATTCGCATTAGCTCACAGCAGTGCCGACGTAGTCTTCCTATACTATACCTAGAAATATCCGTTAATTAAATCAGTTATTCTGGACAAAGACCTAACGAACCTCGGTAGCAAAAGTTAAGAAGAAATCCAATTCTAATTAACTCTGTAAGTTTCTGTCCCTTTAATCAAAGTTCTACGTGTCGGCACGTTTCAATGCTTTTATCTTCATTCCACATTGCACCCTATTGTTCTCAATAAAACAATGCTTTTATCCAAGACTCCAACAATTTCATTTGTTTCGAACAAAAAGTGATTTCAAAATGGCTCCTGTTTGTTAATTCTGAGTAAGTCATCAGAACAATTATTAATGAATGCTGATAGGTGTTAAGCGTACTTAGAATTTATAAAGATCAACGAAAGAGTTACGTATAGGTAATCGGCGTAATCGCAGTTATTGTAGATATGTTTGATCTTTCCCATTGTTTGTATCTTGTGATACTTACTGTGATATTTATGTAAAAGTGACAGGAAGTGATTCAATCAGTTTTAATATGGCTATGGTAATATTTGATAACTAAAATCGCGTTTGTAATAAATATGGCTTAAAACATTTTGAGGTAACAGCCAAGCAACTAATGAGCGTGGGGTAACATCTTGGCTCACTTGCCTACTTGTTTTTAAATGCTTATCTCTACAGACTCAATTTTTGCAAAAGTACCCTCATAATGTTTAGATGACGCAGTGTAGAAAAAACAGTGTTAAACAACGGAGCTCTCGAGACACATACAAATAATTACTGTTCCATTAAACAATACTGTGGTGTCGTGTTAGAATTTCACAACCCCCTTTCTTCCCGAGGGTGTCGTAAAAGTCGACTAAGGGAGCAGGGTTTATGAGTGTTGTGGGCAACAGGCTAGCAAACTATCACTGCGATATCACTATTACGTGTTGGTGTAAATCGTTCTTGTTTTTTAATAATAAATAATAATCCTACTAATATTATAAGTTGCGAGTCGGATCCCCAAAGATGAGGTTTTTGGTTTTCTTTTTTTCTGATTATTTCGTTTTTTTGGCAAAGGATCAGTTATTGGTTTTTTGTATAATTTTGTATAGAAATTGATTTTTCGTAGTATCTAGCCAAGAAAAACTATGTACTAACATCAAATTTTACAAAATTAAGAGTATGCTCGCTAGATGGAGCTGTCATTATATAATGCAAGCATTAACAATGTTTCTTTTTCATTGAATTTGTGACTCATAATCATGAATATGTTATTATTGTTAATATACGTTGTAAAAAAGATGTGAAATTACGTTAGTTTTACACGTTCAAGGGAACCCGGCGCGTTTCACCGCTATGTACTTAAGTCCAATTCGATTTTGACCAGTTTTATCCCTTCTTTGATAACTAGATTCCGCCCGCGACTTCGTTTGCGTGGACCCGGCATAAAGCTATCCTATATATTAATCCTGGCCATAAACTATCTTGAGCCGTTTAAGGCTCAATGGAGTAACAACATCCGAAAAACCAAACTTTCACAATTATAATATTAGTAGGATTATCCTTTAATTTATATGTTATCAATTAAATTTTCACTTTGTTGGTAAACTTCAGCACAATTCTCTCACTGTAGCGAAAGTCCGCAGTAAGCTCGATTCTTAATACAAACGTACCTAGTTACGCTCTCATTTTAAAGCTACGTGTTGGTTTGTAACGAAACTTTGCATGTACAATGACATTGAGGTATATCTAGGTCTGTAATTCGTTTGTGTATCTTCAGATAGCATAGCAAAAAAAAATACAGCGAATTTAAGTTTTTCATACAAAACATGTTATTGCTGTATTTCGTTTGTTTTATAAACTGGGACCATATACTTAAACTAATTACAGACATAGATATACCTCATGTCATTGTACTCGTATATGCAAAGTTTCGTCACAATCCAACACGTAGTTTTAAAATAAGAACGAAACTCCGTTTGTATGGGAAGGTGGAATTCGGCCGAGCTTACTGCGGACTCTTAAATGCCTGTAAAAGTCTTCTATCAAGCGAGTCGTGTCCCTGGAAATTTTGCAAATCCTAGTTAATTTATGGTATATATATATAAAATTATATATAAATGAACCATTTATTGACTAGGTAAATATTAAGTATTAATAAGGTATATACAAGATGATAACTATAACATTAACTAAATTAAATTAAAGCTAAGTTAAATCTAAAAACGGCCCTCGAGGCATTGTACCGAGGATGATGGCGGCATTTCCTCGCTGAATTGCAATGCTGATGCGTTGCGCGAGAAAACCGCCAGCTCTTCGGTCACCAGTTACGTCAACCAGACGTTTCGCGATTTCCGCAAATAACTTTTGCGCACTGGGACCCCATGGACCGAGGGTCTCGACGCCAAAAGGTACAAAGTTGTACTCTCTGCCGAGGCCACTATATTTAATGCGTTTCAGATTTTCGGCATTTTCCGCCGCTGCACCCGCTTTAGAAGTAGTCCGTTGGAGGTGGGATGGTGCCAGTGTGTCTACACAGGTAGCGTCCCACACAAGCATCCGTCCCAAACTCCACGGAACCAGAGACACTCCATCAGGTCTTTTGCCATCATCTCTGACAATGCCAGGCGGCTCAAGAAGAGCAGGCACATTGATGGTGGCAAGAGACCGGCGGATTATGTCATTAAGAGTCGCATGTCTTGCAAAGCGGCCTGCACTTTTTTGACAACATAGTCCGTGGTGACCCAGTCGGTCCACGTCTGTGCCACAAGGGCATATGTGTGGAGTGCATACTGTGACCCCAAGCCGTAAACCAGTCGCCAGACGAAGAGAGGTCGGATCCAGAAAGGTACCGGTATTTGGTGAAGGATGGGCATGCAGCCAGTGACCAGCCTCTCTGGCTCCAACCGCCAAAAGCCTCGCGCGTTCTGGACCTGAACTGCGGCTCAGAATCGATTTGAACGTTAAATCGCAATAAATATCGTCCCAGTTCCTTTGAGATTTTGGGTTGTCTGGAAAATCTTTACCCGGGCAAGCAATTTTAAAAGCATTCTTGGCATCCTCCAAGCCCGCAGTCTCATAGTCTGTGGGCAAAGCCCTTAGGATATTACCTATGAGACATGACGTGCTATGGGTGGACGACAAAAAAGCTGGGGAAGCAACACTCGAGATTTTGCGTATTCCTAAGCCGCCAAACCGAATTGGGAGGGATGCTTGTAACCAAGATGATTCATTGAGTTGAATATTTAAAATCATTTCTAAACTAATTTTGACTAAATCGTCTATTGGTGAAAGCAAATTTTGATGTTTCCAAAAGGGGCAGCAGCGGAGTACATACGTGAATTTGGGGACAAAAAGGCAAAACTTTAAAATTACCAGAGCATAATGAGGACTGATTTCGAGTAAACAATTTGCATGACTTTGGAATTTAGAAATTGTGTTATTAATATAATCAGGAAAAGATTCTCCAAAAATGGGAGAACCTAGGAGGCAAAGTGACTTTCTGTCTACAATTTTTATACTGGGTGTCAGATCATTGAATTTGAATTTTAAATCATCCAAATCGTAAGAAGTTTTATGAATAAAGAGTTCACATTTGCTAAAATTTATATCTAAACCAATATTTTCAAAATTTGTTTTAATATCTGATAAGTCTGATATTACAGTGTCCACATCGCCTCCCAGGGTTCCGTCATCTAAATACCAAACGTTAAATTTTGATTTTAAATTTTGAATAATGGGATTTATAGCCAAGCTCAAAATTGCTGGCCCGAGGGGATCGCCCTGCTGACAGCCGACCTCCGAAGAAAGTTCATGGGAACGGTAAATTAATTTGGAAGGGTCTGCATAGCAAAGGAGAAGGTATTGATATAGTTCCGGAATTTTGTTTTTAACTTCTGTCAGCATGGTATCCCTGTTTACTGAATTGAAGGCATTTTTGACGTCAATTTTGACTACAATTTCACAATCATCATACGAAAGGTAGGTTCTTAAGGCATGGACGGCTGCCTCACACCCACCCTTCGTGCCAAAACCTAATTGCACAGGTTCGAAAACTGACTGTAATTTTGATTTGATGTGTCTCACCGCAATTTTGGATGCCAAACGTCTTAATGTTGACCCCACAGCAATGGGTCTCACCCCTCCGTCCTTTTTAGTGAGGGCGATCAAATTGGCACCAAATAAAAGAGGGGCAATATCTATATATATATATATATATATATATATATATATATATATATAGGTACCATAAATTAACTTATATATATATATATATATATATATATATATATATATATAGTGTATAACCTGGTTTAACATACGAGTATATAATATTTTTTATACCGGGAATCATTGTCTAAGGGGGCGAAATAGGGGGTGAAAGTTTGTAGGTAAGGAGCTACGACATAAAAGAATTCCACGCGGACGAAGTCGCAGGCAGTATCTAGTAATAATAAATCACATTTGATGCTAAAAGTGGAACTGGAACAGAACTTTCATGAGCTCTGTCTACCCCATTTAGGAATAAAGTCGTTGAATCTATGCATGTATCTAAACAAAAGAAATGCAACAAAGTCTGCACTAAACGTAGAAAATCCATTTTACAGTTTGTACGGCTTCTTGGTTCCAGGAAATTGTTTAAGTTTCCATTGTTTTCTATAAGTAATTAAAATTTGGAAAACAAAACTATTTCACGAGATCAAATGTAGCCAGACAAGAATACCTACCCCAAGAATTAAATGGTACCTAATCTACCACGTAAATCGCCCCATTTCGCTGTTACAGTAGACTGTATTGAGCCCATTTCTTTATATATCTATAGAAAGTGGTTCATAACTTGCGGAATCGTTTAATCTCGGTGGTTAGGATGATTGTTGCTGACTGCGCTTTGAAATAATCGTTTTAAACGAGATACGAATAGCTTTGGAAAGCTGACTGAGCATTTACTTTTCGCTGGCAACGTTGCACGGTTCCTTTTATAATCGAACATTTATGTTTTGATTTACGTTTTTAAAGGGTTGACACACCCTTTTGAATAAAGTGGGTCACATGACGCGATATAAGCTTGAACGTGATGTCTCTTTGAAGGAGACCGGCGGGGTCCGTTTCCTTCCGCAGTGTTTTTCAAACAGGAGACTAAAATAATGTAACGCGATCTGCCGCGAGTCGTACTAAACCCAACTTGAACTTTTTCTGACAGATTTCCAATGGAACTAAGGCCACTTCCGCGTTTTCCGGGGCGGTATATGTATGCGGTATTTTTATTCTTCTTATTCCGTTTATGGCTTCCTTTCTGCTCGGCATAGGTACTGTAGTTGTTATTTTAGCGCAGTAGTACCTAATATATTACGCAGAAGAGGTACGGTGCATATGGCATTCGTTACTTTAACACTAAAAACATAAACTATGTCCAGCAGTGGACATCTTTCGGCTGATATGATGATGATGATCATAAACGAGGGACCTTATCTCTCCGTTACTGATATATTGTCGCTTAGTAATTCGTACACACATACCAATCGATCAATCCACGAAAACTCACCACACAAGTGCCTACGCTATAGACATATTAACACTCAACACAAAGTGAGGCTGGGTTTTCGCGATGAAGCAATCCAATATGTACATATATAATAGAGGTGAGAGTCAGTATAAAAATATCATAAACCGAGTGGAATTACAGAGGAGTGGCTGTCTTTTTCTTGCAGTTTCATTCGGCTAGTCGGCAGTGAAAGTTTCAACAAAATGGGATACCTTACATCAAGATGAACTGATGATCTGATCAAGATCGCAGAGTACATTGAGGGCAATGAAGAACTTAGTAACTATCCTTGTGACATTCCCCTGCAGTGGCCTTTTTATAGTACGACGTGGCAAGCTATCTTACGGCCTGCCTAATGGTATGCAGACACCGTAGCCCACGGGCTCTTGTGACTTATGAAGCACGTTATCGACCCTTTTGTTTGGGGATTCGTTGCGTTGATAGCTAGAAACAAATGCAGGTCCCTCACTCATAACACATCGTAACCTCGGGAGCTCTGACGGCCTTACTCGCCACACATCTCACGTCTTCAGAACTAGTGGTTCAGCTGATATTATTATTGTACAAAAGCAGTACCAACCTTTTTTGCATTTCTTCTGGATGGTCTTGGTGCGCTCGCAGGAGGCAGAGTCCCCCTTCTTGAGAGTCAGCGTGCGGGCTCGCACGTTGGTCTTCGGATCGCACTCGGACCAGGCGCTTTTTGTGTAACGACAGTTTTCTGTGCAACAAGACAGGCAGATGAGGTAGGGGTAGACGTAACAGGGAAAAATTTCGGTAACTAGGGCGCAACCAGAATTTTGTTTAAAGTAGGCCAGGGAAAAAATTAAGAAGAATGCAATGAAGTATTTTTTTATTATTTGTCTTTACTGTATTGTTTTTGTTTCATATTTAGCTACAGTGTTCGAGAGTTGGAACTGGTCTTTTGACACATCGCGACACCCATGTAACGTAAATTGGCACTGCTCATTGAAATAATAAAAAAAGTTTCAATAGCTTCCAAGTTACAAAACAAAGTTCAATCTCCATGGAAGCTCTTTTTAGCACTTATAAAATAACTGTAATATTATTTTACGGCTTATAGAAATTAGCATTGAAAACTCGGTATGCAAACCATTACGTCCTACGACTTTTTTTTAACATTTAGTGATACACTGCTTTAATCGATTGGAGTCTGTCAATTTAGATATAAATCGATATGAATCAAATAATTGTGAATAGGAAAATAACAATGTATTATTAATTACTGTTACGATAATACGAAATAAAATCACATCGATCGAAACCGACATATTTGATTGTGCAAAATGTTGCCTTTGAAAATATGGCATTGATTTCTGCACGGCGCGCGAGCTCTCTCAATTTTTCTCGCACTATCCGTCTCTCTGTTTACTTACAGGACACTTGTGTTAGCAGACGACAGTGTATAGGCTCTCTATTTGATTTCCTAAAAATAATTATTACACAGTATTCAATCGATTCCTTTTATTAGCCATCATAAATCGTAATCGGATATTAAGACAATCGATTTACTCTAGCCACATCACTCTTTACATCATATTGGAACTGTCCAAAGACCAGTCCCAAATCTCTGTACTATCCCGATTAGCATGTATTCGGTCCCAATTAAAAGAGTCGGATCTGCAAAACAGCTACTTTTCAGGAGAAGCTATAAAAATAAAAAATAAAATAAAAATAAAAATAAAAATCATTTATTTCAGACGTTTGGAGTCCATAAGGTGTTAGTGTTACAGATTTATTTAAATAATAATGTTAGTACCTAAGCTTAAATGTTGAGTGGTCCAGTGCCTGATGAGGGCACTGTCCCATCTCTGCCCCACAACGGCCAGGAGACTGTGGCGGCTGGCGCGCACCCTGCGCAGCGTCGCGGCACAGCGTTTGCGGAGCGTCGCATGGAAACCGTCTACGTGCGCGTCCGCAAACATGCCGGACGCACTGCAGTGTCGCGGCAGCCGCAACAGTATCCTGAACGCGTCGTTGTATTGTACACGCATGGCGTTCATGGCGCGCTGCGTGTACCTCGTCCACAGGCTGCAGGTGTACAGCGATGTACAGTACGCCTGAAAGAGTGTTATTTTAACTTGTGCTGTACACCTGCTAAACCTGCGGGCAATCATGTTGGCCCTGACAGCCAGAGCCCTGCGCTCTCGTTCAATATCCGAATCGTCTTGAAAGTTATCGGTGACCAAGTGTCCGAGATATTTAAAAGAATAAACCCTTCTCAGTTCCTGTCCGTCCAAATGAATGGGCGGGACATGTGACGGGCACTTGGTCCCCGCCTTGAAAATCATAAACTCGCTCTTCTTCACATTATATTGCAAGTTATGTTTTGAGGCATAGGACTCACACTTCTCAATTAGTACTCTTATACCACCGATCGATGGGCTCAGCAGTACCATGTCGTCAGCATAGCTTATGTTATTAAAACAAACCCTATCTATGTGACAGCCGACACGTGTACTGCTAAGCTCACCGATCAGATCATTCATGTACAAATTGAACAGTTTGGGTGAGGTCAGCCCCCCCTGCCTCACCCCACATTCCAAACCGTACTCGTCTGACACCTCATCACCCCAGCGGACACTATTTCGTTGGCCAGCATACCAACACCTAAATATGCGTGTTAGTTCTCTAGGAAATTGCACTTCGTCAAGCTTTCTCCATAGAAGATCGTAATTTACAAGATCGAAGGCTTTAGAAAGGTCTAAGAAACACGCATATATAGGTGTTTTTCTACGAGTATAATATTCGACGGCCTGCTTTAAACAAACAATAGCACTTTCTGTAGATAAGCCCGCGCGGAATCCAAACTGCGCGTCATGTAACTTTAGGTACTTATCAAGTTGTATGTTAAGTAAGCCATCGAATACTCTCGCTACAATTGTTGCCAAGGAAATAGGCCTATAGTTAGCTTTGTTTGATACATCACCAGTTTTATTCTTGACAATAGGGACTACAATGGTTTTTGTCATGAGCAAAGGTAGATGCGAATGAGATATACACAAATTATAGAACATCGCTAACACTCGATGTAAGTGGGGACCAGCAAACTGCAAATGCTCAATACTTAAATGGTCATGACCAGGGGACTTTCCGCGTTTCATATCCTTGATTATTTTGCTGACATCACTAGCGCTAAATCGGGACTGCTGAGCACCCCCCGGTATGCCAGCATCGAGCACCTGCTGCCGACCAGCCCCGTCGACGCCGGTGGAAGAAGGCTTCACATTAAAATGTTCGACAAACATATTAGCAACACATTTGGGATCCGAAATACCATTCACGCTAACAGACAGTCCAGGTCTAGTCTCCAACTTTTTTGTGACTTTCCAGAAGTTACGAAAATCATTATTTTTATGATGTTTACTAAGTAGGTCCATTTTAATTTGCTCTTGATGTTGTTGAACCCACCTGAGTTTTGATTTAAATATTTTCCGACTACTACACATGGCGTTGAAAATTGACCCACCTGTGGGTTTACCGTACAGAACCCAGTCATGGAATCTAGCCCTGGCTTCCCTGTGAGCGTCGCTTACATGTTTGTTCCACCCAATAACCCTCTTTCTTGCACAACCACGGTTGCCTGCGACAGCCTTGCTGTATAAAGAAGCCTCACACAGCGTAGTTATTATCTTGAGGTATAGGTTGTCAATTATTACGCAGTGGTCAGAGTTATTTATACAGCATCCGTCACAACAGGCCTTAAATTCCGATGGATAATCCACAGATTTTAACAATTCATTACATTTGTTAGTATACATTTCAATTTGCTGAGCTGTTCTTTCTCCCCAGACTATATGTTTCACATTAGATTGATTATTTATATTTTTGTTAAATACTAGCTTTGGTTTAACCAGGTCCAAATTACATTTAATGAAAAGGGGATAGTGATCAGAACAGTATACGTCGTAACCAATAACAACATCAATAATAGTGTCCCACCCCGCCGATGAGGTTACGCAATGATCCAGCCATCGCTTAGATCCGTGAGACTCACTTAGGTACGTATGTGCGCCAGAGTTTATACCTAGTCTAGCGATATCAGCACAAACCCACCCCTGTTCCGCACAGAAACTAATTAGTTCATTACAAAACAACTCGGAGGGATGAGCATTATAGTCGCCCAGTATAAAAACAGTTTCAACGCAAGTTTCCTTAACTATTGAGTCAATTTCACTCATACATTGTACGAAATCCGGCAGGTTATCTATTCCGTTGATTGGCATATATACACTAAAAAAGATTATACACTTATCACCCGACGTTATTTTGACCGCACTAATTCTGGGATTGTCGCACTGAATAACGGAGGTGGACGGAAACAGCTTCTTACGCCACAAAAGCGCAGTTCCACCGTACGGTCTCCCCCGCAGCATTCCTGTTGATGTATCCACCGCTGAGGTCCCGGTGCAGGCAAAGTCATCGCTTATAGTGCTTAAATATGTCAAATCATGTGGAAGAAGCCATGTCTCTTGTAAGGCTAGTATATCGGCAGAAATGCATAACCGTCTAATATCATCAATAGATCGTTTGATGCTTCTACAGCTAAAAGAACAAAGTTTAATTTCATCCATTCCTTGCCTTGCTATAAAAGTTTAAAAAATATATATATGGGAGAAATTGTTCATTAATGGAATATCGTTATCAAACTTCGAATGTTTGCTTATTAGTAGGTTGTTTATTAGTAACCGTTAAGCATCACATGTACTTTTGCAGCCATTTTTACAAAAAAATACAAAAACCTCCTATGTTACTTTTTTAACCGGAATAGCTTAAGCAAAATTTTTCGGAAGTGCCACATACGACATTTTTGTCTAGATGGTGTATATGTCGCAGTGAAATGGCCAAAACAGAGATTTAAACAAATCCCTAAGGGATATGATCAAATCACGCAGGATGTTAAAATGGCGAATCCATTTTATCATTTACCTAATACAAATCAGTCATTTGATCAAATCTCTGAATCTGTTTAGTGAAATGACGAAATCGGACAAAAAGGGCAACTCGTTTTTTCATTTCACTAGATTTGTTTAGTGATTTGATAAATCCCTGAAACGCGTCAGTGAATTGACGAAACTAACTCGCAGATATTGGCTCCTAAATCATTAGTCATTTAAACGGTTCTGGGACTTAGACTCGGATGACGGATAGGTTAGAAGATGGTGGCGGGAGTTCTGCTCCCGCCACCGTCTTCGTGGTTTTTTTTTATAAAAGAGCGGAAAAATCTTTATTGCGTTAGTTTCGTCAACTCACTGACGCGTTTCAGGGATTTTATCAAATCACTAAACAAGTCTAGTGAAATGAAAAAACGAGTTGCCTTTTTTGTCCGATTTCGTCATTTCACAAAACAGATTCAGAGATTTGATCAAATTACTGATTTGTATTAGGTAAATGATAAAATGGATTGGCCATTTTAACATCCTGCGTGATTTGATCATATCCCTTATAGTTAGGGAGGCGAGGTAGCTAAATGGCGTAATTCAACGGCGCCGTCGAGACCTATCAAAATCGAAAGATAAAATAATTTCGAAAAGAAAAGCTCGTATGGTAAAAGCCATTTTAGCGGTGGGTTTGGCGTGTACGGTTTTTCAAAAATGTAAAAAAAAAACAGTTACTTGGGCATTCTCGAGCGCGACAGATATTCATACTACGTATGCCCCAAGTGCCTCTGATAACAACGGTATACTAATCTGCCGGTTTGCGTGGTGGGGATAGGCATATAAAGTAGTCAAAAATGCAAAAAAAAAAAATTACTCGAGCTCGTCAGATTTTCGGAAGGGGTGTTAAGTAGGCCCCAAGGAAGCTCCCTTTAAAAAAACTGACGATTTCGGAGTGACGATAAGTTACGATGAATTTTTGAAAATGCAAAAAAATAAAGTTTTTTTGAAATACTCGAGCGCGTCAGATTTTCATAGGGGAGGTTTATCTCGGTATCCTGAAAGCATATTTTCTTAATCTGACGAAAATGTTGGTGGGTTCTCTTAATCTGACCGAAAAAGGTTTTTTGGTTTCTTGAATTCATGCGAAAACCGGCAGACTTTGTATTTTTTTGTAAGTTTTAGATTATATTCTTCAAAAAAAAAAAATTGCGCTAGAGAATGCCGGATTAACGTTTTTTTTTACAAGTTCGCGACCCTATAACTCGGCGGCGTCAAGGACTTATCGTCAGAATAGTTAAATTTAGTCTTAAAACACTAAAATCAACCCCCAATATCTTCATCTGACGCGCTCGAGTATTTCAGACTATCGATTTTTTTTTACTAATCTGATCGTCTATCCTAGGCGCGCGTCACTACATATAGAGCTAAATACTTTACAAGGTTGTTCTATTAGGTTTAAGGTATCTCTCATATCTTAAACTGCCACGGTCGAGTATTACCGAAAATTCCCCTATTCGCCTCCCTAACTATTAGAGATTTGATCAAATCTCTGTTTTGACCATTTCCCTGCAACATATACATTAATATATCGGACGTATCACATCCGACAAAAAAGTTACTCCAAAAATGTCTTTACTGGCAGAACTGACATTGTTGCACGGAAACTCTTATGTAACAATTTAATACAGGGAAAATTTACCTTGATAACTTAACAGGCTGTAAATTACATAAAATACACAACAAAAAAAGCTATAGTTTTCCGTGTAAAATAGTAGAATGTGGCATTTCCGACACTTTTGTACTCACTGTGTCCCGTAAAAATGTCTGAACTGTCACAACCGACGTTTTTAAATGTCATCTGTTCTTAGAACCGACATCTTTATCTTGGTTAAAAACCAACCGAAAAGTATTGAGATAAACGAAAATCTGTTAATGTGGTTTTAAAATTAAGAGGTTTTTACGACCAAAGCCGCTGAAAAGCAAAAATCTCAATTTTGCAGATACGACTTTTTTAATTGCCCGACGCAAAAAGAGGGGTGTTATAAGTTTAACGTGTCTGTCTGTGCATGTGTCTGTGGTGGCGTAGCTCCCTAACAGATGGACCGATTTGAATGCGGTTTTTTTGTGCCATAGATAATTTTATCCCAAGTGTTCTTAGCTATGTTTCACGAAAAATTTTCAACTTTTCCAAGTTGTGCCTAGTAAGTTATATAAACATTGAATAAAAGTCTGACTTTGTTATGGTTTCTTCTTCTCTTTCTATCGTTCTTGGAAGTAAAAAGTTGCCAACTACTGTAAGAAAACGGAACTGTTGAACTGACCAAACGTTATTCGTATAATTCTTTTTTTGGTCTAGTGTAAGATTTGCCAAATGACAGGTATCCCAAAAAATTCCTGTCATTATAATAATCTACTTTAAAATAATTCTACCAAATGAAACGATATTATACAAACATTTACCAATTAGTTGGTTGGCAAGTGAAATTCGGACAAAAAATGTTCGGAGAAAAGGCAGAAAATCGTAGGTAGGTACAGTCGATTCTCCAATATCTATACATACAACCTTCCAAAAATATCTACGCATGTATCTAATGTCAGTAACAACAAAGTCTCTGTATAGATATTTTTGAAAGGTTGTCTGTGTAGATATTGGAAACTCGATTAAACATACTTGCATTATAAACACATCCCATTGCTTAGTTTGGGACTAGGTCGATTTTGTGTAAGATTGTCCCCTTATATTTAATATTTATCCCGTCTGCTGGATAGTACCTAAATGTCTAGTCGTTCTGCGTCTAGGATTCTAATTCAAATCAGTACGGACTTCACATGACATTGATAATAATATATATAACGTCTAATATATAAGCACATATCTAATTCCAGGGATGACACATCTAATGGGATTTACAGATTATATGATTTTACCCCAATTTGTCAGTACAACATGTCGAAGTCATAATTGAGTGTAAAGTTCAGATGAAACAATCCGACGACATGTGCATGGAATTTCTCAGTACTACCCGTTTGACAGTTGGATCAGCAGCGCAACATGCCTCCAGACGTTAACAATTAGTCCGCTTCTGATAAATTGGGGCTCATCATATAATCATGACATGTATATACCCCATAATGCAGAGAACGTCACGAAATTTACGTCTATTTCATTGATTCGATTTCATCATGCACGCGTTTCTACGTTTATGTTTGTACTAGCTTTTACCCGCGGCTTCGCCCGCGTAGTAAAAGTAATTTTCCAATAATTGTTGAATTGCTACGCCGCCTACTAACCTACTACTACTAACTTCCCCTACGAATAACCCTTCGTCATAACCCATTATGGTAAATTATTTTTTATTTACTATTATTTTTATGCCCGAGAATTTCACCACCCTCTTTCTTCCCGTGTGTGTCGTAAAAGTCGATTAAGAGAGCAGGGTTGAAGTGTGTTGTGGGTGATGGGCTAACAACCTAAGCAATATCACTTTTTGTTGATCTTTTATACCCACATTTATGCTAAAAGTGGCGCTGAAACATAAAGTTCATGTGCTCTGCCTGCCCCTTTTGGGAATAAAGGCCTGAATGTATGTATGTATGTACATATTTCTATTATTAAATTTACAATCATGATTAATGAGAAACTGTCCTCTGGAATAAAAGCTACTTTTTATGTTCATGATAATGTTGAAATACCAAAATATCTCCACGAATTTCAAGTCAAACTTGTGGCCTGGACATTGCTATAGGCTTGTTTCCTAAGATTTTTTTTCCATGCTTTTCGAACCAGTATTTAACATAAATACCCAAAAATTTGTTTTAATTTAACGGCGGCCAAAATGCTTAACTTATAAAAAGTAAGCAGATCTTCGTGCAGCACCTTGAATGTACTTATTACGGATGCAGGCACTTTCCCAATGTCTCCTACCCTCCCGTCCCGCCGCGCCGCCCGCACTCGCCTAGGTACCGATTGCTGACGATCGAGATGGCACCAAATACAAACTTTAAAACCTATAACCCTATATAACGCGGGTCTCGTTCCATACCTCAAAAGCAAAAATAGAACCCTTATTTATAGGATCACGTGTGGCTGTCTGTCAGTCCGTCTGTTACAACCGATTTGCTACGAAAAAAACTGGACCGATTGAATTGCAATTTGGCACAAATATTTTCATGAATTTTCATGTCCCCAACATTACATTTCAAAATCTATGTGATTTTCGTTATTAACGTCCCAAAAAACCGTAATAACAACGCCCATATTGATATTTAGACGCCACGTTGGAATGTAAAATCGTTGATTTTTCCTAATCAGCGACCCGATAAACCATAGAAACAATAGATGCCGATGTTGATTTTCAGATTTTGTCACCACATGTCTCCTTTTAGGGGTTGAATTCTCAAAAAACCGGAAACACTTGTTTACTCATTTATCGTTAGGAATTATCCTGTGAAGTTTAGAATAAACTTGACTAACTAATCTTTTTTCTCCATACACACTTTGGACCTCCTTTTTAACCCCTTTAGGTGTAATTATTTCCAAAACACTGAAAGCACTTTATTTGTAAATGAATAAGTAATCTGTCCACAAAGTTTTAAGTATGTAGTAGCTAAAAATAAGTTTCCCTTATACAAAATTTGGACCCTCATTTACCCCCCTTAGGGGTGGAATTTTATATAACGCTGAAAACACTTTTTTAGTATCCAATAAGTAAAATTCCTACCAAGTTTCAAGTCTCTAGTTCAATAAATAATGTTTCCTTTATACAAACATTGCACCCCTAATAAACCCCCTTAGGGGTAGAATTTTCTAAAACGCTGAAAGAACGTTTTTTGTATCTTTATAAGTAATATCCCTACAAAGTTTCAAGTCTCTAGTCCAAAAAAACATATTTCTGCCATACAAACTTTGCACCCCTTTTTAACCCCCTTTGGGATAGGATTTCCAAAAGTCCCGTCTTATCCCTTGCCTACGTCATAAAATGAAGTTCTGGTGTAAACTTCAAGTTTGTAGTCCCAGTAGTTTTGAATACAAACTTTGCACCCCTATTTAATCTCCTTAGGGGTGGAATTTTAAAAACGCTAAGGATATTTTTATTTGTATCCTAATAAGTAATCTTCCTACAAAGTTTCAAGTCTCTAGTTCAATAAATAATGTTTACCTCATACAAACATTGCACCCCTATTTGACCCCCTTAGGGGTAGAATTTTCTAAAACGCTAAAAGAACTTTTTTTGTATCTTAATAAGTAATATCCCTACAAAGTTTTAAGTCTCCAGTTCAATAAATAATGTTCCCCCATACAAACTTTGGACCCCCATTTCACCCCCTTAGGGATAGCATTTCCAAAAATCCTGTTCTATTCCCTGCCTACGTCATAAAAAGAAGTTCTGGTGTAATTTTCAAGTTCCTAGTCCCAGTAGTTTTGAATACAAAATTTGCACCCCTATTTAATCCGCTTAGGGGTGGAATTTTATAAAACGCTGAATATGTTTTTATTAGTATCCTAATAAGTAGTCTTCCTACAAAGTTTCAATTCTCTAGTTCAATAAATAATGTTTACCCCATACAAACATTGCACCCCTATTTGACCCCCTTTAGGGGTGGAATTTTCTAAAACGCTGAAAGAACTTTTTTTGTATCTTAATAAGTAATATCCCTACAAAGTTTCAAGTCTCTAGTACAAAAAATAATGTTTCACCCATACAAACTTTGCACCCCTATTTAACACCCTTAGGGATAGAATTTCCAAAAATCCCGTCTTTTCCCTTGCCTACGTCATAAAAGGAAGGTCTGATGTAAATTTCAAGTTTGTAGTCCTAGTAGTTTTGAATACAAACTTTGCACCCCTATTTAAACCCCTTAGGGGTGGAATTTTGTAAAACGCTGAAAGTACTTTTTTTGTATCGTAATAAGTAATCTTCCTACAAAGTTTTAAGTCTCTAGTTCAAAAAATAATGCTTCGCCCATACAAACTTTGGACCCCCGTTTTACCCCTTTAGGGGGTGAGTTTTGAAAAATCCTTTCTTAGTGCTCCCCTACACCTTATAAGGAACCTACGTGCCAAATTTGGTATCCGTAGACCCAGCGGTTTGGGCTGTGCGTTGATATGTCAGTCAGTCAGTCAGTCAGTCAGTCAGTCAGTCAGTCAGTCAGTCAGTCAGTCAGTCAGTCAGTCAGTCAGTCAGCGTCTTCTTTTATATATTTAGATATCAACGTAGTATACCTACGCGATTTCACTCTCAACTGGCTGAACAATAAATACTGAATGGAATGCATCTGGTAAGCGTGTGTGATATTCAGAGATATAAAACATAAAACACATGCGGTGTTTCGTTTCGTTTTACGACCGATGTTTAGTAAGTAATTAAGTGTAGGTATATTCGTGTGTTTCGCAATCGGTCTGGTTAAGTCGGAAGCTTCGTCAACTCATGCCAGATTAAAAAAGAATTGCAGCTATCGTTAACTTTATTTTGAGCTATGCTATGTATAGTATAGCAGACGTCTTGTTGCTATGAGAAAAATAATATTTATATCGCTTTATCAATTGGATCCGGTACAAATTACCGTATTCGTAGTTTAAAACTGTCATATAAGAGCACCCGTTGCGACGCGGCGCCAGGCCCCGGCCCAGCCCGTTCGGTAGGTCGATTCACGAAAGCTGACACGAATGAATTGAGCGAGTTAATGATAATGTCTATATGTGTGCATCACATAATTATTAAATACAGGTTGATGCAAAAAGTGATTATGATAATTTTGTTTTAGAGAATAGCATTCTCTTTGCTCTCTGTTCTTTTTAGGGTTCCGTAGTCAACAAGGAACCCTTATAGTTTCGCCATGTCCGTCTGTCCGTCCGTCCGACTTCGGCTTAGCTCAATAACCATTACTACTAGAAAAATGTAACTCGGCATAGGTATATAACTCAATCACGTCGACAAAACAATACAATAAAATCGTAAAAAAATTTTTTTTAGGGTACCTCCCCTAAATCTAAAGCGGGTATTTAATTTTTTTCTCGTTAAACCCATGGTGTGGTATCGTTGGATAGCACGTTCAAAAATATTATGGGTTTTCTTAAACCATTTTTCAAATCAGTGATTCGTTTGCGAGATATTGAGCTTTAAAGCCCTAATTTTTGTTCGAGTCATGTGTCCCCCTCCCCTGCCGGCTAAATGGCTACTACTGGAGATGTGAAAAAGTAGTACATATAATGAATTTAAAAGGGAAACTATCACGGACAAGTAGGCATAAGCAGTTACCGAGTAATAGTTGACCAACTTAATGTGTACTTGGAAAGGCCAATTTTCGTACAAATTTGGCCGACCCAACCGCACGTCAATGTAACTAAGACAGACAGGTAACTACGGAACCCTACACTGCGCGGGGCCCGACACGCACTTGGCCGGTTTTTTTTTTACAGTTCGAAGAAGCCATCACCTTTCGATTCTTAACATTAAAAATAAGTCAGAAAATACGTTTGCATACAAAGGACTTTAATAGTAATTACAAAAAGGATTAACATGATACTTGGTGCAGATTATAAAAATATAATTTATTATTTCTTGAATAACAAAAAAGTATCAGGCAAATGTTTACAAAATATTAGGAGGCCAAGAACGGCACACACACTGCCACTCACAGTGACAAGTGACATTAGGTACTTTCGGTCAATTCATTCATGCCATCAGCTCTCGTGAATCGCCCTGTACCTATATGCATATTGAGTAGCTATACCGTATGTTATCAAGACATGCGATTATATTATTTTCGAACACACATACTTTAAATAATTACGTGTCAATTATTTACGTCTTTCGTCGTTATCGTTTTACTCTAATGCACTCAAACAAGAATAAAGACATAACTACATACAAATTGACACATCATTGCACACAAATAAACCTTGTCCGTTTTAACCTACTCGAAGAGACTGGAATGTATTTTTAATTGAATAACCGCATGTTCTGCATCACCCGATTCCGACGGCGTCGCGTCCCCTTTTCGTCCTCCGAATGACTGCACTTGTTTCGGTCGGGATATATCCGTTACACGGTCAACTCTTAAAACATATACATCTACACAATTTAAAACCCTGTTCCCCAGACATAAGTTTCAACATGTACTTATTTATAAACCTCACTGCACATGTGTCCGGCGGCTCTTCCAAGAAACTTTCCACTTTATTTTTATTATTCTGGGCTTCAGATGTTGATGTTTCGTATTTCATTTACTGAAATATTGCGGCAGTGTCAGTCAGAATGCTTTATTTTCGTTGTATATTCGTATGCGGCTGATTTAAGACAACGTTGATGAAGCAGCTTTAGTTGCGGTTCGACACGTTGTACAGGTTTTAGGTCGTATTTCAACAATAGATAATATAGATTATAAGGTCAACAAGACTTAAACTCCGATTGCCCGTGTAGCGATTAAGTCCCGTTCTGTAATAAAGGCCCGTTTAGTAGTTAGGGTTTTTTTTTTCAGAATGCGCGCAAGCACAATTTTTGGTACGTGCATGACACTAAACTTTCGGCAGCATGTTTTAATTAGTTTTGACTGCACTACGATAAACTTTGCGGTCTTAGGTACATCAATTTAAAAGCTGTCACCAACATGGCGGTTGCAGAATTTAAGTTGACAAACGGCTCCGATGTGTAACATAACATAAAATCCCAGTAAATTGGATATTTGATGTATATTTGTATAAAGGTAAATAAATTGATACTATGAGTAATTAACATTTTAATTATTTCAATCAACTAGTGAATAATATTTGATGAAAATAATACAATAACGCAGAATAAATGAGTGTAATAAAACGATGCCATAGACTTTCAAACACTTCATTGTTATTGAGTTGAGGATAAGTGGTAAACATTTTACTTGCGAAGCACTGGAAATGTAATTTGGGATGAGATTATTATTTGGATTAAGTTAGTTGAACACGGCTCGAGTCTTGAGACATATGAGCTCAACCATTTGGAGGCGATATAATAAGCGGTGATCCATAAATAATTTACTTTAAAAACAAAGTTTTAACCGACTTCAATTTAGTACTCCGCCAAGTCACGAGAACATTTCCTATTTTTTTTTACAATTTACCACATGAACTGATTTCCGATAGCAAATCCGTTGATTACTATAGGGAAAAACCGAATCGCTGTATGTGGGGCGATAATATTTGAGGACTTCCATCGATTCCCCGAGATCATCACCAATGGCACTTCATTAGTTCCTATTTCAACGGAATCTTATTAGAACCTGTGACGTAGGTACTTTTGCACTTTTAAGTACATAATTGAGGAATTCGATAAGTCATCTGTGGTCTCCATCATCAATTCCTCGCCACCAAATTTATGATAAATACACGAGTTATAACAGAAAATACCAAAATTACTACATGCGTGCCTAATAAAATTGAGGAGTCCCCTCAATTCCTCATGGATCCCATCATCTAACTGAATTTTGAAAATAAATGGGACCCACCTGGAAGTATATAAATGCGAACAAAAAAAAAATTTTCTATTCGGCTCATCAATGACGGAGTTCTGAGGTAACAAACATTGAAAATAATAATAATAATAAAAAGATACAGCCGAATTGAGAACCTCCTCCTTTTTTTTTGAAGTCGTTTAATAACTGGGCCTTTGCCCGCGAATTATCTTCCACCCCCGATTACATATCCTAATATCCTATGTTTGATAAGGGCTATAGCCGCTATAGGTACACTACATATACTTATTACCCCAGGAAAATTACGTTTTTTTCAAACATTAATTTATAACAGCGTTTTTTTTGTTTGTTTAATTTTAAAATGTTATTCTAAGATGCCTTATCCAAGAATCCACCAAAATTTCCATCGGGAAGTAAATATATAAAAATAAATGACACATCCATTATGTTTTTTGTGTGATTTATTTATTATTCTTGAAGAGCTCCTGTAAATTAACCAAAACAAAAATTAAAATATCTATTAATGTTTTTTCTCTTTTTTCAGGAATTGGTTAAATATCGATTTTTTTGATGACTAATATTTTGGTGGATTTTGAGTCTACGTAATTACTAAAGTGATAATATATCAGTTACACGCAAAAAAGCTGCTGTTATGAATTATTTCCAAAGGGTCTAGCAGGCTAAGCTAAGGAGAGTGGCCCCCGACGAGGGATTTGGTGATGCTTTCTGGTGGTGTACTGGCAGGTCCTAAGAACACTCCATGCTTAATATCAGTCCTCGATCTTCTTTTGTTTTCGAGTAATTTAGGATAATATGAAAAATACAGGGTGCCATTTAAAGTGTCATATTAGGTAAACTGTTCAAGATAGAGTAACCAAACAAAATCATCATGAATAAAAATAAAATTGGCTACCAAATGCATTTATTCAACCGACATCATGTCCTTAAACTTCCTTAAAAAAAAACTACTTACTTTTATTTTTGTTTTAATTTTTTATGTCACTTTTCGCGGAGGTACACCTACAAAAAAAATATCGTAACAAGCCACTCAATGCCCACTACATACACATATAAAAATATCTTCAAAAATCTTCGTGCGTCATGTCAAAAAAAAAACAATCGTCGAACAAGTAGATACTACCATATAATTAAAGTACCAGTGCAGTGTGTAGATAAGTCAGTATTTAGGTATACATCTCTTTTAATGAACCTATTTAGAATGCATCTACGATGACATGTCAATCTTGATAACATATGACACGTGTTCTGCATTTGTTTTTTGCATTTTGTGGTGATGATTTAAAAAACAGGAAAATGGAAGTCATGAAGTGTAAGTCCTGTGAAAAAGCATTAAAAATATCGGTGGGAAGATAAAACACATAAAAACTGAGCATGAAGCTGAGTTATATAGCAAATGCACTAATAAATTAATTAACATCAATGATGTCTTGTGTGGTAAGTATCGACTTTTGGTGTATAAACATAAAGTAGTACCAACTACTTCTAGCAGCTCAGCATATGGCGAAGCTGAGTTTTGGTCTGCAAGCTCTGATGCTTCCGATGATGATGATTTTGTGAGTAATTTAGAGGACCGATTTGATGTTAGAATGCCTCGAGTTATTTCTACGCATAAATACTGCTTCATATGCAATTCAACTGAAACTGATTTAGCCGACTTATACTGCCGCATATGCACAGGTCCACTGTTTGAAATAGTAAAAGATTAGAAAAGAGTATTAAATTCTTTTATTTTCATAAATATTTTTTACGAAAAAAGGTTCATTAAAAGACACCGTATACCAGTATACCTACATACTGACTTATCTACACACTGCACTGGTACTTTAATTATATGGTAGTATCTACTTGTTCGACGATTGTTTTTTCTTGACATGACGCACGAAGATTTTTGAAGATATTTTTATATGTGTATGTAGTGGGCATTGGGTGGCTTGTTACGACATTTTTTTTGTAAGTGTACCTCCGCGAAAAGTGTCATAAAAAATTAAAACAAAAATAAAAGTAGTTTTTTTAAGGAAGTTTAAGGACATGATGTCGGTTGAATAAATGCATTTGGTAGCCAATTCTATTTTTATTCATGATGATTTTGTTTGGTTACTCTATCTTGAACAGTTTACCTAATATGACACTTTAAATGGCACCCTGTATTTTTTATATTATCCTAATTTACTCGAAAACAAAAGAAGATCGAGGACTGATATTAAGCATGGAGTGTTCTTAGGACCTGCCAGTACACCACCAGAAAGAATCACCAAATCCCTCGTCGGGGGCCACTCTCCTTAGCTTAGCCTGCTAGACCCTTTGCATTTTTTTCCATACTAATGAAAATAAAGTGCTTGGGCTATATATGATTTGTAGCAGTGCAGTGCAGACTGCCTTGAAGCCTAGGAGACGCCTACATACATCCTAACTGATTGCCCCTGCCTTATGCGCAGCCGTAACTCCTTTCTGGGAAAACACATGTGCCCGGAGGAGATTAAATTTCTTGAGATCAACAGTATCCTGCAATTCTTTGAGATCGCAGGAGTTGACCAAGAATTGTAAAGTGGCGATCACAATAGATCAGCGATGGTCACAGTGATATAAGGGCTCTCACTGTCCAGAAGCCACTACCAGAATAATAATAATAAATATGATTTGTAAACAAGGTAGGCACCTACTTCATAATCAGTTCAGCCCTTTATTCGTGTTTGAGTAAAAAACATAAAAACTTAATTTCATTGTGGGTTTGAATGACCGTGTAATATATAGATCCACATGAATAATGTATATATCCTGAACTGTGAAATAAATAAAGCATAAATAAATGTTATGTTAATTTATGTAATAAATAATATTTATATTTATATAATATTTATTTATGTAATATAGGTATAAAAATAAATGCCAATGCACGATTAACTGAAACCCGTTGAAACGGCCTGAACGGTCACGATTTAGAACCTCAATATCCCTCAAATTGCGCCCATGCTTATACTAAATATATACTTATAGGACGATTCGCACTTTCTGTGTCAGAAACCCGCTAGGTGGGGCGGGGCGCTTCCTCCTCTTCAAAGCAGATAAATGGCGGTGTCAGCTACGAGCGTAGGGCTACGGAAACTTTAGCGCTGAATGTTAAAACCCATTCAGTGCCAAGAATCGCTACGCGCTACGGTCGTAGACGCGGTCCCGTGGTTTTCCTCGTATGTAGCGGAAAGCGACTACGGCAGTCTGACGCATACACGGCGGAACTCTGAATAGACACCGGCCGGCCGGCAAACGTATCATAAAATGAATCTATAGTTGTATTTATCCTGTTTTTGTTTTCAATAAATTTCATACGATTAAATAAACAAATAACGATGGAAACAGAAAACCGTCAATATTGAAAAGGCGAATAAGTTCCGGCGTAGGCATGTCCGATGTTGCCACCACCACGCTCCAGAAGGAGAGTGTGTGAAGACGCGCTGCTCGGGCACCTACACCCGAGCCCGGTAGCACAAATGCGTCAGATATCCTCCGCGAGGCGCGCGACACGAGAATTTCTTAGTGTAGTGTAGTAGCGTTCCAAATAACAGCCCAGCGGTGCGGCGGAATCTGTGTGCCGCGTTTTGTACTTTACCGAAAGCTTACTGATCCGTGGAGAATATGTACTCATACTCAACGAATCATAAACTTGGCACAGCGTAGCGGAAGCGGAAGAAGTACATTGACGACATCTTTTTACGAACCGCTGTCTGAGTTGATATACACAAAGCCAAAGCGGTCGTCAAACGATATTCATTTGGAAATAAGATTTATAAACATAATAGCTTACCATGATGCCATGGCGCTGGGTGCCTATGCATAATGTGTCTGCCTCCTTACTATTTGAGACTTCGGAACAGGTAATATGTTTATAAATATCGATATCAAATCCCTAGAACGTGCTCTGAGTGTGGCCAGATTAACCGTAATAAATCAGTATTTAGAACCGTAAGATCTTGGAAAACACAGTACGGTTCGGTTGCCAGGTTGTTGCACTTTTAGCACCAATACTGATTTGCCATACGATAAATAAATAACCGTAATAAATAATTCCCTCTCATACATGAGAGGAGGCCTGTGCCCAGCAGTGGGACATATATAGGCTGATGATGATGATACCACCCATCAATATTAAAAGAAAAGGATTCCAATCATTTCAATCTATCTTTATCGAATTTAATAGTAGGTCTAGAACTAATGATTCTAGATAAGGAAAAATTACACTCCTTTTCGTTGGGCAGTCGTGTAAAAATACACTTCACAATTCAGATAAAAACGTAAAAGGTCAGGCCAGCAGTACAGTGGGCCTACGGCTCCCATCTTATCGACAGCGATAAGTGATAAAATAGAGCTACGGTAGCCTAGTGAAAGCTACGGTAGCCTAGTGGTTCAGGCATGTGGCTGTCAAGCGGCGGTCGTGGGTTCGAATCCCGGCTCGTACTTTTCGGTGAAGGAAAACATCGTGAGGATACCGGTCTAATCTCAATAACGTCTACTTTTCCCTCTGGGTTGGAAGGTCAGATGGCAGTCGCTTTCGTAAAACTAGTGCCTCTGCCAAATCTTGGGATTAGGTGTCAAAGCGGACCCAGGGCTCCTTTAGGGGCATTACCGGGAATAACGCTAGGAGGATGATGATGGATGATGATAATAACTGATAAAACAGTAACCATGCTACACCCGCAGCGCAGGTACGTTAAAGCTATTCTAAATTCCACTTAACCGCTTAAAATAGGCCAAACAAAGGCAAAGCTCTCGAATCGGCCTGACGCGACACACGAACCTTTATACACCGAACCCACAGGAGTTTCCTCCCGTCAAATTTGTGCACCGACGGTAGTCACGTAGATCTCACGGGTCTCGCATTATCCAATAGCTTTCCCTGTCACATTACACTGTGCCAATTTAAACGACACTAATTCGGTTATCTCCTTTATCCAATAATCCCACCGGTATTTTACGTAGGCAATAGGCGTTTAAAATAGAAGTACTTAGGTATAAATGTTCATTCCTTCTACACTCCGTAGCGATTATTATAGCTTCGTCTGAATTACAACGAAATGTTTATAGAATTTCGTTCTTTTTCATGTGTTTTCATTCCGATTTCGAAAGACGGTTGTGCTTCCTAACCGACTTCAAAAAAGGAGGAGATTCGGAATTCGTCGGTATCTTTTATTGTTTATGTATGTTCTCCAATTACTCGAAGGCGCATGGACCAATTTGCAAAAAAAAAATGTTTAAGTATAAGAAATTGAATTCCGGTTGGTCCTGTGGTCTCATGATGGGATCATAAAATAAAGGAAACTCTTCAAATTTTATAGGCACACTAGAAGCGATTTTAGGGATTGCAGTTACTCGTATTTTTAAAGCTTTGCTATTTTCTGTAATAATCAACGCAGTAGTTCATGTGGTAAAGTGAAAAGGAAGTGTTCAATGCATGTTTGTGGCTTGGACATGATTGCAGTCGGCTAAAACTTTGTTTTTAAACTTAATTATTATATTATTAACTTTTCGTACATGCAAAATTTTCAGTCATTTTTGTAAGATGCTTCATATAGCTGTACCATCTCTAGTTCCGTACAAAAATTGGTCCAACGGAACACTTATTTTTAACACGAAGGTTTTGTGTTGGTGTCAAAAACGGGTTGTAACCGTTTATGAAAAAAAAAACATATCATAACCATGTATCTAACGAAACATGGTAACTCGATAAAAAAACATAAGTATAAAGCTTTAATTTTGAACCTCGGATAACCGCCGCACTCATTTAAAGCTAATTAAATTGCAACGAAATAACAATATCTATTTCCGTACGACCGTTGCTCTTGCGTTTATTCTCATTGAGTCACTCCAGACTTTGATATAACAAAGTCGTAAGACTCACAAGTGACTGTGCCTTAGGCCGGAATGGCCGGATTTAAGCAAACAACAGTGTAATGGCGTAACTTTTCGAACGCGCTCTAAGCCATATCAATTATCAGTTTTCAAAGCTACACTTCACTGCTGATATACGCCAACTCTGGTTAATAATTAATAATGAATGAGATAATGTCAAAATGGGATGGACAAATCCAGAAAAGTCTATGCCTGTTGGTTGAATTTATACTAAGGCCAGAGTTTCTAACCTAGGGATAATGAATCCCTCATAGGGATGACAGCCAGGTATTCTGCGGGGTTTATGAATCAATGTAACCACCTAATTGATTCGATAAAAATAATTTTAAAAGATCAATAACTTTTGGCAGCTCGTAGAGAGGATAATTGGGGTAACAAGATGCTGCATGGAAAATTCCCCCCCAACCCCAAGACATAGAAATTTATATTAAATTGCATGCATATTTTTCATGAGCGTATACTATGTACACTTTAAAAAATAACTTCTGCCCCACTCCTTAAAAAAACTGGGTACGCCCATATGCTCCTTAGCATGAAGTGGTTGCAGTAGGTACGGCAAACGAAACTGAAACAAGCAACTTTCCCTTCCTTTCCTTAGTCAAAGTGACTTAAGCGAAAAAGGTACTAGTTCTCATTTTCTAGGCTGCACTCGAAGTTTGAGTGTGTGTGTGTTCTACGAATCACGGGACTGACGCGTATCCTAAATGAAGTCTAAAAGTCACTCGATAGTCCCTTTTACTCAGGGTATGATTTCACAGGTGTTTCCAATCTTCAAAGAAAACAGCCAGGATTAAGTTTCAAAGTTGCCTAAGTTGGTAACCTCAGAAAGCTGTATTAGAAGTTGTGCGAAGACGAACTCAATGAAAAGTTATTTGATACATTTTGCCCGACTACGTTCTCATTAAAAGTTCGGTATAGATCTATTAACTCTCACTAAAATTGCATTACACAATATTAACCTAAAAAATCTTGTAATTACAGTTGACATCATTTCGAGGTTAGTCCCAGAAAAGAACGCCATACCGACACTTGAAATTAGCTGACGACGAGTCAATGCAATGGTGCATCTTACTAATCACGGTTCTGCTACCCTTATAAGTTTATTATTTATCAGTATATTTTGAAGCTAATATGGCGCACTATAAAGTGTTCAATTCCGACATCAAGAAAAAATCAACAAGAGAATAAAAATTACAACACAAACATATCAAGGGTCGGCCGTGTTACTCCTTTGGAGTTGCATGCGTCTATAGGCTGCGGAGTCCGCTTACCATCAGACGGGCCATACGCATGTTTGCCACCGTCATTGTATAAAAAAAATTGGCACCGAGTCATAGCCCACAGTGTACTTACCTCGATTTTTAGCGCCTCTCTCGCTGCGGATAAGCACCTCATGGTCACTCTCTTCCCACACCTCACCCCCCGAGGCGACTGCCATGGACAGCAACACCAGGCCGCCGGCCAGCCACATCCAGCGTTTATTCTGGGGACAAAGAGAATACGATTACGGAGGACAGGTTCGGTATGGTGACAAACAGAGTCGCAGGACACCCAACATAACAACAACCAACACTTCATTAAGATTAACTAGTTATAAGGCAGGCTCCTTAACTCAATAATATTTTATATTTAAGATTAGCAGTTAAGAGTCCGCAGTAAGCTCGATTCTCCATACAAACGTAGTTACGCTCTCATTTTAAAACTACGTGTTGGATTGTAACGGAACTTTGCATTTTTTAACCCCCGACAAAAAAAAGAGGGGTGTTATAACTTAAAAGTTTAACGTGTCTATCTGTGTAACGTCTGTGGTAGCGTAGCTCCCTAACGGATGAACCGATTTGAATGCGGTTTTTTTGTGTCATAGATAATTTTATCCAGAGTATTCTTAAACATGTTTCATCAAACTCTGTCCAGCCGTTTTTGAGATATCGGACTTTGAAATGAAAATGTCGGGGGTTTTTCTACTTTTCTAAGTTGTAGTTATTATTATGGTATCTGAAGCTACATAAACTAATACAGATATAAATATACCTCATGTCATTGTATATGCAAAGTTTCGTCACAATCCAACACGTAGTTTTAAAATGAGGGCGTAACTACGTTTGTATGGGAAGGTGAAATTCGGCCAAGCTTACTGCGGACCCTTAAGATTGTGATTTAACCAAAAAAAATTGACATAAACCGTTCAAATATTTGTTTAAATCTCAATTTTTACTTTGTGTTATGGGTAGATGGCGATTGCTGGACGACACTGGAACTGCAAATGATGTTTACATCATATGGTGCGTATAGGTCATAACCACTGGATTATATTTATACAGCAGACATCCTCTAGCTTAAGTTTACGCATAAAATTGATGCGATTTGGCCTTCATTTGCTTAGTCTGCTAAACACAGTCTTATACTTAGTAATAATATTTCAATGGTCTTAACACATAAGAGACAAAAATACGCCTATAGACAAACTTAAGTGAATAATGACATTAAGGACAACTGTAGATATAGTTATAAGTAAATGGAACAAAAAAATTGTGGTAAAAGAGTTACAAATAAAGAGAGTTTTAAAAAGTGTTTTGGTCAAAACCTTTTATATCTAAGTTGAGTTTTCGCTGAGCATTGCAATTTAAGTTGTATATGGGTGTTATGATGTGTGCTGGTCAAAATTTTGTCATTGTTGCCCTCAAATTCATTCCTCATAGAAGGTGTGAAAACCAGTATGCGACACTCGGTAGCATAATTATTTCCATCTTGGGCGTAACCACTTGTATCCCTCGTTACGGTGAAGATTCAACCATATAGAATCCCTTGCTACGCTCAGGATTCAATATACCGCCCTCTAATAAATATATAATTTAGCTTCCTTCAGACACAATCTACTGTTGAAATCGGAAGGGCAGTTCCAGAGATTATCATATTACCTACGTACAAACTTATAACCCAGACTTTTCCTTTCTGTAATATTAGTTTATCTACGCACATATCATGAATGCTCTAAAATGCGTTCAGAAACCATAGGAAATGACCAGTATTATTAGAACCGATTTTACTATGAGAACTTTCTTGTCTGTGGTAGTAGGTAAAATCTGTACTGTAATGTTATTAAAGTACAGATTTTTGTATCGTTATGAGTTTAAATTTGGAACTGCTGTCAAAACTCAAGCGAGTCTCTATTCTGGTATCCATAGATATTAAAACATTTATCGATGGGAAACGTCAATTCAGTATGTTTTTTTTATTTAAACCGCACGACATTTGATCTCGAGTGATATGAGTAGGAACTTCATTCGTTTGTCTATGATATTAAAAAACATTCGTCATGACGAATTGCCGCCATTGCTGTTGTCATTTTTTTGTTGGTTTTTTGCTGTTACTTACCTACTTATGATATGTGTGTAGATAAAGTAGTGTATGCAACTGTACATAATTAGGCCTTAAAACACTCTTGTGATCCTATTTTTAAGGCCTCTCATTATGGATCAGTCGTATAAACTACTAATAAAGTGTAGACATAATACAGACGAATATGTACTCGTTATAACTTGAAAACCCGTGCGGAAAACGGTAGGCATGAGAGACTTTATGACCGAGGAACGGCGAGCAATAAAATAATGGCTACCTACCTAGTTAAAGTATTTTCGGCCGGGGCGCGCGCTTCCGGGCTTATTTTGATTTACCGCGAACATTTGTGGGTAGCGGTAACATTATTTTATAGGCAAATCCTGATTTATCTGTGAACCCTTTATGAACCCTCGTGTTTGAAGTCGTAACTTAATACACAATATGTAATTATGTAAAAAATCGTGACATTAAGCCATTTACAGACTGGCGCGACCTGGCGGCGGCGGTCAATAGTAAATATGCCATAGGCTGTCAAATGTAGTATTGACCGCCACCGCAGGCCGCGCCAGTGTGATTCCGGCCTTAAGATAGCAGTTTCACTCCAAGGAGTCCAAGGCGATGGATTCCACGTGACGTTATATTTAGTTGTCAAAAACTCATGCGTGGCAGGTTTTGGGACATTCATGCCAAGAATCACTACGCGCTACGCTCGTAACCATTTCTTCGTATGTAGCGGGAAGCGGGGTTTCTGGCAGTGAACATGTTTATACTGTACTTTAATTTACAATATCGTTAATAAGTATCATCATCATCTTCATTATCACAATATCAGCGAGAGACGTCCACTGCTGGACATAGGCCTCCCCCAAAGGGTGCCACAACGACCGGTCCTGCGCCGCCCGCGTACTCCCGCGACCTTTACCAGGTCATCATCAGTCCACCCTGTGGGGTTCGCTACGCTGCGCCTTCCGGTCGTTATAAGGATACCCAACGAAAATTTAAATAAATAGCCCAGTATTTTGACATATTTTCGATTGTGAACAGTATGATCCCAACATTCCTAGTTTCCGAGACAAATCATGTGCATAATCAAGTGTACAAACAATGTACATGATAAATTCGCGTAGCATAATACCATATTCGCAATGCACAACGTAAACAATTGAGCAGTAAGTTTCGGTCTGAAAAAATAATTGTTACAATATAAAAGGCATCATTCGCTTTAAATGGGCGTTATTTTAATATTATTTGCACCAATGCAAAATTCAAAATGTGGTAGGTAAGTAGTAGAGAAAAAAAAACAACTCGCAAAGGTATTATAAGTGTTCAAAGTTTTAAGAGGGGGTATGTTCTGTCCCATTTCCGCAAAATGCACCTTCATATTAAACGATTGTCATTTACTATGACCCCCGAGGATCGTGACGTCACAATCAGCGAGCGTTATCTCTGTCTAACAACAATAAAATGGTTCACAGCGATGATAGTCGAATCTGGCTGGACAATAAGGGTAACGTAAGCTAACATCCCCGAAGGTACGATTCCAATAATATTTTTGTATATCTACCCTCATATAACTTATAAACTATGACAAAGCGTGCGTTAACACTGTCATTTATAGTGTAATCATTCGGTTGTTTGCGCTTCATTTGTCAGCATTCCATAACGAGTACAAAAAGGATTGTGTTACGTTTAGTGACGGATCGTGTGAAGTATACTTATAGGAGTAAATTTAAAGATGACCATTAAATATGGCTATTCCATTGCCGAGAAAAATCGAGTCAAGTATGATGAATTCATGTTTTTTTTTTGGGTAAATTTTGTGTATTCATAGACAAGAAAAGGGATGTCCCCTGTTGACCCCGGGCTAGCTTTTTTAAATCTAACTTCAAGTTACATTTAAAACAAAAGCCCTGAAAAACTGTTTTATACAGTTTGTCTGCAGGAAGACTTTTAAAACCAAAGTAACTTTACTACTTAGGTTAGTTCGGCACTATACTATACAAGTCTAAATAAGGTAGAGTATCATTATTATTTCTTTTAAAAAGACGTACATTAAGTTCGATCGGATGTCATCCCTATTTTTAAAGTTTTATCTCCAAAATAGTTTTTAATTCTTTGGACATCAAAGGGCATTGGGTAACCTTGTATTAGAAAAATTGTAATTTTTTTTTTGCTGCGGCCACGGATGTTTGTGTAAAAATCTTTTAGAGGACCTCTTAATACGCATATATATATAAAAAAATAAACGCGTTAAACAATATTGGAGCCGAGATGTTTTAGTTTGGTTTATAACTTTTCAATATGACCTGCGGAAATATGTATTGCAAATATCTCGGCTCCGATGCATTTTAGAGTATTACATTTCATAACAAAATATGTTTGTTTAAAATAGATCTATCATAATATACCAATTTAACGAGTGGCCGCTCATTTAAAAAATATGACAACACATTTACCCAAACCCCTTTACCTGCGATTTTAGAGAAACGGGAAGTATTTTACTAATTCTATACAGCTTTCGGTAGTCATTATTACAGTTAGGTACTATTAATATTTATAGGCACGAGAAGTTTTAAAAATATTCATTGCAGAGATTCCACTTTATCCAAATAAGTTTTAAATGCATGGACATAACAACAAAGAGCATACCCTCGAAGAGCATATCTTATAATGTGGAATAGGATACCTATACATATTTATAAGTTTTTAATTGACGTGTGCGCAGTTACAGTCAATGGTGTGTGTGTATTCATTCTAATCGCTAATTCGCTGCATCGACATCAATTAGGTAAGAGACAGTTATTAACAATCGATCGATAAACGACCCGCGTAGTTTGATGCATCTACCGATTAATGTTCAGTTAGTATAGTCACCCCCAGCCATCCATTTTGAGATGAATTGTATGCCAAAAGTAGATTTTCGTTATAGGTACATTTGATATTAAAATAGCTTAATTTGCAGAAATAAGTAGTGAAAAATTACATCATAATCGATATCTTTTGATTTAACAATAAATCATACTTATAAACCCACCTAAAAAAATATAAGTAGCTCAAAACGAACAAACTTAGACCCAATCCGGATTTGATTTCCATTGATAGAACAAGATGATTTGAAGAAATCATGAAGATTTTCACAATGATAAATAATTAACAATATTAAAAATCGTTGTTCGATCAGCAAATTCCGGGTAACCTAGTGAATACAGTTTCAAAGGCTCTGTTTAGAACTTTCCTTTTTGCGGGTAAACTTTTAGCGTATCGGATAAAAGGCACACCCGACCTGACATTCTACCAGCGCTAACTACGGGTGAATTTTCCATCCATTTTGTTCGAATTTTCAACGAACACGGTTTAAAAGCATTCCGGTGGCGGGCGAACTAAATTTTTCCGCCGCTCTGATACACCGATACCAAAAACAACTCCTTCAACTATTCGTCCGCGTCAGTTTAATCGTTCCAATGTAGCATCTCAATTCTACTGTTTTGAATGTTGATTGATTTTTTTTGTGACGCTTAAAAGGAACTTTTTAGCGGCAATTTGTTAAGGTCAAGTTCGATTTCAATGATCGTACGCATAAGTCTTTGTGGTAGTCCCCTATATATTTTTGGGAAAGTACTTACGGACTCCTTCAGGACTTTACATTCTATTTTAACAATTTGAAGGTAAACTTTTAGAAACTATGGACATTTTTCTGATCTCTGTAATCATGTCTTGAACAGACAGACAGTGGGACGGATATAAATTGTTTTTATAAAAGTCAACTAGGTCTACGGCTCTCATCGTACTCCGTTACATTGCGGACATCAAGCAAGTTAAAATTAACGTTAAGATCTTTTTAATTAGTTTGACAGTAGTTACATCCATTGAAAAACAAACCTACGTTCAGATGTGTGGATTAATATGGTGAAGTATTTTGATCGGTCAAATTAAGAGTCCGCTGTAAGCTCGATTCTCCATACAAACGTAGTTACGCTCTCATTTTAAAACCACGTATTGGATTATGACGAAACTTTGCATATACAATGCCATAGTGTATATCTATGTCTGTATTCGTCACAATCCAACACGTAGTTTTAAAATGAGAGCGTAACTACGTTTGTATGGGAAGGTGAAATTCGGCCGGGCTTACTGCGGCCTCTTAAGAGGTTTTGTAAATCATGATATCATGAACTGGGAACCTAACGCAAAATATGGTTGTTGTAAATAAACGTTCATGTAGTAAACTGAACATTATTTATTAGAAAATAACATTAGAATAATAATAACAAACATAACAAAACCTAACCTACAGGTAAAAAAATTGGCATTGAACTATTATGTCATATATATCAGTTGTGTTAAAATGGAACGAACCAAGGACCATTCTCAGTATTAGAGAACTTTCGGTAATTGGGTAAAATGACCATTGCGTATCATGTACATGAGTAAATAGTTGTAAATACCTACTTCAATTCCAATTCCTGCCCACTCACCAAACATGGCAAACCACGTTCCACTGTGCTTGATAATGCAACAACTGGCTATACCAATCTTGTAAAAAAACTCCACATTGGCTTGTGTAGGTCGATTTACATTCCGGTGAACGTATCATGTGTCTATGTTTATTAACTATTTTAACGTTAAGGAAACCTAAATGAAAACGCATAAAAAACCACAGCGCCAATGATTACCTACTATACAGATTTCTACGATATACAGACTTCGGCACGAAAAAAACTGTTCTCTCTTATCTATCTACTGATTTAATTATAACTTTATACCATAGCTTACAATCTAAAATAGTTCAACAATGTTTTTTTAAATACTTAACCTGTCCTATCCCACGAGTCGCGCACTCATTAAGCCACCAATACCCAGCAGCACAAATTTGCGCCCAAAATTTCGAAACCCCCGCTCCCTCCCAGGTCCTGCGTATCGGCTGGACTCCGTGATACCCACGCGTAATTTGACACCGAACGCGCGTACCACTTATGACGTGTTTATCGCTTGTGGGACTGAGTGTTTATACTTGGATGAGAGAAGTGTATATTTTTATGAAGAGGATGAATAAGAAATTGCTAAAAAGTAGAAAACATCAATAGAAATAGTAAAAAGAATACCAAAATATTCAAACGCGTCTAAAAAGTAAGAGATACCTTTGTGCGATATTTGTAATCGAATGGTAGATCTCGATTACTAATAATTTGAGTAATATGAAAGTATACAAATAAACTTTCTAATGATGTATAATACTTAGAAGCTTTTCATATAAAAAACAACTGAAAATCGCTGTCAAAATTCACTTATCGGTAAGCAGAATTTGACGTTAGGAAATCCCAATTTTGAATGGTCGTAACGCGTTTTCGTTCTATAGTGAGTGGATGTCTGGTATCAATCTTTAGGTTAGTTCATTCGCAATCGAATTAAAATGAGCCCAATGGAATATAAATCGTGTGCGTTTACTAATAAAGTTACAAATCAAGTGAAGAATTTGGGCACAAATTTGAGCCGTGGGAAACGACGGTGTACTAAATTGCGGGCACAAATTTATGCCTCTGGGATATGGCGGAACTTAAAGCGTTCAAGGTCGTGGGAGCTTGCCAAATCCTACTTTGGGCACAAATTTGAGCTTCTGGGATAGGACAGGTTAACTAGGACTTAAAAAAATAATTTTTGATTTTAAACAACAGTTTTCCAAATAAAACTCGTATATGTTATCATATTCAGTAGTGATCCTACTGAAATCATACATAATATGTGACGTAATAACATCCCACCATCGAAAAAAATCGCTACCCGTTACTTACTTTTTAGAGGACAGATCTTATATTCAGGCTATAAAAAAGTGACAAACTATTAACTGAATGTATACATACCTACATATTTTACATTAATCCTATGTATTATACTTAAAGACAGTAATGACTAATATATTTCGTGGGGATGTAATATATTATAATTTGGGTATTGCAGATTAGTGACACATACTTCAGGTGACAGAATATATTGTACCCTTAGGCTATACAAGAAGCGTTTATTGAATCACTTCTCAAACTTTCCAAATCATGATACCTAACATATATATTAACCACGACGATAACGACGCTACGATTGCGTTTACAGAGTAAACAAACTGATTTAATATCCCGAAGAGTATTATAGATTACAGGAGTAGGTTATAGGAGTAGGTATAAAGTATAGATTACTGTATTTCAATAGTTAATATAAATCCTGTAAAATAAACGGCCTCCATTAGTATGAGCAACACCTGTGAAAAACGCATCTACACAAACGGGACTCGGCATCACACGGCTAATAGTAGGTAACATAAGTCCCGCGATAAAATATCATAATGCAGCAAGCTCCAGAAAACACATTCTATTTGGAAATGGAACTAGCCATTAACCCGAATTGGAATCATTACAAGCTCTAATTAGTCAAATGAACCGCTGTTTTGTTAAACCTTACCAATTGGCTTACGGCATACATTTTGGGACGAAATTTACGTTATGATTTTGTCTTGATGAATTTTCATTGTTTGTCCAATCTGGAAACACGCACATTAAACCATTTTAAAAAGTATGAACTGGTGTTTAAAATAAGTTTAAATATATTTAGTGTTCATTTACAGCTTCTACTTACGGTCGTTACTTAATTCCTTTGTACCATTTTTTTTACTTTTACTTAGGTCTGAAGTTATATCATTACACGCAATTCTTATAGGTTTAGTTCCACAATAGATATTTTTATGTTTTTAGCAGTTTTTTTTATATAATGTAATTTATTTTTTCTACTCCTGTACTTTTATCTGTCGTTTACATAGTCCCGAACACTAATATAAAGACATACAAAATAAGTCTGCAGAAAAGTCTATACTCTATTCCCCATAACAGTACGGCACAACCGTGCTGTTTTGTCGCCAAAACGATACGCTTAGCAGCCATACGCTTCTAAACCTGGGTAGTGCTACATTGTGCCACGGCCTACTAGACACGATCGAGTAGGCCGCGACGCGACTAATCTAGAGGGCCATGCCGAAACATAAAATACATTAGGTACTACCAATTTAACAAACAACTGAATGTATTTACTTCAAATAAATTATTGTACTAATGGCATTGCTGCCAACTTAAGAAAAACCTTGGTCTTAATATGACAGTACTGGCAAGTTGAATTAAGAACAAAACAGACCATAAACAAGAGGTGTCAATGTGTCATATAATACTATAACGAAATAAAATACCTAACTGGGTCGAACGGCATCGTAAATAAATCTTAGGTCACAAGCCTATTATCGATGGGCAACCCGGAACAAAAAAGTTATGAAAGAGTTTAGAGTACATAACTACTATGGCTTGCGGTGCGAAGCAGCTTGTATGGGCGCTCTCCGCTTCTGGTAGTACCAGTACTAGACACAATTCTTTCACAAATAGTTACAAATAGCCCTATAGTACAAATAGCCCTATAGTTAATAGTAAGCCCAATAAAATAAGCCTTGTGGTTTTTATCCTCCAATCAAAAGACAACACATTTTTGAACTCCTCTTTGTGGTAACTGGTGATTCTTTGGAGGGTAAATTTTAGGCGTCCAGAGGGAAAAAGACCCGAGAAAATAAAATAATTGACCTTACACATTTTTTTTTGTAGTTCAACACATAATCTAACTAGGGCACGATTTACCTTTGTAAGGTAAGTAGAATAAGCCATAAAAAAATGTCAAACATCTAAAACATCATTCCTCTGGCGAGTCCATCAGCCATTTTGTGAAAAATCTACTCTGAAAAGAACTAGTTATGGATTGAAATCAAATATTGTATAGAGTTGAATCGTTGGAATATAAGTTAATGATTTAAAAATAAAAATATGGAATATATATCAAAGATTTGTCCAGAGCTAAGCTATCATTCCCTTGATACCTGACTAAACAACGCGCACATCCCTACTGTAACGTCTTGTCACGCGTAATCTCTGCCGTGCCTCCCCCTTGTCAGTAGCGCTACCAACAACGCTGCGGAGAGAGGACTGAAGGTAGATATATCACTCTCCAGACTTTGGTTCACTATGACTATCATTACTATGTATTTTCATATAAAATCTATTTCCTGCAATTGGCATACAATGTTTAGTGTAGAGAATATCATATAAATGAGTGCATGTGTTGATTTAAAATTGACTCTTATATTAATAACAGTTTCGGCATAATCGACAAGAAACATACTTTTTCTTATTCCCCTCCCCTGGCTCTCATTCCCCCGATTTTCTGAACAGGGTAATGATACTAATGATAGTATTCTGAAGTTTTTTGAAAATTATAATATTTAGTCATATAGCGCGTAACAAAATGATCGACTCATTTATTAGGGTCATGATACTAATGATAGTATTCAGGAGTTTTTTGAAAATTATAATATTTAGTCATATAGCCCGTAACAAAATGATCGACTCATTTATTAGGGTCATGATACTAATGATAGTATTCTGAAGTTTTTTGAAAATTATAATATTTAGTCATATAGCGCGTAACAAAATGATCGACTCATTTATTCAACAATGTATTTAATTAACTACCAAAGATTATCATTCCGATGTCTGATTTATCATTCCCTTGTAATTTTTATCATTCCTCTTGACATTTTTTTCATTCCGTTCTACTATTTTATCATTGCCCTGTCATCTTTCCCCTGGGAGCTAAACTTTGAATTGGTATATTTGCGTAAGTACCTAATTGACCCAAAGTGATGCCTATTCGATACATATGTTTATTATTAAATATTTAATTGGATATTATTGTAACTTAGTAAAACTTCTAAAAATAAAAACGCCAAGGGAATGAGATGAATAATGCAATTCTCAAGAATAAATAAATATAATAAATAAATATAAGGGGACAATCTTACACAAATCGACCTAGTCCCATAGTAAGCTCAGTAAGGCTTGTGTTATGGGAACTAGACGACGATATATATAATACATATAAATACTTAAATACATAGAAAATATCCATGACTCAGAAACAAATATTCATGCTCATCACACAAATTTTTGCCCTTACCGGGATTCGAACCCAGGACCTCTTGCTTCGTAGGCAGGGTCACTACCAACTAGGCTAAAGCGGTCGTCAAAAGAATGACCCTAACACTTTCCAAGGCCAAATTATGTTCATGATACAAAGATAAAAGACTGACTCCAGGGGGGCTAGCATAACTGACGCCGCGCCGCGACGCGACTCGAGTAGGATCTACCCTCCTCTTTCTAATTTGCACGGTGCGAGTGTGACAGGGGACGACAGTCGCGCGACAAGCGGCTTGTCAGCAAGTTGTGCTAGACGTACAGTTCACTTGAAAATATGTAAACGTCTTTCGAACGACATTGCTTGGTCATTTCAATGTGTATTTTTATGTCAGATAGTATTTAATAAATTGCGAAATATAATTTAATCAATTGAATCTACTTTTATATTTACTACTTCAAGTATTTTCTCATCATTCGTTTTGTATCAGAATATTAAAATGGTATACTTAATCAAGTAATATATATTGTTCATGATTTACTTTTTGATGTTTTGTAAAGTAGCGACCACACCGGTGCGTTACGCTGCGTATACGCGTTGACGTGTTGTATGCGTCACGTAAGCACTCTTCATATATTTTGCTGCGTATACGGTGCGTTAGCGTATTTTGAGCAGCGGTGTGGTCGCTCCTTTATTATGTATTTACTCATGAAACACAAACATAATATTACAATAATAAAGGAACATAAATGTTAAAATACAAAACTACATTTTATGCATTTCCCATTACCTACAATTCTTAGAGCATTAAACCAACAGGAGTGGTCACATGTGTCATTTTCTATACATAAAAAGTCTGCCGATTTTTGCGGGGGAGGGGAACGTCAAATGTATGCGGAACGTGAAAATAGCTACGTCAGATAAACGTCAGTCCATACAATACGTATGACCACTGGTCATACGTATTTGGCAGAGGGGAACGCCTGTCAATTGCCACTCCGGTTGGTTTAATGCTCTAAGCTACAATTAGATGACGTCAATAAGTCGATTCCTCAGGACCTCATAATAACGTTTGACACTTCATTAGTTGCTATATCAACGGAATCATATCACAATCTGTGACGTACTTTTTATAGTTGTAAGAATACCATTGAGGAGTTGCATAAGCCATCCCTGGTCTTCATCACCAATTCCACGTTACTTAATTTGTGATACCCCGAACCCGAGTCATAACCGAGTAGTTTTCTTTGCGTTACTTTTGTTTTTTTTTTGCCATTTGTTGATGTAACTCTTATTTTAGCTGGCGAGCGATTGAGGCAGATTGCTCTTTAGTGTAATTAGTAGTTTGTTGATTTAGCTAGTAGCTTAGGTTCTTTTATTAATTATTTATATTTCTGTATATATATATATCTATATATTTGTATTCAACCGTATTTACAATGTCGGACGTGTTTAATGCTAGTTTGGACAGCGAGTTTTTTTCACTCTCTTCTTCAAGTTTTTACGATTCCTTGAGTGACGCATCAGATATGCCTGATCTTAGTGAACGCTTGCACTGTACTTTTAAAACTTCTACTAAAAACTTCAATGTCGTTCATATAAATGCGCAGAGTGTGCCGGCTCATTACACTGAATTGCTTGCATCGTTCAGCTCCAATAACAATATACATGCAATTCTTATCTCCGAGTCATGGCTAAAGCCCTCTCTTCCTTCAACTTTATATCCCTTGCCTGGGTATATTCTGATTCGTAATGACAGGATTGGCCCTAGCGATGGCGGTTCGGGAACTGTGCGGGGCGGCGGTGTTGCCATATATATAAAAAGTAATTTCGCTTATCAAGTAGTTGCTCAGTCGCCATCAGTCTACTCGAACTCTTCCGAGTATCTTTTCTTAGACGTGACTTTACATCACTCCAAAGTTCTTCTTGGCGTTTTTTATAGCCCTTCATCTCAAATTAATTATTTTGATTCCCTCGAAAATGTTTTAGTCAATATTAGCCCTCAGTTTGATCACAGCATTATTATGGGTGACTTTAACACCTGTCTCCTTAAAAATGACCATCGCTCCGCTAAGCTCCGTTCTCTTGCAACTTCTATAAATCTAAGCGTGTTGCCACTTGATGCTACGCATTTTCCTCATAACGGCCCTCCTTCTCTTTTAGATCTCATTCTTACTACTTCTCCAAATCTGGTATCCCTCCACGGGCAATTCAATGCTGCAGGTTTCTCCAATCATGACTTAATTTACGCCTCTTTTAACATTCGTCCCCCGAAGAAGAGACAGAAGATAATCATGCGTAGAAATCTCCGCGATGTAAATCTGGAAGCGCTCTGGGATGATGTTTCACATGCTGATTGGAGCAGTGTAGGTCGTCATGACGATGTTAACATGAAAGTAGGGGCTTTCAATGCCATATTGCTTGCGATTTTTGATAAGCATGCTCCTTTGAAACCAACGCGAGTTAAACACTTTCCTGCACCGTGGCTCACGCCGGAGATCAAACAGTACATGGCCAAGCGCGATCGAGCTCGTATTAAGTTCCGGCTGGTTCCTTCGGAAGAAAATCGCCGGAGGTATATTTCCATACGTAACTGCTGCAACAAAGTCTGTAGGGAAGCAAAACGCCTCCATATCCACAAATCAATAGAGGAGTGTCCCCCTTCTAAGTTGTGGAAATTTTTAAAGTCTCTTGGGGTCGGCAAAACTCAGCAATGTTCTTCCAATACTCTTGACATTGACGCTATTAACAAACATTTCAGCACGTCGCCGGTTACTCTTGACCCATCCATTAAGCAATCCACTCTTTCACTTCTTGCCAATATTACACACCCCGACCTATCTCCCTTTGAATTTGGTTTGATTTCACCGCAGGAGACGCTTGCCCTTCTCAAATCTATTAAGACGAAGGCAATCGGTGACGATGGCCTCAGTGTGGATATGCTTATGCTCGTGGCGGATTTTATTGTTCCTACCCTTTCGGATATTATAAATTTCTCCTTGTCCACTGGAACCTTTCCGGCATCGTGGAAGTATGCTCACGTAATTCCTCTCCCCAAAATCCCTAATGCTGTATCTTTCACTCAATACCGCCCTATTTCTATTCTCCCAGTTTTGTCAAAGATCATTGAACATTATGTTAATCGTCGTCTCCTTTCTCATCTTAACAGAAATTCTTTGTTTAATCCTTTCCAATCCGGATTCCGCCCCGGGCATAGCACGGTCACCGCTTTAGTTAACGTCACCGATGACATTCGTCTCAATATCGAGTCCAAAAAGCTCACTGTCCTTGTTCTTCTTGATTTTAGCAGTGCTTTTAATACGGTAGATTTTGATATTCTGCTAGGTATTCTCCGCTCTCTTAACATGTATGAAACTCCCTTATCCTGGTTTCGCAGCTACCTCTTTGGCAGGCGCCAGCGCGTTACGTTCGATGACAAGATGTCCGAGTGGTGCGAACTCTCCGCTGGCGTTCCACAGGGCGGGGTGCTTTCTCCATTATTGTTCTCTGTTTTTATAAATAGTATCACCGAATCCCTAACTACATCATATCACCTTTACGCAGATGACCTACAGATTTATGCAGCGGCTACTGTGGATGATGTCTCCGCATTAATTTCGGAAGTCAATCGAAACCTAGAATCTATACGCTGCTGGGCGTGTAAGTATGGTTTACAAATTAATGCGAAGAAATCGCAAGCGATTGTTATTGGTAGTCCTTACTATGTAGATAAGCTCTCAGAGGTGGTGGTGCCTGACATTATTTTTGATGGAATTTCTATTCCTCTTTCCTCTACTGTCAGGAATTTGGGTATCACCATGGACCAGACGCTTTCTTGGTCACCCCATATAGCTGAGGTGAGTCAGAGGATCTTTAGATCCCTTCACTCCCTAAGACGTCTCCAGAATTTCCTTCCTCTTCGTACCAAGTTGACCCTTACTCAATCTCTTTTGCTTCCTCTTCTGGACTATGGCGATATTGCGTTTCTGGACCTCAACGAGGAGCTACTTGATAAGCTGGAGCGTCTACAAAATGTATGTATCAGATATGTATTTGGTCTACGCAAGTATGATCATATCTCTGAATTCCGCTCTAAGCTTCGATGGTTACCGATTCGCCGGCGCAGGGATGTGCATATCCTGTCATTACTTTTCAATACACTGTTCAGCCCTACTTCCCCTCCTTACCTTTCTGAGCGGTTTAGTTATATGGCAGACGGCAGTGGCCACCGCTTGCGGTCGAGTACTAACCTTACTCTTGCTGTACCGTCTAGAAAGACGCGAACATACTCCAGATCTTTTACTGCGCGCGCTGTTAAATTGTGGAATGAGTTGCCTTTGTCGCTGAGACTGTCGCAGTCTGTTGCGTCACTTAAGATGAATTTGAAGAAGTTGTGGCTTTCCAATGACTTGTGAATTGGTTGAATATAGTATTTATTTATTTATTGTATATTTGCGATATATATGTAACATATGTTAGTGTGTATTATATTTTATATTGTATATTTATATATGTATTGGCATGTTTTTATTTGTCTAGAATTAATACTAATTAGGATTTGCTTTATTTTCTCTGTTTTTGTACACGGTATAAGTTTGCCTATCTCGTTCTACCTACCTTCCTCTCAATTGCTCAAAGGTTAGCTGGAAGAGATCCCTTATAGGGATAAGTTCGCCTTTGTACTTTGATCTATTGTGTGACATGTATATTCCTTGACCTGTTATTGTGTACAATAAAGTGCTTACATACATACATACATACATAACAGAAAATACCGAAATTATTACACGCGTGCTTATATACTCGTATTTGTAGAGTCCCCTTAATTCCTCATGGTTCCCGTCATCCCGCTGGACCTTTGGTAACAATGGGACCAACCTGGAAGCATACATTCAATAAAAATTTTTTTTTACGAATCGGTTCGTAAATTGTACCACCAACAAACTGTTATGCAGTTTGGCAGTAGTGCTTTCAATTGTTATATAAAGAATTGTATATATTGTCGAACAATATAATATGCAATTAAACATAAATATTTAAATCAATGTACGCACAAGTTATATTTCCAATAAATGGAATACTCCGGCGGAGCGCTCGCTTATGCAGTCGTGATCTCAGTCCCGCTTGCCGAGAATGCCTATTTCATTCAGAAATAAATCTACGAATTCCTTTCCACTTAACGTTAAGGGGAATCTAGATTCCCCTTAACCACCCAAGTATGACCCAAATATGGATACAATTCTAGAATTGTATCAATCCCAACATTCCCATCATTGTTCAATATTTGGGTCATACACAGGTTTAGGGTCACGTTCACCCTGTGGATATTGTCAAAGTTTAGGGCTACAAAGCCTGAATTTTGCTTGGACTCTTACTACGCATAAACAACGCCCATTCTTACATAAGTATTATAATGCGATAAAAATATAATTTGTGTAGGTACTTAAGCTCTTAAGTCTTAACTATTGACCACAGGAGAGAAGAATTTCGTTTTTATATACTGTGTATGACCCATTTAACCGAGTTGAAAGCCAGGTTAATTTCAGTTTTTAATGGGCGTTAATATAAGATTCAGAACATTTTACACAACTATATACTCGTATTTACTCTAAAAGTTCAACTGAACGACGAATAGTAGGTACAGACAGATGTCTGAGCTTTTCAATCAATCTTTGTATGTTATGGCCCCATCGGTATTGTCGATGATTTCGCCAACTTGGGGTTGCCGGGTTCACTCGGAACAGAAGACACAAGAAACATTTTTATTGCTACCCAAACTACCTACTACAGAAACAAATTGTTAATTTTAATAAACTTACAGAGGACATATACAAAGGGGGAATAAACCAAAGTGAAAAGGAATTTTACGTTAACAGGTCGGGGTATTTCTAAGGGTAAGATATCGTACAACGGAGTGACAATACGGTTACAATGTGTCCAAGAGTACCCTCTGCTAGACCACACTCGCACAGAGAATAGTCTCGAACACGTATTTTTGCCAGGAGTATAGACGTACAAACGTGGCCCAGCCAACGGATAATCGCAGGTCAGCAGATGTCAAGTTTTTTGGACTATCTTTTGGAATTAAAAGCCACGGCTTTATTGTAGGGCAGGTCTAATTGAATTATGCCATAGGTATTACCCAAATTTAAACGGGACCTTTGCCCGTGTCTTCCAGGCTACTAGCATGTGAGTAGAGCTTTTAGAGTCTGGCCAGGGAAAGACGACAGTAATATCATTGCCAAATGTGTCAAACATCTTATTAGTATGATGTCTTAATCTTGATACGCTAATTAAGAAAGTAACTGTTCCATAATACATTGAACTGGCTAAATACAGAATTAAGAGAATTAAAGGGTGGAATTTAAACTTTCTTGAGACATGTCTATTTTGGACCTCTACTAACAACTCATGTATTAATACGTGAGTTTAACCGTGGATTTATAATTATTAAAGGGTGGCTTACTGCTAATATTATTCACATTTAAGTTAAATTATTATGTACCGTCAAAATTCAAATTTTTGAGAGTGATTTTAATTATTCTTCGTATAAAGTAGAATTAAGTTGAAGAGTTTTATTTCATATTACTTTCTTTTTCTGCTTAATCAGTTGCATTGTGTGAATTAGAGTTTTTTTTAAAGTTCTTTATTATTATTTCATCGCGTTATACAAATACACGATGTTGCAACAACCTGGTTTTTTAACTTGCCTCTCTTTTCTCTAGGCTCATTTTTTCCTGGCCAGACTCTACAAATTATTATAGGAAACAATGAATTGAGAATTCTGCTTAGTCGTTATAAAATCAGTCGAGAAATACGTACGTATTAAATTTAGTGTTTTGAAGTTAATACAGTGATTATATTTATTAGCAACTCCTTCTACAAATTATGTTTATATCTATATCTTCGCATATTTTATGGAGTTTATTAAATAGTTTTTATTCTTTTTCCATTATCAAAATTGTGTATTAAAATATTAGCGAATAATAATAGACTATAAAATAGGCCCAATGTTAAATCAAAATACATACGCGAATGAGGTGAAATACAAATCGGTGAGCTTTTGCTAGTGGCCCGCCAGCCACCACGCGATCCTAGTATATAAACCATAGAATGTACCTTGTGGCCCGGAGCCCCCTTAGATAAAATGAATTTGCGGCCCTTGTAGAAAAAAGGTTGAGAATGGCTGGTCTAAGTACTAACAATCCATACTATTGTGCCACTGATGTAGGTAGGTCGGTTGGTAATAGTGTAATATAATATTCGCATTGTTTCGATCTTTATAAGCAGTTGGGTACCTATCCGTATGAGTTTATACGCTGAATTATTAAATACAATAAGTTGTTAAAGGTTTAGGATCTATATTGAGGATACATTGACTAAGTTATTCTTTGCGATTAATAACATCCATTGTACGGCTTAATACCGCTGTCATGCGTAAAGGTTGTGATTCATACATTGATTGATTTGATTTAAATTTATAAAAACGTTTCCTCGACACCACATTATTGTTTAATCTATGCGTCACGACACCTAGACAAACAATAAAAAGATATGTCACAATAATAATTAAATAAAAATACATTGGAACCGTAAAGCACCTATATAGCATCCATCGCCTCACAAAATCTCAAGCACTCAATATATAGTCCCAGACTGAAAGGAGCAAAGAAAAAGTTCCTACTGAGTGATATGCGTTGTAAATATGTGTAGGTACACTACGTACCCTACCCTACCCTTCAGATTTTACAGCACCCAGAATTTTGTCATGCGTACTAGATAGAAAATTTACAAAAAAATAGGACCAGCTTATGATTTTGTAGTATAGGTAGTAGGAAAATGCCATATGATTTTAAAACCGTCCTAATTAAAATAGATGGCATTTGAATTGACTAGGTCGACAGCCTAAAGTAAGTAAGTTTTGAAGTATGTACTTACTTATTTATGTATTACATCCAGAACAACTGGTCTAATTTCTAAAATTCTATCTAAGATTTTATTAAATGTACAGAGTGGTCCAGTCACCAGTCACCAAAACTCCGAAAACAAATTGATCGAGGGACATGAGGTATATCTATGTTTGTAATTAGTTTATAGGTATGGTTCCAGTTTATAAAACAAAAGAAATATAGCAAAAACAACTTTTGTAAGAAAAATTTAAATTCGCTGTACGTTTTTTACTTACTAATTACAGACTTAGTAGATATACCTCGTGTCATTGTAAATGCAAAGATTTGTTACAATCCAACTCGTAGTTTTAAAATGAGAGCGTAACTACGTTGCGTACTCTTAAAACAAGAGTTAGATGTGCGAGAAAAATCGAGAGTATGTCGCGGCCTTCTCATGATAGACGTGATGGTAAGTATAATATCAGGCCCGTATTAGAAGACCGAAAATTTAAATATCGACAGTGAAAACATCGAAGTACAAAATATCGAAAATCAAAATATCGAACGATCGAAATATCTAATGTTATTATATCGACGCCTAATTGGTGTAAAATACGAATGCCGATCGATTATAACTATCGAAAGTACAAAATATCAATAAATATGCAGGCGATATATTAAAATTTCGAATGACAATATATCGACCATTGAAATGGCGACGCCCAAATAATCGAAAAGTAAAACGTCGAACCATCAAAATAACTAACATCATAATGGTCTACTTGCATACCACTGGTAAAGTTATTAAATATGGGTCTGGGTTATTTATTCCGCTACCCTCTTATGGCCATGAGATAATTCTCATGGCCATAAGAGGGTAGCGGTTTGTTGCGGTAACATTTATTATCTAACCTAACCGCCAGCGTATCGACGTCACCCCGCTTCGCGTCTTCGCTTATTTCCGCTCTAAGGGACACAAGCTAACCCTTACCTAACCTACAAATAATACCATCGTTAAAATTATATGTTGTTTTTTACTGCGGGGGGCTTTGCCCACCGAGCCCCCCCCCCCCTACCTTTTTCTAGCTGCCCTAACCTAATCTTCTATATTATATACCAGTATCAACAGTAACAGTAGGTATAAAAGGTAGGAAAAACTTTTGTCTAAAATCAAAAATGGTCGAGATATTTGACCTCAAAGTAGGAATTTGGAATCCAAAAATGATCCGTGCTCCGATTCGGTTTTGGGTCATTTTCGATATTTCTTATTATGTCGATATTTTCGACAATTAAGAAGTTGATCTTAAATCATTCGGTAACTAATACTTTGGACGTTTTAAACTTATTATGAACTTTCGATGTTTCAAATTCGATATTCTCATTTCCGATATGTTTATTTCGATATTTTGAATTTAGACCATTCAACCGTTCGATGTTTAGATTTTCGATATTTTGTACTTCGATGTTTTCATTTTCGATGTATCAATTTTCAATCTTCTAATACGTAATATCGATACCCTAGTTCACAGTCGTACTAATTACATTTTTTTGTCACCTAAATTGTAACTTTATGATGTGAGCACTATCATACTATTACACCACGTTTCTCCCCGTAATTAGTACGTTTGTGAACTATGGTATCGATATAAAATGTATAGTTACTCGTATTATACCTATTATAATATTATAACTCAAAAGGGTTTATTTTGTTCCATAGCACTTACTTAAAACGATGTAATGATTAGGATAATATTTTTTTTTTTATTTAACCGTGTTTATTATTAGTATTGACGACATATGCGGAGTACTTACAATATAATTAGGGCTTCGATAACGCTGGGTTTCATTTCGCCATAAACACTAAACATTTTCACATTCAATGTTATTTATTATGTTGATATAACTCCAGTCACTGACATTCATACATTTATCCGCTCTGTCTAATATTAACTGACCCGGGCCACTAGATAAACACACAACCGGCACTTGTACTTTTTATCATCAATAAATAATATTAAACGAGACAGCATGTCTGTCCGTGCTCAGACAACTAGCATGGGTAAAGTAAAGGTACCTGCCCGAAAGGGCATTCCTTTGAAAAAAAGGGTTTCTCCGGCCCACCGGATTATCCGATTTAAATGTTTACCTAAAACTCGCTAAAAGTCCCGACAAATTAGTTTTAAAAGAGAAGACGCCGACGAACTGGAAATGAACTAAAAATGTATACGAATCCATGCAAACATACACCAACCCCATAGCTGCAGACCATATTTTAAGAACATGAAACTTTTAACCCTCCCTTCGCTATATGTATTAGTAACTGCTACTTTTGTTCGTAAAAACCTACACTTGTTTAAATTTAACCAAAACACTCGCAGATGTCACAAGCTGGAACTTCCTGAACCTAAACTAGAAATATATAAAAATGGACCATATTACCGAGCAATAAAAATATATAATAAAATTCCCAACCAGATAAAAGATGTACCAAGTGACACATCCTTCGTACACAGCCTAAAGACTAAACTTACAGATAAATGTTACTATTCCACAGCTGAATTTATGGAAGATACAAGTTTATAATGAGTTTGCAGTATTTTTTTATAATATCAATAGCTAGGTAGGTAACTATCGATATTAGTTGGATAAAAATTATGTACATATTATAAGTTACCTGATTGTTGCTACACCCTTCCAGGGTCCATGTATCTTAGTTTTAAGTACTTGGTTGCAAATAAATCTTATCTTATCTTAACTAAAAAGTATACAACCTAGATACCTTATTTATTTTCCATTAAGTAAGTATGTAAATACAAACAGATCCAATTTAATCATCACATTTAATTAACACACACAGCCTCGAATTCAGTGTATATTAAAAAAAGAACTACCAAGTATACAGAAATGAAAACGGTTTCATTTCATCAGCATTATGAAAGCGTAAGTACTTAATTTAATCTCTCAGCAATTTTATTTAAAATTTTCATTTTCGACGACAGCGGCTGTGACTTATCCTTCACTGAATAAATAAGGCCGTAGTTATTTTTAAACGGCACCCCATTAGCAGTTAAATAAATCAACAACAAGCGTATAGACAATCCGCTTAAAAAGAAAAAACTTACGCCGCGGCATCCCACTAAAAGAAATCCTAATAATGCTCACCGAATCAAACCGGGCGCTAGAGAGAGAGGATGAATTGCATGAGTTTACGCAAACAAACACAACTTTGCCTGTTAGCGAGATAACCCACACAAACAAAAACATCTCGCCCTTACCCTGCTGCGCGCAACCTCTTAAGTGTTCCCCTCCACTCCTAAATAATTTGTGTGCAATATACCCTTGTAATGAATTAAGTAAATTTGGTTACCCACAAGCTACCTACAATTAATTTTAATTTGATTGTTGATAGGGTGCTTAAATTGTGACGCTTGCGATTTTAGACAAACTAATTTTAACATTTGTTTTGCCGTGCACAACATCCAATCTGCGTAAGACGCACACTGTTAATGATTTTTTGATAAAGCAGAGGAGAAGGCAGCTATTACTATCCAACGCCGAGAATTTTTATAAACGAAATTTCAAAATAAATCTAATTTAATTATAATCCTGAAGGCGACGACGAAAACTCGTATTGATTTTTTCATTCAGTCCCGTTTGAAACTCTGTCAATTTACGCAAAGACTTTCAATACGAAGCTGTTTGTATCAAAAGTGCGCAACTCGGCTTAAACGTTCGGTTAATGGTAACTATTTTAAATTGTCAATAAAACGTCGTCGAACCAAAAAGTTAGCTGCAGGTAAATCTAGAAACGTGTTACGCCGTTCGAGCATTATTAATATACACTGGTGCATCTGAAACAGGTTGTGGTTATTTGAACTTACCTCCATCAGACTTCGCGCGTACGTTGAGTTGGTGAGCGGCGGGCGAGTGCGAGGCAGGCGCGCCGGGCGACGGTCGGGCGAGGAATGGCGGCAATAGCGCGCCGTCGCGGGCAGGGGCACTCTCTGCCAGCAGGGGCAGCAGGACGCCTGCCTATTGATCTGCCTTTTGCACCCGGGTCCGTACAGGAGCACGCATATTCACACCCCGCCCCACCCACTATCTGCGGCTAGGCAAGATTTATTGCTTTTTCCGGGAATCAGCGGATTTCCTCTGTATGAAGCGACGTCAGATTTTTTGCGACGGACGCAATTAACTTCTTACAAAATGTGCACTTAAGAGATGATGGGAAATTTCTCGTCCCGCAGCTATGCGGCTGGTAAACGTGTTTTATTAGTGGGGACTAGGTATTTCGCTTTTGTGACGCGACGCTCTTTTATCCTTATCAAGGATTTCGTAATTAGCGTTCTTCTTTTATTTAATCTGTGAGGAACTGTTCATATAAATTACTAGGTATAGGTACATTTAAACCTCAATAATTATTTTAATTCGCACATATATCTAACTACATAGCTTCTGCCCGCGACTCCGACCGCGTGTAACTCGTTTGTATCACAGCTCCATGCAAACTTCCGCACCCCATTTAACCCCCTTGGGGGGTGATTTCCACTATAAAAACTACCTTATGTCCTTCCCCGGGCTTCAAACTATATTCATACCAAATTTCATCATAATCGGCTTATATTAGCGGTTTAAGCGTGAATAGGTAACAGACAGACAAACAGACACAATTTCGCATTTATAATATCAGTATGGATAGGTATTGTGTGGTATAAAGATGAAACAAAACTTAGTTCAAACAATTGCCTCATCCCATTGTTCTTTTAATAACCTAAAGAATAGAATAGAATACCTATACAACGCTAAATGATACAATACTTAATAATTGTAAAACAATCAACTGTGACCTCCTTCATTATTTTACTTGCTTTTCAAGAAGTGAATTCTAACTGCTATGCTGAATTGAGTGTAAGTGAATGATTTAATTTAAATTATGTAATTTTGCAAGCTATTTATGAATGCTTTTAAAAGATAGATAGGAAGAAAGACAATTTTAGTTTAAATAAATGTACCTTCCAATTTAATGCACCATTTTAAAGTGGTTAAGAATGTTCTTCCAAAGTGGCAGCAATTCTTCTTATTTAAATTTCACATCCATAGATATATCTGCATCCATACTAATATTATAAAAGCGAAATTATGTCTGTCTGTCTGTTAGGTACCTCTTCACGCTTAAACCGCAGAACCGATTTAGATGAAATTTGATATTGACGTGAAATGATCATTTTTATGCAGCTTCGTAGCTTCCGAGTTCCACGCGGACGGAGTCGCGAGCAGAAGCTAGTTAAATATATAACTAATAGGCATTGTGGTCAAGTAGTTCAAGTACCTACACAAAAAAGTCCCGCCAATTCCGAAAGCTAGTGCTTGTTTACTTACGCGAGAACCATGGTTACTTAAAAAGACTCCGTAAATACCCCAGGAAAAATACTTTTTTTCAAACATTAATTTATAACAGCGTTTTTTTTGTTTGTTTAATTTTCAAATGTTATTCTAAGATGCCTTATCCAAGAATCCACCAAAATTTCCATCGGGAAATAAATATATAAAAATAAATGACACATCCATTATGTTTTTTGTGTGATTTATTTATTATTCTTTGAGATCTCCTGTAAATTAACCAAACCAATAATTAAAATATCCATTAATATTTTTACTCTTTTTTCAGAAATTGGTTAAATATCGATTTTTTGATGACTAATATTTTGGTGGATTTTGAGTCTACGTAATTACTAAAATGATAATACATCACACACAAAAATGCTGCTGTTATGAATTATTTCCAAATTTCCATTTTTTTCCATAAGTACTAATGAAAAAAAAGTGCTTGGGCTAAAAAGGATTTGAAGGAGTCGTCTATAGGGTCTTTGACACCGCATCAAAGACTACAATTTTGCATGTTCTCGAATATGGTTTTTAGTTAATTTATGTCATGAAAACATTGTGTCAAGAAATAAGTAAGGCCAATATGATGTGGAGTTTTTCGGTTTTAAAAAATGTGGCCTAATTATTTTTGTGCACAATGCGATAGGTAGGGTACCCTACGCCTCAAAAGCTACCTCACGATTTTTGTTACATTTTTATAAGATAATTAAGAAACAGGGTGTATGTGTATGTCACACGGGGAGTCGGGTTTCAAGTGGATCAAACGAAAACCAACGATAGAGGATTTGAATTGAATAGCCCCTGAATTGGACTCCCATGAGCATATGTGTCGCTGCGTGAAAATATATCTACCTATAGTGTACGAGATCGCCTACTACGACTACTCGATTTCGCGTTTTTATTTAAACTTACTCCAATTCTGTATAGAACATTTTGTTCTTGCAGTAGGTATTTATATAAACAAGTAACTCGCGACAATTTTCTTAGGTAAGGTACCTTCACCTAATAAGGCCCCACCTTAAGCTTTTAACTTATTTAATTTATTTATTATTTAACAAAATATATAAAAAGCACTATGTTGTTTGCGCTTACAACAGACGAAATCCTATTTAAAATAATGTTGCTTGTGGGCTTTCTTAGTCACTCGGTCGCCTAATAAGGCCCATTATAAATTAATTAAAATACTTACACGTTTTATCAATGTATATAGAACTGGTCGTTTGAAAACGTTATTTAAATAGCTTCAGTCTTCAGTCATACTTAGCCCCCGATTTCAGCGAAAGTGAGACATCGCCCTGGTCTCGTGAGTTTTACGACTACGTGGATGATTGAGATGTCAAAAGATGCCCCTTGGCAAGGACTACAAAATGTAAAAAAAAATATAGTTTTTTGTACAATCGCAAAAATGTCGAAAAATGACGCATTTTTTGGGTCTTTTCATACAAAATAGGCAATATCTTGAAAACGAAAATCGATATCGAATTAATGAAAAAAATCCTCGGGGTATTGAGTTTGCCTACATTATGAAGTAAAAAAAACTTTATCTCTTACGGTCTAGGCAGGAAGGTGCCCTTTATGTGGCGCAATTTCAGGGCGCGCGCTCGTTTTGTACTGCAATAAGAGTGTCGGTCGTGTCATTGAGTTGTTAAGTTGTTATTGAGGTGTTTACTTGAGGCTTCTGTATTTTTTTGTGATTATTATATGTATATATTTATTTAATAATGTATAAGTAGTAATATTACTTTGAGTATCGTTGAAAATGATTCTTATAGTAGTGTTAATTTGAGGTATCTGTATTTATTTGTGATTAATTTTCATTACGGCAGATACCAGTAAGGAAGCCATACCCCGACCGAGTATGAATTAGACGGACCGAGCCGCAGGCGAGGTCCGGCTACAATACGAGGCCAGTATGGCTATTACGGTCGAAAGAAGTCTAGTTCTTTACTCAAAACTTAAACAAGAAAATAAGGCAAAAATATATTAAAGTAACTTTTACGGTACCATTCATAATCGTGCATTTGTTATAGGATATTTTTGTTGATATCTCGGGGACATTTGTTTTTTGTTGAATGTCTGAATTTAACTCTTAGGAGGAATTGAATACACAGCTATTCTTTATAATCTAATTCTTATATAAAGTTATGTTACCTAATACTGGCAGCATTTATTTACATTCATCGCTGCTGAACATTTGTGATTTCTTTCCTTTGTAGCCATCCGATAGTCGTTTTAACCATGTCATTAAATTTGTATAGTTCTTTATTTTAACGTTCGCTTTGTTGAGTATATCGACTGCTTTGTTTGGCGCGGATGGTTGAAACAAGCCAGAATCACATTCTCAACTATTAGCTTTTTAATTTTCTTCCTTCCACTTAATGAATAACTCGTAATTTTTTTAATATCTAAAAATGTAAACATAAATATATTTATTTATAAATATCACAAACAAGTTAAAGCATTTCCCCCTTTATATCATTGCGTAATTTTGTTATAAATACTGCGTTTAATTATTTGCACTGACTTTTTTGCACGGCTGACTGTTTTGGTAAGACACCAATCAAATTTTTCAATGGTAAAAAATATTTATTGATATCTGTTTTATAACTAATGTTCATACTTTGAATTTGCATTCAGACGTTTTTTTTAAACAACACATTAATACACCAGAATATCAACAATATACGTAGGTAATTAGATACTTACTATCGGACAAATATTGATTCCAAGTTTAAAATCTGACTAACAGTTTTCGGTATGTTCGACTTACTGGTATTCGAGGTTTCTGTTTTTATTTTTATTTTTAATTATTAAATTTAATTAAATATTGAGCGAATCCTAAAGTTATAGCCGTGGACATCATAAGGATACGAAAACGAAAAATGGCTATAAAACGAGAATTAATATTATGTAAGAAAAAAACTCGTGTGAGATTCTTTAATGTCATTAATCTCTAAGCCTATCGATATCGATAGGTTTTATATTTATAAATCAGTTATTTATTCAATCATTATATGTGGGCAATATTACTTAGGGCACATTTACTTCAGTTCAATGAAGTCTCATAAAAATACATAAATAAATTGAAAATAACAGTACTTACCTAGAATGTTAAACAGATCAAACACCTAAACAAAATTTTAGTTATTCAAAAACAGACAAAATTTTATTTGTTTTTCTCAATTTGGTATGATGTGATATATTAAGTTTGGACCATTTAAAAATATGGCATAAGTATTTTAAAATTTAACGTTTATTTATTTTTTGAATATAGCAACGTGTTATGGCAAAAACTTCAATGCATTTTGGTTTGTCCATAACCGCATAAATGTCCCTCCGGACACGTGGTCCTACTATGCTCACGAAATTTAAAGTAGTTGAGAATCATTACTGCGAGTTTTAGAGGTGGGCCGGGCCTTATTAGGAGCTAATTTATTATATTTTAATGCGACCCTCTTAATTCTGATATAGCTATATATTCGTAATAGAGACATAATTTTGAACAAGCAGATGATATTAAGAAACGGACGAACAGACTTTGATGTGCATAATTCACTAGTTCGGTTCAGTGAGCTCTAAGTTTTTTTTTATTTCGAAAAACTGAGTCGTCTAAAATATAAGTATAATTATTGAACCTAGTCACAAAATTTGCCGAGAATCTGTTGAAATATGAAACTTGTAGACGAGAAAAGCCGGTCATCCGGACGTAGTTACGTAAGTATTTTTTGGCCCAATCTGAAACAGAACTTCGTTCGCTTCGCTCGCTGTTTCAATTATGTGTGGTTGTGTACAGTCGCCGTCATATCATAGATATGTATACATTTTTCGCTTTATTACAATGTTATAAACAAGGTGCACAAGTTAAAAGCGATCGAATAAAAGCGGTTGTCTGTTAATATAAAAGCACAGGCAATGTTAACTGAAACAATACACAATCGGCCTCTGGCAGAGAGAATAAATTGGTTTCTGATTTGTTCTGTCTAAGTACTTCCCTTCCACTCCGGATATGAGACTGTATTTTTATTTGATGTCCCCAAGTAACTTTTTATGCAAGGAAAGTAAACATAAACAGAGTTAGGTACAGTACAGATGTTTTTATTTCGTTTTGTAACTTGAAGTTGTACTCGTATTAATCTTTGCTTAGTACCTTTTCGAAAATTGTAGAAAAGCTGGTAAACGGTTAGTCAAATACTGGTAGAAATTTGGTCTTCTATCGGAGAGACAGTTCGGTTTCAGACAGAACCTTTCCACCGAAGACGACACCTCACTTCTTATCGACCTTGTTTCTTCTTATCTAGATAAAACTCCAAGTGTGTCGGTGTCTTCCTAGATCTGGCAAAAGCCTTTGACACTGCGTCCTTTCCAATTTTGCTACGAAAACTACAGATGTTAGGCAAACGTGCTATACCGCTGTCGTGCTTTGAGAGCTATCTATCTGGGAGGAGTTAACTGGTTAGCGTGAATTCTATTAGCAGTACTATGGAGCAAACTAAATTTGACTTACCGCAAGGAAGTATTATCAAACCGCGATTAGAATAAACTTTTTGAGCACATATGCCGTTTTCAAATTAATACATTAAATGACATTGTCAATGGTAGAGTGTGCAGATAAATAATAGTACATTGTGATACAAGTGAGGTAGGTTGATAATTACATCAGAGGCGAAATTGTTCACGCGAACCGCAGGTGAGCGTGATAAGGAAGCCGAGGATGTAATTATCAAAGCTCACGCGTATCATACGACGTTTTTCAACACATTTTGCGAGGAAAAAATCATTTTCATAAGATGAAAATGTTATAGGCCTGCCAAATTATTTACTTTACATTAACCAAATCATTAAGATGACAACAGGTTTTTACTCACAATTGCACATCGCCAAGAATTTCCAGTGGCGTCCATTCTATTTATCACTTTTCTAGTCACCACGAGTCAACATGTTTGATAATAACCAAACACGCATAAATAAATTTTACAAATATTTGTGAAATAAATAACCTATAAGGGCGCCCAACAGTGTTTTTTTTCGTGAAGTTTGCGCAGTGTGGGCACAGAAATCTCTAAACAGCCAATACAAAATAAAATTATATTTTCGTTTTAAAATGTTATCTGTATTTAATTCATGTAAAATGTTATGAAAAGTGAATAGTTTTACTAAATTAAACGTTTCCATATTATATACATAAAGAAATAGTCAATTAATTAACAAAAAGGATTTAATTTGATTAGTCGAGTAAGAATCCATTTGCAGAAAATTAAAAAAATAGCTGTACATTCTGTACAACCCGGTTAATTTAAGAATGCACCGTGTTCATGCATATATCTTCCTGCAAGGTGCCAACGTGACTTAATCGGGATATAACCATAACACACAAGTGTTGTAATGTTATAAAACACGCGTTTTTAATATCCAGGATTATGAGCCTAAAAGCGACACAATAAGAGGTACGTTACGAGCAATTGTGTTGAAAAAAATATTATCTCAGTACGAAGAAGATTTAAAGCTGAAGAATACATAAATAATATTACCTTTTTTTTCGAAGCCTATAGAGTGCTCCACTGCTATATATAAATATACTCGGCCCACTCTTTTCATTATTAACATGAACGATATCCTAAACCTGAAAATTCCAGATTCTGAAACTGCCACGCTGACGACACGGTAAGACTGTTCATTGTATTAGCTGGGAAAAAACAATCATGCATGACAATAGCTTCCGACCGGTTTCGTGCCAACCTTTTGCCCCTTAATGATAATAAAACGATATTTCTTTGCTTTCACAAAACCAACGCGTCGAAACCATCCCTCAATCCCGTTATCAAAATTCAGTGTACCTAATGACTTCCCTGCTATCTCCTGTAACTGGGACTCCATCCAGCGCATTGAGTTTATTAAGTATCTACTGGGTCTGTTTGTCGACGAACAACTAAATTTCAAACATAAACAGACTCTCCGCAAGAATAAGAAAATCTGTTTCGCGGTTCGAGGGTCTGCTAATAACCCTTTCTTATTATTTGTCTACACTGCGCTGTTCCAGTCTGTGATCATTTATTGCATCACAGCGCAGCAAGACCACCATACTGGAAATCGAAAGAGCGCAACGTCCGGTGCTGAAAGTAATGTTAAAGAGGCCTTTTCGATACCCAGAAGAATCACATGTTTCATATAACCGTACGTCAACTGTGTATCGTGTCCTATGTGTCCTTGTTTAAGGCGTGTGCATTGGGAATTATCGCGTGCTTTGAAACGCCTTTCTGACTAGATTAACCAATGTTAAGGTCTGATTTTCAGATATGTGATTCTTGACTATATGATTGTTCATCTGATTTTATCGATACCTGATTGCTTAAAATTTCCTCGAAAGCAAAAAGAATTCCAAAGTTGGGTCTGTTTTTTCCTTATTTTGCTCAGCCTACTCAAACGATACATTATTTTACGACACAATGAAGTTAATATTATAGTATTTGATCTCATCTAAAATCTTAGTTTATGAAATTGTAATAAAACTTCACTAAGTTAGGTATTTATCGAAATTTGTCCAAAACAGCGATTCCCGATGAGTGTTACATCTCTTTTTAACCGACTTTAAAAAAAAGGAGAAGGTTCTAAATTCGCATGTTTTTTTTTTTTTCAATGTTGGTTGCCTCAGAACTTCGAGCCGATTACATTTTTTTTTTTGTATTTTATGCTTTTGTTTGGGTCCCATTTTTTTTTAATTCAGTTAGATGATGGGATCCATGAGGAATTGAGGGAACTCCTAAATTTTATTAGGCACGCGTGTAGTGATTTTGGTGTTTTCTATTATAAGTCGTGTATTTACACTCGAAAACCATAAATTTGGTCGAGGAATTGATGATGAAGACCACAGATGACTTATCGAATTCCTCAATTATGTGCTTAAAAGTGCAAAAGTACGTCACAGGTTCTGATAAGATTCCGTTGAAATAGGAACTGAAGTGCCATTGGTGATGGACGTGATTGGGAATCGACGGAAGTCCTCAAATAATCGGCCCACAAACAGCGATTCGGTTTTTTTTCTCTATTAACTAACGCATTTGCTATCGGAAATCAGTTCATGTGGTAAATTGTAAAAAAATGTGGAAATGTTCTCGTGGCTTGGTGGAGTACTCAACTGAAGTCGGTTAAAACTTTGTTTTTAAAGTACTTAATACACTTTTTTTTATTCTCGTGGGCGGAAGACATCAGCGTGTCTCTGTCTAGGAGGCGTGTACGACTCAAATCAACGCATCCCCTTAAGGAGACTCGACCCGATACAAAATTGCCAATCTGATCCTATCCAACTGCCTCTTTTTAGGGTTCCATGCCCAAAGGGTAAAAACGGGACCCTATTACTAAGACTTCTGTCCGTCCGTCCGTCTGTCTGTCACCAGGCATGTATGTCTGTTGCCGCTATAACAACAAATAAATACTAAGAACAAAATAGTACAAATATTTAAGGGGGGCTCCCGTACAAAAAACGCGATGCTTTTGTCCGTCTGTCACCAGGCTGTATCTCAAGAACCGCTATAACTAGACAGTTGAAATATTCACAAATTATGTATTTCTGTTACCGCTATAACAACAAATACTAAAGACAAAATAAAATAAATATTTAAGGGGGGCTCCCATGCAACAAACGCGATTTTTATTTTGCTGTTTTTGTAGATAATGGTACGGAACCCTTCGTGCGCCAGTCCAACTCACACATGGCCGCTTTTTTTTATATTACATCATCGATAAGGCGAAGACGATGGACTAATTCACAAAGCTTAATACAGAGAGCTCGGCACAACCAATATAAGTCTGCCCTCATAGTATACCCAGTTGTTGTGACAACCGAGAATAAATTAGGTATACTAGGAACTAGTAATGTACAAGTCGAATCAGCGGAATCGCATGGCTAGCGCGCCCACATTCCTGAGCTGTTATTCGCTACGCACTAATGCGGCTCACCCCACCCGTCAAACTTGACCTCTACCTACGCTTATTTACTACGAATCGCGGCGTCAAGACATATTGGTGGGTGAGCGTTGAGGTGAGCTTAAAACAAGTTACAGAATAGTGGGACAGTAAACCTATGAGAACCTTACTTATTAGTGCGACAGTCGAACCCTCGCGTAGTAAGCCTCTTAAACGTTTAGCGTTGCTTTAAGTGGGTGGTTTGATTTGTGCGTATGGTGTATAATTAGGTATATAATTACCTTTATGTACTCACTTATCATTAGTCCTCTAAAATGCGTTCAGGAACCGTAGGAAATGAGCAGCATTACTACAACCGATTTTACTATGAGAACTTTGTTGTCTGTGGTAGTAGGTAAAATCTGTACTGTAATGTCATTACAGTACAGATTTTTGATAAATTTGTATCGTTATGAGTTTAAATTTGGAACAGCTGTCAAAACTCAAGTGGGTCTCTATTCTAGTATCCATAGATATTAAAACAGTTATCGATATGAAACGTCAATTCCTTGGTCATGACGGATGATCGAATTGCCGCCATTGCTGTTGTCATTTTATTGTTGGTTTTTTGCTGTTACTACTACTTATGATGTGTGTGTAGATAAAGTAGTGTATGCAACTGTACATAATTAGGCCTTAAATCACTCGTGTGATCCTATTATGAAACTCGCTGACGCTCGTTTCATAAAACCACACTCATATTTTAAGGCCTCTCATTATGGACCAGTCGCATAAACTACTATTAATATGCACTTGCAGTTTTCTAGATCCTTTAAACATAAATGTGTATACCAGTATAGAGAGAGATGCGGAGTATGGAACCTGGTTAATTGGGACCTACCTGAATAATTTAGAAACCTGTATAATGGTTTGTCGGTCCCGGTTCCTTAGCACAAAATTACCTCTACATTTAAAATTGCGGGGCCATATAGCTTGATTGATTTAAAACTCGCGGCAGTGTGATGTTGGCCTAATTGAAAAGCCGTTTTTTTAGGGTTCCGTACCCAAAGGGTAAAAGTGGGACCCTTTTACTAAGACTTCGCTGTCCGTCCGTCTGTCTGTCACCAGGCTGTAGGTAACTCAAGAACCGTGATAGCTAGACAGTAAAAAATTTCACAGATTATGTATTTCTGTTGCCGCTATAACAACAAATAATAAAAACAAAATAAAATAAATATTTAAGGGGGGCTCCCATGCAACAAACTTTTTTACTGTTTTTATAGATAATAGTACGGAACCCTTCGTGCGCGAGTCCGACTCGCACTTGGCCGGTTTTTTTGTTAATAAAGTGACATCTGTAATTGACACACGAGGCATAGAATACATCTGAAAAGCCGTTAAACACCATAATATTTTTTATTTAATAAATGACCTCTGTATTGAATTGACGCACGATCGAGTCATCTAGGGTCTCCATAATTGGAAGGGCACACCACACTGGTATTTTTGTTTTGCCTTTTGAAAGGTAGTTTTCGTGTTGTACACACATATGATTTCGGTATAATATTGGTGCTTTTGTAATAAACTTGCACCAGCATAAAATAATTACCCAGTATTAGGTGCCTACGACCTCTGTTATTGTCCCTCTATAAATAAGACAATTTTCTTTAAATCTTGTTTATTGTTTCGACCTGTTTGAAGGAAATGCCTCTTGTGAAGCCCCCTGAGAAGTCAATTATCAAGATTTTACTCTAATAGATATTATAGTATAAAAGTAATTAATGAACTAATACGTACACGATTTATATGGGGACAGAAATTTTTAATTAAAAATATCACTGTGATTGTTTAACAAACCGTATAATTAAAAAAGACTTAACTGAAAATTATAAATGCATTCGAAAGCGCAGCGGTCAAGCAGTAATTGAAATGAGAATTTATTATAATACCTATAATTTACAGAAGTGCAGGACTGAATGTTAAATGAATGAATTCCATCGCGTATTTGTTACTACGTTTAGCAGAATTGCTGAAATGTTTATTTGGTAAGTACTTATAGTGAAAACTCTATTTTAGTGCCAATGAAATACCATAACGGCAACCTAGGCAAAGTGTTGCCGATGTAGGAAAAAACCGGCCAAGTGCGAGTCGGACTCGCGCACGAAGGGTTCCGTACCATTACTTATCTTTAAAAATAATAGTTTTATGGCACCCCCTTAATTATTTTATTTGTTTTTAGTATTTGTTGTTACAGCGGAAACAGAAATACATCATCTCTGAAAATTTCAACTGTCTAGCTATCGCGGTTATTGACATACAGCCTGGTGACAGACAGATGGACGGACGGACAGCGAAGTCTTATTAATAGGATCCCGTTTTTAACCTTTGGGTACGGAACCCTAAAAAAGAGTTTATTCAAATAGGATACGACACTGACAAAAGTGACAATGATTGTAATAATGGGACAATACGTAGTCGGCCATGATTAAAACAAGGTTTATATCGGTTAGAAAATGAAACCTCCGTTTCCACTTTTTTGTTAATTGAGTTTTTGTAAAAAAGATACTCTTTTTTGAGTGGTTGTACGTGTGGTCTTTTCGAGCACAACTATACCATAAATGTTTTCTGCTCTACGTTCAATCACTGAGTTTTAGCCTAAGTTTTAGTATATACACTTCAAATATGCACAACGGCATTTATTTACCCATATCCCGCCTTCCAAAGTCGAGAGGCACCAGCGTGTATAATACTTACCTATCCAACAGCGCTGCAATTCGCGCCAGAGCTGGTATTCGCAACGATTATTACTTCGCCTCAGGTCAAACCAAAGAAAACCGTAATTACCTCAGGATAATTACGTTTTTTTCAAACATTAATTTATAACAGCGTTTTTATTGTTTGTTTAATTTTCAAATGTTATTCTAAGATGCCTTATCCAAGAATCCTACAAAATTTCCATCGGGAAGTAAATATATAAAAATAAATGACTTTTAGTGTGATTTATTTATGTAAATTGTATATTGTAAATTAACCAAAACAAAAATTAAAATATCTATTAATATTTTTCCTCTTTTTTCAGGAATTGGTTTCAGGAATTTTTTTGATGACTAATATTTCTGTGGAATTTTAATCTACGTAATTACTAAAATGATAATATTTCAGTTACACACAAAAAAGCTGCTGTTATAAATTATTTCCAAATTTCCATTTTTTTCCATACAAATGAAAATAAAATGCTGTGCTAAATGAACAAATAAGGTATTTGAAATTAACATTATGCATCAGATGATAAATAAACATAACCAAATAATTTTCTTTAAAAACAAAGTTTAAACCGACTACCTATGATAATGATGTCCTCCCAGACGTATACGTCGACGGCGACATCCTGACAGAACGATTGCAACAGTTATTATTTGCTTGCACGGGCGCGAGAATGACTCCCAAATCCAAACTTGGTTTTGAGGCTCCGGTGACATGAAAACAATAGAGGTCTACACTCGAGTTGTAAGTGTAATGGTAGGAGAGCTTGGGCCGAGTTTTACGAAATTGGCGTTTGGCGTCAAGATTTTCGAGATTTCAATTTCACTGAGACCCGTGTTGACAGCAGTTCGCCAGTCTGATCTCCGAGTAGCAAGCTCCTCCCACGACTCACATGATATGCCGGTTGCAGAGAGACGCTTCAGGACATCCCTGTACTGCAGTTATTGTCAGCCAACTTTGCGCTATCCTGAGGCTAGTTCCGAGTAAAATACTGCCTTAGGCAGTCTTAATGATGGCATTCGTACAATGTCCACACCAACGTAATTGTCCCTTCATGAGTAAACATTCCATGCCAACCATGCCAGTCCGACGCAAAACCACCGAGTTTGGAACACGAACAGAAAAATCTCAAGTCGCTATACGTGTGCTGATAATATTTGAGGAATTCCATCGATTCCTCAAAGATTTCTGAATAGACACTTCATAAGTTGCTACTTCAACGGAGCCATGTCAGAATCGCAAACGTACTTTTACATCCTTGGAGAGTTCTAATAAGTCATCGTTGCTCTCTATTATCAGTTCCACTTCACCAAGATTGTGATTTCCGGGGGTAAATATACGAATTATAATAGAAAATACCGAAATCACTACACGCGTTTTTGAACTCTCGGCCACTGACTCCTATATCGTCACATCCACAAGATTTGCTGCCGCTTACTCCGGGGCACTTCCTCATCGGGCGTCCTCTAACCTCACTGCCAGTGCACGACCTCAAAGACCGCTCCTTCAATTACCTGAACCGCTATCAGCGGATCGAACAACTCCGGCAGCATTTTTGGAGCAGATGGAGCAAGGAGTATGTGTCGGAACTCCAAGTCCGAACCAAATGGCGCACGCATCACGACTCGCTGAAGCTGGACGCTCTGGTGCTCATAAAGGAGGACCACCTTCCTCCCTTGAAATGGAAGCTAGGTCGCGTTGCTGCCATCCACCCTGGGAGCGATGGCATTACCAGAGTTGCAGACATCAGGACCGCGACTGGATTGATACGGCGGTCCTTCAGTAAAATCTGTCCGCTCCCTGTGTCAGATGAATCTGTCTCTGGTTGAAAGAGAGCTTTCAACGCCCGGGGGCATGTTCGAGCATTAGGCGATAGTTGCAGCGCCTGCACTTTATTACATAGCAATGCGCCACAAACACGCCGTCAGCTGCTCAGACACCTATTAAGAAAATATCTAAATTTGCATGTCATCTGTCATTCATTCGGCCACTCATCCTGTACCCGTTGTCACGAAATTACACATATTTTTGGAACCGAGGAGTTTTCGTCAAGAGCCCATATCTCACCCCTAAACATACCCTATATTTGAGGGCTGCCCACAATTTCCCTGGGATCGCATCATCGGATTCTGACTTGGTAACTATGGGACCACCTCAGGAGTAGGTATACTCTTTCGACTAAATAAATAATTTTGTTAAGTGGTCCACAATTGACGAGAAATCGGTGAACTTTAGAAGAAATACATAGAAAACACATTCAGTGGAACATAGAACCTCCTCCTTTTTTGGGGAGGCGTTTGTCCAGCAGTGGACCTCTTTCGGCTGATGTGATAATGATGATGAAATAAAAGCCATTTTTCTTCTCGGAAACTAGCTGCATTTTAGGGTTCATATTTGGTGAAATAGCATCTTACAACTTGGCAAATAAATCGGCAAAACAGCAAACAGGTAATTTGGCGTCTGGGTCGAAGCCCCATACATACTACAACCCTTTAAATTGGAAAATTCGTATGCCGTACGCTAAATGAATCATCATCCTCCGAACGTTATTCCTGGTAGTGCCCCTAAAGGAGCCCGGGGTCCGCTTTGACACCTAATCCCAAGATTTGGCATAGGATACGAAAGCGACTGCCATCTGACCTTCCAACCCAGAACTTCCGTTCAAGTTCAAAAAAAATAAAACAATATAAAGTATATGGAATATGGTTGTGGAGAACACGAAGTGTCAAACATATGAAAACGAATTTTCGCTTGTCTCTGGTGAATATTCTCACCCTTACTTAATGCGCCACAGGCATCATACTTAGAATATAACTAAACCCACGTCTAATTACTTGTACCAGATGGATGTGAGGCGAGTCGAGAAAGGTCGTGATTAACACAACAGGGGGCCTAGACAAAGTGACATTCGCTTGCGCTTCGCCATAGAATCGCTTTGTGTCTCTCTATCACTCTTCCATATTAGTGTGACAGTGACAGTTGCGTTTCGTTCGCTACGAAGCGTTAGCGATTGTAACCTTGTCTAGGCCCCCTGGCATTAACTCATAACTATTCAGGGATCCTTGGCCGTCTAAGTTTCTGGGCTATTTGAACAGTTCCGCTAAACCGCATTAAGTTACTGATGCAACTTGCAAGTGGCGGTCTCATTTAATTTGCCTCGGCAGTAGTTTAGTATAACAAAGGGTTCAAGTTTGGTTGAGAGTTCTTCTCTTCATAAAGAGAAACGGACTGTGTCTAATCAAATCACTTATCTTCCGAATACAGAGGCTTATGGGTGGCTAATTAATTAGGTATATCTAATCTAATATAATAAGGTGGCTCCAAATTAGATGCCGATCGGTACTTACTTTAAAAGATATTATTAATTTTATAAATTTTACTGCATTAAAGAAAAATATACATTTTTTAAACTTTACTGCATTTATGGATTTTCACAACTATGTAGGTAGTATTGTGTGATAGCCAAGTCACAACATTTTATTTAGCTAGCAAATAAAGATTAATAAGAATGCCTGCGACTAGGCTCTATATACGAAATATCTCACAACTTTTTACGGCGGAAGACTTGGCCTCATTTTTACGTGGAATGTTTTTTATGGGACTTTTTATAGGTTCTTGCGTTATCAATATATACAAATTAGAATTCAGTCCTATTCTTGCTTTTTAATATTTTATCCCATTCTCTGCAAGTTTATGCAGTTGGTGTAGGCTAGAAAACTGGACCGAAATTGAAAATTATTTTAGTTTTCCCGTGATTTATACACTAAACGCTAATTGTATTCTAAAATTGAAGCTTCTATGTTTGCTAGTAGGAGTGACAATATTTAAAAAAAAACCAGTTGGGTTTTTTGGGAATCTATTGATTTCACTTGTTACAAAATGTATACAGAGTGTTTCCTGTAACAGGAGCAATAAATTAAACGGTAGACTATTGGGCGTGTGAGCACTTATTTCCAGGTAATTTTAATTGAAAATAAGAATTTTTTTTTCTTTTATTTCCTTAAAGTAAGTTCACGTGTATTTTTTACCCTTCTGGGGTGACACAGGTAGTTTTTTTTAAACACTAAAAAGATAAAAAAATATTAAAAAATCTCAAATATATCTTTTAAAAACAAAAATGCAAAAATTAGTATGACTCAGAACATGATGTTATCTCAAAATCTGCATTGACTGCTTTGCTATGATCTCGTCGTGCCAAGATACATTACTTGAAGGTCATGATTTTAGAAAAACATTACTCCGAATTAAAAAAAAATGGACTCAAGGGTTTGCTCTAAGGAAGCGTCCTTTTAATTTATTGCTCCAGGGTGTTTCCTGTATAGTTCTGTGGTGTCATGATCACACGTCAGAAGTATATGTCCTTCAGTCCTAAAACGGTAGAATAAACAAAACTGAATACAGCGGAGAAAATGCTTTCTAGATCCATTTTAAATGCACTTTATTTTCCAAGGTCGCACCCCTTAAAAGCCTTGGCACAGATTCAATACTGTGTTAAGGCTAAAGTGACTAGACTAGACTTACGAGTATTATACGGAGTTTTCCTCATTAGAGATTGTAATAATGTAAACCTGATACTGACTTGGTTTTATTTAGCAAAAATGCACACGTATTACAGTAATCATATTAATAGGTATAGAATGACAGTGACAATCCATTTCTTTGTGATTTCTTCATAATCACCACAGAGATATAACGTATAACCTACTAGACTACAAGGGGGTTTAATTTAAGGGGCGAAGGTTGTACTCGTATATTGGTAAAATATTTTTTACGAACGTATCGACCTAAGAAGTAGCAGTGTAATAAAGGCAAAAAAGAAACTCTATTTTTATCTCGGAACTACGATCGTTAACTTGGTACTACAATTAATTAATTTATACTTTTTAATTATCTTTGCTTTGTTTTGTTTTCTATCTACGCCGCATGGACTGTTAAGGTGGTTTTCCACCGGCGAGGCGAGGCGGGGCGTGGAGGGGCGAGAATTGAAATTAGCATGGGACTTACTACCTATTTCCACAGCGCGTGCGCCGTGCCAGTGGAAAGCCCCATACTAATTTCAATTCTCGCCCCTCCACGCCCCGCCTCGCCTCGCCGGTGGAAAACCACCTTACATCTGTATTTCTCTGTTAATCTGTCTTTGTTTCCACGGAACTACGCACTAGGCCTGTTCAGAACAGACACAGAGTGTCTGTTTATGTTAATAAATATTTTATTTTTTAGGGCACCGTACCCAAAAAGTAAAAATGGGACCCTATTACTAAGACTTCGCGTTCTGTCCGTCTGTCCGTTCGTCTGTCTGTCATCAGGCTGTATCTCAAGAACCGTGATAGCTAGACAGTTGAAATTTTCACAGATGATGTATTTCTGTTGTCGCTAAATACTAAAAACAAAATAAAATTAATATTAAACGTGGTTGGTGTTGGTGGACATTATCTCTTCATAGCACCATACTCCGTAGGTGCTATACCTTGTCTATTTAACAGAGTCAGTACTAGAAAACAGAGAATGCACGTAATTGGTCAGCGATAAGGACGATGCACAGGCACAAGGTAGGTTTACATGCCAGTCAAAATTTAGTCAACATCCAACATCTCTCGCTCGTACGGTGCGGACGCTTTCAAGTGCTTACTTTGGTTACAAATTTTTACTGGCTTGTTTATTGGACTGTTTCCAATTTAACCTGTGACTCGGCTTGTTTATCGAATTGTTTTCTGCTTCTTCTGTGTCTTGTTATTGGACAATTTTTTGTTAAAATATGGAAAACCCGCCAAATGTGACACGTGGTAGAGCTAAATAGAACCAAAAATGAGAACAACGGCGGAAACCGAGAGATTTGTCATTCACGTGGAAGATGATTCGGATATGGATTAAATATATGTTTATAAAAAGAACGGATAAGTAGTTTTATTTCTATGTATATACTAGCGGCCGCCCGCGACTTCGTCCGCGTAGATTTTTGATGATGACAAAGATTTTAAATAGGTAAGTGAATTTTATTCTTAGTTATAATGGTCTAGACATATTACATTCTAAACAGTGGCAGACACTGATATGCGATTGTTAAAGAATTTTTAAAGATTTTCCAATAAGATTAGGTTAGCTGGAAGAAATCCCTCTCAGGGATAAGCTCGCCTTTGTACATGTATCTTCTGCTCCTGTAATAATTGTATTGTTGTTGTGTTCTGTTCCATGTACAATAATAGTTATTTATGATACAAGTGCGGAAAATTGGTAATTCCCAACGAGTGGCGATCACCAAAAACACGACCGTCAGGGAGTGTTTTTGATCGACACGAGTTGGGAATTACCTATCCGCACGTGTATCACACAAAATTTTACAATGCATCATGCGAGGAAATTAAAAATTATACAAAAAGGTGAAATTTGAATTGTCATGAAATCTCATTCTCGCACGCGTGTGGGAATTTCGGCCCGAAATCCATTCCCGCACGGCCGCCCCCCGGCGCGCCGCGCCGTGCCGGCATGGAGGGCTTCCCGTGTTCATGTTGACCCATGTAAAGGCGCACTTTCAGAGCAAGTGCATTGTAAAGAATTTTACATACATACAAGATTACGGGAATTGTTTGCAGAATGCTTAATACTTATTCCGTCAGTTACCTCATGCTTTAATCTAATTTTAATCTTTGGCAAAAATGACTCTGCAAGATATAGAGCGACGCATGGATTTGGAGCTAGAAAATGGGGATCTAGTTATTATGAGTGAGATTTAAAAAAAAGTTAAATATCGTAAGGCTGTTAAAACAATCTTAAACTCAGCACTAGACAAGTTAATCAAGAGTACATCTCTTTAAAAAATCCAGTGTTCCCCGTACAAAACCTTCAACCTTTTTTAACCCCCATTGGGATTGAATTTTCTTAAACGCTGAAATTACTTTTTTGTATTTTAATAAGTTAACTTTCTACAATGTTTCAAGTCTGTAGTTCAAATACTAATGTTTCCCCCATACAAACATTGCACCCCCATTTAACCCCCTTAGGGGTAGAATTTTCTAAAATGCAGAAATAACTTTTTTTGTATTTTAATAAGTAATGTTTTACAAAGTTTCAAGTTTCTAGCTCAAAAAATAAAGTTCCCTCCATACAAACTTTGCACCCATATTTAACCCTCTTAAGTGTGGAATTTTCTTAAATGCAGAAATTCCTTTTTTTGTATTCTAATTAGTAATTTTTCTACAAAATTTCAAGTCTAGCTAAAAAAAAATCCCCCATACAAACTTTGCACCCCTATTTGACCCCCTTAGGGGAGGTATTTCCAAAAATCCCTTTTTTACCTAGCCAACGTTATAAAAATAACCTAAAGTTACAAAACTCTAGTTTAAATAATAATGTTTCCTCCATACAAATATTGCACCCTTATTTAACCCCCTTAGGGGTGGAATTTTACTTAAACGCAGAAATCACTTTTTTTGTAATCTAATGAGTAATCTTTCTACAAAGTTTCAAGTTCATAGTTCAAAAATTAATGTTTCCCCCATACAAACATTGCACCCCTATTTAAACTCCTGAGGGGTGGAATTTTCTAAAACGCTGAAATGCCTTTTTTTGTATCTCAATAAGTAATCTCTACAAAGTTTCAAGCCTCTAGTTAAAAAAATAATGATTCCCCCATAGAAACTTTGCACCCCCATTTAACCCCCTTAGGGATGGAATTTCCAAAAATCCCGTCTTATCCGTTGCCTACGTCATAAAAGGAAGTCCTGGTGTAAATTTCAAATTTCTAGCCCAAGTAGTTTCGGCTGTGCGTTGATGAGTGAGTCAGTCGGGACATAGGCATTTATATATATAGATAATACCTACTACTTCTTTTTCCCATCATCACCCATACTTTTACTTGTATAGCCTATACTATACGTCCTACTACACTGCAGGGCACATATTTAAATATTATTATATACTACTTTAAATTACATAATTGTGATTTATAGATGAATAAACATGACATGACAATGTCATTCAATGTCATTAATAAGTTAATTATTTGAGGTGCCTCTAACTACAAACAATAATCACGAGAATTATTACGAATATTCCAACAAGCGGCATGTAAACCGAGCCCTTAGGCCGAGCCCGCCATCGGCGTGCGATTGTTGACGCCCACTGGCAGTTTCTTGTCCCTTTCATTTTCATACAAAAGTGAAACAGAAAGAACGCTTTACTAACTCTGTTAAATAGACAAGGTATAGGTATCAGACAAAGTATAGATATCGATAGACTCCTCAGCCTTCTGTATACTTAACCTGACGGACAAAGCGTTTGGATGTGTTTCTTTAGTAGTTTAAATTAAATAGTAGCATATTTTGCTTCCCATACTCGTAAGCGCATATTTTCATTATCTTGACATTGTGGGCTGAACAAACACAATAATACTACAGTTTTCGAGATTTGGAACTGGTCTTTTGACACATCGCGACACCCATATAACGTAAATTAGCACTGCTCATCGAAATAATAAAAAAAGTTTCAATAGCTTCCGAGTTACAAAACAAAGTTTAATATCCATGCACGCTCTTTTTAGCACTTATAAAATTATTGTCATATTTTTTTACGGCTTATTTGTATAGAAATTAGCATTGAAAACTCGGTATGCAAACCATTACGTCCTACGACTTTTTATTTTTAAATTTAGTGATATACTGCTTTAATCGTTTGGAGTCTGTCAATTTAGAAATAAATCGATATGAATCAAATAATTGTGAATAGGAAAATAACAATGTATTATTAATTACTGTTACGATAATACGAAATAAAATCACATCGATCGAAACCGACATATTTGATTGTGCAAAATGTTGCCTTTGAAAATATGGCATTGATTTCTGCACGGCGCGCGAGCTCTCTCAATTTTTCTCGCACTATCCGTCTCTCTCTTTACTTACAGGACACTTGTGTTAGCAGACGACAGTGTATAGGCTCTCTATTTGATTTCCTAAAAATAATTATTACACAGTAATCAATCGATTCCTTTTATTAGCCATCATCAATCGTAATCGGATATTATGACAATCGATTTACTCTAGCCACATCACTCTTTACATCATATTGGAACTGTCCAAAGACCAGTCCCAAATCTCGTACACTGTAAGTTAACATTTCCCGTACGGTGGCTCGGAGGCACCTTGTACTACAGTTTTCGAGATTTGGAACTGGTCTTTTGACACATCGCGACACCCATATAACGTAAATTAGCACTGCTCATCGAAATAATAAAAAAAGTTTCAATAGCTTCCGAGTTACAAAACAAAGTTTAATATCCATGCACGCTCTTTTTAGCACTTATAAAATTATTGTCATATTTTTTTACGGCTTATTTGTATAGAAATTAGCATTGAAAACTCGGTATGCAAACCATTACGTCCTACGACTTTTTATTTTTAAATTTAGTGATATACTGCTTTAATCGTTTGGAGTCTGTCAATTTAGAAATAAATCGATATGAATCAAATAATTGTGAATAGGAAAATAACAATGTATTATTAATTACTGTTACGATAATACGAAATAAAATCACATCGATCGAAACCGACATATTTGATTGTGCAAAATGTTGCCTTTGAAAATATGGCATTGATTTCTGCACGGCGCGCGAGCTCTCTCAATTTTTCTCGCACTATCCGTCTCTCTCTTTACTTACAGGACACTTGTGTTAGCAGACGACAGTGTATAGGCTCTCTATTTGATTTCCTAAAAATAATTATTACACAGTAATCAATCGATTCCTTTTATTAGCCATCATCAATCGTAATCGGTTATTATGACAATCGATTTATTCTAGCCACATCACTCTTTACATCATATTGGAACTGTCCAAAGACCAGTCCCAAATCTCGTACACTGTAAGTTAACATTTCCCGTACGGTGGCTCGGAGGCACCTTGTACTACAGTTTTCGAGATTTGGAACTGGTCTTTTGACACATCGCGACACCCATATAACGTAAATTAGCACTGCTCATCGAAATAATAAAAAAAGTTTCAATAGCTTCCGAGTTACAAAACAAAGTTTAATATCCATGCACGCTCTTTTTAGCACTTATAAAATTATTGTCATATTTTTTTACGGCTTATTTGTATAGAAATTAGCATTGAAAACTCGGTATGCAAACCATTACGTCCTACGACTTTTTATTTTTAAATTTAGTGATATACTGCTTTAATCGTTTGGAGTCTGTCAATTTAGAAATAAATCGATATGAATCAAATAATTGTGAATAGGAAAATAACAATGTATTATTAATTACTGTTACGATAATACGAAATAAAATCACATCGATCGAAACCGACATATTTGATTGTGCAAAATGTTGCCTTTGAAAATATGGCATTGATTTCTGCACGGCGCGCGAGCTCTCTCAATTTTTCTCGCACTATCCGTCTCTCTCTTTACTTACAGGACACTTGTGTTAGCAGACGACAGTGTATAGGCTCTCTATTTGATTTCCTAAAAATAATTATTACACAGTAATCAATCGATTTCTTTTATTAGCCATCATCAATCGTAATCGGATATTATGACAATCGATTTACTCTAGCCACATCACTCTTTACATCATATTGGAACTGTCCAAAGACCAGTCCTAAATCTCGTACACTGTAAGAAGACCTTACCAACTCCCACAGACCACGTAGCAAATTTCTTGATAGTATATATACTTATATACCTACATACAGCAACGCGCCATCCCAACCATGTCTTGCTTATAACTTTATAATTCAAAGCTTGCGTGACTTTCGGGTTACTCTACAACTAAGCATTATTTTAAAAACGCGTACTTACATATTTGCACCGATACGAATAAGTAGGTAAGCAGCTTTTGAGTACTTAGCATTTTTTTGGCCTACAGCCTACAGCGCGTCCAATTATACATTTGTCCCTGGAGGCACTATATGCCACCCAGAGGGGCTTTCCCGCACCTTTGCGGGCAAAAGAATTGAATTAAAGTTAGGTACCTTACATTGATATCAAGCCAATACGCTCGGGCAGATACCTGACCATTGGCGAACCTTGCGCTTACTTGGTGGACACACGGAGAGGCACGGCCCGTGAATCTGTAATGAGAGGCGATCCGCCTTGACATCGCGTTTAGACTCAAATTGCCGTAGATTCGGGTTCTGTTGGCCGATTGTGTAACTTTTCGTACGTACGTTAGGTAGAACTTAATGACTTTTTTGGATGGGAAAAGAACACTTCTTATAACGCGCTAAACAATCGTAAAACCATTTTATCATGAGATGGCCTGATCAAGTTGATGTGTTGGCCACTTTTGTCTCGTCTTACGGGAGAAAATTAGAACAAGAAAAAAGTGATCCACTTTGAAAAGACTTTGAAGATACGATTTATAAATGGATTAATACATCTGCAGTCCCGCAGAGGCGCTATCAATGGTCACGTCCAATAATCACCCTGTATATGGTCCACTCTCCGTATGTACCTACCCACCTCGGTGTTTAACTGCGCCGCACTCAGAGACAGATAACTGCATCCCAACGACGCCTTGTCCGCATGCTAAGCAGCAAACAGATATAAATGGTCCAACATTTCAATTGGATTCAAGAACCTGGCCATAACTTAGAAGTGCCTGTTAGAATTCAGGATTATCCTGAATTCAGTTGGCCGAACTGCATCAATGTATTCCATTCAAAAAGCAACTTTATCATCCAAGGCAGATGATAACAACTCTAATGACAGATTTATAAAAAGTCGGCTACAAAAATCTCAACCATACAAAGAGCAATTAGGATTCACTGTGATGGTCGAAACGTGGAATCGGGAAATAGGTAGGTACCGGCTTATTGCAGTACCTAATTAATACTATGAAAAGTTATATGATTTATGGGTGGTAATCTCCGAAAAGGTCATACTTTCCACCAGGCCGTAACCTTGCTAGCCACCAACGTGGGATATTAAAAAAAAAGCTTATAATTTTCAAAGATTTTACTACCAATATTTTACATGCACAAGCAAAATATGTAGATAATGATGTAACAATAAATAGGCTTTTTGTAAACCGCAGACGAAACCACGGGCGGAGCTAGTTTATGTTAATAAATATTGCTTATAATAACGTGGATCATTTACAAAATTATGCCAGAGTGTGGTTACGGCTATGTACTTATCCTGGGCAAAGAACGCCCAAGGATGCTGAGCGTTAATTGTTACCTACAGGGTACGCCAGTTTCTTGCCGCGTCGGCTAAACTCGGTTCCTCAACAGCACCGAGGTGCAATTTTTTTCACCCCCACAACGCATCCAATACTATGATATGTCATGGATTGAATTTCCTAGGTGTCAAAATCGTATTTTCAGACTGGGGACTTTCAATATCCTTTTATTTATTCTATGTAACACTACTCGTTTGTTACATTTTAAACCCTGACGACAGAAACCAATCAATCGCGTGTTTACAATTGCATTCAGACCGTTGCAGTTTAATTAAACAATATTAAATTTTAATTCATTCCCATTCCTATGTCGAAGCAAAAATGAAGGAAATTCTGTTAATACTAGTGTTGGGTTGGTAATTATTTTCAGTTATAATATCTTCTTAAGTAATTAAGATTAAGTTACTTTCACAGTGGATTTATTTGCCTACTTATTTAGTATATTAATGCATGCATGTTACCTGATTACGTTTATTGGTCGTAGCGACCAATCATTGCATCTCGAACTCTGGGATTAGACATATCTATCTCGAGGGTGAGATTGTGAGAATACGGATAGTTTTCCCTTCAGATCCGCAAATTTTTTCGACATATCTCGAATACGAATACACAATTGTCACGTAAAGTCTGAGAATTAGCTTAAGGCCTGTTACACATTTCTCTTGTTCTTTTTGTTTTGTTGGAATCACCGAGACATGGCTGATCGAATCGTGTATAAGTACACAGTTTTATGTCATCCTCGCAATCCTAGCATGTTGTTTTAAAATGAGAACCAAAATTATTGAAGGTTCGGTCACGGTAACCTCTAATCATTACAATTGGATTTATAGGATTTCTTTTGCCGGGATGCTACGCAAAAGAACCCCGCAGACCTGGTGAGGGAGTCATCCCATTTATGGTAAGGCCGGGCAAGACCCGTACATTATCTGCACATTGTAGTAATCGACAACACAACTGACCATCAGTGCATTATGTGCATTGTAATAAAGTTCTATACAACGTGTTTTTTTAACCATCTTAGAGCCGAAGCCCACTGAAAGTATCCAAAAGGTACTAATCATTCGTGAAAATTGTTTTTATTTATTTAAGTTTTTAGTAATAAAAGGTAATTAAGTTTGAAAAATTCTCTATGGCGCACGGAGCGAAGTTCATTCACCCGGTTAGAGTTCGTACCTATCTACATAAGATGGCGGCTAGCGGACACTGCGGTCACTCAGCTGGATGATTAAAATTAATATTAATACACAAGAAACAATATTTTATGCATTAAAAAAAATCTTTAAAAAAATAAAAACTAAAAAAAACTTTTTTTTAAGTTCTTTGTAATGTATACATTAACTGGGGTTCGGCTCTAAGACGGTTAAAAAAACACCGTGTACGAGTATAATACAGGTGGTCGCGGTTAACTGTGTTGGCGTTTGTACGATCAGTCTAGTTACTAACTCGAATCTACCTAAATATATTGATTTGAGTAGATCAGTGTTTTTCAAACTGTGGGTCGCGACCCCTTAGGGGGGTCCAAAGCCTTTCAAAGGTGTCGCAAAACGTGTTTACTTATTTAAATTGAGAATATTTTTCATAAAATTTTGAAGTTTGAAAGAGTCGCCTTAGTTTTTCATTTAGTATTTTAAGTTAATGATTTATTCATGTATCTCAGGTGTATTTTGCAAGCCGACATCGAGGCGTATGCGTCGGGACGCTGGTGTCCCGGATGGCGGTACTTACAGCGGCTGTGTGCGTAGTCAATGTCAACGGTAGGTACATACCTACTCTAGTTTACGAACTACAATAATTTGATTAAAAAATAAAGTCGTCTTTCCTGTGATCAGTAGTTAAGGGCTTACGTGCATACCTATTTAAAAAGATTTTTCAACACATTTGCTCGTAAATAAATAAATAAATATAAGGGGACAATTTTACACAAATCGACCTAGTCCCATAGTAAGCTCAGTAAGGCTTGTGTTATGGGTACTAGACGACGATATATATAATAGATGTAAATACTTAAATACATAGAAAATATCCATGACTAAGAAACAAATATTCATGCTCATCACATAAATGTTTGCCCTTACCGGGATTCGAACCCAGGACCTCTTGCTTCGTAGGCAGGGTCACTACCAACTAGGCTAAAGCGGTCGTCAAAAACCGTAACGTACCTCTTATTACGCTTTTATGCTCATAAATTAAACAAGCGTATTTTATAACATTACGACACTCGTGTTTTATGGTTATATCCCGATTAAGACAAGTTGGCACCTTGCAGTAAGATGTATATGTATATGGGCATGAACAGGGTGCATTTTTAAACTGACCGGGTTTTACAGAAAGTACTCACAGCTTTTTTTTAAATACCTACTCGGTAAATGGATTCATACATGTCTAAACGAATGAAAAAAGATAACATTCTAAAGCTAAAATAAATATTTGAAGTGATAACTTCTTTAGCGGCGCTGAGCACTTTATGGGATGGGCAAAATTTGTTAAACTCGCCACAGATTTTGTGAGATCTCAGGAGGTCACGTGACCGTAGAATTGGGAGAGATTCGGGACGAGGCTTGGGGGCGGGGGGATAACGGGGGTTAGACTAGGGGCACATAGTTCTAATTTGCACTTTATTGTTACCAGTATAAGGTCGTAACACATTTTCCGCAAATGCAAATTCCATTTTGTTTTATCAAACTTTTATATTTTGCTGTTAGCCGATTCGACTTCATTCAAAACTGAACATTCGTAAGAGTATCAAGCAAAAACAAATTGGTATTTTATTTCATCCTCTCCTTCATCAATTTTGCTGAGTTAAGTTGAACTATAGCGTACTACTAATAAGGTTGGTATTAGATATGTTGGCACGCAGGGGAAGAGAGGGGGGAAGGGAACTTTTTTTTGCAAAATTAAAATTATTCAAGTTTTCACTTCTGCCGGCACTCCCGGAGTGCAACCCGGTCTTTTTTTGTTTTGTATTGGCCGTTTAGAGATTTCATGTAAGTCTGGCTTTAACACCTGCGCGAACTCCAAGACAAATATTGTCGAGTGCCATTATAGGTAATTTCACAAATACTTGCTTGGTTATTATCGAAAATGTTGACTCGTGGTGAATAGAAAAGTGATTAATAGAATTGACGCCACTGGAAATTCTTGGCGATGTGCAATATGTGAGTAAAAACCTGTTGCCATTGCTATCAATAACTAAAGAAAATAACTTAGGAAGCTTATACAATTTTAATCTAATGATAAGGATTTTTTCCACGCAAATATGTTGAAAAATGTATGAAACGCATGAGCTTTGATAATCACATCCTCGGCTCTCTTATCACGCTCGCAGCTCACGTGAATTGCTGATATAAAATGGATAACCATAAATTAGTTTAGCTTTGGCAATGTACCCAGGAAAGACGTCAACCTAAATCTCTGTTTGACCCAAATACTTTATTGTACACTAAGTAGACACTGGCCAACACACAGACAAACTACCTGGTCACAAAATAGGAATTTCCGCCCTCTATGCGAGAGAGAATTCTGACTTCCCGGACAGTGGACTACGTGTAATTTTTTTGTACTGACCACGGGTGGTAATTATCGCCTTGAGGCATTCTTTGTTTTACCGCACTAGGTGAATAATGTACCGTACTCTTGTTTTATTTTACTAGGGCCTTTCGACACACGGCCAGTCAACGTAGTCACGGGCACCCAGTACCGACATTCATTGAGAGGCATCAAAGTGCAAGTGACTAAAATTATAATTCCTAAACGTAAGTAAAGCAAAAAGTTCCGATTCCTAGGTCCGCCGTTATGCGTGATATCCTACTAATATTATAAATGCGAAAGTTTGGAGGGATGGATGTACGTTCCAATTAATCTCAAAAACTACTGGATGAATTTTTATGAAACTTTTCAGTTATTAGCTAGGTACCTTATATATCAGAATGGGACATAGGCTTTAATTTATGTCAAATTTGATCTATTAAGGAAAAGGGGAATGAGCGTTGCCAAATGTATATACTCGTATCTATTAGTCACTAGATGGCGCTAGATGTACCTACTTCCACTTCCTAATTCGTACGATAGCATACTGTGTGTTACCGGCATGAAGGCATTTATTAAACTTGATAATAATATGTTCCATTAGCAATTGTTTGCATGTATTTGCAAATCATAATTATGTAAATTAACTGCGCAATTATTTTTCCAAAATACAAACCTTCAATGGACTAGGTGTTTGACGCCGTACCATTACTTGTCAATTTACTTTGCTGTAGGTACATTGCTGGCAATTTAAATTTTGTTAGAAAATTTATGAAGTCGGAATTATAGTTAATTGGTCATGATTAAGTTAAAGAACTCCGTTAATTTACCCGCCTACCGGTAACGCACTGTATACCTTAGGTTAAAAAGGTAAAGGGTTGAAACATTTTACTAATATAACACTTTTATTTGAAAGACTATTTTGACAGCGCATGTCAATGACCGTGAGCCTTAACTTAACCATTAGGCTGATATTATGTCCACTAAGTATTTTACTTTTTTGTCCAGTCATTTTATAATGACTTTTTTTACAGAAAACAATACAGGAAATGTACTTACTAATATTATAAATCCGAAAGTGTGTTTGTCCGTCTGTGTGTATGTCTGTCTGTTACCTTTTCACGCTTAAACTGTTGAACCGATTTAGGTGGATTTTAGTATAGAGATTAGTTTTTATTTATCCCGGAAATCATCCCCTAAGGTAATTTAATTAAATGGGGGGTGAAACATTGTATGGAGCTACGATATAAACGAGTTCCACGCGGACGGAGTCGCGGGCAGCAGATAGTATATATATATATACCAAATTTTTCTGTTAATCCCACACAGCTGGGGCCTATACCGCAAAACTTTACAAGCGTACAATTTGACAAAATTTCAACTTTTTCTATAGCAAATTGTACAATTTAGTCGAATTGTAGACAAGCAAAGTTTTGTTGTAAGGTCAGTTCGGGTATGTGCGCCACCGGGGAAAGTGAGCCTCATTCATCATTCAGTCATTTAGATCAATATCAATGCAATAGACTTGTTATAGTTTGTTGCATGAATGTAACATTGTGTAATATCTGAAGATCTGGATTTGTTTGTTGAAAGGTGCACTTACCCCGGGGGCGCACTTGCCCCCTCTGACCTTATAGGCAGGGGACCAGGGGGTCTTGACTGCTTGAAGCAGTCCGCTACGGTACCTGACCTACGCATGCAGCCTTTTTATTCTAATACTGGGCATAAGCACAACTTGCCAGCCAGTCAATCGCTTTGCGCACGATTCGCGACTCCTGTCTGGCCCTCACTCCTGTCTCGCCCTCACTGTATAATATTGCAGAGGAAGAGGAGGGTAGTATCTATGCGTCGCATCATGGCGCCAGTTGTGCTTCTCTGGTTTCCATGATGGTCTAGGCTCGGCATCTCGGAGAGCTTTCACAAACTCCAATTAAAATCGTTTTAATAAAATGACTGTGTTACAAAAGTAGGCAATAAAAATTCTTCTAAGCTTCATCATCCTCTTAGCCTTTTTCCCGACTGTGTTCTAAAGGAGCCCGGGGTCAGCATAGCAGCTAAACATTAATCCTGAGCTTCTACTTATTATTTGTTTATTAGAACTGATTTCTTATACACCTGACGTTTCCAGTTCCCGCGGAAATAGGTCCCAGGGCCTATTTTTTGCAGAAATCCGCAGCATTGCTACTGCTACGGAGGAAAATACCGGATTTGTTGACGGAGGAGCCCCTGCGAGCCGTCGGAGTGGATTGGAAAGGGGAAGACACTGTCGACTTTCAGGACGAGTGTATGGTGATTGGATGGCACTTCTTCTACACTGGGGTAACGATACTCTTCTATAATATAATATGTATAAATTATAACGGTCAATTAATTGTATGTATTTGTTGTAATCACGTTTTCGAAAACGGCTATAAGGATTTCGATGGGATATAGGGGTTTACGGGGGCTAAAGTAGGGAGATAATCTAGCTAGGTCACAAATATCTGGAAACTCGGTATCCCTCTGAAAAACACGATACACGCCGAGCTCTGTCGCCCAGGTATAGTGGAGAGGAGATTATTAAATGTGTCCGGATGGTGTGGTTTTATAAAACTGGGCATTGGAACCTTGGACGGTACAGCTGCATTTTAAATAGATAAGAATAAGTACTTTGATGCATTCGGCCAACTAAGATAATCTCAAGTTAGGTATAATATACGTAGGAGCTTTCTTAAGACCCCGCAGTAAGCTCGGCCGAATTTCACCTTCCCATACAAACGTAGTTACGATCTCATTTTAAAACTACGAGTTGGATTGGGACGAAACTTTGCATTTACAATGACATGAGGTATGTCTATGTTTGTAATTAAATTAGTTTAAATGGTTCCAGTTTATAAAACAAACGAAATACAGCATAAACAAGTTTTGTATGGAAAACTTACATTCGCTGTATTTTTTTACTATGGTATCTGAAGCTACATAAACTAATTACAGATATAGATGTACCTCATGTCAAAGTAAATGCAAAGATTTGTTACAATCCAACACGAAGTTTTAAAATGAGAGCGTAACTACGTTTGTATGGAGAATCGAGCTTACTGCAGACTCTTAAGCTTTTGATATGTTTCAGGACAAGATATTCCCCGGACCTAAATTCATACTGCAAAGGTACCTGCGTTTCCAGCAGTTGACCGTGGCGGACAAAGAAGTTTATTGTGGCACGCTGACACTTAAATACGAGAAGCGCACCGATGCGCTCGGGAACAGCAAGCAGTTCTTTAAGAATGACATCATGTGTTTGAGAGACGTAGGTGTCATTGCTGTATTTAACTAAAAATACAAAAATATCACTAAAAATGTAACTCATTAAGGCTTGGCGACACAGAGACGTCGACTCCACGCGATCGCTGCGCACCGAAAGGTCGGACACAGACAACACTCAACGCGTCGCGCAGCTGTGTGCTCAATCCTTTACTTACACCTGCACGTCTATCACGCGACGGCCGCGACATACTCTCGATTTTCCTCGCACTATACCTCTTGTTCTAAGTGTTCTAATAAGAGAGAGACGGATAGTGTGAGTAAAATCGAGAGCTCGCATGCCGTCGCGTGATATCCGTGCTGCCAGGCTTGCGGTCATATATGCCGCTCCCGCATTGGTTTACAAAGCCATTTCTAGACGCTGCTCCTGCCTTGCCACTGCTTGTATAGCCTGTAATAGACTTAGAGGCTATTGATCGCGACTGAATTGAGCAACCCGTATCTACTCGGTCGCTTTGCTACTACAGCTTTCATTCACAAGAGGAGACTTACAGGCTGATAATGGTGATGGCCTGGCGCCATGAGCGCCTTGTGTAGACACAAGGCGCTCATGGCGCCAGGCCTACTTCGCATAATACGAGTTATCGTGAACCGCCCCGGCAACTCTGATGTTGATCGTCTGGCCAGCGTATTAGCGTCCTTATACACTGAGTATTTTCCACTATACTTTTCCGGTAAATATGTATAGAAATCTATAATTTGGCATGGTTATACATATCAAAAACGCCAATAAAAAGGTAAAATTAAATGTTGAACAAATGTGTTTTTTGTTAGTTTCTACTTATAAAATAAATAACAACCCACTTACCTAAACTAAAAATATTTCAGCCGGACTACATTGCCCAGCCCTGTCACGTAAGTTCCTACCGATATAGGTACGTATACTATGACATAAATGTATGTGACATAGAGCGAACGGCACTTTAACCTGCTAGGATCAAACATCTACTTATAAACATAACATATATAGAGCATCTGCATTATTATTTTAAAGCTAGTTACAGCACAAGTAGGGCACCAGCTTCAACGCTTTCCACCATCCTCCTATTGTTATTCCCGGTAAGGCCCCTAACGGAGCCCGGGGTCCGCTTTGACACCTAATCCCAAGATTTGGCATAGGCACTAGTTTTACGAAAGCGACCTTCCAACCCAGAGGGAAAACTAGACCTTATTGGGATTAGACCGGTTAAGTTCCGAAAAACTCATTGGTACGAGCCGGGATTCGAACCCATGACCACCCCTTGACAGCCGCATGCCTGAACCACTAGTCTACCGCGGCTCTTTTTTGTCAACGCTTTCCATCCATACTTTAAAACCGCGTTTATTCCTCTAGCCATCTCCACCGCGTTCGTTAAAAAAATGTCTTACCTACCTCGTTGCACAATGTATATATTGACTTAACCCATTCGGTCTATTCGAGCACAATAAGCAACGCTACGTGTAGCAGCTGACCACCCAGTAGCGAAATACGCTCGTAGACTCAGGCTCGTAGAATAAGGCCTTGAATTGGGCGTTTCCAATTCCATATTGTAGGTACCTACGATTCCCACCGAACAGCCGACTGCGTTTTAAGAGTCCGCAGTAAGCTCGATTCTCCATACAAACGTAGTTACGCTCTCATTTTAAAACTACGTTTTGGATTGTAACGAAACTTTGCATGTTCAATGAAATGAGGTATATCTATGTCTGAAATTAGTTTACGTAGCTTCAGATACCATAGTAAAAAATATACAGCGAATTTAAGTTTTTCATACAAAACTAGTTTTTGCTGTATTTACTTTGTTTTATAAATTGGAACCATATAAACTAATTACAGACATAGATATACCTCATTTCATTGTACATGCAAAGTTTCGTCATAATCCAACACGTAGTTTTAAAATGAGAGCGTAACTACGTTTGTATGGGAAGGTGAAATTCGGCCGAGCTTACTGCGGCCTCTTAATAGAGTGCAGTAGGCAAAAGCCGGACGGAGCCGGTCACATGTGACGACAGCCGACCACAGCCGTCCACGTCCGCGAGGAGCCGACCGGCCGTAAGTCATTCAAATATGAAATGTAACGTCTATCAAATTCCGTTGGAGACTTGCAAAAAACGCGCAGGCGCGCTCCCGCGCGGCCCGGTCCGTGGGAATCGTACGAGTACATGCCGGCAAGCTCAAAATTAACAATTGAAAATCAATCTTGTGAATATGGAACATATATTTGACCTTGGTTTTTTTCATATGCTATTTTCATTTTTATATACAGTAGTAGCACAAATATAATTTACATCGGCAATCTTCGGCCACGCCGACAAGTGGCTGACAAGCAGATACCGAATGAAATCGAACGTATAACCATTTCAATAAAGACCTTGTTGCACTATACGTAAAGTACAATATGCAATGACAGGTGAAATCGTGCTTTCCCGCTCGTGGCGTCCAGACAAAATGGCGGGCTGCCGGCGTCGCGCACAAAATTTTGGCCAATGGGCGTTGAAGATTTTACTCGCGCAAACGCGCTGCCTTGTGATTGGTTAAAATGTTTTCAAAAATTGCTTTTTGCGCAGGTACATCATTGTAACTTATATTTGTGGTAATACTGTACTAGGGTGGCATCTCTGTTAAACCTGGGGTGACCTTCCATTGTGGCACACTGTATACTCGAGCTGGTGTCTCAGGGCAGTTACGGAGCGCCGCTGATCTGCGGGTCGGGCCGCGTGCAAGGAATGCTGATGGCGCCTGATGCGCAGTGGTCCAATTGTACGGGCTACAGCGTAATCACCCACATGCTGAACAATAGGAGGAACCGTCGCTTCTTCGAGTGCGTCAGTCCGTAAGTTACACAATAGTACATTATTGCAGAGGCCGGGAAAATAGGAATTACCGTCCAAGTAAATACCTTTTAAATCTATATACATACTTATACCGGGTGAGCAATCCAAATGGGTCAGTATGGCGGTTTTGGAAACCATAACAGATAGCGAAATCTTGGCTTAGGAACCATGACGTTGATTTTAGTAAAAAGAAAAACTGCATTCATATACTTACAAAAATACGTGTACTCGGCCCAGGAATCGAACCTGGACTTTTTGAAAAATTAAATTTCGTTATTTTCCTTTGAATATCGGTTATGTAGCTCTTAAATAGTAAATGTTACTATGAAACATGATATCTAAAACTAATAAAATGCATTGTTTTTAAACAACGAAGTTTTATTTTTCAATACTTCAGGGCCGCTGCCGGCCCTTTGACTTTGTATGGGGAAGTTTTAATATTTTTACCATTTTGAACATTTACTGAAATAAAATAATTATCATTTTGTTGTGTTTTTGTTCAATTACTTAAACAATATTAAAACTTCCCCATACAAAGTCAAAGGGCCGGCAGCGGCCCTGAAGTATTGAAAAATAAAACTTCGTGGTTTAAAAACAATGCATTTTATTAGTTTTAGATATCATGTTTCTTAGTAACATTTACTATTTAAGAGCTACATAACCGATATTCAAAGGAAAATAATGAAATTTAATTTTTCAAAAAGTCCAGGTTCGATTCCTGGGCCGAGTACACGTATTTTTGTAAGTATATGAATGCAGTTTTTCTTTTTACTAAAATCAACGTCATGGTTCCTAAGCCAAGATTTCGCTATCTGGTATGGTTTCCAAAACCGCCATACTGACCCATTTGGATTGCCCACCCTGTATATACTCGTATTCAGATAGGTAGATAGTAAGTCAGATCGCCATGATTGTCACAAATTGATAGTAACAAAAGAGTTAGGTATAAACACCCACACAGTTAACTGACCATCCTTTATTTATATAGAACCTTATTACAATGCACATAAAGCGCAGGGATGATCACTTAGCTGTGTAGTCGATAGTACCTACTCTGCTCTTCACTTTCAATGGACATTTCGTTCTCTGCTCCGGAAACATGACAGCGCAGCCTTAATAAAAAGAAAAAAATATGTTGTAATGTTTGAGAAACATAACTTTGTTAAATAACTGTGAATGGGGGTAAGTCCGGTTGCGGAATATAACCGGCCAGTTAATGTGCTTGTGCGTCCATTACAGCGATGGCTTACAGGTCAGTCAGTTATTCAACCCACGGGCCGAGGCGTCGCACTCTATTTGGCAATGCACCCGAATGAATCTTATTTCTTATTGCGTACTGCTGTAAATATTTAGTTTATGTATTATCCAAATCGAAGGTGCCAATGGGGCGTTGTACCGTGGATTTTGGCCCGGATACAGTAGATCCGAAAGGAAGGGATGTTTTTAGCAGGTTATGTTTTGTGTTTACGTGTGTTCCAATGAGGTGTCAATCGATTCGTAATTAGGCTCCGAGCGACATAGACTACCTTATGCGCGAGTGTGAAAAAAAGAAGTGTTTTTTCTATTAGGTTTCCGTAGTTGGTGTACAGGTTTTACAACTTTTGAGGTAACGTCGGATATTATTTTATGATGTACATTACAATTTCAGATTATTTGAGCCAGACATGCGTGTGAACTGGGCACAAATAAAGATCAGGAACGCCTTGTATTCTGACGAAGAAGAAGCCGTGATCAAGAGCATGTACGACGGCATCATCACTGACTTCTCGTCGTCTACTGAAGAAATCAGTTAAGCTAGCTCGGTAATAAGCAAGACCTAGGGGTGAAAAAATGAATATCCACCAGCAGGGCCGGATTTGGAGCTCTGCAGGCCCTGGGGCAACAAAGGAAGAGATCTATTACGGGGACAAGTTCGCCTTTATACCGACTTAAACTAGTTTGTCTGTATTTTTACCAGTGTCTTGTGTACCTACAATAAAGTATTTACATACAAAGGAGCGTAGAGAGAGAGGGCCCACCACAATAGAGATTTATCTCTTGCAGCAGCCCCGCCTGTCCTCCTCGAAATCCAGCCGCTCCACCAGTGATAATCTAGGTGTCAAACATACAGAGTGACATTTTAATCAGTGTCCAAATTCAAGTATAAGATTCTTCAGCAAAACTATAAAATACGCTTTTTTTGTTTCGTATCATTCAGTACAAAAAAAAATAGTAATTGCTGCTAAAGTTATCCCAAAGAAACCTTACCGCGCGGGCACCTCAGCGAGTAGTAAGGTTTACCTCGGCCCCACCCCGCTCCGCGCGGTACTTAATGCCCAGTAACCACGCAGTACGGATAATTTTTATGGGATAGACAATGTATAATTTTAAAAATACCTACGAGTTTTTTTTTCAAAATGTAGTCTATTAGTGTTACCAAATGCCTACAAAAAATTTGGACACTGATTAAAATGTCACCCTGTATAATGAAAACACAGCTTCGCACGTCACTGGTGGATATTCAACCGTAGAGTATAATCTAGGGCTCGGAAAAAAAGACAAACGCCGAGGTCAAACCTATAAAATACAACAACTTGACTTTGACAAGCGGAGGTACCTTGCGGGGTATTCCTATACTTCCATCATCTTGTTCCCATATCGATACACCAGAGCGGCTACCGCAAAACGGAAAAACTTCGTTTGTTCGTGTATCTTTCTCTCTATCGCACTTCCTCATCCGAGCGACAGAGAGGGTTATACACGAACGTAGGAAACTGGCGCTTCGCGGTAGCCGCGAGTCTTCTATCCGTGAGAGCTAAACTGGAAAATATGGATATTATATGGTGTTCAGATCTTTCTTAACTGGGTTTTGTACAGATATTATCAATTGAACTATGTATTTAACTTAATGCAGTAGGTTTCGGTGTAGCGAATTCTCGGCAGAAAAACTGTAATGAACTTATACTGGAATAAATACTTTGTTATACAAAAGTTCTGTTTATCTACCTAACTATCTAGGTTAATTGGTGAAGCATTGTTGTCCTCTCCCGGTAATACCGTTAACTTCTCTTTAGATGGAAATGCTGTTGTTTTATTTATATACGCTGTGATGCTGTTGGTACAGTCAACTACAAATCGAGTGAAAAAAAATACATATTTACTGTAGTAGACTGTACAAGTCGTACAATATTAACTTCACCTTACCTTAATTACTTAAACACCGATGATTATAGTTTAATAAAAGAGTCAAAATATGTCCGTAAACAAAATAAGTTTATTTTAAGAATTTTGGGATCGCGATGACATTAATAACATTCTAGTAATATATGTAGTGTATAATTATAACAGATATTTATGCAATGTCACAATAACACAACTAATTAGGCCACAAGATTACAATAATATAAAACTTTGTGGCAAATTCACAGCCTACAAGGACAAATATGCGTAATGTAACGGGTAAGATCGCACACGGGGTAAGTCCGTCAGTTTGACTTTAGAAAGGTTTTCCATTATTCAGGGCACTCGCTCGATTCATGCATATGACCGCGTTAAGCTCGCATCGATCTTACCCCAACTAACCTAAGGAGCGTTCGGTTACAGTAAGAATATCAAAAAGAAAATTGTGTTATGACGTTATTCGAAAAGGATTGAAATTTGTTGAGTGTTTTGGCTGTTGTTCTTTCAAACCTTAGCGTTAAGGTGGCCTGTCTGCCTGATAACTAATTCATATCTCACACGTGGGTATTGTAATATTTCAGATTTCTGGATTGCACGCTCATGTTTTAGGGTGGTTGGTATTCCGGTTGTCCAAGATGTTTGTAAAATGTGTATTTGCGTCTCACATTTAGCTTAAAGAGTGAGTGAGACGCAAATGCACAAACCAATACCACCATTAGTGATCAGTTGCCGAACGTTAAAGATCACTTTCCATATTTTAGGTTTTTTTTGCACCGAAAACAAATCTAACTCAGGTAACCGACAGCCCTTAGGGAAACGTCTCAGGCAACAACGAGGACATTATTGTCTCATTCTCAACTCTCAACATCGAAACGGCAATACATCAAGAAAACCAGACTATTATAGACATCGAAGCATAATCGCGAGTATAAAGTCGACACATGTCAAAATTGCCCTCATCATCAAAATAATCAAAATCGATTTTTCGAGACGGTTAATAATTGGTTTTTTGTTTTTGACAGCTGATCTAAATGACTGAGCAGTAGTTGGTTATCGGGCGTATCCATAGCAACGGGGCGCTGCATGCTATCTGAACATGCGTACTAGTGAACATGCTCGAATGGGTTCTTCTTTCGTGCTGATTATAAATAAGCCCCGTCTAGCATAAATCAACTCATCAAAATCATGGATCTAATTATTGTTCCGACTTTTACAACACATACTGATATGACGTTTACCTCATACGGACCCAGGGATTTGGGCAATTTTCACATGTATCGACACAATAATTATATATCCTATGTTTCAGATTTGCGCCATTTAATAAATTACATAAACACTAAATCTAACGTTTAGACACCTAATACACCAGGTGAATGTATAAAATAAGAAATAAATTAATACTTATCATCTAATTTGTGAATCATGAAAAGACACCAATATAGGAAGAAAGAGACAGCTAGATAAACTGTGTTGGTAATATAAACGTGAGGAAAACGGTAGACTGGTGAATCAACTTTTTCTGTCACTTTTTACCTCCTAGGTGACTTTAAAACATGGATTTTGCCGGTTAAATTGCGGGTTTATTGATATTTTAGACACCTCAAATGGAAGCCATCTTCGAAGCTTGGTAGATGTTGTTGTAACAATTTATCTAAGAAACTCGGTCCTATTGTCTCTTGGCTAACAGGACAGATTAACAACAATAAATAGTTGATTGACCCACATATCTAAATAAGTAAGCATCTAACAGCCAAATATAACCAGTTGAGCTAAGATTTATTTATACACGCTTTAGGGCCGATTTTTCAATTCCTAGATAAAACTATCCGTCAGATAAATGTTAGCTCTGTCCTTTTCTTTCATATGACTTAAGAGAAAAAGATGGTGATAATTTTAACTGACGGATAACTTTATCTAGAGATTGAAAAATCAGCCCGTACAATTACAATTAACTGATAGGTAACAAAATCACAATATACAATGTAAACGAACCTTGCAAGTCGATTCTCGTCATTCGGTGGTCGAAGGAAATTCATTAAGTTCGCCCATAGACACAAGAATTGTAAGAACTGTGTACAAATTTTATAATATTTCGTGTCGTGTTTGACAGGTGAAATATATCTTGCACAATTTGGGCCATTTACAGGATAGGTTGCGGACTTACACATCTTGTCACTTATTGCGTGATACGGCCGACCTTGATACGGGGCCGGGAGTGATATAACCTCGTCATAACATGGCTGTTACAGTTACATCGGCCGGTTAGTTAAACTGTTAAATATGTCCGACAGGGTATTTGACAACAGTGAAAATAATTTGTTTTTTCATTAGCAACAGATAAACATTACGTAAATACTCGGATACTATGAATCTTTCGTTTAAGTTCGCCATTTTAAGTTTTATCAAATTCATAAACACTAACAATAAGAGCGTTGTTTGATTGTGACGTCACAAGCAAGCAATCCCTACAAATTCATCAGATTTGACTTTGGTCAAATACCGTATTGGTATGACAGGGTACTACTGCTATGGCGAGTATCCACCAGAGACGTGCGAAGCTGTGTTTTCATCTATACAACACCTAGCTGGCAAGCAGGCGAGGTCCCAAATATATGAAAACATATCTTCAAATTTTCACACTTCCTGGTGGATATTCAACCTTAAGCCAACCTTAAACCAAAAAAGCTTCGGTAGCCCAGTGGTTTAGGCATGCGGCTGTCAAACGGCGGTCGTGGGTTCGAATCCCGGCTGTACCAATGAGTTTTTCGGAACTTATGTACGGAATATGATTTCATATTTACCGTTAGCTTTTCGGTGAAGGAAAAACATCGTGAGGAAACCTGCATACATCTGCGAAGAAATTCAAAGGTGTATGTGAAGCCCCCAATCCGCACTGGGCCAGCGTGGGGACTACTGCCCGTTCCATCTCCATACATGAGAGGAGGCCTGTGCCCAACAGTGGGACGTATATAGGCTGATGATGTGATTCAACCTTAATCTTAGAACCACAACCCATCATAGACGACCATCTTAGAACCACAACCCATCATAGATGACCATCTTAGAACCAAAACCCATCATAGATGACCATCTTAGAACCACAACCCATCATAGATGACCATCTTAGAACCACAACCCATCATAGATGACCATCTTAGAACCAAAACCCATCATAGATGACCATCTTAGAACCACAACCCATCATAGATGACCATCTTAGAACCACAACCCATCATAGATGAGCTCGCACATGATTCGTTAAAGTACTAGATTGTCAAAGCGAATTCCAAAATGTACTTCCCTAACTGCGCCTCAGCGTTAACCTATCCAAAACACGGCACAAAATATTCTTCCTCTTGGGCATATTTTTTCGTCTGTTGTAGATACGTATGTAGGTCCGATGACAAAACAATAATTACCACATTAAAAAAAGATCTCGTACATTTTTTTTCATAAAATGGCAACTGAAATGGAGCTTCTCATGATTACTGCATTTATCTGACTTTGGCTGTTATACATATCTTAAAGTCAATGTAATAAAATAATTTTACGATTTTTCACTACTATATAGCGCCCTCTATTGGCTTATTATAAAATTCTTCAGGCAATCAGCCGTATGGTCCGCACCATGAAAGTTGAGGTTAGAAACAATATTACTATCATCAACTCAAAATTAACAAGTCACCGGAGGTGGCATTCTGAGTAGTTAGCAATGAAACTACTGAGATTCTTTTCCACCAACCAAAAACTTGGTACATATTTTCAAATACCCGGATATTACAAAAGCAGTTATAGCGTTCGCCTCAACTTTCGTTGCAAGAACTATACTATCCAGCGAAAAAACCTTACCCTCCGAAGACTTAGCAAGATTACAGGTAAATAAACTTCAAGATGCTGGTGTATTTGGGTCAATCAACTTTTTTCTGTCCATGCATACGTCTCTCGGAGTCTCGGGTCACTTTTGAAATGTGAGATTTTGCGGGTTAATATCCTCCAAATGTTGGATTTTTTCGTCATCTTCGCCCCCTATTTTTAAGAGCCATCTTCTAAGCTTGTTAGATTTTCATGACGTAACATTTTTTCCAAGAAAGTCTGTGATATTGTCTCTTGGCTAACGGGACATAATAACAACAAGAAATAGTTGTTTGACCCATTTACGTATGCGTATTTTTTTCCCTGGTCACGCGTTAAATGTGAAGAAACCATCAGTATTTAAAATTATCATGTGAATTTCACGAGTAATTTTTTTTCGCTCGACATTTATACATTACATCTACAACAGTAGGAAGTGAGTAGATTGCTAGAAACTGTTGGGGTATAATTACTGTACAGTCACACTAAAGGTAGTTTTGAGTCATTTTATAGTAATACTATGTATGCTTGGACTATATTTGAATTCTTAATATAGTTACTATTCCGTTTGCCAACCATACAAAAGTAGGCATAAAGCCAAGAATGCACTAGGGTGCAAATGTCCCTCTACACATGTGGCCAGCGACACCGGACTTCGCTCGGCGAATTGCCAAGCGTGTAAAGCGAACTCGCGCGATTTCGTCTGACCATGCCTGTTACTTGCCGGTTCGGCTAACTTCGGATATACACTCAATCGCACTAGGAACGAAAGAGCACGTGCTATACGGCGAGCGGGATGTCGTGATTCGAAATTTCTAGATGCCAAACATCGGTTTTATACGACAGAGGACAGGATATGCAAGTACCATTATTTATTCTGTGGTTTGACGTCGCTGGCGACACGAGACGTGGGACATTTGTCCCCTATGATACCCCGGCTCAGTATATATGCGCTCCATTACCTTTTCACTTTACCTTATCATTTGAGACCTACAGATTTCGCTCAATAAGTTATAGCGATATGGTACTAACACATTTTACATGTGTACCTATTTTCTAGTATGAGAACCGATATCTAATAATTTCATTAAGGTTTGATTAGAGATGATATTAAGGTGAAAAGTTAGGACGCATTCAGTACGTGTGCGTATTCTACATACAGTGGGGAATGTTACAAAAATACAATTACTGATTTATATGTATACTTAAATTCACATGGTTAGTCACCGTTTATATTATGTTGCAACGAACATTTGCTAAATCTCTTATAGACAAGGTCTTACACAATGACGAACCAGAATATTTATAGATCCTCCGAATCCTCAAATCAATACAGGCGTTGCAACGAGATTCTGATTATTCTGGACTCGCAAGTGTCTATACTACGGTGCTTTTTTTCAGCTCCGCGAACGCGTTAGAAAGTTACTAAAACATGTGACGTCTTTTAGAGGACATAAATTAGCAAGTGTCCCGATAATCAAACTAGGCCAAAAACGATATCGTACATAATTCGGCTGTTTAAAAATATACTGGATTCAACTTGCAGTACCCAAATTGTACCGACAGAGAGAATGACGGTTAATAAATATGGCGTCAGTAACTGTCATCTCATTAAGAACTGTCAAACTATTCTTAAAATCTGATTGAATGAGTCTGATCTCTGAATCTGATTTGAGGAGATACACCATCTCGCTCTAATCAGTGAGTGTGAGTGCAGTTAGTGCAATGCATTTAGTCAGGTCTAAAGGCCGGTTTAAAAGAAATGATCAGTGACACTTATTATCTCGTGCTGTTACGTTCGAAGTATCGTTCAGTCTCCTCAAGAAATAAGTACTTATACCATACCCGAATGTAACATTTATCAACCCATAGTCAGCAAATGCTCAACAGACGGACTATAATAAATAATTAGTTTTATTGTTATTTAACGTTAAGTTTTTAATGCTTAATTTAAGTTAAAGATGCCATTAATAATGTAAATAAACTCTACACAATAATTATAAACAAATAATGTTACAGGTTTAGTGAAAACCTTTTCATATGTCAATTTTAATCTTATATATACATACGTCATAAAAAAACTCTATACATTATAAACGGTGCTCTGTAAATTTAAATATAATAATATTAATGCTAAAAAATACATTCTCGCTACTGTTCACAAGAAATAAACACAAGCGAGTGAGTTCAGAAGTGGGATTGAAATTCTAATACAGAGGGCCTTCGAATGTATTGACTACGGAGGTTAGAGCGTGTCAGAATGTTCGGCGAGGCAGGCCGCGTCACAGTCTTGGCCTCATATTATAACAAACAATATTAGGATTATAACTAATAGACCGAGCAGTATGCCGATTGCCAGCCATTGGCGTCGATCTGAAAAAAAAGGTTTTTATATTATTCTACGAACTTGCCATCATGAAGTCTACAGTCGAAATTCCTACAGACAGCACTCCGAAAGACAAGTTTATTAAACTAAACATAAAATTCCTACAAGTGATTGTTCTAGGGTCAGAACAAAACTTGCTAAATCTTAAGCATTTCATGATTCCCACTCAGTTATATGACAAAATGTCACATTTCTTAGGAAATTGTATTCATTACAAAATATTATTTTCGAATTGGTGTTTTCCTTTAATGCGTGGTAATTTTGATATGCGAAATAATGCAACGTAGGTACCCAGAGTTTCATATGGTTAGTTTCTATAGATTCTCAGTTTTTCTCCATTATCATTGTTTTTATATCTGACCGAAAAATCAGTAGAATCGCTTACCATTATTCATGTGTAGCACTTTCGCCACCTTCTTTATAGTGGAGTCTAGCTTGGAGTCGGCGTTCTCGAGCTCCGTGTTTAGGTCGTCCAGCATACTGGAAAGTATCGGTGATCATGTTAACAATAATTCCAACATATGTGGGTGAGGGGAAGGGTACTAAACCCTGATTTTTAATTCCGCGGAATTCTGACGTTTAATGGTCTTGCCTTGCAAAAAAAAACTCTGACTTGTGGTGAGAAAAGGAAAGAAAAAAAATCAAGGGTCAGTCCTTGTATCATAATTTTCAATTATAACCTTTTTTTTATTTAACAAAACATAAACATTTTAATTTTTGATGGCGTCATTTAAGTAAAATAAATTATAGAATATTTTTGCGAGGTAAAAGAAATTTAAGGCGGTTCATAATTATGGTTTTTGCACTAAATTGTTCTACATATTTTACAATTATTTTTATGGAATGGCTAAGTTCCAGTGAAATAATTCTGCTATAACCGAGTCTTACGTTAAGTAAAACGTTATCTGTCAACTGAACGGACGTTTGCTCCCAAACTGGCTCGAACTGTCGTTATGTCATTCGACTTCCAACTTGATCGTTTGAATGTGCTTGCTTTTCTTGTTTCCTGTTATTTTTGTTTCTGTTGATCCTAGTTCGTTGAGTTTTTGTTTTTTGTTACGTTTTTTGAGTTTTTATTGCCTGTTTTGATACTTTCTGTGTTATTCTAACAAACCATATGGATCCACAACCAAGCTCTTCGCAGGAGCAGGAATCCGATTTCCTGTCTCCTAAAAAAAAAAACCACGTGCAGATTTTTCTCGTAACGAAAAGAACATCATTGTAAATGTGCATAAAGGTATTGTGCAAACTTGGCCAAAATCCGAAGACTGGAGTTCAACAGAGTGTGCCAAAATAACTACTGAACTGACAGGAGTATCGCTATCCAGTGTTTACAAAAGTTCGTTTCTCAATCACACACAGGTAGAGATCAAATTACTCGGCTAAAAAAATAATCTACTAGTATTGCGTTAGTAAAAATGTTGCCGACTCCTGAAACGTCAAATTTTGACAGCCGTCAGAATTCCGCGGAATTAAAAATCGGGGTTTAGGTCACAATACTGAGTGTATTCGGAGTCATGATCCGGAATGACCAAATGAGATGGTCATACTGAACAACATTTCCCATGAGACCAAGAGAAACTACTACATCGGATAAAAACAGCTATTCAATAAATAACTCTCAATGTCTCTCATTTTCGGCTAGAGACAAAAACTCACCCGGCCTCATCGAGTTCTATCCCGAACTGAAAGGGCACCGTCGCGAGTGCTGATCACCTAATCCTTCGGTCACTTTGGTCACCTAGTCATTATATTCCACTATCACACTATGCTTCAGCATGATGCCGTTGACGAATGGGTGAGGACCAAATTCTTGGACAGAAATTAGCCAGGTTAATTGGTAGTAGATAAAAAGTTCCAAACCATAGAATTGCATGGATATTTTTTGTGTCACAACGGAACTTTTTAACTACTACCGATTAACTTAAGTCAAATGTTTTATTCCGTAGACTAAAATGACAACCACAAATGTCAAACGTAGAAATAATGTGACCAGCTATATACAAACAGTGCTGATATTTGATATTGGTTTGTGAATAACCGATAAAATCTTGAATTAATTTTAGATTCAAAATAAACAACAAATAAATTTTACTCACTACTAATGTACTCAAACATTTAAAATGACATTGACGTATCGCTGACCTGACGCGATACCATTTTGGTTTACGTATTTGGCATTCGATATTTTACTCGTATAGTGATCGGATGTTTTCAGTGCGTGTTCTCTCGTTTTTAGCACGTCACGGATTTTCCAATAATTGTGTTATAGAAACAGAAGCTTCATCAACAAATATAAGTACCTCCCAATCGTTTATTTTCGGTTTGTACCGGTTGTAGCACATCACTATTTATAAGACGTAAAAAACTAGCAATACATGAAATGTCATTTTAGTGTACGGAATAAAACATAGACTATAGGCTAACTGTGCCAAGAATGTGGTCCTCACCCGAATCTGTTCGCCATAAAGACGAACTTTACTTACCCTAATCAAGAACCTAAATGGTCGCGCATGGCATAGTTCCAGAAGAATTTCCTCTCACGGACGCTCCGGTTGTGGAATGGACTCCCTGCTGCTTTCCCGAGGGACTACAGTTTGGGGATCTTCCGTAAAGTATTGTACAGATTTTGAAAGAGTCGGCAAGGCAGTCCCCTGTATTTGCAAGATTAGGCAACCGCTAATCATCAGGCCGATAGTTTTCCACCGACGTGGTATAGTTAGTTATATACTGGGTTCTTTTCCGCAAGTCGGCATCCAGTGTGCCTATTTTGCGTGAAATGGTGGGGTAGCGCTACTCTAACCACCCCAGCTCCTCTAGAAAGTTGGTGAGGGCCTTCGTGTTTCTGACTGCGTCCCGTAATGTGTCTGGAGACCCTAGGTGACTTTTTCTGTATACTTTTACCTGCTTCCTGTCCAGTAGAGGTGTCTGTTAGCTACGGCACATCTTTTCGTCCAATATTCCGCAGTGTCTCAAGACGAGTCTTTGACCAGTGTGTGTTGCCAGTGATGACATATGGCACTGAAACGTGGTCGCTTACTATGGGCCTCATAAGAAAGCTCAGTCACCCAAAGGGCTATGGAGAGGGCTATGTTGGGAGTTTCTCTGCGTGATCGCATCAGGAATGAGGCTGTCCGCAGCAGAACCAAGGTAACCGATATAGCCCTCCGGATTCGTAAACTTAAGTGGCACTGGGCGGGGCACATAGCACGTAGAACCGATGGCCGTTCGGGCGGAAAGGTTTTCGAGTGGCGACCACGTACCTGAAGGCGCGGCGTGGGTAGGCCCCCCACAAGGTGGACTGATGACCTGGTAAAGGTTGCTGGAGTCCGCTGGATGCGGGTGGCGCAGGACCGGTCACTTTGGCACTCTTTGGGGGAGGCATATGTCCAGCAGTGGACGTCTTTCGGCTGATACGATTATGATGATGAGAGGTCTCTATTCAGGGTGTTGTGTTATTATTCCTAGTATCTACCGACGTGGTGTAAACTTACCCGGCCTGTTCATCCAGTTCAATCCCGATCTGCTTGGACACCGTCTTGAGGTTCCCGACGGAGTTGCTGATGACCTGCAGGTGGTCGTTCTGGTTCACCAGCATTTTGTCCTGCATCGACAATATGTCGTTGTCGTACGCGTCGAACCTATTCGGGCTGGGGACAGAGATCAAATAGTGAGTGGTATTGATTATTAGAGAAAAGAAAATTAAATGCTGTTTGTATTTAGATATTAATCTAGGGTTCGTATTAGTTTGGAGAAGGTTTAAACAACTACCTAAGTATCTAGTTTCTCTAATATATTCTATAAAATCATCTATGTCCAAAGTTTACTTTAGAGGAAAATATCATTCGGAATTTTGAAATTTTCGAATAAGGGTGCTGTCAGACAAATGACTTCGGAATTTTTGCGTGTTCCCCTTGTGATCTAGCTGGCAAGTGTGTACTTGGAATATAAGAGTAAAATCATCAGTAACTTCTCATTACATGTCGGTCTGAGGCTCTAGTATAAGTTTTACCGAAACAAAACTTTACGATCGCGTTTGCGTTTTACCCTCAATTTGTATTGGTGTGACAGCTAAATGCGAACGCGGTCGTAACGTTTTGTTTCGGTAAAACTTATACTAGAACCCCTGGTTGGCCCGTTTCGAGTACTTGGGCGTGGACGTCCAAGTGTTGCCGAAGTTCATGGGGCTCGCTCGTGCCGTCGTTGTCGCTGTTCCTGTTGAGGCACAGTTTGCCTGACATTGCCTTTCGTGATAAGCTTACCTGTCGGCCTGGCTGGCCAGTTTCGAGTACTTGGACGTGTACGTCCAGGTGTTGCCGAAGTGCATGAGGCTCTCCTCGCCGAGCAGCGGCTCGCTCGTGCTGTTGTTGTCGCGGTTCCTGTTCAGGCTCATCTTGACCTTCATTACCTATCGTGATAAGCTGTGTCGGTCTGGCTGGCCAGTTTCAAGCACTTAGACGTGGACGTTCAGGTGTTGCCGTAATGCATGAGGCTCTCCTCGCCGAGCTGCGGCTCGTTCATACCGTCGTTGTCGCGGTTCCTGTTCAGGCTCATTTTTTTTTCATTACCTGTCGGTCTGGCTGACCAGTTTCGAGTACCTGGAGTACTTGGGTCTGGAAGTCCAGGTGTTGCCGATATGTATGAGGCTCTCCTCGCCGAGCCTCGGCTCGTTTATACCGTCGTTGTCGCGGTTCCTTTTCAGGCTCATCTTGTTTTTCATTACCTGTCGTGACAAGCTTACCTGTCGGTCTGGCTGGCCAGTTTCGAGTACTTGGAGTACTTGGGCGTGGAAGTCCAGGTGTTGCCGAAATGCATCAGGCTCTCCTCGCCGGGCAGCGGCTCGTTCATAAAGTCGTTGTCGCGGTTCCTTTTCAGGCTCATGTTGTTTTTATTACCTGTCGTGATAAGCTTACCTGTCGGTCTGGCTGGCCAGTTTCGAGTACTTGGAGTACTTGGGCGTGGACGTCCAGGTGTTGCCGAAGTGCATGGGGCTCTCCTCGCCGAGCAGCGGCTCGCTCGTGCCGTCGTTGTCGCGGTCCCTGTTGAGGCTCATCTTGCCTTTCATTACCTGTTGTAACGTACGTTATCTTTAAAGTGAAATGTTTTTGGGTACGTTTTTACAGTGAAAAGCAAAAGCATATTACGCGAGCAAATTGTCATGAAATTGGGATCTTGAACTTTGTTTTATTTGAAACCGCTGTTAATACCAAGTTTGTACAGTGATGAAAATCGTGAATTTGCCAAACACGAGTAAATCACTGATCAACAGAAAACAATTGATAATGTGAATGTTTTATTTTATTACCGTTGCAACTACCGTTATTCCGCAAAAGAATGGTAGATTCAATCAATTACTTAAGTAATGTTTTGAGGGCTTACCTTCACCTCCTGCTTAGTCGCTTCGATAAATGTCCGTCTGTCGCAGATCTCCTTGTTATCGATCTTGAACTTGGATGAATTCTTCTCGACAATGCGTGAGTATAGAGTTAAGGAATTTTGTTACCTATGAGATCTGTTAGTCAAGTGTACAAAGGTTGAATACAACTGACTCATATATTTTTCCTGTGCCCTACAGTCAAGTGCAAAAACAGGTATCGACTTAATCCAATGACATGAGTGATGGGACATATTTATTAGTAAGTTGTATGCACCCACATTTTAACACTTGACGGTACATATTTATGAGGAGATTAAAACGATACCTATTTTTGCACTCGACTGTACATAACTTTTTGCTGCGATACAAACTTGATACAGGTGATCTATGGCTAGTGTCGCCGAAAAAAGTCGCCGAGTGACCGCTCTTATTCTTGTATTTATTGGCATTTGTCTTGAAGCTCTGATGTACTCGTACACATAATTTTTAGACAGGCATGTCACAGCGGAATGAGATATCGATCATATCGGAGCAGCCCAACTGGTGCAGTATATCCTATTTACAGAATACCGCAAATATAATGACATCATTTGCTCTGTAAGTATGTGGTGTTGTTTCCCTGGTGGTAAGGTCGCCTGAGCTACCGGAGGTGCACTCTGTTGAGATAGAGGGACAACACTGTGAATCCTCAAATCAATAAAGGGTCGGCAACGCGCTTGTGATTGTTCTGGCGTCGAAAGCGTCCACAGGGTACGGCGTCTGCTTAGCGCCAAGCAGGCCTGTTTGCCATCGTGGTAGCTAAATATATTCAGTTTTACTTTATCGAGTATCATGAGTACGAAGCTTCAAAATACGAAAGAAATTCAAAATGAAACCAAACTGCGACACAAAAATGTCAAAATACGTTCAGCTGTCTAAAAAAATACGCGTAAATATACAATTATGTATGCCTCCACTGCAAGGCACAAAAAAATTTAGGAAACATGATCGATCTACTTTGGCATAGTTTTCTTCAAGAGCTGATCAAGGTGGTTCCATTTCCATACAAAACGTTATTTGACGTTCACAGGCTAACGGCGTGATTTTGCAAGTAACTTATGTAACTAACATTCATAAATTGGCTTTCCATTTGCGCGAAATTCCCCCTTTCCTTGAATAAACTTGTACAAACTAGAATAATTTGATATTAGTTTGTGACGTCATACTTTGGGAAAACCATTTTTCTCATTTAATTCTAGTTTATACAAGTTTATTCAGGGAAAGGGGGACTGTCGCGCAAATGGAAAGCCAATTCAAGTAAAAAATCACGCCGTTAGCCTGTGAATGTCAAATAACGTTTTGTATGGAAATCGAACCACCTTAAGAATGAATATCCAAGAGAGATGTAGAAGACGTGTTTTGACATAATTCACACCTCGCCTGCTTGACAGTCAGTTAGTGCATTAAGGTGCTTAATAGATTAGATGGAGATCATCTATAAGTTATTCGCTATTGCATCTTGCTAGTGCTCGACAAACATAATTTCGCAAAGTAAAAATGGCGATGAGTAAAGTATCAAAAAAACACTTCGCAGTAACAGCATAACTAAAATTGAAAGATACAAAAGAAATGCTTCTTTACCATGTGAGATTCAAATGCATGATAACTAAATATACATACAATCGATTAATACAAAAAAACTTTAAAAACAAAAATGCCAACAGATTCAATTACAAAAAACGTGAATGGAAAAATGGCTTAGGCCCGGAATTTTTGGATATGCAGATGAAAGCACGTCACGGATAGTTATTTTGCCGATACGCGGACCTGCACGTCTATCTCTCGATTTTTCGTACTCTTGATTTTTCTCGCACTATACCTAAGTGTTCTAATAAGAGAGAGACGGATAGTGCGAGAAAAAGAGCATCAAGAGAGCTCGCGGGCTGTCTCATGATAGCGGTGCAGTTCTAATGAAATCCAATCCCTCAGGGTAGCTATGGCGGATCGGACGAACTTGGCCCTGGAATCGGTGACCGATTGGAGCAAATACAATTAGGTTGGTTTCGATACTTCCAAAACCCAGGCGCGTTTTCACCGCAAAACGGGGCGGGGCCAGTTCACCTTGGCCCCTGTTTTGCAAAATGTATCCTAGTAAAACAGACCACCTTACAACTCCTAGGTATAAGTTGAATCCAAACTTGAACTTCGGGTCCACAATAGAATCCAAGACTAATAGGTGCAGCCAGTAAAATTGGTGTCCTATTTAAGGTACAGCGGTTTTCACAACCAAACAGCTTCTCACCCAGTATCAGGCTCAGGTTCACTCGTGAATGGAATATTGCTGCCACCTATGGGACCTTTCCGCCAGGCAATAGCCCAGACGACTACCCAGGGCGCCGGACGGGGCACCGGCGCCCCTGTACGTCCTCGTCATCGAGTAAGGGGGCACCCTAGAAATCTTGCCCAGGGCGCTGGTAGTGCTAAAACCGGCACTGCCACCAAGTATCAGTTAGGGGTCTTGGATTCAGATGAGCGCCGAGCTCTCAGACTCTTTGGTAACGACTTTTGAGTCCTTAAGTCAAAACTAGCCAGTAGCCTGCCTATCGCTGTTTTATCGGATACATTTTGGAGAGTGTGCGAAGGAAATTCACAACTTAATTCCACCTTCCCTGTTCCATCACCGAACGGCCAGGCGTGGGGAGTGAATGCATCCTTATGTTGGCAGCTTGCCACTTATTCGCACGAAGATTTGCCTCGTCATTCTTAATGCCAACTGCTAGGGAATGGAATTCGGCCCCTTCACCTGTATTTCCTGAGAACTACGATCCAGCTAGGTGCCTTCAACAGAGTAAATACGCTATTACTGAACCAGTGAGCTTATATATAAAAAAAATGGAATGGTCTTCCAACATTTTCCTTCGCAAATCGAAATTCAACAATAGTAAAAAAAAACAGTTTGGTGGTGTAGTTGTGACAGACGACAGACATTGCGCCATAGGGGTCCCTTTTGTCTCATTTTCCTAGGACAACAATAACAACAAAAAAAAGTATGTAAAAAAAAGCCGAACGCAGCTTACTGTACCTATATGATCTTGATCACAAGACTGCGCGCGAGCTTCTAATTCTAAGTGTTCTTATAAGAAAGAGATGGACGACAGTCTGTCTCGCCGCGAGAAAGCACGTGCGCCGTCTTGCGATAGCCGTGCAGGACACACAGTTAGAAATATGTGGGATCCTCCCGATCTCTATCCATAGAAAGAGAATAACGTGTATAATTAATATACCTATATGGTCAATTCAAAAAGGATATTAATCGTATCTTCAAGATCCTCCAAGTCCCATTCGATGCTTCGCAGCGCGTTCCGCAGCTCTGTGGAGGTCCATTCAGCCTCGGGACTGTTGGGGGCTACGGGGGCCTTCGAGATCTCCTGCCAGCGCAGGTAGAGGCCTCGTGTCTTATTTAGTGCCTTAAACACCTCACTGTGAACAGAGAAACACATTCTCATGACCTATGTTTGGCATTTAATCCGTACACGGAGATGTAAAACTATAGAAAATTTGAATGTTATGAAATCTATTTTATTTTATTTTAAGTTAATATCTCTTCAAGTTGACGAGTAGGTACATCTCTACGTGTCCACTTATTCCCGACATAGGGCTGTCTATATATTAAGACATTTCAAAATAGGGAGGGGGGGGGGGTCTGACCATGAGATGACGGTAGTCATTTTATTAGGTGGGGAAGGTCTATTCAAGGAATTAACAGGATGTTGATAGGGGGGGGGTCAAACAGCTACACAAAACGATGACGTAATATATGGACATGTACCATGTACAGAAATATTTGTGTACTTAAGATTATCGAACTGCATTAAGGACGAAGTAGAAAATTCCAATTCCATGACGAAAAAAACTTTAATTTATATTTTAATGTCTTGTAATGTTGTTAATATGAGCAGGACATTATACAATACAATACAATACAAATATCCTTTATTGCTCACCAGACATAGTAGACAGTAGAAAAATAGTGCTAAATTAAACATAAACAATGGTAGACAACAGGAGATCTTATCGCTGAAAAGCGATCTCTTCCAGACACCCTTCGGGTGGTGGAGACGATGTAAGATAAGATAATAGAGTTATAAAATCATTTTAGAAAAAAAAATCTGTGGTCTCTCCTTATTTGTGTCACGTGATGTCTCTAAATGTTAAAAACTTTTTTCTTACTTCGTCTCATGTAACTATTACGACTATAGTCTAGTTAGTTAGTGTCCCAGCACACAGTACTGGGTTCAGGTCACAAATATTTAGGTTATGAGCATGAGTATTAGCTACAGTCGTGGATGTTTTTTTTATGTACTTAGGTATGCATAAAGCCTTATGGAGCTTACTGTCGGATTAGATTGATTTGTGAAATAATTTCTAGTAATCAAACTAGCTCGCAAAGTGAACAAAGTTCTAGGCTTCAGCTTGGCCCAAAAATTGTTTGTCTGTCCCGCTGTGCGGCTGTTATCCTCTACAGGTCGCATTTCTCAAAAATTCTCGTGAAATTTTGTGAGCAGGTTCGTTAATTGTATAGCTTTTTTTTGTCAAGTCACTATTTCGAAAATATTTAATATTAATTAGTTATATAATTATAGTACCGAAAGTGCAAACAGTAATGCCTGCAGAGCAGTGTCTACCAAATAGTCTGATTATTCCACCACACTCTTATCAAGTGGCTAAGAAACCAAATATTTTATCTTGGTAGTGTCATACAATCAATGCACAGCCATAAGGGTGCCTCTCCACCAGAGATGTGCTATCCTAAATGTAGCTCCAGCTACAGCTATGTTTCTAATGTATGAAAACTTAGCATAGCATGGCATAGCACATCTCATCTCTGGTGGAAAGGCACCCTAAGACCACAGTACTGGCAGCATATGTACATGAGTGAAAGAAGAATGTGTTACGTTTGACATAAACATGATCATGGGAGCTGGGGTTGAAGTATTAATTAAAATTAATTTGATATGCAGTGGCTAAACCTGAAAATAATATGTGGTAATGCGACAAGTGTGATTGACACCTTTGCACCAGGTACGACTTATTTGACTAGGCTTAGGCAAGGTTGGTTATAATTGCATAATTGTCATACATGAACAAACTGACACTGACTTTTGACAACTAAAATAGAATCCTGAGTGTGGTGAGACTTAATACTACTATTCTTTACTTAGGTAAAGGTCTTTTAAATAGGTAAATGTATAAACATACCTAAATAAGTAATTATTATCCATTTTAACATTAGTACCATTGTTAAAAACTAAAAATTGGAAGAGCGAGTCCTCCTGATACAGGTTGAAAAACCTAATAGAAGGACTCGACCACACTCTGTACTTACCACCTAAGTTTAAATGGAAATAAATAATTTATTTATTATTATTATTTATTATTTATTATTATTTACTCTTTCCTGTCCAATATAATTATTATTATTACACACCCAGTTATTTTGACACCCAGAACTTGCGTCGCGCGTCGCCGTCTTAACGTGTATTTGTCTTATGTTATAAGTTTTGTATATTGATATGTATGTTAGTCTGTAAGGTATTTGTAAATATGGGCCTTGTTGCCTGACTCAAATAAATAAATAAATAAATAATCTCACTCAAATCCAAATTTGTTTATTTTAGTAGTTTACTAAGATTGGTACATAGCTAAGGTACATAGTCTAGTTTATTTATATTCGAAGTATCTGTTGAACTTGAAAACTTACCAGTCTTAGATGATGTTATGAAACCACTTAAAAGGGTTTTTAGAAATATAGCTTCAAGTGTCATCAATTTCCAGCTTTGTAAAACTCCCTTAGAACTTTAGTTCAATACTGGTTGGATAATAGTATATATTTAAAACAAACATAACACTGCATTTAGAAAAATTACTTGTGTGCAATGCATTATTATAACTGGCAAATAACAAAACACTTCAGTGGTGAAGCATAGCACCCTAGCAATGTATCTCACAAAGATAGACACTACAAACAATGGCATCCTGTAGGTTATTTTTAGCATCCTTCCAGAAAGGTCATAGGTGATGACTTGATGAGATCTAGAACATTAATTGATGTTACCCACCCAACGTTTTACCCTGCAAGCACAGATCACTGTTTATTGTGTCTCCAGTAAATACGCACAAAAACACATCCATTTAACGAACTCGGCCGCATCGAACTTACTCTTTGACGACGTAGAAAGGATCTTCCATAGTCATGTCAAACGAATCGGACTCAACACCACCAGGAGCATGGGACGAGCGGCAAACTCAAGCAAAGCCAAATACACACATTAGCAAGCAACAACGTCGTTATATTTAGACAATTCCTCGCCTATCCCACAAAATATCGACAACGTGATACGTACTTATTTAAACTCGCTCGATGAATGCTATCATATTTGTTGTCTCTTACTGGCTCAGGTATTACACTAAATGCGCGAGCTGCTCAACGATCAGGGGTAAACGCGCAATCGCAAAGGGTAGTTCAGAGGAGAGTCGACGTGACGCGACAACACTTAGCGCACCCTCAATTCTCACTTTTTCCTCTCGCAACACCCTTACACCCTCCTCACACCATAGTCCACCCCTCTGTTTGCCCAATGCCCACTGACTTGCCACTGACTGTCACTACTGTCAGTCTGTCACAATCACAAATACAAATTATACAAATATGTCAATGTCAAATGTCAACAATGTTATGTCAACATCTTTACGCATTTATGAAGTTACTTTTACAAACAACTTTACCTTTGTTAAGCAACAACGTAGCGTTCAAATATTTAGTTGAATTTATCACATTTAAATTTTTTGTATGAATTTCTACACAGTGCAAAACAAGTAACACATTCCATCTTCAAAACATATAGTCTGGCTAACGAAACGTGAGACTGAATATTACCGCGAAATTTAAAAATATAGCTATGGTATCCTTGAATAAATAAAGATTTAACATTTTGAATACTTTCCCATTCATTATTAGAAAATATTAATTGTACTAGTTGATGCAAAACAATTCAAACTGTTTAATCCTTGATACCAAAGTGATATTTTTTTAAATTTCGCGGTAATTTTCAGTCTCACGCTTAGGGCATTAAACCAACAGCTCTTTGACCAACAGGAGTGGTCACATGTGTTATTTTCTATACATAAAAAGTCTGCCGATTTTTGCGGGGGAGGGGAACGTCAAATGTATGCGGAACGTGAAAATAGCTACGTCAGATAAACGTCAGTCCATACAATACGTATGACCACAGCGGCGCTACCACGAACTTCGAAAGTCGAAGTTCGTAATACATGCATCCCTCTCACTCGAGTAAGGGAGTGCGATAGAGATAGAAATACCTGAAATTCGACTTTCGAAGTTCATGGTAGCGCCGCTGGTCATACGTATTTGGCAGAGGGGAACGCCTGTCAATTGCCACTCCGGTTGGTTTAATGCTCTAAGGTCTCACGTTTCGTTAGCCAGACTCTACATTTAAATTTACATGGAATTTTCCTGGCAACACTGTGGGCATGAACAAGGGCTAACTTTCCATTCATTCGTGTATTGTTTTATAATCTGTTGTGTATGTGATGAATCATGGCGACTTTTCATTCATTTCATTCGTTACTTTGACTGGACTGGAATACTTCACAGCACATTTTATTTAAAACGTTTTTAATTAATAAGTTGACTATTGAGGTCAACAAAATGAATTCCGTTTTAAATCCAGAGGCCCCGGAGTTTTATCCTCACTTGACGTCAGTGACACAGGTGCGTGTTGCAACAAATTATTTCGACATCTTTTCTTATGACAACAATGTGCATGTGTTTTCTCTGAGTAATAATAGTCTAAAATCATGTGGTCTGTATATGTTGGGAAAAGTAGAAACTAACATGTAGGCCTGCTTTGGGGTTTTGTTGCTCAGCATCAACGACTCCAATCAGAGACTATAGCCCTGGCGTTTACTAACTACATAGCAATTTCGTAACAAGCATACATGAATTGGAGATTTCGACACAGCATCACCTCGTGATCTTGTACAACCTTTGTGAAGATGTTGGCTTTTAATCATTTATTCAGATTGCGTAGTAATTGACGTAATGATATTATAGACCCAGGCATACAACATATTTGGACAAGATTTCTTATTCATTTGCATTGTTATTCCTTTTAAAACTACAAACAATTATAACTTAACAATATTGTGTGTGTTTATCCACCCAAATATATGGCATAAGTTCCAGTTTAGCTGGAAAAAAAGTTGATTATAATGAAGGATGTCCAGAATTTTGGATAAAATTGTGCTAGTTTCATAGTGAACATTTTAACACTCTGTATGTTTTGATTTCATTGACTTGTGACACACACTGTCACTGACTATCCATCAATATGTTAACACCTACACTACAGCAGAGTAATGGTAACAATACCGAGCCCTGGTAACTGGGATCACATTCCCTCAGTCTGTTCCACTAACAGCTGTAACTTAAGTATAAATATGAAGCTGTATCAAGTATCCACCAGAGGTGTGCTAAGCTGTGTCCATAGAAGCTGCATAGCTGTAAACATGTACACACATGTAAACGAACATGTGAGGTATCTCATAAATGAAAATACAGCTAAAGGCAGCTTGGAGAAGAGTTGACATAATGCGACAACACTTGGTGCAGAAGAAATTAAAAAAATAATCATATAGTAGAAAGTTTGTTATACAAAGTCCCTGTTTTCTTTTCCTTATTTAAATTCTTTATAGTTCCAAAGAATAATTTCTGACCTAGATATGGCAGATATATGCCATTTTAAAATGAGAATCGTCTTTAGTGCCCATGCTTTTACTATTATTACAATGGAATAAGGTGCTCTAATCTTTGATATCGCTTACACTTCACACTAACAAAGGTGTTACAAAAAGAGACAAAATATGAACATGTAGGTAGAGATAGACAATAGGCTGTCTTACTTCTAAAGAGTCAATCTTGCAGACAATGTTTGGGTGGCAAAGAAATGATAAATATAGATTTAATCATAACCTGTGATGCGATTTTATTACAGAACTTATCTTTACAAGACAATCCAGTGCCCATAATTGATTGTCAAGACATTGCAGAGATAACGAAAGTGGGTAGAATGACAATTTAATGATGTAAATGTTGTATGCAATCTTTGTCTATCACACCATAAAATTTTCATTGCTGCATGTGCAAGGGAAGCACATGCTGGGCCAACCAACCAACTTGATTACGTCATTTTTTTTTATTTGCATTGCCACAGAAATTCCGATCTCTACATTAATTCATTGCATACTCAAACAATGCATTCCACACTGATAAGACATGATGCAACTTACCGAATTACACTGTCCTGGAATTTACTAATATGTTATAGGCATTTAGTAAGAATTGCATGTGTATACATTTGCGTTGTTTCGAGGATTGCATTATGATGCTATAATATCCGCATTTCCAACTGATAGCTGAGATCATGTTCACTCCCTCTCTCTGTCTCTCGCATGATTTTACTTGCTCGGCAAAATTCCTGAATGCCATCACTAAGTGCAACTGTTGCAGCGATACAAATGCGCTATTTATCGCTTTATCATCATCATCATATCAGCTGAAAGACTCGCACTCTGGGACATAGGCCTCCCCCAAAGAGAGCCACAATTTATTGCTTATGAAATTCTAAATATCCAACGCATGACAGCCACAGCAGTTAAGATTTGGGGTAGATGTTGTGCAACCCTAGTAATCATAACATAATGCAATGCCGCAACTTTCGACAGAGACATAGCTATATATAGCTAGAATGAAACAGCAATATATGCCTATCATTCTATCTATAACTGAGTACCTGTCATCGGATATACAGATTATGTGATTTTACCCCAATTTGTCAGAACAACATGTCGAAGTCATAATTGGGTGTAGCATACAGATGTAACAATCCGACTACATGTGCATGCAATTTCTCAGTACAACTCGGTTGACAGTTGGATCAGCAGTGCAACATGCCTCCAGACGATAGCAATTAGTCAGCTTTCTGATAAATTGGGGCTGACAAATCATGACATGTATACACCCCATCAGCTATCGCAATTGTTTGTCCTAAAAGTAAAGGTTGAACTGAAAGAACTAATCGTACACGATTTAAATTTCTTATTCAAGTCATGTGCTAGTCTGAAAAGGTTACAGTTAAGTTTTTTGCATAGACTAGAATAGTCATTCTGGTTCATTAGGCCACAAGTGTAAGCGCAGGTGTACAGGCCATGGCATGAATATTTAATCACACAACAAAACAGTGCCACAAATATGTACATACTTTAGTACCATTTAGCATTAACATTATTTCATAAACAATTATGAAACTGTTGCCTTCTTATATAAATACTTAAATATTTACATAGACAACATCCATACACATAACACTCAGGAACAAATATGAGCAGGAAGCTATGACACGAATAAACGACCATATTTTATATTATTTTACATGAGTCTAAAGCGATCTTTATTTACCTTGTTTTCTGACTTCATGGCTGTCGTTCCAGCAAGTTGTCAACAGAGATATGGGTGCCAGGAGCAGAAATATTATAAATAAGTATGTGTATAATACGCGAGAAATTAAAGTGTTACATTGCGAATAAATGCCCTTACCGGGATCCGAATCCAGGACCTCTTGCTTCATAGCTGCGGGTCACTACCAACTAGGCTAAAGCAGTCGCTCATAAACGTCGATAAACTAGAATTAGGAACTACGTGAGAGATCGGACCGCTGCCTCTCTTTCTTACGTATGTCACACCGTCTCAGAGTCCTGAGTCTGAGAATAAGTATGAAAATAGTATGGATTACTTATGGGAATAAATTCTATTCTTCTTTGGTTGAATTGACAGTTACGATAACCTCTTCTTCTTAACTTTATCTCGGTTGCATACTAATGGAGCCCGGGATGCCCTTGCGCTAATTATCAAATATTGGTCATCATCAATTCATCATCCTCCTAGCTTTATTCCCGGTAATGCCCCTAAAGGAGCCCGGGGTCAGCTTTGACACCTAATCCCAAGATTTGGCATAGGCACTAGTTTTACGAAAGCGACTGCCATCTGACCTTCCAAACCAGAGGGAAAACTAGACCTTATTCCATGAGATAAGACATTCACCGAAAAGCTAACGGTAAATATTCCGTACATAAGTTCCGAAAAACTCTTTGGTACGAGCCGGGATTCGAACCCACGACCGCCGCTTGACAGCCGCATGCCTGAACCACTAGGCTACCGTAGCTCTTATCTTATTATCAAGCTTAGCTTATTAATCTTATTATCAAGTATTGGTCTTGGCACTAAATTTAGCGGAAGCAACTGCCGTCTGACCTTTCAAGACCCAAGATAAAGAAACAATAAAGTGTGTAAATATTTATGACCGTCATACATTTAGCATGCCCAGGACGCATTTATGATGTTCTAAATACATTATTTTCATATAATATGTTCCATAACCAACTATATTTTTGTTTTTTGCGTGCTCATATTAGCTAAGTCAGCTCCTTGGTGAATTTAATGCTAAATCGCTATTCCTTCCTGCACGGCTATCACGCTACGGCGCGCGAGCTCTCTCGATTTTTCTAGCACTATCCGTCTCTCACTTATTAGAACACTAAGAACAAGAGATATAGTGCGAGAAAAATCGAGAGTATGTCGCGGGCGTCGCGTGATAGCCGTGCTGGTGTTTCAGGCTAAAAAGAACTAACAATTAGGTATTATTCTTTAAAAAAATGGCAATATCTTTCAGGGTGGATACACGAAAGTGAACAAATCCATTCGGTCGTCGAACCAGTTACCGTCCGGGGCCTCCTATGAGCTGTTTAAGACATTCACAGACTTCAACATAGTCGCCTGCCAGTTGAGTGAAAATGTAGTGCACCAGTCGAACCAGATAATGATCACCGAATTGCCCGCTGTGAAGTTAAAACGGTGAGTTTTATCTATAAGTACATGTAGTTTTGTTTAGTGGTTGGTACTTTTGTATTATGTATTGGTATGATATGTTATGCATAAAACAAAATTCATGTTACACACAATACAAAATGTAACACAAAAGCAGATATCGTTTATAAATGAACCTTCACTTTGACGGCCTTACCCAAAATCGTTTTATCTGTAATTCAGATCGTTTTCTTTTTGAAAACAAAGCAAATGTAACTCTATTTACAGAATCAAATGATTCAAATTTCAATGCCGTTTTGTATTGGATTTTAAAGACGACCACCTCTCCTACATACCCTTTTTTTAATAGCATAACGCTGGCAAACAAGCATACGGCATGAATGTCGGAAAGCTGTCACCATAGCCTATGGACGCTACTACTACCTCAGCTAACCAATAATGTCTTAATTTCTAAACCTACGACTGCTAGAAGTGACTTTTAAATTAACCGTTCTCTGTCTACCCCTTTTACGAATAGGGGCGTTCATATATGTAATAAACGCTATGCTAAAGATTATTATTATTATGTATGTCTAAGCCTAGTGATTCAGACATGCGACTGTTAAACGGCGGTCGTGGTTCGAATTCCGGTTCGTACCAATGAGTTTTTCGGAACTTATATTTACCGTTAGCTTTTCGGTGAAGGAAAAACATCGTGAGGAAATCTGCATACACCTGCGAAGAAATTCAACGGTGTATGTTAAGTCCTTAACCCGTACTGGCCCAGCGTGACGACTACTGCCCGTTCCCTCTCATCCGTCAGAGGAGAACTGTGCCCAGCAGTGGGACTATATAGGCTAATTTATATATTTATTTTTATGCCTTTGCCGTATCTAGGGACCATGAGGTCCCGGCCCTTTGGAAGGCATGCGTCGGGCCAAAGCCAACAAACAGGATAGAGGCCCTTAAAGACTACAATAATCTAAAGCGATGGATACACACATGGCGGATACCATCTCCGAGCGCACAACATGGTATAACTGGTGATGGTCCCCGCCAGCTGCAAAGACTATTGCAGTGCAGCACTGTGACTGCGGTGGACATTAAGGTCTTGAGCTAGTGAGTTTAGCGTTGGATGGACTGGTTAATGGGTTATGGAAGGAGACTAACGAATCCCTGCCGTGACAATCAGTCTCAAAATTGTATAGAGGCAGGCGGTGGCTCGCCAGCTCGCTAAGTGGGCAACACCTCTGAGCAGCTGTGAAGCTGTCGAGAGTTGAGTCTGCGGTAGCCAGGTCCCGGTGTTCCGGTCAAGGGCCACCGGCTTTATGACATTTTACACTTCAAACCGGGAGCATAGGTTCCGCTCTTGCGACTCCAGTCTGGCTGGCCGGCTAAGGCAAGCACAGAGGTGAGGGCCAGATTGCTCGGGCCCTCCGGAGGTTAGGGGTCCGCGGTGTCACCACTCACCGTCAGCTCGCCACAAGCTACCCCCGCGGGATTATTATTGTTATTATGAAAATGAGTGGTGCGACGAGCAGAAATCGAAGAAAAATGTATACAAATATGTACTCTTCTTCTCCAGGATATATTTAAAATCCCACAAGGAAAAAATTAATAAATTCAAAATAATTATTCAGCAAATATCACGACGGCACTTTTTCATTTTTATGAGTAGGTAAGGTAAACGTGTTGCTCGACGCTGTACTAGTGCATGGCATGGGCACTCTATGTAGTGAATGTTTTTAAAATATCCGAACTCCGGATGGTCATAAACTGTCTATCTTTAGAATAATGCTTTGTTGCCCCATTGTTTACTTTGGCTACTAATGATCGGTTCAAAAATAAAACAAATATTTAACAAGATAACGCACACAAATCCACAAACGGCTTAAGTAAGCTATATAAGGTTCAAGTTGCTATTGTAGGCCATAAGGACCTATGCCAGTCGGCGTGTAATCCGGCCGCGGTATATTGATACCGTTCCTAATGCTCCATTATTTCAACTTGAACCTTATAGCGTACGCCGGAAGATAGCTGTTTCTTGATACATTTCTGTTTAATTTTTGAATTGATGAGCACCAGCCGAAGTTACCAATGGGCACAAAAGCATTGTTCTAAAGATAAGCTGTTTATGACCATTCGGGACCACCTTATTAACATCTTACTATATAGCGAGGGCAATGACGCGGTCAAAAGCGAATCTACCGTTAAATATGCACAAGTACGTCACCGCGAGGTCACGTTTTCTTCTTGTCGGGTTGCATATTGTAATATGATAATATGATAATAGTATGCAACAATGTCAAGGTCCTTGCCCTACATAGTTAGTGCAAAACATTTCGAATTATATTCTTTAAGCTATAAGGTGTAGGTACGTTACTAACGGCAACTGAAAAAACTTTGTCAACGCTGGCGTAGGTCGCGTTGAAGTCGGCCGAAAAGTCCGCTTTTGAGGTCCTGAGCCTGAGGATCTAATAACTAAAAACTCATAAATGTATATTTTAATGCAAATAAAAAACAAGTTGTATAGTGACAGTTCTTTCGGGAATTGATCAAAATAATTAAATTCACGCTGTTCACATTTTTGAAGTAGGTAACCGGTTATCATTGTGACAAAACATATTTTTATACCGATTTTGCAAGTTTCCGTGCGCGGGCGAAGAGCACAGCATATCTAAGATTAGCGAGCGAGCGAGACGACAATGTGAGGTTTATTCACCTCGATAAACATAATTAAATGTGGGCTTCGGTCTACGTAACAAGTCAAATACGTATACGTGTACAAGGTGTAAAAACATCTTAAGCTGCATACGATGCAATTTGTCACAACAACTTACTACCCTAATACCCTTACTTCAATTTTACTATATCAAGTTGTTGTGACGGGTTGTGCATGCAATATCTTTAGCGCAACCGTGTCGTCAGTACTTTCGACTCTATTTGTGCTACAATTTATTTGATGGCAATACGGGTGTAGACTTAACATTTATCATTACTATAAAACAAAGAAGACAAAAAAATATGCCTAGTGACGCAAATCCCAGTCCGAAATCTCAAAGAAGTAAAAGCTACACCCGTTTTAATATTGCTTGTTAGCGAGAGAAATCTGCGAGCGTCATAGTAAATGACAATCGTTTGATATGAAGACGCGTTGTGTGGTAACGTGAGAGAATATACCCCCTCTTAAAACGTTGGACACTTACAACTTTGTCATTATTTAAAGGGCATTGGGTAACCTTGTATGAGAAAAATTGACATTTTTTTTTGCAGCGGCCACGGATGTTTGTGTAAAAATCTTTTAGAGGACCTCTTAATATGCATATATATATATAAAAATAAACGCGTTAAAAAATATCGGAGCCGAGATGTTTTAGTTTGGTTTATAACTTTTCAATATGACCTGCGGAAATATGTATTGCGAATATCTCGGCTCCGATGCATTTTAGAGTATTACATTTTATAACAAAATATGTTTGTTTAAAATAGATCTATCATAATATACCAATTTAACGAGTGGCCGCTCATTTAAAAAATATGACAACACATTTACCCAAACCCCTTTGGAGGACGCAGCGTAACTTTGGGTAACTGCATACAAATAGTCGAGTGTCTGGGTTCAGGTTGGTAATTGTTGTATTTAGTCAATGCCAACACGTAATTAAGTAATTTGGTAATATTTCTACTTGACAATCAGAAGAAAATTTAATGAATTTCTTTACATGAATTCACATTGCAATCTTGACCTCTATATGGACGAAACAGCGTTAAGCATTATTGCTTGCCAAAAGTCCTCCTAATACGTCTGTTAGAAGTGTACTAAGAGCTTCAATTTACATTGTCCTAGGTGTACACAGTTTCACACGTATGGCGTGTCACGTGTCAATGTCAAATTCATTATACTCGGAGACAAAGATGGATATCCCTTAAAAGTCGAGTTGTTCGACTTGTTGGCAATAACATTGTACTCACTACAATATGCACGTGCACCGCATTATCGTATTACTGCAATCGACCTTATTCTGTAGGTCATAAGGTTCACAGTTAAAGCGCCAGACCCGCTGGAAAGTACGTAGGCGACATGAATAACCGAAACAATGTAAAAAACTTTTCCGTTTTACAAAAACCGCTACAAGGTTGCGAGTCGTTCGATTGTCCTCATTTCTCGCGGTATCAATTACGCGTCATTGTCATTCTGAGTTATCCTTATTACATACATACCTACATACACATAGTCAGCTGCTGACGAAGCGCACGTGAGGAGGTCATAATTATCTTCGCACTTCTTGCATTGTAGTACAATTTACAAGGCAATAGGAGATTGTTGAGATAATTTTGAGCTCTGCGCCCACATAGCAACCTCAGCAAATGAAATTAAATCACACGTGGCATCCACTAGTGCGGTGTGCCCACCACAGATGCGCGAAGCTGTGTTTTAATTTATTTGTCACCAAGTTGTCAAGGGAGTCAAATATATGAAATCACATGTTCGCACATCTGGATATTCACCTTAAGGGCGGGTATATCCACCAGAGTTGTGCGATGTAGCGGACCGGTGCGCAAAAATGGGACCCACCTGGTGGCATATACTTACAAACAAAAAAAGGATTTTACGAATCGGTTCATCAATGACGGAGTTCTGAGGTAACAAACATTGAAAAAAAAAGAAAATACAACCGAATTGAGAACCTCCTCCTTTTTTTGAAGTCGGTTTAAAAAGGCTTTCTCGAGTTGTGTAGCTCACAAAGCCAATAGTAGTATGTCTATATCTATACGATATTGGCATGTCGGTACAGTTACTATTTCCAACTCGGACTGCAAATGTAATTTCAAGTGCGAAGTAAGAATGTGAGTTGAACAGATAAACCTATCTTCATTCACTAAATCGTCTTTTAATTGTGTTAGGCAAATAAATGGCACCAGCTTTTTCCGGATCATTGCATTATCCAAGGTGAACGATACATTTATTAACTGCTTAAGTCTGGGCTAAGAACATCTAATTAATAAATTAATATATGGGGACAATCTCACAAAACAAATATTCGCGCTCATCACACAAATAAATGCCCTTACCGGGATTCGAACCCAGGCGAAGCCTTCATAGTACATGTGTTAAAAAATATTTGCTCAAATATTTCAACCCTTTTGGCCCTTGACAATAAAGTCGTGATCACTTTGTCCGTGCACATATTATCGAAAATGAGGACAGCACCTTGAGCCTGAAAAAGCGCCGTGTACTGTCGAATTCATTTGACCTAACGACCGAATGTAAACAAGCCATACGTATATATATACGTACATATATATACATACCTCTTGGATACAGCAACATTGTTTTAATTAATTATACGCTTCAGACATCCATACTTATATTATAAATGGGAAAGTGTATTGTATGTGTGTGTTTGTTTATCCGTCTTTCACGGCAAAAGTTGAAGGGATGCAGAGTGACATAGGCTACTATTTGTCTCTTTCTAACCCTCACTTCCCTAAAATGGGGGGTGGAAGTTTGTATGGAGCTGCGATATTAACGAGTTCCACGCGGACGGAGTTGCGGGCAGAAGCTAGTTATTTATATATTTGTATACTTACTGCGACGGTGGCAAACACGCATACGGCCTGCCCGATGGTAAGCAGACGCTTGCGACTCCAGAAGACTCACAAATGCGTCGCCGACCGTTTATTAATTCGAGAACTCTATTTAAACCGACTGTGCGACGAAGGGAGGGTAACGTGTTTACCAGCAGCCTATGTATGTTTGTTCCTTTATGGCACCCTAGAGATCAAAAGCGTGGGACGATTTTAATGAATCGTACGTGAATCGATTCGTTCTAATCTTGCGAGTGTCACTGAAGGCAAGACAGTAATCAAAATTCAAAATGCAGGCCTCCACACGCCATATTGTATATTACACAACTTAGAAAAGTTGAAAAACCGCCGAAATTTTCATTTCAAAGTCCTATATCAAAAACGGCTGAACAGACTTTCATTAAACATGCTAAGAACACGCGGGATAAAGTTATCTATGACACAAAAGTAACCGCATTCAAATCGGTCCACATGTTTGGGAGTTACGCTACCACAGACAGATACACAGACAGGCACGTTAAACTTATAACACCCCTCTTTTTGCGTCGGGGGTTAAAAATAAAAGAAAACATGTCGACGAACTATGTCAGGTGGGGTATCTTTGAAGCTTAGCTGTTTTAGTTAATAAGATAGAATAACCGTTTATAACGATTTATAGTTGTCAATTTTCGCAGTTGGGTTTTAAAAAAAATCCTTTTGAATTTATTTATTTTTCAGAATCGACATCGAATACAACACTGACAAAGTGACAGACGCGAATGACGTGATGCTGGACAGGGTGAACATTAACCTGGACACGCTGACGGGCGTGAACAAGCCGAGCGACAAGTTTGCAGCGTCGGTGCGCCCGGGCGCGGCCGTCTCCACCTGGAACCAGTCGCCGGTCATCGCCAAGATACAGGTGGGCTGGAACTTCAGTTGCCATGGTTACCCCCCGGTTCACAGGTGGATTCTCAATGTCGAGAGCGCTCTAGGCAAGCACCTCACTCGCCTCAAGCGCCTCTCTATCGGCTAGTAGATTAAAAGTTATAACGAAAAAAAATTGGTACGTACCTAGTTTGCCTATATGGGTATCCCCTTCTGCATGGGTTGCCTAAAAATAAGATTTTAAGAAGATGAAGTTATTCATTTTGCACACATGAGACACATACGTTCAGAGTAACAAGTAAGCATCTTAAGTGCTAAACGGTGCACTCACTCAGCATCTTCTGATTTTCAGTGTGGGCCTGAAAATTTTAAAAACCAACTATACAGTTTTCGACGACCTCTATACCCTATTTGGTAGTGTCCCTGCCTACGAAGCTGGAGGTCCCGGGTTCTAACCCCGGTAAGGCCATTTTTTTGTGTGATGAGCACTAATATTTTTGTTCCTGAGTCATGGATGTTTTCTGTATATTTGAGAGAATGAAACATATACTACTACAAGAAACATTTAAAAGGCGTCGCAACGCTCCTCTAAATGCAACATACTGTCATTTAAATTGAAACTCGTAGGTACTGATTTTGCCTTTTTACTTACCTAAGCCCTAAGGGATAAAAAGATGCGAGTGTCGGTTTCTGTTACCGTACATCTAGACGCCATTGTACCGCACGAGCATCAGACGGCGTTGCAATTCCATCCAATCTTCCAATTGCGACCCCTTCAAGCTGCTCGCCCAAGCTCCCAAGGCCCTAGACCGCTGCACATTGTAGTCTATAGAGATGTAACCGATATCATTTTACGAGCATTCGCGAATACGAATCTTAACCTATTTGACTCTGGGCACTTATATCAACGCCACTTCAGCCCATTGGGTCATTGGGCGCTTAACTTTTTAACCCCCGACGCGAGTTTCACGTGTCTGTGTATCTGTGTATGTGTCAGTGGTATCGTAGCTCCCAAACGGATGGAACGATTTGAATGCGGTTTTTTTTACCCCCCGACGCTGAAAGAGGGGTGTTATAAGTTTAACGTGTCTGTGTAGCTGTGTATCTGTCTGTGGTATCGTAGCTCCCAAACGGATGGACCGATTTGAGTGCGGTTTTTTTTGTGTCATAGATAATTTTATCCCGAGTGTTCTTAGCTATGCTTCATGAAAATCTGTTCAAACGTTTTTGAGATATAAGTCTACTAAGGGAGCAGGGTTGAAGTGGGCGATGGGCTAGCAACCTATCACTGCAAGATCATATTTTGTCGATGTTTTTATTATTTTTATGCTAAAAGTGGCACTGAAGCATACGTTTCATGTGCTCTGCCTACCCCTGTTGCGAATAAAGGCGTGAATCTATGTGTATTAGTATGTTTGTAAGTAACGATGTTATCAAATTGCAAGTAGTTTATTGTTCACTTCTTTAGTCGTATCAATATGCACGTAAACGTGGGTAGTTTGGTACTATCAAGTTCTGTTGATACGTAAAAAACCGAGTAAAATGTCGAATGCAAGAATTTTCAATGCTTCCCGCAAATGCGGTTGCGAGTATGAGTAAAAATGTGGATATTCTAGAATACGAAGGCATATGTTTAACGGACCACCAGATATAGTAAAATATAACGCCAAAAAAATACTTTTTACTGCCAAAAAGACTAAATGATCACCAAAATTTTATCTCCATTTTAATGTGAAATGTAACCCAAATTATAACGTCTTACTACCCTATTAAAGAAAATGCTATCCAAATAAATCATTGCTAATCCAAAAATAGTTAAGTGATCACCAAATTTTTATCTCCTATTAATGTGAAATAATAACCCAAATAATAACATCTTACTATCCTATTTAAAAAAACGCTATCCTAAAAAATCATTGCTAACCCAAAAATAGTAAGTGATCACCAAAATTGTATCTCCTATTAATATGAAAACATAACCCAAATTATAACATCTTACTATCCTATTAAAGAAAATGATATCGTAATAAATCGTTGCTAAATTAGAAATAGTAAAATAATTTCCTAAATTCGACGCATCCCCGCTTTCGTTTCTAGGACTCAGTCTCCCGCCGTCCGCCCGGACTCCCGCCAGAAACTCAGCTTCTGGCTCCGCGAACTTTTATATATGTCGGCGGCCGATCGTAAAATCCGCCAGATCATGAAATTCCTAGGCATATCGTGAAACGCCGCCCTTTCATGATTTGGCTGAGTGACATACGCCATATCGTTCAAAATTCACCATTTAACGATTTGCCTATAGACGTTTAGGCCGATCATGAACTTCCTAGGCATATCATGAAACGCCGGCATTTCATGATTTGGCTAAGCCAGTGACGACGTCCAGCGAGTAGACGCCACCCCGCTGCGCGGGGTGTCTATTTCTGGTTCGAGGGGCACAAGTGAACCCTAACCTAACCGACCTAAGACAAAGTTCGCTTATGACAAGCCATTTTTGTCCGCCCTGATTATTGGCTCCCAATAAACACGGCCGCCATCGCATACGCAGCGCCACCAGTGGCCAGGAAAGAAACTATTTTACAATGTGCCCGGTATAGAGCTAGGAATATCGACAAATGCGTTGCTCTAATCGATCTGCCGTATTGTTTATCAGGCACATCGTGATAAGCCTGGCCAACTTTTAGGCATATCATGAAATGGCAGCGTTTTACGATATGCCTAGGAATTTCGTGATCTGGCGGATTTTACGATCGGCCGACGACATATACACTCCAGGGGTAGGACAGACAAGTCCACGTGGAAGTAGCGTGTGCTGATTCGGGTTTTGGTATCACTTGTTTTGGCATCATTATACTTTATTTGGTAATACTCATATATTTTATGGCAATCATAGTGGGTTATTTAGGTAGAAGTATTGTATTAATTTGGTCGCAAAGATTTGGTGATCATTTAGTCAATTTGGTGTTCGAATAAATTTTAATGTGCACTTTTTATTAAAACAGGTAGTACTATTGTAATGGTAGAATTATTATTTTTGGTGTTCAGTATATTTTTTTGGTAAAAGATCTTAGGGTATCAAAGCATTTTTTGGTGGTCATTATATTTGATGCCGAATACGAATATTCATTACATCCCTAGACAGCACGAGACAAGTGACGAATTATCCCATCTAGATTGCCGGGGCCTGTTGAGTCGATGCGCGTGTTTATCATTGAAGGTGAAGGGGAGATTGCAGTTTCATACATACATATAATGGCGTCTATCTTCCGGGTTAGGTTTCGATAATTGTTTTGAACACAACGTCAAAATTCAACAATCGAATTAACGATAATAGGGGGCAAATGCCCGCTGCTTTGCAGAGAGCAACCAAAGGTATTCAAAAGGCGTAAAGCGGCGACTGTATTTACTAACCTTTTCCTAGAATCTATATATCTATTATTGATAAAGAGGTAAAGTTTGTTAAATGTGTGTTTGAAGCTTTGTATTCTCCGAAACTATGTACTCATTTGATTTTGAATATTCTTTTACCGGTGCATTGAATGCGCCTTCAAGATGTACAACTTTCATTCAATAATCAATATTATAAATTCGAAAGTAAGTCTGTTTGTCTGTCAGATCATGCCAGCGCTCTTCTCCATTTTAATTGTTAATTAAATGTATAGTTCCCATTATAAGCAAGAGCTAGAACATTAGGTTAGTTATCCTGAATGGATGCAACTTGTGTACGATTTCTATAAAAGATGTACCTATTTGGATTGCACTAAGTGCATTCCGTTTTTGTCCGTAAATAAAAACTTGGCCTAGTAAACTCCGTGTATCAACGTCGATTTAATACGATGTATTTATAAGAAGCATCCAAATTCCTTTGTGAAAAGTGTACAAACTTTTGGTTTTCGTAAGTACACAAATATTCCGAAAATATCCAATTTATGTTTTCGACTTTTATGAAACAGCCCGTATAGACCTGTATACAGGTGGCTCAAAATTCATTAGATAAACTGACTGAAACTGATAAAACGCATACGAGTTACCAATTACGAGTAGGCATCTATCCCTACTGGTAATTGGTAACTCGTATGCGTTGAGGATTAAGTTGAAAATATCTCTAAGCAAGTTAATTTACGAACACACTAAAATATAATAATAAATCTCTTTGCTCTGTATTGCTCGTATTTTGTACGTGAATTTATTGCCTGTGTAAAATGCCCGAATCTTAAACCAACACATAAGAAACTGCACAGCGAATTTTCTACGCAGCGCGAGTTATTGCCTTAAATATCTAATACCAATTCATTTGTATTCGTGCATTACGATTTATTAGGATTTCCTGTTAGCTGCATGACTGCTCTCCGAAGAAAAAGCAATGAAATGTATGAAACTAGTACGCACTTATAACTTTTTTCAAATAAACAACATAAGTGTTTATCATTGATAAGTACCTTGATAGCGATGATGCCTTGCTCTATTTAAGAAAAGCGTATGTGCATGTTAGTATAGAGAGACTGGCGTCGTTTTTGGTTAATAGTTCACATTAAAAATGCCTGTAACGTAGAAAACAATTCTACTTACATTATCTATGTGAGCCAATGACAATAGCGAACTTGGCTGTTCTGTTTGCTAAAACTAGTGATAATGTGTGCGATTCTTTGAGTATATTCAAATAGTCATGTTTGATTTAATGATAGTTTTCGTGACTTAGCGCCATAATCCTTAGTGTGGATACGGGCAACGGGACGATGAGCGGGCGTTCATAGATTATCATATAATGTATGAACTCTCGTCCGCGGTCCGCTGACATCCAGGCCGTAGCCTTAGGAAGGCGCAGCCAACTATCGAATCAATCCAGTCTAAACAAGCCACGATCAGCCTTACGCTCTGCCAAGTTACTTACAAATCGTAGCGGGTTCGATTCCCGGTGAACACAATTTAGCTAAAATAGATTTAATTAACGTTTCGGAAGTCATTCGACTTATTTGGAACAGATAATCAACGAATCTTCTCTAATATGAATAGGCACTCAATATAATATTTTGGTTATATTTTCATGTACTATTTACTCACATGTGGTCGCACTCAATGATAAGTCGATACTTCATGCAGCAAAATGTATGACGCTGAAGAATCGATGATATTCTTAGTCCTGAATCCTGAGCGCGATGAAACATTTCTCTCTCCTTTTGATAAATGTTAATAGCCCAAGCACTTTATTTTCATTAGTATGGAAAAAAATGGAAATTTGGAAATAATTCATAACAGCAGCATTTTTGTATGTAACTGATATAATATCATTTTAGTAATTACGTAGACTCAAAATCCACCAAAATATTAGTCATCAAAAAAAACGATATTTAACCAATTCCTGAAAAAAGAGGAAAAATATTAATTTTATTTTAATAAAATTTTATTTTTTGTTTTGGTTGATTTACAAGAGCTCTTCAAGAATAATAAATAAATCAACAAAAAACATAATGGATGTGTCTTTTATTTTTATATATTTACTTCCCGATGGAAATTTTGGTGGATTCTTGGATAAGGCATCTTAGAATAACATTTGAAAATTAAACAAACAAAAAAAACGCTTTTATAAATTAATGTTTGAAAAAAACGTCATTTTCCTGGGGTATAAATGTTTCTTTACAGCGAATGTCTAATGCATTGTTTGCGATTGATGTTTTTGTTTACACTGTTTTGCGCTATTGGCGGAATAGCAAAGGATATTTTTCTAGTGACATGAATTGTTTTGTTTTGCATTGCTAACTGGATGTCGGCCAGCGTATAAATCAGCACGTTAGCAAAGCCGCTGGGTATTATGGGCATACTAGCTTCTGCCCGCGACTCTTCTCGTAATCTGTCCCTTTTACACAAAAAGCACCTTCACATTAAACGATTGTCATTTACTATGACGCTCGAGACCCGTGACGTCACGGCTCTCAAGCGTTTTCACTCTCTATCAATTGTATCTTCGCAAGTTTTTGAGATAATTGTATAGGCATGTTTTCGTCTTATTTCTTTTGGAGTAATAATAAGATTCGGTTCTGCGTGCTTGCCCCGCCCATGTTGCCGCCACGTTGGGGCAGAAAGGTTCTCGAGTGGCGACCACGTACCGGAAGGAGCGGCGTGGTTAGGCCCTCACAAGGTGGGCTGATGTCCTGGTAAAGGTCGCGGGAGTCCGCTGGATGCGGGTGGCGTAGGACCGGTCACTTTGGCACTCTTTGGGGGAGGCCTATGTCCAGCAGTGGACGTCTTTCGGCTATTATGATGATGATGAATAATAAGATTAAAGTCCTCAACCCTAAAATTGATTATTATACACATGAAAGTAATTAACTTGTTTTTTATTTCAGGTGGGATCAACAATGTTAATAGGCGCGAAGAATATTCCGCGGCCCCAGCTCTCGTTCAAGGACACGATCGACAACTCGGACAGCTTATGGGTGCCCCGGATATCCGACAAGCCCAACAGTGTTAAACCACTGGCGCTTAACATACTGTATAACGACACGGGGGAGGCGGTTGGGTTAGTATAATAACACGTTGTTATTTATAGCGATGAACGATAGAGCATTTCTAGAAAAGTTGGTCTAATTAAGTGCGTTCATTAAAACATACTTTGTATTTTCCCGCTTTGTTACCAATTTTTTTGATTATTTTGTATTACAATTTTACGTCAAACCTGGCCATAATGCGAGTTTTTCTGCACGCTGCGCGTACGGGAAAACTGGGATTCTGGCCAGGTGAAGACGAAAAATTTTGTATTCAACACGGGCGGTAATTCGTAAAGCCACAGAGCGCATATTTATGTTTCTCACTTTCGGTTCGGGCCACAAACACCTGCGATCTGGGGCATTCACGAATTCACCGCCCTAGTTACGTAATGTACTATGAAATAATTATGGTTCAGTTTTACTTACATACATAGAATCAGGCCTTTAATCTCTAAAGGGGTAAGCAGAGCACATTATTTACACTTTGTTAATTCTAAAGAATCTTCCAACCTTGCATGAGAAATGTCGTTTTTATCTTTTGCAGTAGCTAAGGATGTTTTTTCACAATAAACTTTTAGATCACCTCTTAATACGCATAGATGTAAAAAACTAAACGAGTTAAACAATATCGTTATATTACCCAAACCCCTTTCTAACGAAGACTTTTCTAGAAATGCTCATATACGTCACCATATATTTTTTTATCTGTGTCAATGAACACTTAATACATAATACATAATTTATTTCACGTAACGGCACTGAGAATATGACTTCCACATAAACACTGGTGTAAGACAAGCAGGTGACGCCATGGTCGCAGACACCTTGTGCAGCTTGCTTAACAAATCTTCGTGCAGCTGGTTATGCATGTGTAGATGGTTATGCAAGGGCAGCCACAACCACAGCAGCCTCCGCAGCACATTTTTACTGATTAAAGTGAAAAGATTGGGTGAAATACGCTTGCTTCATGTTTACGTTACTTACTTACTAAGTATTCGTTTTTCGGTGAAGTAGGTTAAAAACCTGCAAACACTCTTGAAGGAATTGGTGGAACTTGTGAAGTTCCCAATCCACAGAGCCAGCGCCGGACTATAGCTCACTTCATCCCATTCATTAGAGGCCTGTGCCTAGTTGTGGAATTTCTATACAGGGTGTTTTATTAACCGTCTTAGAGCCGAAGCCCAGTTAATGTATACATTGCAAAGAATTTTTTGTTGTCTATTAATATTGTTTTTTTTTGTATTCATATTAATTTTAATCGTTCAGCCGACGCAGTGACCGCTAGCCGCCATCGTTTGTAGATAGGTACGAACTCTAACCCGTGAATCAACCTCGCTCCGCGCGCCATACAGGATTTTTCAAACTTAATCACCTTTTATTACTAAGGCTTAACAAATTTTTTTTCACGAATGTCTAGTACGTTTGTAATTGACATACCTATTGCCAACAATAGGCATGACGACTCATGTTCAAATTGATAACGTAGTGATGCTAAATGGATAGTAAACCATCAAATTATGGTAATAAAGTATAAATTATAAAATATAATCAAAATCGTAAAAAAATATGAACCTTGAAAGTTAAGACAAAATATGTTTTTTTTTAATTGTCTGAGAGTAAATTTAAACTTACCAATAGAATCCTTACGCTTTTATAGAAACAAAATTGTATGACAACTATGTACTTAAACGCAGTATTTCGCGACCGACACAACAATGTACCTGATTTTCCATACAACGATAAGTACATGTACTTTGTACTAACAAATATTATTGTGACGTCATAATTAACTGTCTTTCAGTACGGATCGTTATGTGCTGCCGCCAGCGAGGTCAATCTGTGTCATTTTTTCGGGTATTTATTTTATTTAATTGTAGTTACTCCCATACAAACATTTGTTCCTCTCCAAAAACTGGTTCGAATGACATCATAAAAAATCCAAACCGTCATCCCTATTCCAGTTACGAGCACCCATACAAAGTGGAGCTGGAAATTTACCACCCCCCCGGCTGCCTCATCGACCCGGACCCCGAGCCGGCCGCGTACCCCAAGCCCCTAGCCGAGACCACCCTGACCTACATCGACACCGAACAACAGTTGGACGCGCTCGTGGAACATTTGACGGGAGTAACAGAGTTCGCGGTTGACGTGGAACACCATTCCTATAGAAGTTATCAAGGTGAGAACATATCTATTTTTTTAATAAATTTGCTCAAAATGTGCTACTTTACGTAGCTGTTTAGCGTGCGGAAAGTTGGTTTACGCGAACCAGTCTTTATACTTTTCCCACTCAATAATTAAAGGTACACATTGTACCATTCATTATTATGTCAATAAAAAATAAATAAGACAGAACTGTATTTTTTTAACTGTATTACAATGATGTTACAGAATTAATGATATGATAGTTTCGAATTCCTTACTTGTTGTTTTCTTATTTTTTCGCAACTATTAAAAAACGTCGATCGATACTCCTGTCTCCCGAGTCTTGTACTCGTGACGTAATGACGTGATGAAAGAAGAGGTTAGATTTTCTCGTCTAGCCCTGCTGCTTATAGCAACATCACTTTATCACTTGGTAATTTTATATTTTATTTTTAGGGATAACGTGCCTTGTACAAATATCGACGAACGAGGGCGGGGACTTCATCATTGACACACTAGCGATAAGGGAACACATACACAAACTGAACCTAGTGTTTACGGACCCGAAGAAACTCAAAGTAAGTTCTTTATAACCTAACCTGATCTGGGTGGATCAACTATTTTCTGTCACTGGTTGCCATGGTGACGTCTTCTGAGTCACTATTCAAAACTGCGATTTTTGGGATTTAAATCACCAAATGTGGGGTTTTCTTGTCAAGTTCGACCCCTTTTTGTATGGACCATCGGCTGGGCACGCTAGAAGTCCGTATTGTAACATTTTTTCTAAGAATTTCTGTAATTTTGTCTCCTGGCTAACGGGACAGATTGACAACAGATATAGTTGATTGACCCACGTAATAAAAAAACTTATAACGTAGAAGACAGACGTGAAGAGCTTAAAAAGACCTACACATAGGGTTGTAGTAATAGGTCCCATATTTTATATTAAACTATAGAAAGTTCAGTTAGGCCATGCCACTGTAATAGTTACTGAGTTCTACGTCAGCATAATAAAGTATTAATTTGATCAAAATGGGAGCTTTTTTTTTACTATAACCCTCCTATAGGTCTTTTTAAGCTCTTCTCACACTGCTAATAAAGTTCCAAAAGAAACATACCCTTGGGGCCGTATCATAAGTTATTAGGCTTTTATTTTAATGTGTAACGATCAAAAAATTGATGCTGTTTGCCTATAAAAGAATGTGATGCTTGAATTTCCCTGCCAATTTTATACTAACAGTGCGTTTGACGTTCCATAAAGCCACACAACACATAAAGCTGGGTCCACATTTGTATCATTTTGCCGATCACGATCACGCGTATCGTATCGGGCTCGCGTATCTATATGTAATAAGCTACAAACCATTAGAAAACTAATTGATCAAGATCGAAGGTCATTGGCGCGGTAAGTACATGGTCTTCTCTCCCTCTCACTGAGCATAAGCGTGAGCGAGATGGAAGTGCGTGCTCGGGAGCGGAGACATCATTTTTTTTTAAGTTAATTTTTTTTGCCCGTTTAAATAAATAAAAAAGTAATCACTGAGTGCCCTCAAACGTGATACTGCCGATTTTTAAAAGCCGTTTTAATATTTTTAGCTTTTGTGCATAATTTGTTAAGAATATTTTAAGTGTATTTTAGACCTGTTCGTGATTTTTTTCTATCGAGCGATAATCGCTTAATCATGTTTCGACACACTGATCTCCCTGCAGAAAAGCCTCAAGATCACTATTCGTATTTTTTTAAAACTATATTATTATAAGGGCGTTATCAATGAGGAGTAATATGTTGGCCCGCAGATTCGCGAGATGCTCTGCTGAGGTAAAAGTGACGCTATTTAAAGCATATTGTCAATCATTTTACTCAAGCAGCCTGTGGTTTCGATATACGAAACGAGCTTATAACGCCCTTCGCATCCAGTACAATAACGCCTTCAGAATGCTGTTGAGACTTCCTAGATTGTGCGGTGCCTCAGGAATGTTCGCGGACGCTCACACGAACGGGTTCCACGCGATCATAAGGAAAAAAATGGGGGAGTCAAAACAGCATTTTGAAGGTGATAGCAGATAGGTACAACTGTCCCATCCTGTGTCATTGGGTGGCACAGATCAGGACAGTAGTAAGATATATAAAATAGCCGTGATCTGTGTCACACCGCGTTTTAATTAGTAAGTATTGACTTGATGTGTTTGAATTTGATTTTTATTTTATCTTTTTATTAATGTGTAGCTAACATAGATATAAGTTCCTACTGTAACTAACCCGATATGGATATTTATACGAAATAAAGATGTTGAATTGAATTGAATTGAATAAACAGACGCATTATATTGTTTCAAAAACTGTTCGCTTAACTTCGCTGAACCTATCGCGCCTTTATGAATACGTGTGTTGATCGCTCACGCCCACACTCCCGTCGCGCAGGTGTTCCACGGCGCGGAGATGGACGTGGTCTGGCTGCAGCGCGACTTTGGAGTGTACGTGGTCGGCCTCTTCGACACGCACCAGGCGGCGCGCGCCCTCAACTGCAGCGCCAACTCGCTCAAGCACCTGCTGTGGCAGTACTGCCATGTGGACGCCGACAAGAAGTGAGCATACTCTCACCTGTAATTCACCCGTGTTCAGCGATAAATCATTTCATTACAACGATGTACCTGCGCTGAAAGCATTTTTTGAAAACATTTTAACCAATCACAAGGCAGCGCGTTTGCGCGGGTAAAATCTTCAACGCCCATTGGACGAAATTTTGCGCGCGACGCCGGCTGCTCCGCCATTTTGTCTGGCGCCACGAGCGGGAAAGCACGAGTTCACCTGTCATTGCATATTGTACCTTACGTTTAATTCAACAAGGTCTTTATTGAAATGGTCATACGCTCGATTTCATCCATTACTTGTCACCACTCGTCGGAGTGGACGAAGATTGCCGATGTAACTTATATTTGTGGTACTACTGTACATACATTCACGCCTTTATTCCCAAAAGGGGTAGGTAGAGCACATGAAACTTATGTTCCACACCGCAGATCGACAAAATGTGATATTGCTAGCCCATCGCCCACAACACACTACTCCCTTAGTCGACTTTTACGCCACCCACGGGAAAAAAGTGGGTGGTGAAATTCTAACCACAAGGGCAATATTTCACGCACGCGGTTTCATTTCACGCACTGTATACAGTGGTGTGACTGGCCAGCACGTGGTCAAGCTGTTCGATTGTTTTTTTTATTCTCATCAGGAGGTTAAGATACCGTGGTTCTGCTGCGGATAGCCTCATCTCTTCTTAGTCGCTTCACTTTTGGCAGAGATCGTCATGTCGGTATAGTGGCAAGCTTGACAATACATCGCTATTCTCTCAAGACCGCTTTTTACCGCGATTCTGTTCAGGCCATGCCGCGCGCGTCAAGCCTGCCTCATGACACAATAAATTATTGTACTACGCACAGAAGGTTTGCTGTTAACAAATCCCCTGTTTCTATGTAAGTGTTTATCTCTTTCTATCGCATGGGACGCGCTCACGGCCGCGCCTTAGCGCTAAGGTTGCCGCCAGCGAGAACATATTAAATTGTACCTTGTATAATAGTGTTATTTACAGTATTGATATTAGTTCCTCTTTGAGGAACCTGACAGAATATCAGCGATGTGGGTCCTGCCGCATCATTATGATGACTCAGCGACACGTTTGCCACGACACATAGCTCACTTGTAGTTTTTATTTGCTGTTTTTAGTATGTTACTTCTTAAGTTGCATGTTCTCCTGTATCACGCGACGGTGCGCGAGCTCTCTCGATTTTTCTCGCACTATCCGTCTCTTTCTTATTAGAACATTTAAAACAAGAGATGAAGTGCGAGAAAAATCGAGAGTATATGTCGCTGCCGTCGCATGATAGACGTGCAGTTCTTTTTTATGCCATGTATTTTGTGGGTACGAATAAAGTTTCTATCTATCTATCATTTAATTGATAACCGCAATGCCATAAAGCGCGACCCTTAGCACAGCGCCAGCTAAGTGGGCCGCCGACATGTACTTGTAGCGACACGACGAAAGCACGGAGTGAGCCGCGTCTGCTCATAGTTAATGTTAGATGTATATATAATTATATTGTTGTTCCAGATATCAGCTAGCGGATTGGCGAATCCGCCCCCTACCCACCGAGCTGGTGGAATACGCTCGCATGGACACGCACTATCTGCTATACATTTGGAGACAAATGAAAGCGGAGTTGTTGCGTGCAAGCTCGGGGCAACCGCAGCTGCTGCTGTCTGTGATCGAGCAGAGCCGACAGATCTGCGGAACCGTGAGTTGGACAGGGATAACGATAGTCTAACATAAAGTTTGTCTTCCATATGTGTCCCCGTGCTGGGCGGCTTTCCACCAGACTTGGTCGTATACGACAAGTTCCCATCTCCGAGAGGGTTTACTGCGATTCCGTATTCGGTTTGGCGGGACCCACTTGGTGGCGATTTTTGCCCACAAGTCTCCCGGTACGTGGGACAAGTGCCCGGCCCAGTCCCATTAAAATTTCCCGGCTATATCCAATCTAAATATGTAAGTGGTGAAATACAAAAAGGTTATTTATGTATTTTCAGACGTACAACAAGAAGGTAATCCACGAAACCAGCCACATGCCTCTCTACCTGCGGTCGAAAAAGTCGTTCAACTCCCGCCAGATGGCGGCGCTCAAGATGCTCTACAAGTGGCGGGACGCGCAGGCGCGGGAACTCGACGAGGGCACCATGTGAGTGTATTTTTTGAGACACAAAAATTAACGTATTACTCGAATAAAAGTTATTTATGGAACGAATACGAATAACTGTTATTGGCTAAACAGTTGTATCTTAATTGTAAGAATATCATTATATGTAAAAGCTGTTGGTTTTCTAATAAAATAAAATAAAATAAAAATACTGTGCGGACATATACGGCCCCCGCAGCAGCCAGCCCGCAGCCGTGTGGTGTCGGGTTAGAATTTCACCACCCCCATTCTTCCCGTGGGTGTCGTAAAAGTCGACTAAGGGACCAGGGTTGAAGTGTGTTGTGGGCGATAGGCTAGCAACCTATCACTGCAATATCACATTTTGTCGATATTTTATACCCACATTTATGCTAAAAGTGGAACATACGTTGTATGTGCTCTGCCTACCCCTTTTGGGAATAAAGGCGTGAATGTATGTATAAAAAAAAAAAAAAATTTTTTAAAAATTTGAACTGTTTATTTCAATAAAAGATAGGGGTTTAATTACATTCTTAACTACTAATCTTAATTTTAAAAGATTTTTTGAGTTAAGGAGCCTTAAAACTAATATAAGTACTTATCTTTACTGTTTACGACTTAATTTTAACAGATGCCTTTTGACTATCAAACGTGTTTTACTACACGTTTTACCCTCAATGTTACGTATTAACTCGTCCGGAAATCTATTTAATATTGCAGGTAGGATACAACTCCAATCCCTATTCCCGTATTCATTATTACTTTTTCCCACCTCAAATGTGGTGTGTGGGTGGTTAGATAAGCTACGAAGACGGCTCGGTCTTGTTATTTTCTTTAAATTGTTATTGTACTGCGTTATAATTGCCAGTTCCACCTTGTCGAATACATTTAACACCTTACAATGATTAAATAGATTTTCGTAATTTTTCCTATTTATATATTTAATTTTAGTTGGTACAATTGTTTTCAGTAGACGTATCTGTAGGTTGTATATATTATTTAGGTAGGTTTTGTAGGTTCTTCCATAGCTTTCTATACCATAACCTATGACAGAATCAGCCAGGGACATGTATAGAAGTCTAAGCGTGTTGTAAGGAACTTTATGTTTAAGAATACATAGTTTTGACAATATAGACCTAAGTTTTTTACATACTTGATCTACATGTGGTCCCCAGTTAAACTTGCCGTCAATTTTTAATCCAAGGTAAGTGTGTTCCTTTACAATTTCAAGCTGGGTACAGTTACATAGCGCTTTAGATAAGTGTAGACACTTGTGTTCGTGGGCCACGATCTTAGGCGTAGCGTTCACTTTTTTATATGGCGAGTGTATGTGCATTAGTTTCGTTTTAGAGTAGTTTAACGATAAACCCAGATCGTGCGCCCATTTGCACAAAAGGTCGAACTCAATCTGCATCATATCTTGAGCGTTCTCTAAGTCCTTATGGGCTGTTATTTTACAGGTATCGTCTGCAAATTGGTACACAGAGCCATGCCGGAATATCTTGTGCATATCATTAACGTACAGTAAGTACTCCGTTGGCGCCAGTATAGATCCCTGTGCTGTACCGCACAGTGCCGGAGTTAGGTCACTTTGTTCGCCCGCTATGCTGACTGCATTAAATCTGTGCGTATGATAGTCTTTAATGAGTTCCAGCACAGGACCCTGTATACCATTTTGCTTCAATTTTCTATATAATGTGTTGTGATTCAAGGTGTCAAATGCTTTACTAAAATCTATCATCACAGCAAGTACATGGTGTTTTTTATCTAGATGATTATTTATTACATCTGTGAATTGTGATAAAAGTTGCGATGCGCTTTTCCCTCTCTGAAAACCAAGCTGTTTTTCGTGGATGATGCCATTATTTGATAGGAATCTATTTATTGTGTTTCCAATGTATTTTTCTATAATTTTATCTATGCATGAAAGAATTGTAATCGGTCTGTAGTTATTTGTGTCTGCGTAGCAGCCTTTTTTATGTATGGGTCTTACGAGGCCTATTTTTAATTTATTAGGATATCTAGATTGTGAGATACATTGGTTGATAAGGTGTACGAGAACCGGAGTCATTTGTTCCGAGATGTATTTTATATCTTTCGCCCTTATTTTGTCGTATCCTGGGCTTTTCTTGTCGTCGATTTGTAGTATAATTTTATGTAAGCTCTCTTCATCAATTTTTTTGATTCGAATTGACAGACTAGGAGTATTACTGTACTTTTTTTCGTCAAGTAATGGCTCATCGCACGATGTCAGTACCTTTTTAACGTTATTATCAAAGTCAATCGCAAATTTATTCGATAATTGTTTTGCTTTTAGCCTGAAGGATTTAATTAACACATCGTCCACCGCTTTAACAATTCTTCCAGTCAGTCTATTTATAATTTCCCACATTTTTTTAGGGTTTTTGAAGTTATTAAATATTTCCCTTTTTGTGAAGTTATTTCTAGCATTATTAATTTTTTTGTTAGTCCTATTTCTATGTCTTTTATATATTAATTCGTTCTGCTTGTTGTATGTGTCTTTTAAATATATATTTAAGAGATCTTTCTTTTTGTTAGACATCTTTATTAATTTTTCAGTTATCCAATTACTTTCCGGTTTATTATTTGTGTATATTTTTGACTTAAAGGTACATTTGTTATAGACTGACTGGTATTTATCAATGATGTAATCAATAATCTCATTCGGGTCGCTGAGGCTAAGCGCCGGGCTCCAATCTATTTGATTTAATTCTATTTTGACTTTGTTGTTATTCAACTTGTTTACAACCTTATAAGTATCTACATGGGACGCGCTGATAAGAGCGAGCCCTGTTATATAATGGTCGGCCGGCGCATCGCGCACAACAGCCGAGCGCACGGAATACCCAGTCGCACTTCGTCTGCAAGCGTCACGGATGAATAGGTGATCGATACAAGATTTAGATATGCCATTTACGTTTGAGTCCACTCTTGTGTAGTTAGTTATACAACATTCAAAACCTAGCTCATTTAGGCTGTCTAAATACGATCTTACTATGTTGTTTGTGCACGAAATGTCTATATTAATGTCACCTACAAGAATGCAATTTGAATTCATGGGATATGCGGATAATAACTGTGACAGTTCGTTAACAAAATAATACTTATTTAAGATCGGCGGTCTGTAAATACAACACAAATTAATTTTATTGCTGTTAGCGAATTCCACTTCACCATATAGACACTCAAAGTTCACTGTAGTCACAGGTACCTTTATGAACGTAGTATTTTTATGAGCGTAGATAATAATACCACCTCCTCTTCTTTGTTTTCGTAGTTCTGTGTACATAACGTAATTCTTTATTTCGAATAAATTAGCGACTTCGTCGGAGATGTTCGCTTCTGTGATGATTATCAGGTGTATTGTTATTGGGCTGCCAGCTATAATATATTCTAATTGTGAGTGGTTTTTGATCATTGAGCGGATGTTGACGTGTAGCAAATTAAGTTTATATTGTTCATCGGATACATCATTCATGAAGTCATTCCATGTATCGTGGATTGTCTCTTGTATGTTTGAGCTGTATAGGTCCATGAGATGTATTGGAGAATTTTTTTTGGCAAGTTGACTCTCACCTTATGTAACTAGTTATTATGGTAAACACTATGATAGGGTGTTATACATACCTATGTTTTTTGTAGCTCCTTGCCCACTCGCTCGATATCTTTTTCTGCTCTTATATAATATACCTTGTTATCACCATCTGTTTTGCGTACCATAATCTGATCGTTCCTGCACCATACGTACTTGCACAATTTACCCTTCAGACTAGTTTTAGCCTTCCAGAGTAGGTATGACGTTGTTGGTGTGAGCGCCTCACGGAGATAGATCTTTTTTTTCGCCCGCGCCTCCAATGTCCCGTGCTGTCATCTCGGTCGATCTTGCTGCATCGCACCAGTACTCACGCCTGCCCTCACGCAGCGTAACGAGGATGGGCGAGTCCATTTTGGCGCGCTCTGCCTGCGCGGAGCCAGCTCGAACGGGCTTCTTTTTCCTAGCGGCTCTTACGATATCGCCTCGATCTTGGTTGAGTAGTTGACAGAAGGATGTAGCAATTTTCTTGACGTCCTCGTTCTCCGTTTCACTGATCCCACATATCTCGACGTCATTGCACACCTGCTCTTGTTCGTTTTTATACACTTTTTGTTCCAGGACTTCATTTTTCAGCGTCAGGTTTTTGCACGTATTCGCGATATCCTTGTATTGATTCTCCATTAATTTAAATCTTATTTCATGGTCTTTCATTTTACTTTCGTATTCGTCGATTTTGTCAGGATAAAATTTGAGGGTAGATTGTAGCTCTTCTCGGATTATCTCTTTAACGGTTTGCCGTAATTGACGAATTTCTTGCCGCATTTCTAATAGTGCTTTATCCGGTTCGCTTTGTGGTATGGGCTCCGTATCGGATTCTTCGTCGTCGTTTCCTGGCAGAATAACCGATATTCGCTTCTTTTTAGTCCCATTTGTAGTCGCACAAGCACGACATTTCCAGTCGACCGAGTCTGTTGTCGACAGTGCACACAGTTGTTCCGTTGAAAGGGATGCACAAGTGGCGTGGTACCACTTATTACACTTGTTACACTGTACTCCTGGAGTCTTGTTGCTAACAACTTTGGTACACTTCGCACATTTGACCATGTTGAGTAATTGTTTTGCGCTACGTAATTCTATGTATGTATGTATGTACATATACAGCCTCCGAGAGCGCTTAAGTTACTCATTTGGTGTTACAAACATTCATCATCAAAATTATAGGCAAAATAGCTTCCTATGTCGCGCAGCTCGTAACTTATTTATAACTTGTCGAAGGATCTCGATATTTACGTTTTTGACGGCTCAACTCCTTCTATAAACCGTAATCTAGTCAATCGGTGCTTCTAAAATAACCTGTTGCAAGCAGTAATATGCGTCTGATCTGTAACTTTAATTAATCTGTGTCCGGTCCATGTTGTTCAACTTTTAATATAAGTTGTTTCACTTCGGTGTACATTTGCAGTTGTATTTGTACATTTGTAGATGATTTGTACATCTAGAGATGTCCTCACTCGTTGCTCACATAGGATTTGTTTCTTCTTTTGTTTTTACATTGTTTGTTTGGTATATGCCATACTGTAATATTTTTTACGTCACACCTGGCCATAATGCGAGTTTTACTGCACGCTGCGCGTACAGGAAAACTCGCATTGTGGCCAAATGAAGACGTAAAATTGTGTACTCAACACGGGCGGTAATTCGTAAAGCCCCAGAGCGCATATTTATGGCCCTCACCTTCGGTTCGGGCCACAAACACCTGCGATCTGGGGCATTCACGAATTCACCGCCCTAGTTACGTAATGTACTATTACGTCACACCTTGCCACAATGCGAGTTTTACTGCACGCTGCGCGTACGGGAAAACTCGCATTGTGGCCAGGTGAAGACGTAAAATTTTGTACGCAACACGGGCGGTAATTCGTAAAGCCCCAGAGCGCATATTTATGGCCCTCACCTTCGGTTTGGGCCACAAACACCTGCGATCTGGGGCATTCACGAATTCACCGACCTAGTTACGTAATGTACACTAGACAGCATAAGTGCATGGTCAACTGACAAACTGTTTCCTTTGACGCGCTCGCTAACGCCATCTATGTGCACGACGTGTAATATCATTATAGATGTAAATGTAAACCACAGAGGATCAGCAAGGTTTCACTAGATGGCGTTGTTAACAAAAATGGAAACAAAAAGTAATGCTTCGTCTTGGATATAATTATAATTATTTTCTTGGGTTATTATATTTCCTATATTATATTGCCAAGTAATCTTGCCAACGCATTATCGATCGATAATGGCGGTATTATGACGCAATTTGGAATGTGTATTCCATTTATGTGCTACCTTTGTGCATTTATTTTTCTTGCGATGTTTCCGATTCACTACCAGTGAATATCCAAACAATTCCAAAAACACATCTTTCCCAACATATTTCTGGTTGGGTGCGGGATTTGAACCCACGACTCTCAAGCTAGGTGTCGACCTAGTTACTTGCCTTGTTGGCCACTCGACCATCGGTTCAATTGACTAGGCAGTTGAAATTTATCATAAGTTTAATTTGCTGCTCAGATATTAATCCATTACTACTACGATTAATATAATAATCGATGAGGGTAGACGAATGAATCAAAACTACCATACTTATTCATTTTTATCACAAAGATGTTACGTGTTCGTTCGTAGGACTACTCAGCTTTGTTATTCATATTTTTTTCTGGATAACATGAATAATAAAACTAGTTTTCGACGTAATATTGATCTAGTTAAAAGTTCGCAAATATTTGCGATATGTAACGAAGCTACAAGCTACAGAAACTGATCTAAACGTAAGTAGTTATTTTTGTGATATAATTATTTAGTAACTACTACTGAACTATCATACATTTTTCTGATGATTTATTTTCAAATAATATCGTTACAGCTAGAAAAAGGTTGAGCAAAAGGAAACGTCTCTGCTACACCGACAAAGAACGGCCACCAGCCATTGACAATGGACTTTTTTTTTTTTTTTTTTTTTTGACCTGACTGTTGCTATAATAGGACGGACCCAATATAGCGGTCGAACTGCGTGGTTGGAGGGTGGCCTGGGGAAAATCCAGGGGAAGCCTCCGGCACGACCACGCGGGGAAGTTTGTACACTGGAATACTCTAAGAGTTTGCGCTCCAGTGAGATTGGTTGAACGGTATCAACCGAATCTGGGGTGTGAGTGGTATCGAACTACTGGGAGTTTTATCGCTGGTTCGCTAAAACCTAGCCTAGCTGAGAAGAGTCCAGCAAGAAACTCAGCTAGGCCCGACTTGCGTCGGACTGACTCTACCCGGTATGCGGCGGTACCGGGACGAAAGCGGACTGTATGTGTCTGTGTTGTCTCGCGGTGGACGTCCCCGCCGGCGGGAACGCTGAAGTGTACGCGATGTGTTGGACGCCGAAAGCGCAGCGTTCCATCTTTCGATGGACGCTGTGATTTCGTCGTCCGGGTCCGTGAGTGTGTGCCTAGGACGCCGGACCGTGCGGCCCCTAATCAGTGAGCGCCGAGTAACGACAGAGGGGGGAGGGATGGGGACGTAGTCAGCAGCCTTCCTAACTAACGGATTCCTATGGTGGGGAGCGTTATCAAAATAACGTCTGGCAGCCTGCTTAAAGAAACCATACATGGTGCTAATCTCCATGTCGTGGTGCAGGCTGAGGTTCGATTGGTACCACGGGGCACCAGTCGCCCTTCGGAGAAAACGATTCTGAATGACCTGAAGCGGCTTGAGCGATGACATAGGCACGTGAGCGAATGCTACACTTGCATATGTCATGATTGGACGAACACAAGTCTTGTAGAGTGTCAGCTTATTCCTAAGTGACATTTTACTAAACTTGTTGATCATCGGCCCTAGCCTTCCTAGCACGAACAACGCGCGGTTGCGTACCCTACGGATGTGGCTACGGAAAGTCAGTCTCCTGTCGAGGGTCACTCCAAGATATTTGGCCTCGTTGACCCAGGGGATGGGTCGGTCAAACATCTGGATCGGAGCCACCCGCCTTTCTGTACTAATGCAGTCCGACGGATGAAAGACTATTGCAGTGCTTTTCTCCGGGTTGACTTCGATACGCCAAAGATTAAACCAACGACCTAGGTCGGAGATTGCCTCTTGGAGGTATCGCCGGATGACAATGGACTATAAAGAAAATGATTTTGAATCGACAAGTCATTACGTCGATTTATTGCACAAGTGTGGAGTTCGTCGTGTCTCCATAACGAGAAGGGTTTATAATTATCATGGGCATGCTGTTAAACCCATACTTACAGAGAAGCACATAAAACAGCAAATTGTCGCAATTTGGACACTGGACAACTGGATTTTTGTCATGTTTAGTGATGAGAAGTGAGAAGTGTTTAAATCTATTCATAAGGACATATAAGTTCACGTTCAGTGATCACGTAGTGCCTAACGCGGAATCTGGTGGTATATCTAACTGTGAACATGTAGGGTTTGAAGAAAGACAGACCGGGTTATATATAAACAAATGACAAAAGTAAAATATGAGTAGAATATTGTTTTCATCGTGCTTTTTTATCCCTGTAGACACTATTAGTAATAGATGTGTTACGTTAAGGAAAATTATCATAATAGAATATAATCATTTTGTTAATTAACGAGATCGAGTGAGATAGATAACTGTAGAAGCCTACCATTATAATCTATGAAATACTAGTATCAATAATAAAAGCCTTAGTGAACTGTAAGATTGTTTCGTATTTTTTTATTATTTTAAATGGCGGGTTTAATTACTTATTTCAAATCTCACTTAAATAGAAAATGCCAATAAACACCAGAATGCGTTCGCCTGATATATATGTTATCATAACCCGGTCTGAAATTATTAATAAAATTGACAATAGGTATTATTTTTATTGAGGTAAAGCTTCAATCTTTTTCCGATTTTCGGAAATGAAACTTAAGCTATAACCTCGATAACATGTTAAAAAGTGGCTAATTCACTAATACTACTACTGAATAAATATAATTTTAAAATGAAAAGTTCTTTGAGTTATTTAATTGTATTTAATTACTGTTATTTATATTTAAAAAATCTACTTTTGGCTGTGCAAAATAGTGTAAAAAACAGAAATCATAAAAACACTAAAAAGGCAGTCAGCACCGTGTCATTTGCACTTAATAGGCTAATCCACAAGCCCATCCAATCTTGTTGTTGACACTGGTCAGTGTTTTATCACGGGTATACATATTTCAACTGTGAAATATATACCTTTGATAAACGAGTAGGTAGGATGACAGTTCAGTCACACTCAAATACGGTTACAGTAGATTAAACCTTGCTAAACTTGTCAATAATTGTACTCGCATCGCAAGAAAATTTAATGGTGATTACAGGAGTCAATTATTATCAGTGAATTAAGTTATATTCGTCTATATATCAATATTTTTGGCCAGCAGCGCCATCTAGTTTATTTTGTGCGCAGCGCATGCAATCATATCAGCTGTAGATGTCAAACGGTGCAAGCGAAACTAGACCGTAAGGTGTCCATGCATTAATGCAGCCGATAGTACTAGTATCACATACTGTGCAATGTTATCATATAGCGTGTACTGTGATGTTACACAGTACAACTGGCTCTGTATTGCTATTTAATAAATAAGCGAATATTTCATAGCTGTTGGAATTCCTTGTATAAATAAAGAAATAAAATCCTTGTGGAGTACATAGACTCTTTCGAAATCCTCTTGAACGGTAAGATTCTTACCGTTTTGGAATGTCCAGACATTCTACTACTATAGTACATTGTTGTAAAGGAAATTGCAAATAATTATTAAGTAAAAATTAAGTACCTAATTAAAGATTACAATATGAAACACTGTAGCTCGGGCCCCTCACACGCGAGCGGGGCGGGGGCGGGGGGAACTGTGTTCGAATCGCTGTTCAAACTGGACTACAAAAACATTGATGGACAGTTTGAACTCATAGATGGCCTGTTCGTGCGATGTCCAACTAGCCCCAGCTTTGAAGCCTGAATTCTGACCATCTTTTGCCACATTTCCGAGCAGTGGCGTGAAAAGGTACATAATCGTGAAATAATCTCTGTCCAGCTACCTCCTGCCGAACCACATGCTGTTGTCTCTAGCGGAGACGCTGCCCCGGGAGGTGCAGGGCGTGAACGCGTGCTGCTCGCCCATGCCGCCCTTCGTAAAGCAGAACCTCATCACCATACACAGGATGCTGCTATCGGTAAGTAAACATTAAACAAATGCTGATCATGTGATGTGTGATGTGTTGACGATTGTACTCGCATTGAAAACAAGCAAACATCTGCTCGTACAATGCTCCTTGTTATATTTGTATTTATGTAAGTATTTTAGTTAAACCAACTTCTTAAAGTCCAATTGATTTGTGACTTTTTATTTATGTGCAAGTCGGTTCAACGTTAAGGTTCATGTCAAATATCGTATCGTGTAACTATGTATACATTACTTTTTCTACGAGTCAATTGAAATAATTAATAAAATTTGGTATCTATTGAAGATCTACAAAAATCCCCGTTGAAACGAAGTGCTGTCCGCCGTCTCAGCGTTTCGTTGATGTCTTTTCTTCTATGAAAATGCGACGTTCTATTGGTCAACATTCATTATAGTTCAATAAGAGCGCCACGTGATTGGTCAAATTCATGATAGTTGTCTAAACAGTTGTATAATAATTTATTTCAGTTGAGTTGGGAGCTCCGTAGAAAAAAGTATGTGATTATAGTTTGGTGTACGTTGTCTTAATTCAAACATACAAGTCGACGAGTATAAAAATAATAAATTATTGTGATCAGTGCCGCGAGCTGCCGCTGGAGCCGCAGCTGTTCCCGATGCCGCCCAGCATCAGCAGCGCCATCAACGCGCACCAGCCCTCAGCCTTCACCATGCACGATCTCTCGCACTACCCGGAATACAGGTACACATCAGGGATGTTGCTCACATCCGCATCCGCGTATGTACTGCATCAATTTCAAAATAGATTCGGAGTTATTGAGGATGCGGATGTACAGTCGAGGAAATTGAACTTTTGGACCTTAGCGTCATTACAATGGAGTTGACGTGTGCCAAACCTTCAGTTTCCTCGACCGTACTTACAAGTTGCGACAAGATAGGGGCCAACGGGCGCGCGCGTGCTAGGTATGTTCGCCATTAGTAAATAAGAATTTTTTTTCGTATCTGTTGTCTGAAGATTCACCGCAAACGCTCAGGGGGCATGCACTGACTTGTTAGACAATTGTAAATCAGTCGCAATGCGTCTGAGTATGTTTATTTATGTTATTGAGTGTTTGACACCAAAATCCGCATCCGCATCCTTGGATTTGAACCTCGAAATATCCGCTCCCGCATCATCCACCCAAGGCCAAAGTGCTCACAAATATCTGAAGTCAACACAGTTTTTAATGTCTCTGTTGTCGAGGCATTAAAAACGTGTTCAGATATTTGTGAGCACTTTGGCCGCTCCGATATATCGAAGCAGCTCATCGGTATCTGATGACGACATTATCATCATATCAGCCAAAAAACCACTCCTGGACAAAAGGCCTCCCCCAAAGAACGTTATAATGACCGGTTCTGCGTCACCCGACACACGCAAACGCGACTTCACCAGGCACCGGCGTGGGTTCACTATAGTATTTCCAAACACTCGTTGCGCGTGAGCCAACAAAAGGGGGACATTTCATACAGAGATCGCGTCTGTCGCGGTAATGACAGGTAAGTGCAATAGTGAACGCATCAGAGATGTCTGGTTTCCACTTTAAATACACCGTCCTGTTGCTATGGAAACCGCCTCCTATGAAATTGATGGAACCTGATGTGAGGTATGAGGTGAAAAACCATCAGAGATGTATGAAGCTGCGTTTTTCAAGCAAGGTCTCAAATACATCAAAACAAACCTTCGCTCTCCTATTTACACTCAATCCGCGACGAACTCGACAAAAACCTTCGTGCTAGCAGAGTAGACAGGAAAGTTAAAACCTTAAAGTCCTGTCAATAAATTGTCAAATGATGTTATGATTGTTTTGTCGTAGCGAGGAACACATCAACCTGGACCGAGCGGCGCTGTACCTCAGCGACTTCACCGACTGCGTCCCCGACATACAAGCCTTCGTACCCTCGTATAATACTGACACATACTGTGTTGTAAGTACATGAATAAAGATCTTCCGTAACACCCATACCTATTTATTATCCTCTACGACCAACCAGTGAAATGAACGTTTGAAATTGCAGGTGTCCGATTTGAACGTCGACGCTAAACAGTTCATACCGCCTTATGAAAGATACAGAAAATATCGCTCGTTAGCTCAGGTATTTGGTTTTCAATTCACAGGTCCGCTTTTTCTGTGTTGGTAACCGTGGGTCCTTGGTCTATAAATTATGGGTCGTGGGTCTCTGACACTGCGAGATTCAACCTAGTCATGACGTAGCTGTAATATAGAGTTAAACAGCCACAGCTCGACAAGGTTTTATCATTGTAGAATATCGCAGTGTCTCAAATCCACCACCCATCATGTAGCCAAGGCATATCATCACAATGCCCATAAACCAAAGGGAAATGAGTTTTAGATTAACTGAATTCATTTTCACAAGACAGGGGCCTGTTTCATATTAAAATATTAACTGATAATATTGGGACTTATTGAGACTGAGATATTTTCAAACTCATATTTTTTTATGGAATAGTACCCGGGCCATGGCGCTGTCATGTAAGCACTAAGTCAATATTGACGTTATAGATGGCGTTTACCGTGAAATGTTGATATTCTCCAGACAGAATCTGCTTCCATAACATATTAGTGTGTGTACAAACATCTACTGCATGATAGATTTGCTATGAATTTCGATAGGGTCAACGTCAAAAAATATGCTTATTTTCACCTAATCAAAATGCAATAAGGCAGACATCTACAGTACAGGTAATTTGATACGACTGATATTAAAATATAGTTGACTGGTTTCGATTAATCGGCATGTGAAAGATTCTCAATAGTTGATGTTAGCCGCCTTCTATTTCGTCAATATAACCGCCGTTGCAGGTTCAAAACGCGGTCCGTCGCCCGAGAGCGCCTACAGTTTGCTAGTTGCGTTGTGTTGTAGTGAACAATTAGACGCTAGTCGTTCCCTGTACGTACATTAACCGTATAAACATGTTCACAGATGGAAGAAATAAGGGAGTACAGGGATAAAGAAGCGAAAATAGCAGCGATAGGAAAAGGTAACGAGTTGATACAGACAGAAGTTCTTGATAAGTTGCAACAGGCTAAGTCACACATAGTGAACGACGATGTCGTTGAGACAAAAAAGAATTTAGGTGACGACAGTGCGACGAAACAGCGCAAAAGAAAGATTTCCCCTGACAGCGTAGAACGCAAACAGACGGCAGTTGTAGACGCGATAAAAGATTTGAAAACGACCAATGTAAAGCACAGCAAGGCCGAAGCGAAAAATGAAGTTAAACCCTACCTTTACAAAAACGCGAACTACAAAAAGTTCTTCGACAACAACACTAGGTCGCACAAAAAGCCCAAGGCAAAGTTTAAGAAGCATTGATGTTACTATACTTTTAAGTGAAAGTAAACAATATTATACATAGATATTTTACAAGATTTAGTTGTTTTATTGTTAAAGGATCCCATAGGTAGACGCTGTGCTTATAGGTAGGGGTGTTCGAATGTCTGCAGACCTAAGGTATACGTGAGTAACTACATTACAGTAGGAACGTGTGTGTGTATTCTAACAAATACGGAGAGTTTATTGCAAGATTACGTACCGGCTGGTAGTAGTTACAGACACAGTACTGGCCAATAAATCACCCTCCTGTTGGTTTTAAATAACTTTATTTATAGGTACTTCCTGGGGCCCATCGCGAAGCTATAAGTTACAATTCTGGCAACAATGAAGCGCTCGACCAGCACGGTTAGCACAAGACGGCGCGCGAACTGTGTCGCGGCGAGATGGGCTATCCGTCTCTTTTTAATTGATCTCATTAGAAAGAGACGAATAGTCTATTACGCCGCGACACCTCTCGCGTGCCGTCTTGTGCCAACCGTGCAGGAACGTCTGGCCATTGGACTAGTGTTGCCGGTTGAGACTAAGAATGAACAAGTATTTTGTACTCTTCTCTCTGCCTATTACAGTTCGTTGTTCTTTCTGCACGACTGAATGTTTGTGTGTATGTGTGTCTTTGTTCGCTTCTCTCTTTTATCGTGTGGGCTGTATTTTCAGTATGTACTCGTTAAACCAGCAAAAATAGGAAAGGATTCGATAATTAAACATCTCGTCTATTTTTCGATATCATTTATTAAATAACTATAAACTTATCTGCCTTAGTATCGTTGTATTATATCGCCACGTTCAGTTCTGAACGCATGCAACAGAAAAAGTTCACAAAGTACTTAAATTCGTTCAAGTATTCTGTGAATCTTGGAAAATTCGTATACTATAGTGCTTTCCAATCTGAGTACGTGTCAATGTCATTCCAGTACAATTTACTACCGTAAAACGTGAAGTGGGTTATAAATTGTGCTAAAGAGGCTTTGCACGGCCATACCGTTTGAAAATCACCCTAAGAATTATCGAATTTACCTTTAATTTTCCGATATATCTTCGGATTCGTCCTCCCTAATCTTCAATTTATTCTTAAGGAGCCTCCTACTGCTGTAGTTTGAGTCGTTCTTCTCTTTTTCAATGCCTTTACCTTCGACCTTCGCCTTCGTCTTGGGATGATACTTGCTCCTGGGATGGATGGCCTTATGTTCCTCGTCCCTCTTCTTGTGGTGGTGATGGGGTGGGAGTGTGGTGGGTTTTTCGAAGTCTGGGAGGTCGCGCTTGAGAGCGCTCTTGAAGGTTTGACCTCTGCTCGGCTCGTACAGCGCGAATGTGATTCGGTCGTGGTGAATCTGTTTTTGAAATATTTGTTTCATTATTATACCAGCTTTGCTTACTTTGAGACTGGGTACAGGTCGATTCACGAAAGCTGGCACGAATGAATTGAACGAGTAAATGATAATGTCTATGTGTGCATCACATAATTATTAAATGCAGGTTGATGCAAAAAGTGATTATGATAATTGTGTTTTAGAGAATGCTATGCCCTTTTTTTAGATTTTTTATAATTCGAAGAAGCCATCACCTTTCGATTCTTGACATTAAAAATAAGTCAGAACAATATACATACGTTTTATTTACAAAGGACTTTAATAATAATTACTAAAAGGATTAACATGATACTTGGTGCAGATTATAATAATATGATTTATTTTTTCTTGAATAACGAAAACGTAACTATTAGGTACATGTTTACAAAATATTAGGAGCCCCCTGTATAAGAACGGCACTCACACTGCCACTCACAGTGACAAGTGTCATTACTTTCGGTCAATTCATTCGTGCCAGCTTTCGTGAATCGACCTGTAGATTTGTGTAACATTGAACTCATTCACTACAGTGGCAAACACGCATATGGCCTGTCTGATGGTTGACAGTGTCTTGGAGCAGACAGACGACTCTAGAAGAGCCGTCGAGGCGACTTTAAGGTTGACATTTTATCACTTATCGCTGTAGATAAGACATCCGTCACGTTTTGAAATGTATGCGAGAGCGACGTTGTCTTATCCACAATGATAAATGGTAGAATGGCAAACATGTTACGCCCGCAGGTCACTCACTATAAACACACGTCCTGGAGAGCTCTGCGACCTTTCCACCAGGAACACAACACACTCCGCGCAGTGGCGTTCTAGCCGAAGTAGACCCCGTGTGCAATCATTACCCTGGCGCCCTCTAGCCGGCGGTGGCTAGTTTTGGCGGTACTTCCCTACTTGTACGCTACTACTCAAATACATTGTTTATACTTGCCCTGTACTCGACGTTGATTACGCATTCGTCCTCATCCTCGCACACAAGCGAGTTGACGTCCGCGGGCTTCGCGGCGGTGGCCGGGCGCGGCCCGACGCGCACGAAACGCCACAGCGACCGGATGCGAGGCCCACACGCTCGGACGATTTCCTTCACCTGTTACATAGATTTTTTTTAATGGTTGGTTCGATCGCTATCATAAAGGATGAAGAAAGTGAGTATAGTCGCGGAATGAAAAGGTCGTTCGCTATGCTCATAGCCGATCCCGTGAATTTCAGTAAATGTTTATATGAAAGAATCAATGTAATTTGACCTAACGTAAAATATCGACGACGAATGTTTTACGTCCGACATAAATGCGATCATGCTAGGTAGAACCTCCGGTTTCAATAGTATCTAATTTGCGTTCAATGTGCTGCGTTAGGTAGATGCAGGGCATGGCTACGTAAATCGAGTGGCGGTTATCTTCATCGATATCGCACAAACACCGATTTTCGTGGTAATGCCGCAGAAACTGCTACGCAAGCCATGTGTTCCCTGAAAGCCGAGTACCTTCATCTGTTCGCCGCCGTCGCAGTTGTTCGAGTTGTGCGGCTCCACGCCGAAGGGGTTGACGCAGGCGCGATCCTCAGGCAGCAGCGAGTCGATCTCGAACGCGCACTTCGGTATCGAGTCTATGCGTTCCTGTAGTTTGAAAATGGTCATTATTTTGTACACTTGAAATAATTACATAGGTACCGAAACCAACTTAGACGTGCAATACGCGCCACATGAGTCTGCGTCCTGACCACTGCGGCGCTCCTAGTAGCCAACGTCACAGGCAAACTTTCATGGGTTAGTACTGTAAGGTTGCGGTCTGGCCGCCAGCAGGCGGCGACGTGCCCATACATTTAACTCGCTGGCATGCAGACCGCGGTCTAAGTGGAGACGTGATGAGACAGCACACTGTATACCTACATATTTATTTTATTAGAAATACTTAGATCCATCCCGAAGGTCAAATCTTAAATAATATAGCCGTAGAAGATAAATGATACAAATTAATATTGATAGAAATGATGACGTTTACTTTTGGACCATAGTTGGCGGTTTTTCGCTACCTTAATGTCGTCGAAATCGTAACGGCAGTTTTCGAGACTCCCCTTGCAAACAAACAAATAAATAAACGTATACATGTTGCTCATTTAATAGTATACGAATGATTAGCTTACCCAGCCTACTTCATCGCAATGCTTAGGCTCCTTGTAGCAGACGTAATAGATGGTGGCCTTCGAGCCATCGGTGCGTTTCTCCGTCGACCAAGTGTACCAAGTCTGCTCGAACATAAACATGCTGTTTATATGGACCTGCTTGTAGATCAGAGAGAAGAGCACCGTGTTGGGATGAATAGGGGCAACTTTCTCGGTAGTCGGTTTCTCCTCTCGTCTCTCCTCGATCTCTTTCTCATGTCTGTTATGTTTCGAGTGCTTCTTTATGAAAGGCATCATCGTGGTGTGCCGTTTCTCCCAATTATCTGTTTTGCCGAAGTCCTCCTCTACTCTAGAGTCGTCTTGGGAGTCCGAATGCATGACGACCTTTACTTTGACGCTGGCTGCGATGTGCAGCAGGCAGGCGAAAAGGACGTAGCTCGGCCGCCACATTTTGGAATGCACTAATTGATTCTGCGCAAATCTCCAATCTTGTTGAAACTATATTTTGGAATTGCCAAGGAAGTTGTTCTTTCGCAGGGCGATAAGAAGAATGTTTGTAAATTATTTACAAACATTCTTTAAAACGAAAACTACGAAAAAAGAAAGCTGTGTTTCCTTTTGTAACTACTGCAATCGACGCATGAGACACGTGTTTGAAGGCTTCTCTTATTTTAATAGGAACTTAAGGTAGGTAGTATTGTTATGACTCATGGAAATCGTTCATGCTAGGGTACTTCTTTACACTTTGAGATACTTAAGTACGATTATAAAACATTTTTACAAGCACCAGACTGTCGCATAACAACTTCTCGTCTAGTAACGTTTAGCCGACTTGAGACGAATTGAGACTACGACCCGCCATCAAGTAAGGAGACCCGCTTGGCAGGGCTTCTACTGTCTGCCCTGAGGGACACAAGGTGACCAACCGACCTTTCCGAAAATAATAGGAATTTTACCTATATCAAATTTCGATATAGGTAAAATTGCTGACAACCGGCTTCCCGCCGGACACACCCGCTTCCTCAGCCCTTCCTTTTACAGTTACACTCGACCTATGCTTCGTTCGGGAGCTCGTTTAGCTGACCCTACTCGCTATGTTTTGGCCTTGTGGGTGCACAATCGGGCCCTCCTTCGAGAGTTACCTACTGACCCCGTATCATGGTCGGCCTAATCACGTGATAAGTGACAAGATAGGTGTGATAAGGCGGACCATGATACGGGGTACTGAGCTTTAATACCTACACTCCAGGGGTAGGACAGACAAGACCATGTGGATGTGGGCTACTCTCCGGTTCGCGGCGGAATGTTTCTTATGTATTTAATGCCAGATAAGTTTTAGCCAACGAACGAAAAACCATAGAAGTCTAAGTAGCGCCCCAAAATGCCCACACAGAATGCCATATTGCCATTACGCGGGGATGGGGGCGGGGTGTCAAAACGATGCCAGGCAGCCGCTTAGTTGGAACATGCGCATACCGGGTTTTAGGCACCTGTTTGGGTAGAAATTTGGACGGAGCTTGCATTCTAAGCATTTTAGGTTCGCTGGTTTTAGCCATTTAGATTTTCGACCATTGAACATTATAGGGTAATCAACAAGTATGCAACAAAAAGATTATGCGATACATCAGGTATGCCATTCAAAGTTATAAACAAAGTACTAATAACTTTTATTAACCATGGTGCAATAATCGATTATGATTACTAAGTACTTAAACATTGTCTGCCAAAAGATTTTAGGACAATGAATATTAACTATGCTACATAATGTGCACCCGTGTCCGATCACTGCAGTCGGGTACGGACCCGTGCTTCATCTCGTTATTTCACCTGGGTGAAGCACGGGGAATAACCTGGTCCCGTGTTTCACCCAGGTGAAGCACGGGATTAATCACTAGTCCCGTGCTCCAACTGATATTATTTTCGTACAATCATGCTCGTAATATGTAGTACCTACCTTGTTAAACATTATATATATCTACCACTTATAACATGCAAGTCAATTGCAACCTTTTCATTATGTTGCACCTTTTTGTATTACATTAAACTTTAAAGAGATTTTTAGATTCATTTCTTTACTACAATTGATAGGTAGTAGTCAGTTGGAGCACGGGGACTAGGGCATACCCCGTGTTTCACCCGGGTGAAATAACGAGGTGATAAGCACGGTTCCGTAGGTACCCGCAGAGTCAGATATTATTGCAGGACAATGTACAGTCGACTACAAGAAAATCGATTCGACCAAAGTTACAAAAATACAGGTCGTCTGCGTCACACATAAAAAGAGCTCTGGCGGCCATACATTTAATATGGCGCGCAGAGCAATACTCGACCTTATTTGCTCGTATCGTCGTGAAGTCGTCTAGATACCACATTATTATATTACATCATTGTCTAGATACATATTTCTTATAAGTTTTGCCGTATATTTTTTTGTGTATTCGACTGTCTACAATTATGTTTGTTTGTAATAAAGTGCAGACGGCAATAAAATCTCGTCCTATGAACGTAGCCACAATGTAAAATCAAGCTTGACTGTTTGGTTGGCTTTCACCTTATCATTCTTCATCATCTTCAACAGAACAATTGGTGACGGTTTTTGCTGAGTTTGGTATTTTTGTTGCGAGTGTTCACTTATCATGACGACGATTGGTGTAGTTGTCCTGGCTAACCTTTGAGCGTCATATCACACGACAGGCAATAGAAAACGGGCAAAAATAAGCATAGTAGTAGTTTAGTTTCACCATACCAGTTCACGTTTACTGGTTAAAAAGTGGCTATGTGAAAACGACCTGGGGACCGATTTTTGACTTTCGAGCGCTCGAAAATCAAATAAAAGTAAATACTTACGTTTGTAGTGTCAAAATGGCAGGCACTTACTTTCTACCAATAGAATTGAATTCTAGTGGTCAAAACCACTAGTATTCACTCGTATTCGGTCCCCTGTGCCCATTTCAAAAAGGCGAAACTTAATACAAGCGCGTTAGTCTCTTTCTAAGAATACGAGTTGAAAAGAGGTTTCGGCTTGTAGGTACATATTACATTTTAAAATGGGCTCCAGGTATGAATGGCGTTGAAAATGTAATATAGACCCAACTATTCAAGGATTGTAGTGGAAATGTAATAAATAAACTGGTTTATAGATTATTGCTTTTATTTGGGTACAAAGATGTAGAGTATAAAATAAAAATACTGCATTTGGTATCAACCTTTTTTTCATAAAACTTTGATTATGAAAATTAAGCATTCCGACAAATACATGTTATACATCTATAAAATAAAAATTAAAGCATAAGATGTTTCTAGTCTAATTTCATTTATCTATATAGAAATTGTATAATCGTATAGTACAAATAAAAAAAGCGAGTGAAGTTTGGACCATTGTTAGGAATTAAAGTTTTCCATAGTGCTCAATAATTTACATCAGCTATAAGAATTCGTATTTACAAGATACATTATAAATTTCGTTCTAACGTGATATCGTCGTAGCATTAGGGGTAAGAATAGCATCACTAAGGCAGAGAGGGTGTATTATTGTACATTATTATTAGTGCCTAGCATTACGTCCTATTCGCCGCGCGGCGGACGGCCCGCGCCGCGGCGCGCCTCGCTCGAGAGAACATACCGCAACTATGCATACAATTATTTAAAATAAGTGCTAACTGAACCTAGTTGTTTACAATTTATGTTTGATATTTGAACGCATTGGATTGTTATAAATATTAATCTCGAATAATGTTTATCATGAAACACGACACATTCACATTTCGTCTTTGTTTTTCCGCACACTTTATTCGGTCACAGTTATATTCAGAGCAATGACGCGTAATTCAATGTCGGAGAGGCAACCGGATGGCTCGCGGAACCGCCCAGTGCTACCCGAAATGAGCCAACTGTGACTGGTTCGGAAATAGGAGGGGGGGGGGGGGTAAAAAAATATATTTATATAATGAAACTTTTATGCCATCCCTCCTAGTGTGACCGGAGCCCTGTAGGCGAGCGAAGAAAAAAAATGTGAGGCAACCGCTTGAAAATTGGCACGCTTGGTCTTCATCACATAGACCCAGGAAAAAAATGCCATCCTTCCCGGCCGGGCGAATATCGAGCCGTCAGAGTTGGAAGCCGGAAAAAAATGGTGGTGGACGAAAACTTAGGAAAAATACACTTAAAATCATTGAAATCGGATGGCATTTGTTTTTCGAGTCTTGTATGATGTGATAAATGATATGCACAAATGCCATCCCTCTCCCATGAAATTTCATCCCGCTGTGGCCACCCTTACAAACGCGAAATTCGTCCAATTGGGAATACGTGAATACGTAAATCTTTCACCTGCGCGTAGAATATGCTTTCTGTGTGGTTATAAGCTATATTTCATCTCGTGGATTTGCCTGAGTTGATGGCAATACGCGTACGTATCACGAGAAATGAACGAGTACATACGTAGTAATAGAAGCGTCAGAATATGCTGGAGCACAGTTCACGCCCTTTACTTACTACTTTACAAATTAGAAAATAATATTTCTTTGTTCGACACACATGGTGAGTATAGTGAACCGTTTCGTTTTCCGATTTTCTTTGGATGAGTGCGCTATGCTAGTTGCTAGTGTAATTAGCTCTGCTCTCAAGAACACGAGGCGCGGCCGAGAGACCGCCAAATAAAACGTCTTAATACGTACGCTCTACTTCCTTAAATATAATTAGACCTCTATGTATTCGATTAGCCTAACTCTATAAGACATTGGTTCCTTTAGTGTACGATAAGTACTTGTGTCGCTCACTACTAGCCAACTAAAGTCTTAAGTCTAAGTGCTAGGGCCCAGTAAAGCCTTGTCGATAAATAGCGAAAATAACAGTTTACACTAAACGCCTGTCCACACCGTTTCTCGTGTTCGGGCATGCCACTGTGTTGTGTTGAATACTATACACAATCGAGTATCGAAACTACACAAGGTACATATACCATTTCATATATTATTTCATCCTACTAACTTTAGCATAATTATAATGAACACTTACAGAATTATTCGTATGTAACATTTAGCTGACAGGATTTTATATGTACGAAGAGGTATATTTCGGTATCGACTTGTGGCACGCCATACATTCAAGGCCACATACAAGTGTATCTTCTATGTATACTTTACCCAGTGTGGACGCAGCATAATAATATTGAGCCCGTGTTCGGATGCCCGCGGGCGCCGCGTATACTCCGAAAGCCAACAAAATTATTGGCCGTTATCATTGTAGACACGAGAGGGAAGAGAGACGAGTCGTGTTCGGGAGTCCCCCGGGCGCCGGGCGCGTACCCGAACTAAACTAGACGGATCAGGAGATCAAACGCGCAACAGTCTTAAATGAAATAACTCCACAATAGCTTCAAACGTTTCTACACCGGCGCGTATTGATCATCCGCTCACAGGCAGCAGATTCGTATCATTCTTATTGCCATATTCGTGAAGGAGCGCGCTCGGTGTAGTCAACGAAACTTTTTATCATAAATAGAATTCTACTTCGCAATGATATCTATCTTCATATTGTCACTAAAACCTGCCCTCGACGAAGCAAACTACGGAAAATAGACTGTCAACTAACATTACACCTAATATTTCATTCTATCGAATCAGATCTATTTCTTACTAGCTAATATTACGTTGTATCATTTTACGTTGATATAAGTTATATGAAAATAAATGACTATAAGGTTTGGTAACTTTATATGTAACGGGTCCTCTATACGGTCGCCAGGAAGGATTGACTCGATTGATCGACTAGCAGTGAGGGCCTCAGGGGATTAACTATGTAAATATATCAGATAGCCAGTTTACCATTTTGGTTAAAGAAATACGTATCCTTGGCGAGCAAGTTGTTAGTCAGATGCTGGCTGAATTATAACATTAATTCCTAGAAAAGTCATAATATCCCAGTTGAAACATTAAGAATACGCATATATTTTAACATAGCGAGACAGTTCAAGAAAAAGAACATTGACCCCTCTTCGCAGTATGTGGAGCACTTAGGCCGAAAACAACTTATTCTTAATTAGACCGTTCTTCTTTATAATTAATTAGACACGACAAATTGGCTTCTTAAATTCTGCTTCTTGACACGGCTCCAATGAGCACATGTGATCGCATAGAGGAGACATTACTATTAAAACGACAACAGCTCAGGGAAGTGTAGGAAGATCGGGATTATGCGTCTATAATACGTAGCTCACTCGCGAAAGGTCCAGTACTAGAGTAACGTCGACACTGTCTCATATGAATGCTTATATATCTATATTGTCCATGCTTATTGATGCCTTATACACGATACGAAATAACATACAATTGTTGCATATTGAGGTGACTTTTCATACGATAGAATCCAAGATTAGTTCGTACAATTTCGACAAAGAGTTAGACCAAGGCTATGAAAAATGATCTATAGCTGTGTCACTTCAATGCGCTAACAGTTACTATAACAATTGCTGGCAACTAACGTTCGTGAATTAAAAACGATTAACATTTATCATCTTAACAATAATGATTCCCAGATTGTGCGTAAAATTATTATGTTATGTATGAGTAAAAAATAAAATGGACGCTCATGTGTAAGAACAAAAAATGGTTCATATAAAAATAATACTATCAGAGTGATTACTTGACTAGAATGTATACGAAGTTTGCTGTGAGATCCGATTTACACAAGTCTATGTGAAATAAGTCTTTAGATTTACCAAACATGATTTGAAACTGCGTGCAAATACAAAGGTTTCTTATAATGTAAATGTTGCCAATACATCAATATTGAGAAGTCTTAGGCAGTGTCTATCATAAGAATTTTTGCAATACCTATCGTAGTACTATTTCAAAGATCATATACAAAGTTTGTATGAAAAAACAACGTTACAAAAGCTTAACTGAAGGTTGTAGTGTCATTCTTGATGCATGTGCGGACTGAGCCAGACTATACACACACATCGGCTAAGCACACCACATTTTATAGAGTGCGGAGGAATAGCAAGTGATTCTTCACTTTCAATGAGGCCAGAATATCCACACGATCTGCCATTCCGTTTATATGAATGGCGTCCCCGCTTGCAAAACACAAAGTCACTAATTTTTAAATAGTACTAAGCTAAAGAATTAGCTCACAGGGACAAAGTTCAACAATTCATAATCTGCGAAATGTACGTGTACATGGCATAAGGTGTAGAGGCCCCACATTCTAGTGAATGTTTATTTTTCGCCATATACCCAAAGGCATATATTTGCAATTTAAGTTTACATATTATCGTTCGAAACATTTATTAATTCAACTTAATTCATATCTATCAGATTAAAATGTGACAATTCATATGAATTAGTTGAGTCAACCTTAACAAGGCGTCTCTAAGTGCTTTTGTCGAACATCAGGCTTTAGAATTATTTACATTTAATCATATTCGAGTCCAGTCTTAAATAACTCTTTACACGAAGCAATCCAGATGCAGGATTAAGTACACAATTCATTCATATTAAACAAGTCGACTCACTTTGTTCAATTAAGAGCGGTTATACCTGTATACGACGTTTTAATCAGTGTCCAAATTTTTTGTAGGCATTTGGCATGACTAATAAAAAATTGGTAGGTACTCATGAAAACAAACTGGTTGGTATTTTTTAAATTATAAATTGTCTATCCCAAAATAATTATCCGTACAGCGTGGTTACTGGGCATTCAGTACCGCGCGGAGCGGGGCGGGGCCGGGGGAAGGGAGGCGTGCCGTGCGCAAACCTTACTACCCGCTGAGGTGCCCGCGCGGTAATGTTTTTTTGGGATAACTTCAAGCAACAATTACTATTTTTTTTGTACTGAATGATATGAAACCAAACAAAAAGGAATTTATAATTTTGCTGAAGAATCGTATACTTGAATTTGGACACTGATTAAAATGTCACTCCCTGTATATACGGCGGGGTTTTGCAACAATACAAACGCGCGTCATCTGCATCGCTACTGTATCGCGTTTGTATCACTGCAAAAGCGCACCGTGTGCGTTAGATTGCTTCAGGGTACCGACTGGATACTATGCAATTCGTATATCGAAGAGGTTATAGCAAATCCAGTGGCAGTACCTAGTTTAATCCTAATATCCCTTTTTAAGCGAGTGCCTTGTTATTCAAAAAGTCTTAACAAATCACGCTAGAATGCTTGCACGTCCAGTAACATGGTTCACTATGGCTCGTTCGAGCATTTGTTGATGTGTAACTCCGTCATCATGTGAGCTTGGCCTTGTAAGCTGAATGCAACACTGACGGCTCGGGGAGGACTTCGAGTAGTGGCGGCAGTGATGAGGCATTCGTCCTTATCACGCGATAAGTGACAAGATAGAGCGTCCGTCACTGGCTGAGACCGTTCGATAGAACGATACTGACGCTCTTGCGTGATAAGGCCGACCATGATACGGCTGCTGATGCGACAGCGGAGAGCGGGTGCGATAACAGCAGAAACACAGCTTTTACCGCTTTCTATATAAATACTTTGAGGCGGCGTGATACGCCAAGTTGCAGCTGGGAGAGGCTAGGAACAGCCAGTCTTAAGTCAACGAGCCGAGTCCTCAAGGCAGCAGTCTAGCACATGTATCACACGGCGCACCGTTGCAGTATCACGTGGAGGTCGGCCTAGTATCGCGATACAGTCGCACATCGCTTCATAAAGTCGGTGTTAGCGCTCAGCAGAGTCTTAAAGCCTAGTACAGCTTAGCGCTAGTCGTTGATACCGGCTCGAGGGTCCAAGGCTCCCCGCCTAGCACATGTATCACGCGGCGCACCGTTGTAGTATCACGTGGAGGTCGGCCTAGTGTTGCGATACAGTCACACATCGCTTCAATAAGTCGTTGTTAGCGCTCAGCAGTCTTAAAGCCTAGTACTGCATGACGGTATTCGTTGATAACGGCTCGAGGGTGCAAGGCTAACCGGCTAGCAGGTGTATCACGCGGCGCACCGTTATAATAACACTTGGAGGTCGCGATACAGTCGCACGTTCGTGAAACGCTCGTAGGCATCGCTTCATAAAGTCGGTGTGAGCGCTCAGCAGTCTTAAAGACTAGTACTAGGGTGCAAGGCTCCCCGGCTAGCACGTGTATCACGCGGCGCACCGCTGCAGTATGAGGTGCAGGTCGGCGAAGGCGGGGCGCGCGAGCTCGTCGCGGCGCCAGCAGGCGCGCATCAGGTCGTAGAGGTCGCGCGGGCAGCCCGCGGGCCGCGCCAGCACCTCGAACATGCCGTCGCCGACTTGGAGGTGGGAGAGGTTCTCCAGGACCTGTGGAGTCAATCATGCACGTATATTTAAACAGGGTTCGAAATTATAATTATCACGATAATTATCGTGATAATAACAGATGTATAATTATAGATTAATAATAACTGCATTCGATGTATTTCCGCACTTGTGTCTATCAAAACGCAAGAAGTGTCAACGTGACGTGGCGCACCGTGGGGATTCCTCTTACAAGACAAATACAGTTTTGGATAATGCATAGTTTAGTGAACTGGAGTGTCATTTGTTCTTATAATTATCTGATAATTACCCGATAATCATTTCATAATTATCAAGAAGTATAATTATCCTGATCATTTCAAACCCTGATATTTAATGTGAAAGTACCCCTAAAGGTCTAGACAAGTCACGTTTGACTCTGAACGGCTTTGAAAAGTATTTATACATCGCAGTTAATTTCGTAGTAGGCGTTTTCGATGCGACCTGCATATTAAAGTAAGTATTGGAGCTAAGGTTAATGTACAGCCCAATAATCCACGTTCATCTATCTTTCTCTCTATCTCTGTTTGCATGAGTTAAAAACAAACAGAGATATAGTGGACGCCGATTATTGGGCCGTGCATACTTAAACCGGCCGGTGCCGGTTAATGCACGGCCCAATAATCGGTGCGCTAAAGTCAAATACGATGTAACAATGGTTTTGCATCACAAAGAAATGTATTAAAATGACGGCAGAACCAAGCTTTAAGAAGGTCGCCGTATTCGGGGACAATTGAAAAATGACTATCTACAAATCATTGGAATAGTCATACAAATGCCTCGGTATTAAATAAATGTCACGTGACCCTTGGGCCGCGTGTGAAGCCACAGGTTCGTAACCAGTTACGATCGAAGATTTTTTCTTTGTACGAAACTAGTCACGTGCTAAGAATTCTTCTTCCACGTTGAACACCTGTTACGATCACAAAACACTACGTAGGTTAAGTTCGTAAGGTAAGTGCGGATGCCCAAAGGGCAAACCGACCAGAAATAGGAGCCACGCCAAGCGGGGCTCCGTCAACTCTGTCCAAATACGAAAAAATGTCATGATAGGTTTCGTAGGAAGAATAAAAATGTTGTACAAAACTGACGAGTTAATTTTCGTTGAGAAACTCACGCTAATTGGGACACGAATCTAAAAAAAATGGATATTCACCTCGTTCTCAGTGAGATGCTCGTAAGGTCGCCGGCGGCACAGCGTGAAGATCTCGTGCAGGGTGACCGCGAACGCCCACACGTCGCTCTTGGTCGTGTACTTGCCGAGCAGCACCGACTCCCACGCGGCCCAGCGCAGCGGCAGCGGGATGCGACCGTCCACCTGCAACCACACGTGACACATTAAAACCGACAATCCAAACTAATATTATAAATGCGAAAGTGTGTCTGTCTGTCTGTCTGTCTGTTACCTCCTCACGCTTAAACCGCTGAACCGATTTATGTGAAATTTGGTATAGAGATAGTTTGAGTCCCGGGGAAGGACATAGGATAGTTTTTATCCCCGAAAAATGGGAGGGTGAAAGTTTGTATGGATCTGCGATATAAACGAATTCCACGCAGACGGAGTCGCGGGCAAAAGCTAGTAAATAAATAATAAACATGTGAATTCAAAAGATTTTTCAAAAAACCCAACGGCTTTTTTAAAATTTTATATGCCCATGTCACTCCCACGATAAAGAGGAATCCAACGACACCTCATATGTCGAAATCCGTCAAACGGTTTAGGCTGCAGGGCGTGCCAAAGAATAAGCCACATACATACATACATACGCTCGAAAAACATAACCCTCCTCTCCTTCGGGCAGTCGGGTAAAAAAAAACCGGGTTGCACTCCGGGAGTGAAAACTTGAATAATACAAGCCTCGTCCCGAATCGTAAGGGGAGGGACCTTACGAATCTTACGGTCACGTGATACGTATCGAAATCTGTGGCGAGTTTAACAATTTTTCCCCATCCCAAAAAGTGCTTAACGGCGCTAAAGATGTTTTTACTTTAAAAACAAAAAAAACATTAACCAACTTGTTAAAACTGCAATCGCATGCAATCATACCTTGCACCAAAGAACCCTAGAAGCAAACCTGTACCAAATAAGCGGTATTGCACCATGTATTCGCAGAGATGTAGCAGCGGGCGTGGAACGCAACAAACAACTGCACGACCCCCGACATCCAATGTATGCGCGCGTTCCTGCAACCAGCAGACTAAAGTCCCGTAGGAGCTTCGCCACTAACGCAGCCCTCCTGCACCAAACGCCCCAGGAAGCTCGCCTAAAGGCATGGAAGTCGCGACTCAACGAAGCTTCACCACATATCGCACCTGCAGAAAACTGCCCCCAGGAGCAAATGAAAATAGGATCACGTGGAAGGCTCTAAACAGATTGAGGACGGGAGTTGGTCGCTCTAAAGATAACGTCCAGAAATGGGGAATCAGACCAGGAAATAGCAACGTACTCTGCGAATGTGGCACCGTTCAGACGACTCAGCACATGACGCAGTGCTCCCTGTGTCCGGCTTCGTGCACTCAGGAAGACCTTATGAAAGCTACACCTCGAGCGATGGAGGTGGCAAAATATTGGCAAAACAAAATTTAGTCTAAGTTTTTTTTTTATCCCTTCTCACGAGAAAGAAGAAGACTAGAAGCAAGTGTATACGTAGTAGAGAATAAAGGCTTTTATTCAGCGGAAAAAACCGTAGAAGTCTAAGTAGCGTAGAAATTTGTAAAGAGCTCGCATTCTATGATTATTTCGTTCGTTGCTTTTATCATTGTTATTAATGATAATGATACACTGTTTAAGTCTACAAGACACAAGTAAAATTTTAAGCGGCGATTTTATATTGAGTCGGTCGCCGGATGTGCGGCAAAGAAATTTGATCAATCATTGATTCAAAAATAGGTACACTGCGTATCGCCGCTTTATAGTAATCAATACATGACCCGAGTAACTGTGCACCTTGGTGGCAAACTGGCTGCTTGTGGATCTGACCATGGTATATCGGCATTTTTAAATTTCCGTATTAAAAAGTGTATATTTACATATTTTTTATATTTTAATTTCAATCTTTCTTGGGTTTATAGTAAATTTGGACCTTGTAGTTTTCTAAGATTTTACACGCCAAATTCCTGGAAAACGAATAGAAGCTCGATTTTCACATCACAAGGCAAAAACATATATTATTAAAACATAATCGAAGAGTTTCTCACCTTGTAATAGTCGCAGGCGTACGCTTCATTGTCGGTTCCGAAATCGCTAATCTTAACTTGGTACCCTTTGCCGACGAGGATGTTCCTGAAGAAAGTAAGGGATTTATTATAACTTAAAATACAACAGATTTGTAAAAACAGCATAGTAATAAGCTAAACACGACACGACAAATTATGACTTTTTATTTAATATAAAGTCAGTGACAAACAAAAGTAATTAAGAATATTTATTATTATTATTAAATTTCACCAGGGGAGCTTATTCCACAATCGAAGCTTTGGATATGTTTTTAGGGTTCCGTATTTATCTTAGTATTTCAGCGAGACACAAAAGGCTTACCTAGCGGCCAAATCCCGGTGCACGAAGTTAAGAGACTCCAAATACTGCATGCCCGCTGCTATCTGGGTCCCCATGTAGAGCAGTGCACTCGGGGGCGGGGGCGCAGCCCTCAGCAACGCACACAGGTCCCCCAGCTCCAGGTATTCCAGCACTACGGCGAGAGGGGGCGAGCGGCACGCGCCTAGCACCCGAGCGAGATGGGGAGAGGAGAGCGCGGCTAGGATGCGCACGTCTCGCTCGAATTCCTCCCTGTGAGACGGAGTAGGTTATATGAATCATGTAGATTCATAAATACTCGTAATGCGTAAATAACAGTGAACATTAATTATTTTTCATAAGCAGCAGACAAACATTAAGAAAATACTCGTACTCGGAAAGCATCATTCTTTTATTATTGTCGCTATTTTAAGATTTTATTCATAAAAACTAACAATAAGGACGTTGTTTGATTGTGACGTCGCAGGCAGCAAAGCAATGCTTTCAAATTCCATAATAACTGAGCGTTTTTGACGTTTCATAAAAAGAAGCCGACTTGACTTTTGTCAAATACCGTATTGAATGCAGTTCAAGCGATTAGTAAGCACTGTATACCATGATGCAAGCGGCATTAGGAGAGCTAAGTACTCCCAACTACGAAATGTATTTCAAATCAGTAATCTGCGTATACTTTAACTGACCAAATTCTTGGCCTGTAGTTAGCCGTGTTAGTCGGTAGTTAGCCATACAACTGAAGAAGTGAAAAAGGTTAAAGGTAACCATATGGTCAATTTTCGTGTCACAACGGACAACTTTCATAGAAAATTTAATTGAGTGAACTCACTCTTCAATTTAACTAAGTTGGCCAAGAATTTGGTCCTTGCCCATATCGGATCTAGACTTAGCAGTAGCATAATAAACGGTCTATAAGCTATGCATACATGATATACCTCTCCTTAACAGACGCGTCGTGGCAGAGGAACTTGACGGCGACCAGCCGCTTGTCCGGCGTTATGGTGCCGTTGTACTCGGGGACGCCGTCCGCTTCCGCTACGTAAACCTGGGGATTATACATTTTATATTGATAACAAAAATACTCGGAAGACATCGAAATATTTTTGTAATTTAAATACGAAGTCTTCTACAAGCTTTATAATAACTTGCCGTGTTTGACAACGTCCTGAAAGTCCAATTGAGTAGAAAATTTGTAAACTATGTAAGAGCGACGACAAAGCAATGTGGTCTATTGAGATTGACTAACTCAACCTTTATCACGCGTTAACGGTTAACGAAATCAAGCATTTGATTAACGGTGCCCATGCCCCTCTGGAATCATGTGTACATAGACTTATAAAATATAAAAAATATATATAAAATTGAATAGCCTTATATACTTTCATTCACTGTCATACTGGGTATGCAAGCTTAATATCACAAAGTATTTAAAAAAACCTTAATTATGATGAGACTGAAGCACTTGTTTATGGTAGCTGGGTCAATGTCATTCAGTAAAACAAAAATCGCCTTTTCAGTAGGCAATAGTTAAGGGCTTATTTTATATATACGATTTTATTGCACATAATTAAGAGGGCGCGTACCGCCAGGGAAAAATCAGAAATGACCCGCGCGCCCCGCACCTGCCGCGCTGATGCGTCTATTGCTGCCCCGCTCCTTCTCGCATAGTACATGCCCCGACAGTCAGATGAAACATGATGAATACCTATGAATAATAGGCATGATGACTCATGTTCAAATTGATAACGTAGTGATGCTAAATGTATAGTAAACCATCAAATTACCGTAATAAAGTATAAATAATAAAATATAATTAAAATCGTAAAAAGATATGAACCTTGAAAGTTTAGATTTTTTTTTTATTGTACAAGAGAAAATTTAAAGGTACCAATAGAATCCTCAGGCTTTTATAGAAACAAAATTGTACAACAATTATGTACTTAAAGGCAGTATTCCGCGAATTAAACAACAATTTAAGAACCTGATTTTCCATACGACGATACGTGTAGGTACTTTGTATTAACAAATGTCGGCTGTGACGTCACGCCTGTCTGTCTTTCAGTATTAAGCGTTTTGCGCTGCCGCCAGCGAGGTTAATCTTTGTCTCAAATTTTTGGGTATTTATGTTCTTTAATTGTAGTTCCTCCAATACAAACATTTGTTCCTGTCCAAAAACTGGTTCAAATGACATCATAAAAAAATTTAGTCATCATCCCTATTATAAAAAGTGGGAAGCAAGACAAAATCTGTACCTATATTTGAAGATATTATTTTCGCTATTAAGTCAGAGTTTCGAAAGCTATAACTGAAATATGACCTTTAGGGTTCCGTACCCAAAAGGTAAAAACGGGACCCCTATTACTAAGACTTCTCTGTCCGTCTGTCTGTCTGTCACCAGGCTGTAACTCAAGAACCGTGATAGTTGAAATTTTCACAGATGATGTATTTCTGTTACCGCTATAACAACAAATACTAAAAAACAAAATAAAATAAATATTTAAGGGGGGGCTCACATACAATAAACTTTTTTTTACTTTTTTATAGATAATGGTACGGAACCCTTCGTGCGCGAGTCTGACTCGCACTCGGCCGGTTTTTTATTTACTAAATCACGTAAGGGTTACAATGGCTAGTAAAAACCTAAAGCAAAAAAAAGCCATAATCGAATTAAAACTTTTGTGAGACATGTCTAAAATACTACTAATAAAACCACGGTTAAATTCACGTATTAAATGTCACGACAGGCGACATGTTTCGAATTCTTCGGGAGTTCTTCTTCAAAACAATCATCGAAAACACTCATCCTGAAGAAGAACTCCCGAAGAGTTCGAAACATGTCGCCTGTCATGTCATTGAATACGTGAATTTAATTGTGAATTTATAAGTAGCATTAAAAAAACTGTTATATATTATGAAACCTTCGATCATGTCTATGAAAGTCAGATTTTCAGGCCACAGTGTTGCGGCCAAATTTTTCAATTCTGATCTCGGATTCCTGCTTGGAGACAATGGAGACGCTCTGGCCATTTAGTTATCAATTTTGAACATACTGGTAGGTACTAAAGAAAAACTGCTTAATTGTGTTCACTTTTTTTAATATAAAAATGACCAAGTTCGCAGGCAATAATTGTTGGAATCTGCACCCTCGATAACCCTAACAGCGACACCCGTGATGACTTTAAAGAAAAACAATGTCAATAATGTCACTACGGGCGACATGTTTCGAAATCTTCGGGAGTTCTTTTTCAGGATGAATGCTTTCGCGGCGGTGTCGCTTGAATCACGACAAGATGCAAGCGAAACCGCCGCGAAAACACTCATCCTGATGAACCCCCGCAGAGTTCGAAACATGTCGCCCGTAGTGACATTTAATACGTGAGTTGAACTTTGTATTAGTATTATTTCAACATGTCTCACGAAAGTTTAAATTCGAAAAACAATGTCCGCCATCTTGGAATTCAAAATGGACATCATTTCTCGAAAAGCCTAAAAACGTATGTTGTTCTTTAAAAAAAAACGCGCATCGTAATTTACAACAAATATTTCAAAAATGAAAATAATGCGACCACTTTTTGAATTATTTCCGACTTCGAATTCGTATTTAGAGACCGAGAGGACATCGATTTTGAAATTAACCGGATTTATTCTCAACTAGCGATCCGCCCTGGCTTCGCTCGGATACTATATTAAATTATATTATACATATAAACCTTCCTCTTGAATCACTCTATCTGTTAAAAAAAACCGCAGCATCTAAATCCGTTGCGTAGTTTTAAAGATCTACGCATTCATAGGGGCAGACAGCGGGAAGCGACTTTATTTTATTATACGAGTACTATGTTGTTGTAGTTATAGTGATAATCTTTCATAAAGTAAATACACGCTCGACAGAAAAAATGTTCGTGTAGTTTTGCATGTACTGCACAAATTATTCTAAGAAGCCGGTCGCCGGCCGATCGCTGCGTAATCTTATGGTTGTATTTTGAACTTTAAGGTCTACATGTTAAGGTCGACATTTCAATATATGATTTCAAAATATACCAAAATATCTACTGGAATGTAATGATACATTCATTTACTGGACGAATATACTGGGTCACAATATTATTGAAATAATTATGTTCACCGTGCTGTCGTGAGAGCACAGAACGTAGTCCTCTCGTCTCAGCGGAGCGATTGCGATTGACTCCGCCCGCGAACGGCAACAGAAAATATACCAAACTGCACGAAACATGCGACGGAGAAACAGTATCGCGCTAAATAAAAAAGACTTATACGCCAAATACGTTATACCTCGATAAGTCTGAAAAGGGACTACATAAAAAAACGCCGCTCGTCAAATCACTAGGCAATATCAAGAGCTATTATACACTAAATTTTTACGTAAATTATATGCACGGGAACGGCACACAATTGAAATTAGGTAAAAATAAGACATGTTTTGGCGATTGTTTTCTATCGAGGCAATTTTGGTTTTGTATGGTTTTTTTCAGACAAATAGATTGCAAATATGATGTAGTTTCTGTATGTTCATTTTCCTGGCATTCGCTTTAGTTTGTCATAGGTAAATATTCAATTTAAGAACTCCGATTTCGCGGAGCGCCCCCTCTTAAAGAAAAACCAAAAATTAGGCTTCAAAGCCCTTAACTTTGGCAATGTCCATAGAAAAGACGCGAACCTAAATCTGACAATGACCCAGCTAAGGAACTTTGTTAATTGATAAATAATAGAAACTAAATTTAATAATAGAAAATAACTCGTAGGTAAATGTATTCCCATATATATAAAAGTGTACAAACCGTGCCAAAGGCCCCCTCGGCGAGTTTGGAGATCATACGCAACCGGTGTCGCGGGAACTCGATCACGTTCGTCGTCTCCAGCCGCCGCTTCATGTCTATGAACACCTCTTGCTGGCTCGCCGACTGAAACAACACCAATATTATCATGTTGTGTAACAGTTGAGTAACCGCACATCTTGGACTGGGCCTGGGAAAGATCGCGGGAGTATGGATGCGGGTGAAGGATCAGTCTTTGGGGGAGGCTAATGGCCAGCAGTAGACGATTTTTGGCTGATAATGATGGTGGGTTAGACGGTATCGATTATTTCTATTTGCGAGGTAGTTAATAGACAATATTTAAGCCTCTCTAGTAAGATCATAGATAATATTGAGATCTGCCAGTAGTGGAAGCCCCAATTGCTTTTTTGAGGTTAGATATGAGGATATCACGTATCATTTGTGGTATATTGAATTTTAAAAAAATATAAGCCATATCGTGTCTGGAGGAGCCCAAACTTGGTATGTTTCGAAAATTATTTTTGTTTCAATTAAAAAAATATGGCTAAAATGTAATGATGTGGTATATTTTTAGAATCGCCTCAAAAAGCCCTTTCATATGATACTACACACGATAGGTTTCTGAAAAAAAAAAATTTCCCGTACAAAAAGAAAAATGTTTCGGCACGCCCCCCCTAAGGGAAATTTTTTTAGGAACTGTGGGTCAAAAAAATTGTTTTGACCTCTAGTATGTGTGTGCCAAACGGCTAAACTGTACATCGATTTGCGGTTTTTTTAAGCGTAGGGCTACCACTACAGGTTTACACGCTTTCCAAGCCCTTCCTAGTCCCTGAATTATACCTGCTTTCTGCATGCTAATCGCGGCGAGTAAGCGTGTAAAAATTGTATGAGATACATTTTAAACACATTTGGAGCTCCGTGGATCAACACACATTTTAGTTTAGTGACTGTCCATCCACTCGCGCCTATGATCTCGGTCCAACACAGCTCGTGCCGGCTAGTGTCCGTGACTATCAAGTTATATGTATATAGAGACGACGCCCCCTAGCATAAGTTTGCGCATGATAAATTCTGGGATTTCCTTGGGATTACATTTGCATAGTCGGGGGCTGGCGGGTCGATAGTACTACTGAATTCCAAAGCGGCCTCTGATGGTAGACCCCATCGCTCGCCCATGATCTCGGTGGCGCAGTCCGACAGACTGTCCCCGAGGCGCCGTTTCGTCAGCAAGGGCGCCGAGCTCAGCTCTGGCTCTGCGTAGTCGTAGTTTTATCTGTCTATTGTCGTGACTTGGTGCAACCCGCCTCAAGTCAATGCCCTCGACTCACCCTCGCGCTGTGCCTGGAGCGCACGGAGCCGGCGCCCGACAGCCTTGTATCCATGTCTACGCTGTCTAGCCGCTCGCCCATGATCTCGGTGGTGCGATCCGACAGACTGTCCCCGAGGCGCCGTTTCGTCAGCAAGGGCGCCGAGCTCAGCTCTGGCTCTGCGTAGTCGTAGTTTTATCTGTCTATTGTCGTGACTTGGTGCAACCCGCCTCAAGTCAATGCCCCGACTCACCCTCGCGCTGTGCCTGGAGTGCACGGAGCCGGCGCCCGACAGCCTTGTATCCATGTCCACGCTGTCTAGCCGCTCGCCCATGATCTCGGTGGTGCGATCCGACAGACTGTCCCCGAGGCGCCGTTTCGTCAGCAAGGGCGCCGAGCTCAGCTCTGGCTCTGCGTAGTCGTAGTTTTATCTGTCTATTGTCGTGACTTGGTGCAACCCGCCTCAAGTCAATGCCCTCGACTCACCCTCGCGCTGTGCCTGGAGCGCACGGAGCCGGCGCCCGACAGCCTTGTATCCATGTCCACGCTGTCTAGCCGCTCGCCCATGATCTCGGTGGTGCGATCCGACAGACTGTCCCCGATGCGCCGTTTCGTCAGCAAGGGCGCCGAGCTCAGCTCTGGCTCTGCGTAGTCGTAGTTTTATCTGTCTATTGTCGTGACTTGGTGCAACCCGCCTCAAGTCAATGCCCTCGACTCACCCTCGCGCTGTGCCTGGAGCGCACGGAGCCGGCGCCCGACAGCCTTGTATCCATGTCTTCGCTGTCTAGCCGCTCGCCCATGATCTCGGTGGTGCAATCCGACAGACTGTCCCCGGGGCGCCGTTTCGTCAGCAAGGGCGCCGAGCTCAGCTCTGGCTCTGCGTAGTCGTAGTTTTATCTGTCTATTGTCGTGACTTGGTGCAACCCGCCTCAAGTCAATGCCCCGACTCACCCTCGCGCTGTGCCTGGAGCGCACGGACCCGGCGCCCGACAGCCTTGTATCCATGTCCACGCTGTCTAGCCGCTCGCCCATGATCTCGGTGGTGCGATCCGACAGACTGTCCCCGAGGCGCCGTTTCGTCAGCAAGGGCGCCGAGCTCAGCTCTGGCTCTGCGTAGTCGTAGTTTTATCTGTCTATTGTCGTGACTTGGTGCAACCCGCCTCAAGTCAATGCCCTCGACTCACCCTCGCGCTGTGCCTGGAGCGCACGGAGCCGGCGCCCGACAGCCTTGTATCCATGTCCACGCTGTCTAGCCGCTCGCCCATGATCTCGGTGGTGCGATCCGACAGACTGTCCCCGATGCGCCGTTTCGTCAGCAAGGGCGCCGAGCTCAGCTCTGGCTCTGCGTAGTCGTAGTTTTATCTGTCTATTGTCGTGACTTGGTGCAACCCGCCTCAAGTCAATGCCCTCGACTCACCCTCGCGCTGTGCCTGGAGCGCACGGAGCCGGCGCCCGACAGCCTTGTATCCATGTCCACGCTGTCTAGCCGCTCGCCCATGATCTCGGTGGTGCGATCCGACAGACTGTCCCCGATGCGCCGTTTCGTCAGCAAGGGCGCCGAGCTCAGCTCTGGCTCTGCGTAGTCGTAGTTTTATCTGTCTATTGTCGTGACTTGGTGCAACCCGCCTCAAGTCAATGCCCTCGACTCACCCTCGCGCTGTTCCAGGAGCGCACGGAGCCGGCGCCCGACAGCCTTGTATCCATGTCCACGCTGTCTAGCCGCTCGCCCATGATCTCGGTGGTGCGATCCGACAGACTGTCCCCGATGCGCCGTTTCGTCAGCAAGGGCGCCGAGCTCAGCTCTGGCTCTGCGTAGTCGTAGTTTTATCTGTCTATTGTCGTGACTTGGTGCAACCCGCCTCAAGTCAATGCCCTCGACTCACCCTCGCGCTGTGCCTGGAGCGCACGGAGCCGGCGCCCGACAGCCTTGTATCCATGTCCACGCTGTCTAGCCGCTCGCCCATGATCTCGGTGGTGCGATCCGACAGACTGTCCCCGATGCGCCGTTTCGTCAGCAAGGGCGCCGAGCTCAGCTCTGGCTCTGCGTAGTCGTAGTTTTATCTGTCTATTGTCGTGACTTGGTGCAACCCGCCTCAAGTCAATGCCCTCGACTCACCCTCGCGCTGTGCCTGGAGCGCACGGAGCCGGCGCCCGACAGCCTTGTATCCATGTCCACGCTGTCTAGCCGCTCGCCCATGATCTCGGTGGTGCGATCTGACAGACTGTCCCCGAGGCGCCGTTTCGTCAGCAAGGGCGCTGAGCTCAGCTCTGGCACTGCGTAGTCGTAGTTTGAGCTGTCTGTTTGGACAAATGAAAAAGGTTTACTTAAAAGTTCGTCACTACATTTTGGAAAGCAAAATTATTAGGCTGCGTCTGATTGTGACCTAGTTTAGGTATTCTTAAAGAACGGGACCGTTTTAATGTGTTTTCATAAACTTAAAATTTTGTTCTTGAGTCAGATTTTAGTATAAAGTTTACTTCACGCTTTTGTTCACACCATCGGGCAAAACTTGGGTTGGTTATTAATGTAAATGTGCAGATTGATGGACAATGATTATTAGGATAGCAGAGGAAGTTTATATTTCAATCAAATTACGCAACGAGTAGGTACTAAAGTTATAAACAAGTGTTACCTGATAAAGCTGTATTAGAATCCTTAACAAAGTCTTTCATCTCTAGCAACACGGTGCTATAACTAAAATACGGCGCGCACTTCAGAGCCTGATACGGCTCCTGGTACTCATCCGACTTAACATCTAAACCGCAGTCTATATTCATCTTGTTCGCCGGCACCATCGAGACGTGAGAGGACGTTCCACACCGACTGTAGCTGTCTTGCTCTCGCTTCACTGTCGTCTTCGCTAGAGGAGAAGCGAAGCACTTTCTGTGTCTGTGTCTGTGTATGATCAAGAACACAGCGACAGCCAGTAGTATGACTAGTGCGGTTAACACCCCCACGACAATGGCCATGTAGAGCGGGTCCTCCTGGTGTGCGGTAGATATGGGGATCTCTTTGCTTGGGATGAGTTTGGTTTTCTCCTTGCCGGTGGCTGGCTTCTGGCTCTCGGGCGTGTAGTTGCCTTGAGCGACGTCTGTGGGAAGATTTAAAGGGTTGTAATTGTTTGTTGCAAGCACACTTATTAAATTCAATAAAACTCAAAATTTATATTATTCTTAAGAGAAGATAGCTAGCAGCTCGCGACTGACAATAGGTACTTTTTATAAATTTCCATTTCGGGAGAAAACGTTTTCCAGAAAATAAATCTTGACAAATCATTTTGATTTTTATGTCGATCGCTTCAGCATAATAATATCTAGGATTTATAGGCTCCGCGTTTTAAAAAACCTTTTTAGGTACATATAAAATTTAATTTAGGTATTGAAAATTTTGAAAAAAGGTAAACGTATAAAAAATGGAAAACCTATAAACCTAGTCTGTCTTTCATTATGTCAATAACGCAATAAACAATCAATGAGATTGGAAAATATTTAGAAGTGAAAAACGTTCTCTCAAACATTACGGAACAATCACAAATCGACCTAGTTGCAAACTTAGCTCTGCTTGTATGGACATCAGACCACGACATACATATCCTTCCTTTCCCGGGCTTAAATATTTTTGTTCGCAAATCCATACTAAATGCCGAACCACATATGGGTCAGCGGGAGAGGAGCGGTGAGACAAATGTCTAAGTACAGAAATACATCGAGACTACCCACAATTTCGGAACGCATCTAATAATCATAATAAATATTATTGCCCTTACGATAATTCCTTTGTTCTTAACGTTCGACTACACATGGATATACGTATCTTTTCGATTTTACTTTATTCTAGAGCTGAAATGCCACCTTCCGTAAACAAGATGCTAACACAGTTGATTGGAAACGGAATTAACCTTGTTAAAGATGGAACCGGTTAAGATAAGTGGAAGCCAGTGGACGATAAAATGGTTCAAGATGTGCAATTTCCTTGTTAAGTTCTTGCGATTGAAAACTGTGTGTAAATACAATCTTCAAATTGAGTATTTTTTGCTTGTATCCAGTCTTGCCGATATAGGTAGGTTATATTTTTTCGACAAAAACGAACTGACGGTTGATTTATCGCTTAATGTTAACAAAACATACCACGCCAGAATTAGTGGCCTTCTATAACCTCGTAGAGGCCAAAGAAATGTATGATCCAGTCAGTATAGCTTTGGGGAAAAAATAATACTTCCTTTCCCTATAAGTACAAATGTCTGAAATTTACCCTCGGAAAGCTTGCCGGCACTCGCTACATACCCAAAATACAACATGTGTCTGAGCTGTGGTCACCTGTTAGTGGCTGAGCATCTTACCATGATTTTTTTACTTATGTAGGTTCGGTGTTTAGCAAATTCATGTATTATCCTATCTGATCCTTAAATAAATAGAAATCACAAAGCCAACCTATATCCACCGCGATAATAATGGAACTCGATGCAACCCCAACCTGATCTAGATGTTTGTGCAGCATAAGAATTGGTTACCACCCTGAAAAATATACTGCCGCGTAGCTCTGCACGGTTGTCACAAGGCAGCGCGCGAGCTGTGTCGCGGAGAGACTACCCATCTCTTTCTAATGAGAACACATAGAAATAGACGGAGTCTATCTCACCGCGACACAACTCACGCGCCGTTAGTGCTATCCGTGCTGGCCCATCCAAAGTAAAGTAAAAACCACACACCTGAATCAAAGACGACCTCGCTGATAAGTATCCACCGCGAGGAGTACCGCAGCTCGATGCGAACCCACTTCCCGATGCGGTGGTGCAGTTTTATGGTGACGTTGCGCGAACTCTCGAAGATGTTGTCTTCCACGTTCGTGTAGTGTATGGGCTCGTCTTGGAAGTGGTGGCCGCCGATAGAGAACGATATTATCGCCTCTGAGAACACCTGGAGAAAACGGAATTATATTTAGGGATGATGACTATGATTTTTTTATGATGTCATTCGAACCAGTTTTTGGAGAAGAACAAATGTTTGTATGGGAGTAACTACAAAGAACATAAATATCCAAAAAAAACGAGACAAAGATTGACCTCGCTGGCGGCAGCGCAAAACGCTCCGTACTGAAGGACAGTTAATTATGACGTCACAATAATATTTGTTAGTACAAAGTACATGTATCGTTGTATGGCAAATCAGGAAAATTGTTGTTTCGGTCGCGAAATACTGCGTCTAAGTATGTACTTAAACGCACTATTTCGCGACTATGTAGACAACTATGTAGTTGTCATACAATTTTATTTCTATAAAAGCGTAAGGATTCTATTGGTAAGTTTAAATTTACTCATGGACAATTAAAAAAAATGCATATTTCTTCTTAACTTTCAAGGTTCAGATTTTTTTACGATTTTAATTATATTTAAAATTTATACTTTATTACGATAATTTGATGGTTTACTATCCATGTAGCATCTACGTTATCAATTTGAACATGAGCCATCATGCCTATTGTAATTCAATGTACATAATTACACTGGCAGGAAATCGCGGAAGATCGTGAAAAGCGGCGACAACTCGCGTCGGAGGTCAAGACTCGCTTTGGGTCGGTGAAACATGGCAGTTACTTATGTCTATTGACCCGCAGTTGCTTACTTTGAAAGGTCGGTTCCAGATACTCTGGATAAAATCCACCGATTTGGTAAGGCTGATTTCCAAAAGTCTAACCATGGGCATGGATGCAAGCAGTCGAAGGTAACTGTTGCTTTTATACCTAGTGCCACTAGTGAGTGGCGTTCGCATAAAACGATCCATGCACGCCAGTTGAAGCCATAATAGATTTATTTTTTATTTATTGAATAACCAACAGCTCACAAAACGGGTTAAAACAGATACAAAAACAGGAGGCCAATTATAGGTTCTCACAGATAGCAATCTAATAGAAGTTAACATTACGATAAAACGAAAGGGCAAGCCCACTCAAAAATATACGCGATAAAGTACGCCTTATAGATTGGGTATATTCTATAGGTAGCTAAGATGGTAGACTGAAATGAACGCTACCCTTGTTACTCGTGCCGAGCTGTACTTCAGTTCAGATACACGGCCCGTAATTCGTGCAGTTCGTGCCGCCAGCCGACCCTCGCCAGGTTCTGCTAGGCTACTCGGATCCAATCACCATGTCTTGATGAGACCGGAAACTGTGGTATGCGACTCACCTGAACTTCTCTCATAAACTTATTGTTGCAGTACAGATGCACGGCGCTGAACTCGCGCACTTTGTCGAACTCGAACACGATCGCGGGCGGATTCGGCCTCGTGTCGTTCCGCCAGCCAACCCATGCGGATTTCTGCGAGGCCTCGCGTATTTCGTCGCCGCCGAACTGGCCGTCGACGAGTTGGCCGAGACCGCCGCGCAGCTCGTCGCCCCACGTGCCGTCGTAGATCATGTCTGTGAGTTCGACGCCGTTGCTGCGCTTGTCGCCTTTGGGCATCGTGTAGGATACTATGCCGACTGTGGACAAGGTACAAGATTAATTTACGGGGTTTGGTTGTCGAGTGTTTGCTCAGGAGAGTAAATGAAGTTATTGCGTCTATTGCTCTGATCGTTTTGAGAGAGAGACAATTTTATTCGGATAGGTACTAGGATGGCAGCTCATTAGATATAAAATGCAGTTCACGTTGTGTGTTCGTAAGTTGTCAGATTGACCCAGGATAATAATTTGTGCAGATACAGCAGTACAGATAGAACCATAATTCTGTAATATTACTAGGAGAGAAATATTGTTATCGTTACTTGTTATGGAATTCCACATAGTAAAGCCTGATTCAATGAAGTGTTACATTAAACAAGGTTCATCTCAGCATCTGGTGTTTTAAAAACATGATAAGTGTAGTATGAATATCTTGTTCGTTTGAAAATACATAGAATTTATAAAGAAGATTGATTTCTAAAGCAGAAATTTCACGCCTTGCATTCCATTCCATGACTACTTACTGGCTATATATGCCTACGTATTTTGCCTATCAGCAGTCTTTTAATAGTACATTGTGATACAAGTGAGGTATGTTGATAATTACATCAGAGGCGAAATTGTTCACGCGAACCGCAGGTGAGCGTGATAAGGAAGCCGAGGATGTAATTATCAGAGCTCACGCGTATCATACGACGTTTTTCAACACATTTTGCGAGGAAAATATCATTTTCATAAGATGAAAATGTTTTAGGCCTGCCAAATTATTTTCTTTACATTGAGTAAATCATTAAGATGACTACAGGTTTTTACTCACAATTGCACATCGCCAAGAATTTCCAGTGGCGTCCATTCTATTTATCACTTTTCTAGTCACCACGAGTCAACATTTTTGATAATAACCAAACACGGCTAAACAAATCACAAATATTTGTGAAATAACCTATAAAGGCGGCAACAGTTTTTTTTTTCGTGAAGTTTTGCGCAGTGCGGGCACAGAAATCTCTAAACAGCCAATACAAAATAAAATAATACTTTGGTTTTATAATGTTATCTGTATTAATTCATGTAAAATGTTACTAAACGTGAATAGTTTTACTGAATTAAACGTTTCTATATCATGTGCAAAAAGAAATAGCCAATTAATTAACAAAAAGGATTTAATTTGTTTAGTCGAGCAAGTATCCATTTGCCGAGAATTAAAAAAAAAGCTATACAGTCTGTACACCCGGTTAATTTAAGAATGCACCATGTTCATGCATATATCATGCTGCAAGGTGCCAACGTGACTTCATCGGGATATAACCATAACACACAAGTGTTGTAATGTTATGAAACACGCGTGTTTAATATCCAGGATTATGAGCCTAAAAGCGACACAATAAGAGGCACGTTACGAGCAATTGTGTTGAAAAACAATTTACATACACATACATACATACTTTCACGCCTTTATCCCTAAAAGGGGTAGGCAGAGCACATGAAACTTGTGTTCCAGTACCACTTTCAGCATATAAATGTGAGTATATAAGATCGAATAAAAACAATTTATTTCTTGCTTATATAATAAATGACATAAATTTACTAGATTATAGATAGTGCTTCGACTAAGGCTCGAAGACTCGTTTTTTATAATATTTTAAGTTTAGGACTTCAGTACGTTGAAACTAATTAAATCGTCTAAACGAATCTCTTAAATGTAATACGTAAAAAATCTATTCTACACCGACAACTAAAATAGAACGTGTGTACAAAAACGCAATACCTATACCACAAGTGCACGAAATGAATGTGCTAGGCAGATGTTACCGTATTTAGGCCATTTAGGGACCAACGTAATTAGCTTTAAAAGTTATTGTTAACATGTTCGTTGTAAATTAAATCATGCCCGAACATCGCCCAGAAGGTAATTATTTCGAAATAAATCCAGTATTATTGGACAAAGGAACGCCGGATTAGAACGTTAAAAACCAATTTACCATTATAGCCCAAGCACTTTATTTTCATTAGTATGGAAAAAAATGGAAATTTGGAAATAATTCATAACAGCAGCTTTTTTGTGTGTAACTGATATATTATCATTTTAGTAATTACGTAGACTCAAAATCCACCAAAATATTAGTCATCAAAAAAATCGATATTTAACCTATTCCTGAAAAAAGGGGAAAATTATAAATAGATATTTTAATTTTTGTTTTGGTTAATTTACAGGAGCTCTTCAAGAATAATAAATAAATCACACAAAAAATATAATGGATGTGTTATTTATTTTTATATTTTTACTTCCCGATGGAAATTTTGGTGGATTCTTGGATTTAGGCATCTTAGAATAACATTTGAAAATTAGACAAACAAAAAAAACGCTGTTATAAATTAATGTTTGAAAAAAACCTAATTTTCCTGGGGTATACTTTGTTAATATTTTGCCGCTTTCCGAGCTACCTCGATTGCTTGCGTCTTGGGGCAAATAATAGTTGAAGTGGGACTGGGCTGGTTATGTCTGACGCATACCGAGTGAGCTGTGGGTCAAGCTCGCCACTGAATGCCTGACAGTTCAAAACGGACACGCGGCAGACCTCGCTGGAGAAGGCGGGAGGAGCTAGACTCCTTTTAAAGAATTGTCCAGAGGCAGAGGCTGCTCGGGATCGGGATGTCTTGAAACGGAGGATGGTCTTTGCCCAGCAGTGGGACACCCCAGGCTCCTAATAATAATTGACAATATTAATACCTCCTGTACTATTTCTATTACCAATTCCAATTTTTTTTCATGATCCTTGAACATGGATTTTGCTGCCGGCTACGCTTACAAATTGGAGATTTTGTTAGCCTTAAGAGGTATAAGAAGGGAGTTCTTGATTACAAGCACAAGACAAATAATTTGATCCACACCACAGGTGGCATTAAGGGAAGCCTCAGGTAGCATATTTATTGCCCTTGACTTCGGCTCGAGCGAACAGTACCAGTAGCAGACGTCTGCGATATTCTTTATTTGATCGGACTAAGTATATAAAGTATAACATAAAGAAAAGAGGTACATTTTTCATATAGTTAAATCTCTCGCGTACATAAAGTGCCGGCTGCTAGTTAGTTGAGGTAAAGGGTAATAAACTGCAGTTTTTATAGACAGACATACGCAATAAGCCCACATATAATTTAAGGTGAAACTATTTTAGAAATGGTTTCAAATTGTTTTTACGGCAAGTAAGCATAACATAGAATGTAAACAATTTAACCCGGTTTATTGACACATATTTTGAAATAGCAATAACTAAATTGCAGCTTTAAATAAATACTTGGTTGTGTTTGGAGAAAAGCTGGTCTCAGTTACAAAACCTAGATTTATCGGGTAGGTAACTAACTAACCTTCCAGTAAATCTGCATTAATCCAATTTAAGTAACAAACCTTATTGCAATTCGATTGTAAGTGAGCAACTTGACTGTGAGAAGTTGACAAGGTGACATATTATCAGGCGAACGGCTCTGACCGATCTAAACTACTTTTACTATAGATAACAACCGAGATCAACGGGATCTTCCGAAGTACGGAAGATAGGGATCACTTCAAGTTGATCGTCTATGATGATAAGCAGAACAATAATATTTGTGCTTTTATGTTAGATTCACCGGACGCAGCTCGTATAATACGGTTTACAATACTTAAATACTCTTTCGGATGCCATTTGGACTGCATATGATCCCGCATACCACATTAAACGTATTTTACGAGCAGAACACTAATACCGATGCAGCGTAAAAGAATCGATATTTTACAACTCAAACACCTCTGTGCGTTTCATAATATGGGATCATATATCTAATTAGATACACTTCTGTTTTGAATCTTATACCTATTGACTCATGATTGAATTTCAAAGACAGTGATTTTCGAGTAAAGTCGTTATATTATTAAGCTAACAACGTGCTTATATGCGACTCGCTCTTCACCGTTCCGTTTATCGCGCGTTTCGATCGCGACTTACTCAGAATCGCTAAGCAAAAGGGACAAAAATACCTCAGGAACAGGCCTTTTAAATTACATTTCAAAGTTATGCAATATTAAAATCTTTCGTCGGACGTTTATCGCTGTGGATAAAACTTTCCTTACGTTTTTATTTATTGACAGATGTTCTTTAAACCGGGATAAACATACTTATAAAATGGAACAACCATCATGTCCTCTGAGAAAGAAAGCATTCGTCTTCTTTTGATGCAATTTCACGAAAAGTTAATCCAGTTCTACAAGTGAGTATAATATTATTATATTATTCTGCACGGCTAGCATAAGGGAGCGACCACATCGCTGCTCAAAATATGCAGGACGCAGAAGACGTGACGCACAAGTCACCGCGCATACGCAGCGATACGCATCGGTGTAGTCCTTCCCTAAGTCGTCATCATCATCAGCCCATGTAGGTACGTCCCACTGCTGGGCACAGGCCTCTCACAGGTGAGAAGGAAGGCCCAGTGTGGGTTCGAATTTCCTACTACTAACATTCACAGATTATTAAAATATTACTTTGTGGCTTGCTTTATTAGTTGTACTGGTGCCGCTATACCAACACCAGTACCAATATCAATAATGAGAAGAGGCATAATGCGTAATATTTTTATTATAACAGACAAGTCTCTTTGTATTGTAAGGGAGTCGTCCGTTTGTTATTGAATATATTATGAGAAACTGCTGTCAAATAGAATTTATAAAGATGCGTTAGGCTAAATTTTAGTACCAGTTTTTTTTTGACATTAACTCACTATTGGATCAGTGTAAGGGATTATAAAACCGGAGGTAACTGTCATAAACTGTGGTAACTCTGCCTACTCGTGTTAACTCCAACGTTGGGCATGCTTTAGAGCCATCAGTGGACACCTGTTGAATGCAACAAAATGCATGTAAATTAAACACTTGTAGACTAAAACCATATCCGATGCATTTGTACTTGCGAAGGAGGAATTGCCACAAAAAACATTCCTAGTTGCAAAGAAGACCCGACAAGTGCTCGGAAAGGCGACAGTGGAAGTCGGTGAATCCATAAAAGCAAAGGTTTATACAGTCGATAAAAGTGTTTAAAATGTGAGTAACATACCGAGTTTTATTGTTATTCCTAACGCATAACCACACACCTGGGACGATTGTTGATATTAAACCAGCCGTGGTTTAGCAAACATTGATTATATCAAAGGAAAATAGCACATTAAAAGGGATATAATAACATACCTATATGCGACGATAAAATGAACACATAATACTACGATGCGTAATAAAAATAATGGCAGTATAGCATAAAATTAAATCAGTACAAAGGAATAAATAATAGTGTACCTATATCATGGTACTAATAAAGCTAAGAAGACGACATTAAAAGCGATGCTTGACAGGAAAATATACCAAATCATGTATTTTATTTGTGTTGCAAGTACCTAACACAACCATATGATGAAATGACAGTAAAGACAACTCAAAAACGTAACTTGGGCGTGGCAACCCTGTGAACACATACCTACTAAAGTAGGTACATAAACTAAAGAAGTTGCCGAAGTTCTAATCATTTCGCAAATAACTATGGAACCCGACTCTGGGAATTTAGGATAGGATTCGGGTCTATAGTTCTCTCTCACATGCTCCTACTCGTTCTTATGACTAATTAATCGATTTATCACGAACTCGAATACCGTTCTAGACATCAAGGTTTAGAACAGAGCCTTCGGTTGTATGGGTTCAGCGCGAGTTGATAGGGCAGGTAGATTGTTTTTCCTGACATTTACGACAGCTGGAAGCCACTGAATTGAATAGTAGATTCGGTCTGCACAAACGAAGCTGGCGTGTCAACTAATAGACCCTATTTCGTTGTAATAAGATTCACGAAGGGTCAGTCAGCTGTGTTGCCGATGGCACAGTAGTGGTATGCAAAACTTCGATAGATCGATTTCAGATAAAATGTTATTTCGCTTACTGTTGCCGGCCGATCGGTACGAACGATTTTAATGGCGGCTGCACATGGCGCGCGGCGGGCGAAATACGAACAGCTTCGAGCTGGCTGGCAAATATTAATTTTATATTAAATTGGGGTGAAGCGTAAATTATAACAGGCTTTCGCTAAATTATAACCAGCTGTCTTATGTCTTAGTTTAAGTGGCGTCTCGCATAAGGTCTGTTTCACTAATATTTCTTCTATCTGAATAGCATAGATTCATAAAGCGTAGGTAATGTGAAAATCTTACCTTCATTATAATTAATGTGCCTCCTAGATTTAACTCGAAACAAATACAATGTAATACCGATATGCGCGTTAACACTTCCAATGCTTCTGTAGCAAGCACTACGCGTCTAGCCGAGAGCACGAGAAAATGTATAAGAGCTCTCATGTACTGGGTGGACAATGAGTTTATGTCAAAAATATATGTATCGGTATTGTATTTAGGTCGGTCAATTTAAATTCGGATATGGGCTTTCACTGAATTCATCAGACCATGCAGCGTAATGAAACTATATTATTGATTGTCACCTAACATAAACATTTTATCCCAATAGAAGGCCAGAAAGTGGTTCAAAGGCTTGAATTTAAAATTACGTACAAGAAATGTCAAATAAAAACGTGTTACACAAATACCAGCAACGCATTCGCGTGAAATAAAAGCCTGTAAAATGCCGTAGATAAGAGAATGTGTAAAGGCAGCAATTGATTCATAATAGCGCGAGCACCGGGTTCCAACTAGACAGCGACAAAGGATACAACTAAACAACACGCCATTTATTTGTTTCTGTGTTGCAAGTGGAAATAATAGCGGAATAAAATACAATTTCCCTGTCACAATGTACTTGTGTAATTTCTATGCCGGGATAAAAAAACGACTTGGGACTTAATTCTGGATCACGCTGCTGACTTACTCATATTGCCGTTAAATGCAATTCGTATTGGACGAGGCACATCTGCATATGCGTTAGTGTAAGAAACAGTGCACCGTCCAGTACTAGTCCAATCTAACCTACTTAAATAGCATGTTTCGTAACTGAGCCCCTGAACGTTGTGCAATTACTGAGACCCAATGTGTTTTCGTTAACGGCGTGCGCTTTTTCGACGCGACAGCTTAATATTCCTGGAAAACTATAATATGCCTGCCTTGGCTTTCAGTGGCTACGAGTTATATTTTTATACAATGGATTCGAAATGAAAGCCATCCAGTAAATAGTTGTTTTTTTTCTAGGTCTTCAGAAATTGTATCTCACGTATAATTTATTATTGATTAATAAAAGAAAATATTACGCATCATGGGAGAACGCGATCGCTTGACCTAAACCAAAGAAAAAGAGTCTTTCAATATTGTATTTGATATTATTATTTAACATATTTATACAATATATATAGGTATAAGTTGAAATGGATTAGTTTCTTCATTAATTACTTTCTTTTTAGAAAGTCTGATATCATATCATAGCATCATCAGATAATCGAGAACTCAACATACACATTACATATAACTACATAGGTATAAAGTGTTTTGATATTACAAGAAAAATGTTGATTTAGTAATGTATCGTTTTTAGGGTTCCGTACCTCAAAAGGAAAAAACGGAACCTTATAGGATCAATTTGTTGTCCGTCTGTCTGTCTCTCAAGACCATTTATCTCAGGAACGCGTGGAGGGGAGGTAAAATTTATATCAAATACTCAGGTCTAAGTATTGTCCCTTGGAGCTGTAAAAAATCAAACTTAAATTCCAACGCAATCAAAAGATACAGTTGCCTATGCTGCAAATCTTAGAGTTTTTCGACACTCGCAAAACCTACGGGGTACTTCCCGTGAACTCAGAAACTTGAAATTTGGTACGAAGCAACGTCATATAGCACAGACTAAAACATACAAAAAAAGTATTATTTAAAACTTCAAACTTAATACCTTTTTCCTCGTAATCGTGTGGAGGTATTAAATTGAAATTCATGTCAAATACTCAGGGCTATAGGACCTTTCAGATGTAGCAAAACCAAACTTTTATGTCAACGCAATCAAAAGAAATAGCAATTTAAGTCGCTTATTTTGAAACTGAGTACTCGCAAGAAACTCTAAACCTAAAGGGTACTTCCCGTTAACACAGAAACTTGAAACTTGGCACGAAGAAACTTCATATAGCACAGAGAAAGGAAAAATTACGAAAAGTAGACATTTTTAGTAAAATCATACAAAAACTTTTTTTTTAATTTTGAATTGACTACTTTTTTTCTCGTAAACGCGTAGAGGTATTAAATTGAAATTCATATCAAATACTCAGGTCTATAATATCTTTCAGATGTAGCAAATTTTTATTTCCACGCAATCATAAGAAATAGCAATATAAGTCGCATAATTTAAAACTGAGTAGGTAATCTCAAGGGTATCAAAACCTAAAAGTACTTCCCGTGAACTCAGTTTTATATCAACGCAATATTCCGTCACCATTTACAGAACTGGTTCATTTTTTTTTATTGAACTGTTAATTAGTATTTTTGAACCGGATTCATTAAAAGATAGTGACTAAAAACTTTGTAAATAAACAACTTTGATACACGAAGTTTTGCCAGGCTGCTGCAAATCTAGTGTAGGTATTTCAGTTATATTATAAAATAAATGATGTGGTAATATTTTTTTTTAGGATTATTAGGATTACTAAATTGATAAAGTGACCCTGTTTAAAATTATGCTCCCCAGCTTTCCACATTGTAATGTTACGGATTCCATTTTCATTTATCATTTAGTAATAAACATACTACAACTTTTGCTTGTATTAGTTTGTACGGAACCCTCGGTGCGCGAGTCCGACTTGGCCGGTTTTTTTCAGCATCAGTCTGTTGGTCGACTACGTAACGATTTCTACGCGCGTCAGGTAGATCTAAATGTCCACTATTGTATGGGAAAATTACAGTTGAGACGACCGCCGTAGCCTAGTTGGTAGTGACCCTGCCTACAAAGCCGGAGGTCCTGGGTTCTAATCCCGGTAAGGGCATTTATTTGTGTGATGCGCACGAATATTTATTCCTGAGTCATGGATGTGTTATACGTATTTAAGTATTTATTTCTCTATATAAGTATGTATATCGTCGTCTAGTAGGTACCTATAGTACAAGCTTTTCTTAGTTTGGGACTAGATTGATTTGTGTAAGATTGTCCCCAAATATTTGTTTATTTATTAGTTGAGGTGTCCTAACGCTCCTTGAAAAGTAACGAGTTTACATGTTACAAGTTACAACGATGTCTCATTCGTTGTAACATGTAAATATATTAATAAGGTTAAACCTACATGAACCCCTTAGAGACAAATTAACATGTAACTGTAACCGTGCTGTAATTAGAATAACTCGTAAGGGGGCCACGCGATCGATATCTATTTTAAGTGTAATAACGGCAATTATTAGACTTGCTTGCTCGGTGTGACTTGAGCTTAATTTTCAGAATCACGAGCAGCGCAGTCCGATCCTTCAAAATCATGAATTTTCTAGTCGCAGGTCTTTGAAACAGCGAATACAAATACTGTATTGAACTAAATCAAAGGGAATAGTGAAGACAGGTTCTTCTGTTAAAATTCCTTTTGTCCATGTGTTATGTTATTGCGTATCTCTCCGTATATGTACAATTTATAACCTTAAAATGTAAAATTGTACTGAAATTACAGCTGTCATGGGGATCAAGATTCGCAGCGTTACTTTATAGTAATGGAACTTCGCTTAAACTTGTAAAGGCTCAAAAAAGGTTTAAAATTCACAAATACGCAACGCAAATGATACGACATTATTAGAACTTGTAGATGACGATGCGACGATTTACGTCCCACAGCTGGGCACAGGTCTCCTCTCATGGGTGAGAGGGAACGGGCAGTAGTCCCCACGCCGGCCCAGTGCGGGTTGGGGACTTCACATACACCTTTGAATCTCTTCGCAGATGTATGCAGCTTTCCTCGCGATGTTTTCCCTTCACCGATAACTTAACAGTCAATTTACATTTCGTACATTAAGTTCCGAAAAACTCATTGGTACGAACCGGGATTCGAACCCACGACGGCCATTTGACAGTCGCATGGCTGAACCACTAGTAGCTGACGATGATGATAATTCCACAAAAAGGTTCTTCAAAATAGAAGTATTGGTATTTTTAGATGATCATGATAATTCTACATGACTTCTCCGCTAAAGGCAACATCCTGACCAATGAGTACTTCAACTTATTTAATCGTAAGTTTTAGTTTACGAGAGCTAGGGTTCGACGTCAATATTTCGAGACGTGTGCCTGCAAAATCACCGATACCTATAATTAGCGAAATAAGAAAAAAGAAATACATTAACATACGAGTATGTAATTTTAGTCATGTTGAATCACTTATCATGTAAGAATCTGTATAATCCGCTGATGCTTGTCACTTTTCCACTTCAGGATTCTTCATGGAATTCGGACAGTAGAAATAACTCACTACTAGCTAACTTTTCATAATCCTCTTTTACCAAGAACAGGTAAGATTACCATTTGACTGGCTTGTTTATATTCCGAGAATTGAGAACAGAGATCATTGTTTCAAACACTCAAATGCAACTGTGCGTATTATTTTATTTATTTATTATTGATCTTTCTATGCAATCAAAAGAAATAGCAATTTAAGTCGCTTATTTTGAAACTGAGTACTCGCAAGAAACTCTAAACCTAAAGGGTACTTCCCGTTAACACAGAAACTTGAAACTTGGCACGAAGAAACTTCATATAGCACAGAGAAAGGAAAAATTACGAAAAGTAGACATTTTTAGTAAAATCATACAAAAACTTTTTTTTTAATTTTGAATTGACTACTTTTTTTCTCGTAAACGCGTAGAGGTATTAAATTGAAATTCATATCAAATACTCAGGTCTATAATATCTTTCAGATGTAGCAAATTTTTATTTCCACGCAATCATAAGAAATAGCAATATAAGTCGCATAATTTAAAACTGAGTAGGTAATCTCAAGGGTATCAAAACCTAAAAGTACTTCCCGTGAACTCAGTTTTATATCAACGCAATATTCCGTCACCATTTACAGAACTGGTTCATTTTTTTTTATTGAACTGTTAATTAGTATTTTTGAACCGGATTCATTAAAAGATAGTGACTAAAAACTTTGTAAATAAACAACTTTGATACACGAAGTTTTGCCAGGCTGCTGCAAATCTAGTGTAGGTATTTCAGTTATATTATAAAATAAATGATGTGGTAATATTTTTTTTTAGGATTATTAGGATTACTAAATTGATAAAGTGACCCTGTTTAAAATTATGCTCCCCAGCTTTCCACATTGTAATGTTACGGATTCCATTTTCATTTATCATTTAGTAATAAACATACTACAACTTTTGCTTGTATTAGTTTGTACGGAACCCTCGGTGCGCGAGTCCGACTTGGCCGGTTTTTTTCAGCATCAGTCTGTTGGTCGACTACGTAACGATTTCTACGCGCGTCAGGTAGATCTAAATGTCCACTATTGTATGGGAAAATTACAGTTGAGACGACCGCCGTAGCCTAGTTGGTAGTGACCCTGCCTACAAAGCCGGAGGTCCTGGGTTCTAATCCCGGTAAGGGCATTTATTTGTGTGATGCGCACGAATATTTATTCCTGAGTCATGGATGTGTTATACGTATTTAAGTATTTATTTCTCTATATAAGTATGTATATCGTCGTCTAGTAGGTACCTATAGTACAAGCTTTTCTTAGTTTGGGACTAGATTGATTTGTGTAAGATTGTCCCCAAATATTTGTTTATTTATTAGTTGAGGTGTCCTAACGCTCCTTGAAAAGTAACGAGTTTACATGTTACAAGTTACAACGATGTCTCATTCGTTGTAACATGTAAATATATTAATAAGGTTAAACCTACATGAACCCCTTAGAGACAAATTAACATGTAACTGTAACCGTGCTGTAATTAGAATAACTCGTAAGGGGGCCACGCGATCGATATCTATTTTAAGTGTAATAACGGCAATTATTAGACCGATTCAAAACTTTTCGCTGCTGGTGTAAAATTCTTACTGTAATCATGTGTCCGCTACTTTAGCAAATACATGCGTGTTGACGACTTACGACGCCAGTCGTCATAGTAACAATTTTACAAATTTCCCCGACTCAGAAAAAGGCTTTAATAAGCAGAAGGGAATGAATAGGGAATTCATACCGCGATAATCACTAGGACGCAATCGTAGCGAGACCATTAAAAACGCCCGGCATGAACTCTTATAGCGATAGCTTATTCTTAGAACAGGCTACATGACTGGAAGTTAATTTTATATATAACTGCATATTTATGTAAAGTGCGGTTCAAGAGCTTTACCAGCTATTTGCTTTAAAGTTTTTCATGTCTAGCCACAGGTAAAATCATGGTTAATTTGTTTCAGAGTTTTGGTTCACGTTGCGATTTATATGAACGAGACAGCCTAAATGAAATGGGCAGTGAGATTACATTTTAAATTTCAGTAGGAGCCGCATGCACGTTTTAACGTTCATACGGGCGTAACATGGTTGGCATTTTATCACTTATCGCTGTGGATAGGACATCCGGCACGTCACGTTCTGGCAAGTACATGAGAGAGCGAGAGTGAGGGACGTCTTATCCACAACGATAAGTGATACTCGTACAATGGTAACTATGGACAGGTGTAGTTTAGAACTCTGTGATGTACCCTGAAAACTGTTTAGGGTTCCGTAGTCAACAAGGAACCGTTATAGTTTCACCATGTCCGTCCGTCTGCCCGTCTTCGGCTTAGCTCAGTAACCCTTACTACTACAAAACTGTAATTCGGCTGGGGTCAATCAAGCCTACAAAACAGTACAATAAATATATATGTATATATTTTTTTTCACTTTACCTCCCATACACCGAACCTAAGGACGTAATTTATTTTTCTCGTTAAATATCTAATCATAGTGTGGGGTATCGTTGGATAGCTGTTCAAAAATATTGTGGGTTTCTTAAAACCATTTTTCAACTCAGTGATGCGTTTGCGAGATATTGGGATTTAAAGTCCTAATTTTTGTTCAAGTTATGTGTTCCCCTGTCCCTGCCGACTAAATGGCTATATACTACTGGGGATGTGAAAAAAATCGTGGCACTAGTACATAATTATATTGAAATTAAAAAGAAAACTATCACGGCTAAGTAGGCATAACTAGTTTCCGAGTAATAGTGGACCAATTTAAAAGGCCAACTTTTATTTTAGTTAACTTAAGTTAGGTATCTTAAGTTTTATGAACTTGTTATGGGATTATACATTAGGGTTTACAATCGATAATTCGTATGTTTATATCGAGTTTTCGTGCTAACACAGAAAAGTCAGCTGAAGTCAACAACACTCTTACATTAATGAATATAATAATGCAAGTTGAATAAAAAGAGAAACTCAATAAAAGTGCTCACTTATCAAACGGTCGTATTACATTGTCGTGTCGCACGACCGACCTGCAAATTACTCCTGAAAACGTACTCGCTAGTATTCTTGCAGTCTGTTTGACGCCCTGAAATATTGTATTACCTCGTCGTTGTTCACTTTCATTATTTTTGCCAGCACGTGTTTCTTGTAATAAAGGGTCTTCACAGTCGCTCGGTAAATAATAGAGCGGAGCGAGCGTACTAAGTCTAATACAAAATTCAATGCTATTTCAAATAGTCTGATGTTACGGAGTAATAAATGTAATAAAAGTACAGCGCGGCTGTCTTGCTTGAGCGCCTTGTGTACTCCTCAGATGCTCTTCCTAAGCGGGTTACCTGATACCGCGGAATTTATATTGCGTCTGTTATTCTTATTTTGATTGTACTGGCCCTAGTGACCATTGTGAACGTAACAAAAAGTTTTTTTTAGTGTTTGCTACACAGAAGTTCCAACAAGTTTTTTTTTACAAAGAACATAAAATAAACATAAAACAGTTAGTTTTTGTGCACAATAACTGTGTGTTGCAGCAAGACAAAAAAGGCTCCAACTCAGTGCGTTTGCTCGCAATTGAACAAAACACTGGTACAGGAGAATCGATGTGTAGAAAATAAATGTATTTTACTTATGCAGAACTTAATTTTTCGTTTCAAAGCGGCCGATAAGCCATATTGATGAGAGCGGCTATTTCCTGACATCGGATGTGGCAGAGCCGTCTAGACGCTCAGTTTAACTCCTTACACCAATTATCACAGTGCGCGATGTTCAAAGGTTAAAACACCCATTAATTACGATGTCATTAAAACTGTTTACTCATCCGCGAACTCCCAATAACCGTCGGCATTTATAAACAGTATTCGAATGTCATCAAAATTTACCGGACGAAACTGATGGCGAAATATCCAGTCTCTTTGGGCGAATCGTGGTAAAACATTAATATTCGTATATGACTGAAAAATGTTACAGGGAATTGTTACTACATCATTTTATTTTATTGGTACTTGCATTGTAGTAGATGTATTAAGATTAATTTACTGTAGCGTCAAGGTAAATACGTGTGTAGTGTTAGTTTGTCTATCTTTTAATAAAGTAATAAAGTATATTTACATACATCACCTATATCGGGCATAAGCGGTATGGCAAACCCAGCTTGCTCGGTGTGACTTGAGCTTAATTTTCAGAATCACGAGCAGCGCAGTCCGATCCTTCAAAATCATGAATTTTCTAGTCGCAGGTCTTTGAAACAGCGAATACAAATACTGTATTGAACTAAATCAAAGGGAATAGTGAAGACAGGTTCTTCTGTTAAAATTCCTTTTGTCCATGTGTTATGTTATTGCGTATCTCTCCGTATATGTACAATTTATAACCTTAAAATGTAAAATTGTACTGAAATTACAGCTGTCATGGGGATCAAGATTCGCAGCGTTACTTTATAGTAATGGAACTTCGCTTAAACTTGTAAAGGCTCAAAAAAGGTTTAAAATTCACAAATACGCAACGCAAATGATACGACATTATTAGAACTTGTAGATGACGATGCGACGATTTACGTCCCACAGCTGGGCACAGGTCTCCTCTCATGGGTGAGAGGGAACGGGCAGTAGTCCCCACGCCGGCCCAGTGCGGGTTGGGGACTTCACATACACCTTTGAATCTCTTCGCAGATGTATGCAGCTTTCCTCGCGATGTTTTCCCTTCACCGATAACTTAACAGTCAATTTACATTTCGTACATTAAGTTCCGAAAAACTCATTGGTACGAACCGGGATTCGAACCCACGACGGCCATTTGACAGTCGCATGGCTGAACCACTAGTAGCTGACGATGATGATAATTCCACAAAAAGGTTCTTCAAAATAGAAGTATTGGTATTTTTAGATGATCATGATAATTCTACATGACTTCTCCGCTAAAGGCAACATCCTGACCAATGAGTACTTCAACTTATTTAATCGTAAGTTTTAGTTTACGAGAGCTAGGGTTCGACGTCAATATTTCGAGACGTGTGCCTGCAAAATCACCGATACCTATAATTAGCGAAATAAGAAAAAAGAAATACATTAACATACGAGTATGTAATTTTAGTCATGTTGAATCACTTATCATGTAAGAATCTGTATAATCCGCTGATGCTTGTCACTTTTCCACTTCAGGATTCTTCATGGAATTCGGACAGTAGAAATAACTCACTACTAGCTAACTTTTCATAATCCTCTTTTACCAAGAACAGGTAAGATTACCATTTGACTGGCTTGTTTATATTCCGAGAATTGAGAACAGAGATCATTGTTTCAAACACTCAAATGCAACTGTGCGTATTATTTTATTTATTTATTATTGATCTTTCTATGAAATATTATAGGGCCAAGGCCTCAACGTACGATCTCGTCGTAAATGTCAAGTGTTATACCGTGTAAACCGCGTTACACCAATAGGCCTATGAGCGCTAGTCACTGATGCATATGCGGCCTTAGCCCGGCAGTTGTATTAGAGGGGATCTCTATGACATTTAGTGGCAATGTCAGGGCTGCTCGTAATACGCGCGTGATGTGCCTCTCAATGCTATAAGTTGTCCTATATCGCCACAGAGTTTATTAAAGTGGAAACTTTTTCTGGTACAGTCCGCGGCATAGTTAGCTATAATGTTCAAAATTATTATTATGATTGGTACCTACACGGGTTGCCCGCATGGTCAGCTCGTGTAGGTACAGTCAACGTCATACAGTTAGTAAAGGGTGTGTTACGACATATTTGCTTCTACCAGGGTTCGAAAGGATAACTTTAGTATCATGATAATTTATCGTGATAATGACAGATGGATAATTATCGATTGATAATAACAAAAAAATGCGCTCATGAAAGTGAACGTTATTCGAAGTATTGGAACGTGTATTTCCGCACTTGCGTCTATCCAAACGCACGAAATGTCAACATGACTTGCCGCGCCGTGGAGATTCCCCTTACAAGAAAAAATCAGTTCGGATTATGCAAAGTTGAGCGAACTCGAGTGTCATTGGCTCTTATACTGGTTGATAATTACCGAATAATTATCAAGAAGCGTAATTACTTTGATAATTTAGATCCCTGGCTGCTACTAACTATATGACGCTGACTGTACGTATTAAGAAGAACGCAGGCAAAGACACGGGACTGAATAGAGCCCGAAAGGAAAGTGATAATTTCATCAATGAATGCCCTTATCATAAGGACGGACCGCGAGGCGTGTCGCGACAACATCGCCTATCCGTCTATTTATTCTAAGCGTTCAAATTAGAAAAAGACAAATCTCTATTACACTTTGTCATACTTTTGTAAAAAAAAACAAACCCTATTTTTAAGTAACAGAGGCCCACAGTTTTGAAAATATATAAGCAACGAAAAAAATATCTCATCAAAGGCATAACTTTACAATAAAGGCGCGTTCATATATATAATCGAACTCGACAGTACAACACACACGCCGCCGGTGTGATGACGAATCGCTGGGCTTGTGTAATTAAACCGTCCTCTGTGTGGATTATGATTAGTTAGCAAAACTAATTAGTCACTAACATACAGTATATTATTAATTAAACCCCCGTTCTAGTGATGGGACGCGTGTTGGCGTACACTAATCAATAAATAATAGTTCCGTGTCAAACGGGCGCGTGTTCTGTGCATTGCATACGCGGTATGGTGGGTTTAGAGGTTTAGACGTTTTAAACGAGTATTCTGGCAATATGGGCCTTTGTAGATTTAAATAAATAAAAAATGTGAAACATTTAGCTGTAGAACCATTTCCAATGTTTCTGGATAATTGATGGATGACGTAGTCTTATTTTTTTACATATATCATCATATATTTAAACCTAAAGACGTCCACTGTTGGACATAGGCCTCCCTCAAAATTATCAATAACATTTCGCAAAGCAAGAAAGTACCAAAATGTAAAATCGCACCACAAACGCAACATGACATGATTAAACATTTCTGACCACACCTTATTGTCAAGGCGTTAAAGTGTGTCCGGCAATTTTGAGCACCCATGTTACGAATTACAATGTAGGTACGAGTATATGATAGCAACTGTAATATACAATATAAGGTCATCGATAAACTACATCCATGTTTCAGGTTTGAATTAAAAGTAACTAAAAATTTTCAATCAAAAACGAAAATGTAATTAAATTCCATGCGTTCTATTTCCAGTTCACTTTGCGTCCTACTTTAAAGCTAAACGTTTGAAACAAAGAAACTTATGAAAACTACTCGACACATCAGGTATTAACGATATTGTAAACAAAAGATGACCCGCGTACCTACCTACAAAACCAGCACGTAAAATCTAAGCAACACGGTTTAATTTCGATTGACACTCACCGCTCCAGTAACAGCCGTATAGCTCAACACGCATGCAGACGGTGCGCTGATGGGAGCTGTAGGGGATGACCCGCATCTTCTGCGCCCATATCGGTGGGTCCAGGCGGTTTTTCTTCTCCAAGTAGGTGTTCGTGTTGCCCGACATTATCTGGAACGAGTCAAGTTGGTGTCACTTTACGATTCGATGTAAATTGCTGGGTTAATAATCAATCATGACAGCATCGTCACTTATCGAACCAGCAATGTAGGATTGGCAGGTTGGTGAAAGGGAGCAGGTATGGTTTACCACGATTCGTGGTGGATATTATAAGTCCGAAAGTGTGTCTATCTGAATCAAATCAAAAAATCAAATCAAATAAAATTTCTGTTAGTTAGCTCTTCACGCTTAAACCGTTGAAACGAACGAGATGAAATTTGGCATGGAGATATGTAGTTTAAATCCTGGGAAAGGACATAAGATTTGATCCCGAAAATCATCCCCTAAGGGGGGTGATGTGGGGGTGAACGTTTGTATTGAGCTACGATATAAACTAGTTCCACTCGCACGGAGTCGCGGGTTTTTAAGTCGCAAGTTTATAAGAAGCCGGTCCTGTTTTATATCAAACCACGATATTGTTATTCCGAGTTGCTAATTTAAGTAATTAATTTATTCTGGACGGGTCTCTATCTGTATCTATGCTACAGAAGTTTTGTAGTCAGCCGCCTATCTATAGAACAAATAAAAGTAAAGTATACCTCGGTAGATCATAATAGGCCATTGGCTTGAGACAATTGAACAGATTCAACAGATATTTACCATGTTCAGACAACGGTGTCATATCAACTGGTACATTAACAGGATAATTGCCCGGTCGATGTGCCAGAGTCATATAGTCATCAATTCATCATAAATTGAAATAAACTCTTAGGAAGTACAGTCAAGTGTATTAATAATGGTTGCCAACAACTTTCTCATAAATGTGTCCCATATATGTACCGAAACGTTAATCCGCTGACATAAGAATGTCAGCGGATTAACGTTTCGGTACAAATATTTATGAGAGGATTAAAACGACACATATTTTTCCACTTGACAATACTAGTTATACTTCCACGTCACTATAATTAGATTTTTTTACAGCCGATTTTTGACAGGCGCAGGCGTCATCCCGGTACAATAAACGCCATCATTACCAATAAGCTAACCGATCCTTTCACCCCACATTCTAACTGTCCAGTGTTGATCGATGGAAAGTTGCATCACCTCAATCCAACTGTTAATTTCCTGCCGCGGCGCATCGCAATGCAATCTTGATTTATGCGCCGCGATCGATTCGGAAATTAAAAGAGTTCGCCAGCCCATTTGCAGGCGACGCTGTTGTTTGACTTTCCTTGTAAGTAAATGTCTGACAATTAACAGATGATGAGATGACTCAGTAATGACATATGTAACAGTGACGTGGGTTAAATGACGTAAAAAGTAAGGGTGCGTAACGGTGCCTATAAAAATTTTTGAAATAATATTAGTCGCAATAACACTCTTGTCATATAATTCTTGAGTCATATAAAAACACTTCATATATTTACATACGATATAATCATAATTTAATATAATGGGCATTTGATATATTAACATTTAATATAACATACTTTAAATATAATGCATATTTCCTATAGTGAACAAATGATATAATGCTAATTGCTTCTATTGCACAATTAGCATATTATTTTTTGGTAGACTCTAAGGCAGGACGGTGTAGGTACGACGAAGAGCGAAGCTAGGAGGAGTGTTAGGTTGAACTGCGACCCTACAGCGCGCGAGCCGAGCCAGCAAAGCGAGCGTGCCGCGGCAGCGTCCGGCGAAGCGCCGGAACCGAACACTTTTTACTACCTAATATATACTTACATAGTACAAGTTATGACATATAACTTGTATGTAACATGAGCATTATATCATATAATGATTATACAAAATAAGAGTTATATCCGATGATAGTTATACAAAATAAACATATGTATTTTAAGATTATAAAATACGTTTATTATATACAATGAGTGATTATATACCGTGAAAATATATCAAATGTTGTTATAGCGAATGAAATTATATTATATATTTTTATACCCATCATTACACATCCAAAAAGTAAAGCCTCTCACAGACTGGCGCGGCCTACGGTGGTGGTCAATCTTAATAGTTATTGTCAAATCTACTTCTGACCGCCACCGCAGGCCAGTATGTTTCAGGCTTATTAAGGGCTTATCCAGACTGCGTTTATTAAGCTCGCCGTCAACGCGCGTTTTTGTCAATTTACTTGTGATTTGACACAAACAGCCGTCGACGACGCGCTTATTAAACATAGTCTACATAGGTCCTTACCTTATTATCCCTCAAAAAAATCTTACACATGTCAGTCAGTGAAGCGGCGTTAACTTTGTTTATGATTGGTTTTACTCTAGCAAAATTGTGTATGTTCAGTAATCACATGTACAGAAAACTATTTAGAATCTTATTCTGTGTAGAACCTCGGATAAACTAACGCAATATTGAATTACTTTTCTTTGAAGGACTGAGGATAATACGGCTTAGCCTTGCTATCTGTAATAGTCTAGCCGCTGGGACTCGGATTTTACAGACTGTTTGTCATGGAGTTTTATGATAATTCAATAAACATTTGTAGAACTGGATGGTATAATAAAAAATAAACGTAGGGGTCGCCAGGATGCTCGACTCTCCATACAAACATAGTTTAGTTGTAATTTTAAAAAGACACGCTAGAACAACATTACACTTGACATATGTCGCAGGGAAATGGCCAAAACAGAGATTTGAGCAAATGTCTAAGGGATATGATCAAATCACGCAGTATGTTAAAATGGAGAATCCATCATTTCATTTGCCTAGAAAAATCAGTAATTTGATCAAATCTCTGAATCTATATACATAATCCGTTACATCCAGGTTTCTATTGCTAGAAATAAAAATAAGAAAAAAAGGAGTACATTTTTTAATAGTCTCTAATCGCATTTTTAGGGTTCTGTACCAAAAATGGTAAAAAAGGAACCCTTATGGTGCGACTCCGTCCGTCCGTCTGTCTGTCACAAAGTGAAATATCTCACGAACTACTTAAGCTATCAATTTGAATGATTGTAAATGAGAGTTATCCGCGTGCATGAAAATGAAAAATTGAAATATACAGTTAAATTTAGTATGAAAAATTAAGAATTTGAGGAGGGGGCAAAAAAAACAATGGGGTATCATTTGAAAGGGCTTGACATGCACTTTTCGAAGCAGTTTTTCTTTTTTTTCTACATTGGTAAAATTTCGATTTATGAAGGAAAAAATAACCCCCCCCCCCCCCCCCCTTATCTCCGAAGTTATCAAAGCGAAAAATGTTAAAAAAATACCATTCCCCCCCCCCTATCTCCGAAGTTATCAAAGCGAAAAATTTGAAGTAATTACTTGTGATTAAGATAAACATAAATATTACTGGAAAAGTATTTTTTTTCTGTATCTAGCATATTTTTTGTTTAATTAACAAAAATCATTTCCTAGTTAAGTTTGCAATTTAATCAACTTTATAAGTATTTTTTCGTTTTGAAATTCCTATAAGACTATAATAGAAATACTCTCTTTCAAATAAAACAAAATCGTCGCCGATTGCCCTTGCACGTTAGTACCAAATGGGGCCGATAGATGGCGCTGACCCCATTCGCGCTGTTAAGATTTTTCTAGAATTAATGGGGTTGGGATTGGGACGCGTATATTTATTTTCAATAGCAGGTCAAAAACAGATCGCGATTCAATTGTCTTGGTGTAAAAGTTACTCGTTGTTTGAAATTGCATTCTATTGTGTTGGGTTAAAATAAGTAATTTAACAAATATTGGGACATTTACTTTACCTTGAGTTGATTGTTAGTTTGTACGGAACCCTCGGTGCGCGAGTCAGACTCGCACTTGACCGGTTTTTTTTTTCATTACATTTCCTTTATAATTTATAGCAACAGAAAATAGTTAGTTTCCGACTTTGATAGGACGAAGTACATTGTGTATTAGAAGTTTAATGTTAAATGATATGATCGGGGTAACTTCCTCGTTAAAAATAACACGAAACAAAAATATTTGAATGAATAATTTGTTAAGAATGTATAAGTTAAACGTTATTCCAGTATGCCTTTTTAAAATGAGAACCCAACTATGTTTGTATCGAGACTAGAGTTGAGTCGGATTTCGATGACGCTATTTCTATTTACAGCAAACAATCTCCTCAGTCCTCCCAAAACTGGAGACTGACTGTAATAGTGCTTCTACTTTGATTGTTCACTCAACCTTAGTAATTACAATTAAATTAAAAAAGAAAATACCCTTTTGATGTTGAACTCTTTAATAATCTCTTAGGCCGCTCATTCTTTCTTGGCTACCGGTATCAATGTTGTTTTTTTTTGTTTGATTGATGAAACCGGTTTGAATTTATGTAGATGGTACATAACTGAGTTAAATAAATGAATTGAATTGAATTGAACATAGCTTTTAATGTGTCGAGTCGCCGATGCAAAGATGCCGAAGATGCAATATTTTCAACGTTGCTTTCATTTGAAAGAATCGCATGTAGAATAAGACCACGAAAGTATTTAAAAATTAAAATACTACCATTTATAGTCCAAAATTCCTGTTACAATCTGACAATTTAAAATTTCGCGCCTAAACGGATCTACAGTTCCAGTGACGTCATACTCATGTGTGTTTGTACGTGAATCGTCCCTAGATGTCATAGAGTTGCCTAAGTTTTGACTTTTGACAGGAGTGACGTCACCAGACGCCGATTGTTAAATTAAAACACGTTCCGTCTCAGATTACTTTAAATCGTAATTATTGTTTGTAATGTAAACTAAAGTAAAAACGTTTCAGTAACTATTATTATTTTATGTTTTTTCAACATTTTGGTCACAAAATAATGGTATATATTATAGCTGCATCTTCCCTATAGGCAGGGTCAACAGGCTCAGGCAGACTTTGAACAACAGGCAGCGCCTTTCCTCCCCTGTCCATTCTCGAATTCTAACTTTCTTCGGTCACGTATCACGACCGGGCGGTGACTCTGTCGAGTGGCTTGTACCGCTGGGCAGGATTTGAGGGCACAATAGCGCGCGGCAGATCGCCTATCAGATGGACTGGCCGAAATCTTGGCCGCAGTAGACAGATGCACCCCTACATTTGTGCACAAGGAAGGCGGCCTTGAGATACGAATGGCGACGGATTGTCAAGCTTGCCGCTAAACCAAGAGTGAAGCGACTACAAAGAAGGAGAAGAGAGCCCTTGTTTGAGTTGTTTGTTATAATTACCTCCTTTTCATCCGCGCCGCGGTACCGCACCCATTTGCCGAGTTTCGGCCTCCAGTACTCCAGCACGTAGGCCTCCGCGTACTCGGCCCCCTGGCCGTTCCCGAACCGGCCCTGGGTCCCGACCCCCGTGATCACATGCACCGACTGCAGGTCTATTTCGAGCCATTGGGTCGACTCTGTCGTGATCGGCTTCGAAGGACACCACGCGCCGCCTTTTATCTCTTGGTTTAATCTGTTGACAATGACAATGAAAATTAGACAAGTGTATAGACCGAATTCGCGAACGGATCTAAGTAAATATTTATCGGTACAACAATACCATTCTTTAGCCACGTGCCACAAACGCTTTGTAATGAAAAGGCCATGTTATATACTTTAGTCGAATAGTGACTGGTTAAGGTAGCAAGTTCAAATTAAAACGAAAGGTATTAACAACTTTATTGGTAGTTGCAGCATACTTAGTAAAACGCAAACAGTTAGCAGTACACTTAAGAATTTAAAAAACTTTGTACCTAGTACAGTTCCCATCTGATATATCGGAGCAGCCAAAGTGGTCACAAATATCTGAAAACGTCTCTATTGTCGAGGCATTATAAGCGAAGCCGAAGTGGAATACGAGTAAATACGTTCTAGAAAAAGGATTTGTACCATAACAGAGTTTACTTTTTTTTATAAAATACTGAACACTGATTCATTCTAGTCTCATCTATTTATAATGGTAAGTGACGAGAGAGCCTAAGATGAAGCTCACTGGTTCAGTAACAGTAACAGCCTGGCAGGTCATGATTGCAGAGTACCTAAATATTTGATATAAAAGAGATGCAGAAACTCGCTTCCCCTCTGATTGCAAAGGAACCGCAGCACATTGTCATATCCTCAAGAATATCAATGTATAACGTTCTGAATGCAAAGTAATATGATCTCCCTTTTTCAATTCACTGTCAGCATTATCTACCCCTTCATCAAAATAATTTCTCGAGGTACTCCAGAGACTCGTAGGGATCGAGCATCGTGCAAATAAGACGCAGGGAAGCATATATTACTTTCATCGTTCCGATAAAACACCAATACAAAACATTAACCAAAAGGGAACATCTTTCGATGCACATTCTCGAATATTCCATAATGTACCAAACCGGGTGTATCGATTTAAGGAAAGCAAAGCGGAATCGAAAACAGTTACGACGGAGCCATTTGCGACGACCGCTCATGTTAGAAGCCATTTACATGCCGAACAATATTTATATTTTAGCACGAAATGCCCTAAGTATACGAGTACCTATACTAACTTTCTCGTTTCCCAACTTGTCCTCAAAACGGGTTTTGACACCGTAGTCTGGAGGTGGTTTTTCAGCGCCACTATTTTTATAGAATGGACAGTAAGCTGGCTTTAGACAGACAGACTCCAAATTTATCTTGGAACCTTTCACAAAAATCTTCGAAATTACCGTTTAATACGGTCACGTATTTGAAGATTTTCATCTACAGTTGCTACCTATGCAACGGTAAGGTTTCAAACAAATAGTGACGCGATAAACGTTTACGAGCAATACAATGCTTTTATTTACTACGAATCGGTATTGTTTTGCATGCTTCTTCTTTTGAAACCTAACAAGTACCCATTCTGCGTTTGACCAAACAATGAACGTTTCATTCATTGTTTTCCACAGACGTGGAACGAATACAAACGTCAACTGTCTATTCGAACAGTAGTGTTTTCTTGTGCACTTTGAGGCAGAAGCAGGAGCGAACAATTTAAGCCTTTGGACTAATAACAAATGTTGTCGATGACGATTTGAGATTACCATTCCCTAGAGCGAGCTGCACCGCACCTGAGAGACCTGTCAAAGTACCTACCGTCAAATATTTTTGATTATTTGACCCTGCCTGCTAAGCTGACGCTCTTGTGGGTTCAAATACGGTATGTTAATGGGCATAAATATTAGGTTCGGAATCCATACTATCCATACAAATATTATAAATGGGAAAATGTATGTGTGTGTGTGTGTGTGGGTTTGTTGGTTTGATCGTTTGTTTGTTTGTCCGTCTTTCACGGCAAAACGAAGAAAGAAAAGAAAAGAGCGACGAATTGACGTGATTTTTAAGTGGAGATAGTTATGAAGGAATGGAGAGTGACATAGGATAGTTTTTATCCCCGAAATCATCCCCTAAGGGGGTGAAATGGGGGGTAAAAGTTTGTATGGAGCTGCGATATAAGCTAGTCATGAATATTTTCTATGTATTAAACTCTCCTGGTTAGTTTTGTCTGTTAAATACATCGTCGTCTAGTACTTACTCATGGTTCACCCATTACTATGCGGTTAGGTTCATTTGTGTAAGATTGCCCTTCAATATTGATTTATTTTTTATTGAAATATGTTGCCGGCAGCTATCACCCCATATAATACAGTCGAAGTTTGTATACAATCACTTCAACGGACGTTACATAAATTAACGCAAAGGTTTGTAAACACCGGACTTTATTGTTTAGAAGAGATTTTTCCTTGCAGCGGCAAGGAAAAACACTTTCATAGATTTCTCCTCAAAATTTTGTAGGAAACTATTTTTTTTTTACCCCATTCTAGGATTAGCTTTTAATGTCCTTGTGTCGCACCAGTCCTTACGTTCATCATTATGTTCATATTAGTAGCCGTGGCACGGCCACGCTCAATAGGGGTGGAGACTCAAAATGTATTAATACTTCATAAGATAAAAGGCAAAACAACGACAACCGGTTAGCCTAGTGGGTAGTGACGCTGCCTACGAAGCTGAAGGTCCTGGGTTCGAATCCCGGTAAGGACAAATATTTGTGTGATGAGCATGAATATTTGTTTCTGAGTCTTGGATGTTTTCTATGTATTTAAGTATTTATATCTATTAAATATATCGTCGTCTAGTACCCGTAACACAAGCCTTATTGAGCTTACTATTTATTTAATTGTTTATTTATTATCTAATTTTATTGAGCTGCATCTAGGTAGTGTATACATGTATTATCTCACTTTTTATTTATGTTTATTTCTCTTTCACCTATCCCAAAAAATGTTAGTAGTTATTTATTACATTTGTATGACGTTTCCGTGAGTCACCGACGGTGCTGGCTGAAAATCAGCGCTGCAGGTGTCTGACACCTCAGCATAATGCTGAGCCAGTGTCCGGTTCACTGCCGCAGAGACACACTGGTTTCATGTCTTATCTGTTTTTTTTTTTTCATTCTATTGTTTAATATGTGTGTCCTGTGTGTTTGTGAATAAATGTATCTTTCTTTCTTTCTTTCTTTCTTTACTATGGGGCTAGTGCGAATTGTGTAAGATTGTCCCCTAAAAAAAAAAAAAAACCAGAGCAGAGGCAGAGCTACGGTAGCCTAGTCAGTGGTTCAGGCATGCGGCTGTCAAGAGGCGGTCGTGGCTTCGAATCCTGGCTCGTACCAATGAGTTTATCGGGACTTATGTACGGAATATTTATCGTTGAAGTAGCTATTCGGTGAAGGAAAACATCGCGAGGAAACCGGTCTTATCCCAAGAAGGTCTAGTTTTCCCTCTGGGTTGGAAGGTCAGATGGCAGACGCTTTCGTAAAACTAGTGCCTATGCCAAATCTTGGGATTAGATGTCAAAGCGGACCCCGAGTTCCTTTAGGGGCATTACCGGGAATAACGCTGGGAGGATGATGAAGATAGAAGGCAAAAATATGCCTAATGACGTAACAATGACGAAAATCCTATTCAAATTTCGCAATAAAAGACGAAGACACAACGACGACGTTTTAATGTTGCTGGTTAGAGAGAAAACGCTCGGCGATCGTGACGTCACGCCCCTTGAACGTCATATAGGTATCATAGGTAAGTGACAATCGTTTCATATGAAGGTGGAATGGACAGAACATACCGTCCTATTTACACTTTGGACACTTCTAACTTTGGGATTACGGACTTGATTATACAGTGTGTAAGTCTAATACGGGCGAATATCTTAACGGTGGTTAGTATAGGATAAAGTAAAGGTAATTATCTTATCTTATCTTATCTAGATGAGGGCCCTTTCGGATGCACTTCGACCCAGTGGGATCTTTTGTGCATTTGCCCTCTCCTTACGTCTACTCCCAACTTCGCTCCATCATTTCCACATAGCGGATGATGCAGCTCAGCGGAAGTGCCTTGAATTCCTTTGGTTGCGGATAGCCGTTACCAAAGTAATTCATTCTTTGTCTGGCAAGGGCATGACATTCACACAGTAAGTGTTCCATAGTCTCATCCTCCTCGCCACACATTCTACAGTCTAAGCTGTCTGATAGTCCCATCTTGGCCAAGAGATCCTTGACCCCGAAGTGACCTGTGAAAGTAAAGGTAATTAGATAACATTTACTTAAAGTTGCAACAATAATTTTGTCCATACAAAATAATTCAGCCCGCAATGTAATGCAAACACACTCACGTTAAACGCTCGTTGACAGTTGCTAATGAACATTTGACATTTCGGTACCGCAACCATGTTTACAGTACATTGCTGTTGAGAAATTTAAAAAATAATAATTATGGGGTCGTATTGACCTGCAACTTAAAAAAACCTTTTACTTCGTGATTACACTAATGAATACTATGACCGATTTAATGTGTCGCCCGTATTAGACTTACACACTGTATTTTTAATCCCTTTTCGAGAAAATAGAATATTATTGATTATTTCATTTGGTGTCTACACCCCTATTAATCAAGCCGCGTCACCGGCATACCCTTTTGGACTTATACGTACAATTTAATCACCTGGAAGAGCTCGGATAGTCCTGTCGGATGGAACAGCAAACTCGGAATTTCATAAGTCCGTGTGTAAACCTCTTCGCTGAGACCGATGTTTACAGCTATTTTGCACATTTTTCAAACGGTTACGTTACTCAAGATGAATGTCATCAAAAAGAACATGTTTAGGAAAAAAGATGCACCGCACCTATTTACATCTTTATTTTAGGAGACAGTAAATGTACTTTTTACGTCGTCTGTTTTTATTGGTATCCGACGAGCTAATAAGCAGCACAAATTTGTAAAGTAATGGGCAGCAGGTTGAAGGCATCAGATAAATGGTCTTACGGTAGAACAAAATATCTTATTTAAGCGGCCGTGAGAACTATTTACCAATTAAAGAATTAACTGTATAATTGTTCTTTATCGTGACGATCATTAGATTATCATCTACAAGGTACTCGACAGATTATAACCACGCAATTCTATTTTAAAAAACAATCTACATAATTCTATTTACTTTATAGACAGTTTCATCGTTGAATTTTTGAAAGATATAGGTACGTTACTAAAATATTTCGGGTACGTAACGAGGTCCTCATATAGCAGTCTACTCGTACTGATACAGATATGGGTGGGGACCAAATTCTTGGCCAGTAGTTGTTAGCGTGGTTTGGTATTAGTTAAAAAGTTCCGTTGCGACACGAAAATTTACCATAGAATTATATGGCTAAGTTAAGTCTCACACATATGTAGGTCCGAAATGTTTAGTAAGTACAAGTAGCGAGAAGTAGGCGCCCACTAGGCGCGTTACTATAGCAGTTAATGTGACAACATGCAAGTATAGTGACAACCATTTCTATCAAATCTTATGACTTCTATATTATTCTGTCTTATCTTAAGGCCCACCGATCCAACAAAACGCATTGTTTAGCCACACGCCACAAACGCTTCGCAATGAAATTAAGGCGATGTTTAATAAAAACTGTATTAGTATAGTGGCTCTATTGTTAAGATAGCAAGGTAAAAAAAAACAAAAGGTGTAACGGTATTTATTCACAACTTTTTATTAGTAGTTAACGCATACATATAGTACAACGTAAACAATTAGCGGTTACACTTAACAATTAAAGAACAAGGCTCTGTCTACTCGTTGTGTCTATAATATTATAGTACAAAGAGAAGTGAATTACTTCTAGTATAACTAAAACTAAGAAAAGTTGAAAAATCCCCGACATTTTCATTTCAAACACCAATATCTCAAAAACGGCTAAATAGATTTTCATGAAACACTAAGAACACTCGCGATAGAATTGTGTACGACTCAAAAATATCCCGCATTCAAATCGGTCCATCCGTTAGGAAGCTACCCTACCATAGACAGATACCTACACATTTACTCAAGACAGACACTAAACTTAACACCCCTCTTTTTGCGTCGGGGGTTAAAAATGATTCGCACCATAATGGAGTCGACAAGTGCCAATGTCGGGGCTCACTATACAAGATACAGCAACTAGCCGTATCCCTCAACAAACAATGCATGGTGATAAACGCCTAAGCACACAGATAAGTGGCGGGCGCAGCTCACAAGAATGCAGCGTTAATCTGTGGCTGCATTTAAATAACATTTGTCATAGTATCATGATCAATTCCAATCAAAGTTAATAACGGCATTGTAAGTGTTCCGCGGTAATCGTTTCAGCCAATCAGTTGGCGGGATGGCCAGTCATTAAGGACCATTGACTGAGCGTCAACTTGCCGACATAATTGATACCATCTCACTCGTTCATTGCTAGACGCAGTATAGCCCAAGCATTTTATTTCCATTAGTATGGAAAAAATGGAAATTTGGAAATAATTCATAACAGCAGCTTTTTTGTGTGTAACTGATATATTATCCTTTTAGTAATAACGTAGACTCAAAATCCACCAAAATATTAGTCATCAAAAAAATCCTGAAAAAGAGGAAAAATATAAATAGATAATTTAATTTTTGTTTTGGTTAATTAACAGGCTCATCACACAGCTCTTCATGAATAATAAATAAATAACAGAAAAAACATAATGGATGTGTTTTTTATTTTTATATATTTACTTCCCGATGGAAATTTTGTAGGATTCTTGGATAAGATAAGGCATCTTAGAATAACATTTGAAAATAAAACAAACAAAAAAAACGCTGTTATAATTTAATGTTTGAAAAAAAAAATGTAATTTTCCTGGGATAGTATCAACAGGCGGATACTGTTTTCGTACAAAAACATGTTGACGCGGTAAGGAAACTGAACTATCGGTTTCCGTTGTATACGTTTATGCAGCAAAGGACTTTGGAAGAGTATGAGACACGGCAAAAACTTTATCATTAATTTGTGGATATTACTTGCTTGTGACGTCACAACCAAACAATGTCCTTATTGCTCGTTTTTAAGAATTTAAAAATCTTAACACAAAGAACTGAAATTCAATGAAAGATTGATACTTTCCGAGTATTTTCGTAATGTTTATTTGTTGCAAACGAAAAAAAAAAAAATTTTTTCACTGTTGAAAAATACCCTATTCTAAATGATTGCAAACGACGAGCGCTAGAAAACCGAATTGACAAAAGACTATGATCATCCTACTAGCATTATTCCTTTTTTTATCTTATATTTTAAAGAGGCTTTTGAACACTCGTGGTGACAATGCCAGCCTCCTAGGAGAACACACCTTCAATACCTTTTAGTTAGGTCTTCTTTCTAGGCCTTTATCATAGAACATATAGGTTTTCATGGCATCATCAGACATAGGTTCAGCAAGTATCAAATTAATAGATGTGGCATTATCTAGTAAATTTCCTAACATTCTTTGCCTTTCACAACTAAACCTGGTGCATTCTATCAAAATGTGGACTAAATCTTCTACTTTGCCACAATTATCACATAGATTATCATCTTTTTTTTTCATTTAGCATTATTCCTGGTCGTGCCCTTAAGGAACCCGGGGTCCATTTTGGCACCTAATCCCAAGTCCCATCCCTAATCACTAGTTTTACGAAAGCGACTGCCATTAGACCTTCAAACCCGGAGGGAAAACCAGACACATTTGCGATTAGACCAGTTTCCTAACGATGTACATAAAGTTCCGAAAAACTCATTGGTACGAGCCGAAATTCGAACTAACGAACGCCGCTTGACAGCCGCATGGTGAAACCACTAGGCCACCAAAATTACTATCAAATGTACTAAAATATACGTTCGACGGTGAGATGCCGAAAAGAACGAAACTAAAACGTGGAACGGTCCAAGTATCAGATTCATATGCGAGAAGTTACTTTACTGCAGTGACATGCGTCACAAATAATTTTCAATACCAAAACCCACAGCACAGTTACTTGTTCATCATTCTGTCATTACTGGCATTAGGCAAGGTATTGGTCTTAAAATGGCGTGTGGAAACGTAAAAGTCGTGACTGAAACTAGCGCGACAGATGTCAAATTGTACGGCTGTCAGTTACAATCTAATATCGATTGATGCGAGTTTAACGCGCCGAATTCGGTCATGCCGCTACATTTGGTACAGCACAAGTAGGTTTAATAACGACACAGTACGTTGGTTTGCACGGACGTCACTTAACAGTAGTAACTTTTTTTTGTAGATTTTAGGTATGAGCTCACAATTTAGCGATAGTTTACGTTATAGCGAGTAAGATTGTAAGCTGGAGGTGTTCGCAATCTTACGGTGACATAAATATTTTTAAGGTAAACTGGAAAAGTGTAAACATATACAGGGTGGATCTTTTCCATGAACCATAAAGAAAATGTATTGTCATATAAGGACAGTACAGTAGGATCGAATAGTAATGATAACACAAATACTGCAAACAAAAAACTATAATTAAACCCTACATTTTAATGATAGCGCCCAACCCTAGTTCATCTGTAATTGTAACTGTAGTAGACTTGCTTCTCGATCATTTGTCAATTTCACTGTTACCTATTCAGGGTTCAAGCAAAATTCGACTTTTCGATGACAGGATTACCTTTCATCCCTTAAAGAGTGTTTACCAGTGATGGCATTGACCTTATTCTCCGTTAGAGTTTTAAATGCAGATTTTTGTTCAACCGTTTGATGAACTCTAACTTGGAAACGGTCAGATATATCAACATAGATCATTTGGTAAATTGTAAGCACTAACGCTAAACTACACTCCTCTTGCAAGGAAGTTCATCGTTCCTTTCCACGCTGTATATAGTGAGACGTCGGCCTCATATACGATTAAATCCCGTTAAAATAAGTATATAACGTATTTTCAATGTAAAAAATATCATATACAATTTTATATTACGCATTAACAATGCAGAAATGGAACAAAAACCTCAACGAACTTTCAAAACAACTGTGCAATCCGTACAAAGTAAACATTGCGTATAAAGTTAGCCCAAGCTATTTTTAAAATAACTTTTTGCATTAGCTCGGTTTCTTTTGTATAGAAATACAAAACACCTTTCCCGCGACGTAATGTTTCGGAATACTGGAATCTTGAAGCGTTATTTTATTTTAAATCCATGGATCAATTGACTCGAAGAGTACATCTGAATGTCTGTCTATTTGGACCAGCTAGACAATACTGACCACGAGGCAGCATCGGTACCTATTTGAAGGAATACAACTTTATGGGGGCTTCGAAAAAGTAGTGTATACCACCGACAGAGCAAACACGATATTCGATATGAAGAATAGGCTAGATTCAGGTATTTTCCTACCAGCAGCTCTGTTAGGGGCGGAAAACTCTCTACGTAAGTAGGTGCCATGCCAGCAGACATATAGGCGTCCAATCGTACACAAGACGATACAGATTTCCGAACACGACTCTGTTGTCAAGTTAGCTTAGTTAGTTTTCATATACTTTTGGGTGCCCTGCCATGAACAGTATATTTGATGGCGACTGTACCATTATTATATCCCAGGATTCCCAGGAAGGTATATACATAACTGTATATATGTATAATAATATAGGGGGGTAAAATGTGAACATCTATTTGACGTCGACTGGACTTTTGCGTGAAGGGAATGTACTGCGATATTTTAACTGTACAACATTAGGCCGTCTCTGTCCAATTGCCCGCTCTCTTCATCAGTGACAATCATAACTGCCAAATACGTATCGACTGTATGCGATGTTGATACTTCACTCCGTAAACAGATATATTTAGGTTCCGTCTAACAATTTTTCCATCTATTTTTACTAAACCGGACTTATATTACAAAAATTTTAAGAGGAACAGTCTGTGAGATCGTAGCTTTGTATGCTTGGATCCGGGACCGCATATCTGATTTCTAAAAGGTAATCAGTTAAGGGCCCCTTCGGGGCCTAACTTAGAAAGATAGGAGGAAAAAAAACTGATTTCTAAAATTGTTTCACGTACAGTGAGCAGCAAAAGTAGCTAAGCGGGTCAAGGGCTCAAAATGACACCTACACACAACTCTAATGTCAAAATATAAGGACTGTCTAGATCATTTTGAAAGTGTTAATTTGCGTAGCTACTGCTGCTGCATGACTGCACGTGTGGAATGGACTTTCTGGATGGTTATAGGGCTGTGCATATATTACGTCATTTCAGATATTGTTAGAGGCAATTAGTTGAGGGCCCCTCTTGAGAAGAAATGCAGGAAAAAACAAAAAAAAAACGTCATTTCAGAAGTCATTTTATTAGGCGGGGAGGGTCCACTCAAGGACTTATTAGGGTCTTTACTCCTAAAAGCGAGCGTATTTTGCAAAATGCTTGCATTTTCATTCAAGATTACGACGTAACTATTATTATTTATTCAAAAACTTATAACGTACTTAAATAATCACTTCTTAACCTCTTAATCATTTCTAAAATAAAAAATTTGCGCGCGGCTTCGGCGCAGCGTGATTAATACGTCTTGCCTCGCGGCTGCCTGAAAGTGTTTACTATATAATGAAATGCTGGTCTAAATCGAATAAATAGCGACTTTTTTTCAGCGTGATTTTGCCCCATAAATTGCAGTTATAAAAGTGAATTGAGTTTCGGTGAAGGAAAACATAGTGAGGAAACCGGTCTAAACCCAAAAAGGTCTAGTTTGTCTGGGTTGGATGGTGAGATTTCAGTCACTTAATTGAAACTAGTGCCTATGCCAAATCTTGGGATTAGTTGTCAAAGCGGACCCCGGGCTCCTTAAGGGCACAACCGGGAATAACGCTCGGAGGAAAATTATGGAATATACCGGCCCGGGGACCATAATTTCATCACGAGAGAGTAACTCCACTGATTAAACTCTAATAAAAGTAATAAATAACTGAAGCGTTTCCGTTAGCACTTACACTAGCCAATCTGGCTGGACACCTCGCGTGGGTATTTGAAAACAAGTTTCATTGCATAATTTAATAGGCTGACCGAACCTCTCATAGGAAAAAGTATTAAACTAATTCTCCGCAAAATGTCCCGAAAGATTCTGAAAATGCTTATTCCCGGATTTGTGTACAAATAAAAGCGTGTCTCGTCATTAAGTCATTATACGTACTAAAATTAGTTTATTTCAATTACCTTCCATGCCCATATTCAGTGCCTCTCACTTATTTATGAACCTATTATTTTGTAAGGAACAGGTATTACTCGTTTCAGTTTCGATTATTATTTTGAGTTCCATGGAAATTACAGGTAGGTATAAATTGTCTTTTCTGGATTGGCATCCAACAAAGCAATTGTTTAGTCTCAATAGCCACGTGCCAAGAACGCTTAGGAATGACAAGGCCGTGTTTAATAAAGACTTTACTGGTATACCGACTCCATTGTTAAAGTCTCGTATTGTTTTAGATACAAAATGGTCAACATTGCTAATTAGGTAGTATTTCTTAATGTGGACCTCCTTCCATTACACCTAATGCCGTTTTTTGGTTGTAAAATGTATTGATGATTACTAGGTTTATTATACAGTATCGATGCAGTAGCACTTAAAAAATAAATCGAAATCGCTTTGTTTACCAGTTGAAAATCAAGGACTAGCGATTTGTTTCCTAGGCAAAAAGATAAATGAATTCAGTCTTGAAAAATAATCCCGACTGTACCGCTACTTGCAGATATAGTAATTCAATATAACGCATGCAACAGAACTCAACAAAGCGGCTAGTTCCAGGAAGACGACGAACATTTTTTGTTTAATCCTCTCATGGATATAAGCTGTTCTACCAGCACTTCTATAGCGAAGGAACGACTTATCAATAAAAGCGGCCAAGTGCGTGTAGGACCACGTACAACAAGGGTTCCGTGCCTATTAAAAAGGTCGTACCGTTACTGAAATCTTATGGCACTTACGCCCTTTTCTTTAAGGCGCCTTAAGCGGTTTTTTAGAAATATTTCGAAAACCTTTGAACCGATCTTGTTCAAAACAATTTTCGCTGATAGAATTTAATAAGCCCTACTTGCATGTTTTTTTTTCATATTTTTAAAATACACGATTCAAAAATTAGAGGGGGGGGGGGACACAATTTTAGTGACTTTCGGCGCGATTATCTCCGACTCTATTCACTTAATCAACAAAATTTTTGCTAGAAACCTTATATTTATTTTGAAAGGCCTATGGATTGATGTGCCACACGTGAGCATGCAATGTTTTTTTTTTTTACTTTCTGTTTTATGTATGGAGTGCACGGGTCTATATCTGTTGGTCTAAAATTTTTTAGGCGATATTTTTTTCGGCACATATTTTTCGGTTTAATCTTTGATCGATTGTTTTTTATGTCGAAAATTGTTTTGCCGAATTTTTTTTACATATATTTTTTTGGGCGTAAATTGTTTAGTCTAACATTTGTATCGAATAACATTGTTTGGTCGAATGTATTTTAGGCATAAAAATTGGTATTCCGCATATTGGTGTCACTAATAATCGCATCCAAACTTTCGCATTTATTAAATTGGGTTACCTATGTTCTACCAATAAATGTTTGATAAATTAATACTTTCCAAAAAAAAAACGTAGAATGTCATTAGCCAAGCAATATCTCGGTTAGAAACTTTGACCAAATTTCATTCAGTCAGATATGTTAGTTGGCATAATATGTTTTAAGGCGCCGTAGGTTCAGCGAAGTTAAGCGAACAGAGTTTTTGAAACAATATAATGCGTCTGTTTATAATAATATGGTTTAAAAAAAATACGAATAGTAATCTAGAGGCTTTTCTGCAGGGAAATCAGATTAAGCAATTTTCGCTCGATAGAAAAAAAACACGAACATAGGTCTAAAAGGGTCTAACATACACTTAAAATATTTCTTACAAATTATGCACAAAAGCTAAAAATATTAAAATGGCTTCTAAAAATCGGCAATATCATGTTTCAGAGAAATCAGTGTTTACTTTTTTATTTATTTCATCGGCAACAGAAATTAAATTAAAAAACATGATTTCCGCGCTTCCGAGCACGCACTTCCATCTCGCTCACGCTTATGCTCAGTGAGAGGGAGAGAAGACCATGAACCTACGGCGCCTTAACCAAAACAAAAATAAAACGCAAAAAGATGTTTTGACCGTGACGACGTCACCCCGCTTCGCGGGGTACCTGTTTCCGTTCTAAGAGACACTAGCTAACCCTAAACTAACCTAACGAATAATATTTTTTTTACTATTATTTGTTTTTTTACTGCGGGGGGCTTTGCCCCGCGTGCCCCTTTGTGGTTGACTCCGCCCCTTCCGTCCCCCCTTTTTTGGCTGCCCTAACCTAATTTAACGCCCTTGCCTACCGACCGATCTAACCTAGTTTTAAAGTAGTTTAGGTGCTGTGATTGTAGCCATTGTTTGTTTTGTTTTAGGAGGTGTAATGTTAGGCTAAATAATAATTATAGCCAACAATATTATACTTTTAGCCTTATATTAAAAAAAAAAAAACAAAACAATTTTAGGTCAAACATATTTTAGGATAAAAAATATGTATACAGAAAAATCTTTATGGTAAAGAATAAGTATACCATTAAATATTATACTAAACATTTTCGGCCAAACAATTTTAGAACAAAATGTTAGACCAAGCGAATGGCACCCGGAGTGCACACCTAATTTTTTTTTTTTTTTAAATTTAATTACATAATTATGTAGCGGTTAACAAAATACACCTATCCTCAAAATTTTATTCAAATACACCTTATAGTTTTCGAGTAAAATGCCTGTGACATACGGACGGATAGACAGACAGACAGACAGACAGACAGACATGACGAATCTATAACGGTTCCGTTTTTTGCCATTTGGCTACGGAACCCTAAAAATTGTGCCGTTGAATATCCTTCGAACCTTAAGCCTGGGGAAGAAATCGGAAAGTACACAAACACATGTCACCAGATACGTACCTTCGTAGGCACTCTGTAATAAATAGGTTAACTGCGGCGTTAGCATTGACGACGGTATAAAACTATAGGAAACGGCGGAACGCGAACAAAACTGAACGTTCTAAGTATTTTCAGATTTATAACAACACTCGTAAGGTTTAAAATAGTATGGGTTGTGGCAGCAAAAATATGCAAAGGTTTTGACTTAAGGCTTTCATTAGATATTGATCGAAATATCTGGTTTATAATGATTAGTAGTCACGATGGCCTTTGATCCTTCCTGACATTTTCACAGAACATGAAATTATTTGTAGTGTTGTGTTCATTTTGAGCCCTGCTGGTTGATTGCGTAACATTTTGTATGGGAAACATGTGGGAAAATGACAGTCAAGTTGTTCTAACGCTGGTTTGAAAAGTTACGGAATAACACCTCTGGGTGAAATTACCAGTCGGGTTGGGTTACATCATAAGCGAAATATTTAGTAACACGCATATAATGCAGCTTTGTATTAATTGTTAAACTCGCCACAGGTAAGGTTCGTAAGGTGAGACTCGACAGGGGGACGAAGACGACGGGAGAACAAATACTTAGTATGGCAGCAACTACAGTTCAAGGACATAAATACCCAAAAAATGGAGTCAGAGAGACCTCACTGGCGGCTGCCGAACAGTTCGTACTTGGTACTAATTGTCATAGAAGTAGGACGTCACACCTTTTCTATTTGATTAACCGTTGTATGGAATTGACAGGTGAACAGGTTATTTGCTGTTTCGGGCGCGAAAATCGCGAAATACGTGCATATTTGTCATACAATCTTATCTCAACTACAACTACTACAACTACAACTCTATTGCTAGCTTTAAATTTACTCTTGGACTATTAAACAAAATACGTATTCTTTCTAAACTTTCTAGTGCCATATCTTTTTTAGGATTCTAATTATATTTTGTAATTTACACTTTATCGTAAACGATAATCGCATTTAAATACTTGTCAGCGTCGCGGAGGACGTTTTATAATGTATCAACATCGATAAACGCAACACATAGTCTAGTTGTGTGTCAAATCCTTTATCGACATTTTAGCTCGGGACACCCTGTGCTTATAATTCTGTCAGAATATTTATGAGCGAGTATTTTAACTCAAAGTTCCGCAAACAGTGAGAACGGGGTGCCCTTTTAAACGAAGACTTTAACATACCGCTTTCAAAATTTCAAATAAACGATACTCGCAAGTACGTTGAGACGTGACTTTTATCACTTATCGTTTAATTCGAATATCATTAGGAGCGGAACGAGGTTTAATCATGTTTGTTTGGCTGAATTCGATATCATATGTACACAACACATATCGTACAGTCAACTCTACTAGACCGTAGCATACGCGCGTTTACCAAAGCTAAGTCAAGACGATGCACAGACGACTTCAAACATATGTCGACATTTTTGCACCTTAATCCATTGTAATAAATAATCTAAACATCTGTTCGACTTCGACTGTACACGTTTTCACGATGTCATTCGATCCAGTTGTTACGGAAGATTAAATATATATATAGGACCAACTACAATGAAATCACGGAATAGTTAACAACTTAAGTTTGAACTTTAAATTTTATAGCCTATGTCACTCCCACGATTAAGAGGAATCCAACGACACCTCATATGTCGAAATCCTTCATACGGTTTAGGCTGCAGGGCGTGCCAAAGAATATGCCACATACATACATACATACATGCGCTCGAAAAACATAACCCTCCTCTCCTTCGGGCAGTCGGGTAAAAAGTGGAAAAGCCTATGATATTTTGAATGTTGGAACCCGTGATATGCCCCATGTTCTACACAAATAACGAAACAAACCGCCTCTCACCTACACGCATATACCTTCTCCGTTCCGTCGTGGGTAATAAATAGTGATGTGCCGTTCTCGAAATTTCCCGAGAACAGAGAAATCGATCGAGAACGTTCTCGGAAACGTTCTCCCAATCGGAAATTATCGAGAAAGTATCAGAAATTCAACTTTTTCTTCTATTATTTTTCTTTTACTGGGTTTTAGAGGCTTTTATTAGGCACTGATTAATTGATTATTAATATTCGAATACCATATCACAGAAATTCTCTCTCTTCCCGGGAATTTCTCGAGAACGTTCTCGGAAATATTCTCTCGAGATCGGTGTCACGGTAACTTTCCTGTAGATATTTTGCTTGTAAGGATAAAATAAAACGTAATCAATATGGAACTATATTATTTATTGTAAATATTTCTCATTTGAGAGGTACTATTAATGATTAAAAAAGTATACAAATAATTTTTTAAACGTGCATATGCAATTACCAATAACTAAACAATTCACAAGTAAAAGCTATTAATCAAAAAGAAATCACTTCAACAGGGGATAGTGCACAGTTCTTAACGATGTGTTTGGCAAACCTTTTAACGTTTTTACAAGTGTATACTGCAACACAAAACATGCACATATACTTTAAACGATCGTTTTCGTTCACGGTTCTAAAATAGTCTAAAACTATATTTCTTGGTTTCATTTTTACTTTCTGTCTGATATATCATAGTCTGAAACTGCTTTAACAGATACTGATACATCGTCAATCTAGGTGCTTACCTGCTTCTCCCACCACCAAGTTAATAAGTGACCCTTATCGTATACGGTGCATGCCCTATTGTCTTTGTATACGCTATACTGAGACCGAACTTATCGAAAAATACCACGCTAAACGTGAATACATTGATGTGATTGACTGACCCTTTAAATAAAAAATAAAGAAGTTAGCATACAATGTAATTGCAGAAATCTCTGTGAATGTTGCACCGTAGATAAAGACCTTTTTAGATTTTAAAACTCATTTGTTATCATTACATAAGTAAGTATAAATGTAATAACCTAAAAACAAATCTACTTTTAAACCTTCTAATTTTTTCCGCGGAGAAACGTTCTCGAGAACGATTGAAATTTCCCGGAAATTTCTCTGGAAAGGAATTCTCGAGAATGAGAACGTTCTCGCTGGCACATCACTAGTAATAAATGCCCTTTACCGGGATTCGATCCAGGAAACTCCCGGCTTCGTAGGCAGGGTCACTACCAACTAGTCTACAGAGGTCGGCAGGCTAGGTCGGGAGAAGGCAATAACATGGAGCGCCCTGCCCTGTGTAAGCTTAGGCATGCATCCGTGAACGGAATATCAAAAGAGAGAGAAAGAAAGATAGATGGACGCAGATTATCGGGCCGTACATTAACCGGCACCATTTGATTGACCAATTTTTACGTCCGCTGACGGGCTAACTGCAATGCATCGGTAATTCGGCAATAGGACCACACCTGGCAGGTACTATGCATACAAACCCGCCATGCAATTTCGGCGGTGCTAATGCCCCGTCGCCGTTATGTCGCCTAAAGTAACTCTATAGAATAGCATGTCCAAAATGATTATGCAAGAACATTATTCTGTATAGTTGTCGTTGCTACTGTGTCTTGTGACTGTACGTCTGGTCCTAATACCCACGGGTGACTACAGTCTACATAGTCTAATGTGTCAGTCTAGTCCCTCGTCGCGCTAGATTGGTCTACACTCTTACCAATTCCAAAAGGGAGGTATTACCTCCACAGACTGTTATTGGTTTTACAAGCAGCCTATGTAAAACGTGTCCTGGCCAATCATTCGGAATAAGGCCGGGCTCGGTTCGAACCCGGATCCTCGCTGCCGTTTAACTTTGCATTTGATTTGCACATTTATTATTGCCTCAGGTGGAAATTACGAAAGCCGTTCGAAGGCAAGATTTACTTAAGTTAATGGTTTGGTAAAAGGGATACCGCGCGTTCTATCCAATTCTCAACCTTTGACGTTTTACTGGGCGCATCTTGGTGTTGCGACAGCTACAGATTTCTAGACATTACTGGAATATAACGTACCGGTGGCATCAAATCATGATACATCAAGGATTATAGTTATAGCTCGTAGCTCAATACACGAGGATGTTCTATAGATAGGAACAACAGTGTTATTATTTAGCAATGAGCAGGTGTATATAGAACTAACTTTACCTATAAATAAAGTGACTATTGCCATTTTCACGTAATCACAGACCCAGTTAGCGGATTATGGAACTGAAGGAGAAGGTGAGTCCACTGTGGTTTTATTCTATAGCTTCCATGGAGTTAACTTGCATGGAGTACCGAACTCTCTAAAGTACGTGTATATTTATGTATATCGTTATATGTCATTAAATATGTATCCGTTATCAATTTTCCCGCAGATAGGAGCGCTCTCTTGGAAAGGTATCCACGGCAGATCAGCCTCCAGGTATTCACATGGTACCTTGTTATTAAGCTGAGGAGTTCTTTTCTCTGGCGCTTTTGTTACCTTCATATATGGCGAGTAAGCGGTGTTCATCAAAATGTGAATGTACGGAATGTTTTACAAGTTTCTATATAACAACAGCTGCAGGTACCATATTTAACGCCGATCGGGTTGTAATTTGTAATCGTAAGTGGTGCAACCCTTCCTAACACTTGCGATAATTTTAAGCATTATTTAAATTAATTTCCAAGTCTTAGTCCAAGTAACGTTTTCTAAACACAATCTAAGCTGTAAAATTATGCAACGGACCGTGCCAACGGTAACACCGCTGACTAAGGGACCTAAGGGTATCGCATATACTCGTAAGAACATAAAATAATCTTTGTTCCACGGTTTCAAATTCCAATATGGCCAAGTTCACGCTTAGTTCTGCACGATTCAGGAACTTCGCCTTCTTAAGGCTTTTCAACTTAACTACGCCCAAATGCAAGTCAATGAACTCCGTAAGATATTGCATCGCCGAACTTATCAGAACTGAGTTTTATTGTTAAGGAGATGAGTTACAAAAACGTAGTTCAGAACAAACTCGGCTATGGGTGCTTTACTATACAATCATAGTAATTCACTCGGCATGAGTTTGAGTAGCTAGTTTTTTATAAATGTATCTTACAGCGATCTAAACTGCTCAGAACCACACTCGAGAAGATTAAAAATATGGAACCCTTTGACCTACCACAGAACTATAATTTATCGTCATCATCATATCAGCCGAAAGACGACTACCTACTGGTGGACATAGGCCGGGAGAACGAGTGCCAAAGTGACCGGTCCTGCGCCACCCGCATCCAGCGGACTCCCGCGACCTTTACCAGGTCATCAGTCCACACTGTCGGGGATCTACCGACGCGGCGTCTTCCGGTGCGTGGTCGCTACTCGAGAACCTGTCCGCACCAACGGCCATCGGTTCTACGTGCAATGTGACGCCCACTGCCACTTCAGTTTAGCGATACGGAGGGTTAAATCGGCTACCTTGGTTCTGCTCCGGAGAGCCTTCATTCTGATGCTGAAACTCCCAGCATAGCCCTCTCGCCCTTTAGGTGACTTTGAAACGTCAGTCTCGTGAAAATTGACACGGTTCTAAGTTAGTATTCCATTCGGCCGACACCAAAGACCTTTGAACAACATATTAAAACGAGCTTTAGGACCGTCTAAAACTGGATCCAATCCAAACCACAGCCCAATCAGTTTCCAATCCTATCTGTGCATCTGACATCAGACAAAGATACGATTAAACTGATGTTTGGTTGGCATCATACGGATCAATAGGGTGACCCAATGCAACAGCCGCGAGAAGCCTCCGTTCGGGGAAATGCCGTCATTCGCATGCAACTAAATCAAACCGCGTTTGTTGGTTTCATATTAATTAGACGAAGCCCGGGGCGAGTGCAATAATCTGCAGCTCTCAATGGAGTGTGTCGACATGGAGTATTTATTCTAGTACTTTGATACTGATGATAGGTATCTCGGACATTTGCGTTTCACTGAATATGTATCTAAAGCGTTTTATATGCGGATTTATTTCAGGCTTTGAGGATTATTTAAACACAACTTTATGCAGATTCAGTCAGATAACATTTTAGAACAGATATTTAACGTAATTTCGTATCAAATCAGTGGCAGAATGGCGATTGCTCCACCGACAAGAGCCCAGCCGGCTCTTAAGTTCATGATGATTTCAAGGAAAAGATAAATGGTATTGACGACCATATTTGTCGACCGCTTTAGCCTTGTTGGTAGTGACCCTGCCTACGACGAAGCAAGAGGTCCTGGGTTCGAATCCCGGTAAGGGCATTTATTTGTGTGATGAGCACGAATATTTGTTCCTGAGTCATGGATGTTTCCTATGTATTTAAGTATTTATTTATCTATATAAGTAGGTATGTCGTCTAGTACCCATAAATACAAGCTTTGCTTAGTTTGGGACTAGGTCGATTTGTGTAAGATTGTCCCCTAATATTTATTTATTTATTTATTTTTGATAGTTTTGTGTTCTAATGAGGAGCGTGAGGAAATGAATAAGATAAATAAATAGTTTAATCTATACGATCAAATACGAAAAATATTCGCAATAGTAATTTCCATTTCAAAAAATATTTTTCTATAGTTGTAACTTAGTCGTCGAATTACCTAAGAATATTAAATGTTTGAAATTTTGAATATATGTTTGACCAAACTGGAGCAAGAAATTAAATCTAAGATTCAACGTCAAAGTTGTATGTCCACACCACGGATACCCCATTCCCGATAGGTTGAATTGACAAATACAGAGCCATCATTGTCTGTACATCTAATCAATATTCCCAATAGGTTCAGTTAGCAATGACCATACAAACCATTGAAATCAATATCAGAGCCAATTCACCTCAGTTTCAATAGAAACAGCCACCGTTACAACCATGTTGCATTCAGTCCTTAATTACTGTCCTCTTGTTCATAGGATATAGTAAATTAAGGCATGTTTGTATATTACATACAATGCCGCCCGCAGACATGTAGTTAAATAGACAGCGCGTGTACCGCGTTTGTGTTTAAAACCAGAACATCACAATGTCTGCGAGGCATGTATGTACTGGAGCAGTTTAGTGATGGGCATAATAAATGGACTGATTAACCGATTTATCATCTTTTTTCGTTTCAATATTGTGTTCAATGGGCATAATAAATGGACTGATTAACCGATTTATCATCTTTTTTCGTTTCAATATTGTGTTCAATTAAAATTCGGACCTCAGTCAATGGACAAATGACTATAACATATAGAAAAATAAATAATGCTTAAGTCTATATATCTGTTATAGCGCCTCAACGCCTCATTGGGGTACAATCATACGCTCAAAAGTCATTTATAAGTTTCAAATAAACTAGATATTAGGTTTTTTCTTCACATGAATGTAATTGTTAAGGTAAAAGAATAAAAAAAGTAACGTGGGTATGTTTTTGGAAGATTTCATATTTTCTGTAATGAATAATTTACTTTAAGAAAAAGTTTTAACCGACTTCACTTTATTAGTACTCCGCCAAGCCACGAGAACATTTCCACATTTTTTTACAATTTACCACATGAACTGTTTACCGATAGCAAATGCGTTGATTACTACAGAAAAAACCGAATCGCTGTATGTGGGCCGATAATATTTGAGGACTTCCATCGATTCCCCAAGATCATCACCAATGGCACTTCATTAGTTCCTATTTCAACGGAATCTTATCAGAACCTGTAACGTACTTTTGCACTATTTTAAGTACATAATTGAGGAATTCGATAAGTCATCTATGGTCTTCATCATCAATTCCTCGCCACCAAATTTATGATGTCCGGATGTAAATACACGAGTTATAATAGAAAATACCAAAATTACTACACCCGTGCCTAATAAAATTGAGGAGTTCCCTCAATTCCTCATGGTTCCCATAATCCACCCCCACCTGGAAGCATATACATACAAACAATTTTTTTTTTTCTAATCGGCTCATCAATGACGGAGTTCTGAGGTAACAAACATTGAAAAAAAAAAAAAAAATTACAACCGAATGGAGAACCTCCTCCTTTTTTTGAAGTCGGTTATAAATATAAACGTTCGACTTGAAGGTGTCTTTCATATGAAAACGCATGGGTGCTGAATACTTTTCGCCAAAGCTATTATAGCTATTTAATATTTATATTGAGATGGTTATGGTTTAAGTACAGGATGATGCGGTGCAATTTTGGACAAATATATTCTGCTAACATTGAAATACGAATAATTTCACGTGCGCCTCCCATTCTCATTTACGCATAGGACGTATAGGACCAATACACACTTAACAGATTGAATACCTATTGACATGTTTAACGCAGAATACATTCCGCATTCTGTCCGCATCGCCGTCACAATTACAGACTCGCAAACGCCATGTCCAGCTGTCGAAGCGGTAATGCCCCATTACTGTCTTATTAACAATTTAATTAACGTTGGCGCAGTTTCGTATCATGCCCAAATATCATTGAGCACAGCGCAGCAGTAGCTATCGTCGCACCGGTGAAATCGAATGGAAATTTCATGGATTCGTGAAGTGGTAGGTTCCGTTCGGACACCACATTTTCATATCCTTGCCCTTCAAAATCATTATTATTGACATATAAGGTGGATTGTATACCGATCCAGTATGCGCGTACGGCCCCCTGAAGCATCGGAATGTATTATAATATAGCTAGACACATATACAAATACATAGGAGCTTAAATGATGCGCATAACACACTCTTTGCCGCCATCGTCAGCATACCCTTATGCTGACGGTGACGCGTGATGCGTATCAATTTATGTCCCTACATAAATTGATACGGTACGTTGTACTTGGCATTATTTGAGTTGCCCGAAATGCAAGAAAGTAGTTCATCCAAGAAGCAACTTTACCGTACAAGGTAAAATATTTCAATTCCAAAACAGTTTTATTAATTGTCGACCACATTAGATAATCTCAACCATAATTCTAAATAATAACCAAGTCTTAGGGTGAGTATTCACCAGAGTTGTGCGAGGCTGCTACTGTTGCGAGACGGCGACCGAAGAGAAATCCACCAATAGCGATACTAGCCGCGCTTGCGCATGGCCTCCAATTGGTCCATTTATTCCTCGTGAACCTCGCAGTTTCATTTTCATTTCATTTATTCAATACTGCATTGTCATGTACATAATAAGGTGTTACAAACATTAGCCAGTTCATGACACCCTGTAAGGGCACGCAATAATACAGCTCTGGTATCCACCAGACTCACCCTAAACCTCCACATTTGCGCGCGAACGCACGAAAACTTTGCGCGAACGCGTGAAAGCGTGAATTTCATGTGGAGCCGATTCGCATATTTTGCGCGGGTTCGTCTTGTCGGTTTTCGGCCCGCGTCAAGGGGCCTGCGAACACGAAAAATTGTGGCCCTTGTGAACAATGCCAAGGAAGAGTTCACCCGCGATACGCGCCGCAATAATCGGCGCGCAAACTGTAAACTAAACACGTAATTCTTACCCAGGCTTTCGAGAGCGACATATTCGTTACCACTCTAACTCATATTCAATTTTATTTTTTGCGGTGCGAGAATAGAGTAGTGAAGCGGTCTGGGCGGCAGGGCTACGAGCGGCTGTTCATATATTTGATCGAGTTCAATCTATGAACGCACGCTCGTGGCCCCGCTGCCCACTGGCACTTAAGACTGCCGCCTCCCGGGAGTCCCGGGTTTCATAACAAAGGGTGGGTTCCCAGTGGTTTTTCGTCGCGAAGACTTGGTCATTGTGGCGCTCTTTGGAGGCATATGTCCAACAGTGTATACGTCTTTTGGCTGATATAATGATGATGATGGTATATTTTTTGCATGACTAAGGCAGAGACGAAAGGAAGGGATATGATTTTAGCAGTTTGTTTGTATGTACCTACGTGTGTTCCACCGAAGCGTTTAAGATACTGAACAGATTTTGATAAATGTGTGTAGTGTCAATCGATTCATAATCATGATCCAGGTGACATGCTTATGGAAAACCTTTTTTTTAACTCTTCATGCTTGTAATATACACAATAGGGGTGTAGACACTAAAATAATAATCAATAATGACACATTTTCTCTCAAAAAGATTAAAAATGAAGTGAAATGGAGAAAAAATCAACGCAAAGGGTTAAATAATCACGAAGTTATAGCTATGTGTCCAAAGTTTTAAGAAGGTGCATTTTCTGTCCCTTTTTCGAAAACGATGACGCTTGAAGATTGTGACGTCACTAATAGACGGCAACGTGCCGCGCCCCATCGTGTTCGGCGCCGCCGTCGACGCGACCCCCGGCAGCCTCGAGTAACGTGACGTCACACACTGTTTGCGTCTTCTCTCTCTAACAAGCAGTATTAAAACGATTGTAAGTAGCTTTGCAATTCTTTGAGGTATCTGAATGGGATTCGGGATCGCTAGGCATATTTAGTTGCCTTCTTTCTTTTGGAGTAATAATAATTTTCGAGTTTACACCCCTATTGTGAAAAAACACAATATCCTATCTCCAATATGAAAGGTACCTACTTTCCCTTCATGTAGCAGATCCGTGTACCTGTATATAAAGACATATACATCGACAATCCCATGTGTACTCCGACCGCCGCGCCGCTTAGTGGCAGTAAAACGGACCCGTATTTGCATCCGTCGAGTTGCGTTTCATTTTCACCGTTTTGCATGAACAACGGAATGTTACGCAGTGATGGCACTCGTGTAGGATGCGTACCGACGTTGGTTTAAAGGATTGTAAATGGATCATTTGAAGTATTCACTCACATCCAGAGTTTGCTGCATCGCAATGTGTTTTGGATGCGGATGGTTATATCCTCCTCTCGTGTATAAGAGGGGGTTTCAAGAACGGGACAAGTGACGCCAACTCGTGTCAGAGGCAATTGAAGTAACTAAGACAAATATTAATTTTTCTGTCTGTACGTTACTACAAAAAGCGCGGAAATCATCCCCTAAGAGGGTAAAGTGAAAGTTTGTAAGGAGCTACGAATGCTACGATATAAACGAGTTCCACGCCGACGGAGTCGCGGGCAGAAGCTAGTGTTGAATATATCACTTATCATGTAAGAATCTGTATTGATGTTTGTCATTGCTCATAAAAAAGCCTTATATTTCTTACGAAAAATAGACATAAACATATTTTGTTTTTAATAACTGCTATATATACAATGCATATCCTAAGCCACTAAGAACCCCTCGCTAACCGAAGATGAAGGCTTAAATTAAATAGTGCTAATAACATTGTAAAATAATGAGAAAGTATTAATATAACTATATGGCTGTGTAAAAAATACTAGATATAACTGGCAGTACCTGGGTACAACAAGTTATATTATATATAGGTATTTTTGATACTACTGGGAGCACGCTTAGACACAGCTCACGACGACGGCACGCCCTATTCAGGGTTCAAAATTATCAAGATAATTATCACCAGTATAAGAACCAATAACACTCGAGTCGAATTCAGTTCGGATTATAATTCGAACTGAATTCTTCTTGTAAGGGGAATCCCCACGGCGCGGCACGTCAAGTTGACACTTCGTGCGTTCGGATAGACGCAAGTGCGGAAATACACGTTCGAATACTTCAAATGGGTCGTTCTTCTTTTTAACCGACAATGAATCGTATTTTTTCTGTTTTTTGCGTTTTTCAACTATTGATAATGATGGTTTTAATGTATGATTTTAATAAACGTTGCATGTATTTTTTATTAGGACTAATTCATGATTCTTTCCGTGGCGATAATGTTTTTTTCTTTATGATAGTTTTACAGAAAATCTGTGACAGAGTGGTCGTTTTCTGCGGGGACCACATTTTGGATTACCACTCTGTCACGCGAATCTATGGAAAAACCACCATAATGAAAAAACATTATCGCCACGGAAAGAATCATGAATTAGTCCTAATAAAAAATACATGCAACGTTTATTAAAATCAAACATTAAAACCATCATTATCAATAGTTGAAAAACGCAAAAAACAGAAAAAAGACGATTCATTGTCGGTTAAAAAGAAGAACGACCCAAATACAGTTTACTTTCACGAGCGCAATTTTTTGTTATTATTATCAATCGATAATTATCCATCTGTTATTATTATGATAATTATTTGATAAGTATCCTTTGGAACCTTGGCCCCATTGCTAATCATTCCGAACTAATTTATGATTTGTCCATACCGTAGATATAGCAGTACGAGTATTCGTCGCTGACTAAACCTACGCCAATATGTACGTTTCGCGTTGCATGTCTAAAAATTAAGTCACAACTTAAATTGCTAATTGTGAATCAATAAAAATCGTAACTATTAATCAGTGTCAAATATGAAAGGGAAATTAGGAGGTATGCAACTGCATAAACAATCAAACTGCAGCGAGTATTTAAATCCGGTTAGCAACCACTCTCCTGGAGTATTGATTTAGTTGTAAGCAAGACATAAATACGAACGTGTCCAAGAAAAACAATGCAGTATAATTTTTAACTACGTAATATATACCATTGATGAGTACTAAGATTATGGCCAATACTTTAAAAAAAAGTAACTTTTTTGTTGATGCGCTAATAATAATTATCCTTACTAATATTATAAATGCGAAAGTGTGTCTGCCTGTCTGTTTACCTCTTCACGCTTAAACCTCTGACCCGATTTAGATGAAATTTGGTATCGAGATCCTTTGAGTTCTGGGGAAGGTCTTTGGATAGTTTTTATATCGGAAATCATTTCCTAAGGGGGGGAAATGGGGGGTGAAACTGTATATGGAGCTACGATATAGACAAAATGCACGCAGACGGAGTCGCGGCGAGAAGCCCGTACACTATATAAATATATATGTTGCAGGGAAATGGTCAAAAAAGAGATTTGATCAAATCTCTAAGGGATATGATGAAATCACGCAGGATGTTAAAATGGCGAATCCATTTTCTCTCTGTCTGTCTCGAAATCTGTGTAATCTCAATCTGTTTCGTGAAATGACGAAATCGGACGAAAAAGGCAACTCGTTTTTTCATTTCACTAGACTTGTTTAGTGATTTGATAAAATCCCTGAAACGCGTCAGTGAGTTGACGAAACTAACTCGCAGAGGGGGCGCGATAAGTTTTTTTCCGCTCTTTTATAAAAAAAAAAATAACCACGAAGACGGTGACCACCATTTTCTAACCTATCCGCCATCCGAGTCTAAGTCCCAGAACCGTTTAAATGACTAGTGATTTAGGAGTCAATATCTGCGAGTTAGTTTCGTCAATTCACTGACGCGTTTCAGGGATTTTATAAAATCACAAAACAAATCTAGTGGAATGAAAAAACGAGTTGCCTTTTTTGTCCGACTTCGTCACTTCACTAAACAGATTCAGAGATTTGATCAAATGACTGATTTGTATCAGGGAAATGATAAATGGATTCGCCATTTTAACATCCTGCGTGATTTGATCACATAGTGTTTTGGTGGTGGTGGTTCTTGTAATATTATACATGAAAAAGTGTGTCCGTCTGTTACCTCCCACGCTTATACCACTAAACCGATTTGTTGACTTGAAGTTAATTTTGTCGCCGTTCATCTTGGTGTCAAGGTATCATACTCGTAATGGTTGTGCGGCACTATCCTTAGACGGGCGCCGTTAAATCTCTTGTCCAAAACAATGTTAATAATTCTTCTCAACTAATAGAGGATTAGAAACACACCGCAGTGAAGAACTTGCGTGTGACCCTACAGATTTTATCATACGCGAAGCTTGACCTTTTCCAATGGGACAAATACGAGTATGGACTGCCGATGCCGGCGTCATTTTAACCAAAGTCCTCAACATTATACCAGGGCTTTAACGTTAATCGGTTTGTAAAATTTTGTTGACGAAACCCACACCTTTTAATTTTACCTAAGCGCTCTTGTTTGGTCGGGATATTCGCTACAGTGTGTCCAATTAAATGTTAAGAGGAATCACAACGGCCGTTTTTCCATAGAAACGTAGTCCCCTGTTTTCTTCCTGGATAATGGCAGTAGAGCAATTTTTTTTTCCATAAATCTTTGGCTACTATTGACATGTTCCTATGATTTCCTTTTTTTCATAAATTTATTCTTAAAAGAGATATTAACCTTTAAAAACCAAAAAGAAATGACAGGTTTTCCGCGGTGTTAAAACATTCAGAAAACAATTTTGTCTAGATTATTTAAAAAAAAGGAAGACGTAGGAACACGGCCAAAGCCTTTCTAAGATTTGTAATTAAAAAAAACAGTTACATAGGTCAAGTTTTGGAGAAGAAATCAGGGGACTACAAAACGTTGATTTTTGTTCCTTTAATAGGTATTTTCGGTCCAAGCTGCAGTTGTCTCTATCGTGCTCTGCGGGGGGAGGCTTGAGGTCGGCACGACAGCAATACATTTTACAAATACCTATTTCTCAATTATCTCGTCCTTTTTGTTTCCTCTTTAGTGAAGGCTTCCATCAAATAACCGGGTAAATCACCAGTGATTGGGGGGTATGTTTGGCATACGATTTCCTTCGTATCTTTGACCAAACCTTCCGATTACAAAGTTTGCCTGGGCAGCGTATGGTTTGGGAACTTTGGGATTGAGGCTCCGAGGCACCGTTAAGGCGACTTTAGGCTGCAGACCCCAACACTTTGTCTCCTTCGCTCGCTACAGCTATGTAAATGCTGTGCTCTTCACCCGCGCACGGACTAACTCGAAACTTTATTAAAAAACATAGAATCGTAACGATTGATCATTTCGGAAATTCAAACGACTTTAGATGTGTGAATCACCATTTTTTTTCGAACGAACCATGAAAGTACCTCTTTTGGTTTAGAAGTAACAAAATTTTATTTGAAAACAGCTTTTTTTAACCGACTTCATTAAAAAGGAGGAAGTTCTCATTTCAGTTGTATTTTTTTTCTTTTTCATTTATGTTTGTTACCTCAGAACTACGTCATTTATGAACCGATCCGTACATTTTTTTATCAGATTGGTCCCATTGTTTTCATAAAGCCAGTTGGATGATGGGATCCATGAGGAATTGAGGGAACTCTTCAATTTCATTAGGCACGCGTGTTATAACTCGATATTCGTGTATTTTACATACAGAAACCACAAACTTGGTGAAGTGGAACTCATGAAGAAGACCACAGGCGACTCATGGTACTCCTCAATGATGTAAAGTACGTCACAAATTCTGATATGATTTCGTATAATTAGCGACTAATGAAGTGCGTTAAAGGTGATACTGAGACCCTTGAGGAATCGTAGGAACTCCTCAAATATTATCGGCCTACAAATAGGTAGTTATGGGTTATTTCAGTAATAATCAACCCATTTGTTGTCGGAAAGCAGTCCATGCAGAAAAGTGGAAAGGAAATGTTTCTATTTGTTCCTCGGCGAAGTACTGAATTGAAGTCTGATAAACCATTATTATTAAAGTAAATTATTTAAATATTGTTTTGACATATTCAAAATTATATTACGACATTCTAACAAGTATTTAAAATTCTACAAAAAACAATCATATTTGGATAAACTAGATATAATTCCGAAGAGTCATTTTTCCGAAAGTATATTTTGCCGATTTTCACAATTTCAAAAACCATGTTGAGCTGAATGTTTTGGCATGTTGGCTGGCTCACCTTCCATTCTGTGGTCCCACGCCCTCGTTGTAAGAGGAGCTGGCGCTCAGCTCCTTGTCGGGGATCAGCCCGCTCTGCATGCCCAGCGGCGCGATGCATTGCGCTGCGAACAACGGTCAACGTATTTATCCTCTACACTTCTACAGATAACATATGGTTAGCATTGTTGGAATTGTAAGATTTTAGTCAAAGCAAATATTAAGATTATTTGACACAATACCGTCTAAGATATTTTTCTACAGTTCAGATCAACATATTAGTTCAGATCAACACATTTAACAATAGAATAAGCATTCAAAAATCATAAAACATGAAGAATGGGTGTTTTCGGCAGCGAAGGGGACACTGGATCAGCGTTATAAATTTTACACCTTATTATAAGTAAAATTGGTTACACTCGGAACGAAAAAAAACATGGAAGTCTAACTAGCGCCGTAAAATTGCCTCACAGAAAGGGTGCCATGGCAAGCGAAGTGTCAGAACGATGCCAGGCAGCCGTTTAGTTCGAACATGGCAGTGTTGTCGAACTGTTGAATAAATAAAATGTAATTTTTTTTTAATGTCTTCTTTGGCAGTAAATTAAGACAAGCACATAAAAAAAGATGAAATCCCTTTTCACAAGTCTTTAGTTACTTGTTACAATACACATTATTTTGATTTTATTGTTCAAATTTTGTACAGGGATGGTATCATGCCAACAGACATCAATACTTTTTTAAAAAGGAGTAATCACAGAATTTCTGATTTTGTATTTTTATTTATCGAGTACATACCTGGGTGACCGAGCCTCACTCGGGTGAAAATAAAGCAAACTAATGAATGTTACCTATAGCTAGGATTAATATTTCACGTGCCGTTTTTAAGAAACGTGGTTACAAATAAATATACTAGTTTAACAATATTGGATAGAATCTGTAGTTGACTGCATCATTGCGATCATCGTAGAAAGGGTTTAAACCAAGACAGTATTTTTTTGTACTTTTAGTAGATACTTGACTAAAAAAAAAAATCTTAATCTATACAAATTAAACCAACGTTATGACTACTAAATAGCTTCTTGTTGCATGTCACCACTAACTATAACCATTCAACAATTATTAGTTTTCGTTGTCACTGTCATATAGCTGTCATCCGACGTGATGCACGACGGCTGATCAATCACAGCAATGCATTCGTAGACTGACCAATCGCATCCATTTGTGTTGGGTAATTGGAAATAGGCTGACATTTTGGGTAGCTGTGATTGGATGCTGTGAACATTGTGAATACCGGGTTTTTGGCACGTATTTGAGTAGAAATTTGTACCTAAGGAGCTCACCTTCTGTTTTTTTCGTTCCCTAGTTACATTGAATATAGTACTATGAAACGAATGCATCGAAAAGATCATTACGAGTATTACGACCCCTTCGTTCAAGTAGCTTAGTTCTGATGTCTATCAAGAAAGAAACTGATAATACGCTTAAATATACTAATTCATCAAATAAATTGCATATGCATATAAAAGCGAGTTAAATAGATAACATCAGTTTTTGGAATCCGTTAAAAATAGATTATAACATACTGAAACGAAATGGTGAGGACGCCTTTGAAATGGGATCGGTAGTATCCAAAATTAACCTTGACAAACAACATCATAAAGTGTTTCATTATAATTACTAACGCATACACGTAAACATTGTCGACACACGTTGTGATAGTAATTTTTGGAATTGGAAATGTGAAAAACCGATTGATAATAATATTTTTACAAACCTTTTATATATATATATAAACTTTACGTCTAAGTATCTTATCCATAAACGGGTGTCTAAATACGACAGCACTATTAATTACCTATAATAGAAATAATGCACTCTTATTGAGACATCCATTACATATAAATCGAATCAAATCTTGCAAGTCGTTTTTCTCGTATTACATCATTTGAAATTTCAGAAGGATTGGTGCAACCCACCCTTATTAAAGCATAAATACACAGTTAGGGTTAATTAAGAACTCGCATGGGTGATTTGAGATAGATCGAATGTGATACGGCGAAGCACGCTTTCAATATTATAATCGTCTTACCTAAAGGTTCCTCAAATTATTTACACCTCGCATACAAATACAACTAAGATTATACAATGTTTAATGTTGCAGTATTGAGGTAAATGGTACTTGGCACCTCTTGCGAAAACCATTTGGCTCCTAACTTTACTTTGAATCTAACGGCCGTCATACGAGCCAGAATATAAAAACTATATATAAGAAGTACCTACTAAAACATTATCATTAAAATATTTTAGAATTAAAAGTTAAACAAAAACATGTTTAACTAAAATTTCTCGACCTCGCGGGTCCCTAAGAAGCAATGTTATCTCCTATGAATGACCTAAACACATTCCTCGCTCGGCTAGGTGTCATTCCCAAGAAAGTCACTTAATATTCCCTCGCCAGACGTGTTTCGTTGTGTGTTGTTTGTTAATACACTATTCGAGACAAGGAGTTTCCCCAACAATGCTGCCCAGACTTCGCTGAGCGATAGAACGTGAATAAATTAAGCCGCCGAGGTTAACTCTTCAATGATCCATTTCGCAGTCCCATTCGGGCTCGGTGAATGATGATCTTGAATTTTCGGCAAGAAAAATTGTTGGCGTGTAAGTAAGTAGATTTATGAGAGGAGGCAAAATTTTAAATTTGTGACGCGAGAGGAATCCCACGGTGCCAGGCTACCGGCGAACTCCTTACGTAAAGCACTCCGGGAAAGTGGTACCTGTCTGAAAAATTTTAGCTCACTAGGCCTCATGGCTTATTTGAGGCGTAGTTAAAAGCCCGACGCTGAAGTGAAAAGCATCGTTAGATTTTTTGTCGAGCCAAAGTCGTTCGATACTATGAGTTGAATATTCTGCCGCCATCACCGTGTAATTATCCACAGAGCCTACTTTATTATTAACGTGTCGTACCGCTTTGCAATAAAGTTCATATATACTATTAATGGACTGCGTCTGAGTCTAAGGCATCAGAATATTTCATATAAAGCCTGTAATGGGAAAGCGGTTTTGGGCAGAGCTCTCGTCGGGGCTCGTAACGCACCATGTACAGCTATGTGCGTGTCGTTAGTGAGATAAAATGCTATCACATCTGAAGCTCCGCCTTCTAATGATAGTAGTGCGTAATCAAGTTACGTCGTAACCATTTAGCGAGGCGGAATGGGTGGCTTCAGACGAGGGATGGACGGGCGACGGCCGGCACTGCTTGTATTTAAAATACATTCGTATTTTTATATTGTACTAGCTACTTTTCCCGCGCATTGCAAAGAACGCAGGAAAACAGGGATAACGTTATAGCCCATTAAAAAAGATATAGGATACGCGGTTCCGGAGATTATACTCATTACATACAAACTTACATAGCTACAATCGGAAAGATATTTCCTCTTTATAATATTAGTATAGATAGCAAAAAATGCCTTAAGTACTAGGTAATTATTATGATAACCAACTACTGATCTGTAAGAGCGACACGGCGACTTTTTCAGCGCTACAAACGCGAAACAGTTTGGTTACATGTGATTTTAACAGGCGCGAGGCGATCTATGGCTAGTGTCGCCAGTCTTCAGTCTTCCGTAAATCGCGCGTTTGTATCGTTGCAAGAATCGCCGTGTGTAGTAAAGCTCTAAAACATGTCAAAGTGTATCAAATGTGACTTCATTTCAGTTTTCAAGAATATGCATTATAATTGTCATAAATGTGTTAGATTCAAGAAAAAAAAGGAACTTTCCTTCCTATCAACTAAAACATCGGCAGGTAGTGACAGTGACGCAATCGCAACATTACATAGGAAAAACCAAGTTCTATTGGGGATATTTGTATATTGTTCGAAAGAAATTCCGCAGTCGAATTTAAACTTAATTACGGTTTGGTTTCATTCCAGAAATATTAAGAAATGCCGAAACCAAACAAAAACCAATGTTGCGGGATAATTAGAGCCTCGAGCATGTTAAGATTTTTGAAGTGAAAACTTCTTTAGCGGCGCTAAGCACTTTTGGGATGGGAAAAAATTGTTAAACTCGCGACAGATTTTGTGAGATCTTAGGAGGTCACGTGACCGTAGAATTGGGCGATTCGAAAAATATTTGGCAATGGCAAAAACTTCATCAATGTTGCTGAGTTAAGTTGAACTATAGCGTACTACTAATAAGGTTTGTTATTAGATATATTGGCCCGCAGGAGGAGGGAGGGGGAATGTAATAAACATTGGCCTTCTCTAGTTGCTGTGCCCTTGTCACATGGTTTCCGTTCCATCATCAAAATGAGATATGCAACAAATATTGGGACTTTTATACTGTACCTATATTTTTAAAACCTTTCATCCGTTAGCTTTCCACTTTAAATGCCATTGTTCCACGTTAAATTACATTTTTCGCAGGACCAAACGTGTAAACATATCTTTGACGTCCACTGTACTATGAAGTTTCTTGCACAGTTTGTGTTGCAACCCGGCCACCTCTTTTGTTTGTGTTAAATTAAAAAGTGTTGAAAGTGTTAAAACAAGCGGCAGCTTGTGTTTTCATAGTTTTTTTATACATTTTACTTGACTAGTGCTAGAAATCAATTTACGTAGTCTACTAGAGGCTATTACGTCTAGGAAGCAGGTCAGTTGAGACTCACGTAGCCAGAAAGGGACAGCTGGAATCTAATTAACGTTGCGAAGGTGGAGAGAGCGACGGGCACATATTCCATAAACAATTTACCCAAGCTACAGGAACTTAGATGACATTTCAGCGCAGGCTCATGCGGGACGTAAATCATTAACGCGACGGGACGCCGACACTGATCTGACCTGTACATATATGATGACGTGGACGTGGGTAGTTTGGTAGGTAGTGCCCTGCCTACGACGCTATGGGTTAAAATCTCGGTGAGAGCTAATATTTGGGTGATTATAAACTGAGACGCAAGCAAAGCACTTCTAGAATATAAGAAAACGATGCGTGGGCCGCTAAAGGATTTTACGAGATATAAGGTAATCAGGAGATTATTTGAGTCGGCCGAATTGTATCAAAGCAGTCCATTCAAAAATCGTAGCGTCCGAGGTTAACGATTCCATTACTTACAACGACAGTTTTATAAAAAGACGGTCACATTTAATAATCTCAACCATAGGTATAGTCAACAGCATTATTATTTGTGGCAAAGTCAGCTTAAGAGTCCGCAGTAAGCTCGGCCGAATTTCACCTTCCCATACAAACGTAGTTACGCTCTCATTTTAAAATTACGTGTTGGATTGTGACGAAACTTTGCATATACAACGAAATGAGGTATGTCTGTAATTAGTTTATATGGTGCCAGTTTATAAAACTAAAAAAAACAGTAAAAACAAGTTTTTTAAAAATTTATTCGTTTTTTTTTAGTATGGTATCTGAAGCTACATAAGCTAATTACATCAGACATAGATATATTTTATGTCATTGTATATGCAAAGTTTCGTTACATCCAACACGTAGTTATAAAAAGAGAACGTAACTACGTTTGTATGGAGAATCAAGCTTTCTGCGGACTCTTATGGTTCTAAGTAGTGTCTGATATCAGGTATGTTTACAGCACAGTAGATCTGCAAAATTATATATAAAAGTAAAGCCATGAAATCGACGACTAATCAATGTACGGTTCAAATCATTAGATTTCAGTCATAGCCCAGGTTGTCACATGCATATATTAAAAACTAAAAAATATATATATATAATAGTTTGATTATTCCCTTTCTTACTCTATAACTGGTCTTTTTCAATGTAGACCGCCCGCGGTTACCTACATACCTAACTCTTTCGTATTAAAGTGCTACCCAGTGACATCGGTCTAGCTGAAAATCAAAATCCGCCTCCAACAAACTAGAGAAGGTGCGAGCCACCCCTACATAGATAGAACATAAGTCGCTTTTCGCTATGTAGGGAAGAGTATCACGCTCTAGTCTATCAAGCTATAGTTACACGCTCCCGAGTAATACCGGTGGCAAAGGAAACTATGCTTTGATTCGGAATGAAGCGAACAGGCTGCGAAAAGCGCGGCACATCTGAATATTCAGGTTGAATTTTCGGTGAATTTAGATATGAAACTATTCAAATATTCAACAAGCATGATACAATGGTTTCGGAAAAATGTGCGACCATTACCTTTTTGTCAGTACGATTTTTTACATAACCTAGGCATTACATATGATGCCAAAGGAAAAGCAGTGCATCCAAAGGTACGGATGACTTTATTAGGGTTCCGTATCAAAACAGTAAAACAGGAACCCTTATTGTGCGACTCTGTCCCTCTGTCCGTCTGTCTGTCACAACGTTAAATATATCAAGAAATAATAACGCTAAAACATAATTGAAATAGTTGTAAACGAGCTTAATGCACGTGTATGGAAAATGAAAAATACATATATTATTTCTATAATTCACAGTACAATAGTGGGGTATCAAATCAGAGGCCGTCAGATGCACATCTGAAGTTTACCTTCTTTCAAATAAAATATATAATATAGAAATCGGTTCAAGTAGGTATTCAAGAACTACTTATTGCTGAAAAACTAACATACAACCGTGTTCCTTGGTCACTCAAGTGAGTAACAAAATACAGCGATAAATGGTGCTGTACTTATGACTGTATTAACTGCTATGCGTTGTTAAGATTTACCCAGAATGAGTAGGCGGGGCAACACGGGCAAGTTATATGAAAGTTTGTACGGAAGTCAGACTTGCACCAGACCTTTTTTTTAGAGATGCAACGGATAGTTGTTTGGCCGGATACCGGATACCGGATATTCGGCCTGGTCACCGGCCGAATATCCGGTATCCGGCCGCCGAATATTCGGCCGGCCAAACGATACCTACATTTTAGTTAGGCGGCGGGCGCGTCGTGCAGGTTTCAACCTGTTACGTATTGTAGGTTCGCGCAGACTGTTTTCTAAGCAAGAAGCAAGTTTTATTAGGCCAGTGTACGGAACTATTTCGTATGCAGTACACGTGCGCCCGCCTATCTTGCTGGATAGATATGTTTTTGTATTACTAACCATTTTTCGAAGTTAAATACCAAACAGAATCACTATTCGGTATCCGGCCGGATAGTGCGCAACTATCCGGTATTCGGCCGGATAGTAAATAATGGCCGGATAGGCCGGATACCGGATAGCAACCAGATATCCGTTGCATCTCTGCTTTTTTTACTCTATCTTGCAAAAAATACTCGAATTTCAGAGTAACGTACCTATTTATGTCAGAGAAAGTATACGCACATATGAAGTCACGGACAGAAGCAATTTCAATGTTCAGAGTAACGTGCCTATAGATGTCAGAGAATGTATACGCGCACGAAGTCACGGGCAGTAGCAATTTCAATGTTCAGAGTAACGTGCCTATAGATGTCAGAGAACGTATACGCGCACGAAGTCACAGGCAGTAGCAATTTCAATGTTCAGAGTAACGTGCCTATAGATGTCAGAGAAGGTATACGCGCACGAAGTCACGGGCAGAAGCCATTTGAATGTTCAGAGTAACGTGCCTATAGATGTCAGAGAAGGTATACGCGCACTAAGTCACGCGCAGAAGCAATTTCAATGTTCAGAGAACGTGTGCCTATAGATGTCAGAGAACGTATACGCGCACGAAGTCACGGGCAATAGCAATTTCAATGTTCAGAGTAACGTGCCTATAGATGTCAGAGAAGTCGATTTCATTGTAAACGCACGCCAAATGCACGTCAATAACATTTTGCAATGGAAATTTTGGGAGCTTGGCAAAGGAAAGTTTCCTTTACTAAGCTGGCATTGACAGTTAGTTGGCTTATCGGATGGGCCATCAGGCCGATGTATGGCAGAGCAGGGCATTGTTTCCTACTGAACAAAGCGTTCGGGACGTGAGTGGCACCTTTATAATTCAGTGTATCCATACCGTCTGGCTTTTAAACGTACATTAGCTCTTTCCTCCCTTGCACGTCAATATGGGCGGGAACGAGAGGGTAGACTGGACTGGACGTCAATCGGGTCGCGTGCCGTAATTTTAATTAGCACGGTCGTACGTTTTCAACCTTCTCCGTTTCGTCGGTGGACAGCCGCCCTTTTTAGCGTATTCAGAGCGTGAAAGGCTACTTACTGTCAACCTTGAATGTTGTCTATCCTGCGGAAGCTCGGACTTTTCACTATAATTTCTACCTGGATGGCAAATACGATATCTTAGGTATCTAACTGGTAATAAAAATGTGTTGCAGATTGACTTATTGAAACAGTAACATTCCATTCGCTTTTGTTCTTTCTCACACAGCACAATCATAACATAAGGCGTTCCGTAAAATTAAGATCCCAAAGAAAAACACGTAACAAGAAAAAAGTTGAGAGCAGACAAATGTGAACATAAAAATGCTTCTTCATTCGGATTTCCGTATAAATATTTAATTCCTTTAAGACTGCACGAAAACAAAATCGTGTAAGTTAAAAATGGTTACTTAGTAGTTGAACGTTATTCATAAGTAATTACACGTCAGAAACGAATGAGGTTCCAGTAAATATTATGGCGGGACCTGGGGCGTCACGACACATATTATAATTTATAGGTGCCCAAGAGAATTATGCGGAGTTACCTAGGAGCGCAAAGTATGACAGTTCATTGACCTTCTGGTTAAGTTTTATGTTTGACAGGAAAAGGGCTAATTACATAATGATGTAGAAACGACGCAAGCGTGAAAGTTATGGGAGAATCCCAACGCAATCACGATATGTGCTCTAGACAGTTTAGACACTTTATGGCTAGTCTTTCATGACACTGACGCCGCGGAGGCACTAATAGGTTATAATTGTTTGTCACCCCCGTGTCAGCGAAGTGGAAATCAGGTTGACAGTAACGAAAAACGTATATATGCTCCAGAAAGACATGGCCAAATGCTTAACATCTCAGAACGGAAACGGAATGAGTCCATATTTAGCGTTCTCGACTCGAATGAGCACGCTAATTATTAATTATGATTAGGGCGTCAACGATACGCACACACGTAAAAGATTCCCGCCGTGAATGCAAGGGGTACAGTGTACGAGTTCACCGTTCGTTCCTTTCTCTCCCTAGCGATGAAAAAGAGTGAAAGAGACCATTCGATCGTATTTTCAAATTTCGAGTGCAGGCAGCGGCCGGGCGAGGATTGATATTAATGTTGACTGTTACTGTTTGGGTTAGCAGATAAATATCTATTGATTTTTCAAGGGTGCGATCACTGAAGCGGTGTAAATTGAAATTTCAAATGCTTTCAGAGGCGTAAACATCATTAAATGCAGGTAAAAAGGTTTAGTCAGTCAGAAAATAAGTATTTTCACGTATTGTCACATCAATGAATACTATCATATTAGACTGGCCGGAGCAGGTAACAGATTCGTATCTAAAGTCAATCGTTCCGATTTTCATGCTTTTAACACCACTTGCAGTATTTTACTGAATTTCGGGGTGTACCGCTACGGACTATAATAATACATGTGTATTAGCCGTTCGACACTGCTCAACTTAGGACCAACATAATATAATGATTAGCGTTATTAATTGAAAAGCCAAGTTCTAGCAAAAAGAGGCTAGTAACTAGCCGGATAAATAAAACTTACGATTGCTTTCAGACTGCAGGTAAATTGCTTTATTTGCGTTTTTCCCACTTTCACGGCTTAAAGTACCAACTGATATCCATGAAATTGCATCCTGCATCTCAACTCAATGCAATGTTTTGATAAGCAAAAACCGTGGGACGCAGCTGGTACTGAACGGACCACATAATTTGTGATGACATATTTATGTAGAAAAACTTCAATAACATAAGAATATCAAAAGGCATCGAGTACAATTATCCCGCTATAATTATACCTGTTAAAACCAGATAATCCTAAAACGATGCATCGTTTTTATGTGCCAGGAATAAGTTCTACTAGTACGCCACAGTAGCAAGATAGACTAAAATTGTTTACAGCATTCAAAGCATACCTTTGGCATTACAATAAGATATAATTACCCACAATTATCAATGGCTATACCGCACATCATATGAAATAGCAACCAGTTCTCTAGACTAGTTTTTAGCCGGCGGTTAAAGCGTTGGTACCTCACCCTACTTGCCCTTATTAGGCAACCCTTTGGATTGTAGGCCCATTGGATTCAAATATTAATTTTAGATACGAGTCACCCGGGCACTGAGTGCGTATAAATTTATTAATAAAGGTTTCTGCTGGGAATTCTAGGCAAATGGGGGCGAGCATATATTCGTTATTTAGGAAAATTCAGAGCGGCGCTCGGTGGAAAATGCGGAATCTGTATATTATTATGCTTGTTAGCCCGGATATGCTGGAGCAGTTTGTTTGCAAAAGACAAAGGATGCAGCTTAGGATCTAGACACGAATAAGGAGGATGTCCGGCAGATATTCTTCCTCGTGGACTTTTCGTCGTTTATATAAACTCATTTTTATGTACTTGTATTTATTTCTATCAAACCAACATCAGTTGCATTGACATCTTAAAAAAGCCATCCGTCGGAAAAGAAAGCTTGTTCAATTACAACAAAACAGTTACCCAGGAAGTCAAGCGTGTGTGAATGTGATACGTTTTAAATAAACATAAAATACTTAGTATCATTTTATAGGTTAACGTTATCGCTGCATTACCGACATTTAACACACTATAGATATCACTAGTATAGCCATCGAGAAGTAAGCTATGCTTTAAATTTTACTACAATGAAATAGGGTCTACTAATGGTCAGTGTATAGCGTGTTGATGCATTTAAAACTTAACCCTTCATCTGGTTTTGATCAGGATCCTACCCAAATTTTTGGTCACCTTTTTGCATTATTTTTATACATAATTTATTATTTCTAATGCGGCGCGACCGAGGCTTGAACCCACTATTTTGTTAACCCACCACAGACGAAGGGTTAAGTCAATTTAAGGCATACTAGTTCACATTCAGTCTGATTAACATTGTAGTTAGTGTTAACAAAATGGAACTGAGTCAAATTGTAACAGAAACTTCACGATCTATTCCTAGCGTTACTTTGATATGTTACGTTCCACAATTATTCAGAGTTCGATATTGCCGGTAAATATAACATAAATGTTTATAGCGGTTGCTGACACGCAAGATACATTATTGACAGAAAGTGACAGATGCTTTGTCGTTCCGTTTATCACGTGATACGGGGTCTGAGCATCGTAATATAGTTAGTAGCAGCAAAAGTAGCCAAATATTTCGGGACACATCTTTATCACTGCAAGAATATAAGAGTGTTACGATATTTGGCTTCTCTTCTTGGTACTATTAAATGTCCATTATCTTTGTACTCGTACTTCTAAACGCCAAAGCTGGATTAAATATTTGGGTCGATCAACGCTTTTTGTTGTTATTCGCTCCCGGTAAATGGTAAATGAATGGCAAAATTGTTGATCTTGACCTATTTATTTTAGTGCGAATATCCATCGGAGATGTGCCAAGATGTGTTTCCATCAAATATATGAAAACCGTTCGTAGATTGACCCTTAAAGTAACACCCGCATAGCGCAGCGCAATTCACATGACATTCGCATAAGCACAAGATGTTATTGTAATTAATGCAAAGCAAATTAATGTAAGCTACAAGTTTACTCGCAAATTTCTCAACAGGGCCCGCCGGCCCCGCGAGGGCTTATTAGTCAATTAGGAAAAGGTTCCCGCGCGGCAGATACTCAGACAAACAAACGTATTATTCATTTATGTTGTGAACGTATGTCGCGTCATTTAATTAGCTGCCACGGTTTGATAACTTGTGACTGTCTCCGATAGGAATGTTGACGGCAAGACACGAGCGACAGCGATATATATGTATACGCCACGCTACTAATAATCACAGCGCATTACATGTGTCTCTGTATTGGGGAGCAGACAACGGTGTAGTCAGCCCAATTTGGACGTTGCCGAAGCTCAATAAGGCCTATTTTCGATCTGGTCAAAGGGGTGTGGGTGAAGGTCGAAGGGTTTCCTTAGCTTTCAAAAAAAAACACTGCTGCTTTAGTAAATTCTTGGAATAAGATAGCAAGCGAACTCCGGATTCCTTGATGTGCGTCCTAGAATAACGCTAAAATGAAGGGAGCCCCATTCATGCGTTGCGTAGGTACTTGGCGATTATTATGCCATTTCGATGTAATTTGACACCGTGACGAGATAACGTAAGAGTGAAGACTCTATATGATTCTATCGGTTATATAGGTATTAGGACGAGAAAGATACCTATTACCATCAGCCTTCGTTACATCACTCTTTAAACCGAAATAAATATGAACTTGAAAACATTTACTATCACTTTAGACTCAGTTGGTTCCTGATAAGAAGGAAATTAGAACGAATTTCTTTTTCAACTTACGATATAGATTTTATGGCGGCAATATTCAATGTTACGTACATACAGACAATAAAAAATCATCAGAAGTGGAATATGAATAAAATCGTTTTTCGCGTGTCGCAGTGACCGAATGGAAAGGGGAGATGCGAGATACTTGGGGAGAGAGTGGCACCTCGGTGCCTGTGGGGTGCTTCCGTATAGTTTACTTATTTCAACGAGCCTTGCTTTGAACCCACAAAGCTTGTTATAAGGTCGCAGGTGGAAACGCGCGGCCGCCGCGGCTTTAAGGATTAAATAAACCAAAACGAGTATGCTACATCATTTTAATACAGGAACAGGATAATGTGAATCGTAGGTTTAACGAAACTATTCAACTTTATCGCAAGGGGCTCTCAGCGCGACGGATTGAAAGCATCTGGGCCATTGTTGTAGAAGGCTGTTAAAACTCGTAACTTTGTTGCAAACGCTACGAATGCTAAGCTAAATTTAGTGTAATAAAAAGTTAATTTATTACTCCAGCGCCGGGCACGCTGAGCGCTCGTTATTTGACCCCGGCCTTAATGTACAATGGCGATCCATCATTCCATTCAAGTACGGTGCGATGCACGCCGATAGACGAAAATTTAATTTAAAACTGTTGCACAACCGCACGAAGCTATTACAAATACAAATGGGAGCATACAGTGTGAAATATCATACAATTATCACTCCCGCTATCAGCACAAATGGAGCTACCGAACAACGGGACATCACGTGCTTTCTTTCACGAAATTCTTATTGTAAGTTTTAACTTAGGAATAGAGTAGGCGGGCATAATACGTCGGCGAATTATATATTTAAATCGCTTAATAAAGGCTCGCAGTGGGTAACTATTGTATGCGTCGCTGTTCGCTTACGACGTGCGCAGGCACGATAAACATTACCGAGCCCGCTGGAATCGACCAAACTAGTGCATATAGGTAGTCAATGCATAGAATATTCTTTATAACGAGTTGTGTGCTTATTCGTTTTGTAGAGCCTCGCCCGGCTCTGGAAACTAATAAAGTAATCAATCAACCGTACCATCGTACAATGGCTTCTCAGACTGTCTACGCTGGAAGCATTTGCCGGTTGCCGTCGCATTACAAAATGACAAAATGTCTTCATATTTCTAGCGCAGAAGGATTCCATTGTAGCCCTTGCGCCGTATGCCCCTCGAGTGAACAAAAGACAATCGTCTATAGGTCAAATGCAAATAGAATTCGCTTGTTGCGTGTCTCGTTAATTCAAGCCGAGTCTCTTGTTGCTCAGCGCTCGAAAACAAATTGCAAACGTCATAAAGCCAGTTTTGAATATTAATAAAGACGAATAAACGATCCCCGTTTACGGCCGTCCCGCTAACAGCGGTTCGCAAGTGCGCATGCTTCTGACGTCTCACCGATTGAAATATAATTATTTTACGACCAAATTTACCGCCTAATTCTTTATTAAGGAAGCCGTACCAAAGTAAAGCTACATTTGAGTAATTTGTGTGAGCGAAAAATAAATGTCGAGTGGGGAAAGTTTCAGAAGCTCAGAGCTTGTGCGTGCTTATACTCTTGCGTGACATGTAGTCGTCTAATGAATAATAAACAGCGGTGGAGACTTGCTACTCATTCATATCCATCCACGAAAGGCATACATATTCTTTTTTACATAAAACGATTGGGTGTCAACTTAAACCGCTTACAATATTGGCTTTGCCACGTATAAATTTCAGGGTATCGTATCGCTGCAGCGGCCGCCGTTTCCTAGATACCGGAGCCACATTCTCATTTTACACGCCAACTATCAAGTTTTTTTTCTCTAACAAAAAACACTATGCGTGATACCGTGGAACTATTATTTTAATTACTTTTATTGTACATGTAGTCGTTAGCATATTGTTTTCCTCCTTTCCATTTTGTACGCTCAGTAGCTTTCACGACAACTGTGTAAAGCTTTGATGGCATTACACAAGACTGAAAAAAGGTCACAGTGCATACTTCGTGTCTTGAAGAATACTTAAATATCCAGGAAAAACATATTAGAACAGAGTTGTGTTTGACCTACCCACCTTAATTACTTTCGAGACTATTCGATGAACAGATGTAACTGTTAATGTAGGGGGGTTGGTAATTACATGTTCAATGTCGAAAGATCGATAAAACAACTCAAAGAGCCAGCTTAAACACATAATGCTTCGTAGTTTCGTGACCTTTATGCTCATAGCAATAAGGGTATTTTAATAGGTTTGTGTGACACGTGGACAGGGCGTATATGTAATTTGGGCAATTATATTTAATTTTGGAAGAAGTTCGATTATCGATTTGTCTGGCAAGTTAGTAGTTCGAGATGGTTTGGTCGCCGCATATTGCTTTGAAATTGAATCAAATACACTGCAAATAACTCGATTGAGTGTGCATATTGTATATTGTTTACATGGGTAGGTACGTATTAGAAGATCTAAAATTGAAATATCGACATTGAAAACATTGAAGTTCAAAATGTCAAAATTAAAAATATCGAACGATCGAAATATCTGTTATTATATCGACGTCTAATTGGTCTAAAACACAAATGCCGAACGGTTAAAATATCGAAAGTACAAAATATAAATAACTATGCAGGCGATATATTAAAATTTCGAATGACAATATATCGACCATTGAAATGGCGACGCCCAAATAATAGAAAAGTGAGACGTCCAACCATCAAAATAACTAACATCATATGGCCTACTTGCATACCACTGGTAAAATTATTAAAATTATTTTTTCGATGTTATAAATTCGATATTTTCATTTTCGATATGTTCCTTTCGATATTTTAATAGGTTGGTAAATTAAACTTTCGATATTTTGAATTTAGACCATTTAACCGTTCGATATTTAGATTATCGATATTTTGTACTTCGATGTATCAATTTTCGATCTTCTAATACGTACCCGGTTACATTTGTAATCGCGTACAGTATCTTACTAGGAGAAGATGGATTTTCCGTCTCTGACTTACAAACGAAGCACATTTCAATATTCTAATAAAGAACGACAATATTCTAATGAAGAAGCTGGAAAAATAACTCTACACGATTTAATTTGTTAGCTTAGGTAGCTACATTAATAAAAGTGTTTTTTTATTTTACATTTGATGAACGTGTATATCACAATTAATTTAATGATTGAATTAAAAATGCTTAACCACGCTAAGTATAGTCACGATAATGACAATACGTAGTAGCGATATGATCGCCTTTCCCTCTACTGTTAAGTTGTATACGTTTCGTTATATTAAGGTGTGTGATATTCATTATGTATTGTATGGTCAACAGTACTTTTCTCAAGCATGCAATGCAATATTGACCTGTGTTCTTTATAACAGGCTTCGAGGTATCACGTTTCGGGCGCGGCGAGTCGAGAGATCCCAGAATGGAATTTCATACAAAATTGGAGGCAAAGCGACTTCATGAAGTTATGCCGTAATAATAAATTGGAGTTTTTAATTTTTTATTTCATTGCATTTTTGAGAAAAGCACTGTATAGCTTGCTATCGCTCTCGCGCACCGTGCGCGCGAGTTAAGCAATAAAGGCCTCCACCCACCGGACGCGTGTCGTGCGCGGCGCGTGTGCTGCGCGGCACACGCGCAAGTTGTAAAGCATTGAAACTACACTTCAAACACACATCGAAAGCGATTCGAACGCGGGCCCGCGGCGCTAAAGTTACAACTCGGCAGCGCGGCCGCGTGTCGTGCGCGTCGCGTGAGCTGCGCGGGCTGTGCACACGCGTTACTAACGCGTCACCAAGCGTGATAGAGATAGTGAGATACATATGAAATGTGTTGGTAGTGAGAGAGCAGCAGCACACGCGCGGCACACGCGCGGCACACGCGTTGGTAACGCGTCGCAGCCGCGTACCCCCGCGTTGCTATACACCGCCCGCTTGCGGTGTGAATATACCGATTCAACCGCGCCCGACGCGCGCCGCGCACGTCACGCGCCGCGCACGACACGCGTCCGGTGGGTGGAGGCCTTAAGAGCCTCTCGGTCTACTATACTTAAGCGCCTTGACGTGCGCCATATTAATTGTGTTGATATGTATTTACCACGACGTGGAAAGGGATAGCCAGCCTAGGATCCCCATCTACTAGGCAATCCCTATTTTCCCGGCAGTAGCTTTATTACTAAAATCCTACGGCTAGGTTTCAGGCATTACTTGAACATCATAATAATGATAATGAAAGTTAAACAGCTCCTAAATTTAATATTAAACAAATGTTTGCTTTAGTGTATACATGCATTCATACTAACACTGAAGCTGGTGCATAAACATATCCATAAGCTAATATAACAATGTAAACATATAAAGACCGATAATGGAGTTGCTGTTAACTAACGATTACGGCACAAAGGAAGCAATCATAAACGGCTTACTCCCTTTGTCCAATCAATCGGAAACTTGACAAGTCTGTGAGCGCTTACGCACAGTGATTCATTATTTTCATATTAAGATTGTAATATTTTCTTGAAATTTCATAACTGTTTTAATAAACGCCCATTTTTTTTATACCACGTCGGTGGCAAACAAGCTTACGGCCCAGTTGATGGTAAGTGGTTACCGCACATATCATTAGTGCTCTAAAATGCGTTCAGAAACCCTAGGAAATGACCAGCATTATTACAACCGAATTTACTATGAGAACTTTCTTGACTCACTAAGACTTCGCTGTCTGTCCATCTGTCCGTCCGTCTGTCTGTCACCAGGCTGTATCACAAGAACCGCGATAGCTAGACAGTTGAAATTTTCACAGATGATGTATTTCTGTTGCCGCTATAACAACAAACACTAAACACAAAATAAAATTAAATATTTAAGGGGGGCTTCCCATACAACAAACGCGTTTTTTTTGCCTTTCTTATAGATAATGGTACGGAACCCTCCGTGCGCGAGTCTGACTCGCACTTGGCCGGTTTTTAAATATTTGCTGTTACTTACTACTGCTTATGATATGTGTGTAGATAAAGTTGTGTATACAACTGTACATAATAAGGCCTTAAAACACTCGTGTGATCTCATTATGGACCAATTGCATATTAGCCATCCATAATAGGTAGGTGTTTTTATTGCATACCCTATTCCATATAGGACTTAAGTTAATCGTAATGCGATTTCAAGGAAAAACATTTTCAAACGCGAGGCCATTAGTATTGTTTTGTTTGGAAAGCACTTACTTAACCGCATCGGATCGGATTGATGGAATTGTGGTGTCTTGACAATATTTTTTTACGATGCCATTCGAACCAGTTTATGAAGAGGAACAAACGTATGGGAGCACAATTAAAGAACATAAATACCCAAAAAAATGGAGTTAAAGGCGCTCGCTGGCGGCAACCGAAGCGCTACATACTAGTTGAAATAAAAGTATGACGTCACAGTTTGCTATGTGTACTAAACGTTGTATATAGAATCAAGTAAATTGCTGTTTCGGTCGCGAAATACTGCGTTTAGGTCCCAATTGTCGTACAATTTTGTTAGCGATTTAATTCTATTGGTATTAAGTATCTTTAAAATTACTCTAAGACAGTTAAAATAAGGTCCATATCTTTTTATACTTTGACTTATTTTTTGTAATTTATACTTTTTTACAATAATTTGATGGTTTACTGACCAATTAGCAACACTACGTTGTCAATTCTAAGGTGAGGAAACTACCCTATTGGCGCTCGCAGTACTTTCATTTTATTTGTCAAAAATATGTATAAAAAATACATATATATTTCATTTTTATATAAGAGTATATTTCTACTATTATAGAATATTCTTTGAAATAAAGGTTACTTTCTCCTAGCTTTTCCTGAGCCGGTTGAAAAGGAATGACCACATCCTAATACTGTGATTCTAAGAAACTATTTTCAGTTATTTTACTATAAAAATACACAACCGCGAAGCCAGTAGGTAAGTCTAGTTTGATTCAAATTTAACACTTTCGCAACCGGACTAAAAATGGAACAATTAACCAGAAACCGACAGATTTCGCTAGGCGTGTAAGTTCATACTACTGCCCGCCTAGCGGGTCCAGCCGGCATCTGACCAAACATTACAAGTGTCACCTAGGCGGGGGTCTTGGTTGCGAACGTGATACATGAGTACTTGAAGTCACGCGTACAGAGAATTTCATCCAAATTTTTGTTCGTACAAACATAAATACACCCAAGTGACATTTTGTAGACTTTATTATAACGACTTAAAGTTTACCAGCGGCCACTAAAGTGCTCCCTGACTTGCTTCCGTTTCGGAGTCTTTAAACGCCGCCCGTGACGGGTTTCGCTATAGTCACAACCGGTCAGGCACGTGAACTGGGTAGGAACACGCGTGCGCCCGCGCCGCCAGTGAATACTAAGCGAATTGGTGAGTAACATGCCAAAACTGTGTTCTACACGGCGGACAACGGGTTAACAGTACTGCCGATTGGCATCGGCGCCTAGACATGCAGATGAAAAAAAAAGACTGCTGCATTCTAACGGTTTGTTTCTTACGGTTCGAAATCATAATACATAGCTTGTATAGATGTGGCAGTGTGACGATTCAAGACCGTCTAATTAACTGAGTGTGTGCTCAGCAAACTTCCTTCCGTTTTCCGTTAATTTTCTTCCCGGTTGTCGCTCTCTTGTCCCTTTTTTATTAGATAAAAGGTAAGGTAATAGATTATAATATTCAGTTACGTTATTAATTACACTCGTTCGAGTTTCCAAGACAACCAGTGATTCAAACTAACTTACAAATCTATAATAATTTTTATAGGTATTCATTACGAATTTCATGTTCAAATTGAAACTCGCGACAGCAATAATAATGACAAAAATACATAACCCTTGAGAAATATGCAAGCTCTCGTCACCCGACTAGTTTGTGTGTGACGAGACATAGTTTAGAGAGTAAACAGAGGCCTTAAAGTTTCATCAAACGGACCACCATCCTTGCTTGAAAACAATTGGATTGCAGCTCACACAGTTCGTGCCAAGTGTCCGCGCCGGCATTAGTAATGATTCGAGAAGTTTCCATTACAATTTCCATTGAAATATGGCGGCGCAATGTAGCTCTTAAAGTATTTGGTGTTCGAATATAACTTTCGGCACAAGAGCGGGAACTGAGAAGTTTCTAATTAAATATTAAAGCGGCCCATGCACAGACATTGAAGCGGGACGGACCGCTAACTTCCATTTTCGATTGAATTTAAGTGACGTGTTTATGTGCGCCAAGTCAAAGTCGGCACTTGCGAACAAATTAAACTATTACAAACTTCCATTCACGATAAATAGTGAGAAAACGTTCTAACTGTATTAATTTTTTGAAATAAAAATGTACGCCAGTTGGTTCTTAACTTATATTAAAAATGCAGTAGCAATACTAGCAATACGCTCGATCGTTACAAATGAAATTGTTTTCTAGAAACTCATCGTCCAGACCGCTCGGGTCTGGACCGTGTTTTTAAGAGCTTGCTCTTTAAGTCCCACATAGAAGGTACCAAAGAATATTGTGGAGCCGGGTAGGAAAACAATGAGGGATAGAGGCGCAAATGCACTTACATATGTCGAGGGCGCGCGCAGACGTGGCGAGGAGCAGCGCAGCTACCACACACGGGACCATCTCGCCGCGCTCACTTCACCATCTCTACCTGTGTCGCATTTCTGTGAACAAAACTCATCGGTTAACATATAACATAGTCAACAAAATGTCAATGAATATAACCTTTAATTTCACGTATTAAGGCATAAGACTCGACTGAAAATTAGGGCTTAAGGTGGTTCAATCGCCATACAAAACGTCTTATGACATTCGCAGGTTAACGGCTTGATATTTTAAGAAACTTGTGTAAAAATCTTTCATAAATTGGCTTCCCATTTGCGCGAAATTCCCCCTTTCCTAGAATAAACTTGTATAAACTAGAATAATTTGAGAAATTAGTTTTGTCACGTGATACTTTGCGAAAACGATTATTCTCAAATTATTCTCGTTTATACAAGTTTATTCTAACAAATGGGGAATTTCGCGCAAATGGGAAGCCAATTTATGAAAGATTTTTACACAAGTTTCTTAAAATATCAAGCCGTTAACCTGCGAATGTCAAATGACGTTTTGTATGGCGATCGAACCACCTTAAAGCCCAATATCTCGCAAATGAATCACAGAAAAATGGTTCTAAGAAACCCATAATAATTTTTCAACAAGCTATCCAACGATACCGGGTTACCTTTGTTTTACCAAAAAAACTTTGACAAATTATCACTTCCCAAAACATTTTTCGTAGACTTTCATTTGCCAAATAATCGTTTGCCAAATTAACACTCGACAAATATTTCTTACGCAAACCTTATGTTTGGCATATTCATGTTTAGGCAATATCTCGTTTACCAAATGGTACTTTGACCAAATTTCATTCAGTCAAATATGTTAGTTGGCATAATATGTTTTAACCAAAACAAAATAAGGCAAATGATTTGTATCGTCAATATTTAATTAACCATTTCTATTCCGTCGGTTAATCAGCAGAGGAACTCTTCAATGACAAATCATTTGCATCTTTATTTCAATGGTGTATATTACACAATAAAATAACAACTTTTTTGTTATGTGGGTAGAGAAAATAAATTTGTGTAGAGGTCGCAATTCTAACCTAACCGCCAGCGTGTCGACGTCACCCCGCTTCGCGGGGTGCCTATTTCCGCTTTAAGGGACACAAGCTAACCCTAACCTAACCTACCAAATAATACAATTGTTACGATTGTTTGTTTTTTTACTGCTAGGAGGCTTCGCCCCCCGAGCCCCCCTTTTTTGGCTGCCCTAATCTAATTTAACGCCTGTGCCTACCGATCTACTTAACCGTGCATTATTTTATTTAAGGGACCGTGCCGTTTTATTAATAGTATTTTGGTAAAATAATGTCATAACCCAAACAATTGTGATTATTGTCTATTTATAGTTTGCCATAACATTAACTTGACGAAATGTTTATTGTCTAATGTTTTTTTGCCTTATTAAAGCATTTGCTAAATGACCGCATGCCATAATGTAATTTTTCGTAATAATATTTTGCTGAATGAAAATTTGACGTAATGAAAATATTCGTATTAAAATTGTGCCAAAGTTTGCATTGGCAAACAAAATAGTTGCTAAAATTTGTTTGGGAAATGAAATTTGACCAAAATAAATTTGGTAAAACAACAGGATCCCAACGATACCCCATACAATGCGAGTAACGAGAAAAAAAATCCACCCCAATTTAGGTGTACGGGAGGGGGGGCTACATTAAAAAAAAAACATTTCAACATTTTATTTTAACGTTGTCGGCGTAATTAATTTATATACCCACGCTGAATTTCAGTTTTCTAGTAGTAAGGGTAACTCTAAGCCGAAGAAGGACGGACGGACATGGCGAAACTATAAGGGTTCCTCATTGACTACGGAACCCTAAACAGGCCCTCAAGGCGGGGCATTGTACCGAGGATGCTGACGGCATTTCCTCGCTGAATTGCAATGCTGATGAACGCATCAGCATAAGCGCAGAGGCGCGAGAAAGCCGCCAGCTCTTCGGTCACTAGTTACGTCAAAATTAAATCTAACCTCACTTAGCACAAATCTCTGTACTACATCAAAATGTATCAAATCGTTTGGGGATGTATCAAATACGAAGGCAAGCAGATAACGTGGCCGAGTCTTAATTGATTTGAGGATTCGTTGTGTCCACCGCTAAAGATAAATGTAGGTCCGTCATTCTGAACACAGCGCATCCCTAGAGATTCCACTGTAAATATTGAAGAAAGATTTCAAATGAGCAGTGATTTCCGAGGTTAGGGACCCCCTACATTTTACAAATTCACAACTATATGTACTTATACAATATCTGTACACAGCTGGTAAAAAAACACAATCTTCAGCGGTAATTTTGAAAAGGTACTGATATCGGGAAAAGGTAAAAATAACGTGTTAGCTCAGGTAAAAATCTGATGCACAATTTTATACATCGTTTATCGGAGATTCGGTGATCAATTCAACTTAACAGAAAGTGGTCGACAACAGACTGGAATGGCGAGTGCGAAATTACTTCACTTGCCTTAAAGCAGTTCAAAGGACTTCTCTAGTTTCACTTCACCGGACTTCTACTATTCAGTAGGTTAGGTGCTATATAGAGTTTAAATTGGAAACCGAAGTGCTCTTAAGTCACAGTAAACCTCTTACCCGGCAAAAAATTAGGTATAGGTATCAGCACTAGAGTTGAAGTTGTGTCGAGTTGTTGCACACAACACGCCATGTAATTACAGCGGGATGTTGAAATTAGTCTTTATTTTCGTACCGATAGGGGCTGGGTTGGTGCACAAATCACGCAAGGTGTTTTCGACCCCCCTCTCGGTGATATTTGGTAACCTCACGTATATTTTTTTCCTCGGTTCCATAAATCTATACTAATATTATAAAGAGGAAAGTTTTTTTTTGTATTGATTAAGCTCCGAAACTACCTACTGGATCTATTTGAAAAATTCTTTTACCTTTACAAGCCGACATTATCCCTGATGATCATACTTTTTACCACGGAAAAATGCTTCATTCCTACGGATAAAACGGAAAACTAACCGTGCGAAGCCGGGCCGGTTAGCTATTGGTTAGATATTTGAATGAGCGTAGGAAGTTCTCCATTTCAGGATGGACAAAACCGGGTCTGATCGTAAGTCCGGATGTCAATACTGTTTCACGAATAAAAAAAACATTTCTACATCTCGCAGAGCCACTTATAAGTATTCGATCAATTGGGACTTAAAATGTGATTAAACGTCAATATTGGACTGATCTTGGAGTAATCTCTATTCATGGTTGGTCGAATAGACTTTTAGTCAATAATGTCGTTAGTAGTTTGTGAATTCGGATGGCAGAGATAGAGGCATTGACGGGTAACGCAAAACAGAACAAGCCACCTTCCGGAGATAAGCTAAGTTCCATTTTGTATAGGAGTATCCAGGAGAATGCATCTACACAATTTAAGCGTTTCCAAACAGAACTCTCCTAAATTATCTACCTACTAACTGAGCACTTGCCTGGAAGCCGCCTAACGGGCGCCTAAGCCGTAACCGCTTTCCGCTACTCAGCGGGAAAACCTCTGGATAATTTGGCAGTGAATGAGTTAAGATATTTTTTATGTGCCAGCTTAAACCTTACATTTCCTACTACAGCTTTATCGTTAACCATATTGTTTCATGAGTGTGCCTTCAGAGGGTTTATTGCGTGAATTCTCGAACGAGCAGCTATATGAAAACTCAACCGTCATTTTCACATGCACAATAATAAATATCTACCTACCTGTTACGCAATCGACCTGTTCCATAAATCCTACCCAACTCTAAAGCTAAACCGTGTACAGAAAACATGGCCAAAAAAGTAAATAAATAAAAACATATCATTAAACGTAATAAAGGTAAAGTATGAAATGAGACAAGTTAAATATGAAAACTGGCCAACTTTAGTTAGGAGCCCGAGGAACGGCTAGCCACGTCGCCCGTGTCCAAACAACTTATGTCCACAGGGAAAGCGGGTCGCATAAGACGTTCTGCTCGAGGGGCCGCGGGTAATATACACTCTGTCATCGTTTGTTGCACTCCAGGGCGCGTCTGTGAGCGAGCGTCAAAGCCTCCATACTAATAAAACTTAACATGAAACAGGTGTATAACCCTGTTAATATACAGCTCTGCGCATAAGTACAGGTTATTTTAATAGTAACTCACGTGTTTCTCAATGATTCTTAATAAACACGTGTTTTGTTTTTCACTTTTAATTTCCTTCTCCCAATTAATTAATGCTGTGCCGAATGTAAGAACAATAAACACATTCACTCCCAAGAACCCGCTTGGCGAGGTTTCCGGCCGTAGCCAGTTTTCATTACAAGGCTAAAAAATCACGGCATAGTCTACGCGAGTAAGAACACGTTGGCACTTAAGTAACAAAAAGAAAAAAAAATGCGGCAAATATTTCAAACAAGAATGATTTTTCAAAATGTTTGATTTAATTTTCACCCTGTGTAGTGAGTAGTGAGTAACTGTATATTAATAAACTAGCATTTGTTGACGCTTCGTCTACTTCTGTCAAAGAGCGCCATTTTATTTTTCCATTTGGCCTTTGGTCTGAGGGTGGTTTTTGTTTGTTCATTTTGAATGTGAATGCTAAAACAAGGATAATTCAGCGAGTTTTATCTTCATATTTACACGATTTACAGTTGATAAACTCGTTAATCTGGGCTATTATTTCCAATAAATGATCAAAAACAGTCTTTTACGTTTCAAGCTCAACTCTAATAATATTTTATAAAATGTAAGGGACTGCAAAAACGCCCCTGTTCCCGAATGTTAAGGAATGGAGCGTAATTTTTGGCTTTAAGGAGTAGGTCACGTTGAAATCCTGACTCAGTATCATGGTCAGCCTTATTACACGTGATAAGTGACAAGACAGAGCGTCCGTCACTGGCTGACACCGTTCGATAGAACGAGACTGACGCTCTATCTTGTCACTTATCGTGTGATAAGGCCGACCATGATACCGGGGGCCTGGTGTTTCTTTAATCAATCAAAATGAGAAATTCTCTAAAACCAACAACAATCTCAGAAAAGTATACACGTTAATCTTATTTAGATTATAATTTTACTCTTAAACATCACACATTTTTTTAAATGATGAATAAATTTTTACAGAGTTTTATTTTATACCGATCCGGGCGCGGGCGAATATTAAATACGTCTTCAACTTTCAAGGTAAAAAGTTCCATGTCACGCCAAACGAAACTAGACCTCTGATAACGCTGAGTTACTACAAATCGCGGCGTCTAGATATATTTGTACGTGAACGGTAGGTCGGTGAGGATAAGTTAAAATAGGTTACAGAATAGAGGGGCAGGAAAGAACGATTTCAGTTCTAGTAGCTGTCCGTCATGTTTTAACAAACTCACAGCTAGATCCAGTACAAAACACTCACGTTCAACTTACATTAGCACTTCAATTTTCACAGGGAGGCGAAGTTTCCAGGCCTTCTTGGGCGACTTTCAACAATTGAGCACGTGTAACCTCTTTAGATATGATTGAAACTAGAATACCGCGCAAATAACACTTATCACTTGACTAACAATGACTATCACTTTAGAAAGGTCCACTAGATTTCTCTAACAACAGTCGTTAAATAATCCTGTGGGTTTTATAAATAAGGATGCAAGTCAGACCAATCGGGTTCAATATTAATAGTAACAAATTCAACTAAATTACGTTTTTAATTATCTTTATTAAATAAATACATAACAATAAATAAAAAGGAACAAAAATACTCTTTTTAACCCCCTACGAAAAAAGAGAGTTGTATAAGTTTAACGTGTCTGTCTGTGTACCTGTGTATGTCTGTGGTATCGTAGCTCCCAAAACGGATGGACTGATTTGAATGCGGTTTCTTTTTATGTCATAGATAATTTTATCCCGCGTGTTCTTAGCCATGTTTCATCAAAATCTGTTCAGCCGTTTTTGAGATATTGGACTTTGAAATGAACATGTCGGGGGGTTTTTCAACTTTTCTAAGTTGTAGTTATTAATTATTTGAACGAGCGAGTGAACCGAAGTTGTCTGTTGCAGCTTGAACCTTAATTATTTCGTGTATCCGGATGTCCGGCTGCCCTGTTATCCGGCAGGTATAATTTCTCAACCGATTCTCATTACATTTTATGAGTAGGATCAATAACTATATATTATAGAAGTTTTTGGTAGTATCAGTTCTTCGAAATTTTAAAATATTCTTTTTTGTAAAGCTATAGGTTTACGTGCACAGAGCTATTAGTAAAAAATATATTAGTTGGGCGGCCACCACTGCAAGACACAGCTGAACCTTACTTTACGGACCTTTATACAACTTTGAACTAAATTCAATGTTACTACAATACTAGGTTAGGTTTAAGATCAATTATTCTCACACGAATTAACATCAGATAAATACTAGCTTTATAGCTAGTTGTTTTGTTACTCATTTACATAAAAACTGCTGAACACATTCTGATGAAATTTGGTAAAGTTTATAAGAAGGATTAAATCTTTTTCCCTAAAATCAACCCCCAAACATAGGATGATGCGGGAGTTCACACGAACGAAGTCGCGAGCAAATTTTAGGTTATAATAACTGCAATTATATATTTATTAATGCTGGTAATTAATAATTTTGTCAAATGAAATATCAAACGCACGCACTGAGTCTAAGAAAACTAATTTAAAAAGGTGGGCTCATGCGGCTAATTGGTGGTTGCCACAAGACAGACACAGGCGGCGAGGTAGGCCAAGGCGGAGATGGCGAGATGACTTGGACGAAGTTTCAAGTGATTGGCCAAGAATTGCGGCGGACAGGGACGAGTGGAAATCCAGGGGGGAGGCCTTTGCCCAGCAGTGGGACACTCAAACAGGCTAGCAAAAAAAAATGCTGATGATGAATTCTCAACCAAAATTACAGAAACTGAAAAAAAAACACTGAAATCATAAATTATAAACCTAATTCACTGTCATAAAAGCCAACTAAATGTAATATACATAAAAAGAAAGATCGTTTAAGGCTACCTGTTGCATGTCCATGAGAAAAAACCAAGTCCAAAAGTATCCAAATATTCTAAATTACAATATATTGAATTTATTATTATCTTAGGAAGTTAGGATTTAGTAACTATCGACGAAAAACAGTTCTTCAACTTGGGCACTAAACGGCTGCACATCGTATGTTGCAGTTTTCAGAGCGCGTCTGAGGCGCGCGGCTAGCTTCGAAGCCTTCAGCGTACTAATCAAACTTAACGTGAAACGAGTGTAAACGCAGCTTCACATAGATGCACTGCGCTGCACTTATATTAAAGGATGCCAGTGGCTGGCTGACTGAACGAGGCACTAATTCCACAAAACTCTTCGAACATTATTGACAGCGGGAGGCAACTGGTACTGATATATTCGCGAATTCACGAAAACTTGCGGGAATGGATCGGTTATGTGGCAGAAAGTGTCAAGAAAATTATTATCATGATATGACAGACGGTACCTACCAACACAAATAAATAATATTAACGTCAACACCAAAATTTACCTTTACAGCCACAAACAAACATACAGTAAATCTTTTTAACCGGCTCTATGAGAACAAATACACTCGCCGTCAAAAATTTCGGGTCACCCTAAATTAAATATCCGCAGTAGGTTTATTTTAAATAATATAGACTAGTTTTATTTACATAATATACTATTATTTATAATACGCAACTGTATTAGCAATTTCCGATCAATATCCAACCCACCCATATTCTGTCTCCGCGATTATGTTACTAATAAGAAATTAGGTTAGTAACATACAAAATGTTCAATAGAATGTACAGCATAGCCACCCAATTGAGTAAGGAACTGTCCATCCTTTCCAAATTCAATTCGCATAAACAGATGGACAGTATCGCACCACAAGGGTTCCTTGTTATCTTTTTGGCACGTAACAAAAATGTACTCGAATGACACCGAAATTGTCATCGGCAGAACGAATTGGACGCGTTTGAACGCGGCTGATGGAAGTGTGCACTAAGCCCGGTAGTCGACATTCCCGTGCTATAAAAAGTCGTATCGTGACATACGCGGTTTTGAGTTTATAGAGCTATAGAATAAACAAACGACACTCGCTGTCGACCGGAGCTGGAAAACCGCACATCACTAGGAGATATTTGAACGGCTTTTGTTAACTGTCCAATCAAATTATGACTTTGTGATGTCAAACAATGTTTGGCACGGAACGTATTCCGTACCTAATCAAATAATGGGTACCTAAAACAATATCATTTTGATTGTGGAAAGCTTGCATACGGTGACCTGAGTGTTTAAGTCAAGCTACGAGTTAACCAGCACGGCTATCACGCGACGGCGCGCGAGCTCTCTCGATTTTTCTCGCACTATACGTCTCTCTCTTATTAGAACACTTAGAACAAGAGGTATAATGCGAGAAAAATCGAGAATCTGTCGCGGCCGTCCCATGATAGATGTGCTAATACGATGTAACGATACAGATTCCTACCTAATAATTTATTGTTTATATGCGATTTCATTTCGAAAGGGGGAAGGGGGGCAGGGGCTTGAGGCGGAGTTTTTTTCATCAACGTTAATATTCAAGTTTTCACTTCTGCCGGCCCTCCCGGAGTGCAACCCGGTCTTTTTTTGTATTCAGTGTCAATACGACTTTTTTAAATATTTATTTATTTATTAAATATTTATTGCAAACAATAAAGGTACAATCTGCGGTCAGTTTAGTTGATGTGCATTCACGAGGCAATCAGTTGGATGAGATCGTGAGCGGAGATGTCGGGTGTCTATGTTTCGGAACTACATGACATGAACTATGCAAACGTACCACCACGCCAGTCTCAAATGAATGAGAATTTCGTGGAATTAATACCAGTAATAGGGTTTAATTTTAATGAATTATGTGTGTAGTAGTAGTTAATTCGAGTTGTTCTCGTATATTGAATACTTTAGATTATTTTCACTTAATTGAAATGAGTTTATTTTCTGTTTTAGACTTTAGATCCATAATATAGTTTAGTCTTAAGCCCGTCACAGACGTAGCTATAATATATATTAATATACCAAAATATATATTTATAGCAAGGCATCTTACGGTATATTACGATATATTTTGCTTACTATTTGACAGAGTCCACACACGCATCTATAATACATAAATATATATTATAGCTGCGTGTGTGGATTGTGGCTTTAGATAAAGTATCTAAGTAGACCGCAACACTTATTTATTAGTGGCTTAAGATACCTATATTAGACTACTACATATTATTATAACAGAAACTCTAAATCTTTAGATATCTTTTTAACTTACTAATTTAATTATTCCATTTTAAAGTCTTAAAATAGCGACTATTGCCAAGTTACGGGTACAAACATCAATTAAGTAAATTAGTGTAAATAAAACATAAAGCCATTCACAATTCGTTTTACTTGTAAATTTAGCAACGAAATATTCTTTTCCTCTGTCTGGGAGTACAATTAGCGGGGTGGGAAGCAATTAGGTTTTTTTTTATTTTCAGCGGCTAGTGACTATATTTAATTATGAATAGACATTTCGTAAAATGCTAATTTTTAGGGACAGAGGTCGCTGGATAACGCGGGATGCAGTAGGCTGCTTTTGACCGCTATTATGCGAAATCAACAATCCGATGTTTTCGAGTAGGTACAGTCAGTGTCATGTAGTTAGTAGCAGCGAGAGTAGCCAAATATTTCGTAACACACCCTTATTCTTACAGTAATAAAGTGTACCGAAGTATTTGGCTACCTTGGCTGCTACTCTGTACAAGATACCTATGCATTATCATTTGTATATTCATCTTAGCAGTGATCAATCCCCGCGCCTCCACCATGTAAGGGGAGCGGGCTCAGTGGTAATGGCATGACGAAGAAGAGTCTTCTAAACTTTATTTACTGCCTAGTGGAGTTTCGTGGCCATGAGGGCAACCCCCAAGAGGGTGACTGCTTGAGGTCTTCTTCTAGGTGTAACCTTCCAAATAACAACAGTACTGTATAGCCATTATTTACATATAACCTGTACAGTACACAAAACTTGGTTTATGCAAGTGCAATGGGATAAGGTGATGCAAAACACTCAGAATGTATGTTTGTATCTATTAACGTAACGTGTCTTGCCCATTAACTGTTCAATCGTCGGCTCCGATAACTGAACAATCTTAAACCTTACTCCATCGAGATAAGGTCAGCATTCGCGTTACTATTTGTAATCACATAGGGATTCACGTTTCACTTTCATCCCTTCAGCAGGGGAGCTGCTTCCGTAAGCGCGCTGATAGAAATCAAACGACAGAATCTGCCTACGCTAATCACTGTTTTGCGTAGTGTGATTGTTGAATATAGTCACAGTGTCATAACGGCTGGCTTTGGGGTGAATATCCGTCAGAGATGTGCTAACCTGTGTTCACATGTATTTAACTGCTAGTTGTAGAAAAAGAAACAAAATAATGTTTTTGATTCATATGATGTTTAGAGATAATCCTCAACATTTGTTTATCTGTGGGCACGGCAGGGGTCGAGCAAAACAACGTCACGGCCGTACCATCCTCCTTTTCTGGAAGCAATTCAGGCCGGATAAAACTAGAAGGCTGAATTTTCATTTACCAAACAAGCATTGTATGTTTATACAGCGGTATATTTGAATCAGTAGTTTAAGAATTATAACTGGTCAAAGTTTTTTAATTTTGTCACTGACAGTCTAAGGCACTTCTAGCAGACATAGAAGCTTCAAATTTAGAATACAATTAGTGTTTACTGTATAAATCAAGGGAAAACTTAAATATTTTGCATCACCAACTGCATAAATAATAGGATTACAAAGTTACATTTGCAAATTTGTGAATGGGACTAAAAATGAAAAAGCAAGATTGGGCCAAGTTGCAGAATTGTCTAAAGCTAGCAAATATAGAATAATAAGTATGCCTGAGACTTGGTACTGTGAAATATCTCACAACTTTTTACGTTGAAAGAGTTTCGAGACTTGGCCTCCCTTTTTACATGGATGTGGTTTATAGGATACATTTAAAGAACGAATAAATTAGAAATGAAGATACAGCAAGGAATTAAGTAATCAACATCTAAACTTACACATTTAAAATATAAGTAGGATTGGCGATGTAAATAATGATTAGTCGCATTAACGTATTATTACTAAATAGTGTACAATTTTTTTTCGTCTTTAAAGTTACTTTACATCCCAGGTCGCGAGCAGATTCAATCTTTTGCCAGAGATGAAACGCTAACTGGTCCGTGATTTTCATGTTTTAAAAGTTACCCAGCGAAGCAGACAAGTCGCTTTAAATTATCACAAGATCTCTAAAACCGTAAAGTTTAGTATGCAGGTAAACGGAGACTTCCGAGACTTTCCTCCGAAATGCACAAGATAGGATCGCTACATTTCAAGTATTTCAACCGAGAACCCGTACAGAGCGACTAGGTGCACTTAAAGAAATGCGTCTTTTGACTCAATTATCGGTTCGATCGAGACACATCTCTGCAGACGGTATAAAATATCAGTGTAACATTCAATGGATCACGTGTCCGAGAGATGCATGTAAACACAACTAATTGTGCCCGGGGGCGTCACTGTCGAATTAGCAAGGATATTTGATATTGAAGCTATAGCAGATTGCATGCGAGATGGCGAGGCTTAAACAATACCTTACAATGAAAATCGCCATTTCCAAAGCAGCAGTTTTCCTAAATCCACCATTGCTTTGGTCTACTGGTCTGGTATACCCCACGCTTATTACTTACATCTCGCTAGCGAAGGACCACTGTAAATCTGATCTCCGGTCACCTGTTGTTGTTAAGGAGCTAGGAGGTAAAAATACTGGACGCGAAAGGTATCAAAAGTTAGTGAATCGCACAGCAGTTGACTAGGTACATACTCGTTTCGGAAACGGCCAGTTATCCAATGTTAAACTCATCATAAAGCTGAGTACTCGAGTTTCGAGCAATAACGTGCCCCGCTGCACGCTTCCATTATCTGTTTGAGTTTGAATAACACGCCTCAACTGTTACTGTGCGCTTTACATCAATGTGTTACTTTTGTCGAATTATCAATGGCAACACGGCGACCTGTTGGAGAGATCGTATCTAGGCTTTTAATTTAAGACAATAGAGAAGAGACGCACATGCTAGTGCAGGCGCATTAACATCATCCAAACAACAACGAAAATAGCGAAACTAGAATGTATCAGTAACGAAGCTTAGATTATACTACTTTATAACTACGCAGGACCGATCTCTTAGGCACTGTTTGGGGGAGGACTATATCCAGCAGTGGACATCTTTGGCTGATATAATAATGATGATGATAATTAGGTATGCACTTCTGAGGATCGAGCGGATGGTGTCTGATGTATGCACTTACATATTGCAATTTGGTGAAAAGTTGAAATAACTATCAATTACCTTTATTCTTAATAACAATCAGTTATGAGGTTGTGTCAAATATAACAAAGGTGTTAACGTTTTAGCCGGTCATATTGTTCTCAAAAATACAGAGGTACTATCGCGAGACAGGACTATGACCCCAACCATTTCTACACTCACTGTCACCCAAAACAATAGCGCGTTAGCATCTAAGCATGATCAACATACTCAGTACTGAATCGTTTCTACCGTGTTGCAAACGGGCATATTCAACAAACAAAAACAGAAATGCCGTAGCTTCGCGTCAGTGACCTAAGATAAAAAGTCGCCTTATGCGACGCATTCGCCCCTAACAAAGGCCCGTGTCACATATAATAGAGCACTTTGATATTATTGCCGACTACCTTCGTGTTGTCCCGAACGGCTGGTCGAAGTTTGCGTGATCAAAAAACGGTAAACGATATAACTATAGCATGAACCAGTAAGCCTGTTTTATGTTTATGGTACTGTTTGGTGTTTACCACAGGTTGACGATCTGGGCCAAGTTTCATGTAATATTTATATTTGTGTCACGAGTAGGAAGGATTTGCGGAATGTATTTCCATTTCAGAATGGTACGGCCGCCTTTATGTGCTATGAGTTTATATAATTAAATGTATTTGTAACCACGCTCGCGAAGCATGGAAAGCGGTTTAATTTATTTATTTATCGTACAAATTATTATATCGGCAAATTAGTATTTAGAACCGTGAAGCCGAGAGTCCGTTTCGATTTCCACGAGTACAGTCAGCATCATATAGTTAGTAGCAGACAAATATATGGCAAGACGTCTTTATTACTTTACAATAATAAAGACGAGTAAGGATGTTTTTCGATATATTTGGCTACTTAGGCTGCTATTAATACTGCAGACAGACTTATTCAGTAATGGAGGATTTTTGATAGATGCTACGAGCATCATCTGAGCGGCAGCAAAGATTCTGAACACTATTATTCTTTTGCTATGAGAATAAGAGTTGTGCAATTACTCCAGTAAAGATAGTAAATTATTCTAGGATACTTTATTTAACTTTCCATAGGAAACTAATTTTATAAATATAAATGAAGCATCCAAGTTTTTTATTTTTGTATGATTTATCTTCAATATTATAGAGCAAATATAAATTAACCAAATTAAGTGAGGCGGGTCGAGTTTTTCGATACTTAGTTTAGAATTTAGCTTAGGTAGTATTTAATTTTGGTTTTAAGTATTTTACATTTTATAATATTTTATTCGATTTTCTTGAGATAATTTTATCTCTCCGTATATTATTTTAATGATGATATATTTGTTACACAGAAAAACCTGCTATTATAAATTGATATATATATATATATTGATTTGATTGATTTGATTTGATTTGATTTCCATACGAGTATTATTTAGTGAAAATAAAACGACGGACTATAGGTACCCAGCGTAACAAATGTTGAAACTTTTTGGATACTACGGTATATTAACCGTATTTTGCCCTTCAGTTCAGGTATTTTTGCAATCAGATTTTATAAGTCTAGCATCGAACTACGTCTAACCATTTAGTACTATAGCTAGGTCGCCCTTCGAGGAGTCTTAAAATATTTAGACAACACAACATTCATTAATGGCACAGCTATTTATCACTTCTTGCAAATGGTCACTTGAGCCTCGAAACATCAATTGTACGTTCAATTGCATCAAAACGCCCATAAAATACATACTTAGTTATGATTTTTACGCCGCTCAGATCAGGTTAAATGTCAATAGCAATTGTCATCCATTTGTGCTCCAAAATTCAGCTAGTCCCAACTACTTTACCCCCGATTCGATCCCGATGATTGACCAGTAGCGCAATAAGGTCCAAAGACTTGTCTGACACTTGTCTGACTTGATTAGATACGAGAAAGCTCACAAAAATATTAAACTCGCCGAAATGGTTCTTAAAAACCAAAGAAGCGCCTAATAGTCATGGAACCGTACTGGTTTGTAAATTCAGTTACTTCTATGAATCGTCAATAACGCTCCGTTAGGGCAATTTCAGCTTCCTGGCTGTAAATGTGCAGTTCTAGTGAAGTTATTTTACATAGCTGAATCGGCGGCAGCTGATCGGGCCCAACTCGGCTAGATACCAATTGTTCAATGACTTCTGTGGTCGTATCATGGTCGGCCTTATCACGCGATAAGTGCCAATACAGAATCGTCTCGTTCTATCAAGCGTTGACAGCCAGTGACGGACGCTCTATCTTGTCACTTATCGTGCGATAAGGCAGACCATGATATGGGGTCAGAAGCGGGCCGTATCGGCTCACACATTGATGCAACCCCAAGTCCCTCAGATTCTGCATTCAGAACATGCATGCCTTCCTAATAACTTGATTCGATTTGAGACAACAATTACAGATTAATTACCATAATGCGATAGGGAACCGTCGATGTGCCACGGTTTGATCACAGCCCGTAAAGCTGAATTCAATGTTATAAGGCTTTTGAATGGCCAAGGCGCCCGTGTACCTGAAGTCTGGATGTATTGTGAAAAGCACTTCAAACGCCGGGTACTGGAATAGACATAGGTACTACATAATTCACCGTACATACACCGAAGTGATAATAGTCGCTGTCACAACGCCATAAGGACTACATTTTAGAACAATATTATATTTGCGCACTCGTGATAAATAGAATGTTTTTGCTCGGTTCTTTATAAAAACCTAATGGGACGAAACCGCAAGGCTTTTCAATTGACAGGCGGGACTGCACAATGGACGTTTATTTAAACCTGTGCATCGCATCTTGTTAATATACTGGTACAGTCGGCGTCATATAGTTAGTAGCAGCCAAGGTAGACAAATATTTCGCTACACGTCTTTATTACTGTAAGAATAAGGGTGTGTTACGAAAAAATTGGCTACTCTGTTTGCTACTACCTATATAACGCTGACTGTACAGCCGTATACGTGTATTATTTACCACTATTGTTAAGTTGAAAACCCCTGACACTGTAATTCCAAAGTTAAATATCTCAAAACCGCCAAAACCGATTTTGTTGAAATGTAGCTAAATATCCATTTCCATCACATCAACTTTTAGACAAAAAACCGCATCAAAATCGGTCCACTCGTTGCCACAGACAGACACGTCAAACTTGTAACACCCCGTTAGCCGGGGGTTAATTAAAAAGATCCAAAGATAGAAAAAAAGTCAGCTACTATAAAACCCAAAAATGAATGTATACAGTTTTGCTCAAATTTGCCCGCCGCAACGTTCGCCAAAACCTTAAAAAGTCTAGGTTTCCTAAGTCTCGTCAGCAAAACGGAAGAAAGGGAACCTAAGAACCTATTCTCTAACCAGATTCTTGTGTCAAGGTTTCGTTATTGTTAATTCCATGCGAGTTGTGAGCAGCACTCGTTACAAGTGGCAACACAGGTACGGCGTGAAACCAACAATAACTCTCTACCTTTTGTAACGTGTTAGAAAGGGACAGAGCCAACGTGTATATAGTCACTATATAGAGCGCCTTAATTGGGGAGTTTTTCGAGTGTAAAAGAAGGCTTTGTCAATGTTTAAAATTAGACAAGCAATTATTCGGGCATAATGTTCGCGTGTGAGTGCTATTGGAATGTGACATATTTTTTGGGACGAATATAGCAGTGAATATGATCGGGGGATTTATTTCAATCGAAGATACTTTAATAACGATGTTGTGATGGTATGCCTTTAATGATACTCCATGGGAATTCGTATATATTCTAATAATTTTTCTTTATTCTTTTTAGGGTTCCATAGTCAACAAGAAAGTAGGACAGGAACCCATATAGTTTCGCCATGTCCGTGTTCGGCTTAGCTCAGTGACCTTTTACAACTAGAAACATCGGCATTGGTATATTATAAAGCAATCACGCTAACAAAACGGTAAAAGAGCATCTTGATAAAATATTTTTGTTAGTAGGTATACCTAAAGTGGGGATGTATTCTTTTTTATTTAAACTCATGGTGTGGGGTTCCGCTGGATAGCTTGTTCAAAAATATTATGATTCGTTTGCGTGATAGTGGGCTTTAAAACCCAAATTTTTGTTAGAGTCATGTAACAAAGACAGGTAGGCAAATACGGAACCCTACACAGCGCGTGGCCCGACACGCACTTGGTCGATTTTTTTAGTTGATTTCCGAAGGTGGAATTCATTGTTAGTCATGTTTTACAATAGCTTACTTAGGCCATTTTTTATGCCTTAGGAGTCCGCAGTAAGCTCGATTCTCCATACAAACGTAGTTACGCTCTCATTTTAAAACTACGTGTTGGATTGTAACGAAACTTTGCATGTTCAATGAAATGAGGTATATCTATGTCTGAAATTAGTTTACGTAGCTTCAGATACCATAATAAAAAAGATACAGCGAATTTAAGTTTTCATACAAAACTAGTTTTTGCTGTATTTACTTTGTTTTATAAATTGGAACCATATAAACTAATTACAGACATAGATATACCTCATGTCATTGTATATGCAAAGTTTCGTCACAATCCAACACGTAGTTTTAAAATGAGAGCGTAACTACGTTTGTATGGGAAGGTGAAATTCGGCCGAGCTTACTGCGGCCTCTTAAGTTATTTAGGATTAAAATCCCTCTACAGTGAATAGAATAAGTACTTGAAAGGTCTATAGATATTGGCAATCGAGATTCCGCCTAACCGTAAATACGGAATACGCTATATTTTGGCACACGATACTACGAAACAATGCTTACTTTACATTTAAAGTATTAGTTATCATAGGTATGGATTAAATTTGTGTTCACTCATTAGCATTTGTCGTGATCGTGCGTTTGCGATACAATCGAACGAAAGGAAATGGTAATGTTCGTGAAACGTCTACTATATACCTTCGTGATTATAATTAAGTACCTGTGTAATGAAAAAAGGAAGTACTTTAGGGCCACGATAAATGAGTAAATGACAATATGGTGGTACCTAACCGGATTGGGTGTGAAACAAAGAAATGTTCATCAACATAGATACCTACTACAAAATTATGAACACTATATAGGAACTTAATTGGAAGGCTTGGAAGTACATTTCATCCCTGGTACAGCCCCCCCCCCCCTCTCCTCCCCCATTGAAGGGATCAAAGTTGTATTTTTCTTCCCTAATCCAGCTAATCAGAAAAGAGCGATTGTTGCTGAGGTATTTCGGTTTTCCTCATAGAAGGTATGAAAAACACCATGTCGGCCCATCCTTAGTCTGACTTACCGTCAGAATTTAAACAGCCAGTAAATATTTAATCATGTTACACCCGTACACCAAGAAATAAACACATGAGAGGGAGCACAATGGACTCTTGATTCACGATATAATGCCCCTTATCACACTCCCACTAAGTGATAGCAATCAAGCCCCTTTGTTCTTGGCGTGTAAGACTTAACGCTGACAACGGCTAAATTATCCAGTGTGACACATTTAACAAGTGGGGAAACATATTATTGCATATATTTATAAAATTTTAGCTTCACAAGATTGTACGTGAATTTAAAATTAATGTCATCATCATCATATCCATATCCTCTAACCGCCCAGCATCCAAAAACAAACAGTAAAATTTGGGTCACATTTAAATGGAATACATTTGAACTTTCAACAACTGACAACGCCTTTTAAAAGGACTTGGAGCGGCTATAACCAAGTCCCACTGTAGGGCACTGTATGAGAGGGAATCAACATTTTGATGTCATCTTTTTTTTTAATTAATTTGAACCACATGTCACACACCTCCCTAAGACGTAATATGGGGGAACTGGTTGAAATATTTGTTGAACCGAGCAACAGTTTTGATAGCTTAGTGGTTTGAAAGTGACTGGCCGTGTCAGAAGGCTGCTGGGTCGAATACAGCTTGTAGCTATGATTTAAAGAAACCTTACAAGGCTTCAAATAAAAAAAAATGTTAGCTGACTACTGCTTAATACATCCATTAAAATCATGAACAGAAGGAGATTTTATTAGCACTACGTCTTACTATTTTCGTTTTCCTCATACATCCATAATTATGTCAGTTTTTCTGATTTATATGAAACCACTCTCCAATTCACTCACAAATGTTGCTAGCATCGGAGGATAGTAGCAGGTTCTCTGGTGAACCCTAGTGAACTATGCCCCATAGAGTTGGGATAAATATGTACCAGAGATGGACAAAGATGTATTTTCGTACACTGGACATGTATATGTATGAAATCTTATATTATATGATATTCACCCTTAATAGTGAAAAAAAAACATTTAAAAACAGTGGTGTTTTAAATACATAAGGTAGACACCTCCTAGTAGGTACTTTTGTGCCTGTGTGAGGAGGCCTCACTCTTCCAGAAGATAAAGTGTGGATCTTATCCACTAAAAATAGTTACGTAGATGTTATTTTGATTGTAGCAATCTCTTGGTTACTAATTAAAGCATGTTCCAAACAGTTCTTAGATTGGTAAACAAGTAATTTAGGCCAGTTAAACATCAAACAAACCTCTGATAATGGTCAAGCAACTTTTCAGGATAACAATTGAGAATAATGAAGCATAGGAACTTGAACAGGATTATAGCATTCATAGCATTTAAATAATAATAATTCCTTTTTAATATTGTATGTATGTTAGCCCTAAGGTATTTGTAACTATGGGCCTTAGATGCCTGACATTAATGGTTTATTATTATTATTTCACTATAGGCCTTCTATTTTGGGAAACAGGTGCCAATGATGTGAGGAATTCTGTACAATAAGATTGTACAGAATGTTACTGGTACTTAACAACTTTTTGGATTTTTTACAATAATTATGTGATGTATAAATGACTGTTTTGTGAATCATTTTTTGTTGGTAAATCTTACACGAATTGTGTTTACTTTTTAGTCAACACAGGTCCAACAGATGTGTTAAATAAAATGACACAGAAGCTTACACAAGGACCATACAAAGAACCATATGTCGCAAATTAGACAAGGTATAAAGGACAGGACGGTGGAATAAAATAAAATTCGCTTTAAGCATCTTTTTTTCTTAAATCTTTGATTAATAGAACAATCCAAAAACTTAGTAGAGTTGTTACTACTGATCCAGTTATGGGAGGAATTATAGTAAAACAGAGGGCTTTAGTGATGACTAAAGGATGGCAATGGATGCATTGGACTCAAAAGAAATGTGTGAATGAGAAAACTAATCAATGGTTTTTGTTCAACCCTTGTTAGATTGAAAGGACCTCTACTTTTCAAAATTGAAACACTAATGTGTTCAAACATTATTAATGGCCAATGGCATAAAGACATAAAACAGTTGCATAGCAGATTTTAAATATCAAATTAACTAAAATAATCTACATTTTATAGAAGTCAACAGAATATACAAGCCAATAAAATCGCAAACAATCAATTCCATTCAAATTATGATAGCATCAAGCTTTATAATAAGACTTGTAGTAAGCTCTATTAATTTAAGTTATAGCCTACACAAGTAATTAAATAAATTAATGTGACTATCACGAATAAAAGCGACCGCGTTCATATATTATATTCTACCACAATAACAACAAAGTTCATAATAACAATCAAACTATGGAATCCCATAAGAAGTATTCCTGTTCAGTAAAAGTTATAATTAATCCCAGAAAAATGGAATGTATGCGCCGCCAGATGAGCAATAGCGAGCCGAGCGAGCGCCGAACAAGGGCCTCGCTTAATTTATTTATGTTACACCAAGTACTGAATCAAACAAAGGGCGCATTATGAATTAAAACCAACTAATAACTATCATTCGATGCCTTCTGGCCACAATACATATAACATAGAGTAACGTAAATAAATACACAAGAGTATTAGAGTAACGCACCTTCGAGGGCCAGGTACATAGGTAGAACCCGGTGACATGAGGAGTACATTAACATAACTCTGTCCTTACACAGTCTGAATCACTAGCCATATCTTAGTAATTTTGACACTCAAATATTCCAGGAAGCTATTACCGACCGGAAAACGCCATTCTACTTTGACTTTTATTAATAATTCTTCGAAATAAAGATTCACGGAATGAAATAAAATATATACACCACCATCCGATTTCAATCGACCATAGCATAAAGCCTCTTGCGTGCGTTTCTTTCTGAAGACTGATGAAAGCTTTAGCCTTGTCTATGGCTGACTTAAGACAAAAAAAAAAGAGAATGGGAGAGGGCAATGGCAATTTCGTACAAAGTCAGCATTAAATTCATTGTCTATTCCCGGATGTAGTGTAGATTCAGTCACCGGATGTGAATGAATGTAAATAATTGTTATATTGTTAATATAAATTAACAAATACATGATATTTTATGGAAAAAATATTTTTCAAGTTCTTGAAAGCTTGTTTTCTTATCATAATTTCGTCGAGTGCCATGAAACTTTACAAGGGATTATGTGACAGAATAAAATGTCACTCCATTTTTTGTTAATAAACGTACAATATTGGCACAATAAGGCCTGCCACACACTGGCGCGGCCTGCGGTGGCGGATAATAGTAAATTTGACAGCGGCGGACAAGTATTCTATTGTCCGCCGCGGCCAGGCGGCGCCAGTGTGATGCAGGTCTTTACGTTTGTCTTCTGCGCGGCACACACTCGCGCGGCCTGCAGTGGCGGTCAATAGTAAATTTGACGGCAAATGACATGTTTACTACTGTCCGCCGCAGCCAGGCCGCGCCAGTGTGACGCGGGCTTAATTAACATATTACAATGTTAATATTTATTAAACAAGAAGCACTACTTTATCATTTTCACATAAACATTGTCATCTTTCTTCTTCAGGAGAAAAAAATCGGTGGGGGCAAAGAGAATATAATATAACTCATATATAACCACTACGTTTACTAGTGGGGTTCATTTTTTTTTCATTCATAGGTTGGCAACCCTAAGCTGAATAGTCTGACTGAATACCACAGCAGAATACCTATGTCCCATCCTTATTTTGTTGTCTTTCGGAAACCAATCGGAAACCCTAGTAAATTTTAGTACAGTGATTTTTAGTGGTGATTGCAATAATGGCCAATATATCAGCCAAAAGAATTAAAAGAGAATTCAAGGAAATCATGAAAAGTGAAGAGGTAAGAGATTTAATTTGATAACGTCATTAATTTTTAGCAATAATAACCTCAAGCAACTTGGAAGCAATTACTTGCAGTTTTGTTGTGTCGTGTTTTAGCGAGAATACTATTGGAGTTCAAAGTTCTAACTTATTTGCTGCGAATGTTGATCTAATTGCTCTATACATATAACGCATTTTCTATGGCCTTCGCTTTCTGCGTTTGAAATCAAATACGCATTTGAATTTCTCCTACCAAACACTAATTGTAACTTCGACTCCTTATGTTACTCCAAGCGTCATACTTGAGACAAAACATGCATAATGCGCCTTTAATATACTAACTCACATTTGTACTACAACAGTCATGATTCTTTGATAAATTGAAATTGATTAAAACAAACAGCTGTTGATGAGTACCTCAAAAGAGGCCTTACTGTGTATGTTGTTTACAAATCACATTTAATTGGACTATTGTCTAAGCAGTATGGAACTATAGACAGATGGTGAACCTTTTTTTTCTTCATGGTAATAGGAATGTTGTTAACTTGTTGCTTACTATTACAAATCGATTTTGATGCAGGAGAGGCTGTTATTGTCACTGCAAACCATCAACAAATTAATAATGAGTTTGCAAGTTATCATAAAACTTATAAATTCCTTGTCTGTTTTTTATTGGCCAGGAAGAGAAAATAAAGTGTTTGGTAGACATACTAACAGTACCTCATTATTAACACTTTCGCAACAGGACTAATAGTGGAACAATTCACCGGAAACTGACAGAATTCACTAGGTGTGTAAATTCATACTAATGCCAGCCTAGCGGGCTCAGCTGGCATCTGAGCAAACATCATGAGTGCCCTTCAGGCGGGGTCTTAGTTGCAAATGTGTTAAAATCAGTTTTATTACATAGGTTCAATACAATTCCAATTGTCATCTGTCCGATCTAGGTGGATCAACTATTGCCTGTCACTAGTTGCCACTTTTTAAAACTGGATATACGGTTTTTAAATCACCAAATCTTGTCAAGATCGACCCACTTTTGTATGGACTATCTTCTAGGCAAGTTAGAAGTCCGTGTAGTAACATTTTTTTCTAACAATCTCTGTAATTTTGTCGCCTGGCTAATGGGACAGAATTACATCAAGAAATAGTTGATACACCCATCAACCAAAACAATCATGAATTATAACAGGGCCAGAATTAACCACAGTCTATAGTCATAACATAAATCATCATGACATATATATGTACTAAAACCATAGTTACTAATTGTTATTCAGTTATTGATTTGTATATTTTCCCTCTGCTGCCCGAAGGTTGTCTGGGAGAGATCACTTTTAAGCAATACTGCCTGTTGTTTGCCTCTGCTTATATTTTATGTGTTCTGTGTTCTTCTGTAATACTTTTGAGGTGTGCAGTAAGGAGTATTTAGTGTATTGTATGTTGGTCCTCTTCCTCACAGCCGCTTTTAACTTGTAAGTGCAAGTATAAGGTTGGGTGTTATTTATGAGTATGTTGATTCTGACCCTAGTATTATTATTATCCTGGTAGTGGCTTCCGGGCTGTAGGAGCCCTTTTGATGCCACTGCTGATGAATTGTGATCGCCACTTACTACAATTCTTGGTCAAGTTGTGCAAACTAGAAGAATCGCAGGATTTTAATAGGATGGAGGAATGGACGGTTAGGATGTGTGTAGGCGTCTCCTCTCACCTCTGCTTCAAGGCACAGTCTGCACTGCCTTGTTTCACCAAGTCCCAACACTTGCAAGTGCTTGTTTAGGCAACAATGCCCTGTAAGCGCCCTTACCAGCATGCATATACGGTTCCTGAGGACACTTTCTGACCCTAACATAGTAGTAATTTTGCACGCTGTTACATCAATATAAAATTACATAGCTCATCATAAATGTTACATTCATATATTCATTATATTTGTACTAATCATGCAGGCAGTGCAGCAGTAGAGCGCTAGCCTGATAGTGTTTACTATGTTTATATTCGGCATCGTGTCCAGTCCATCCCACTCACATCTACCTGGTCAGTAAGGACCAAATGCTTATATCGAATTGGATCTTGTCATACCAATAAACACCAATCTTCAATTATGTTGGTGCAATCTTACTGATACAATGTCATTCTAAAGAATACCTGCATTCCTATTGGTTGGCCTACTGTATTGTTCTTCTCCTATTTAAGAGCTAAACTCTTGTCCGTGTAGCTCAAAGTAGGCTCTCTATCTACTCTGAACCCACACAACCTCTTTGACATCTTGGTATGTCCTGACATTAACTCTCCTTTTGAATTACTCTATGCAATTTATTCTAGGTCTTCCTTGTCCTTCTCTGTATATGTAGTCCTCCTCATCGATTTCGATGCTGGCGACCCCAACAAATTATGGATTAGTATTATGACTGGCTAGGCCAAACATGCTCTTAAATACTCTATTGCAAGGGTGACAATACTTGTACAAGTATTGTCAGATAGACATATACACATGGGAGGGTTTATTGGTTTATTGGGGAGGGTTGTCGGGCTTGGCGTTGTACATCCTTCTAATTATGTTCAGTATGAAACTTGACTTGTTGTATGAGATGCCCTATCATCTTCCCTCTTCTATTTGCTAAGTTTCCCACTGACTGCCTGGTTGGCCGCACTCTATTCAGCACTTCTTCATTGTTTACTCTCTGTATCCAGCTAATTTTCTCCATTCGCCTCCAACACCAAGCTTCTGATATCTCCATATCTTTCTGGGTCAAAGTCCATGTTAAGGGCAGTGTACAGTCATCTACAATAGCATGTATCCATTTTTATTTTACCTACTGATACTGTGCCTGGCCAGGCCTCCCTTCACAACATCACCATTAAGCATTTTTAGTTTTCCATATCATTTTTTTTTTGCCCATTAAAAAAACTGAACACTTATAGGATTACCTTGGTGTCTTTCCGAGCGTTCACATCATTACAGCATGGCTATCACGGGACGGCCCGCGTGCCGTGTCGCGGCGAGATAGACTATCCGTCTCTTTCTAATTAGAAGGCTTTGAAGGAGAAGGATAGTCTATGTCGCCGCGACATAGCTCGCGGACCGTTCTGTGATAGCTGTGCAGTTATTGCAGTAAACGAAATGGAAATATCTTGATGTTGACTGTACACAGAGTAATTAAATTCATATGTTAATTGTTATGTGACAGCTGAAAAAAGGTGACCTTGGTATAGAAATATTCCGTGCCAAATAATTCAAGTTCCATTGTTCTATTCCTTGGTAGGATGTAAATAAATTGATTATTCAAATCTTGGTCAGTTTCCAATTATTTTGTTCCAAAATTTGTTACAAACTTTTAACTATTTATTTTCTTTTAGACTTATCTTTTTTTAAGGTTTAGTTTACAAATGGCCTTTTGTTAAATGTCAAAGATAATTTGTATCTTATTGTAATACAAGCTTCTGCCCGCGACTCCGCTCGCGTTGCGCTCGTTTATATCGTAGCTCCATACAAACTTTCACCCCCCCCCCACTTCAACCCTTCACGGGCTGATTTTCGGGATAAAAACTATTCTATGTCCTTCCCCAGGACTCGAACTATCTTTGTAACAAATTTCATCCAAATCGGTTCAGCGGTCAGACAGACTGACACACTTTCGCATTGATAATATTCATTTAATCCATACGAATATTATAAGTATTATAACAGAGAAGGTGAAAAATTACACATTTATTGAAAATATCATATCGAAAGACGTCTCGCCTGATATGATGTTGATGATAATGATATTGACACTGATGGACATATGCCTCCCCCAAAGAGTGCCAAAGTGACCGGTCCTGCGCCACCCGCATCCAGCGGACTCCCGCGACCTTTTGAAAATATACAAACATAATTTATTTTAAACAGTGATCATCCGAGTTATTCGTCGAGAACACGTTTTACAACAATGGCGGACCTACAACTGAAATAAATGTGTCAGTGTGAAGTTTAAAAATAAATTTTCTTTTAAATCAAAACAATGATGTTACAGATTAATATTTTAAGCTGCGTACTCTTTGTTTACTCTCACTAGATGGCAGTGGGCCAGGAAAGAGAAAGTTTTCATGAGATCCACACTACTAGATTGCTGCAGTGCTGTTGTTGCGAATTCATTTAGATGCCAAGTTTTTAACCAGATAAAGAATAAGAGTGTATAAATAATAATAAGACTCAGAAGCAAAAAATGGAACTTTGTTTTATATTTCCATTTTTTGCCTCGAGTCTAATTCAGATTTATGTTATGGGCAAGATAAATTATATATACGTTTTACTTCATTGGTACATACAATCTTAGTTAAATACAGAGAGAACGGCTTATCAATACTAGGTCATAATGTAGTTTTTCTACGTGCCAAATTCTTTTTAAGCCCCACTTTCATTTTGGCGCCAAATGATGCTCGTGTATGGTAATCACCTGGTGAAGGTAACACACTGGCGCGGCCTGCGGTGGCGGTCAATAGTAAATTTCACGGCTAATGACAAGTTTACATTGTCCACCGCACCGCGGCCAGGCCGCGCAAGTGTGATGTGGGTTTTAGGGTTCCACAAGAGATGTGCTATCCTTGCTATGCTATGTTTTCATACATTTGAAACGTAGCTGTAGCTGGAGCTACGTTTCAAATGTATGGAAACATAGCATAGCATGGCATAGCACATCTCTGGTGGAAAGGCACTCTAACGTGTGAGTTGCAGCGGCTACAGCGTATGCGCAGCGCACACAATGACATTTCATTTATACGTTTCGTTGTACGTTTACTACGTAAGTAAGAACAATTTAATTTATAAGTAATTCGCTCACGATTATATGAATATCAATTTGATAAAATTTTGCAAACATGCTAATAGATGTAGGTAATCCCATTGCAAAATATGGGCTGTCTAGTAAAAACCTAATCTGAATTCATGCAATTTTTCGTCCCCGCTATAATAGTATATTTTTTATTATTATTTCCAAATGGATAATTATTTCGATAACAAGCATAAACTATTATTAGGTCCGTCGACAACATAATCCCTATTGAAAAAAAAAACAGTAAACATCATCACTTAACACGTTCGCAACCAAGAACCCGCCTAGCGAGCGGGCACTCGTAATGTTTGCTCAGATGCCGGCTGAGCCCGCTAGGCGGGCAGTAGTATTAACTTACACGCCTAGCGAATTCTGTCGGTTTCTGGTGAATTGTTCCATTTGTAGTCCGTTTGCGAAAGTGTTAAGCACTGTACCTTGTAATTATTTAGTGGTACAACCCTAAAACGGCTGGTCCCATTTTTCCAGGTGGCCGGAGGCGCGATAACGCTGGAGCTGGTCAACAACAGCTGGACCGAGCTGCACGGCACCATCGCGGGCCCGCTCGACACGCCCTACGAGGGAGGCACCTTCCATCTAGAAATTAAAGTGCCAGAAACTTACCCATTCAATCCGCCCAAGGTAACGTTCATTTATTTTAATACTACGATTGTAAACAGGCATACGGCCTTTTTATTCGTGAAGAATACCTGCGGACCAGCTACCCAGCTCTCGGGGGAAGTGTGGGTTATGTATAGCCAGTATTTATACCCAGTAAAAAGTCCACGTCAACCGCCATCTGCTATAAGTCATTCGGAGGGCTCAAGGATCTCAGGTTGAACGCACTGTACTTGAAACCATAATTAGATTCCTTAAAATTACCTTAAAATTGCCATTATAAATAAATAAAAAATATTAGGGGACAATCTTACACAAATCGACCTAGTCCCAAAATAAGCAAAGCTTGTACTATTGGTACTAGATGACGATAAACATACTTATATAGATGAATGAATACTTAAATACATGGAAAACATCCATGACTCAGGAACAAATATTCGTGCTCATCACACAAATAAATGCCCTTACCGGGATTCGAACCCAGGACCTCTTGCTTCGTAGGCAGGGTCACTACTAACTAGGCTAAAGCGGTCGTCTAAATAAGATAATAAAATAATAATTATAATTTAAAAAAAACCTACTTACATTCTTCCAAATGATGGACGTAGCTAGTTGTTAGCTACGTCCATCATTGACATCAAGACAACCAGACCAACATAAAAATAAACAACTTAACTAAGTATAAGAAAGCCTATACACTATCCGACATCATTTAAAAAATAGTTAGATTTTTGGATAAAAGCAGTTCCTTTATTATTTATTCAATATTCTAAACTATACTTTAACACGCAACGCGTACATTCCAGATACGTTTCATCACGAAAATCTGGCATCCGAACGTGTCGTCAGTCACCGGCGCCATATGCTTAGATATCCTGAAGGACCAATGGGCGGCGGCGCTCACGCTGCGCACCGTGCTCCTGTCCATACAGGTGCTGATGTCCGCCGCCGAGCCCAACGACCCCCAGGACGCGGTCGTCGCCAAACAATACTTAGAAAACCAACATCTCTTCAACGTCACCGCGAGACATTGGACCAACACCTACGCGGGGGGACCCACGGTCCTCTACGACTGCAACCAGAAAATACAAGTCCTCCTAGACATGGGCATAAACGAGGACCAGGCTAGAGTAGCTCTTTCCACTTTCGACTGGAACCTCGAAAGAGCGACGGAACAGATATTTAGTTAGTCGCCAAGGTCCAATGAACGGTGTGAGGTCAGGTGGGGAAAGTACCGAGTCGAGCGCTCTAATATGAATAGATGTTTAACTAACGCTGTATCCACAGCTTATGCTCAACCATCATTACACGCTTACGCCCTTATTCATAAGACTTAAAATGCCTCTGCTAAATAAAATGTGCATTGTCCCTTTCTTACCAACACAAACGTCAAAGTGACAGATAAGGACAAACGAGTTTTAACGGCATTTTATTTAAAACGGGCTTGTAGAACGTTTATGAATACGGCCGTTAGTGTTTAAATAAGTAACATTGACTGGATTCACTAGCGGGAAATGATACAAAATCGGAGTACACGGGTGCAGTTAAGTATGAAAGTTCTGATCAGGATTTTTGGGGAGTGAAATGCAATGGATTGCTGATTACAATAATCTTAATACAATTGTTACATAGTTATATATTCAGTTACGTACATATATCTTAATGTCACAGATTTGTCTTACTTTGGCAGCTAAATCTTAGTAGAAAACAGTACTTGCACAAGGACCAAGGATGAATTGATTGTAAGATCAGTTGCATAATGAATGCCCCAATTGGATATAAACGACGAAAATTTCTGCCACTCTAGGGGCTTTACCTATAGTGCAGGGTGTGCGTTGCACCCTGGCGCACGGTCCTAAGGGGCGCCGAGCGAGCGTAGGGCGCCACCTGGGCTTGAGACGCCTCTGCTGTCACTTTTTCTTCAGCATTCAGGGCAAGTTAAACTGGTTAAATACATGACAGGTCTGCCTGTCATCTACTTAACCAGTTTTGGGTATGAATCATTCGTGTGTACCGTTTTTGTTGTTGTGGCATTATTGAACATCCCTACTGTTGGTCCGTTTGTGACTGAATGAGAATAATGTGCTTATTAACGAACTGTTAAACAAAGAAACTCTGTTAACTAAAAGTGTTATGTCCCTTTTTCACACACATAAATTAATACAGATAAAAAGAAACGATTTTTAACTAAAATGGAATTGGTGAATGTTTATTATGAATAAGGCAATATGTGTATTATTTGTCTATATATATTATGTATATCGGTGTGAAGTAACTAAGAAATGCAAAGTTTAATACTTAGTCGTACTTTTAGGGAATAATCTGTTGAGTCCTTTTTCGATAATTTGACTAAACTAACTACTACAGTAGACTACAGTACAGTCTTATGCAGTTGGCGCGTCCTACATTTCTTCAGTTTTTTTTTGCTGAGTAATTTGTCAGCTTCCGCTAAATCTGTTTTGTTAACTGGGCGATCATAGTGCTAAACTCTAAATTGTCCTTATAAGTTTATTATCTATGGCCCCGGTCTCGCTTCTTTCTTACCCCACCTGACCTTAACATATTATTGAAAATCACAAGCAATTTTTTTTTGTAATGCTAAGCATTCTGTTAATGTTAATATAATATTGTAATTTAGGTCCGATAGTACTTTAGATGGTTCGGTTAGGGTGCTGTCCGAGACGTGGGCGGATCAATAGTTTCCCGTCTCTCGGACTTGAAGGATATAAGCGAGTAAACTATAAAATAACGTTGCAACTCTTACTGCTGTTTTGTTTTATCACTACGTGCCGTACAGTCGGCGTCATATACATAGTTAGTAGGAGCCAAGGTAGCCAAATATTTCGATACACGTCTTTATTACTGTACGAATAAGGGTGTGATACGAAATATTTAGGTACTCTGGCTGATACTAACTATATTGCGCTGACTGTACAATCTCTGTCAACTATAGTCCAAAACAACAACTATGATCCAAATGTCATAATCATACTACATACTATCTTTTTTCCCGGTAGTGCCCTGCACGGCTATCACAAGACAGCGCGCGAGCTCTCTCGATTTATCTCGCACTATCCGTCTCTCTCTTATTAGAACACTTAGAAAGAGAGGTATAGTGCGAGAAAACTCGAGAGCTCGCGCGCCGTCGCGTGATTGCCGTGCTGAACGAGCCTGGGGCTTCGGCACCTAATCCCCATATACAATATATTGTATATAACTTATTTTTTTTTTTTTAATAAATAAATATAAGGGGACAATCTTACACAAATCGAGCTAGTCCCATAGTAAGCTCAATAAGGCTTGTGTTATGGGTACTAGACGACGATATATATAATAGATATAAATACTTAAATACGTAGAAAACATCCATGACTTAGAAACAAATATTCATGCTCATCACACAAACATTTGCCCTTACCGGGATTCGAACCCGGGACCTTCAGCTTCGTAGGCAGCGTCACTACCCACTAGGCTAACCGGTCGTCGAAGCACTTATTGCACACCTGCATAAAATATCACTGTACAGAACATTATCAATACAAGTAAAGGAAAACTGGCGGTCTTATCGCTAGAGAGCGGTCTCTTGCAGATAACATAGCGGAAATTGAATCTAACCAGTACAGTTCATAGTATGTAGGTGATGCAAAGATAATTTATGAAACCTATAAGTGGTAATTACAATGATTGATACTAAACTAAGAATGATATACGTACTTAAATATATTATCTAAATCAATATACTTACGTACATAATATAGAGAGAGGTAGAGTCAGCCAAAAAGTCTAAAGAGAATAGGGGTGAAGACTCAAAATGTATAAACTTATTACTTCATATGAAACAAGGCAAAAAAATATACCCAATGACGAAAATGCCATTATGTATGTCAAAAAATTACGAAGCTACAACCGTTTTAATGTTGCTTGTTAGACAGAAAAAAACGCTAGGGTATCGTGACGTCACGATCCTCGAGCGTCATAGTAAATGAGAATCATTTCATATGAAGGAACATTTTGCGGAAACGGGACAGAACATACTTTTAAAACATGGGAATATTTCATCTATTGCGTAGCTTTTCTCCATTGGACTACATTTTTAATCCCTTTTTCGAGAAAATACATCATTATTGATTCATTTATTTAGTGTCTAGCTAGTTAGATCTGACAGTACGTAGACAGGCGGGCCATATCTAGGTTTAACACTTCCGCAACCTGACTAAAAATGGAAACATTCACCAGAAACCGACAGAGTTAGCTAGGCGTGTAAGTTCATACTACTGCCCGCCTAGCGGGTCCAGCCGGCATCTGAGCAAACATTAAGAGTGCCCGCTAGGCGGGTTCTTGATTATGAACGTGTTAACATCGCTTAATTGCACTGTCAACGAACGTGTTAAGTAAAAGTGTAATGAGACCAGTTTTTTGAACACAGCAAGAGGTTTAGCACGTACGAATTCAGGACGTATAATATTTTGTAAAGGGTTATTTACCGTTTTTGCCTTTTTCTTATTAACATGGAATTAGATTTAACATATCTTTGGCGTCAACTGTTCAGGAGGAAGCGAATTATATGAGGACCTAACAGAACGAAGATACCTTAAGGCGGTTCGATCGCCATACAAAACGTCCCCTAACATTCGCAGGCCAACGACGTGATATCTTAAGAAACTTATGTAACAATCCTTCGCAAATTGGCCTCCCATTTGCGCGAAATTCCCCCTTTCCTAGAACAAACCTGTATAAACCAGAATAATTTGAGAAATTAGTTTGTCACGTGATACTTTGCGACAACAATTATTCTCAAATTATTCTGGTTTATACGAGTTTATTCTAACAAATGGGGAATTTCGCGCCAATGGAAAGTCAACCTATGAAAGATTGCTACATAAGCCTCCTAAAATATTACGCCGTTAGCCCGCGAATGTCAAAAGACATATTGTATGGCGATCGAACCACCTTAATCGCTCTTTGAGATATCAGGGAATTGCGGGGTTAAAGCGAATAGAAGGAATACAACATGGGCATGACGAGTTACGGCCTCTAATCCTATGATCCAAAAGAAAACTTGTAAATATTTATCAATAATCATTAACCGATTTAAAAGAGGAGGTTCGGAATTATGGTTAGTTTTTACGGTACATACAATGTAAGGTGTCTGTGACGTTTCTTTTCGTCATCTTTTTTTTTATGCAACGACGGTGGCAAACAAGCGTACGCCCCGCCTGATGGTAAGAGGACACCGCAGCCTATAGACGCATGCAACTCCAAAGGAGTAACATAGGTGGTTAAGGTGCCGATAGACAAGTATAGAGTCAAACAGAGCTGCGAACATTTTCACGGTCATCCTAGCGAACGCTCTAGCAAATGCTTGCTGCTGGAATAGTCCAGCCAATGAACTGACAACTCTTATGGAAAAAATGTCAATCTTGGAAATAATTTATAATTGCTTAATTTTCTGTGTAACGGATAAATTATCAATCTAGCTTCTGAAAAGTCAGATTTTTTTAAATAAATATATTTGTCTTTATTTTGGTTTATTTACATTTGCTCTATAATATTCACGATAAATCATAAAAATACAATTTATGCTTCATTTAAATCTTCCTATATAATTACTTCCGGGTGGAAAGCTTGAATAAAGCATCTAAGAATAACATTTTAAAATGAAATCAACAAAAATACAATGTTTTTCAAAACCGTATTTTTCCGGGAGTAGAAGGCTAGCGACAACCTAACTTGATTTTGTACACGCGACGGTTAAAGTAGACACGAGATCAGCAACGCCGAGAATCACTGTTATTTATCTGAGTGCCGGTTATGCTTTCTATTAGGGCTAATACGTTTTCTCATCGAGAACATGTCGGAATGGCAGCCAAAGGGTTAAAATAAGTGACAAACGGCGCGCGTGTGACCAGCCAATATTTCCGTCTAGCACTCTTACAATGTATGAACTGTTTTACTAACCTTTTGACAGCCAGGGTGCAAAATACAAAACAAAACGCTGCCTACCTGACGCCAGTGATAAATTAGAAGTTACGAGCGAGTATGAAAATTATCGTCGTCCGTGGCCGTCGTGGCGTCAATGGCACGACTTTTAGCTGCCGGCCACAGCCGACTGTGGCTGTCAAAGGGTTAAACACCTTAATTGAATATGATTCATCGATTTGAGTTTAATATAAGATAAAAACTTATGTTTAGTAAAAAAAATCAATCAACTCATTTTATCGATATAATGAAATCATTAAATCATTGAAGTACATCTTTATATCTAGTTTCATTAGTAATATTAAAATTTTAGCTGTTGACTGCGTTTTTGAAGCGCGCTGTTGACGCGCGTTTGTGTCAAATCACAAGTAATTAAATTTAATCAACCGCGCGTCGACGGCGCGCTTACTAAACGCAGTCTGACTGCGGTCTTACTGCGACATAAGGTGTCATAACATAACGACAGGCCCGCCGCGCCGCATACCGGGTGTAGTCAGTCTGGCTTAGCTGAGTTTCTTGCTGGACTCTTCTCAGCTAGGATAGATTTTAGCGAACCGGCGATAAAACTCCCAGTAGTTCGACACCACCCACACCCCAGATTCGACTGAATACCGTTCAACCAATCTCACTGGAGCGCAAACTCTTAGAGTATTCCAGTCTTTAATTAAACTACCTTTGCGTGGTCTTGCCGGAGATTTCCCCTGGATATTCCCCAGGCGTTCCAACCACGTAATGGGGTTGGCAAGTTGGCAACTGTCAAATGTAACAAATGTTTGACTAGATATGGCGCCATCATAGGTTTTACCTATTGGGATTTGGCTTAAGGTGCCGTAGGTTCAGCGAAGTTAAGCGAACAGCGTTTTTGAAACAATATAATGCGTCTGTTTATAATAATATGGTTTCAAAAAAATACGAATAGTAATCATGAGGCTTTTCTACAGTGAGATCTCTTTGACTAAGCAATTTTCGCTCTATAGAAAAAAACCACGAACATAGGTCTAAAAGGGTCTAATATACACTTAGAATATTCGTAACCAATTATGCACAAAAGCTAAGAATATTAAAATGGCTTCTAAAAATTGGCAATATTATGTTGGATAGAAATCAGTGATTACTTTTTATTTATTTAAACGGCCAAAAAATTAAATTGAAAAAACATGATATCCGCGCTTCCAAGCACGCACGTCCATCTCGCTCACGATTATGCTCAGTGAGAGGGAGAGAAGACCATGACGGCTTGATTCTAAACAAGGAAATTCCGAAAAAGAAACGAAATTTAATGCCGCGTTTATACGCTTGCGATGGCTTGGCGCGTGAGCTGGACGCAGCTATGCGTTAGAGGGAGAGGGCTATAATTCGATCTCATTCGCTTACATAGCTGCGTCCTGCTTACGCGCCAAGCCATCGCAAGCGTATAAACGCGGCATGACAGTTTTGGTACGACTGACAGGTAAAACCTATGCTGGCGCCATCTACAAATACCTTCGCCCGGCCAACCCCATTCGAAGGGAACAAATAAAAAAATAAAAATAACGACAGCCTTCCGATTGAGAATCATGTTCACTCTTGTAGCGAGTACCTACAATTACTTGCATTCGAAGGATTAAAATGCACAAATAAAACTAAGGGATTACTGATAAATAGGTATGTATTTGATTTTAGTTACATATTAAAAAGTTTTAACGACTCTATATGGGGCACAACCTGCGTACTCTTCAATACTTTTAATCCACCTGTAAAAAGCACGCTGTGTGTATAGTAAGCTAACAGTGTACGAGATTTGGGACTGGTCTTATGACAGTTCCAATATGATGTAAAGAGTGATGTGGGTAGAGTAAATCGATTGGCATAATATCCGATTACGATTGATGATGGCTAATAAAAGGAATCGATTGAATACTGTGTAATATTTATTTTTAGGAAATCAAATAGAGAGCCTATACACTGTCGTCTGCTAACACAAGTGTCCTGTAAGTAAAGAGCAGTGTATCACTAAATTTAAAAAAAAATTCGTAGGACGTAATGGTTTGCATACCGAGTTTTCAATGCTAATTCGAATAAGCCGTAAAAATATATTGCAATCATTTTATAAGTGCTAAAAAGAGCGTGCATGGAGATTGAACTTTGTTTTGTAACTCGGAAGCTATTGAAACTTTTTTTATTATTTCGATGAGCAGTGCCAATTTACGTTATATGGGTGTCGCGATGTGTCAAAAGACCAGTTCCAAATCTCGAACACTGTAAACGGACTTTAAGCGCCATTATCGCAAATGGGTAAATCGCCATAACTGGCCCCCTTCAATAACTAGCCACCTCAGACTAATATGAACTACGGGGTTCGTTCAATAAGTACTTAGCCTTACCGCACCATGGCGATGCTGTTACAAAAAAGTTTTATCATCGTGCAGTACATTCTTTTTGACTTATTGCCGATTCGATGCCGAATTAAAGAAAAAACGGCTGCATTTGGCAAAGAAAAAAACGCTGTTTCACCACGACAACGCGCCGGCACACACCTCCGGCGTCGCCATGGTTAAATTGACCGAATTGCGCTACGAATTGCTTCCTCACCCACCGTATTCTCCAGATTTGGCCCCCTGCGACTTCTTTTTGTTTCCGAACTTGAAAAAGACCCTCGCCGGGAATAAATTTGGGTGGAATGAGGAGGTCATCGCTGCCACGGGGACGTATTTTGCCGACCTCGTTAAAACGTATTTTTTGGACGGGTTGAGAAAGTTGGAGCATCGCTGGGAAAAGTTTATCGAGTTAAAAGGAGACTATGTTGAATAATAAATCGCCATTTATCCAAAATTTTCATAATATTTTTCTAGGCTAAGTATTTGTTGAATGACCCTCGTACACTACCGTGTGCTTAATATGATTGAGGAGTTCCCTCAATTCCTCATCATGGATCCCATCATCCAAATGGAATTTAAAAAAATGATACCAACCTGTAAGCTTATATTTAGCAAACGCGCGTCGACGGCCCGTTTAAAAAAGGCGGTGTGCATAGGATAGGCCCTTACCTTGCGTACTAGGCGAAGCTAAAGATGCGACATCTGCATTTTCTTCATCGATACGCGTGCGTTTCTCGCCTGCTGCTGCCTTTTTAAGCAAAGATTCTTCCACGAAAGTCAATTCTGCAAGATGAATGGGCCCCGAAGTAAGGTGTTTTTCTACTGTCTCATATTTGTATGAGTAGGTATATTTACGTCATGTCACAACAGTAAAGCTAGTCTGTCAGTCCTGAAATGGCCGGAAGTACTTGGCAGACGGCGTCAAAGTTGCCAACCGCCGTAAGTTACCGGAAGTGAAGGATTTTCAAACTCTCGGGCAATTTTGTTTTCTTGCTCTGCCCAACTTTCTCGACCTGCTGCCATGCCTTTTATCATGTTGTCATGTGACATAGGTGTATGGGGAGTGGCCCCAGCACGGTCTATTACGGTTTCTGGTGCTGCGTAGGTACCAGTGGCGGCGCGTGTGAGAATTGTCACTGGACGACCCAGAGGAAAACAGGTTTTTTTTTATGATTTACGAATTTACAAGAAATTTTAATTGATGGGAATTGTCTTGTATCGGCGCTCCGCCACTGGTATCCGCGTTTGTATCGCGGCAAAAAGCCGCCGTGTGTAGCCGGTCCTTTATTATTTGTGCTCTTGGAAGGCGTAGCTACTTACAATTGTTCTGTACCTCTATCTACAGACATGTTGCAAGTTACCTACTGGCGATTCGCTGGTCCATGCTGATCCAAGGCCCGCTGAAAACGGTGGCAGCCGACGGGCGTGCCTTGGCTTCTGGCTCCATCAGCTCCGTTACTTGTTTCATGCACTGCGGAGACAGCTCGTTTACGACGGTTGAGCGGAAACGCCACTGCTTCTTTATCTTGACCATGTTGGATGAAATAAACAGGCATTGGCAACGATAACTATGTACAGTCAGCTGCAGAGAAACCCCCCCCCCAAGGCAAGACTTATTGCTATTTAACATTTTTTTTACAGTCATTATCTAGAATGCCAATACTTCCAAATGAACCCAACCAACACGTATGTTTTTGTGAAATAGACACAGTTCCATCGCCAGACCAGCTTTATAGGATACTTAGCTTACCAGAATATTGCACTATCATCCGTCTTACAGAAGTGTACTAAAATTTCAACTCGATTGGACTACGAGAAGTTGGTCAAATTTGACCCACACATATTAATATAAAGCTTGTAAACACCACACTGAAATCAGCTGTTCCGTTTAGGATCTTTGATGTCACATAGGGTTAAACTTATACTAAACTTGAATGGGATACCTTTACGAAACAATAATTTTGTATTGCTGTACCTGCTTCTCATACAGCTCTTTAACAGAGTTCTCCTTAAAAGGCAGGGATTGGTTCAGCATCGTGTAGAGAATTATTCCCATGGACCACATGTCAGCCAGCTTAGGCAAGTACGGTAACCCTTTCAGTATTTCTGGGGCGGCGTACGAGAGCGTCCCACAATAGGTTTCCGATAGGATGTCAGTTCCTCTTACACGCACGTTCCGCGCGAAACCGAAATCTGTTAACTTCACGTTGTAGTTCGTCGTTATCAAGATATTTTCGCACTTCAGGTCTCTATGTGCGATATTCAGTGTATGGATGTAGTTGAGGGCGGATATGAGCTGTCTCATCCACAGCCTACTCTGCTTCTCTGGAATACGGCCGTTTTGTGAGACGAAGTCGTATAGATCGCCATTTTCACCGAACCTCATGAATATGAAGAACTTGGCTTGCCGCTGGAAGATGCTGGTGACGGGCACGATGTGGGGGTGATTCACGCGGATGAGAATGTCGAGTTCGCGTGGCAGAAACTTAGTCTTGTAGTCGCGGGGCGCCGTGGTCGTGTCGATGACCTTGCAGGCCAACACCATTGGATACGTACTTCCCCGCGGGGAGTGGACCGCTCTGAATACCTATGGGAGTTTTTAGAGACCATAAGTTTAAGAACTTGAGCGATTGTTGAGAATCTCCTCTTTTAGAAGTTTGGTTTGAATTTCGAAAATGCGGTGTATGAGTCATCTGGTTTAAATTTGAAGCCGGTACCTCGAGTTTGCGGGAGAGTGGCGGGAGATCACTAACGAATAATATTTATACTTTACATACACCCTGCCGGAAGGCTTATATTCCAGGTCATCGTGGCAACTAAGAACAGTAGGTAAGATGAGAACAAGCAAGCAATGTTTTCAAGGTGTTTAATATCAGTTTGTTTTGTCTGCTCTACTTACTCGTTAACGGGCACCTGCTCTTTGTATTTGCGTATAATAGTGTGACAACATGTTTTTTAGTTAATTATTGACCAGCTTAAATAAACTTACTGATTACAGCTTAGCTATCATGAACGCGTTTATGTCTTCTACAGGGAACAACCACAAGTTTTTTGAAATCTGTTATATTTACTGAATAAGTGCCTGGTTACACTTAACCATTAAGTACCTATACCATTTATAAATAGGTATACCTATTGTAGTGGGTATACCCACTTAAAGCATTCCTATGTCCCTCACTAACAGACGTGTAAGTGGCAGATGGATGTAAATGCTTTGCATCCGACAAACGTGGTCATGTTAGCTAGGCAGATCTGCATACGTTGGGCAGTTCCTAACACGATCCATAAGATCATACCTTACTTAGTTCATCACGCCAAGCCGATCAATGTAGGCTGATTGATTATCCATCAGCGGCTCAGCGCTGCATTTCCATACAAATGACATTTCAAACGGCTTTGTGGCTGAGTGTGGCGGACGTGTATGGAAAACATAGCTTTTATAGTCCGAGAGCTGGACACTGTCAAGCGAGTCGAGTCCCTGGAAAATGGGGTCAAATTTGAAAGTACCTACTTAAAACTTACAGCTTATTTCATACCTAGGTATAATTGTTATATAAAGAATTTGCAAATTTTCCAAGGGACACGACTTGTTTGACAGGCTCTAGCAACCGATTTTCATGTCCATGTTTTTCCTAGGTGAAAACTTGCAAGATGGTACAAAAAGTTGTATCATGAATCATGAAGCCCCGTGGACGTCAGCTGGGGCATTGTTGAGTTATACCACCTAGCGAACACGAACAACTTTCAGAAGCATGTTACAACTGTTACAAGTTATCGGCCACGAAAAAATTACTGACGAAAAGACGTCTCGCTCAGGGACTATTTATTAGCCGTCTCCATAAGCCTTATCTATTTTCAATCTCAGATGAGATGTAAGTAGCTTTTACCTACATGAATGAGACCATACCTTAGAGTAACAGCCATCGCCAATAACTTTGTCTAGATTGAACCCCTTTTGCTGTAGTAGATCTATGTCCGACGGTGTCGCTATATCCATTTATACATGGTGCGCTTTTGCTATAGCTGGTTGTGAGTTTTCTTATAGCCAACTGTTGATTGTGTTGGTTGCCATTTTAATCCAATTTCTTGAGTTAAACCAGCAATACTTTTCTAAATATTTACCAAGATGGTAGTGGTTATATTCTCATTGACCAAGATGACCACAGAGTACTTTTCTATATATAGAAGATGACGTACCTAGGTACTCGTGAACGTTGTCATTGTCAATAGTTAATGACAGGTCACAGACTAGTAAAAAGACTTTGTTTAGGAAGGTAAATTCTAAATAGAATAACAATATTTCTTTATGTTTACCTTTTATGCTTCATATCTGTCTTCGGCCGTGTCAGGTGGAGTCAAGGGATACGTCCTCCCTGACAAATGTTGATTTTTTGAAATCGCATATATCATGTCGCGCCGTATTACCCCCTGCATACAAAGCAGACTTTTTGCAGTAAATACGTTAACCTTCTTTATGTATACCTACCTAATTACCTATCATAGTGGTTATATTCTCTTTGTTACCTATAGTCAGCCTATAGTCAAGTTCAAAAATATGTATCGATTTTATAAATATGTATGTAGATAGTGTAGATACCTACCGATACCAATAACATAAGACTGACTTTTGCGCTGACATAAGAGCGATAGGAAATATTAATGAATAAGTTGTATAGGGGCCTGAAAATGCGGCGAAATGGTTCCAGTAAAGGATGGTACGGCAGTGTTTGCCTTGCACTGGACTTGGCGGGGGCACGCCGTGCCCCAGATACCTACACCCATATTTATTGTGGCCGAACCCAACATCATCGGCGTAACCAAATTACACAGACTTCGCTGGTTCGGTCACCTACTCCGAATGGGAGAGGATCGTGCTGCCAAGAGAGCGTACGTGGGACGACCGACTGGTCGCCGCCCGGTCGGGCGACCCAGGTACCGCTGGGAGGACAGTGTGCAGGCAGATCTGCGACAGCTTCAAGTCGGCAACTGGCAAGAAGTTGCGCACGATCGGGACAGGATGGCGTGCTCTCGTTTTGGAGGCCAAGACCCTCTTTGGGTCCCTGAGCCAAAATAGTTAGTTAGTTAGTTATTTTTTAAACAAGTGAAGTCACTTTGGCGTTTCTACGTGTTCTCATCTTTAGGTGCCCATGTAAAACACAATAATTATCCGACTTAGGTAGGCAGCCTATAGAGCCAGTACCTACCTGCCTAAAGCATACGTCGCTCTCGCTTACATACCAGCTATAGGTAGGTAGAGTAATGGACGTACGACTTCAATGCATACCAGAAGCATCATCATCTTGCGTTATTCCCGGTTATGCCCTAAAGGAGCATGTGGTCCGCTTTGACATCTAATCCCAATATTTGGCAATAGGCACTAGTTTAACGACAGCGACTGCCATATGACCTTCCAACCCGGAGGGAAAACTAGACTCTACTGGGATTAGACCGGTTTCCTCACGATGCTTTCCTTCACCGAAATGCATACCAGGAGCGTCCGTATAAATTGCATTTGTAGGTATTATATGCACTCGGGAACTGAGGCCGTAAACTAAGGGCGTTTTTTGCCGACGAAGAGATGTTATAGGGACGTAGGAATAAGGTAAATCAATGAACACATTAAAAACGGATGACTGTATTTCCAATAGTACATTTCATATGTCAATTGTAAGAAACTTGAACTGACTTGAACTTCCTTGTGTTCTTATGTTGTGACTGTATTGTTGTGTGTTACTTACATAGGTAGGTATGTTGGTTTTCTAGCGGCGAGTAGGTACCCACAGGTATTAAAGTCAAAGTGAGTAAAATACAAAATACACGCAAGAGCTCGGCTCTTGTTGCGTCTGGCGTAGGCCCGAGCGAAGTAGTCGCAAGAAGCATGACATTGTTTAATTTGGACCAATACCTTTACTTCGCCATATGCGACAACACAAAACACGCAAATATATTAAAAGCTGCATATATTAAAGCCAGCATAAAAATTAAATGGAATTTGAACCAACCGGCTCGGCAAAATTGTATTAAATTTTCATGTTTCAAATTAAACCAATCAAAACAAGTAAAGTTCTTCGTTTAAACGTCGACATTTCTTGCCCTACAATTATGTGAATTAAACAAGATGTGAAAGGTATGGGTACATGATAATGACCTTGTTATGTCTATATCACGACGCAAAAGGCCCACTACCTCCACCAGACATCATGTTCGGATCGACTTTCTTCAAAGTTTTTAGTGCATCTGAAAATAAATTAGCGTCATAATTGCATTTCGGTACACACGTCTTTATTAGTGCAAGGCCTGAGAGGACGCCCCGCTCAGAGCGGGGCGTGCAGCGTCCATATAAAACAAATGCAATTTATATGGACGCTCGACGCCCCGCTCTGAGCGGGGCGTCCACTCAGGCCTTACACTTAATGTAAGAATAAGGGCGGGTTGCACCGACTTACGATCACAGACCGATCAACGTTAAATATGGCGCTGACAGCTGTCAGTCCATAGAAACTTGTCAAACGTTCCATACATTCAGATTTTAACCAACACCGCTTACGAATACAGACGGTTTAGTGCAACCCACCCTAAGGGTAAGTATGTTACGAAATATTGACGTTGCGTTCTTCATAATGGGCTTCGAAGTGTCACGTTTCGGGCGCAGCGAGACGAGAGATCCGTAATGGCATTTCATACACAATTGGAGGCAAGGCCTGCAAGATGGTATTTTTTAATTTATTTGTGGCACAGCATCACGGTGTTCAGCCATGAAAAATTGAAGTATGATTTCTTGGAGTTTTTTTTATTTATTTCATTGCATGTTTGAGAAAAGCACTATACATAGCTCGGCGTGAAAAGGGGTTACCAGCCTCATAACTAACCTATATCTAGTCTCTAGTCCCGGGCGGCAGCCCCTTACTAAGTACCCGTGGCCTCTGTAGTAATGTACCTACTATAGGCACCGTGAGTTAGAGAGGCAGCGATGCGCCGATCTCTCGCTCCCGGCCTTCCATGTTATACGTACGCACCGGCCAGTGCCACTGCCACAAAGACGACGAAAAAAAACTGTATAGGTACCTTTTGCGTTGCCCGGTTCGGTTTCACAGTCTTCAGGACGCCAGGGCTTCTCAATGTCTCTGGTCGCCTGCTTCAGCAAGTTATCCTCCAGTGGCGTTAACTCTGTAAGTTCAAAGCGGTGAACAGTCAGCGGCATTAATGTACTTCAGCTAGTACGATAGGTTTTTTTTTTCATTTTAAAACCCCTGACTGTTATGTCCGCCAAATTGCTCGGCTACTGCCCCCCCATTCTGTAACTTGTTTTAAGCTCACCTCAACGCTCACCCACAAATCTATCTTGACACCGCGACGCGTAGCAACCAAGCGTGGGTAGAGGTTTAGTTTCGTGACGGGTGACCGGTGGGGCGAGCCGCATAAGCGAGTAGCGAATAACAGCCCAGAGGCGGATTAAATGTCGAGAGCGCCCTACGCAAGCATCCCATGGGCGCCCTTCTAGCGGCCGTAGTATAAAAATTATAACATCTCATCGAACGCCCCTATTGGAACCCCGCGCCCCAAGGCACGTGTTTGCCAATATGGATAATTCGCCTCGAATACGTATTGAAAAAGTTACTGTTAAGGCGCGCATCCATGGAGATCCAGGGGCCGTTGAAGATGGCGTTCGCAGAGGGCCGCATCAGCGCATCGGGCTCTATCATAGCGGCCACTTGTTTCCTGCACTCGTTCGACAAGTCATGAACTACGTTCGAGCGGAATTTCCACTTTCGCTGCACCTTCAACGAAAACACGACTTATTATGTTTCGGGTAGGTTAGTAGGGTCATATATACACAAATATACAGTATTAGAAACAAACTTCGTCTTTCCTATTGGAGCTCACGTGCTTGAAATAAATAATGTTTCTATCGCATAATAAGGAGACGCCGTTTTAAGAGTGTAAAAATATGCTTTGACAAAGTCGACAATGATCCAGTTATCTTTACTCTACGAAACTAGCATAATTTCTAAACTGAAAAATATTATTGGAGCTGATACCAGATTACATGAGAGTCAATTTAACGTAAAATTTTAATCTTTTAGGAAAAAATATAATTGTCGACGTGTAGTGCAGCGGCAAATTTTTGTGAATAATTTCGTGGTGTTTCTTTTAATAGGCTTCACCTGTTTACCTGCATATTATTTAATTGAAAGAAACTGCTTATATCGTTTATATATCATCAAACATAATGAAACCGAAAACATTAACTACTGAATTTCGTATTACACTCGTAATATTGTTCCAAGTATTACAAAACGTTTGTGTTCCTACGTCGTTAAACATTTAGTTAAACAGTATTTTTTTACTACCGTGTAATACCTACCTTCGTCATTGTAATAATGAAAGACCTGAACGTATACGATACCTGTTTGTCATACAACACTTTGACGGAAGTCTCGTTAAACGGCAAGGCTCTATTAAGCATGGTGTACAGTATAACCCCCATGGACCATATGTCGGTCATTTTAGGCAGGTACGGTAAACCCTTCAGGATTTCCGGAGCAGCGTATAAGAGCGATCCACAAAACGTTTCCGACATTGCCTCGTCTGTGGAACCGCCCGTCCGCGTTCGGCGAGCGAATCCGAAATCCGTTAACTTCACGTTGAAATTTGACGATATCAAGACGTTTTCGCATTTGAGGTCTCTATGCGCTATATTAAGGGTGTGCATGTAATCGAGCCCACATATCAGCTGTCGCAACCACACTCTGCTCTGAGGTTCGGATATGGCGCCATTTTTCGATATGTAGTTTAAGAGATCACCGTTCTCGCCCATGCGCATGAATATGAAGTATTTCGCGTGACGCTGGTAGATGTTGGTGACTTGTATGATGTGAGGGTGGTTGACGCGTGCGAGGATTTCCAGTTCGCGGGGCAGGAACTTGCTGAGGTACATGCGGGGGGCGGACGAGGTGTCGATTACTTTGCAGGCTAGCTCGACGGATCGCGTTTCGTCTATCAAGTAGACGGACCTGTAAACCTACAACCAGAGCATTTTTCAGTATCGTCTCGCTATTTACATACCTATTACACACATATAGAACGAGCGAGCGAAGCGAAAGAAGTTCTCCATTTCAGCTTGTCACTCTCAGAATCTCCTATATTCGTATACAACGCAGCTCTGCTCCAACTGCGATATCAGTTTATTTTACAACCCAAAACCTTGGTCGGTGCATGCTCTTTATAACAAGGGAGATGCTTGATGTTTCAGGAACCATCTGGCTAGAAACACTTATAAGAAACTACTTACGTCATCACATAGGCAGTGGACCTTCTGTACCTACCTATAGGTATATTAATTATTCTGTGCCGTAGGTAGAATAGGCGCCTCAGACGAGTTAGGTACTATTCCTAAATCAAAAGTAGATAATATTCCAGCTTTGCCATGGATGTGTTCAAAGTCTCGGAACTGTTAGGCCAATTCTATAAATCTACGTTTACTAACTGTCCCAAACGAAACAAATAAGTGGGAACAGACCAGCAGATACCTATAGTAGTTACGGCTAGTGTTTACTGTGCACCTAAAGTGATTGTCCAGAGAAACCCCACACAATCCATGTTATCAAAATCCTGAAGTGTGACATACTTTAGCATAAGATCCTTCACCAATCAGGTTTTGTATGATGAATTTCCTTTCCTGCAGCACGGTAAGGTCTGAAGGTGACTCCATTCATATTGTTTCAGCATTTTAGACATAGTAGAGCATGGTGCGTTAGCTAGGAACTAGCTACCCGCTTAGCGTGTTTTCATTTTCATCTTTTTGCTTTTTTGTAATAAGTTAACGGGAGACATACTTGAGAATTTTAAATGTGAGTAAATATTGGAAACGTCATCTGTCAGGAATGTCCTGAAACACTTCACAGATAATATGATTGAGGTCTTAGCAACCTTACTTTATGCTGCCCATTCAGATCAAACCTTTTGCGAAAAAAGAGCAACGCATCTCAATTTTTTATGAGTCTGTATGAGTCAGATACTTAGTGATTATATTCTCTTTGAGTCAGATAGCAGATGAAGAGCTGGCATCACAAACTAATAAGAGATACTGCTGGCATTATCTATGGATGTTTTTTCTTACTTCATTATCTGACATTATTTCAGTTAATAGATGTAACGATAATTAAATTATATAAACATTGTATACATGAGTTGTTCTCATCTTTAATACTTAATAATCAAGAATGGTAAGTAACGTTTTTTATATAGGTACAGTTATGCATACAGAGTACGTCAAAACAAAAAATCTGTAGCTAATTAGTTTGTCTTTTGGATTGGAAGTATTAACCTGAGGTCATTTATTAGGCGTAGGTAATGAACGAAGTAAACTCGCAGATCCGATTTGGTCTGCCAGAAGACCCTAGAGCTAGACAAACCCGACAGCCTTTACGAGATTAGATTGGCTCTGAAACAGCTTAAGAATAGCAAGGCACCCGGTGAAGACGGAATTACAGCCCAACTCCTGAAGGCGGGTGGAAAACCGATCCTTACGGCCCTTCAGAAGTTGTTCGACACCGTCCCACTGGAAGGGAGAACCAGAACGCCAAAGGCGTGGAACAGAGGTGAGGTGGTGCTGTTCTTCAAAAAGGGTGACAACACCCTGCTTAAAAACTACCGACCCATCTTACGTCTGAGCCCAGTCTATAAGTAAAGCTGTTTACAATTACAAGAGTCATCACGAATCGTCTCGCACGCAGATCGCTAAGACGAAGATCATGTCAAATGTCCACGTAGTACCAACTCCCATCTGTCCAGTTAGGTAAGTCCAACTTTGAGAAAGAGATGAGGTCAATCGTTGAATCGTCGTCGGCTGGGCAGCGTTACGCCACTTTTCGTCCATTATTCCGCAGTATCTCAAGATGAGAGTCTTTGACCAGTGGTGATGACGTATGGCACCGAAATGAGGTCGCACTATGGGTAAGGGCCTCATAAGAATGGTTCAAAATCACGGGCCATGCAAGGAATTTCTTTCCGTGATCGCATCAGAAATGAGGGTATCCGCAGCAGAAATATAATAACCGCGAATTGCTAAACTTAAGTGGCAGTGGGCGGGGCACATTGCTCGCAAAACCGATGACCGTTGGGGCGGAAAGGTTCTCGGGTGGCGACAAAGTACCGAAAGGCGCAGCGTGGCTAGACACACGGTGGATTGATGACCTGTTAAGTGGTAATTAAAGGACGCGGTAGTCCGCTGGATGCGGGTGGCGCAGGAGGTTTATGACCAGCAGTGTACGTCAAGCTTTCAGCTGATATGATGATCAACCTTTATATCATAGTTGGAGAAGTGGCGAAGTCCCTTCACCTTACAGAAGACCGCATCCATAATAACATCGCTACTTGCTCCGTAGGTTGTGATCCTGGTGGTGAGTAGGTACAGTACACGACCTTATTCCATTTTAATAAAGACTTTTGACGTCTTAGTTTGCGCAGTTACTTTTGATGCTGACTGTACTTAAGGTCGTCAGAGCTACCGAGGATGTGTTGAGAACTTGCATTTGTATCCAGTGGTCTATACAATGAAACGCGCGTGTGATTCTACAGAAGACGCAAGCGTCCATAGGCTACGCTGTCTGTTTACCATCGGGCAGGTCGTACGATTGTTTGCCACCGTCTTAGTATTAAAAATAATAACCATAGGAAATGGTCCGATAGTAACTTTGTTATGAATATTATTACTCATACCATACAATGGGGTAAGTACTTCAATATGTTATTTTCGCGTCGCAAAGTTGACAACTTCACTAATTGGACGAGTACTGGACAGGTTACCCTATATGCTGATTTGCCAAACTATAAATAAATACTTAACGCATCTGCTTGAAATAATACTTACCTAGGCCCGATTTGGTCAAACTGGAATGAGGCTTAAACTTAGATACGAGTACCTAATATAATCCAGCATCGCATGATAACTGAATATGGCCGAAGATTGGTGGCTAAAATAAGTGACACTTCAATCCAGGTTTTTATATTTTTTTGGATTCATTTCTGGTTTTAGTTGGTAAGGTAAGACTAAGTAGGTACTATCCTATTACTCCCGTATTCATGGCTTTAGATACCTACATTTCGTATATCTGACACCCGTAGCATTCAAAAGAGTATAGGTACCTAGTTAGTGACCAAGAAAATGGGGCAGTTAATCTATTAAAGTACCTAATTCTGCAGCCTACAGCGAGTAGGTATTCGATTTAGCGCTAATGACTCATTACGATCTTTAATGAGATCCTAGAAGAAATAATGACGCGTCAAACAATAGGTTTCGCTGACCTCGTCTTAGTGTAGTCACTCGTACGAGTATGCGGGCGACCCGCGCCCGTTTGTGCATACAATGCAGCCTGCTGCATTCTGTTGTATTTAGGCGCTAGGAGACGCCATCTAGTGGGAGGCATGGTGACGTGGAGCGAGCGAGCGCGCCGTCGCCCGCGCAGCTCGTTACACGCATGAGCGGGTCGGGCACACGCCGAACCGAACCAACCACTTCAGTCACAGTTGACGCTACTCCGCGAGCGGTGGTGTCTGACCCCTCCTTCCATGCACTCCAACGATTCGGGGAAGGTCGAGTACACAACACATCACCAGAATGTGACAAAACAACCGCGCACCGCACTCTCTAGCTAATAACTTCCCTTCGTCTTCCCTAGTAACTAAAGTCAACAAACTTTTTTATTACTTTCCAAATCGTATTTAATTTTCCGTGTGTGTCTCGTTTCAAGCTCGCGCCAACAAAACGTGTGTGTGTGTAAATAAATATTAATATAGTGTTGTTAAGTTAAATACGACATGACTGTGTCATATGCCGGCGAGGTACCAAACGGCAGCAGTTTCGGATGCTTCTGGAGGATCCTTTGCAAGTGAGTATAGATGTGAAGTGTGATAGGAGGAGGTGCATGGCGAGCTGTAGGGGCGGCGCGCCGGACCCAGTGCAACAGCTGTTCGGGCCGGCGCAGCAGCCGCGGGCATTGGCTGCGTGACGAAACAGCGCCGATCGTCCGTGGCCACATGCTAAACCGTGACAATAGCAACTCCGAGCCGCAGCCGCGCTATTGCGACGTGATGCGACTCGTGTTTAATTGTACACAACAACACCAAGCCAAGTCTCACTTCGTAAATGTAACCTGGTGCCACAATCACAACAAGTCTGCAAGGACGGCCTTGGTCGGTGATGAATGTATTTGATAGTATTGGCTGTGTTGGGGCGCCGTGCGACAGTGACAGACAGGCTCGGCCCTGACAACGAAAGGTGGCGAAAGTATCTCTGACGCACACAGCGATCGATTAAATACTTTATTCGATAGTTCTTAGTAGTAACGGGCGTGATCATGCGATCGAAGTTATAGGACGCTAATTTCGCTTGATACAAATCGAACGTGCATTGTAACTAGTTACCTGCGACGCTACAAGTACAAAGCATAGAGTAATCAACTGCAAAACGGCAATGAGTAATGTTGTTATATCACGGTGCATGCCTTGTCTAGTAGCGTCGTCGGCTACCAATATCGATAAAATCAATAACATACAGCTTAGGTTCGTTCCGTTAACTGGACACATACCTAATATGTGAGACCCTAGTCCATCCAACAACAGTTATTCACATTGCAAGTAAACAAATAATCACCTACGTTTTCGCACGTGCTTTTTTGGTCACACCGTTATCTGTAAACGACTGGCTCGCTTAATGTTCTGCCGTTTCTAATGTGAAACGGTAACAGAAGTAAGTGACAATGAAAATAAATTGAATGCCAATATGTGTACCACGTATAGTGATGTGCCGTTCCCAGGAATATTCCCGGGAACATTCCCGAGAATATTCCCATACAAGGGAATATACGGGAATATTCAGATGTTTGTTTATACATCTTCCTATCAGGGAATCTATGATAACTTGGGCCCTTGATTTTTTTACCAATACATTACCCAGTGTAATTTATCCTCAAAAGTAAATTCCCAATGTTCCTGGGAATATTCCCGGGAACAATGGGAATATCCCCAGTTATTGGGAATATTCCCCGAACCGAAAAAAACAAATTTTACAAAAGTACTTCTGCAAGTAACAAAAACGATACAAAGATAACGAAACAAATTACAATAAAATGTGTACGAATACAAAATATGAAAATATTCACATATTTAATGGTAATTGAGATAAAAAGGCAGAATTAGTACAATAATGAAGTTTTTGGCGAATGGCACTTCATTTGTCGGGGCACTATTCATTTTAATTACTATTATTACAACTTAATTTTTCGTAATTTGTATTTCAATATTCCCCTGTTTGGGGAATATTCCCGGGAAATTCCCGTACGGAATCCATCACTAACCACGTAACACGACCACATCGTCAGCCTCCAATATGTGGCCTCGATTTCGGTTTCATGGAGTTTCAAAGTTTTCCAAGCCTGAATGGAGTGAATAAGTACCTGCCTACTGCGGTCGGTAACATAACGTTCAGATAATATATCCTTAGATTTGTATCTCGTTTCCGTTCACATAATTAAGTAGGAACATAAGTACCTATTCTTGCAGAGTAATGCAAAGGATACTGAGAAAAACACGGCTCAACTCAAATATTAACTCTAGTGTTTCATTTGTTCAGGAGATAAGTAGGTATATCTGCCAAGGCGGTTTCTGTCTGTAAGTCCTGCGAGAGATAAAGGTGTCGATTTGCAGAATACAGGTAAGGTAAACGTCCTACATCAGTTCTGTACGTAGCAATATTGTACGACGTGGGCACTGTCAATGCAATGTGGGTTTTTTAAATGAAAACAAAGGATTTTTCTTCATTCGAATTTAAGTTATATCACTTTGACATAAAGTGGCTATCTCATACACTTGTGCAACGTCGGAGACTAGGGCGTTTATCTTACCCACAGTGTCTGGGTTAATTAAATTATATCTGAAGTAATTTATTAGTATTCCATATCTCAACCAACACCCTTTTCCCGATAACCTTTACCAGACAACCCTATTTTATTTGGTCATTGACGCTGCAACAGTTCAATGCAAAATAATATCGTACTTAATTTAAATTGATTCACTATGAACACAATGATTTCTGAAATATGAAATAGCAAGACTCCTAACTACAATTTTTAAATTATTACCTACTAGTTTTTTTTCCTACCTGTCCTAAGTTGGACCCCCATTACTCGATAATACTTAGAGCACCGGAGTGGCCATTGACAGGCGTTCCCCTCTGCCAAAAGTATATGACCAGTGGTCATACACATTGTATGGACTGACGTTTATCTGACGTAGCTATTTTCACGTTACGCATACATTTGACGTTCCCCTCCCCCGCAAAAATCGGCAGACTTTTTCTGTATAGAAAATGACCCATGGCTACTCTGGTTGGTTTAATGCTCTAAGCGATAATATAATCATCGGGCAGCAAACAGCACATTTTATTAAAGGATAATCATAAAATACGATACTTAGCTATAGGTTAGGTATATAAATAGGCAAGAACTTGGGGTGAGTGCACGCTGTGATCCACTCATCATGGGCGTTGAATAAATTGCTCAAAAAATTCAACCCCGTAAGTAGGAAAATAACCGATGTAAGGCCGCGGACTGGACTGCAGCGGGGCCACGAGCATTTCATACACTCGAGCGACTTCAATATACTCGTACGAGTATATGGGCAGCCGGCCAGCCGCTTGTCGCCCCGCTGCCCGCTGCCGTGCCGTCGAGTCCGGCAGCGGAAATCATACACATATTTTTGAGCTATAGTATTAGCATTATTTGACAGCTGTCATCCCAGTACCAATTATGACAAATTTGACGTTTATTGCACTGGGATGACAGCTCTGTTATAATGCAAATGGGAATGCACCAACTATTACATAGCATTCCAAATCGAACATCCATAGCGAAGTCGAAAAGTTTTCATTATCATCACACCAGAAGTTCATTGATAATCTGCACAAAGGTCTTCCCGAAGAATAGCCTTAATAATCAGACGGGCTACCGCGAAGCAAAAACGAACTTCGTTCGCGTATCTCCGTCTTTGTCGCTCGAATCGGCAAGTGCGACAGAGAGGGAGATAAACGAACGAAGTTCGATTTCGTTTCGCGGTAGGCCCTCAAGCCCTTGCCCGTTATTTAACGGATACGTTCACCAGATTATAAGTCCATCTCTCAGAACGCGTTCCGGTCCTGTGGTCCATTACGTAAAAAACAAAAACAAAAACAGTTCTAGGTGTTATAATAGTTCTCCGGGGCTCTTTTGCGACTGCCGTAGAACGAAGAACGTATAATGTTATTATTATTAAACGTATTCATTTCATAAGCAGCCTCTGCTTGGCCAATACTGGCCACATTATGGGGTATCTTTAGATTTCTCTTAATTGTACATGACACAGGTTACAAAAAAGGCAGATTTTGGAGTAACTTTTAACTAGTTACATATTAGACAACCCTGCGTGGAGGTCGTCTAAAATCAGCAATTAGCAAACGTTCTCACAAGGCTCAAGTAAGGTCGTGTGTACGAATTTTGACGGCTTCTAATTTCGTATTCCGATTGTAGGAAGCCTATCGCAATGTGGGCTCGTGTGACGATTAGCCTTTGCATGCCTGATCACCTCACGGCCACGGGAAAATACTTCGCCCATACAGGGCGAGCGCTAGTTTTTTGCCTCTGTTTGCGATAACCGTTGGACCCGAGTCCTCGTTTATTTTTAAATTGCGGATGTTTTAGTCCATCGATCGGTATATTGGATCAAGCTCCAGAGTGTGCCAGAGTCCTCCCGACACTTGCCATCAGTAAAAGGTACTAGGCCAGGAAACTCTTCTATTAGTGGCCACCTGGCCACACCGGTCATTGCCAACTTATCAGTGATTTTTTAAGTACAATTTAATTACAAAATATTTAGATGTTTTACTATGTCCAAGACTATACTAGTTAAAATATTCTTAGCAGCGGTGCAGACGTCACTAGTCAGCATCATCAACATAAATGGTAAATAGCTGAACGACTTTTAAAAGGTCAAGTAACTTAATTATGGTCTTCGTTGGGCGTACACACATAATATATGTTTCACCTCACCAGCTCGGAAAGGCTTGTCGCTCAAAAGTCAAAATCTAGTCAATATTATCCGCTAGCGTGGAAAGTGATTTCGAATGTGACGCTCTATTGCAGGATCCAATTTTTTCTATAAATTAAATGATAGGTGATAGTGAACAATATCACGCATAGGTAGTACAGAAATGTATGGTGTTCTTTAATTATATATTTTTTGATAAAATAAAACGAATTTTCGCAATTCTTGCTTCATCATCATCATCATATCAGCCGAAAGACGTCCACTGCTGGACATAGGCCTCCCCCAAAGAGTGCCAAAGTGACCGGTCCTGCGCCACCCGCATCCAGCTAATTAATCATGTATAATAATAGCAATTACACTCATTTATAAAGATATAAGAAACAAATATATTAAAAATTTATGTATATATTAAAATAAACAAATATTTTTTCCTGATTCAAGAAATACCGGTTCCTGCATTTTTTTAACTTCATTTTGTTTTATAGCCGCAGTACAATCAGAATAATGAATTTTATTTATAGATTACAGTTCAGAAGCCATACACCTAAATACTCAAATATATATAAAATTGAATGCCTGCGAATTTAGTGGGAAAAGTGAAAAAAAAACATTTTTCGTCGAACTCCAAACATCTCGAGGTTTTTCATAATATTTAATCTCCTGTCTGTGTACAGCAACGTATTTTGGGATCTGGCCTTTGTCTCATTACTTGAGTAAGTGTCCGGTCGGCTCTAAGATATTTCAACAATTTTCGGTGTTTATTCACCAGACATTAGTTTGACTCCGTGGACATATTTATGGACTTCGATTAACACTTCGCCTTTGTATTCCCACAGCGTGTGACGAACAATGAAGTTCCAATGCTGGTCTGCAATTCATAAACACACCGACAAGTTTTGTGTGCGGTACTGTTTGGCATAGATAGGCAATGTGCAATTAGATTTAAACATTTCTCGCGGGTAATAACCTGTGATTATAGTTAAAGTAACTGTAAGTAGGTAATTAAATAGATAGGCAATATGAATAAATAAAGATTAATTTATCTGTTTTAAAGTCCTAAATTGCGAACCTCTAAAAATCTCTACGCGTTTCGTAGGAAAATGAGATATTTCTAAAACGACACTTCAAGTATGAACTTTATTTCGTTACACTAAGGTTCTTCCGTTGTATTAATTTATATCGATTGGGAAACGAAAGTAACAAACAAAATAGCTCACATTCTCGTCGCAAGGAAACGGTTTACGAGTCTATTTAGAAAGTCACGACATAAATAAAACTTGTTGTATTTTAAGGAATAGTTGGTAGTGACATAACATAATCCTATAAAATATTATTTATTTTTTATTTTTATTTATTTATATAGGAAGATCATCAGCTTAAATATTACACAGTAGCTAAAAACAGTAGTGACAGTGAGCTAATAACAGATCCTCACCGATAGCGTGATGAATATGTAAAAAATAAGTGAGCAAAAACCAAACGAAAACACAGCGCTTTTGCGTCTTGACACGGCTACATAATTTAAGTACTTATTTCTAAACAGACTAAAAAGAAGAGTTACCTACTTAAACCATTTCCCTACCTCTACCGAAAAATTGACGAGATAAGCGTCGTCTTACTAAAGGAACACTTGCACTGAATAGGTCCAGGTCGTCAAACCTCTGAAACACCTCATTCAAGCCGTTGCTCGCTCTGATCATAAAACTATTTTGCCTATAGTTAGTGGATGATAATGGCACGGATAGTGGCGGCTTACGCCGAGCTCTACTGGGTATACGGATGTTCAATTTACCAAGTAAGGTGGGGCTGTCGATTAAGTTCGATGCAACTTTAAGTAGGTATGTAATGTCGGCTATATTTCGACGGGTCTCAAGTGGGAGAAGATGGAATCTCCTGCACAGGTCCAAATACTTATTTGAGTCGTAGCGAATACCTAATTTGAAGCAAAGAAACTTTAAAAACTTCTTCTGGATATTTTCCAATCTTGTAACATAGCATTTGTAACGAGGATTCCAGACCTGAGATGCATATTCCAAGGTACTCCTAACAAGGGTACAATATAGAATCTTAAAATTATGTGAAACTTACGCTAGGTGTCATAATTAACATATATTGACTTTCGAAATTTATAGCATTTTTACACGGGTAAAGCATAGATCATTGAATTAGCAACAGTATAGATAAGGTATCCAGGATACTCGTAACTATTTTAATAGTGTTGTAACAGAAAGATTCATGATGCGCAATAGCGAAACAAATCACATACCTACAGATCTAAGGTAAGAATATTAACCAAAAACTCGTTTATCTTCGCATGAGAACACATAAAACAAAAACACATCACAATAAATCATATTAACTCGTTTCATACAACTTGTCATGCGTCATAAATTCTTCAAAAGCGTATTGTTTTCAATCCACAACCAAAAAGGAAATAAATAATATAGATATGCATATGAATCCTCCTAATTAACAATTTGGCATGCGTCTCACAATTAATACGATTTTTTACTTCCATCACGTTCTAATGTCCGTCAGTCACATGCCCTCGGTTTTTGTACGATTATCCGCTAGACAACACGTGTCATGTACAGTCAGCAGCAGAAGTACCTAGCTAAGCGGGTCGAGTGCCTAAAATGACCTAAACGCGAGCCTAATGTTAAGAGTATAAGGACTGTTAGACCATTTTGAGCTTGTTATTTTGCGTAGCTACTTATGCGGCTGACTGTACTGAGTATACAAGCTCGGGTAATTTTATAAATGTGTTATGGATCTGGGGGTTCTTTTTTGGTACTCGTTCGCGCGCAGCCTTGCGCCTGAAGGGCTGTAGCTGTGAGTCTTGGCTGGCCTGTGAGTAGTCGCCACTACGGGGCTACTTGACTGCCGAAAAAGATCTGGGATGATTACAGGCCGAAACGCACTGCCAGCGGTGGCGGAGCGCTCCGCCACCGCTGTCAGTGCGTTTCGGCCTTATTCGTTAGACCTTTCCCGAGCAAGCGAATGGTTATTATATTATTATACAGCGTGTGACATCCATTAGAACATATATATTATAGTATTTTATGCAACTGTTGTATAAGTAGGGTCTTAAAACGCGAGTGTCGTGAGTTGCGATGCGAGCCTTGGCGAGCATCGCAAATAAAGACGCCACGAGCGTTTTAAGACCAAGTTATACACCGTTGCATACAATATTTTTTCTACGACTATTTTAAATAAATAGCATAATTTGACTTTTCAGGCAGTAAGTTTTCCGTTAGTTCTATTACTACTCACGCAATTTCATCAGCGGTGCAGTTATTTTCTTCTTCGTCCATTTTAAAAGGAACGTACACATTTTTCTTCACTTCACAAACACGAATCAAATCTTAAGAAGTTATTAATAACGAATAGTTATCATATTTGACATATTTCGACTTTTAATTTTGAACTGGAACTTTGGTGGGAAATTGGAAACATGACACATTGACACCTCTTGTTTATGGTCTGTTTTGTTCTTAATTCAACTTGCCAGTACTGTCATATTAAGACCAAGGTTTTTCTTAAGTTGGCAGCAATGCCGTTAGTACAATAATTTATTTGAAGTAAATACATTCAGTGGTTTGTTAAGTTGGTAGTACCTAATGTATTTAATGTTTCGGCATGGCCCTCTAGATTAGTCGCGTCGCGGCCTACTCGATCGTGTCTAGTAGGCCGTGGCACAATGTATTACTACCCAGGTTTAGAAGCGTATGGCTGCTAAGCGTATCGTTTTGGCGACAAAACAGCACGGTTGTGCCGTACTGTTATGGGGAATAGAGTATAGACTTTTCTGCAGACTTATTTTGTATGTCTTTATATTAGTGTTCGGGACTATGTAAATGACAGATAAAAGTACAGGAGTAGAAAAAAAAAAGACATTTCAAAGAGGCAGCGGCCCTAGCATACTAACAAAATAACGTCTTTTATACACATGTTTTATGCCCACAACCGACGTATAAAATTTTACCGTCATGAGCTAACATGGTATACCGTCATCTACGTAAAATGTGACCATTTATATGTCTTGCACATAAAACTACTTTTTTTACGTCACATTCTAACATGCTCTTGACTTTGGTACATAAAACGTGACGATATGAACCGTTGACGGACGAAATTTTATGTAGGTCACTCGAGACCCCTGATAAATTTTAACACTATGAAAACAATACAATTGGCCCCAGGATATCTGTAAAATTTCTGTCACAACACACGGTTTCAGTTTCAAAACTTATTAGTTCGTTTGCTATTTGGATGGATTACTTTTCTACGACTTTTTGCTTGACAATTGGATTTCGATATCGCATATTAACACGACCCGTGGTAATTTACTTTCATTTAAAGGCGTACGAAAACATATATAATATGCGCGTCTTCAAGAAACCTAATAAAAAAATTGTGGAGTAAATAATTAACGAAAATAATTATACTTCAGTACACACAAATTCTCCTTATCCATTGTTGAAATTGTTGAAATTATCTATCCTATTATTATAAGAGGACAAAGACTGTGAGATTGAAGCTTTGCAAGTTTGCGTGTTTAAAAAAATCTTTGTATGCTTATAGATTGGGGTTTTTGGGTGGTGGTATAGGCTATATTTTATTCCACGGGTTTGCCTACTTTCTTTGAATTATGCGGGAGAAGCAGCGCGGGCAGCTTGTCGTCTAATAAATCAATTGTTAGCTTTAGCCTTAGTTAACATTTACTTTTCCTCAATTTCAACAAGCATGCACGAAGAAAACAGTAACACTTGTACTATAAATAAAATGAGTTACGATACAAACTTACAAATATTATAGGAAAAACGGGGCGGGAGTAAAGTAAATAAATAAAAACGAAAAACGATTATAATACAACTTAATACAAGAGTACAACTTTTTAGTAGCAGGGCAGTGCTTATTATTACTCTTTAATTAAGTAGTATTATATTGGGTCTCTAACCATAGACTGCGATTGAACGAATGAAAAGAATGTAATAATTGGCAGAAATAAAGTTGTATATATTGGCAACACTAGACTTCTTTTTGCTACATATATTTTACGCTATGGCATAAATATATGTTGCGAGATTAGCATGTTAGGTAAGTAACGTAAAAATCGGCACAATCGTAAAGTTATACGTCCGAACGTAAATATATGGCCGATTAGTATGCTAGCCGGGCAGAGCGAGTTTCAAATGTTACTGTCAGTTTTTAGCTTTGTTACTCAACAATATATTTCGTGCCGAGCTTAAATTATGTAAAAAAAGTTTTTTTTAAAACGGGATATACCAAACGGCTTATACTTTCTGCCCTTAAAATATTTGATTTTATAAAAGTTACAGTGTATATTATATGTCTTCAAGTTCTCCTGCGCGTTACATATACAGAATGACTACAACTTAAAAAAGTTCATAACCCCCGTCATTTTCATTTCAAAGTCCAATATCTCAGAAACGGCCGGACAGATTTTGATAAACCATGGTTAAGAACACTCGGGGTAAAATTATCTATGACACAAAAAACCGCATTCAAATCAGTCCATCCATTTGGCAGCAACGATACCACAGACAGATACACAGACAGACGCGTTCAACTTATAACACCCCGCTTTATTCGTCGGGGGTTAAAAAGGATTTAAAATATATATAGTCTAATGGAGAAAAGATAACCAGTGTAGGAACAGTATAACAACCTAACCTAACCTACGCACAGCTTGAGTTCCCGCTCAAAGCGAACCGTGCGCCACAGACATACAAACTTACAAAGCTGCAGTCTCACAGACTTTTCCTCTGTATAATATTAAGTAAAGATTAAGCAACTTACATGTGTGCTGGTTAAACAAAACATGCAAGTTATTGGGTACAATGACGTATATAACTAGTTAAAATTAAATACATTGCCAAGCACTGTGGTATAACTACGAGTACCTACATCAATCATCATCATCAGTATCATCATCATATCAGCCGAAAGACGTCCAATGCCGGACATATGCCTCCGCCAAAGAGTGCCAAAGTCCCCGGTCCTGCGCCACCCGCATCCAGCGGACTCCCGCCACCACCTTGTGGGGGGCCTACCCACGCCGCGGTACGTGGTCGCCACTCGAGAACCTTTCCTCCCCAACGGCCATTGGTTCTACGTGCTAAGTGCCCCGCCTACTGCCACTTAAGTTTAGCGATTCGGAGTGCTATATCGGTTACTTTGGTTCTGCTGCCTCATTTCCGACATTAATAGTAAGTAGCCTGTAATGGTCCACTCAGGATAGCTAGCCAGGAAGCGGTTCCTTCTGCGAGAATACGTCCCAATATTACGTTCGTATCTAAACGTAATCGCCTGTGTTTTGTTTGCAGATGGCGCGGCAGTGTGTACAAGCTCGTCTGGCGCGAGCTCCTGGCTTACCTCACTCTGTATTACACGATCAACTTACTGTATCGGTTCGCACTCACAGAACCACAACAGAGGTAAGCCACGTACTGGACCACTGAACACTTAATAGAAACTGCGGCATGCTAAGCCAACGGGCGGCAACTTTTTGCCAGACAAGGACCACATGAGCACAAATGTACATATACTAGCTTCTGCCCGCGACGTCGAACCACCTTAAGGAATAGTTTCCAGTTTAACAACTATCCTATCTAGGAGAGGGCCCCGGGATACAAACTATTTCTGTACCAAATGTCATCTAGGTCGGACAGACAGAGTTACTTTCGCATTTATAATTACTAGGGTTAGGATTCTGGTGGCAGTTTAGCACAAGTAATGCAGTGGAGTCGCCATTGTATATTTTTTATTTGGATAAATGAATAACTGAACGATAAACCTATATTACAGTACCGACCAATAATATATCACCTTTGCGTTTTATGGTATATGAACGTGTATAAAGTGAACAATTTAGGTTTGTTGATACATCGCATATTTTACTAGTTGTTTGTTTTACATAAATATTTGACGACAATTGCAATGCAATACTGATTTTATTTTATTACAATGATGATTTTATAATATAACATTTGAATAAATTTTACTTATTTGCTAAAATGTTTATGTATTCAAGAGCTTGAGCAACTTGCAACTGGAATTAAACTTTCTAAATCTTGCATTCTATCTTCTTCTCATGTTAAACGGTTGTCAAGATTATGAAATGCACTATGGCGATTTGTTCCATATTAGCAGGCGTTATACGGTTTCTCAGCTTGTGAAAAATCCATTTTTAATACAGTTGCTCAAAAAGTGGTACTTTTTGTGGCTGCGTAGCGTACGAGAAGCTCAATTTCTCGAACTAGTGCTTTTTAGGGTTCCGTAGCCAAATGGCAAAAATCGGAACCCTTATAGATTCGTCATGTCTGTCTGTCTGTCTGTCCGTCAGTATGTCACAGGCATTTTACTCGAAAACCATAAGGTTTATTTGAATAAAAACTTGAGGATAGGGTGTATTTTGTTAACCGCTACATAGTTTTGCAATGAAATTACTAAAAAAGATTTTTTTAGGGGTGCACTCCGTACATAAAACCGAAAGTCGTAAATTATTTTTTCATTGCAAGCCCACGTGTGGTACATCAATCGACAGGCCTTTCAAAATAAATATAAGGTTTCTAAGCAATTTTTTGGATTAAGTGAATAGAGTCGGAGATAATTGCCCCGAAAGTCACTAAAATTGTGTCCCCCCCCTCAAATTTTTGAACCGTGCACTTTAAAATTATGAAAAAAATCATGCTTATAGGGCTTATAAAATTCTTTCAGCGATATTTGTTTTGAACAAGATCGGTTCAAAGGTTTTCGAGATATTTATAAAAAACTGCCTTCCTTAAAGAAAAGGACGTAAGTGCCATAAGTTTTCAGTAACGATATGACCTTTTTCATGTCAGACCCACCATACCCCTAGCAATACCCCTGGGGGTAGGGTGGGACTGAACCATACCACCGTAGTGCTGTGGACTATGTTATGCTTTATAATATTTATCTCAAATGTCCTGTTACCGTTATCAGTATCCAGCAGTGTAGTTGAAAAAGTTAGACTACCGTTATCTGTAGTAACCATTGATTTAGTATACTATAGAACTAGATGCACAATGTCAAGCAAATATGCCAAGAAATGTACCCCAGAGCCCCAGAATGACAGCTCTAGTACATTTCAGTAGTTGCTAATAGCGTTAATTTATACCCTGCATCAAGGTATTTCATGAAAAAAGAACTCAGTGTTTTAGACCTTAAGCACCATATTAGCAAAGCAACATCAAAATATTAAATACTTTTTAGTTTATTGAGACATACAATGTGAATTGACTGCTCACGTCAAAACTTTAGTTAGCGTTTAGCGAATGAATGGAGTCGCGTTATAAATTTTATTGAATTCAACGGATAGCACAAATAAATCTGGTTTCTTTATTTTGCAAGTGGGGAATAAACAGTTTCAAATATTTGTACAAATATTATACACAAAACAATTGATGAGATTTCCGTAAGTACATATAGTACAGCTGACAGAGTTCATAAAAAGAAGTCATTTTAGTTTCCTTGAAATAGATTCAGTTTGTTAAATGATTGTATTTTCGACCTGCCTTTACTTTTAATACTTTCTTTTTTGCGATGTAATGTAAGCTTACAGTCAAGTAGAGATCAGCTGTCGATTTTACTAAAACGATCCTATGGGTTTTGAACGTCACTCTCATGATCATCCGACATCTATAAAACGAGTATTACGAGATATAAGGTCAAAAATGAATGATGATGAAAATTGGCAACAATTTGCGCATTTCCAAATGATGTGTTGGGATTGTATTATAGAATTTTATTATAGTTCATTAATGCTATTAATTACCTTTTGCCAGAAGGCAGAAGATAAAGCTAAGTATATTGGAAGTAATTGAAATTAAAATATGTAATGGAAAGAAATGGGCTTAGGTACGTTCATGAGAGGTGTGGCAGTTTTAGTAAACCTGTTCTTCCATTTTTTGTCGTATAACCTATAATATATCCGAATCATTAAAATGAGCCGAACAAAAGACACGCGAGTCGTTTGGTTTTAAAAAAAACATCTCGACTGTCGCGTGCTATGACTGCAGCCCATTTTGCACGTCGCTGAGGATTTTTTGGAAATCTTAAAATGAAAACCATAATTATGTCGGTAACGACATCATAAAAAAAGTATCTAAGTATACCGACTCCTTAGATTTATGTTCCGCGACTTTGTCATTTGAACTAACAAATAATTATTTAAAACATGTTCAAAACTATTAAATTACAATGAGTTTACACAAATTTCGTTATGTTATGAAAATAAATTATTTAAAGAAATAAATCCCATCTTTTTTCAAGTTTTTTTGTTGGTATTTATGCAGTTATTGACTGAACATTTCGACATAACTGACAACCAACAAGTCTCACGGTTGAAACCAGACTAAAACACAAAATAGATAATAGTACATGTACAGAAAGGACACTCCTTTGATCTTTACGAAAGGCGATTTTTTCTCAGTCAAAACATTAAGATTTATGGCTCTCTGACGTCCCCAACGTTGGGGCACCGGCATGTACTTGTAGCGATGAACGTAAATCGCGGAGTGTCCCGCGCCTGACTAAACGCAAAAGAACCGGCCGATGCGATTGGCGGGTGTTAGGTGTACTACGACCCTACAGCGCACGATCCGAGCGAGCGTAGCGAGCGTGCCGCGGCAGCGGCCGGCGAAGCGCCAGAACCGACTACGGATATTTTTTTCGAATAAAGTTAGGTCTGGAGCTTCGCCGGCCGCAGCCGCGGCACGCTCGATTCGCTCGCTCGGCTCGCGCGCTGTAGGGTCGCAGAGTCGCAGTACACCTAACACTCCTCCTCGCTTCACTCGTCGTCGTATCTACACCGGCCTGCCTTATAGTATAGGTTGGTTATGAACGTGGACGTATGGCAGTTACGATACAGGTATGAAGATAAGATAATACCCCGCGTGCCAAGGGAAAACTACTAAGGCCACTGTAGTGTCACAGGAAATTCTTTTTTACCCATGACACTACTGGCAGTGCCAAGCAGTAGTGCCTATGGTAAAAAATGGCCAGAACGGCCTTCGTTTTTTTCAGTTTAATGAATTTAAAAATTTTGTACCTATTTCTTTTTCTATTTTTCCATCAAATCCCAGCACTACTAACGGTGGTATGGTTCAGTCATGGTTCAGTCCACCCTACCCCCAGGGGTATGGCTAGGGGGTATGGTGGATCTGACATGACCTTTTTAATAGGGACGGAACCCTGGTTGTGCGTTGTCCGACACGCACTTGGCCGCTTTTTACTTTTTAGTTGCGACCGCGGCGCGACCGCGGCGCGACCGTCGCGGGTGCGCGGCGGGTTGCTGGCGGGGCGCGACTTGTTTGACCGCGCTAGCGGGCAGTAGGCAAGCATATTTTATCGCAATGATATATTAATTTATCATTTTTCGCAATTGTATTAAAAAACGTCGTTTACAACACGTGTGAAATGTCTTTTACCACTCGTACCGAGTCTTGCCACTCGCTTTCAGCTCGTGGCAAGATACCTCGGTACTAGTGGTAAAAAGACATTCTTTTCACACTAGTTGTAAAATGTACTATTATGAATCAATTTATTTGTATGAGATTATTAATTTTAATTGTACAGCATTTGTTTATCAATCATTTATTCATTCATTCACAGTGGCGGCGCTGGGTACATTGGCACCCTAGGTGGTTTTGTATTGAGCACCCCTGACCCCTACTCAAAATAAAACACCAGATAGGTAATATAGTCATGGATGTTTTCTATGTATTTAAGTATTTATTTATCTATTTAAGTATGTATATCGTCGTCTAGTACCCATAGTACAAGCTTTGCTTAGTTTGGGAGTAGATCGATTTGTGTAAGATTGTCCCCAAATATATATTTTTTATTTTTTTATAGTGCTAGCGGTACGCCAAAAAAAGCTGAAAATGGTGTTGAAAGCATTAAAATCGGAACGATTGATGTTTAGGCCATACGAAGCAATTTACCCCTTGGCTCGAAAAAAAAAGGAGAGGAGATATATCTTTTTTTGTATAGGAAAAAAAACCCTGAAACCTGTTATGTGCGGTATCTAATGAAAGGGCTTACTAAGCTGATTCTAAAAATATATCACATCAGTATATTTCAGACACTTCTTTTAAATGAAAAAAGACCGGGTTGCACTCCGGGAGTGCCGGCAGAAGTGAAAACTCAGACACACCTTAAAAGCTCAATATCTCTAGTAATAGGAGTCGTACATGCAATGCAATCCATTCTGTATGTATTTTAACGACAAAAGCAATGTTAATGTTTGCACACGAAATAGTTCAAAGGATGTTTTGACCTAGCCTAGCGCACTACAATTAAGGTTCAGTTTCTTAACTCTGTTGTTGTCCGTCGCAGCTCGCGCGCAGTAAATGGCCGTGAGAAAAAGGTCTTAAGCGCCTTCTCGAATCTCACGTCCTACGATTCTTACGGTCACGTGACCTCCTACGCTCCTACACCTGTGGCGGGTTTAACAATTTTTCCCCATCTGAAAAAGTGCACAGAGCCGCTAAAGTTTTCACTTCAAAAAAATCATTTTCAAAACATACCTAAAATTATAATTACGAGTATGTAACAAATCCAACCCCAAGAAAGCAATTTTAAAAATATTTATGATTGAAAACTCCTCTCGCATTGTCAGTGCAGTGTCTTAAATTGAACTGTTTATACATGGTTCAACACGAGACGAAAAAAAACGGATGTTGTTAGGGAAACTGCTACTCTACAGCGCGCGAACGAAGCGAGCGTGACGCGGCAGCGGCGTCCGGCGAAGCGCCATGACGGAACATTATAATTTTTTCCTAGTTAAATATAAAGTAATTGCCGCTAATTCCCCTGGGTGATAGAGGTCAGGTGATTAAATTGGATAACGTAAGAATCTTTGAGCTATGGTAAAAAAAAAAAAAAAATCTATTCTTATATTCTCACCAAGGTACACCTACTTGGCCGGCAATCCCTATTTTCGCGGCCCCTGCAGTATGTACAATTTTTCTCGCAGAATCACGCAACAGCTAAGCTGTTCTCAATACACTAATGATCACGCGGCAGTATTATTTGAAACCAAATTGTTATGGTAACTAATGAAACGAGTACAGTATAATTGTTGTTCTTGCTTCTGTATTGAACTTTATGAATAAGAGGAGAAAGTCTAAGTCACGTTGTCACTAATAATTGTAGCTGGATTACGTTCTTTGTGATTATAGTCAAATCTGTTCAGCGGGCTCGGTGTTTTGAACTGTATACGTGTGTCAATAAGGTGTGTTTAACGTTGTTGGAGACGGATCGTGTTGATCTAGGGTCTTGTCATTACAGTCACGCTACGATATCGAAGGTACTATCAGCTAATTCGTTCCATCTCTGACTGTACCATTTGGTTATTAAAAACACTTAAACGTAACTTTGAACTGCATCATTCATTATATTTTTTTTATGTAATTACTACTAATTCAGAAATCAGAATTCATTTAACTACTTTTTTGACGACCGCTTTTGCCTGGTTGGTAGTGACCCTGCCTACGGAGCTGGAGATTCTGGGTTCGAATCCCGGTATTGGCATTTATTTTTACTCAACAATTTAATATGTATTTATCTTCGTTCAAATTTAAGCTATGTCACTTTGACATCTAGAGTGCCCATGCCATGTACAGTCAGCATCATATTGTTAGCAGCAGTCAGAGTAGCCAAATATTTCGCAACACACCCTTATTCTTACAGTAATAAAGACGTGTACCGGAGTATTTGACTACCTTGGCTGCTACTTACTATATGACGCTGACTGTACTAGTGCAGCGAGCATTCGGACGTTTACCTTATGTAAAATTTACTTTCAGGAATTTTACCATTAATCAGCCTGAAGAATTTTCCAATATACTTACAGTAATTATTCAGATTCGACTCATAATTTCGAGCTGCCAATTTTCTATGTGACATATACCTAGTAAATTAGTATAGGTAAGAATAGCACTCAGCTAGGGCGGTAATACAAAGAATGTTAATTAGAAGACCGATAATTATGCTATCTGATGCTAATCTTTATTACCGCCGGCGTCAAGTATCTACACTATTTTATTTCATATTCTCTCCCTGACCAGGAAGTAGGATTTTCAGCACGCGTAGCGGGTGGTAATTACCGCTTTGTTGCCAGGTGTGACAAAATTACATTATTAATAACCACTCCTATATTGGGTGTCAAACCCTGTATTGCACCTGTTCCTACTGCATGAGTAACGCGAGTATAAAAATACGTTATGTTATGATATGAGGTAATAGGTACATGTTATTCTTTGCAAAATAATACTTGACTAATCTTTGTGACCTGTTTGACTAGTTGATATAACACGTTAGGGTATTATTTACATTACCAGCATTAACTATTTGCTTGATTCCTCTGTGCTTAGGACAATCTTTATATTTATATATATGACTAAATAACTGACACGGGATGCAAAGTAGTTGCATAACGCTCTCTCTCTCTCTCTCTTTCTCTCTCTGCGCTAACTCAGCGCTCGCCTTCCGCTAATGCCGTAAGCGACGACATATTTTATTTTAGTGTTGCTATACATGTCAAACATACTTGTTTATTAGACAAATCTTAGACTCTCCACTTAACCACTACACCCCTATATATTAAGCTGTGTAGGTATATATATAAAAAACTGAATGTGAGACAATTCTCTCGTTGACTCACACCTGGTCAATGTCTTGAAAATTAACAAAACGACCTCCTAAATCAATTACCTACTAAATTCAATAAAAATTATCATTTGCAGTTCGCTATTATGAATCGCAATTAAACTAATTAGGTTTGTTCGCCCGTGATTTGACGAATTCTTGTGGCGACAACAACCGGTTCGGTAATTATTCCGATTCTTGAGCGGAAAGGCAAACTGACGTCTCTCCTAGACAAATTATTTAAGAATTTTACAGCGTATTTTTTTTGCATTTAACCGAACGTGCCGTGCGTGCGAACCGAATGAAGTTCTATGCTTCAGCTTAAATTCGTTCGTGGCCGGTTGTCCGGTTGTCCGGTCCCGCTCTCTGGCTGTTCTCCTCTACACTCTACAGGTCGCATTTCAAAATAATATCTATTTTTTTTTGTTTTTTTTGTCGATAACCAAATCTGACGGTAGTGACGGTAAACGTCCAAATAGTATGAACTAATTTGTTTGGCAATATCCGGTCTTCTAATTAATAGTTATTTGTTATGCAAGGCTGCAAAGTTGTTGTTTGGCGCAAGTGCTTAGTATTGAAAGCCGAGCTAGCGAAGGATTGTAAAATTGAACCATGAGCGAAGCGAATGGTTCAAAAGTACAATCCTGAGCATAGCGAGGCTTTCAAGGCACGAGACGCCAAACAATTTTGCTGCCGAGCGAAACACACTATTTTTCACCTCACCACCGCGAGGAAAATTGTAGGTAAGTAAATGTAATGGAAGTAATTTGGACCTTATAGGTACTCATTTTCAATAAAGGTTTGTTTACATCTCATCAAGATCTAGCATTTTATAATTATCAAATGTAACATAAATATTTTTGCATCTTTAAATAACCTCACGCTTACCTACATTAAAAAAGTCAAAGTATTCTTGGGTACTCACGGTTTAAACTAAGACTCAAATACGCTTATTTCACTTTTTCCGCTAACTTAGCAGGCATCAAAATTCATATATGTATATATTCTGAACTAAAATCTATAAAAAAACCACCATTAATTTGGTTTTACTGTCTGTGGGTTTAGAACAAAACAAAATTAAATGTTTAATCCATGTAATGAGTTTTTTCTTAAATTAACTTTTCAAACGGTGCGTTCCAAATTTGGAAAAAGCGAAATTTTTAGAAAAATAAAACGACATTTTAAGATTATTTATTCGTATTTTATCCTTATAAGTCAGTCTAAATGTTAATATTTCGTATGTACCTACTTAATTAAGAGAGAATAAGTATTATTAATTTTATTTTATCAAAATAATAACAATTTATTATTGGCATAACACCATCAGTTTCTGAACGCACCTCTCATTCTGTATAGAAAAAAGTTGGGTCTCGCGATCGACCGTCACGTTCCAAATTCAAAAACTCTTTCCACGCTAGCGGATAAAATGGACTTTTGGGCGCAGATTTTGAGCGATAAAGCAAGCCTTTTCGAGCCGGTGAGGTGAAAAAGTTTTTGCATTGCTTGCCTGCACACCAGTGCGCTTTTCCTGCCCACCCACGCTCAGCGTAGCATTTAGCAAAGATGTCGCGGGGCGTTAAATGTCACGAAACGACTTAAAGGTAAATATACTCGGATTCCGTCATCCGAATACACAACAGCAGGACTATCAAGAGACGGCGCGCGAGCTTCTCTCGATTTTTCTCGCACTATCCGTCTCTCTCTTATTAGAACACTTTGAACAAAAGGTATAGTGCGAGGAAAATCGAGAGTATGTCGTGGCCGTCCCATGATAGACGTGCAGGTGGACCGGACACAGACATCGGAAGTTAAGGTCCATAAATGAGACATTGATAGGGTTTTCGTGACCTTTTCTTAAATGTTTTGAATGCGGTCCCTTGCCTTGTACTGTCCTATATACGCTAATATTTGGAACATGGTGGTGGCCCAGGCTCCTTTAAGGTGCCTAGACTTGGCGCAGTACGACCGAGCCGAGCAATTTTGTTTTGTTATTGTTCTGTCGTCGCCCAGCAATGATCGCCCAGCATTTACTAGAGCGTTCGCTACAATGATCGTGATAATGTTCATTTGGCTCTATAGGTACTGGGGTATGTTAGTTGTACAGTTCTGTTACATCCGAATGCTCTAGTCTATCAGCACCTAAAAGACGATTTTAATTAGTTGTCACTATGTACAACGCCATTGCCAATTAAAAGATAATCGTAAAGAATCCTGCGCAATTCACCTTAAATAATCGGCCATCAGTTTATTCAAATTTAATTCAAACATCATTTATCCTCAGCCTTGGTCCATGTGTTATGTAGATTGATGCCGATGACCTTGACACGGTGACTCGAAGAAAAATATAACGGAACTCTAAAACGAAATGTTCCTGATTGCCTTTGAACAACCATGCGTATCTTGACTACCTACTACAGACAAGGGCAAAAATAAGTATCGATTTAATCCTCTCTTAAATATATAGCGATACCTTAATCAGCTGACATAAAAGCGATGGGACGTATTTATGAGTAAATTGTATGCACCCATATTTTTACACTTGATTGTGTACGTTGACTCTTCTTACCACTCGATCCTCTTGTTACTTGAGACTGCGAGAATCGTAACAAGTGCGCGTGTTCGGATGTCAGACGTATTCTAGTCTAGTCGCCTTTTGTTTCTTGGAAAAACCTATGAACCAGGTACCTACAGCCGGCAGCGTAAGTAGCTACACGGATAAAGCGGATCAGTGTTCTAAATGTATACCTAATGAGGACTTATTTTTCGTAGTTACATTAGCTGGTGACTGACTCAGTCTCAGACTGGGTTGTGTTGTGTAGTATTTCTACCCGTTAAAAACCAGAGCGGCCGCCATCTACGCTTCCTTGCCAAGACTCAATCTCAAAAATTTAAATGAGCCTGACACGGTACAGTACGCGCCTCACGCGTCATGCGACACTTGTTTATCGTTTTTGAAGTGTAAATTTCCTTAGAGGCGCTGTGCTCTTTTAGGGATGGGGAAAAATTGATAAACTCGCCACAGGTGTAGGAGCGTATTTAGGTAGGTGTTGCCGGAATAAAAAAAGCGGGAGCTGCGCTTCGAAACGCTGCTTTTTTTTGCTGAATTAAAATTATTCAAGTTTTCACTTCTGCCGGCACTCCCGGAGTGCAACCAGGTCTTTTTTTATTGACCTAAGAGTTTGCCAATGTTAAAACTACATACATATTTAAGATAAAACGCATTAAATTTATAAAGATATAGAGGCCCCGGCAGAGAGTACATCTTTGTACCATTTGGCGTCCAGAACCTTCGGTCCGTGGGGTCCCAGTGCCCAAAAGTTATTTGTGGAAATCGCGAAACGTCTGGTTCATCAAATCAGGCGGCTTTCTCGCGCAAAGCATTAATTAGCAACGCAGCATTGCAATACACCGAGGAAATGCTGCCAGCATCCTCGCCACAATGCCTCGAGGGCCTTTTTTATAATTAAGTTAGTTTTCATTTAATTGAGTTAATGTTAATTATAATCTTGTAAATACTTAGAAAATAAATGAATATAATTTATAAATATTATAAATTCTGTAAAAAAAATATGCATTAAATTAACACCGTTCTGTAAACGGTGTTAATTTTGACGAGTTTTGAGTTGATATTCCTCCGTCATAGCTATAGATATAATATTTATGGTACAAACGCTTATTGGTTCTTCAATTCTTTATCTACATTTGACAAAAAAATATATATTGTTCTTTATGATTTATTCAAACATGGTCCAAATGCTCTTTTTTCGATATTAGTGTGTTATTTATGCACTGAAATATATAAAACCTACATATAACTAAGGAGCGTTTTTCATTTTTATGTCTATTTCACAAAAGTTACTTCGAAAAAAATGGTTTTATGACCTAAAATTGCCAAAAAGAGTGGAAGGGCAAAAAAGAGTGGAAGGGGAAGACCTAGGCGATCTTTCTCCGATCAAATCGGAGAAATCTTAACAAAAGGCCAGGTGAAAAGTACCCTAAACCGACGAGCATGTATGAGAAATATTATGAAAGTGAGTGAAGCGTGAACCTCGTTGTTGTTAATACGATAAGCCATGAAAAACACGAAAGAACGGACAGTTACAGAACGAAGGTTATTAGGAGCTAGGAGAGCCCCTTAAGTCGGATTTAAGTCAGTCATGTCACTTTGACATATAGGACCTATGTCTTACACTTGTGCACCGTAGAGGGTAGGACGATTATACCTTATAAATTACTAGCTTTTGCCCGCTAGGGGTTGATTTCGGGGATAAAAACTATCCTATGACACGATCCATCCCTTCAACTATCTCCACTTAAAAAGTCACGTCAATTCGTCGCTCCGTTTTGTCGTGAAAGACGGACAAACAAACACACATACACTTTCCCATTTATAATATTAGTATGGATAGGTAGTATTTACAAAGTAAAGTTCTTCATTATTCATATTCTAAACATCTAAGAAAAGGTCACGAAAAGCCTATAAATTTGTCATTTATGGACCTCACGAAGCGCTCATACTCCAGCGGCGCCTGCGAGTCGGAAACGATAACGCAGCGGTCAGCCTTTGGATGGGTGACCGCCTGATGTTTGAGCGGTTAATATAAATGAGCGCTTCCGTGCTTTGGAAGGCACGCTTAGCAGTTGATTCCGGTTGCTGTCTATGACAGTAATCGTTAAGCCGAGTTAGAGGCCTTCGGGCGGTTTAACAACTTCTAACAGTCGAGTTGCCCACTCACTTGACAAAGGGAGGACAACTGTTACTCGCGTCCGCAGGAGCTACCTACCACAACCCTGCACGTGTCCCCTGGGTGGTACTAAAGAGTGACAAACTTTAAAGGGCAAAATAATGTATGCCATACGATTAAATAAAATTTATGGACCTCAATTTCCGATGTCTGTGTCCGATCCACCTGCACGTCTATCGTGACGTGAGACGGCCGCGACATATACTCTCGATTTTTTTTGCTCTATACCTCTTGTTCTAATAAGAGAGAGACGGATAGTTTGAGAAAAACGAGAGAGCTCGCGCGCGTCTTGAGATAGCAGTGCTGATAAACAAACGCAAGCAATATAACACCGCGCGCTTCATCAAGTGAGAGGCGAGCCGAGACAGCCTATTACACTTAATCAAAATAGCTATATTAAATATGCAAGGAGGCCATAATCAAGGCTGAAGTTTGTCATATTCACCTTAACAAACAAACGTAGTAAAAGGAAGTAGGGGAAACAATACCAGTGTGATAAATACCTCATTCCATATACCTAACATTATATTTTGTACGGATACATTTTTGGTTTATCTAGGACTAGCTTCTGCCCGCGACTTCGTCCGCGTGGAACTCTTTTATATCGTGGCTCCTTACATACTTGCGCCCCCTATTTCGCCCCCCTTAGGCGATGATTCCCGGAATAAAAAGTATTATATACTCGTATAGCAAAATTTTAATCCGTTTTTGTGTGATTGAGGTCCAAACTTTAGCATCTTGGCCTAGCGGCGGCTGCCAGTCGGAAACGATAACGCAGGTTAAGCAAAGATGGCAGCGGTTAGTCTTTGGATGGGTGACCGCCTGATGTTTGAGTGGGTGGTTAACGAAAATGAGCGCTTCCGTGCTTTGGAAGGCACGGTAAGCAGTTATCCCGGCTGCTGTCTATGACAGTAGTCGTTAAGCTGAGTTAGAGGCCTTCGGGCGGCTTAAGAACTCCTAACAGTCGAGTTGCCCACTCTCTTGACGAAGGGGGGACAACTGTTACTCGGGTCCGCAGGAGCTACCTACCACAACCCTGCAAGTGTCCCCTGGTTGGTACTAAAGAGTGATAAACTTTAATGGTCAAAAATAATGTATGCCATACGATGAATGAGGTTTATTCACGATTTTCGCTACGTTGATAGAATTGTGCTAAAGTTTACCAACAAAGTGAAAATTTAATTGATATAATAAGTATAAAGTAAAGGATATTCCTAATAATAGTATAAATGCGAAAGTTTGGATTTGAGAGAGGTAGGGCACAGCGTAATGTCATCACGCTTGAATCTGGAGCAGCCCGACTGGGGGAGTACCTCCGCCTTACAGAAGACCACAGCCTTACTCCGCCTTACAGAAGATTAGTAATCATTCGTGTTGATAGTACATATGCAATTAATTCAAAATTCCCAAGTTAGTACGTGCGCGAGTGAAGAGTACCTACCAGAGCAGCACTTGCTTTAACTTGTTTTATAAATATAAGGACTGGCCCATATGAATAATACAATAATAAATCGTTACCAATAATTCCTCGTATTAGTACTCGTATTACGTGAAAACTGTCACGGCTATAAACGTCTACTAACTGTTGTATTATAAAATACTCATACTAAGATAGAATACCTACTACTGATACCGTGGCATAATTTTATATCGGTTCTACTGACGCAGGTTACTTTTTATTACTCTTATTTGCAAAAGCAATAAGTAGATCGAAGTATTTTCCATGTCACTTTACCATTGCGAATCGAGATATCGATACGAAAAAAATGGCTCCGTGGCTTAGTTGACTCACACGTACGAATAACTGTTATGGTAATGTATGCTGAAACGATTATACAAACTTGCTCTAAACCCAGGGAGCGATTCCGGTAAATGTTTGAACAAGCATTGACGGTCATATTACTTCAACTGCCTTTTTAAACACGGGCAAACCAGTTTAAATGGAACAAGCAACAAAAAAAAGACGTCTTTCCTGTAGACGATACAATTAAATAGTGATTTTGAGAGAGGTAGGGCACAGCGTAATGTCATCACGCTTGAATCTGGAGCAGCCCGACTGGGGGAGTACCTCCGCCTTACAGAAGACCACAGCCATAATAGCACTGCTGCCTATTCCGTAGGTATTGTAGTGTTGTGTTCCTGATGGTGAGTAAGGTTCCCAGAGCTCCATCCTTAAAGGCCGGCAACGCAATCACAACACCTCTGGTGTTGCAGGTGTCCATGGGCGGCGGTAATCGCTTACCATAAGGTGATCCGTCTGCTCGTTTGCCTCCTATAACATAAAAAACAGTTCAGGGACATATACATTACTAGCTTCTGCCCGCGACTTCGTCCGCGTGGAACTCGTTTAATATCGTAGCTCCTTACAAACGTTCGCCCCGTTGGACGATGATTCCCGGAATAAAAAGTATGATATACTTACTCGTATGGTAATCCAGGTTATACACTATATATGTATACTAACCAAAATTTACATTTAATCCGTTCAGCAGTTTTGGATTTGCAAAAATTCCAGGGACACGACTCGCTTGACAGACTCTAGCAGGCATTTTAAGTTTAATAAATAAGTTTAATTCACGATTTTCGCTACGGTGGTATAATTCATGATCATGAGTCACAAATTCTATTAAATAAAAACATTATTATGCTCACAATAATGATAGCATAGAGGTCGCTTATGTTAGTTGTCGATTTGCGCCATCTAGCGAGCTTAGTTTTAGTCCAATTTCAGCTCGATAAAAGCCGCATACAATATTTCCGCTACTTCGCAAACATAACATTTTATCAGTCCATATTGTAATTAAGTTTGGCCCAAGTTGGGGTAGTGTTGTACAAATGTGGCATTAAAAACCATAAGACTGCATGAATGCTGCACTCAAATCCACAACCGTCGATGTTGATCTTAGTCGTAATGCTGCTTTGTTTTTACGTGGGAACGAGTTTTTCTCGGCTTTAATACTACGATATCGATTTCTATACAAAATGAAACAAAAAACCAATATCTGATCGTTTACCAAAAAAATAACAAAAATAAACTGATAAAAAGAAAACAAAAAACCTCGGGTTCGAAGTCGCAACCATCGTCGAAGAGTAAGCCAGCCTTTTGGGAGAAAATACGGAAACAACGAATTTTCTCGAAAATAAGACCAAGCTAGATCGGTTTCTCGGCCCCGTGACTGCAAATTTCACCAGAACATGATTTCAAAATTTGAAAAATTTTAAAGTAATTTATTTGGAACTCCATAATCCATAATTTATTACAAATTCAAGACAACAAAAGATGGCTGTTGCGTGTACACGACTTTATCCAATCAAATAAAGTGTCTCAAATTTGGTCTGCATGTTTGTATAATTACTAGCTGCCCGGCCCGGCTTCGCACGGATTATTGTTTTCCCGTAGGAATGAGGCATTTTCCCGCGGTATAGCAGCCTATGTCACTCAGGGTGACTTTTCAATGGTGAAAGAATTTTTGAAATCGGCACAGTAGTTTTTGAGTTTATTCATTACAAACATACACACACACAAAAATACAAATCTTTCCTCTTTGTAATAGTATAGTATAGAGACGTTTCAGATGGTTTCACGCAGTTTAGATGCTGACAAAATACTGGAGAATGACTTACTAAGGCTAGAATATGCATGGAAATTGGTGATGTTCTGCATCGCGCTACTGATTTTTTAATTTACGTTATGTAATAGTACATTGTGATACAAGTAAGGTATGTTGATAATTACATCAGAGGCGAATTTGTTCACGCGAACCGCAGGTGAGCGTGATAAGGAAGCCGAGCATGTAATTATTAAAGCTCACGCGTATCATACGACGTTACAACAACACATTTTGCGAGGAAAAAATCATTTTCATACGATGAAAATGTTTTAGGCCTGCCAAATTATTTTCTTTACATTAAGTAAATCATTAAGATGACAACAGGTTTTTACTCACAATCGCACATCGCCAAGAATTTCCATTGGCGTCCATTCTATTTTTCACTTTTCTAGTCACCACGAGTCAACATTTTTGATAATTTTAACCAAACACGAATAAACAAATTTTACAAATATTTGTGAAATAACCTATAATGGCGCGCAACAGTTTTTTTTTCGTGAACACAACAGTTTTTGCGCAGTGCGGGGACAAAAATCTGTAAACAGCCAATACAAAATAAAATAATATTTTCGTTTTATAATGTTATCTGTTAATTCATGTAAAATGTTACCAAAAGTGAATAGTTTTACTAAATTAAACGTTTCTATATCGTATACAAAAAGAAATAGTCAATTAATTAACAAAAAGTATTTAACTTGTTTAGTCGAGTAAGCATCCATTTGAGGAGAATTTTAAAAAAAGCTGTACATTCTGTACAACCCGGTTAATTTAAGAATGTACCGTGTTCATGCATATATCTTGCTGCAAGCTGCTAACGTGACTTAATCGGGATATAACCATAACACACAAGTATTGTAATGTTATAAAACACGCGTGTTTAATATCCAGGATTATGAGCCTAAAAGCGACACAATAAGAGGTACGTTACGAGCAAATGTGTTGAAAATACAATTACCTTCATATTTTCCTTATTACCTATGTCTCTCTGACAACATCTACGAATTTTCACATATATAATATCAGTGTGAAGTATGGTAAATACAATTTCCTTCAGATTTTCCTTATTGTGTCTCTGTCAACATCAACAAATTTTCACATATATTATACTCTTAATATCAGTGGGATTGTACGCGCATTTGTTAATAGACAGGCATTTAGAATTTAGAAAAGGCTGGTATATGTAAGTGCCGTCGAATCATGTGATTCGCGAGCGCACATATAATGAACAATAACACATTATAAATTATAAAGCACGTTCAACGTGTTATTTCCTTATGAGGAAAATGAAATGCCTATCGAACTTCGTAATCGTACAACAAGTTATCGAAAGGTACGGGCTGGCGAAACGAGCGACAAAAAGATGTTGTTTCGGCACGAGTCGGTTTTAGAAATCGAGTTATTCGGTACCTCGGGTTGTGGTCGACAGCACTGTTAATCGCAACGATTTAGGATTTAATTGCAGGGTAATCACGTAAAGTTTTGAACCCGCGCTAGGTACATCAAACAATAATTGTTCCATAAGCATAAAAAAATACAGTTAGATTTTACCTTACGTATGTACGTACAGTCACCGGCAAATGCGTACTAAATTTATATGCAGGGGGACATGTTTCTCTGCAGCTGACTGTACAGTGCGTTTCGTGATCGACCTGCAGAGGGGTAGTCACGTAACGTTTCGAACGCGCGTTAGGACAATTTATCCGTCATTTTTCCATACAAAAATTGACAGTTGGCTCTACCTAACCGGCGTACAATGCTTTACGTGATCGACATGCAGAGGGGTAATCATGTAACGTTTTAAACGCGCGTTAGGTAGATCCAAATGTCATTTTTCCATATAAAATTGACATTTAGATCCTCCTAACGTTCGTACAGTTCGTGTTCGTTACATGATGGACCTGTAGATCTACCGTACGCAACGCAGTAGATCAAAACGTCACTTTTAGAATGGAAAAATTACAAGTTGAGCTCAGTTATCCTTAACGTACGTTTGGAACGTTATGCGCGTGATTAGGTACCCCTCAGAACTCTAATTACGCATTGTCGTTACGAATTTTGGGGCCAAGCTATACTTGAGAGGGGTTCACGGTCGAGGATGGTATATTGTGAGCAGAATCATTCTGCGTGTCTCGTATCCAATTGAGGAAAAATCGGCGGGTTAATTCCATAATCTGCATATTTATATGTGATATCCTGATATCTACCTACCCATTGATTGAGTTATACATAACAATTAATAAATATAGAATGCAGTAACTATAAGGAAAAAAGTGTGAGATTTAAGAAAAAATATCGAATCAGCGTGGCGAGAAGTCTATCCCACTAGCATTTTAGAGCAAAAAAAAACCGGCCAAGTGCGAGTCGGACTCGCGCACCGAGGGTTCCGTACAAACCTATAACAAGCAAAAGTTGTACTTAGTATGTTTATTACTAAATGATAAATGAAAATGGAATCCGTAACATTACAATGTGGAAAGCTGGGGGAGCATAAATTTAAACAGGGTCACTTTATCAATTTAGTAATCATTCTTTAGGCTTTGATTTCCTTACGAGTAGAACTCTACTCGCAAGGAAATCAAAGTTGCGAACGGCAAAATAAGCGGATTACTTAAATTGCTGTTTCTTTTGAAAGCTGAGTTCACGGGAAAGTAACTTTAGGTTTTGATACCCTTGAGATTAGGTAATCTCGTAAAACGTAGGTAAAACGTATATAGGCTGGTTTATATTATTATATATTATAGGTATAATATATAATAATATAAACCAGCCTATATACGTCCCACTGCTGGGCACAGGCCTCCTCCCATGGATGAGAGGGAACGGGCAGTAGTCTCCACGCTGGCCGAGTGCGGGTTGGGGACTTCACATACACCTTTTTCAGTTTTAAATTATGCGGCTTATATTGCTATTTCTTACGATTGCGTGGACATAAAACTTTCGTTTTGCTACAGCTGAAAGGTATTATAGACATGAGTATTTGACATGAATTTCAATTTAATACCTCTACACATTTTCGAGAAAAAAGGTAGTAAGTTTAAAATTTAAAAAAATGATTTCAATATGATTTTACTATAAATGTCTACTTTTCGTAATTTTTCCTTTGTCTGTGCTATATGAAGTTTCTTCGTGCCAAGTTTTAAGTTTCTGTGTTAACGGGAAGTACCCTATAGGTTTTGAGTTTGTTGCGAGTACTCAATTTCAAAATATGCGACTTAAATTGCCATTTCTTTTGATTGCGTTGACATAAAAGTTTGGTTTTGCTACATCTGATGGGTCACATAGCCCTAAGTAATTGACATGAATTTCAATTTAATACCACTACACGTTTATGAGGAAAAAGGTATTAAGTTTAAAATTTAAAAAGTGTTTTTTTGTATGATTTAACTAAAAATGTCTACTTTTCGTAATTTTTCCTCTGTCTGTGCTATATGACAATGCTTCGTGCCAAATTTCAACGGAACCCTAAAAAGACACTTTGCTTTGCTTTGTCTAACGTCAACTCGATTAGTACTGTACTTAGCACCTACTTATTCTGAGGTCGCATGGAATTTAATGCTTTGTTTCAGACTTTAACACCCAGGGCGGGTTTTATCGATCATACTTTACTGACTGACCGGTAATCGTTAATATGGCGCCGGCAAGTAATATCATAGAGAACTGTCGAACTTCCTATACGAACAGATTTTAACAAATTCAAATTCAAAGTCGAAGTATTATGCAGGTTGGTATCCCTATAGACCGAAACGCACTGACAGCGGAGGCGGAGCGGCGCGGAGGCGGCACTGGTTGTAATGTTCAAGCTAATATGAATGGATCCGTACAGAGCAATGCGCCGTAACTAGATTCTTCACTTCGCGCGCGCACTTAAGGGGCTCCATACAAGAATCGTTCATTTTTGTCGATGTTTATGTCGATATTTCTCCATTAATACTAAGGGTACAATTAAGGAATTAATGCGAAACTGATCTTTGATCCTTTGTTTTGGTTTTCAAGAGCGTAAATAAGAATAGAAAAATTATCTTTTTTTTTATGATTTTTTTAAGCACAGCCCAACGCAGCACAACTTTTTGATATTCGAACTTAATTAGGGTACTTATTGATATGAAATCTACATGTTACTGTTCCTCGTTGTCGTCTCTATCTTTTGTCGAGAGATATCAATTTTAAAGTTATTATTAAAAAAAATAGAACCAAAAAACTAACTTTCGCGTCGTACGTATTGAGCGAGTGCCTGCGCGGGCGACGGGAGCGGGGATTCAGTGTGGATTCGAGAGCGGTACGAGTCGGACGCACGCCGAATTTCACGCTGCGCTGCTTATTCCTAAAATTTCTGCTTGTATTGTTTGTGTTTGATTGGTGTGATAAATATTTATTGCGACATAGACGCTTCTATAAAACTAGTGATAGTGAGGTGCGGACGCCAATTTGTTATTTAGTTCTAAGTGCGATATGGACGCTGATTTGTTTTTAGTTATTACCTACGTGCGAAATGGACGCTTTATTTGTTATATTTGTGTAGTATAATCGTGTTAGTAATTATTAAACTTTTACGTACGTAGGTAATTGTGGCGTGTCGTGCGTATAACATTTCGTTTTACAATGGGAAGAATAAAAAAATGTAAGCAGCAAATTCAACTCAAAATAAAGGAAATGAACAAAGCGTAAGTACATTATCATTTTTTAGTTTACCTGTTTATTAGTCTCCAATAATAACGTAAAATATATAAACTGGGTAATGTAAATGATGTCACATTTCGATTAATTTGTTAATGTTTGCATAGCGTCGTGGCTTCTACCCTTGACTAGGGATATAGTAGGCCCGAGTTCGATCCTCTCGACTGGCAAACTTTTTGTGTTTTTTTATCATTCATTATAACGTCAAAAACCAAGATATTTACTGTTTTACTATAATTTATGACAAATAAATTGTTTTAGTTAATTTTAATTGTATATCGCACATTCTGATGGACGGAAATATTTCGCTATAAATACCTATAAAAGATAGATGCGCGACTTGTTGACGTGTGTACCAGACCGGCTGATTTTTGTTCCGCCAGCGACCCGAGCATAGTAGGTATTTATAAAAAAAAATGCGACGAGAGTTCCATAGGCCGTTCGTTACGCCGACGATACCTATTCAATGAGTTTATTTATATTAGGTACAGTCAAGTTCTCCAATATCTAAACAGACCTTTCGAAAATACCTATACAGAGACTTTATTGTTAGGTACTGAAATAACTTAGATATTTTTGAAAGGTATGTATAGATATTGGAGAACTCGACTGTACCTTCTGGTTCATCCTCATCCTCCTAGCGTCATTCCTGGTGGTGCCCTGAAGCCTCAAAATAGAGCGTTCTATCTACTGAACCCTCATTAAATGATACTTGTACATACCTACTCCTTTACGATTTTTCATTAGGTTTTATAAGTAGGTATTGAAATCAAAATCTATGATTGATTTCAATACGTCGACAATAAGCTAATAATCCTAAAGTAGTAATAATGTAGGTACCTAGTATTTTCATTGAAAAGCTCTCAGCTGTTTTGTCTTTGTAAGCGTGGTGGCCACTAATCTAAATATTGAATTTCTAGTGAACAACATGTGGGAGACGGAATGCCTGCAAGTAGCAATGATACCACAGCGGCCGTTGAAAGACATTCTCTTGACGCTAGGTAAGTACCTACTTCTCTGCGCGTCTACGCTGGATTGGCAAACTTTTGTACCTACTTAGTGACGGTGTTGACTGACTGACTCCACACAATAGGCCATCAAGGCCGCCACTACAGGACGCCACTATGCGCTGGAATGCGATAGAAGTATGTCTTTCTCCCCCTAACGCATAGTGGCGTCCTGTAGTGGCGGCCTTGATGGCCCATTGTGTGGAGCAGGTTTCACCAATTGTGCGATTCAAACTACACTAGTTCTACAGTAGTTCGTCCGAGGCGATTTGTCGGTAAGCGTTGTAACGTGTACGAACGCATAGATGAATATACAGGGTGACTCCAAATTCGTGTTACAAAATAGCAAAGTTTGAATCTATCCGTGATTCTGAGCAACTTTTACTATGGAACCAACTTTGGGTTACCTACCTATGCAAAAAAATAAAACACCTGTTCATCAACACATTTTCGTCAGTCTAAAATGTCTAAAAGTTAGATTTTTTTGGCATAATGGCAATGGCATAACACAAAGTTGGTCCCATAGTAGATAATAATATAGCAATTTTTTATACTTTAATAAAAATATGTCTTTGGTGAAATTAAATAGCGTACATAACATTTTTTATGAATGTAAATATGGATGTTATTTTTTTAGCGTTTTGGAAGAATCTATGGAAGTTGATCAATGATCATGATGCTAGTGATGCACACATTGAAATGATGTCGCAAGAAGATGACAATGATGTAGAACATTTTGAGGTAAGTGTATGTTAATCAATACTAGTGTCCGTCCGAAGTTTCGGTTTCGGCCTAAAAAATGAGTTAAATAAATGCGGAAGTTTACTTACGATTTTAGAATTCGTCTAATGATAGTAGGTAATTACGTAATTTCATTGTTTATTGTTTTGTTTGATACAATTTTTTTCTGATAATTAAACGGTTGTATAGAAGCTTTTATGATAAATTGAGCCCATAGCCCACTTAGCCCGCGCCCATACGGTCAACTCAGCCCGCGGGCTAAGTGGGCTATGGCCTCAGTTGACCACAAAGGCGTAAAGAGGTCACATTTGTGAGTAAATTTGTACGTTTTTTTAAGAAATTGAATGTTTTGTTACAGTTTGAGGTGTCACCAGAAAACACGTCCATCCTCAAAAGAAAAATACTAAGTTTGGTTACCATTTTACGATCCCAAAAATCGTCATCTCTTTTTTATTTTCTTTACTTTTAGCGGCTCGCGATTGTTAGATCGTGGTTAGATCAGACTGCAAATATACAACTTTGTCGGTTTGTGATGTGTAATAATTGTCCCTGGACTTGGTCGGTAGGTACTTAATACCAATTATGATTGTTATTTACTTCTAGTGCACCAGTCTTCCAAATTTTTCAGAAGGGTAGGTACCCTTCTGAATCTTTTCTTCAATAGCTTTGTATTTGCCTATGTTATATGCAGTAATAGGACACTTTACTTCGACAATTGTGTCATCGCCGCATAAACCATCTGGTGTTGCCCCTAGGTAATGCAGGTTTTTGACAATAAAAAGGCCGCATTGCTCAATCACAATGTTGAGTTGCTTTGATAACTGTTTCATCATCATCAGCATCCCCTTCGTTATCTCTTCCATGACTTATGGAGGATACGTGACCCAGCTGTGCTGGCACAGCTGGTGTCCGGTCTCATTTTTATTATCTTTCCAAAGTTAGTGGCAGTCAGAAGCGACCTTCGTAGGTCCAACCACTCACTTGAATAACTTTGAAGAAGTTTTTTTTTGGATTATACCTCTTTCTTCGTCCGTTTTATTTAGGTTCTGCATGTGTAAAGCTTTTAGCTTTTCAAATTATAAAACCTAAAAGAAAATTATTTTCTAGAGAAAATAAACTGAAAGATAGTGACTACGGTGATAGTTGTCACAAACCGGATATGGTTAACGATCAATTCGAGAGACTAAAAGCTTTAAACTTGCAGAGTCTAAATAAAACGGACGAAGAAAGGGATCTGATCCAAAAAAAACTATTCTTCAAAGTCAATCCAGTGAGTGGTTGGAGCTAAGACGGTCGCTTCTAACTGCCTCTAACTTTGGCAAGATCATAAAAATGAGACCGGACACCAGCTGTGCCAGGACAGTTAAACAATTATTGTATAAAGTTAACCTTCCAAAAAAAAAAAAAAATCCTCTGCCCCTATCTAGGTCTAGCAAAACAGCGGCACGGCCGTAACATCTTTTTTCGAAGCAGTTCAGGCCATTTTCGTCCACCCAAAAACTTCGTTGTGGATAAAACTAGAAGCCTGAATTTTCAGTAACCAAGCAGGCATTGTATAATCACGTTATATTTCAAATTTCATTCAATTTGAACCAGTAGTTGAATTATAACTAGTCAAAGTTTCTTAAATTTGTCACTCATTCGTCACTAGTCACTCACTCACTGCCTGACTGACTAGACTAAACTTTGTGGCAGTGGGCGTGGCACATTGAAAGAAAGAAAGAAATAAAATATATTTATTTAACATATAAGAAATAAAAGACAAAAGAAATTAGATACATAATTGCACGTTAGAACCGATGGCCGTTGGGGCGGAAAGGTTCTCGAGTGGCGACTACGTACCAAAAGGCGCGGCGTGGGTAGGCCCTCCACAAAGGGGGTTGCGGGTGGCGCAGGACCGGTCACATAGGCACTCTTTGGGGGAGGCCTTTGTCCAGTCTTTCGGCTTATATGATGATACGATATGGTAAAAATCACCGGAAGGACTAGCGATCTATTGTTAGCAGTGCGGAATTTAATCGTCGAACTACCAGTCATCCTGTATAATCTAAGTACCTATTCCAAAACTTCTTGCTACTACGTAATTTTTTTGTGATTTACTGTCGTTCGGTAAAAATGTAAAATCGTCAACAAATAACCGTTTTGAAATTGGACTAAAAGTATATTTAGTGTAAATGGTAATTGTGCCTAAATAATATGTTTACTTTTTTTTTTATTTCCATTTTGTGGTTTTTCGAATTGATCGAAGTTTAGTTCATTTCGACATTTTCAACCAATAATTTCCGGTTGTCAATTTTCCATTTGTGGTGAATGACGGTAAATCTTTTTAGTGTTGTAAGTACTTCATTCTGTTGACTTTTTACTAGAATCCAACCCCCTCCTCATTCCTGGTATGAATCCTGTACAGAAACATGCATGCGGTATATAACGCAAACTATAGGTATTAATCTCATCTCATTTCATCTAAAAAGACATTAGGCACACCTAATCGTCGTCTATTTGATATCATAAATAAAAATAAAAAATATATTTGTTTGTTTTATTTTTAACTCTCGCAGTGAAGGGTCAAGGTAAAAATCGATTATAGTTTTGAAATATATATTATTATCACAACCAAATATATTAGCTACTACTAAAAATAATACTTATTATACCTACCCTACGTGTAAATAATTGCATTTGAAAAACTGTATGCAGTTTTTCAATTGTATAAGCATACAGATATAACATATCTACATGCTCATACAATATTTAATTATTTAACCAAACTATGTTTTATTAGAAATTCCTAATACAAAAAAATATCAAAAGGTAATACCTAACTGGGGATCGAACTCGATATCTCATGCATGGTAAGCAGAGTCACTTGCCACAGCGCCAATTTTTGGGCCGCTTGCGACGCCATCTGTTATAACAGTAGTCGATACGGATCGAATAAGCTTGTGTTACTGATTCGCCTTAAGATCACGAGGTGGCGCTGTTACCCGCCTTCGACGTAAGTACAATGTATTGTGCGGGGGGAAGCGGGGAGCCGATCGCTGAAGGTCGTTGGGACGTAGGAGCCCCTTAAGGCCTCCACACACCGAACGCGGGTCGGGCGCGGCGCGGGTCCGTATATCTCTGTCACTACCAACGCATATAATATTTCTCTCACTATCTCTGTCACACAGTTGCGCGGGCCCGCGGCGGGCTCGCGCTACTGTGCGATAGAGACACCGCGCTACTGTGCGAAAGAGATAGTGATACCGCCCGACCCGCGCCGCGCACTACCCGCGTTCGGTGTGTGAAGGCCTTTCATTGTGCGGCGTGTGAACATTGTATCAAAATACCCTACCACCGGCGACAGACGATCATAATATTCATCATGAAAGATTTAATTCACAGCCAACCTAATTTGGCACCTGGTTAATATACTTTGCTAATGCTATAAAATATTAACGTTGATATTTTTGGATGTCACGGAAAAACAGCCGATATTGAAAAGGACATTGTAGGTGGAAATTCATAAGGACGAAAGTAAAAATAAAACATCTTAAGGCGGGTTAAGGTCAACCTTGCCAAACGATCACATTTCAACGGAAGTAACTTACAATTACCGACGGTTAGATACAACCCAGCCTTTAGTCAATAGTGTCTGTTGATAGACAAATCATTAAAAGGTCTTGAACTTGTTAAGGACGGGAAGGCAAAAAGGTCGATAGAATGTAACTTGCTTTTAATCGACGACGATCGAATTCGACATGAACTTGAAAACTGGATTTTGATTTACGCAAATTAATATGTTGCCCCAAAGCTTGGCAAGCTATAATACTTACATATATGTTCTCTATCATATTACCTTTTATATTTACCTCTGTAACAGTACAGTCAAGGCCATAACTCATAAATATGTATAAATGTACACTTTAGTTCAATGAAATAAAAACCTCGTCTGTTTACATATACATATATTATAGTGCACCTTCGTGAGTGAACTTATCTATACTAATTTAATACTAAATATTTATTTATGTGTGAGCGGCAGCGTTGTCACAAACCCAATTCATGTTCAATTTCCATTTGTTTTAGCGGTGGCTGAATTTTGGCTCTGCCTCATAGATAAGAAATCAGTCCACAAACTCTACATCCATAAAATTGGAATTCTAAATAGGTTTTTTGTAACAGCTAGTTCAACGGTCTAGAGTTGTACAAAAAATCGCTTTTTACTCTACCGGCTAAAAAACAAACATTATGTATACGCCCGTTCGAAAAAATATAAAAATGGGTAGAAACGAATGGTCATCAAGTACCTACTATGAGAGATGATCAATTTGTATTCCGAGACGTTTTTGTCGAGTAAGGTTTACAAAGTGAAATATATATGTAGTTGCGGCAACTCAGCTCATAAAAGAAGGCTGGTTTTTATTTTCTTAACTAGACTCCCGACGTAGGCAAGTTATTATAGCATGTTTGTATATAGTACGGTACGCGAACACTATAATTTGTCGTCAAACTAACATAAGTCCCAAGTTTGATTTTTTTTTGTTATCAGCGAGAGTACTTTAAGTACTAACAGCGAAAAATATTTTCTAGCAGTTTCTGATTTTGGTTTTCGAATAATTAATTTTTTTGTAAGGAACACTTGTAAAACTTTGCAAAGATTATACAAGTTATAGTTTTTTCCTATAATGCATCGCATTTGATTATTCAAACCTTACATATCGTTTTCTAATAGTTTTGTCAAGAGATTACGTTAGCAAAACCGGAATTGATTTAAAATATTATGAATCTCCTAAAAGAATATTCAAGTGACTAGTGGCTACTAAAGTGTATTCAAAAGAATTTAAAAAAAATGGCCCCATTAATTTCTAACATATTTATCAATAGCATTTTTTTTAATTAGGAATAATATCTTGAAACCATTCTCCTTACCATAAAAGAAATCTCATAAATTCTCAAGTCGGTGTAATTCATTTTAGTTCTATCGAAGAATATATAAACACAAATTCTAACGGATTCGTCAATAGCTCTAAATTGTATTAGCTTATCAGTTATTATCCGTAATTTAAATCTTTCGCGCGCGACTCACGCGATTCGTGTGCAGCGTGCTGCCGGCCGAGTACCTCGCCAAGGCCGAGCGTACGCTCAAACTTGTAGGTACAAACTTTAAGTACTTGATTGTACATTATATTTAGTTACTTAGTAGTTGTTTTTCGGTCGAAATGACATAATTATCTATTTTATTTAGCCAATAATAGCAGGTAAAGAAAGTTATGTAGGGTTATTAGTATTAAACTTTCTTTAACTTTAATTTTATTTGTAGACTGAGAGTTGTTGTAGGTACTTATTTACTAGAGGTTTTCCAGGTCCCGATGTCATAATGATCTGGGGCCCGTTTCATGAAGCAACAAGTTACAAATTACAAGCGGAAGTCTCTTTCTATCAAAAGGTATTGAAAAGAGACTTCCCCTTGTAATTTGTAACTTGTTGCTTCATGAAACGGGCCCCTGATGTTACTAATATGAAGAAAGTACAGAAAGTATAAACACATGGTTATTAGTTATCTGTCTAATAGTAGTAGTAGGCAGTTAAATTAGGGTGCAGGTTGGGGGTAATCTCCGAAAATAGGTACCTTACCTACTCATTCGATTTCAAAGAATCTTTCAAAGTCCAATTGGGGCCTAACATTAAATTATTAAATTACCAATAACCCTCAGAAAAGTAGTTTTTCATCGATGTGGAAGAGGACTTTTTTTTATTAATTTATACAAAATTGCGGAGTTATTGAAAATGTAGATTTTCGACACAGTATAGAAGACAGTAATTAAACTTCGAACAAAGGTACATCGCACGGTTGCACACATGCGCGCGTGTTCGGTACGCACGCACACATAGCCATCGGGAATGATGGAGAATGCTTCAGTCGGGGCCGCGCCGTTGCCGTGTTCGCTCGCTCTCACTCGCTACCATGTCGTCGTCGTCGTCGTCCTTTCGGAAACGTTTGTATTGTTGTTTATGGGTGCCTCAATAATACTGGGACAAATCCGGAGCTGTCTTTTTTTCAAATACCAAAGGATCCCGAGAAGTAAGTAACTTTTCTTAGTGTGTTCATTTAAATCACAATGAAATGTAAAAACAATTGTTAAGTTTGATTGCGTTTAAAATCTCACACGCGAAATCATAATGTTTCGTTTAAATAAATGAATAATGTTTCGTACTTATATTAAATTAAAAATTCTTAATGGGGCATCAAATAGTTAAGTATTATATTGCGAACGGGTGATAATTAGTAAGGTTTCTTAGTTTTGCGTTGGGTAAATGAGGTTTATTATTTACATAGGTATAAATCGAGTAGTGTTTTTTGTCATGTTTCTGAACGATTAATTTTATATAGCTAAGGTCATTCAGGGGGTTACGCGACCACCTTCGGTTAGCGACCACCTGAAGGAGAGGGTTTTTTCTATTGAAGATAACATCAATTCTACAAACCCTATTGAGACAATTAGTTGTACATGCATTTTATTACAGTTTTAGAATAGAAATCTACTAAAAAACCGAGAAAATATCCTTTCAGTTCACCAACTCGGCTAAGTGGTCGCCAACCGGCACATGAAATTAGGTGGTCGCTAACCGCCGAAATGACCCTACTTAATTATAAATAATGTAGATATATCAGTTATTAGCCCATGTACCTAACATAAAGTGTAATGGCAGTCTACTTTCAATTTTTATCTCAAAGGACCAGAAGATGATAACGTATTAACTTATTATAGTAGGTATGTCAAGCCTCAAACGTGACACAGCCCTACGCATCAAGCGAAAGTAGGCAACGAACGCTCCTAAACGGCCTCAGATTACCTACTGTATTATTCCCTATACTGTGTTTTCGATGCACATTTCTTACATACGTCACGTAAACGCTTTCTTTTACTTTTGCGTGTTAAGTTTACATTCACGTTGGTTCATATTAAGGCGAAACTTTCTCTTTTATCATATTTAAGGCCAACCTTACCAAATATAATAACAAAACTAAATAGATTTAATATGATTACATACAAATAGGCAGATCATCTCGCATCTAGGCAGATGTCGGTACACGCCTCCCTAAGGCCTTGTAAGAATGAACTGATTCATAAAAAAGGTGACCGAGGTGGATTATTCCGATAGCTCAGTTGATTGAGAGTACGGAATGCAAAACCGGTTTTAACCGAAATCGAAGAAACCCGTTATAACCCGTATAACCCGAGGTCCTGGGTTCGAATCCCGGTAAGGGCAAACATTTATGTGATGAGCATGAATATTTGTTTCTGGGTCATGGATATTTGCTATGTATTTAAGTATTTATATCTATTATATATATCGTCGTCTAGTACCCATAACACAAGCCTTACTGAGCTTACTATGGGACTAGGTCGATTTGTGTAAGATTGTCCCCTTATATTTATTTATATTTATTTATAACCGACTGTAAGAAAGCGGGCCGTGGGTCAGTTAGAGATCTGAGGGGTAATCACGTAATGTTTCGAACGTGCGTTAGGACAATTCAGCTGTCGTTTTTCATATAAAAAAATGTCATTTACATCTACATAGCGTACGTTACGTAGTATAGTGCGTAATGCGTTACTTGATCGACATACCGGTCACTCATGGGTGGTTGAAATGGTTCAACCTAGCTGAATTGAATAAGTAATTGCATAAGTACGTTGATAGGTACTCTTTAGATCAATGATGCTTATTAATGTATAGTTAATAGACGAAAAAGTCATCATATTAAGATTAATTTATAAATTTAACACTGTAGTGTTTTTGCATGATTATACAAAAACACTACAGTGTTAATCGATTAAGTATGATTATACTTAATCGATAACAATCTTCTATTACTACACTGGAGTACCACACATCAAACAAGTATTGATGTATTTTAGTGTCACCTATGCAGGTTATTCGTAATCTAATAATCATCACAGCACACTGAAATTATTTTTCAGTACAATCAGTGTTAGTACGGTGGCAATATCGCAAAAAGTCGTCTTCTTCACGATTTTCGTACGGTTGTGTTCCTCGTTGTCTCCAGAGTACGAATCTGCCGGTTTTAGTTGAGGGAGAGGGGACGGACATAGCTGTGACGTCATAAAGATGGCGGCAGACGGTCATCGATTTGTTCCAATCTCGGGTTCTATTTTACTGATCGGTTCGTGTGAGGTGTCATTTGAAAGCATATTAAACTTTATATAATTGTTTATTCGAGCCCTATGACGTACCATCAAAATCTTTTTAAATATTTGACAAAATATGACTTTTTTACCGTGCGCGTTAGCATGAGTACTGATAATACACGCTTGTAACTCAATAAATAATAACATTAGCGCAATCAAAGATGTTATGAAAAAGATAGGTAATTTTATAATATTACCAACACTATAGATTTTGTTGGTGTACAGGTCGATTCACGAGAGCTGGCATGAATTAATTGACCGAAAGTAATGTCACTTGTCACTGTGAGTGGCAGTGAGTACCGTTCTTATACAGGGGCCTCCTAATATTTTGTAAACATGTACCTAATACGTTTTCGTTATTTAATAAAAAATAAATTATATTATTATAATTATTATGTTAATCTTTTTAGTAATTAATATTAAAGTCCTTTGTAAATAAAGCGTATTTATATTTTTCTGACTTATTTTTAATGTCAAGAATCGAAAGGCTTGATGGCTTCTTCGAATTGTAAAAAATCTAAAAAAAGGGAAACACAAACACACAAATTCTAAAACACAAGTATCGTACCTAATCACTTTTTGCATCAACCTGTATTTAATTATTATGTGATGCACACAAAGAAATTATCATTCACTCGTTCAATTCATTCGTGCCAGCTTTCGTGAATCGACCTGTACATAAGTAAATAACAAAGTAATAATACATTTTGCTAATTACGCACCGATTAACCATCATCACGCTAGACTCTGCTAGCGATCGCTGCCGTCACGTGGCCACAGATTATATAATAGTTCTACAAAAAGATACTCAGGTCTGAATAAAAATGTCAATGCTTTAAGTACATACATACATACATACATTCACGCCTTTATCCCTAATAAGGGTAGGCAGAGCACATGAAACTTATGTTCCAGGGCCGCTTTTAGCATAAATGTAGGTATAAAAGATCGATAAAATGTGATATTGCAGTGACAGGTTGCAAGCCCATCGATCACAACACACTTTAACCCTGCTCCCTTACTCGACTTTTACGACACCCACGGGAAGAAAAGGGGTGGTGAAATTCTAACCCGACACCACACGGGGAACTGCTTTAAGTGCCTACGAAATTTAACAATGGAGCGACCTTGAACGCGCGGGTCGTTGCCCGCATGCGCCGGCCAATCGACGCTAGAGTTGATACCGCTTAGAAATGATTTTATAATTAATAGTTGAGTGAAATAAAAAACGGTTTACGTTTTAAATAATTTTGCAAAACATAAAATTCTATTATAATGTGCGAGTACACACTATGGTGAAGCAACTGTCCCGTTTTTACCCTTTGGGTACGGTTCCGGTTGGGTACGAACCCTAAAAAGCAAATAGGTATAAAATATCCGGGGTTTCACAAGATACTGCCAGTATCTGAACTGCATAGTCACTTACATACATACATACAAACATATCAACGCAGCATGTTAAATACAATTGAAGCCATGTTACCTATTGCTCACCCTGTAACGTAATTTAAATATATCCTGGAGACCGTACGAAATAAAGTTTGTTAGGTACCTACGTATCTTTGTTATTTACAGCGTATGTATAAGAATAACGTAATAGTTTAAAATTAGCATTACAAACTTGAAAGTAGACACTAGGCATAATTTGTTGTAATGTATTATTTTAAAATATTCTGATTATGTGTTTCATCCTCGCGAGTGAATTCCAGCCCTTCCAAAAAGTCATAAGTCCCTATACCAACCAACGACCATGTATTCGCCCTTTCTTAAGCTGCCGTGCGAATCTTACGAAGTAAACTATTATACTAATTGCTGTTATACAGGGATCAACATAAACATGAAATCTACGAAAACAACTAAATAATTTGGACTTCATGGCAGTGGCGGAGTAAACTTGTCTGAGGCTCGGGGTAGGTATACTAAATTACCGAAACTCAAGCAGGCCTTACAAAATAATTACGTATTCGAAATAGGTATTAAATTATCAATGTTCCGTAAACGTCCTTGTTAAAACTCACTAGTTCGTACCAGGTCAATAATTAGTACTTGGGTACCTATATGAAGTAAGTAGGTAGGGTTACTAATCTGTCATCGTCAGTCGGCAGATAAAAAACCATAAATGTCTATTTGTTTTATTGTTGTCACACCCCACAACGCTGCAGTGAATCGACTTTATTCGCAACGAAGTCATTTTCAATACCTAACTGTGCGCATACTCGTAAGCAGCGTCCGGCCGTGAGCGCGTGTGCCAACCAACTGGCTGAATGAACCGACCTCGGTTTCCAAAGTGCAGGTATAAATCTTAGTTCCCACGGTTCAGCTAGGTAGCACTGACATGGCGCCTTGAGACACTCTTGTTTTGTTTTCTGAGTAATTATACGAGTCAGACGGTCATGATACGCACCTAAAGCAGTAAAATAAAGGCTACCTCAGGAACCTTGTAGCCCAAGCCGAAAGCGAGGCGAGAGCTCTGAAGCGTTCTTTTCTTTTCTTAGAAGACGTAAAATGTGTGTGGGGGGTGACCCCCTTACACGCGTGCTTACGCGAGTACCAAGTGAGATTGTTAATCTCTGTTAGTGTAGTTCCCAGTATAACATCACTACATAGTATAAAACAAAGTCGCTTCCTGCTGTCTGCCCCTATGTGTGCTTAAATCTTTAGAACTACGCAACGGATTTTGATGCGGTTTTTTATAATAGATAGAGTGATTCAAGAGGAAGGTTTATATGTATGACATAGTATCCGTGCAAAGCCGGGGCGGGTCGCTAGTTGAAAATAAATAATAAAACAACCAACGCAAGCAGCTTTATTAGACAACTAGCTTCCGCCCGCGACTTGGTCTGCGTGGGCCCAGGATAAAAACTATCCCTTATTTTAATCTAGGCTATTTATTTATTTTATTTTTTTATTTTTGCTATGAACTATTTTCGTGCAAAATTTCATCCAAATAAGTGTGGTTGAGTAACAAACATCCAAACAAAAGTCCGAGAGCGTATCCTGAAGGGATCAAGGGGGAAGGCTCGGCCTGCCGCCTCGCGTGCCATGCCTTTGGCCCTCAGGTTCCCTTGTAACACATTCAGGAGTAGAGTATTCGAGAGCGCACTCTGAAGAGACGCTTCGGGCCTTTGGCCCTCAGATTCGCTTGTAAGATGCTTAGGAGTAATAAAGTGTCCGCGTGGGCCTGCCTTTCGAGGCTTTAGCCCTCTGGCTTGCGTGGAGAGCCTGCTCTGAAGTGACGCTTCGGCCCTCGCCCCAACGCTACGCAGAGCTCAGCCTGCCGCCTCGCGTGCTATGCCGCTCTCCTTCGGGCCTTCGGCCGTCAGTTTCGCTTTTAAGACACTTAGGAGTAATAAAGTGTCCACGTGGGCCCGCCCTTCGGGCGTTTGGCCCTCTGGCTTGCGTGGAGAGCATTCCCTGAAGGTACGCTTCGTACCTTCAGCCCTCCGGTTCGCTTGTAATACACTTGGAAGTAGTAAAATATCCGCGTGGGCTCATCCTTCGGGTCTTCGGCCTTCGGGCTCGTGTGAAGAGCACGCTCTGGAGGGTCGCACGCACACGCTCAGATTCGCTTGTCCTTGAACTCAGGAGTAAAGTATCCGAGAGCGCACTTTGGAGGGACGCTTCAGGCCTTCGGGCCTACGTGGAGCCCGGTCTGCAGCCTCGCGAGCCTCGCCGCTCACGGTTCTGTTCGAACTTGTTGCCTGAAAAACTGCAATGACTTGCAGTTCCATAGTACAGAATATATATCAGTCGACAAATCATAAATATCTCTATGCATCTCCAGAGAAAAAATTGTGTTTACCTAAAGCTGTTGCTAGAAAGGTTAATGTAAGAAATCACCACGTCCAAATGTCTCGTCATGTCATGCCATGTCGACAATTTGGGTCCTAGTTGTCGGGCTGTATTTTGGCGAAAGCTCGCGGCTCACAGACAACGCATTTATGAATTTAAAATGGCTTTTTATTGAAACATAATGACAAAATAAGTTATGCTCACCTGGCTGATAACTTGCTCCTAGGTGTAATTGATTATTTACACACCTATGTAATTAAACTCAAGACATTTGCATCCCTGCATATGGGCTGAATACACTGTTGTGTAATCTTATTGACATTTGTATTATTTATATAAGTATCTACTGTATTCCGGCAAATAAATGATATTGATTGATGGATTTATTTGAAATAACTCATTTCACCGATTATATAAACTAATCTACGCGTACGAATATACAGTTAAACACAAAATTTATTAATTCGACTACAGTACCTTTCATTTGGGAACACAAAAAATTAACTTTCAAAGTATTTCAAACATACACAGCATGCTGGTTGCCGCGGACTTGCGTTACGGAATTGGCCATAATATGTAATTATTATTGCATACATACATACATATAATCACGCCTTTATCCCTAAAAGGGTTAGGCAGAGCACATGAAACTTTTGTTCCAGTGCCACTTTTAGCATAAATATGGGTATAAAAGATCGACAAAATGTGACATTGCAGTGACAGGTTGCTAGCCTATCGCCCACAACACACTTCAACCCTGTTCCCTTAGTCGACTCTTACGACACCCACAGGAGGAAAGGGGGTGGTGCTATTCTAACCCGACACCACGCGGGGATAATTATTATTGAACTACAACAAATTGCATATTTTTGGCAAGCTAATAATATGCTTGATATTTTTTATAATGAAATTAATCATGCTAAAGTATCTCTTTCTCGAATTATGATGTTAAGTAAGCAAACGTCTAAGGTAAAATAATCCATTATTATTTCAAACGGTTTGTTGTACGTTTTACAGTTGAAGAAAACAATTATAGTACGTTTAATATGCTTTCAAATGACACCTCACACGAAGCAATAGAACAAAAATCGATGACCGTCGGCCGCCATCTTTGTTTATTTAATCGTATGACATATATTATTTTGGCCTTTAAAGTTTGCCACTCTCTAGTACCACCCAGGGGACACGTGCAGGGTTGGGGTAGGTAGCTCCTGCGGACGCGAGTGACAGTTTTTGTCAAGTGAGTGGGCAACTCGCCTGTTAGATGTTCTTAAGCCGCCCGAAGGCCTCTAACTCGGCTTAACGACTACTGTCATAGACAGCAGCCAAGATCAACTGCTTAATTTGCCTTCCAAAGCACGGAAACGTGCATTTATACTAACCACTCAAATGTCAGGCGGTCACCCATCCAAAGACTGACCGCCATCTTTGTGACGTCACAACTATGCCCGGCCCCTTTCCCTTAACTAAAACCGGTAGATTCGTACTCTGGAGAGAACAAGGAACACACACCAGTGTTAGGTATATAGAAGACCACGACTTTTATCAATATTGCCCAATTTCCGCCGTACTACATATTTTTTCACGTGAGCTCCACTTAACACTCGAGTACAGTCAAGTGTAAAAATATAGTTGCATGGTGCATACAACTTACTCATAAATATAACCCATAACTCTTATGTGAGTGGATTAAGGTTTTGGTACTTATTTATGAGAGGATATTATCGATACATATTTTTGCAATATTTACAACATTAATGATATATTGATTTAGTTTATTACTAACTATATAGACTATTCGTAATCATTACAATCATCACAGCTTGTCAGTGGAGTGTTTCTATAAAATCTGTATGTTTAAGACCTACAACACATTGGCGTGGCCTGCGGTGGCGGACAATAGAAAATTTGACAGCGGCGGACAAGTTTACTATTGTCCGCCGGGGCCAGGCCGCGCCAGTGTGATGCAGGCATAATACTGGAGTCATTAATAAGTGTTTTTTTTATTACTACCATAGAGATTATTTGTAATCTTACAATCATCACAGCTTTACCATGGAGGTTTTTGTACAGTAAAACATAACAATAGCTAAACTCGGTAAAAGATAACATTTTTCAAGTGAGCTGATCCATTCAATAATGGAGTACTACACATTAATTAAGTATTGATTTAGTTAGCTTACTATAACTACATAACATATACAGACTATATTCGTAATTTTATTAGACGCGCAATGCCTCTCTCCTTAACCACTACAACGTCAAAGTTCAAGACTTGATTACAAATTAAACACTTATTAATTTTCAAAGTAAACTTTTAACGCGCATTGTCGTATTACATTTTCCAAATGCAAATGAACTGTCGATGTCCGGTTGTCAGCACAGATGGGAGGCCCCCGCGTAGGAAACAAGCAACGGCGTGCTGTGATTGGTCATGACGTTCTCGCCGTCGGCGCACCAGACTCGCGCGCTGATCGTCGTGAGTTCAAATTTGAAAAATAATTGATAAGTGAATAAAACGAGGAGCTATTGATGAATTACTTAGATTTTTTATCAATAGATTACTATGATAAAGCTGGATTATATGCGTCGACTTGAATTTTTTTGAGATTTATTTTTAAATAATTAGGAGGATTTCAACATTAAACTGTTCGTATAAAATTAAGCTATTGATAAATATGTTATTAATTCAAACTCTGGTTAACTTTGATAGTTTTTAATAGTATTCAGTAATCCAAACCCACTTGTATAATCTTTTAGAGGAAATATATACATTTTATTTGGGTCGGATTATACCGACGTTACCACTTGACGAAAGTTTTAGAAAATTAAATGGGAGATTATAATACTAAAATGCGATACTCCATTGAAGAAAAATACCACTTGTATAATTTATCCTTGGATTTACAAGGGTCGCTAAGAAAACGCTATGTAATACCTAAAGCAACGTCAAAATTCACTAGAATTTTTAACTTCTAGTAGTACTCATTATAGTCTAAATGTTAACAAAAACATCGCGACCTTGTGAGTTATCGAAGGTGCATTCATTTCGCGTACCGTACTAATATTCTTTAAAATTTGCTGGATCGGCAATCAAATTCGTATTTACCCCAGTAATCTAGAACATCTCTGACAAGTATGCTAGAGTATGAATATTGTGTGTAATGTGCTGTGGTCGTAAAATATACACATATTAGTTGAACTTAATAAGGCAAAAAATGTGTACAGTCGTATCAGATATATCGGTGCTCACTAATATCTGAACACGTCTTTAATGCCTCGACAATAGAGACTTTTTCAGATATTTGTGAGCACTTTGGCCGCTCCAAACAAACCAATTCGGCGTCTGGGGGCGATGCCCCATACATACAGGCTAGCCCTTTAGCGCAAACTCAACTATTCTGAAGCTTGAAGGGGTGTCAAGTATGAATTTATAAAACCGACTTCAAAGAGGTAAGGATAAAATTAGATCCGGGTGTTTTTTTTAATAAAGTCATCCATCAATATCTTGAGTGATTCCGTGGGAAAATAAAAAAAACAGCGGCATATTTCGTTCAAAATCGATATCTGAATCTTGGTATCGATATCGATATCTGAGCTTGAATTTTAAATAAGGGCGGTCATCGCGAAATTCATTAAATACGGTTCCGTTCCGTTTAGAACAAACAATATCATCATCATCTTCCTAGCGTTATTCCCGGTAATGCCCCTAAAGGAGCCCAGGGTCCGCTTTGACACCTAATCCCAAGATTTGGCATAGGCACTAGTTTTACGAAAGTGACTGCCATCTGAGCTTCCAACCCAGAGGAAAAAGCATTGGGATTAGGCCGGTTTCCTCACGATGTTTTCCTTCACCGAAAAGCTAACGGTAAATATTACGTACATAAGTTCCGAAAAACTCATTGGTACAAGCCGGTATTCGAACCCACGACCGCCGCTTGACAGCCGCATGCCTGAACCACTAGGCTACCGTAGCGTAGTAGAACAAACAATAATTTATTTTAAAAACAGTGTTAACCGACTTGAATTTAGTACTCCGCCAAGACACGAGAACATTTCCACATTTCTTTTACAATTTACCACATGAACTGATTTCCGAGGGCAAGTGCGTTGAATATTAGAGAAAAAAATCATATCGCTGTATGTGGGCTAACTTCCGTCGATTCCACAAGGATTCACCCTTGGCACTTAATTAGTTGCTATTTCGACGGAATCTTATCTGTGACGTACTTTTTTGTACGTAATTGAGGAATGAGTACATAATTGAGGAATTCCATAAGTCATCTGTGGTCTTCATCATCAATTCCACTCCACCACATTTACGATTTCCGGGTGTAAATACACGAGTTAAAATACCAAAATCACTACACGCGTGCCTAATATAATTGAGGAGTTCCTTCAATCCCTCATGGATCCCATCATCAAAAAACAATAAAAATAGTAAAAATACGAATCGGCTCATAGATGAATGAGTTCTGAGGTAAAAAACATGAAAAAAAACATGAATGACGAAAAAGACCGCCATCTATAAATTTATTTCTATTTAAAGATCTGAGTGAGTAGGAGTGCATATTAAATAAATGCTAGAGAATTATACATCTAATTATATAAATGACAACTTCTTTAAGACCCTCATGGAAGGAAAGATAGCATAGCAGGAAGGAGAGGCAGGGGAAGACCACGCCGCAGTTATATGAATGAAATAAAGGAAAATGCCGGTGCCGTGTCTTATCAGTAGATCAAAGGGTGTGTCGTACGCCAGACAGAGACAAACGGAAAATACTCCACCGACAAGGGGACACCTATTAAAATGATGAATTATAAATAAATTAACATATCTCAAAACATATTTTGACCTAGCTGACTCTTGAGCGGTTACGCTAAGCGGGTGCGTAAATTGTAAAGATGAATGAAGCTTGCCCGCTGGTTTTAGTTCTTTACCTATCGATTCAAAAAAGGACTTGAGACAAAAACTTGGTTTTTAAACTGCGAAACGGTGTCTCCTCTTATATGTATAATAACACGCAAAAATAGTTGCACTTTTGGCCTAGACATTACATAGTGCTTTTCACGCCTACTGCGAGGAAATTGTGAATAATTATAATTATAACTACCTAACTAAAATGCAACATTGTAGTAGTGGTATTAGTTCAGCTACAGCTATTGCCTACTTTCCAGCTTGGTTTTAGACCATCTATTGCCACATTTCCGAACAGTGGCGTGAAAAAACATTTCTTAACACGGAAGCTCCTATGGACCACAGGAAAGACGACTTTTCTTTTAGTCAATCCATATAACCCAAGATAACCCAAAGCGTATCTATTTATTACAAGCTTTTATTTAGTTTCACCTGTCCCGTTGTCTGTCTGTCTGTCTGTAATCAAATTTTGCGAGTTAAATTTCCCGGTGACCGATTGAGCTGAAATTTTGGGTATAAGTGTAGTTTGGATGACAATTCAATATATTATGGTACCATCGAGCTGATCGGATGATAGACTCGGAAGGTGGCCATGGGAATTCAGTGCTTAACCGACGTAACCCCGTTGAGTTTGGGCTCGTTAGAATCGTCCCAATGAGTTGTTGACGATGGTATACAGAAAAGTACACTCTGAATTAAAAGCTTGTGCCAAAAATGATTTTTTTGACAGACTTTTATATTTATATTCAAGAAACAGTGTCCTAAACAGTGTTCATTTCCGCAGGGTATTCGAGAAGGTCCGGCAGTACTTCGGCGCGCAGAGCGAGTCGATACCCATGTCCTTCGTACTGGGCTTCTACGTGAGCCTGATCGTGAAGAGATGGTGGGAGCAGTACAAACTGCTGCCCTGGCCCGACACGCTCGCTCTTTTCATCTCAGCGGGCATCCCTGGAGCGGTCAGTACTTAAAGTAAAGGCAAATTTGTTTTAAGTAGGCATGCGAGTAGTGTTAGGCGCTGTGCTGCGTGTCAGGAGTATCATACTTATCTGATGTGATGCACTCTGCACGGCTATCATGCGAGGGCGCGCGAGCACTACATCTCGTGTTCTAAGTGTTCTAAAAAGAAAGAGACGGATAGTGTGAGAAAAATCGAGAGAGATCGCGCGCCCTCGCATGACAGCCGTGCAGATGAATGTGAATATAAACGTGTTAAATGTTTGGTTGAGATTATGCCATGTAACCGACTTTTTTTTAATAGTCATTGCAATAGCGATCACTGTCGCGACTTTTATGCCCTCGGCGTAAGTCGGCATAGCTATTCTTTTGGAGAGGTATAATAATAAGTTACAGAAAGTATAGAATTATTAACACACGAGTTTTGGTTGACGAACTATGCGATGGGCGTTGTTACAGTGGCCGCTATCTACAAGACTCTTGGCACGCAGTATAGATTGCAAGTGCGGGTGTTTTGCGCCCGCAGCTGTGGTCTACGTATAGCTGCAGCGACTGTTCTTAGGCAGATATGCGAATTTTCATTCCTGTGTATGAATTTAGTAGAATATCTGTGTAAAATGTTTGTGGTAAGTATTGTATTTTTAACCCCCGACGAAAGGGGGTGTTATAAAATTAACGTGTCTGTCTGTGTATATGTGTATCTGTCTGTGGTATCGTAGCTCCCAATCGGATGGACCGATTTGAATGCGGTTTTTTTTTGTGTCATACTTAGATAATTTTATCCCAAGTGTTCTTAGCCATGTTTTTTAAAAATGTGTTCAGCCGTTTTTGAGATATTGGACTTTGAAATGAAAATGTCGGGGATTTTGCAACTTTTTTTAGTTGTAGTTATTGGGCAAGTGATGCTATGCTCAAAATACCAGCAGCTTATAGAGCCATGGAGCGCGCCATGCTCAGTATTAAACTACAAAACCGAGTGAGGAATGTTGAGATCTCAGTGAGATCTCAACATTCCTCACTCGGTTCAACAACTCAACGACCCATTAGCACTACCAAACTCGTGTGGAGTTGGGCAGGACAGCTTGCCAGGCAGAATGATGGTAGGTGGACCAAAAACGTATAGCTAAGATTAGTTGACACTTCTAGGTGAAAGGAGCGTCGGCCGTCCACCAGCTCGTGGGTGGACAATATTAGGAAGAAACTAGTCACCAGTGTATGACATGGCACATTATGTGACTAGTAAAGGTCTTGGTATAAATGGTCCAAACAAAACATGTGGAAAGAGAAATAAGAGAAGGCATTCTTAAGGTCTCCGTAATTGGAATTTTAAATTAGGAACGGACAGTCTAATAAGGTCTAAAATAACAGACAATTATTTTTTTTAGCTGCCCTCACAGGTTCAGTGCGGTTGAGAGAAATTATTGTCCTTAAAAGTACTGAAAAGTGACCAAACCCTCTAACCTCTGTAGAGAGATTTGTTGTCATCTATATAAAAATAAATCAAATCGAAGCCGGGCAGTTGGGCACCTTTCCTTGTGAAAGGTAGGTATTAACAGATGCGTCTAAAAACAATATTTAACGCAGAATTGGGCAGTGACTAGTTATGCTGGAAATTGAATCTTATGTTCGTTAATTAAAGTTGTAATTCTTTCGCAGCCTTGCTTGGCCGTCTGTGGATCGTAGTCGCCAGTTTGTAATATTACACGAATGTTTTTGATGGGATAATAAACTTATTGCGATGTATGTTGATGATGTTGTTACTGTCTGTAGACCAAAATAACTTAATAGTCGGATCAAAAACTGATTGAAGCTTTATTATGATTGACTTATGCCAATCATAATGTATATTAAATCGTGGGTATAAACGATATAATTGCGGAGGTAAACGTAATGTGGTTTTTTGTACCTAAAAAAGGACCTCGATACTAATGTTGCAATAAAGGTTTACATACATTGTTTCTAGATCTCTAGCTTTGATGTTTTTAAGGGAATTGTTTTAAGGTTAAAAATAAAGGCAGTACTTAATGTTACCCTCATGTTACCAGTTAAATGAAAGGAGCCCCGGACCTTTATGTTAGTGTAGCTTTCCTAACCTAGCAAACTGTTACTGAATTGAATATGAAATTCTGGCTTTTTATAGCTTTCCAACGAATCTTTAATTAAAGCGGTTGTCGCGAGACAAATAAAACATTAAAATGTTGCGGTTGTGGTTATGTAAAAAATAATAGACACGTATTTACGGCAAATAATAGACACGTATTTACGGCAAATTTCTCAACAACGTCTGGGTACTCATATCTGCCGCGTAGCAAATTAAAATTGCATAGGTATTGTATTCGCAGAAAACACTTGTCCGTCCATGTACGTAGGTATTAAAAAAAAACTATGATGTGCCCGGTAAGGTCACTTGAAATCACGACTTTGTAGCCAGTTATTATTAGCCGGGTCCGAGCTGACCATACCGGCGTGTGTCATTAAAAAATTAAACACCCGTTGCAGAAGTAGTTAACATTCGCGATACGTCGATTACCCGGTTGACGGTCTCCCAGCCTCTTCGTCTTTGAACGTTTGTGTGTTAATGTTTTTGTATGTTTGTAAGGTTCGCTTCTCCTCAACAGTTCGCATATCCCTACCCATTCTCGTAAACTTTGTGACTAGGTTCGATAGTTATATGTTTTTATTGCCAGCTGGTGACATACTAAAATCATTCTCTTAAAACAATTAAATAAATAATTAAAAATCAACTGAATTATTTTTTTGATATTTATTTAATACGAAATTATTGAAGTATACAAAATATTACACGACGAATATTGACGGTTGTGATATAAATTGTTATAATTTTGACTAAGCCAACATTGTACTGTAATTTATGTCATGAAATAAAATAATCGAATCTAATCTATATGTCTATGAAACTATTAAAATGACTAGAACTAACTTAACGTGTGGGGTATTACACTATATTTACAATAATCCCCTAGATCAATACCACTTGGTTGGGTGCCCATAAGTCTGGCTAATGCATCCAGCCTTATGGGCACTGATAATTATTGGTTTGTTCATTTGAGCCTTAGGCCCTCAAAATCGTACATTGTGTCTGATCCCAACGCGCGGCAAAATTACGCCTCATTATGTACGATTCCCACCGAACGGGCCGGGCCGTAGCGCGCCTGCGCCTTAGATTTCTTATCTGAATGTACTTGCGGCCGGTCGGCTCCTCGCGGACGTGGACGGCTGTGGTCGGCTGTCGTCACATATGACCGGCTCCGTCCGGCTTTTGCCTACTGCACTTTATTAAAATGCGGTCGGCACCCGTTGTGACGCGGCGCCAGGCGACCCGGCCCGGCCCATTCGGTGGGAATCGTACATTATCTGCGTGTCAGGTCGGTAAGGACTAGAGATGCAACGGATATCCGGTTGCTATTCGGTATCCGGCCTATCCGGCCATTATTTTACTATCCGGCCGAATACCGGATAGTTGCGCACTATCCGGCCGGATACCGAATAGTGATTCTGTTTGGTATTTAACTTTGAAAAGTGGTTTTACACATTAAACACAAAAAAAACTCATCTATTCAGCAAAATAGGCGCTGTACTGTATACAGAAATAGTAAGTACAGTAGTAAATGTACTGCATACGAAATAGTTTCGTACACTGACCTAATAAAACTCGTTTCTTGCCTAGAAAACGGTCCGAGCGAAACTACAATACGTAACAGGTTGAAACCTGCACGACGCGCCCGCCGCCAAACTAAAATGTAGGTATCGTTTGGCCGGCCGAATATTCGGCGGCCGGATACCGGATATTCGGCCGGTGACCAGGCCGAATATCCGGTATCCGGTATCCGGCCAAACAACTATCCGTTGCATCTCTAGTAAGGACCCTGCTCCTTCGTTGCTTCTATATGCACAGCGTGGGCGCCTTCCTTAATCGTTAATTTGCATTGTCGACGTTCCACGACGCACCATTTTTGTCAATTTGCTTTACTAGATCATTATGTTAATACGTCGAGTACAACCATTAAAGTAAAACGAGGCTTTAATTCTGTGTAAATACTGGTGCAATCCGCGAAGATCCGGGCGTCAATGTACTACCGGGCGTAATACCTACAGTCTGCATCAGAAGTAGCCAAGCAAAATAACACGCTCAAAGTGACCTGCACAGACCTCATTCCCTTGTCATTAGAGTTCGTTTGTAGATAATTTTGAGCACTAGAACTGCTTAGCAACTTCTGCTACTGACTGTACAACGTTAACGTTAGTTATACTAGGCCAGAATAGATGGGTTTGGAGAACGGTTGTGAAGAACTGCGCTCCTGGTGGTCAGCCTTGAGGAACCGACGACAAATAGAAATACACGGGCCGAATACGAGTTTGGAGCGGATACGCACGTGCATTAGGTTAGTGTCTCCCCACACCTATCGACGCGGAATCGGCGTTAGCCGATCAAGAAACTCTTTATGTTCACGCAATAAGAGCGAAAAAGACGTCGATCGGTTCGGCCGACGCGAAGCGACGTCCATCGACGGGATAACGAACAAAACATGAGGATTGTGGTACAAAATACTCGGCGAAAGTCGATTCCGCGTCAATAGGTGTGGGGAGACCCTTGGGCAAATAAATTCGTATTTTGAACTTATTCCAAACATACGGCATGCTTTATTCATTCGACATAGAAAAAGAGAACTGTGAATTGATGATTTAACGACATTCAGGTTTTCACTAAAAATGTATAACCAGTAAGTATACTGAATGGATCTTTGGGACGGTCAGGCTCCCTGACCAATATACCTGGCGACATTTTTTTTATTTCACCCTCTCAAGGGGAGAGCTCAAATACCGCGAGCCATCCGGTTGCCTCTCGGAAACTGAAACTACGCGTCAATTGCTTTAACTATTAGAATTTTAGACGAACTTAGGCTGATGTTACGCACAGTCGACGTCAAAGATATTTATGTTAACATGTTCTGCCTTGTCACAATTAAATAAGGTGCAGGTTTAAATCTTTGACGTATCAAATATTAAACAAACTTTGGACCAAGGATCATGATATCTCTAATACATCTACATAATTCCTTTTACTTACTTATGCAATACTAGTTTCTCCCGCGACTCGGTCCGTGTGTGAATAACATTGCAGCACTTATGCACCCTGCACACCTCGGCGCCCCAGTCGCCCCACCCCAATGCCAGCCCCGTTGCGCTGTCTCCCAAAAAAGGTCCAGCCAGATATACTAGACTTGGGTGGCTGATATGGCGAGTCTTGTCAGGTTGTGAATTACATTGCAGCAATCATCTCGGGTTGCATTCGCAAGCTGTAATTAGCAGGACATGTAACATATCTTTCGGCATTTTGGTGTTCAAGTACAAAGTTAAAACGAGCAATTGAGTACTTTTAACCATTGTTTACACCGGTAGTCACGACTATTTGACCGCGCCATACATTTCATATGACCCATTAACCATGCCATAACGATTGAATTGCCTGCCGCATTTGACAATCAATAAGCTAATAACACCATGTGGTACGTATGTAAGTAACATAATAATTTGTAGTGAATAAGATTTTTCAATCGGGGAATCTCTGAAATACATTGAGAATGAATAGAATAGAGGGACTCACACACATACATACATACACACATGTGTGACCAAAATGAAATCATAGACAACACCAAAAGTGGGAACGAGATGCAACGTCAAATTGAGGCCTCTCACAGACTGGCGCGGTCTGGCCGCGGCGGACAATAGTAAACTTGTCCGCCGCTGTCAAATTTTCTATTGTCCGCCACCGCAGGCCGCGCCAGTGTGTTGCTGGCCTTATTTTTTTTTTGTTTGTCACCACTGTCACCTGTACGCTTACCATGAGTTTGACAATGACGGCTTACGCTAACGAGTATCGAGTTTTCTATCTGTGCATCCCGCTCGTACTGTCAAAGTGCAATAGAGATGCACAGATAGAAAACTCGATACTCGTTAGCGTAAGCCGTCATTGTCAAACTAACGTACTCCATGTATTCAATCCTCTATCTACGCTGAAATACGACCAGACCCGAAGGGCACTTCCTAGTGGATTTTCGACACATTGACAAACTCGACAATTGTAAGGAATGCATTAGTGCAACATAGACTAATTGTAAGTAAGTAGTATTGTATTGCACTCCACAGAGGAAATAATAAGACTGCCAATGGTTAAACAACTGACACGCGTTGTGAGCAGTCTGAAATGCCTCTGCAATCTCAAACTCCAATTCAATCTCGGTAGAAACGCCCATGCTAGCCCTATTACATCACGACTTGCAGTACGCGCCGAATAAGTTTGCGAGTCCGAAGTTAGCTACGAGCCCCGCAGAAGTGTCAGGGGGGTTCGACGGGTGAGCGGGAGACGACTTGAGGCTAACTTCAGAGACACAAACTTGTGTAGCGCGTGCTGTACGAATTGCACTGAGCACCCATAAAACCTTGCTTTACGCGGTTTTCATAATGCAGATTGCGGCTTGCCGTTTCATAAGTGCACATTGTTTTAAATGTGTTTACTCGTTTAGCTAAGCGAATGATTGCATACAGCCTTCCTGATAATTTAACGATGCGAAAGTGTTATTGTCTTGTATTACAATATAATATATGTACTTGTGATCGATTAATCAGATACTACCATAGTATAGGCCCCCTTTCTTCCCGTGGGTGTCATAAAAGTCGACTAAGGGAAAAAGTGTGTGTTTTGTGGGCAATGGGCTAGCAACCTATTACTGCAATATCACATGTTGTCGATCTTTTATACCCACATTTATGCTAAAAGACGCGCTGGAATATAAGTTTCATGTGCTCTGCCTACCCCTTATGGGAATAAGGCGTGAATGTATGTATGTAGTACAGGTACAGGCAATGTTTTCCAAATATCAGTGTAAAGTGGCCAGGTTGGCCCTCCTCTCTTTTGTTATGTTATGATTTATGTGAAATGAATTTTAGAGCCGAAATCCTGGTGGTGACTAGTCGAAGTCACTAGGGTCGCCAAAGCTTGCGAGGAGGTGCTGTGTTGAGGGTGAGGGGTCTGTATTTATTCAGCGCGGTCGTGCGTTGAACGGGTTCTGGCTTCGATAACTTTGGGTCCGCCACCACGCGGCATAGACGACCCAAACCACAGGCACGGCGACACGCCTTCGCTAGCCACGGCGTACCGAGGCAGTTGGAGAGTGAGGGAGAAAGTGAGACCTCTTCTATTCGGTCGCACTTTCTCTAGGAGTGGAATCCGCAGGACGGAAAGAGAAAACAACAATCTCTGGTTCTCAGGGCTTGATGGTGAGGGAGATGGCTAGATGTTTTCGGCTCGAGTTGCAGGTGATGAATGGAATTAATATCGGGAGCCATTTTTTATATATATAGCCAATTCGCTTACCATGAAGTGATCAACTTTTATTTTCCAAAATAGGTAATGCATTACATTATTTTCATTATCGATTTAGTGCTTACGTCTTAACACTAATTATATCTAATTATCTCAAAATGCTGTGTTGCATTTTTATAATACAGAATTACGTGAGGAATGACAAGATATAAGTTATATGTATATAATTCAATTCTATTTCGAGAAATTACCATGTGAATGTCCAATTCAGGAGAAAGTATGAACAATTAAGATTTTAATATTGATACTGAGACTGACAGCGGGCTTACAGACTAGGTTTTACTATGTTAATAGTTATGTATAGTGATGCAGAATTACAATTTAATAAAATCTTTTAGCTACAGTTAATTGTTAGTTATTTATTTACGTGTGAACCTGATTACATAAGTAAGTTTTACGAATACTAGTACAAATATGAGTATGAACGAACGGTTTTCGATATGACGAAATGTCTTTCAGACATGTCAACTTAACTAGGGGTAGGCGCAGTGCCTTTGAAACAGAATTACTAAAGAGATTGACGTGAAGCTACTACAAAAACGAGGTTAAATAAATCTACGTTAAAAACAATGTGGGTCAATCTGTGTGAAAACTAAATTGCGGTCTGGTTAGGTTTGTGCCGACTTACACAGCAGGCTATGCAAGCCTAAGCACGACCTGATAAGGGTGGTCAACCCAGAGTCACTATTCAGGTATTATCTTTAGGTAGGCTATTCAAATGTGCGTTCCTCGGGAACGCACATGACCTAAGGCGTGCAATGTTACATTTTATTTGGATACAGGGTATCTTGTTTGCAGCCTGATAACGTGTTAACGTTATGATGTCAAATCCGGTGTTATGAATGGCTAGTAAACTATACCTATTCGTTATCTAAAGATGTTGTTATCGGATAGACGATTCGTATGACATAAGTAGACATACGTAGCAGAGAGAGCTATTTCCAGGTGGTAACTAGGTATGGGAAAGAATAGTCAGGATTGACGGGTGTTCCAAACAGTCCCCCCCACGTACGCAAGTACTAACATATGCTAACCAAACTAGTCAATCTATCGAGATAAGTCTAATCAGTCTATCAAGATGAGTCTAGAGGTCGGGCGACGTATGAGTCCAGCAATTGTTCTCACCTCTGTGACGCGTACCTTGCCGTCGGGTCCGGGGTAAACTTTCTCTATGAGCCCGCGGGGCCAAGTTCCTCTCGGCAGGGTACTGTCTACTATTAAGACGACGTCGCCGGGCTTCAAGTTTGGCTGATCTGTGGCCCGTTTGCGTAGTAGCAAAACGGATTTAAATTTCTTCAATCGTTTTTTCCAGAGCCTGCAGACGAGTTGTTGAACTATTTGCCAGGTGTTTTTTGAAGGCTTTTTATTGCTGAGTGGCTCGAGAAGTTGGATCATGTCTGGTACCGATAGAATGGCTTCGTTTGATGTTGTTTCATTCGTTCGACATGCGGTGTTGTTAGCTAATCTCATTTTACATTTTTTCTTGTGAATTGCCGGGAAATGTCGTAGAAAGTATACGCGTGACGAGTCGAGGTTTGTGTCTACCTTTTCGGCGAAGCCCTGGTCCAAGAAGTTATTCATCTGTTTATCGTATTCGTTCTTAAGTGCAGAATCGCTATCTAATCTTTTTTCCAACGAGTATAGCCGTTTTAACGCGTGATTTCTATTTTCAGGTAACGTCTCGCCGTCAGTTTTCCATAACAATCCTGCCTCAAATCTGTTTTGTCCGGGTAATCGTTTGCACGTCTTTTCTAGTATCTGCATAGCTCTGTCCTCGGGGTCATTCGCTCGTTTACGCGGTTCGATGCCTAATGATTCTATACTGAAGTGTTCGCGTATCAAAGCTAGAGCTGGGTCTTGACTGTCGTATATGGGTTTAATGTGGTTAACTGAGCCGTTTAATCTGCGAGGTCTTTCGTTTATACCGTGTAAAACCCATCCTAATTGAGTCAGAGACGCGCAGGGTTGTTGCTTACCGCCCTCGCATACTTGCCTGGATACTATTAGATGCCACGAGTCCTGTCCTATTAGTACGGTGGGTTGCGCTGATTCGTAGCACAATTCGTCTTGTAAGTGTCTCAAGTGATCGCACTTGCTCACGACGGTCCTTTCTACGCTTTGTGATGCTAAATTTAATCTATCGACCGTGTGTGCCGTGAGATCGTGAAATTCACTGCTGGACGTACCGCGAATGCTAAGTTTGACACGAGAGGAGTCGTGGTCGACGACCTCGTGCCCTCCTACTCCTTCGAAAGAGAGAGTTTCTCGCTTACCGGGGTTTGTTACTTCGTTAGCCACGTCTTTTTGAATCAATGAAAGCGTCGCGCCTTCGTCCATCAATGCGTACGTAGATACCGAACCTTTAGGACCGCTTAATTCTACCGGAATTATCTTTAAATACGCTTGTGATTGGTTGGTGTGATTTACTGAGCTAACGTGTTCCCTAACCGCGATAGTGTTCTCTTTCGGATTTAAGTTACTTCTGCCGTGTAGTGCGTTGTGGTGAGCTGCTTCACAGCCACCCTTGCCGCAGGCTTTGTAGCGACACCTACTCGAATTAGATCGATGCGTATCGCCTAGACATTTGAAACATAACTTAAATCGTTTCACCGTTTCCCATCGGTCGGTGATGTTTTGTTTAAGAAAATCGGCGCAATTAACTATCGAATGACTGCCGGAGCATATTATGCATTTATTTTGCCGATTGTCATCGTTTTTTCTAACGAAATTACTACTCTTTTCCGGTTGTGGTTTAGGTTTCCTATCACTACCGCCCTTGGTGCGCTTATCGCGAGTCGCGCGCCTATTCGCTGTCGCGATGTAGTGTCGTTCCGATTCAGACTCGCTTTCGGTTTCGTAACTTACGTTCCTATGTCTACGTGACTCGGATGCGCGGAGGTCGCGGCTTGATACGGAGTTATCGTCGTAGAAGTCGCTTTGATCCCCTGCGTCCTGGGACGACGTAGAGCTTTCTCTTGTCCTAAAATTGCGTTTAGTGTTAACATTATTAACCTGGCGAGATCGCCCGTGCGATTTCTGTTTTGCCTGCTCGTACGCGAACATAGAGTTGAAATTAACGCTTAATTCTTTTAAAAACCGGGACAGAGCGAGTAGTTCTGGTACGTTTTCGTGACCAGATTTATACCTATACCATTCGAATTTGACGATGTTATTTAATTTTTCTACTATACGACTGACCAATTCGGGTGCGTATAAGTACTGCGGTTTGTTCAGCGCAGTTATGGACGAGACTACGTTACACACGCGGTTGCTAAATTCCGTAATATTGCGGCCGTCTTCGCTCATACGCGGCATTTTTTTTACGTTTTGAATTTCCGCTAATATTATTACGTCTGGCTTCCCGTAGGATCTATCTAACGCATCTATTACTTCGTACGGGTTGCTACACGTGTGTAAGATAGCTCTTATCGAGTCGCGTGCTTGGCCTTTCACGGCCTTACGAAGGCGACCCATATTTGCTATGTCCGAGAAAGCGTTCTCGGTGTCTAAGTATACTTTTTTAAAAGATATCCAATCCGAGGGATTGCCGTCAAAGAAAGGTAAGTCTCCTATGTACTTATTTGACGTTTGCGTCGGTTGGGGCGAAGAGTGACTGTCAGTCCTATTCATACTGATAGCTTGTACTATAGCGTCGCGCAGAGCGCTTATTTCGCTCGTCGAAGTGTTCGATTCGCGATTCCTATCGGTCGTATGGGGCTCTCTCCGCGGTGAGATATTACGAGCGGGCTTTTCCCTTTCGGGTAAGGCGTTAGGCGCATTGGGTTGACTATTAAAAGTGGGTGACGGCGTATGCCTAGCCGAACGATGGCTCTCCGCTAGCACTAACTCGTACCTAGCGGCGGCGTACGACGCTGCGGCCCTAGCCTGATCCAACTGTGACGCACGGAAATCTGCCTCCGCGCGCAACCTAACTAACCTCTCATCTTCGGCCCTAGAGTGCTCCTCCAAATTAATACCTAACCCGGATGAAATTCGATCGTGCCCTTCCTCAACTGGACCGACTCTGGAAACACTACGCGGAAAAAATTCCTCAAATGCGGCGCCCGCGTTGTTTGCGCCTACGGCTTTGTCGCGTGAGGTGCTCGTACCTCCTAAATTCGCGTCGGCGGCTTGGCTGCGTGGGGCGGCCGGGCCCCCTAAATTCGCATCGGTATCTTTGTCGCGTGAGGCGTCCGAACCTCCTAAATTCGCGTCGGCGGCTTGGCTGCGTGGGGCGGCCGGACCCCCTAAATTCGCATCGGTATCTTTGTCGCGTGAGGCGTCCGAACCTCCTAAATTCGCGTCGGCGGCTTGGCTGCGTGGGGCGGCCGGACCCCCTAAATTCGCATCTACTTGTTCGGCCGCGAACGTATTATGCCTAGGAACGCCTACTGGATACGCACCTAATCCGTTCGCGCCTACGGCTTGCACGCGTGAGGGCGCCGTGCCTCCTAAACTCGCGTTAACTGCTTCGATCGCGCCTATCTTTTGACCGTTGACTAATGAAACGGGAATCCCGCGCGCGTCTGCACCCGTGTTGCCTAACTCGTTATCTAACGGAAAACTATGGTCCGTATCGCTTGAACACGCCGGTGTGTTCAACGATGCCGTGTTGGTCGTCTGCTCCGCGGTGTTGGTTCCATGGCTCCAGGTATTCGTTTCTTGCGATGTAGTGGTGCCGTACGACGACGTGTCGCCGGTACCTCCGGATCCTTCGCCGCTGGTGCTCTGCTCCTCTTCTGAGTCCATCTTCTTTTGCTTGCCCGACCTCGTGACTGGCCCTACCCCCTTTCCTGACATCCTACCTACCTAACACTAACGGCCCTAGCTGCTCGCTCGGCGTACTACCGTAGTGATGCCGATTGAGAATAGGAATGTGGGGAAATTGGATGGGTAAAGGTACCGTCTGGCAGAGGAATACTATGCGCTGTTAATGCTCTATGACGTGGGGGATAGTCACGCCCTTCAGCTTGCCAACCTGTGGCTTAACAACACATAGCAACATACCAGCCACGGCCGAGTACTTATAAACGCTCTGAAAAGTGCGCTGCGATACCGACTCGATATACCGCACTAAGACGTGTTTACGCTCTGGTTGACACCGTTAGGCCAGAGCCACGCCACCTGCCAGTATGCATCGAAGATCGACAAAATTCGGCACTTAACAGGATTTAAAATTACTCACACGACGGCTTGTTTCTTCGACTTCGAAGTTTTCGCAGCACTAAGTCCCGTTCGGGATTTTTCTTTCTTGAGGTTTCTTTGGCCTTTGGAAGGCTTTTCTTTTTTGAGAATTCTTGCTTCCTTATCCCTGTTGAGGGCTCTTCTTTCTTGAGGCTTCTTTGGCCTTTGGAAGGCTTTTCTTTTTTGAGAATTCTTGCTTCCTTATCCCTGTTGAGGGCTCTTCTTTCTTGAGGCTTGAATTTTCTTATCGCTGGAAACTTCGATGACGGTGACAGTGATTTATTGTGATAGGCACTGTTTTTTCTTTATTTTTATTCTTTTTTCTTGTTTCGTGTGAGGTTATAACGAGGATTTTCTTTTTCGAGCTTGGACTTGCTTGAGGATATAGTTTGACGACACTGTTTTCTTTCTTGAATTTTTCTTAATTTTTTCAGCCTTGATATTGTTGTTTCTTCCCTAACAGCTTCATAAAAGGACGCACTACGTATGAACACTCGTTGCGGCTGCTTCACGACGTTTCCGGAAAGTCAATCTTGCTGCGGTGCCCGTGGATTGAAGAAGCACGACGACAATCGGATTACGATACTTCTTAAAAAGTCAATCTTCTCAGTACGGTGCACGGCGATTGAGAAACTCGATGAATTCGCACGAAATATTCTTGCTTGAGCTGCTTTCTGCTTCAGTGATTCGGCCTCCGAAGGACCATTATTCAGCGCGGTCGTGCGTTGAACGGGTTCTGGCTTCGATAACTTTGGGTCCGCCACCACGCGGCATAGACGACCCAAACCACAGGCACGGCGACACGCCTTCGCTAGCCACGGCGTACCGAGGCAGTTGGAGAGTGAGGGAGAAAGTGAGACCTCTTCTATTCGGTCGCACTTTCTCTAGGAGTGGAATCCGCAGGACGGAAAGAGAAAACAACAATCTCTGGTTCTCAGGGCTTGATGGTGAGGGAGATGGCTAGATGTTTTCGGCTCGAGTTGCAGGTGATGAATGGAATTAATATCGGGAGCCATTTTTTATATATATAGCCAATTCGCTTACCATGAAGTGATCAACTTTTATTTTCCAAAATAGGTAATGCATTACATTATTTTCATTATCGATTTAGTGCTTACGTCTTAACACTAATTATATCTAATTATCTCAAAATGCTGTGTTGCATTTTTATAATACAGAATTACGTGAGGAATGACAAGATATAAGTTATATGTATATAATTCAATTCTATTTCGAGAAATTACCATGTGAATGTCCAATTTAGGAGAAAGTATGAACAATTAAGATTTTAATATTGATACTGAGACTGACAGCGGGCTTACAGACTAGGTTTTACTATGTTAATAGTTATGTATAGTGATGCAGAATTACAATTTAATAAAATCTTTTAGCTACAGTTAATTGTTAGTTATTTATTTACGTGTGAACCTGATTACATAAGTAAGTTTTACGAATACTAGTACAAATATGAGTATGAACGAACGGTTTTCGATATGACGAAATGTCTTTCAGACATGTCAACTTAACTAGGGGTAGGCGCAGTGCCTTTGAAACAGAATTACTAAAGAGATTGACGTGAAGCTACTACAAAAACGAGGTTAAATAAATCTACGTTAAAAACAATGTGGGTCAATCTGTGTGAAAACTAAATTGCGGTCTGGTTAGGTTTGTGCCGACTTACACAGCAGGCTATGCAAGCCTAAGCACGACCTGATAAGGGTGGTCAACCCAGAGTCACTATTCAGGTATTATCTTTAGGTAGGCTATTCAAATGTGCGTTCCTCGGGAACGCACATGACCTAAGGCGTGCAATGTTACATTTTATTTGGATACAGGGTATCTTGTTTGCAGCCTGATAACGTGTTAACGTTATGATGTCAAATCCGGTGTTATGAATGGCTAGTAAACTATACCTATTCGTTATCTAAAGATGTTGTTATCGGATAGACGATTCGTATGACATAAGTAGACATACGTAGCAGAGAGAGCTATTTCCAGGTGGTAACTAGGTATGGGAAAGAATAGTCAGGATTGACGGGTGTTCCAAACAGTATTTGTCTCCAGGCTGTCAACACTACGGATCCTCAATTCAATAAATTGTAGGCAACGCGCTTGTGATTCTTCTGGAGTAGCAAGCGCCCGTAGGCTACGGCGTCTGCTTACCATAAAGCAGGATGTATGCTAGTTTGCAACCGTCGTAGCATAAAAAGGCAGCCTTCGCAAGGCGCGGTGAATCGTGTTGTTATTATTGGTGACGAATTTTGACACGAATACTTTATCTCCATTACTGTACAAGTGCAGCTGCATGTGTTTTGAAAGTTTCATTTGCGGTTAAATATAATAAATAAATGTTGCAAGAGACTGTCAAGACGTCAATGGTTTTCTAAGAACACTTGGACGTCTTTACAAACGTCGTGTTGAACTTCACCTGTACTTACTACTGTAGGTATGTATCAATGTAATTAAATGTTGCTAGTCGAATTTCCACCAACTTCCATTAGTCATGTATTAGATTAGAATCTTTGCAAATGCGTAACGTATCATTAGGAGGTATATAGTTTTCGTGTGCTTTTCGAGTTTTATCTCTGTTTTAAATCACTTTGTATTCTTAAAGTTAGGTCATGGCTACGCTACACAGTTTTAATGTCGTATCACTTTAAGAAACCCTGTTTTAAATAGTCTAAACTTTTATCATCATGTAATATAAAGATAATATTATTTCCATTAAAACATTTTCCTGTCTAACTAACTATTGAGTGTATACTCAATAGTTTCACGGTTCATCGTATTTTCTTAAAATCTATCTTAAAATATGGACAGTCGACGTTGAAAATATGTATACATTTTTCGCCATATCATAATGGAATCATTAACACCCTAGCCCAGCGTTATTCCCCGCAGTAAAGGAGCCTGGGTTTCGCATTGACACCTAATCCCAAGATTTGGCATAGGCACTAGTTTTACGTAAGTGACTTTCATTAGACCGGTTTCCTCACGATGTTTTCCTTCACCGAAAAGCTAATGGTACGAGCCGAATCCGCTGTTTGGCAGCCGCATGCCAAACCATTAGGCTCGTCGTCGGTTTCATCATTTCACAATGAAATACGGCTCAGAAGTAAACATCTCTTTCAAGTCGACTGTCCATGGACAATCACAGACCTCGAAGTAATAAAAAGCAGAGTCGCTTCCAGCACGTTAAAAGAACGGAACACGTATGTCTCAGCCCAAGAAGCTTGACCGACCCAATAACTAGGGCAAGATAAAGAATATTTTCAAATGAGACCATTCATTCATTCATTCATTCATTCATTCAAACCTTTGTTACATTGAACAAACGTTCCACCGACTCGGTCCTGCCGAGTGGTGAGCAATCGAACTACAAAAGACCCTAACAATATGTCTCTTTCGGGACACAATTAACTGCCGTTTCCTCGCAGGCGTACTAAATTAGGTACGAGTATACCTAGATGCGCTACTTCAACTGTGACCAATAAGTGGAGTGGAACCTGTATTTAGGTTAAACTTTATCGTTGTTAGTCATGTATGCTGGTTAAAAGTGTAGTTTAGAGTATTGTGCTCCGAAGTCCGAATAGTCCGGATGTAAGGTTGATTTTAACTTTTTGCTAAGTCCTTCTGAAAAGAGGTGTCCTAGGTTTCTATAGAATAGGGGTAGACACTAAATAAAATTTGTGAATGTCGTATTTAATAATAATAATAAATATAGGGGGACAATCTTACACAAATCGACCTAGTCCCATAGTAAGCTCAGTAAGGCTTGTGTAATGGGTACTAGACGACGATATATATAATAGCTATAAATACTTTAAATACATAGAAAATATCCATGACTCAGAAACAAATATTCATGCTCATCGCATACATTTTTGCACTTACCGGGATTCGAACCCAGGACCTCTTGCTTAGTAGGCAGGGTCACTACCAACTAGGCTAAAGCGATCGTCAAGCGGTTGCAAGGAAAAATATTAAAAATGTAGTCAAATGCAGAAAAAGGCAACGCCAGAGGTTAAATAATCACAAAGTTATATTTAAGAGTCCAAAGTTTTAAGAAGGGGTCCGCAAAAAGTAACTTCTTATGAACGATTGTCTTTTACTATGACGCTCGTGGCTCGTAGATTGCGACGTCAGGGCGTCACTAACTGCGAGCGTTTTCTCTCTAATAAGCAATATCAAAGCGGTTGTAGCTTCGTAATTCTTTGAGATATGTAAATGGGATTTCCGTCACTAGACATTTTTTGCCTTCTTACTTTTGGTGTAGGTAATAATATTTTTAGAGTACACCCGTACTGTGTTTTGTGTTGAATGTTTTCTCTAGATTCACGCCAACCATATGGCAGTGATTTTATCTGTGTTTAGTAAGCTTAGTTGGTCCCGTAATACTTATTCTAAGATCTCTTTATTTCCTTCGCTATGCCAATATATGTACTGAGGTGTGTATTATATGTATCACTACTATCTGAGTATTATCTGAGCGACTTTCATGATAAAACAAAATATAAAAAACTATATCGTCACTGTCAAACTGGTACAGTACCTACTTGGTCGAAGTTTAATCAGCTGAGTTGCGTGTCACTGCGCACCTCCGCGCCAATGCCACTGTTAATGTCAAATGAAAATATAATTACGCGTAAAGTGCAACCTAGCGACATTAACACTACCTATATATTACATGTAGGTACTAACATCGGCACTTACAAAACGTTGTAAGTATGCGGGGTACATATGCAAATTAATCTCTTTTGTTTCTGACGGGTTCGAATGTTCTTTCCGTTTCACACAAACGAGTACCTTTGCTGCAGTATCAAGTTGCTTTATGACGAACTAGCTTCTGCCCGCGACTCCGTCCGCGTGGAACTCGTTTATATCGCAGCTCCATAATGACCCTATATGAATACGCGGGAGCCACGCAGGCCTAGTGCCTGCCTCTAAGTAGGTACTAAGAATAAATAAGTAATAATAAAATAACCCATATTTATTGGAAAGCCGCCATTTCGCTAATGGGCGGCCTTGACCACGGAGCTAACCTCAGCCCAGACGACTGGCCTGTGACGTCGTCACGTCACACACGATACCGGTTTAGAAGCGGGCTTTAAGGCAAAACACCGCCTCTCTATTTCACATGTAATCGTCTCATGAAATGTTCATAGTCAGTTTTGACTCAGTCTATCTTCCTGTCATATTGGCGACAGGAAACGTACCTGTCTTTCATCAGGTGTGTCTGTATGGGCGCTTCTGAGTCTATACAGAGATTTATGTTCGCGTTTCGCGTCTCTTCTGTGGAGATTGACAAAGAGAGCTGTAATGCTCAATATTTGGTTGGGGACTTAATTCGCATAAACGAGTCTCCTCTCATATCATTTCATGCAATTAAACTTTTTTTGTATGCGCAGAAGCTCTTAAGGTGGTTTGACGACCATACAAAACGTCTTTTGACATTGGCAGGCTAACGGCCTGATATTTTAAGAAACTTATGTAGCATTCTTTCATAAATTGGCTTTCCATTTGCGCGAAATTCACCCTTTCCTAGAATAAACTTGTATAAACTAGAATAATTTGTGAAATTTGTTTGTCACGTGATAATTTGTTAGTAAACAAAATAATACTACAAATCATATTATGAAAGAAAGAAAGAAAGAAAAATAATTTATTCTATATAAAGCACACATAACAGGACAAGATTAATAATAATAACATAAACGTAAAAAAGGCGTGCACATCGCACAAAGGGTCCAGCAATGTGTGCGATTATGCAATCTTCCTTTTGACTTTGTACGCGCGTTAGGACAATTTAACTGGTAGGTACCCCTATATTTTCGACATGTCCGTATGTCCGTCTGCGGCTTTAGCTCAGTCACCCTTACCACTAGAAACCTGTAAGAATAGAATTGAAGACTTTATTCTATTGCATTTCGAATAATCGAGATTACAAATGTAGAACTTTTTTTTTCGTTATTACTAACACAGAAATCTTATTTTTAATTTTTGTGTTAGTAATAACGAAAAAAAAAGTTCTACATTTTAGTTTTTTTGATAAAAAAGCTGCACAGAATAATCTTAAGTAGCAGAAGCCCACTTCAAATTGTCGTTAGGTATAACAAATAGATTATAGCAAGTACTTATTGCACTTTTTGTTATTTATTACTATTGTGTTAGTCTTCCATACTGACTTTAACATTATTTTTTGACATTTCGAATAATAAGAGTTCGCTGTTAGTTGTAACGTTAAAAAAAGTTACAATGTTTTATTTTTACTGTTATTGTAATTTAACTGTCATTTTTCGATATAAAAGTGACATATAGATCTACATGACGCGCGTACAATGCATTACGTGATCGACGTGCTGGCATACACTAGCACGGCTATCAAAGAACGGCTCGCGAGCTGTGTTGCGGCGAGGTAGGACATCCGTCTCTTTCTTATTAGAAAGCTTAGAAAGAGACGGATGGTCTTTGTCGCCGCGACACAGCTTGCGGTCCGTCCTGTGATCGCGGTGCTGGACCTTACAATATTCCGCCCCTACCTAAACAACGCTCCAAAAATGTTCACCAAAGTCGCATGCAATAGCAAACTCGAGTACAGCCAACAGCAGAAGTAGCTACGCTCCTAGAAGCCAAGAGGAGCCACTCGCAACCTTATTACCTGGCAATAAGAGCTAGTGTTGATAATTTTATGCACCTCACTGCGAAGCCACTTCTGGCCGACTCTACCTAGCCTACCGTGTACGATTCCCACCGAACGGGTCGGGCCGGCGCGCATTCTATTTCATGCAAAGGAATTTGTACCGTCTATACAGTAGTTACATTTCATATTTGAATGAATCGTGCATCCACTGCGAGGCGGCGGCTACCGACGCGGTCGGTGGGGATTGTAATCAAATATGAACTGTATCTGCTGTGTAGACGGTTCAATTTCATTCGCATGTAATAGAATGCGCGCCGGCCCGGCCCGTTCGGTGGGAAACGTACATAACGTGATTGTGTGCACGTGTGAGATCAGCCGCTACATGATTTATGTCAGTTATTGACGGAAAAGTTTTCAAATGGCAATATCAAATAAACTTCGTGGTCAACTTGTTCATTACATGCCACATAATGGCGAGAAAACCTTCATCTATGTAGTGTTGTTTACTTATACTTATAGTATAAACCAGTACAATCGTTCACCGATAGGTATAAAAGTATGATAAGTATTATTGGGAAATCAGATGTAACATAAAATTCGGTTCTAAGTAATATTGTATTTTCTATTATCGATTTATATATATATATATACATATAAATAAATAAATAAATAAATATAAGGGGACAATCTTACACAAATCGACCTAGTCCCATAGTAAGCACAGTAAGGCTTGTGTTATGGTTATATTATACAGAGCAATGACGCTTAGTAGCAGTATCCAAGAGGCAACCGGATGGCTCGCGGTATTTGAGCTCCCGGAGTGTTGGGAAACCGCCCTGTGCAACCAGAACTTTTTTGCCAGTTATGTCTCTTGGGTTCTGCGTCTCCGCTTCATTGCTTTAACTATTAAGAATGTTGGAGATTTGAAGACCCACACGATTTTCAGCAGCAAGGAGGTATATATTGCAATTGTTTAGCCCAATAGCCACGTGACACACACGCTTCAAAATGAAAAGGCCATGTTTAATATATACTTTACTCGAATAGCGACTTTATTGTTCAAGTACCTAGTCTATTGTTTTAAATACAAAATGGTCAACATTGCTAAGTAGCTTACCTTAGACGACATGTTTAGACACAAAAAAATGCTTTCTTCGTTTATTTTTCAGTATTACTATTATCACTAAGCGGTTGTACTTAACAATAAAAGACTATCGCTTTGTTTACCTTCCGCTTCACAATGAAAGACAATCACTTGTTTACTAGGCACAGAGGTGAGTGGATTCGGCCAAGAAAAAGAAAAATAGCACTCTACCAATAGGAATTTCCCGAAAGACTGTCTGTAGTATGAGGTTCGACAAGAAAGGATTGTACCATCGCCAACGCTGTTAACTGACCATCCGTGCACTTTGTGTTCATTCTAATAGGGTCCAATACAGGATGGTCTAACTGACTGACACTGTGTTGGCGTTTGTATTGTACATACTATTCGTTTTAAACGCTCTTTACCGTACATCCCCGCCCTGCAGTGAAATTGCAAGCGCGTTAATCGCTTACCAGGCGGGCCGACGGCGACGCTTCTTTGCCAACGTGGTACACAAAACAAAAATAAACTTCATGGTTTCAGTTTGGAGAGTGCAGAATCATTTGTCGCCGAATGACATGCAATAACATCGCACAATAATGCCGAAGGTGATATAACCACAGGTGCCATTGTTGCGGAGGTCAACCCGATAAGAATCGGTGGTGTTATGTATTCGCAAAAGAAACAATGAATCTCTGAACAACATCCGTTGGCGGCAGCGGTGCAAAAACTTCAAACATCACGCTGCAAATACAAAATAGTTCTTAAGCCGTAGGTCACTTAAGACCTATAGTACTCTGTTCACATGTAAACAATAATGAGAAAGGCGCAAACGCCAATCGCCGTGGGTGATAATTTCCCGTGTATTGTAATGAAAGCCATCGTGACATTGGAGTATTGTCTTTTAGATCTTTCTCGATGTTCACTTGTGATTGTGATATTGAAAACATTAGGTATAATGTTTGGTTAAAATAGTGTTTATTTTAAGCACATGAGTAAAGAAACGCAACAGAGACTAAGCTTTCTAAAGAGCACGTAAAATGTATACCTAATCTGGTAGGGTTGGCGCAGGTGGACCAAACACGATAATGTATTTTTCACCTCAGCAGCTCGAACAAGCATATTTTGCTGCGTGAAAGCAGTGTGCAAAATGCGATTATGCTCACTCCGTGAGACAAAGTAGCTTTTTAATTTTGGAGCAGAGCACTGACATTTCGTCGTGTGGGGTATATTACAAGCTCAGAATATTTGAACTCTATTAGCACTATCCCTTTCATTCCGTTACGAAAAAAGAAAAAGGCAGACATAGGTCGATCCATAGTTCGACCATCGAATTTCAAAGTAGACCCCCAAAAAAGCGTATAACAAGTAACACGTTTCCAAAACTATCAAATTAACAAGTTTAAATTACCAAAATAATTATACTAAGGAATTTTAAATTGAAGAACTTTCAAATAAAAGATCTCAGAATAAACTCCGTTTTTCATAACAAATAGGTAAACATGAATTTTATTATGCTAGCTAATTAATAATTCTAGTTTAAACAATCTTAAATTTTATGATCGTATACCACAGATGCAGTTTCCGAACGCAAGCGCGGGGCCCCGCCCCTTTTAAAAAGCTGCGCGCTGTTAATTTGTTTGAGAATTTATTATGTATATTATTCGTCATTCTTTTGTTATTGATATTGCAATTTAAAAACTACTGGGATAAATCAATTCTCTAACCTGGAAATATAGTGAAGTCAGTGACGTGACGAAGGCAATATTTTAACAACAGTACGGCTAGTTTTCAGTGTCATAAATGTGTGCCCTTGTGATAATGATAAATATTTCAAAAATATCTCGAAGATATGAGTAAAATCTGTGAATTTTAACAATAACACGGTTAGTTTTTAGTGATGTGTTAGTGTCACGCGACACTCGTATAGGTACTTAGATTCTGAAATATCCTTTGGTTTCTCGCGCCTTGTCTCGCCTTTCTAGTACTGACTAACGGCGCGGCCGGCGCTGAGGAGTTAAAACAAGCAGTAACTAACGCCTAATTAACTTTTCTTCCTGAATAATCTTGAGCCGAATAGGTACGTGATACTATGATATATTTTTTGATGTGAATATGTTCTCACTGCTGAGGTGAAAAGTTTTATGTGTTACTCGAGAGCAAAGTATTTGCATCTCATGCTTTTGAGTCCTTTGCTGCGCTCAAGATTCTTCATTTTAGAGTCTTTCGCTTCCTCAGGACTCAAAATTAGCACTCGCAGCAAAAACAAACTTTGCTCTCTTGTTGCACAAATAACTATTTCACTTCTCATGCTCAAAAAGTGAGTCATATTAAGCCAGCATCACACTGGCGCGGCCTGGCCGCGGCGGACCATAAGTAAACTTGTCATTAGCTGTCAAATTTACTATTGTCCGCCACCACAGGCCGCGCCAGTGTGTTGCAGGCCTTAGGCCTCTCACACTGAGCAAACGAACAATCAACGAACGCGAAGCATTTACGTGACAGTTATATGTTAGAGTGAGATACATGGCCGTTGGCTTGGTGTGTACCCACCAACAGACTGGCGCGGCCTGGCCGCGGCGGACAATAGTCCAACATAATACAACTTGTCCGCCAGTGTCAAATTTTCTATTGTTCGCCACCGCAGGCCGCGCCAGAGTGTTGCAGGCCTTAGCCTTAGCAAGCGGGGCTAAAGAAGTACATTTAGCCTAGGGAAAATATGTTTACATATTTATGATTTATACAACATTTAAATTTGACCAATCACAACAGTTCAATATTCCATCCACCAATCGCAACTCTTTAAAAAAACATTAGTATTTGCTATCTACTAACCAGAATACAGTAAAATCGACCAATCAGGAAACAGAATTCAATTCAAACATTAGGTGTTTTATAATCCTTAATTCACAATAATTAAAAAAATAAACGCCTCTGACCGACTATAGCTCCGTCTAAAAGTTGCCGTGGTTGACTGCATACATAAGCTATGAAGATTGAGCGGGATAGATGCGAGATGCTGTCTATCTCTTATCGTTTGCCCGGCGTACCTTTGCTGTCCGCGCGCGGCTATTAAGCCTGCATCACACTGGCGCGGCCTGGCCGCGGCGGACAATAGAAAACTTGTCCGCCGCTGTCCAATTTACTATTGTCTGCCACCGCAGGCCGCGCCAGTGTGTAGCAGGACTTGATGGTCAGAGGCGTTTATTCGTGGTGTGAATATTTTGTATCTGTGTCAAAGCAGTTTATTAATAAAAAGAATGGCGCCAAATTGTCAATCTCCGCCTTGGTATAATAGGCATGATGACAGTAATTGAAAATCACTAAAATATTGTATTTTCTAAGTGAAATTTTAGTCATAGAATTCGAAAAATGCTCATATTTTTTTATTAAGTATGAGATTACTATTTATTTTGATAAAATTAAACCGAAAAATACGGACGACCGCCATGATATGTTACACACTGACAAGCGTTTTAGCCACCAATTTGAAATTTAAAAACTGAAATGCGTTTTTTTCCTACATAAGTGTTATTTTTTCTAGAAAAATCTTATTCGTTGTGCAGTCGAGTACAAAGATATGTTATACACTTTTGAACCTAATCGAATGCGGTCGCCTACAATTTGTACATAAAAAATGTTTCTATACAATAAATATAACAGTTTTTCAAACTGTGTCATCAATCATCATGCCTATTGTTGATTGTGGATGGATAATCTTTGTTACTATTTTCTCGCAGTCGAAGTGAAAAGTAGAGTGTATAACTCTGGTCTAAAAGCCATATTACCCCTCGAACTATTTATTCATTATCCATCTCGTGGCAATATGGTTAACTTTAGACCGTTGTCATACAATCTACTATTACTATTTATTGATTACAAATTACTTACTCTAATGAATTTGTTTTTAAATATTTTTTATTTGACCAAGCAGGAATAGGGACTTAAGGCCTGTATTCACTTTGATTAGTGCGAGTTCAGGTGATTAGTAGATGATTAGTGCGAGTCCAGGTGTGTAGTGTCCAATTCTTGTTTAGTGGCTCTGTTTAGTAAATTCAGTTAGCCGTCGACCGGCACGGACGCTAAACAGAAACACTAAACTGCCTGTCCACACGTGTTTAGTGGCAGGCACGCTGCGAGTGAGGGGGAGGGAGGGCGCGCGGGACGTGGCTACTCGCAGTCCACTCGCAAAAAAATAGAACACGCTTCTAATCACGTTACTACGCAGCCAACTTATCACTTGCACTAATCAGTCGCTGTCCACACTTATTTTCTACTAATCACTAATCACCTGCACTAATCACTCGCACTAATCACTAATCAAAGTGAATACAGGCCTTTACTTTGAGTTCAAATTCAAACGTTAAAATTGTAAGGGCTAGTCCCGGCATAAACTCTATTCCGGTTTGGTCGAACACTTTTTTTTGCGACTGCCAATTACTATGTTGCCTATTTTAGGTAGCTTCGCCATACCCTAGGACAAATAAGACAGTAAATTTATTGTGAAAAAAGTAGTGGTTCATTTGTATATTTACTAAAGTAATACATCTCTCTCATCTCGACGTTTTCCCGGTTGCATCACTAGCTACTGCTTCGGGGCCCGGCTTCGCTTTGCACTTCCTTTAGCATAGTAAACCTCTCATCAGCTGTCTAATTCACTATAGACCGCCACCGCAGGCCGCGCCTGTGATGCAGGCTTTAGGCCTGCATCACACTGCCGCGGCCTGGCCGCGGCGGACAATAGTAAACTTGTCCGCCGCTGTCAAATTTACTATTGTCCGCCACCACAGGCCGCGCCAGTGTGTGGCAAGCCTTAAGTTAAGCCTATCACAGACTGGTGCGGCTTGGCCGCGGCGGTCAATAGTAAACTTGTCCGCCGCTGTCAAATTTTCTATTGACTGCCAACGCAGGCCGCGCCAGTGTGTTGCAGGCCTTTTGACCCCATTGTCAACTAGACGTAGGTACCCATATGAAACAATAAATCTTATGCAAAAACTGCAGTAGTTTGGCAACATTTTCTGTTTTCACGCAGTATTTATAGCAAAATTAACTTTATCTATGCAATAATGCAATGCGTATCGTGCGCATTGCGTAATAAGTTCTTTGTAGGTACCTAACCTATCTAGTGATTTTTAGTCCGCTTGCTAAATGTAAAATTGTAAACAGGTACAACTAGGTAGCTCCGACCGTGTTATTTTGATTTCTGACTGTTGCTTTTAATGACGGACCCAATACAGCGGGTAAATTGCGTGGTTGGAGAGTATCTAAGAGTTTGCTCTCGAGTGGGATTGGTTGAATTGTTTCAACCGAATCTGGGGTGTCCGCCCGCGTATTGAAAGAACGCAGTATTATTTATGAAGTACGTGTTTAGATTATATGTCACACGTTGTGTAATTTGAATAAAAAAATCTAGATAATTTTGTACGAAATTCATATATATATAAATAAATATGTGACTTATTTCTGATACCTAAAATTTTTGGAGTGTGCGTATTTCGACGTACACTATCACATTCGCTAATGTTACTGGATTATTCAAGCTGGACCCCTGTTTTTCATTTGTGCTGAATGAGAGTAATCTTTTAACGTAACCACCATTTTAATACCTAATACCCTGAATACTCCGTTGTGATGTGACTATTAGGTCAATGCATAATGCAATCAAAGTCAAAATAATTAACTTCAATTATGGTTTTGGCCAATTTCCTGTTTTACATGATTTACGCTAAGTAAAAAAAAAGTATTTTAAGTCAAACCCATGCCTCATTTTACTACGTAATCTTTTATAATTGGCGTATAATTGCATAATTTAGATAAGGAGCTAGCGTGTCAGGTTAGGAAACCTTGATCCTCTGACCCTCCCTCTTAAACAGACTTATACCAGAGAGGTAATCACGTAACGTTCCGAATACGCTTTAGGACAGACAATTTAACTGTCATTTTTCCATGTACAAACTGACATTTAGATCTACCTGACGCGCGTACAATTCGTTACGTGATGGATCTGACCCCGTATCATGGTCGGCCTTATCACACGATAAGTGACAAGATGGAGCGTCCGTCGCTGGCTGACACCGTTCGATAGAGCGAGACGACGCTCCTATCTAGTCACTTATCGCGTGATAAGGCCGACCATGATACGGGGTCTGCTGCCATACCTTGGCTGTCACATGGTTAATTAACCGGTTATGTGTATAGCCAATAGGACAACCACCAACCACGTCATTATTATCAACCCGCGATTAAAATGGGATTGGTGAGTTTATATGTTCATAAAACGATCCCTCGAGGTAAAATGATTCCCCATCGCATATGTATAAACATGGCGACCCCGCCAGTTGTCTCTTGAAGTGTCTTGGCCCATAAAAAACAAACCTAACGTAATCTAATGGGTTCTACACAATAACCTTTTAGGTTTACTGAAAAAAAGTAACGTTCCTGTGAAAAAAAAACGATTAAATGAATACGATGTTGTTTCATCGTGTAAAATGAGAGGGGATCCCGTAAACTATGTAAAAGGCATTAGACAACCTTGTACGAAAAATATATATAAGGTCAGGTGGGGTAAGAGGAACTAGCGGGAAAGGGAAACAGTAGCTGGTATATCAAAAACTAGACCGCAGCGTTGTGATTACTGGATCGATAAAGCAGTAACTGAAATTTGGTTTCAAAAAAAGAACACTGATGGCGTTATGACGTGTGAATGCGCGAGTGTGACACAAACATAATTTCAGTTGACAAAGTACAAAACCACGAGTTCGACGCGAATTATCTAGATACTGATTTATCTCGTAAAAAGTTTTTTAACAAGTCCGCAAATGTCAGCAAGTATTGTTGTATACATATATTTTGTTTGTATGCATGTAAATTTCTCCAACTATGCTATAAATATCAAATTTTTATGTGTCTCGTAACAAAACGTACAAATGCATAAGTGGGGTACATATTTTTCCCTTTCCCGATGTCAGAGGTCACAAACATTCTGAGAGTGGCATTTTTTTATTTTGTGTGATGTCAAATGATGGTATATCTTTTTTTATCCTTCCAGAAAGATTATACTAATTGTTACAGAAAACTGCCTAGAAACTATGTGAGCAAAACGGGGGCGCTTTGGTTCACCTAATTTTTTAAGTCCTACTATTGGAATTTTGTCCAATTTAGTTATAATATATAAGGACCAACAAAATTATGATTTATGTCCGTTGAGAAGAAAACTGTTATGATTAACAAAACTATGACTTCAAACAAGTTCTTAATAATAAAATTATTAGCAAAAATTTTAGGACAAGTGATCATTATGACTTCCGATGATTTTTACAGAAATATAGGAACAAAAAAGTTAGGACGAAAAAAATTAGGACTAGCGATGATTATGAATTTATGACACAATACGTTAGAATAAAAAAAATAGGACATCGAATTTTATGGCAACCAATATGGACCCTTAATTTATAAGTATTACGGAGATTTCAAAGATATTAAAATGAATTACAGATGTTGAACAGTGATTAGAGTGAAGCTACTTTATTTTAACTAGTGATAAGCATTACAATTAAAACATTGCGCTTCGTTTTTACTTGAGTTGACTACCTCTGTCCAAAACTCGTACGTTTCCCTTACCCCGACTTCCGATTTTAATTAAAAAAAAATTTGCAACCGTTTTTCGTTACTGGTATCGTACACATTTCAATAAATCCTTCGATCCTGGAAATCTAACGCAAATAGGTATATTTTGTACTTAGCAAAACTATTAAAAACCTTATACTTCGTAGTATAGACCTCAAAATGAGATGTAGAAAATAAAGTATGTTCCCCTTACTTCACCTGACCTTATTATTCTTTTTAGGATGTTTGTTGTATAATCGTTCGAGGACCTCGGACGTTCGTATAGCTGTATAAAATGAAACGCGTTTAACAATATCGGAGCCGAGATGTATAAGTTTTAAGTTTTGATTATAGTTTTTCAATATAACGTTTGATAATATAATATTGCAAATATCTCGGCTCATACTGGGTGCCCTGGAAACCAGCGTCTTTGTATGTAGCATGTATTGCTGGTGGCATATGCTGAGTTGCATCCATTTTGGTTCTGGTGGAGTTCCAATTTTAAGACACACATGTAACCTGACATCACACCAAATAAATATATTTCTTTCTTTCTTTCAGATACATGTTAGAGTATTATTTTATAACAAAATATATTTGTTTTGAATACATATCTGTCATACTCTAGCAATTTTACGAGTGGCCGCTAACCTAAAAAAATTACAACACTTTTACCCAATGCCCTTTAACACGTTCGCAACCAAGAACCCGCCTAGCGGGCACTCGTAATGTTTGCTCAGATGCCGGCTGAGCCTGAGCCCGCTAGACGGGCAGTAGTATGAACTTATGTACACGCCTAGCGAACTCTGTCGGTTTCTGGTGAACTGTTTCATTTTGAGTCCGGTTGCGAAAGTTTTAAATAACACGATAGTGCACGGTTGATTGACATAAGTTAATTAGATAATTACCTATCACAGTTGTATATTTCTACAGGCCCCCTGCGGTGTCGGGTTTGAATAGCGCCACCCCAATTATTCCCTAAATAAGAATTGACGTCATACCGCATCAGCGATTCAGCGATTACTTGTTTACCTGTAATCGGGCTTTACGTGACCGTCCGATTGTTCGCTAACCGTCGTGTCAGCTGGTGCACCCACCGGTGCGTTAAAATAATGCAAATATGTCATTTTGAAACCTTCATTAGGCTGTCGAGTTGAACAGTGTCATTAGGTTGTGCGCAGTAGTCATTGTTGGTGCAGCGTTCTAACGTCTATCGATACAATACCTATATATATATATATATATATATATATATATATATAACGTTATGTAATAAATAAACTACCTACATTATTATAAAGAGTTTAGAATATATATACATTTTAGGCATGTAGCTGTAATGGGAATCGGCTTGTATAGGTGCTCAGACCTATATATATATATATATATATAGGTTGGAGCACCTATACAAGCCGATTCCCATTACAGCTACCTACCTACATTATTATAAAGAGTTTAGAATATATATACATTTTAGGCATATATATATATATCTAGGTCGGAGCACCTATACAAGCCGATTCCCATTACAGCTACATGCCTAAAATGTATATATATTCTAAACTCTTTATAATAATGTAGGTAGTTTATTTATTACATAACGTTATAACGTTTCCGCGAGGCACCGACGGTGCTGGCTGAAAATCAGCGCTGCAGGTGTCTGACACCTCAGCATAATGCTGAGCCAGTGTCCGGTTCACTGCCGCAGAGACACACTTGGTTCATGTTTTATCTGTTGTTTGTTTATTTTATTGTTTAATATGTGTGTCATGTGTGTTTGTGAATGAATGTATCTTATTTTTTTCTTTATTGATAACTTTTTTTGTTCCGTGATACCCATCCAAATTGTCACGCGCCGCCTCTGATGTCCGTAGACCCCTACATTTCTGGAACTGATCATCCGATTTCAAAAACTCACTAGCATAGAGATTGGCCGAAACTTTGAAAATCCTTCACTTCCGTTTAAAACATGTGGCATCATTTAGCCCTTTAATCGTAAAGAGAGTAAAGCTGAGCCTGTCAGTCCTGAAATGGCCGGAAGTACTTGGCAGACGGCGTCAAAGTCGCCAACTTGGGCACCGTCTGCCAAGTACCGGAAGTGAAGGATCAAACATTCGGCCATTTTTTTTTTTCAGCATTACTTTTTGGACCTGCTACCATGCATTTTATCATGTTGTGATGTGACTTAGGTGTATTGGGAGTGGGCTCGCGGTCTAACCGCAGCGGGTTCAGGTGACAGTGTAGCGACCGCCTTACATGCGGAAGGAGGAGCAGCTAATATAAAAGGCCTGTGCTGCGTGTTAACGCAAGTTATTGCGAATGCCATCTAAGGCTAGGTTGCATCAACCGTAGTTTACAGACCGGTTAGCGTTAACCGGCCCTATGTATCCTAAGCCCTTCGCACTGCGATGATCTCTTTAAAACTATAGACCAGGTTGATTAAAATTACAAAGTGGCGATAGTGAATTCTTTCGGTTGAATCGTATCGGTTCATGTGCTGTCTCTTACGTAAGCGCGTAGCCAAATTTTATGGGAGGGCGAATAACTAGATGGTTCTGTTACCAATAATAACAGGATTTTTAGCTGTAAATGGAGCCTGTCTTGTAAAGCCACACATTCTGTATGTTAATAATACCTGCTTTAAGCAAGAACAACCAACTTTAATAAGAGTATGTAACACAAATGCGAGCTTATCTCCAGCTAACCTTTGAGCAATTGACATGACATTGGATGTTCGTGTTCGTACCGTCCCAAGTCTGTGCACTGCGGCATGCAATCAAACAATAACAGTATTACGTGTCCGCGATTATGACTCGTGTTTGTGCTAGCCTTTAGCCGATTCGGTGACTCAACAATTCAATATTCAAAAACTGTGGGTGTAACACGTGGATTTTGCATTTGTTCGCATTCGGCAAATGAGCGCACAAAAATGGATAAAAATATCTCCTGCATAGTCATGCAGCCTGATAGTCATCATAGGACGGCCCGCGAGCTGTCTCGCGGCGAGATAGACTATCCTTCTCTTTTTAATAAGAACGCTTAGAAAGAGACGGATAGTCTGCGTCGCCGCGACACAGCTCGCAGGTCGTCCTGTGGGACCCGTGCTGCGAGATGTAGGTTTAAAGTATCTACATAAGGTAAACGTGTAAATGATCGATGTTGGACCAGTGCGTTATATACTTATAATCTCTTGCACAAGTGTAATCGGTATTCGAACCGTGCTTGTGAAATAAATAAATTAATAACATGGGCACTATATGTCCAATTAAGTGAGATGGCCTACATTCGAATCCTACTAATATTATAAATGCGAAAGGTTGGATGTTTAGATGTTTGGATGTTTGTTACCCAATCACGCCACGCTTAATCAGCTTAACCGATTTGGATGAAATTTCGCACGAAAATAGTTTATAGCCTGGATTAAAATCAAGGATAGTTTTTATTTCCCGTCTCTTATAATAATCCTCTTCCTGTTGCTTGCACGTAAAGTTCCAATGGCATACAGTAGTGCAACATCGAGGATTAGGACGTTTTTTATTTATTTTATTAGCCTATATTGTGTCCCACTGCTGGGCAAAAGCCTCCCCTGTTTTCCGCCATCCGTCTCGTTCCTGTGCTAGTGTTCGCCAATCTGTACAAAACGTATCAAGGTCGTCCCGCCATCTCCTTTTCGATCTGCCTCTACTTCTGAAGTCATCTTGTGGAAGCCATTCAGTGGCTAATGTGGCCCGGGCGGTAATAATTAATCATAGATATCAATCGGTATTATAAAACGCTAGGCTATTGGTACATACACTGACCCACTTGATAGGGGCTATTCATTAATCTGGTAAGAATGGAGGGGAGGGTTCCGAGAAACGTATGTGTCCTTACATTGGCAGCTAGCGAATTCGCCATGCGAATGTGAGGAGTAGGAGGAGAGGGGGATATTGTGTGTGTAAATAATGACCACGAAGAATAAAGAATGTGATCAAATGCAGTTGCATGAAATTGATATTGTGCAGATTCGGGAATAGGAAGAAACGGGGTTGTGTAAAAATAATGACATTGAAGAATAACGAATGTGATCAAATGCGTGGAATTCATATTGGGCAGAATTGCGAATAGGAAGAAACATAATGGCATAAACTTATACGTATCCAAGTGGAACTAATGATGAAGAACACAACACCAGACGTAAAGTATGTCACAGATTTGGTATATCATTCCGTTGAAGTAGCAGCTAATGAATTGCCAAAGGTGATTCTGAAATCCTTGAGGAACTCCTCAAATATTATCGGACCACATTAGGCGATTTGTTTTTTTCTGTAACAATTAAGGCATTTGCTCTCGGAAAGTAGTTTGTGTGGTAAAGTGGAAAGAAAATGTGGCTTTGCGATACTGAATTGGGGTCAACGAAAACTTTAAAAAAGAAAAATATTGTATTAGTAGCGTTAACTTTTGCAGATGGTTGTGACAAAGTCAGTCACACTATTAGAGAATGGGCAGGTGATATTTTATGCGGCCAGAGACAGTATTTTGATAGTTACTTTTGCCATAAAATACCATACTCTGCGCTGGGCGAAACGCGGACTGTCAGGCGACTATAAAATGCTCTTGCTTGTGTATAAACATTTCTAAGCAAAGCGCAGCAACGCATTTGTTTTTGTTTTTGTCTTGTTTCCGATATATTGGTCTTGCACCGCCAATGGCCCGGCAACCTCTAAAACAACCTCTTTTTAGCCTTAAAATGCTGAGCATTAACTTGTAATAAACATTCTAGCGAATGTTACATTACAGGCAAAAGGTCACAAAATCAACAGGAGCGTTTTAGCGAGCATTCTTGCGAAACTACAGTAAATTGGCTTCGAGATTTTTGCCGAGCCGAGCAATTATCAAGTTTGACATCGTCGTGAGGAATATTTTTTTTGACAAGCATTTACTAGAGAGAATGATCATGAAAATGTTTGTATCGTAGCGATGTTTGCCTTTATGCTTGACTCGGTTCGTTGTTCAGTTCGACTAATTTAATAATTTACTTTAAAAACAAAGTTTTAACCGACTTCAATTTAGTACCTACTCCGCCAAGCCACGAGAACATTTCCTATTTTTTTTTTACAATTTACCACATGAACTGATTTCCGATAGAAAATGCGTTGATTACTATAAAAAAACCGAATCGCTGCATGTGGGCCGGTAATATTTGAGGACTTCCATCGATTTCCCAAGATCATCACCAATGGCACTTCATTCGTTCTTATTTATTATTACTTTTGCACTTTTAAGTACATAATTGAGGAATTCGATAAGTCATCTGTAGTCTTCATCATCAGTTCCTCGCGACCAAATTTATGATTCCGGATGGAAATACACGAGTTGTAACAGAAAATACCAAAATCACTACACGCATGCCTAATAAAATTGAGGAGTCCCCTCAATTCCTCATGGATCCGATCATCTAACTGAATTTTGAAAAAAATGGGACCCACCTGGAAGTATATACATACGAACAAAAAAATATTTTTTCGAATCGGCTCATCAATGAAGGAGTTCTGAGGTAACAAACATTTAAAAAAAACAGCCGAATTGAGTACCTCCTCCTTTTTTTGAAGTTGGTTAAAAATGGTGAATGTTCGTTGGTCATATGAATTCTCAAGTCTATAAGCACCTTTAGGCTACAATTATAATAAGGATAGGCCATCATAAATGTAAGTAAGACTTGCGTCTCTATTAATCTTTCTGGATTTCACATAGCTTGGGTATTTTACTAAGAATATGCATGCACGAAAATGAATAAGTGGACGTTACCTAAACAACTAATTCCTTATCGAATGCCGATTGATTTCATATCGTTTATTTCCGAATTAGTTTTACTTGTAGGTAGCTCTAAAATATTCATAGATCGATTAATAATTCACAATTTGTGAAATGCGATCAGTTGCGCTCCGGCCCGAGTCGGTCAGTGAGAGTTAAACCATCAAATTATCGTAATAAAGGATAAATTATAATTAAAATAATAATAAATAGATATGAACCTTGAAAGTTTAGAAAAATTATGCATTTTTTTATTGTCCAAGAGTAAATTTAAAGCTGCCAATAGAATCCTTACGCTTCTATAGAAACAAAATTGTATGACAACTATGTACTTAAACGCAGTATTTCGCGACCGAAACAACAATTTATCGGATTTTCCATACAACGATACAACTACTTTGTACAATTGACAATATTTCAAATAATTTACTTTAAAAACAAAGGTTTAACCGACTTCAATTTAGTACTCCGCCAAGCCACGAGCACATTTCCTATTTTTTACAATTTACCACATGAACTGATTTCCGATAGCAAATGCGTTGATTACTATAGAAAAAAACCGAATCGCTGTATGTGGGCCGATAATATTTGAAGGACTTCCATCGATTCCCCAAGATCATCACCAATGGCACTTCATTAGTTCCTATTTCAACGGAATCTTATCAGAACCTGTGACGTACTTTTGCACTTTTAAGTACATAATTGAGGAATTCGATAAGTCATCTGTGGTCTTCATCATCAATTCCTCGCCACCAAATTTATGATTCCGGATGTAAATACACGAGATATAACAGAAAATACCAAAATCACTACACGCGTGCCTTATAAAATTGAGGAGTCCCCTCAATTCCTCATGGATCCCATCATCTAACTGAATTTTGAAAAAAATGGGACCCACCTGGAAGTATATACATACGAACAAAAAAAAAAATTTCCGAATCGGTTCATCAATGACAGAGTTCTGAGGTAACAAACATAAAAAAAAAAAAAAAATACAACCGAATTGAGGACCTCCTCCTTTTTTTTGAAGTCGGTTAAAAATACAACCGAATTGAGAACCTCCTCCTTTTTTTTGAAGTCGGTTAAATATGTAATGACGCCTAAATCGAAAAGCATTTCGGTAATTATGTTATCTGAACGTAATAAAGTAGTTTTCAGTGTTTTTTTCCTGCTCGCTTTTAAGAAAATCGCGAAAACGTATAAAAGTGGTTTTTACCGTGTGTGACGTCAGTATTATGGCTGCCATATGAAAGGTGTCCAAACTGCCATAAAGAGTTGTAGTATTGACGTCATAATTTACTTACAACCTTCTGGAATTCGCTACTTTTCAATTTGATAGTTTTGAATGAAAATTACAATTAAGGGAGAAATAAAAAAACACGTGTCGCTTAAAAAATCATTTTCTAGCGATCTAAATCATAAAATGACCTACATGAAAATTTGAAATGTTGTCAATTGTGACGTCATACTTGTGTGTCTATCAGTATGAAGCGTTTTGCGCTGCCGCCAGCGAAGTCAATCATTGTCTCAATTGTTCGGGTATTTATATTCTTTAATTGTAATTGCTGTCCGGAGCGGTGCGTGGGGAAAGAATCCACTAATGTGAAGTGGGAGCGTTTGGAGAAAAACCTTACTTTTTTTGATACAAGTATGAAACTTGGCACGGTTATTCCTTGTGTCAAAATAAACCGATTAAGATCGGTAGCCCTCGGGAGCCCCCCCTCTGGGGCCGGGGAGGGGGGGTTACAGTCACGCTCTACCCGGCTTCATGCTAGAAATTCTAACCATCCATGGCTAACTAATAGGTTGTGTTTGGTATCAATTTGGAATAAATCAATAACGTAGAATTCATTTCTGATATAAAAATAATAAAAATATGCAATTGGTTTAAGGAATTAAGAGAAAACACAATAATAAAATTCCTGAATTATATTTTTTTTATTTTAAGTTGTCGTAAATATTAAACCGCAGGTTTTTTATATGAATAAAAAATACGAACAACGACGACATAATTTTTTAAACGACAAAACAGTACCTACAATAAAATCTTGAAAAAATATTTTTACTACTAATATTAAATACATATTTTTAATAAAAAAAATTTAAATCAGTAATTCGTTTGCGCTATATTGGGCTTTAAAGCCCAAACTTTTGTTCGAGTCATGTGTCCCCCTCCCCTTGCCGGCTAAATGGCTACTTCTGGGGATGTGAAAAAATTCGTGGTAGTCTTACATATAATGAATTTAAAAAGAAAATTATCACGAACAAGTTGGCATAAGTAGTTACAGATTAATAGTCGATCAACTTAATGTGTACTTGGAACGGCCAATTTTCGTACAAATTCGGCCGACACAACCGCACCGCACGTCGATGTAACTAAGACAGACAGGCAACTTCGGAACCCTACACTGCGCGTGGCCCGACACGCACTTGGCCGGTTTTATTTTATTTTAAAGTACATGCTCCCATGTTGGTTCCATTGTTACCAAAATCGGTTGTTGGCGGTAAAAATAAGTAACGGCGCGCGACGTTTGTGTTTTTTAACCGGTTGTTGTTATGTAAGGTTAATAAAAGTTGTAGTTTTTCAAATTTCCATTAAATTGTTTATATGGTCGTATTTTTACTAACTAGCGGTTAAATATTTACTACTTAAAATAATAAATATATATTTGAGAAATTTTATTATTGTATTTTGTGACTGTAAGTGCAGTGCGCGGCGTATTCAGCATTCGCTACACTTCGTTTATATCCAGCGTGAAAGAATAACCATTTCCAATCTGCAACGTAGTTTCTTACATATGCGTGTTTCTTTCCGGTGCGCCTTGGTCAGTACTGCCTTGCGTAATCTGTTATTGTATGATTTTTAGGGTTCCGTATAAGTTCAGTCAGTTATATCCGCACGTGTGGCTTGAGCTAGCCATGCGCGCTGCCTTTCCACTCTGTGATATATTTTATGCGAGATAGTTTCCATATTTCGCTCACTTTTTGAGCGCATGCCAATATCTACCAGTGATATTAAGAGAAGGGTTTGCAGGAATAGCGTTACACGATTACATTACGCTCGCTCGATTGAAAATAAAACCGAAAACCCCTCAAATTGGCTTAGGCGAATTCAACCTTAAAAAATTACCTACCTACGTTGTCTGGGCGAATAGTTATAGAGCTCACTTTCAGTTACGCAACTTGCTTAAAGTTCTACTTGCGTGTGTAGAGATAATATTCGAATACTGCCGTGGTAACTAAAAGGCACAATTTCATAAGTGACTTTTAACTTTTTTACATGTGTTGCTCTCGGCCAACCCGTAAAGACTCGAACCTTTACAGCTAAGACTGGCGTTACGATTATGATGTACTGAGTAGACTCTGGCGCTGACGGGTGAAGTTAAGATATGTTTTTTCTTTTTAGAGTTCCGTACCAAAATAAGGTAAAAAAGGAACCCTTATGGTGCGACACCGTCCGTCTGTCTGTCTGTCTGTCACAAAGTGAAATATCTCACGAATTACACAATTATACAACTAGGTTTATGTAAAATAATTGCCGCTAGGTTCCCCTGGGTGATCGGGGACAGGTGATTAACGTGGAAAATAGTTTTCTTAACTATAGTCTGGGAAAAACCAATCACCTGATTCTGTTAGCTTCATTAATAGCGCTACAGTTTATATTAGACATTACGAGTGCACACAAAGTGTTTGTACGAATTTAATAGGTATATATATGCACAGGTGTTTCGCGGGCTATACCAAAACAGTTAACTACGTATTTTGAGAACAAAAAAGACAACCTTCATGAGGCATACCATTTAGACTTTCAACATGGTGCAATTATGTACCTACTGAAGTGCAATAGGTTCACGAGTTAAGGGCCATTTACATGTTGCAACAACTCGTATGCGATATTCATTACATTGCTGGGCTGCGTGCTACCGAATTACGACGAATTCAATTAAATCCTGCAATATATGTATTAAAACTTGGATGGGACTTGTTGCACCATATAAACGGCCCTTTAGTATGCATATTGATCCCATTAAAAACATTGAAGTAAGTATATACATACATGTTTACCTACCTCTACTTGCATATGCATGTGTTTATGCTTGTAAAACATAAGCAAATATTATGCCAGCGAATGCCACATTAATTATTGAGAGATATGTTTTGAATATTTTTGTATTTTTTTCTGCTGTTTGCGATCACAAAGGTAACGAAACTGTTGAGTTACATTAATTTGTTCACGGGCTGATGCTTGATACGCTTACTATACTAATAGTATTCGCTAGAGATGTCTCATAGTGTCTAGTGATAATCTTAGACTATTTGACCTGTCGCTAAGTAGGCTACGAGATTATTGTAGCCTAAAAAGGACGTCGAGTATGTCGAGTTGCTATAAATAGTTGTGGGTGCCTTTTATTGAGTATACGTTTTAAATATGATTAGAAGTATTATTCACTAAATATATATTTAGGTTATATACACGGTGTTCCCGGGAAATTCCATTAACTTCGGCATATTGTAGAATACATTCACAGAAACAAATTAGGATAATAATTTATGAAAAAAAAAAATCTTTTTTCTTTTTTGTACTAAATAATTTAATGTAGCATTAACAGTTATTGTCTTATTGTAAGTACAAGGGTTCAAGACCAAAAGGTCCAAGAACACACATTATATAAAAAAAGTACCTCCAAGGTAGTTTTTGCCTAATATCGAACGAACTCACTTGGTAAACCTTCTTGTAGTGAAAGGACCCTTACAACATTTAAAAACCTGTTGTACTCGTAACATCACAGTTAAGAGCCTTTACACTGGTTAAATCTGCAAATCTGATTAAATTAAAATATTGAATATCTTGATAACAGTAAGAATTAAGATACTACTGTCTTGGTGAACTTAACTTTATTTGATCTAACCTATGCCCCCTTGCATTTAACGGAAATTGCCAAAAACACGTATATAACTAATCCACTGCACAAAAGTATAACCAATACGACGGCATTAGCGCGAGCTCACTGCTCAGATACTCACAGATAGCACGAGCGAGGCCCGTCACCACCATGCTACCAAGTATTCGCCCCCCCCCTGCCTTCAGATTACATCCGATAATCTTGCCGGGGACACCCATGTGCCTATATTATGCTAATGCGATAATGTGTATTTACTGATGAGTAGACTGATAGGGAAAATAAAAGTTGTTTTTTAATTCCAGGATGAAACCGGCCGTCTCATGCGGAGGAACATCGTCAGGTACGCGATCCTGGCGTACGTCATCACGCTTCAGAGGGTGTCGCTCAGGGTGAAGCGGCGGTTCCCCACGTGGCAGCACGTCGTTGACTCTGGTAAGCCATCCAAGTTCTAAGGATCATCGGGTCATCTGGATATTTTCAAGGCGAGAGTGAATAGGCACTATCTACGTAGGTATGCATGTAATAATACCCTCGACCTCACCATCACTTACCATCAGGCGAGATAGTGGTCGTTTTGCGTAATAATAAAAAAAAAGTTTTAACATTAGATAGTCTCACGCCTGCATTCCTAAAAGGGGCTAGCAGAGACATGAAATTAAATTTAAACTCCTAATTGTAAGTTTAATGATACCTAGCTAGGTGGCTTCTACCCACCCACAGTTGACTCCTTCTCATCATCATCATCATAACCAATGGCCTTTAAGTATGATTACAGACTATATATATTAGCAGTGTCAAGAACGAGGCAACGTCTTTCATGGCTGGGTATGCCAATGCGGGAGCGGATAAATTATAGGAGAGGAATAGACTGTCACACCCAATTCTATTTAACAACTTTACGAAATCGAAATACGCGGTGATGCTCATACTTGGCTGAAATCATATCTGAAAGATGTCTATAAGTTTATACAAATTGAACACTATCATACTGGTTCTGGACAGGATACCACATCAAAAACAACAAAAACAACTGCCCTATAGACTCACACCGACTGGAAAGACATGTAAAACTAAAACTAAATTGTCTTCCTTCCTAAGCATTAAGCGTTTTAAAATCAAATACAAATATAAAGTGTGCTCTGTCAGCTTACCGTGCATAATACAAAAGCATAACTACGCTATGGAATTTTATTATGGGGTATGGCTATGGTATATGGCTCGTAATAGCACATATAAAACTAACTGAAACCTGCAACCTGCAAACCACTCTTTATAAGTATAAAAATATTGTCAGCCTCCTTATATGTTCTTAAAATAGATACCTTTGTAAGAAACAATATTAACATGTTCGAATTTAACAAAAGTGCACGATGCACAAACCAACTAAGCGCCCCAGAACCAATACTAGACATTTATAAAAAAAAACCGGTCAAGGGCGAGTCTGACTCGCGCACCGAGGGTTCCGTACAAACTAACAATCTACTCAAGGTAAAGTAAATGTCCCAACATTTGATAAATTACTTATTTTGACCCAAAACAATAGGATTCAATTTCAAACAACGAGTAACTTTTACACCAAGACAATTGAATCGCGATCTTTTTTTGACCTGCTATTGAAAATAAATATATACGCGTCCCAATCCCAACCCCAATAATTCTAGAAAAATCTTAACAGCGCGAATGGGGTCAGCGCCATCTATCGGCCCCATTTGGTACTAACGTGCAAGGGCAATCGGCTTAGTATGTATGTTGGTCTTTTAGCGATTATTGTTTATCACGTGAACCGATCTCTATTATTTTTGTTTTATTTGAAAGAGAGTATTTCTATTATAATCTTATCGGAATTTCAAAACGATACAGAAAAGATGCAGAAGAAAAATATGCTAGATACAGAAAAAAAAACTTTTCCAGTAATATTTATGTTTATTTTAATCATCATCATCATCATTTATTTAATAGCTTGGCTATCCGTATTTTAATCACAAGTACTTATTTCAAATTTTTCGCTTTGATAACTTCGGAGATAGGGGGGGGGGGGAATGGTTTTTTTTTTTTACATTTTCCTTCATAGATCAAAATGTTACCAATGTAAAAAGAAAAAAAAAAGTGTTTCAAAAAGTGCAACTCAAGCCCTTTCATATGATACCCCACTTGACCTAATACTAGAATATTTTTTTTGCCCCCTCCTCAAAATCAAAACAAAACAAAAAATACGCTAGATACAGAAAAAGTTATACTTTGCCAGTAATATTTATGTTTATCTTAATCACAAGTAATTATTTCAAATTTTTCGCTTTGATAACTTCGGAGATAAGGGGGGGGGGGGGTGGTATTTTTTTTACATTTTCCTTAATAAATTTAAATTTTACCAATGTAGAAAAAAAGAAAACTGCTTCGAAAAGTGCAACTCAAGCCCTTTCAAATGATACCCCACTTGACCTAATAGTTGTTTTTTTTTTACCCCTCCTTAAATTCGTAATTTTTCATAGTAAATTTAAATATATATTTAAATTTTTCATTTTCCGTGCACGCGGATAACTCTCATTTATAATTATTCCAAATTTCAAATTGATAGCTTAAGTAGTTCGTGAGATATTTCACTTTGTAACAGACAGACAGACAGACGGACGGAGGCGCACCATAAGGGTTCCTCTTTTACCATTTTTGGTACGGAACCCTAAAAGGACCATATTACCGATCGATTTGTGTTAGAATTAAGAATTAGTTTTTAAATACCAACTTTGTTATACCCCGTCAGGGTCCATGATATACTATTAATGAATTGTAAAACAATGTACCACGGTGAGCAATAAAAGAATTGAATTAATTAATTAAAGCCTGGCGGGTGTTACCGACTCTTACTACACCCAGGGAATTAAAAGGGGTGATACCCCTCTAACCCGTAAATCCCCACAAACCACGAGGTCGAGGTATTATTGATATTGGACTGTTCTCTCTGATACTAACAATGCACCCACTTGTTCCAGGTCTCATGCTGGAAAGCGAAAGAAAAGTTTTCGAAAAGATGGACGGGAAAAGTCCCATGTCGAAATACTGGATGCCCCTAGTGTGGGCTACTAACATAATAAATAGAGCGAGGAAAGAAGGTCTCATCACGAGCGACCACATTGTGCAGACTCTACTGGTCGAGCTGTCAGACATCAGGAGGCGACTCGGAGCCTTGATTGGCTACGACACAGTGTGCGTGCCACTTGTTTATACACAGGCAAGTATTCAAGCCAATCTGACGTCAGGATAGTTATTTGTGTCACAAGGGAGCTAAATAGTATATTTCCGGCGAGGGGGGTGTATTGAATCCTGAACGTAGTGAGGGATCCTACAATAGGACGGAGACTAACGTGAGGATCCTGACGAGAGGATACAAGTGTTTACGCCATAGACGAAGATAATTTTGCTAACGGGTGACACATACTATTTTTCACACCGACTATGAAGCAATTTAAAAATGATGCTGTTAAAATTACACAAACAAGTTTTAACAAATCTTCTTAATTTTTATTACTAATTGTTTAATATTACTACGGAAAATTCGTTAATTTTCGTATGTATAATGAAGTTAAAACTTGTTCTTTGTGAGGTAATCAATTACGATGAAATTACAATCGATTATTTTATTAAGATGTGTGGTGTGTTCAATTGGCACATTGCGTAATTATGCTACATGCCAATGAATAACTTAAAAAAGTAACTTGAACAGAAAAGTAGCATTTTGATCCCTCTCGTCCTGGAGCAAAACTTACTTTTCCGAATGAAAGGTGCGAACAATATACTCGTATTTATGCCTCGCCTACATGTGTTACATTTAAGATTCCTAAGCAGAGGTTAATTAATACGTCAATGGCTAAAAACCTTGACGGTTACATGCCGTGAAGTTATAACTTATGTTCTGTACGTTAATATTTCTTGGTAGCTATTATGTTGTTTACTTCGATAACGTTACTACGTTACTAATTATAGTTACGTTTATCAGTGAAAGGATCTAATAGTGTTGAAGAAATTCCTTATTGCACGATATAACGTTAGTTTGGGTACGAGTTAATGCGATATCGCTTACGTGCCAGTCAAGATAACTACTTACTTCCGTACATTTATTTGTAAAGATATAATGTTCATTTAGAGTTCTCGTAGGTGTTTTAATAATCACGTGTTCTGCCTTCTCGAAAGTGTGTATTAATGAAAAAAAACCTATATCCTATACTATTAAACGAGCAATATTGTATGTATATTTAAATCGCGTTCTCGAAAACGGCTCTAACGATTTCAAAGAAATTAGGAAAATAGGGTTTTACGAGGGGCGAAAAATTGGCTTAGTCTCACGTCTGGGAAAATTCGTTTTCTCCATTTTTTTTCTATTATTATACTAGCTCAGTCGCTCAGGGACTTACACATATACTTAGTTTACCTACATTTATTACCCGACTGCAGATTGAAGGCGGATAATGATTTTCAAGTAGTTTTACTGGTACTTAAGCAGTTACAATGGCGTAGCTGGCATGGGCGGTCCTGATGGAGGTGCCCTTTCGAGGGATCTTAGTTTATCTGGTGATACTCCAGGTTAATCGGTCTTGTTACTATAGCGGCGCCTGCGAGTCGGGAACTATAACGCAGGTTCCCCACTCGCTTGACAAAGGAGGGAGAACTGTTACTCGCGTCCGCAGGAGCTACCTACCACAGCCCTGCACGTGTCCCCTGGGTGGTACTAAAGACTGACGAACTCAAAGGCCCTAACAATGTATGCCATACGACTAAATAAAAAAAATACTGGTTTGAAAAATTAAATAATTCACCATTAGCGTGAACCAGAAGGGTCATCCGCGGGGGTCCCCGCTAATGTTAAATGTACTGTTCAAGTAAATTTGTAAATTTAACATTAGCGAGTCGACATTGAAATCTGTATATCATAAAAAACTACGACGCTTAAACCAAAACATTACAAAATCCACGAAGTCGGCAGTCACGTCGGACATGAGAGCAGGTATAGCGAATGCACAATCATTTTAACAGCTAATCAATATTGTGCCAATAATCCTTGAAGTCTCATCTAATACTAACAATCACCTCCGGCAATCATTCCCCATCTTGTCCTGCCATTTATGATGATTACTGATTACCCATTAGGCGCACCACTGCGTTTGATTGTATGTCAGCGTGTTAGTTCCTGTGAGAAGATGCGATTATAGCTCCATGAATAGGTCCAGCCACATCTAAGGAAATGTGTAATTTTTTCAACTTATCTCCATTGAACAAGGTTCTAAATCGTACTTTAATTTTAGTGTTGACCGTAAGTCGTTTCCGTAAAGTTACGTGGCAGGTAAAGTCACGTTTCATGGTTTACTACGCACCAACCTAGGTATCTACAACATTGTAAAGTTGCGGTGCTAACAATGATTGGTTAAAGTAGATTTCCAGCAAGTTATTTTAAATTTAGTGTGACTGTTTATTAAATGGTTGCCTGTAGGTATATTTGCATCGATATGTCTGCAGATTTTACTAGACGACTGCCCAATAAAAGGATTGTAATCGTTATTTGATTCGGTAATTGTAATGGCGCTGCCATCAGATCTCACTCGCAGTAAAGCTTCTTGGTATAATTATAATAGATATACTGGAACTAGAACTTATGCCACGATAATACCTCTGCTTATAAGTGGAATCATATCAAGATGTTCAGAGCATTATGTCACGAAATCTCTATTTGGAATGACAAATATGGGGAATCCAGAGTTGAACTACGCCAAGTACTATGCAGCAGAAAAAAGTTACCGTGTGTTGTTAGTCACATTTCTTTGCAGCTGACTATGTACAAAAGTGAATTAGATTTTTAGGGTGCCGTACCCAAAGGGTAAAACGGGACCCTATTACTTCGGACTTCGATGTCTGTCCGTCCGTCCATCCGTCTGTCTGTCACCATGCTGTATCTCAAGAACCGCGATAGCTAGACAGTTGAAATTTTCACAAATTATGTATTTCTGTTGCCGCTCTAACAACAAATATTAAAAACAATTTTTATTGCCGTTTTGCTCCATATCAATAATGGCAAAAGGTAGGCACTTGAAATATTTACCAAATACTCAGTTGTATTTTTACTTTAATAATAAATAATACAAAAAACGCCATTTTTTGGCTATTTTTGCTCGATATCAATAATTTAAAGATAATGGTACGGAACCCTTCGTGCGCGAGTCCGACTCGCACTTGGCCGGTTTTTTATCTGCCCAGTTAGCCGCACAGTCGAACTGCGTCTCCTAATTGGCAATGGCCAATGTAGATGATCAAACAGCTGAACAATTGAAGGCGGTCGTCTAACCCAATTTACTCAGAACTGTGCTGTCGCAAGCAAATTGAATTCTAAAAACCCGGACCAAGTGCGAGTCGGGCTCGCCCACCGAGGTTTCGTACTTAATTATAAATGTAGTATTGAATTGACAGTTAAAAGGCACCGCAGACTTAAGTTATGGTAAGGGTTCCGTTATTTCCTTTTGAGGTACGAAAGTATGGAATAAGTAGGTACGCATGCCAGTGCAAACTGTTGATATTATTATGATTGATTATATTATGAATGTGTAGATACTACATAAAATTGGGATCCCCGTTCATTGCATAAGAACCATGTTTTAGTGATTTTATAGAAAAAAAAATGGTGTTCCGATTTTTCCCTGTACTTGTAGCATAAGATGATATTACTTGCCAAATTTCATAGTTCTAGGTCAACGGAAAGTACCCTATATAAATCGTTATTCCCTTGAGAGTGTCTAAATATACGTTTTTATATCTTTTTAAAAAAAATTAGAAGTTTGATTTTTTCCACAGCTCAAGGGACTGTAGACCTGAGTATGGTTTTAATTTCAACTCGATACCTCCAAGCGTTCCCGAGATAAAGGGTCTTGACAGGCAGACAGACGGACAACAAAGTGATCGTATATGTGAGTGTGTTTGAGTTGGCCGAATGGAATCAAAGTAGTCCATTCGAAAAGCAGCTCTAACGTCAAAGGTAGAACATTCCAACTCCAATTAGGGTTGTATATAAAAAGCGGCCAAGTGCGTGTCGGACCACGCACAACAAGGGTTCCGTGCCTAATAAAAAGGTCGTATCGTTACTGAAATCTTATGGCACTTACGTCCTTTTCTTTAAGGAAGGCAGGTTTTTAGAAATATCTCGAAAACCTTTGAACCGATCTTGTTCAAAACAATTTTCGCTGAAAGAATTTAATAAGCCCTATGTCCATGTTTTTTTTTTCATATTTTTTTAATACACGGTTCAGAAATTAGAGGGGGGGGAGACACAATTTTAGTGACTTTCGGGGCGATTATCTCCTACTGTATTCACTTAATCAAAAAAATACTTAGAAACCTTATATTTATTTTGAAAGGCCTATCGATTGATGTGCCACATACTGTGAGCTTGCAATGAAAAATATTTTTTTGACTTTCAGTTTTATGTATGGACCCCTTAAAAATATATATTTTAAAATTAATTACAAAACTATGCAGCGGCTAACAAAATACTGTAAAATAATTTGAATCTGAAACAGATAGACAGACAGACATGACGAATCCATAAGGGTTCCGTTTTTTGCCATTTGGCTACGGAACCCTAAAAATACGACATTAAATAATCGTAACCATAAAAAGAGATTAAGATGCATTTGTATTGTCACAAAACGGTTCCATCTCGGTAAAAAGCTATGCATTGCTGCCAGGCCCGATATAGAAGTTACAGAACTATCTTAGTGGAACCTCCCTCGGTTCTTAGTTTATAGAATAGTTCCCTTATACCACCAAGCTTCATCACAGACGCTGCAAAATTAACGAAAATCTGATAATATTTTAAACATATACTTCGTAGAATCCATTTCATTTTCATCGATGTGTATAAGAGGCCGCAATGCCTGCCAAATAACTGAATTGCGTGATTATTTGAATTGTAAAAGCTGTTATTTAACTTGCAATGTATGTATATCAGTGTGTTAATTAAGAACCAATCTTGCAAGCTACATAAGAACCACTTCCAGACGTGTAATTGGGTTCAAATTAGGCATGCGTTTAGCCTGGTCATATAAATAGAATACCGTGGAGCTCCACCACCACCGTGGACCAGCTTGTCTGTTGATCGAGTCGGAAGGTGGCTATTGGAACTCCTGAACTTCACAAGGCAAACCCATGTGCCCACTTTAATCCTCTCAACGAGTAGCTAATAATGTAAAAACAGTCCGCAATAAAAGGTTGTACATACATTGTTTTTTTGTCAGTAAATTATTAAATTAGTATTCCCCTGGCAGGTGGTGACCCTAGCGCTGTACACGTACTTCGTGGCGGCACTGATGGGCCGGCAGCTGGTCCCGCCGGCGCAAGGGAGCACCTCCCAGTACCATCCTGACGTCTACTTCCCGCTGTTCACGGCACTACAGGTAACGGTTGAGACCACAGTCAGGTCACCCAACGGTACCACTATAAGGCTCTCTATACACGCAATATGTCGTTCTCAGAGTAAAGGGACCTTATTGACGCTGAAGTCTACTTCCCGCTGTTCACGGGACTACAAGTAACGTATCCGTTACGCATCACAGTCAGTTTACACTCGCATCTGCTGCTGAAGTTGAACTAGTCGCGTCGTTGTATCGACTATGGGATAGGGTTATATCACATCTTTGGACCTGCAATTGTTAGAAGTGGCAATGTTTTTTTTTATTATCATCTGCTTTGGAAAAACTCATTTTTTGGAAAAACAGGCGTAAACGTATTTATATCATTTCAGTTTTGTTTCTACGTGGGGTGGCTGAAGGTGGCAGAGGTGCTCATAAACCCCTTTGGCGAAGACGACGACGATATTGAGCTCAATTGGCTGATAGACAGACATATAAAGGTAATTCTAACGAGAGTTATACAGATTAGAGAAGTGAGTTTCGCACTACGTGCAGTACACGAGGCGAGGAATTGATGATGAAGACCACAGATGACTTATCGAATTCCTCAATTATCTACTTAAAAGTGCAAAAGTACGTCACAGGTTCTGATAAGATTCCGTTGAAATAGGAAATAACGAAGTGCCATTGGTGATGATCTTGGGGAATCTATGGAAGCCCTCAAATATTATCGGCCCACATACAGCGATTCGGTTTTTTTCTGTAGTAATCAACGCATTTGCTATCGGAAATCAGTTTATGTGGTAAATTGTAAAAAAAAATAGGAAATGTTCTCGTGGATTGGCGGAGTACTAAATTGAAGGCGGTTAAAACTTTGTTTTTAAAGTAAATTATTGTTACATCGACACGGGCGCGCTAACTAAACGTTGCGGTTGTGACGGCCGAATTGCCGGACGAAACCTGATCTTTTCAATACTACTCGTTAACTAGTTATGCCTACTTATCGTAGTTCGTTATACTATTAAATATATGCACTGCCATGTTTTGTTTTCGTATACCCACTAGTAATCATTTATCCGGCAAAGGGACGGACATATGATTCCAATGATACCACTGAGTGTACATTCAACTTACTCATAAATATGTCCCGTCGCGTCGCTCTTATATCAGCGGAATACGGTTTCTGTACATATGCACGAGAGGATTAATTCTATACATATTTTTCCATATTGTGTTAGTTTTGTGATATACACTTACGCATAAGAGACTAATTCAATTGTTTTTTAGGCAGCCTACATGATAGTAGACGAAATGCACGAGGAGCATCCAGAACTACTCAAAGACCAGTACTGGGAGGAAGTGGTACCCAAGGACCTGCCGTACACCGTAGCCTCGGAGCACTATCGACGCCACGAGCCGCCCTGCTCCGCGGACCATTACAAGGTAATAACTACAACTTTGAAAATCCCCCGACATTTTCATTTCAAAGTTCAATATCTCCAAAACGGCTGAACTGATTTTCGTGAAACATAGCTAAGAACACTCGGAATAAAACTAACTATGACAGAAAAAACCGCATTCAAATCGGCCTTTCCGTTTGGGAGCTACGATACCACAGACAGATACACAGACAGACACGTTAAATTTATAACACCCCTCTTTTCGCGTCGGGGATTAAAAAGATAGATCGTGAACGGGAACACAAATACGTATCATCTTCCTAGCGTTCCTGGTTGTGCCCTAAAGGAGCCCGGCATCCGCTTTTACACCTAATCCCGAGATTTGGCATAGACACTAGTTATGACGAAAGTGACTGCCATCTGGTCTGCCAACCCAGAGGTAAAACAAGACCCTGTCGGGATCAGACCAGTTTCCTCACGATGTTTTTCTGCACCGGAAAGCTAACTATTCCGTACATAAGTTGCGAAAAATTCATTGTTACATACGAGCCGGGATTCGACCCCACGATCGACGAATGACAGCCGCATGGCTGGACTACCAGGCTACTGTAGCTTTTAGCTTTTTTTTAATCACAATTTGACCTAGTCCCAAACTAAGCAAAGCTTGTACTATGGGTACTAGACGACTATAATCCTACTTTTATATCGTTCTTTAAATAAGGCCAGGACACATGATTACTTTAAAAATGTTGACATGGGATGTTACTTGATCGATTTGACTCGAGTGCCAGGTGCCTCGAAATATGCGTTCGACTACCAGGAAGGTCAGAAAATGGTTGGATTTGAGTTAGGACTAATTGGGCCCGCAAAGACCATAATGCAATATGGTAGGTAGATTTAGGAAACAAATTGGAGTTGAATAATGTACTAGGATAGTTAACATTTTGTATTTCTTGATAGATAATAAATATCATTATGGTGAACCTTACTCGAGTCCACATATATAATATTGAAAACACGAAAGCATATTATTCCACCCATGAGTTTTTAAATGATTATGACGTAATATAACAATTTATGTAACTAATATACAATAAAACATTTTAATTTATTTTAATAATTTTGTCATTTATGAAGATTGCATGCTTCATGGTAATTGTAGGTATTTTAATGTCTATTGGGTTAACAAAGTGATAGAAGACAACAATAAAACCTATGTACATACCTGTGTTTTACAAATAAAACATTTTGTTAACTCAAACACGAGTTTCCATACAGGGTGAATTTCTATTATTTTGATAGATAGAATATAAGGCCATTAAAATGAGATCCATATGTATATATTTTTGCTATTAAATAAAAAGAAATACTCTTATTTTTATAATTTGTTAGCTCTAATGCTACATCCTACCTTCGTGATGAAATAGGTACTATCGAAAAAGAAAGAAATTCCAAGACAGATGTCAAATTGTAAAAGTGTAAAAATATATATCATGAAGTCTTGCAAATATTCTGACACAGAATATTACAAAATGATGAGGCCAATTTCGTACGTGGTGGCGTTATTTTAGCCAGGTGAAATCACATCCTGTTCAGTCTAGCCTAACGTTTACCAGCTAGAATGAAAAAGAATATTGCTCTATAATTCTAAGAGATTGTTGCAACACAAGGAATTTACCCTTTACCGGAGTAGGCTAACCTAATGTGGGGAACTGACTTAAAATAATTATTATTCATTTTATAAAGCTTAACTGTCATGTTGTGTGTCAAGTGTCAATTTAGTGAGGCGGCGAAAATTGTGTTTTTTTTACTAAGTACTCACCTGTTTGCACAGTAAAATAGTGTGGTGTCCAAGAATATTTTTCGTTTTAAAGAATCTTTTGACCGTCATTATGTATCAAGTTTAATAAATTAGAATAAAAATGGTTGTTGTCAGTTAACGCATCTCAATTTGGCCAGTACCTACTTTAAAATTTACCCTGTATAATTTTATTACATTAATCTTCGTTGTTGAAGTTGACTTTAGCTCTAAAGTGAACCCACGACGATAAATATGGGATCTGGGGACCGATTTTTGACTTTCGAGCGCTCGACTCTTTCACTCGAAAACGGACAAAAATTATGAAATGTTATTTTGTAAAAACTTGTTTACTTTTGTTAGATTTTCGAGCGCTCGAAAGTCAAAAATCGGTCCCCAGATCAAATTAAAACAATTTAAATGACCTCATAATTGGCAATACATATCGAGTTAAATTAATTTGAATTTGAAATAATCAAAATAACCATTCAACTCCCATGTTTTAATTTCGATAGCATTAAAATTTACATTTACTCATTTACAATTTACAAAATTATTTATAACTATCTACAGTATGAGTAACATACATTTTTGCATAACTTGTTCTAGATCTATAAGGTCAACTCGGATTAGTTGGACCACAGTTAAACACACCGTACGGTAATTTTAATACTACTCAACTTAAACCAGCCAAAACGAAGTAATTCTTAACTTTTAAAGTTGTAGTTGCGTTATTGTTTCCTCATATCAATATTAAGTTCCATCGAAGGACTATTGATTGCATTCGTGGTGACGTTGTATGTGACTGTGTTACGTCACCCGCCGCGGGCTCCAAGTATACCGGGGGGGTTCCCTTGACATTGCCGGTGCCCGCCGGCGGCGAGGGCCAATGCACGCCCGGCCCGGAAGGACCCGATAACACGTGCTGTGTATGACCATTCATATACGAATTTTCTTCCAGCTCCTTCGCAATGGAACTGTGCAGTTTAAAGTATTTCCTTACATTGTGTTTCCCGGCTCTTCTTGATGCTACTGTACTATCGTTCTTTTCGATAGGCTTCTTAGTGTTTGATGTTGGTTGAGAACGAAGAATTGTGTTTTTTATGAGTTCAATTTCAGAGCCATTGGTCAGAGAGGCTACGGGGAGATAAGTGTAGACAAACTCCTGCTTATTCTGTGGGATCGGTATGTTCGAAATACTGATGTTGGGCAATTGCAGCTTAGGGTTGACTAATATATAATTTTCATTTTTACCTGTTTTCCCCAAGGAATATATTTCTTGGAATTGAATAGAGTTGTTGTTGTTGGCTTCGTTTCCGTGTCCCATCGGCGAGAACAAGTCATTCTGCGCTATCGGGTCTCGAAGCTTGTACCTGGGCGTCTTCGATTTCCGAATAATTTTTACAAGAGATCGGTCTTTGAGTTTGTTTTGTCTGTCTCCGAACAACTGTGGAATTTTTACGGTTTTTTCAATTGTTTCATGCTGCTTTTCTTGATCATGACTGGAATCATTTACCTCCAGCGCGGTGACTGTGCACGGGCTCGCCATGGCCACGGTCGACGCTGCTCGGTCGTTTATTTGCTATAAAGATTATTAACAATTAGAAAATTATACGCCCCAAAAATACAAAAAAAAACTGAAAACCTGAATGTAGTTTGTTCAGATTGGAGAATTGAACCGATATTAAAGGATAACAGCACATACACAGTAACTGGGCATATTTTAATGCGGATTGTTATTTTTTTAGATACCTATAAGAACCAACCAGACCAAAAGAACAAAGCGCGTATTTATTCTGCAATAATTAAGAGATAGTAAGATATATTCAAGATTTAGGGTAATAATAATTACTAGTCTGGATAAATACCTAACGCAGGCATAGTGTTTTTTTTTAATCGGGTTAGGGACCCCCACCCATACAAACTTACAATCTTTTCTAATATTATTATTATTATTTATTATTAGAAGAGAGAGGTAATCTGCGGAACCAATTATCCGATTTGAAAGTTCCGTTCATCTGGGTGAAAAATGGACTTATTGGGTTGTTATAGGCTATATTATATTTTCCTGCGTTCTTTGAAATATGCAGGCAAGTAGTCAAACACATAAACTACACATAAACTATTGTAAAATTAGACTTACTCGCACTCTCATCTTCTTCGTAGGATTTGATAATACTGAGGCAAATATAATGCAGAACACGAATAAAACTGCGAATATATCAGTCATTGTGGACGTTTTCACTGAGTAACGCTTGATTAGTCGCGCTGTCCAAGACTGATGCGTTGATTCCGTTGCTCTATGGATAAATACTACTTATAGCCTGCAAATCATCGCTCGACTATTTACAAATAAATAAGTGTTTCTATACTGCAGCGTGCAACAATATTGATATGTCTTTTGTTTGCAGATATGTTTTAAAAATAACAATTCGTCAACTCTTTGTTCAGTGTGTCACATCTAATTGTATTGTTACATATTAAAACGGTAGTTTCACACTACATTGTTTATTAGAATACGAATTGATTCATTATAGGATTGCCAACTGATCGCGGTTAACAGTTCATTATGGCTTGTGGGATACGAGTGTGTTGTGCCGAAGACAAAATAACTTCCTCGAAGAAGCGGCATTTAGGCCTTCGAACCGTCATTGGCAAGGGTGATAAGTTTGCCCACTGGCGAATTTATTTCTTCTTATTATTAAACAATGTAAAATGAGGTTATGTACCTATTGTGATATGATATGTACTTATGGAAGTTATTATGTCAGGTGAAGCGAATTACTAAGGAGAGGCTAAGTTGCTACATTATACAGCATTTTGGCAATATGTTGCTCAATTGTAAAACCGTTTCGTTTCAGGTGAAGGCTGAAGACGCAGTGTACGCCAATGTGCAGGCTCCCCGGAAAAGTCACGACGAAACATACGCCGATTACGTAAGTACAGTCCGATTATCCGACAGCAGTTAGGTACGCTATTTGCATACACATAACTCGAAATAAAATCGTTTTAAGAAACCCATAATATTTTTGAACAAGCTATCCAACGATACCCCACACAATGTGTTTAACGAGATAAACAAATTACATCCCCACTTTAGGTGTAGGGGAGGTACATACCACAAATAAAAATAAAAAACAAGATTCTATGCTTCTGTTTTGTCAGCGTGATTACAGTTTTCTATTAGTAATCGGGGTTAGTCTCATGATCTGGTAAAGGTCGCGGGAGTCCGCTGGATGCGGGTGGTGCAGGACCGGTCATTGTGGCACTCTTTGGGGGAGGCCTATGTCCAACTTTGGACATCTTTCGACTGATATGATGATGATGTGATGATTAGTAATGGTTACTGAGCTAAGCCGAAGACGGACGGACGGACGGACAGCCAGACAGACTTGGCGAAGCTATAAGGGTTCCTTGTTGACTACCGAACCTTAAAAAGGAGACCATTACGCCTTACCACCAGAAGTCGTCCATCTCTGTAAAAAAAATGTTCCTTTCAGGAGAGCGTAGACACGCCGCTCGTGGAGCGACGCAAGAACTGGTTCCAGCGGCAGATCTCCCGCATGGGCTCGGTGCGCTCCGCCTCGACCGCGTACTCGTCGGGCGGGCTGTTCGGCCGGAACCGGCACAACTCCGTGGTGTACTCCAGCCCCGAGGCGGGCCAGCCGGCGCCCGCGCCGCCGCACAAGATGTCGCTGTACGAGCGGCTCGTGGGCAGGAAGAGCGGCCGCGGAACGCACCGGCAGAACTCTAGACACGGTCAGTACAGTACGATTACCACTGACAGATAGTTTGCCTTCATTTAATTTTCAACTTTAATGTCATACAAATTAAGTAGTTATTTCTAAAACGGTAGACGTGGGAAACAGTATTCTGAAAATTGCCTTATTTGTATGACATTAAAGTTGAAATTTAAATGAAAGCAAACTATCACGTGAAAGAAATGATTCCAGTATCATTGTCAGGGAATTGGATGCAAAGGCGTCTTTACCGGGTGTGCGTTGCACACGGGCGCAGCGGTCCTAGGGGGCGCCGCCCGCCGCCCGCTACCATTCCATTTTGACCGCGCGCTTACTAGGGGGCGCTAGAGTAATGTTTGCACACGGGCGCTACATGGGCCAGAGACGCCTCTGACAGGATGGCTGTTTGGCTTGAACTCCAGAAACAATCGGAAAGTAGTGTTTTATAGCTCGTTTGATCTACGAATTAGTGCCCTACTGCTACGTAGTATTAAGGAATGGATAGCGTGAATGTGAACAAGATATCTCTGTACGCCGACTTGTGAGCAGGAAACACGGTGGACCATTCACCAGTTTTCATTTCCACGTATTCCCAATTATACAAATCCCTATCAATAAGTAAGCCAACCGTCTATTTCTCAAACATCTGTGGACTGTAATGACAATGACAATATTATCTCAATATAATCTAATACCGCTTGATAAACGTGCCGAGCCCGCTGATAGGCAAAGAGGAGGAAAAGAGGATGTGAAAGATATCTACTTGTATTTGTGTAATTCCCCGTGAGACAAATCTTATAGAAATGTATAGGGAGTGTAACTCACTTGCCGACGCTTGGCTACCACCCTTCTTGTATGGGATACGTCGCCATGTCCCTCTGAGGCACGGCACTAATTTCTAATACCATTTCAGGTGGACAGAAAAGCAACGGCACAGCGGTGCCGATCACACTGCGCAACCGGCCGCGGATCCCCACCCCCGACGTGACCAAGGAGATCATCGACCGGGAGAACCGTCTCGCCATGGGCATGCAGAACATGGGCGTCATCATGGCCCACCAGGGCTATCAGAACGAGGTCCCCGTGCTCGGAGCGTTGGTGCTCTCCCCGATACAGGAGTTGGATAGTGGATCGGTGAACAACACGTTGCACGCCGGCCAGCCGGGGACCACGGCGCTGGCGCAGGCTGTGCTCTCGCCGTCGGGCCTAGCGCCGATGCTGACCGCGGGGCCGGTCGCGCTGTCGTCGATGCAGCTGACGTCTCTGGTGGGGTCGACGCCCTCGACGCCTCGGACGGAGCGCATCGCCGGCTCCGCGGGGTCGGGGGCCACCCCGCCGCCGCCGCGCGCGACGGTCACGGAGCTGCCCGGCTCCGACCGGGACAGCGAGCACAGCGCGGCGAGCACCGGCACGCCGCCGGAATTCACCAGGAAATCTAACTCCAAACGGGGAGAAGTATACGTTTAGGCGTATTAAAAAGCGCTCAAGTCGGGGCGTTACCGCAAAGTTTGATGTTCAAATATCTTGCGCGAATACTATTGAGATACTCGGTCTATGAACTTCGTGGTGTTAGCCCTGATTATGTTGATATCCACAGTGACAGCCTTATCTATGAATATGAGCGTAAACTAGGAATCTCGATTATCCAAGGACGACGAAAGTGTATTTTGGCTACCGGTCATTCTTAGGTCAGACGATGAGACAAGAGCAACTATCATCGGTACCCATGCACCAAACAGGGTTTTAAGGCTGTTCTAAAGCCCTTGTAACGCGTAAACTAGAATTACATTCGCTGTGTCTTATAGCTTGCGTAGACCGAAACTCATCACGTAACATTGAGAATGTTATTCGTAGATTCTTTGTTCATTATTAAAGACTTTGCCACACCAGTTACGATAATTTTCCATTTGGCTGGACGCGTCTAGTCTGATAAACCTTTAATACACTTGTCATGTTCAGGTAGAAAAGTACTACCCGATACACAAGTTGATGAGCAGCTTACTACTTTGGTGACTCCTCGTTGACGTTGCGCCATGATGCAAAACCGCATCATGCAGCTTTCGAAGTAATAAATATGCTACCAAGGCACACGTGAAATTTGTAGGTACTCAATTGATAATGCTTGTCTCTTGTGGTTGAATTTTGTTAGTGCCAGAATAATGTGGCCATTTTAACTCTAGACCAAGTTAGTTACGCATGCTGGAATCGTGAGAATTTTATCTCACAGATTGACCCGTGGAACAACATGGTCGAAATGATGTAAATGTAACTAAATATGTATAAGTATGCGAGTTCCACAGGTTGGCGTTCCATATTATAAATGTTGTAAATAATAAAACTACGCCTGGGCGGAGACTTGTGACTTGGCCGCGAATGCGGGCACCAACGCTAGCCTCAGTGGTGATTATACTCACTTCCTGTAACCAAATATGGTAATGAGCTTGAGCTATTGGACCGATAATAAACGGAAAACCTAGTCTCACCTTTTAATCAAAATTGGGTAAAAAAAATATCCCGATATAGAAAAAAATCTCCTAATTCCAAGCTGACTGCTAATCGGGAATCTTTTAGTTGCGTTCTGGTAACCTAGTCACCAAAATTATGATTACGAGCTGAGCAATTGTTCACATACGTAACCAGCTGAGACAGACCTACTACCGAGAACTTCGTTCTTGTATTTCTGTCTCTATCGCACTCTTAGATTCAAGCGATAACGGAAGATAAACGAAGATACGAGGTTGGCGTTTTGCGGTAGTGGCTCAAGTCACATTCCTTAAGCTAATGATACTCAGGATAAGCTATGGTAATAATAATACCACATGCGAGCGAGCTGGTAGCATACAAACCTCGATAAGTGTGACAGAAAGGGAAATATCATTCGTTGTCCTTCTCATAGTTTCACTTTTTTTATTTGCCACAACTGATTTAGTATGAAGTTCTGGCACATAAACCATTACCCGTCCAAATTGAGTAGGTTGTTTATGGCAAGTCATCATCATCAGCCATTTTAAGACCTGTTCTTAATTTAGCTTTTCCGTCCCTCGTTGTGGCATCACGTATAGCCTCTCCTGAGTATCATAGGTCCATGCCCTAAGCTAATTATGCTAGAGATTATTTGAGTTGGCTGAATTGCATCAAAAGTCCATTCAAAAAGCAACTCTAACGTCTGAGGTAGAAGATTCCAATTCCGAAGACAGTTTTCTAAAAAGTCTGCCATATTAAATAGTCTCACTTATACGAAATCTGGTTACGACGGGTCCTCGGGAGCGACGCGTATTGCGTGAGCGATAGGCCGTATACCGGTCTCTACTCTCAATGCCATTGGCCAAGCCGCTGGAGTGCAGGTTCATTGACACATGGCAATGTATAAATGTTCTGTATTCAAAAACTTCACAATTATATGCGGCGATTTAATTTATAATTTCTCGTAAATAAATGAATAAGAACGCAAAACCGAAGAAAGAACATTAAAATGTTGTTTGGTTTAATGTAATTTAGTACTGTTTATGGCCAGTATGTACCATGGTTACATCAGCTGTGCTGTAATCATACGGTCTTTTTTGCGTTCCTCTACATTTGTCTATGAGTTATTATGCCGGCGGGAAATTTAAATTTGTCACTACATAGTAGGAAAACTGTGGCGTAGCGTTTCTAGGCAGTGAAAGTGTTAAATTAACCAGACATACCAGAATGTAAAATTGTGACTCAACACATTGAAGGACACTACTACCCGCCTCAGGACGTAGTTTTATTGTGTCTGGCTCAATGTATTGATCATCATTCATCAACAATGCTTGCTGTATTTAAGTGTACCGTCAGACCGTCCAACTTTGCCCTGGAGTGCAGATTTGCCCATAGAAAAGTATGTGTAAACCTAGTTAAGAGTAAAATTGGACTGTTTCACGATACTTATTCAAAGTTAGATCATAACGGTTTTAACCGTCCAGGTGTGTCCTCAATTGTAGTTTGATGAGTGGGACATTTACCTTCTAGGGCAAAGTTTTCCGACTTTGCCCTAGATGCTTAAAAATATAGGTAGGAGTTATCGAGGCTCGTGAATATCCGTGCTTAGAATACTGAAGTGATCTTAGTTAATTCTTTAGACAATACTGATTGACAATAAAGTACTTTTTAATTAGCGCAGAGCGGAATAACCGCTGTAGGTACTTTAAATAAATTTAAAAAGAATTACGCACAAACAGGGATTGAATTGTATAGTTGAATTGTATACATATATTTTTTATTTTAACCCGTCTTTTATTTTATCCCATCTGATGACCAGCTAATTAATAGTATTTTATGCAACTGTTGTATAAGTAGGGTCTTAAAAACGCCACGAGCGTTTTAAGACCAAGTTATACACCGTTGCATACAATACTTTTTCTACGACTAATTTTAAATAAATAGGATTTGACTTTTCAGGCAGTAAGTTTTCCGTTAGTTCTATTACTACTCACGCAATTTCTTCAGCGGTGCAATTATTTTCTTCTTCGTCCATTTTAAAAGGAACGTACACATTTTTCTTCACTTAACAAACACGAATCAAATCTTAAGAAGTTATTTATTATTTATTTATTTATTTATTAATAACGAATAGTTATCATATTTCGTCTTTTAATTTTGAACTGGAACTTTGGCAGCAATGCCTTTAGTACAATAATTTCTAAGTAAAAACATTCAGTGGTTTGTTAAGTTGGTAGTACCTAATGTATTTTGTTGTTAAATTAGTGTTGATCACGTAATACTACCCAGGTTTAGAAGCGTATGGCTGCTAAGCGTATCGTTTTGGCGACAAAACAGCACGGCAGTGCCGTACTGTTATGGGCAATAGAGTATAGACTTTTCTGCAGACTTATTTTGTATGTCTTTATATTAGTGTTCGACATGACAGATAAAAGTACAGGAGTTGAAAAACATGTTAACGTTACAGTCAGTTAAAGCAACTCGTAGTTTCAGTGTCCAGGAGGCAACCGGATAGCCCGCGGTAGGTACTTGACCTCCCGAAGCGTTGTGGAACCGCCCTGTGCAACCCAAACTGAGCCGACTTGCACTTGGGGACTAATTCCTCTGTTTTATAAATTTTTAGATTGTCATTCCGGCTGGCATGGAACTTGTATAAATGCGAACAATGCGAAGGTAACTCTGTCTGCCTTCTTTAACTTTTCTCGCTTAAACTGCCGAATCATTTTGTTTAATTTATTTATAAGTGAATAGTAGCGTGCATATAACTCGTTAAAACCCCATTTTATTTAAGTAAGTAGATGGTTTGTTTTATGCACTTGTTGTCTATTATCAGAAGTCCACAAATAGGTGAGTCAACACCAACAGCGAAATAAAATGCATTGCTTTAACGCAGTGTAGGTAGGTAGTAAGTTTACTACCTTCGTAAAGCCCCCAGAGCGCATATTTATGGCCCTCACCTTCGGTTCGGGCCACAAACACCTGCGATCTGGGGCATTCACGAATTCACCGCCCTAGTTACGTAATGTACTATTAATGCACTATGCACCTTCATACAGGATGGTCCAAACAGCGACGCAATAATCGCAATATACATATTTTTTTGAATCGTTTGACTTGCGTAGGTAGTAGGTACCCGAAAATACCCCATGTATGTTCCATGATTTTTTGTAGTTTTTGAGTTATGGTTTTTTATGATATAATTTGGAATTTTGGTAGTAAGGCCATTAAAAATTAAAAAATTGACGTATTTTATTGTGGTTTCAAAAAAAAGTTATTTGAAGTTTAGGGGTCTACTGAATCGTTATTAATCGTAATACTTTTTACGATACGGATGATCGTGGAAAATAACGATAACCTGCGGTTTACGATTATCGGATTATCGGCATCGGTATCGTTGCATCACTAGCTAGGACGTTACCTAATTGCTGTGTATGTAAAACAGTAATTTATGAAGATTATGTTTCAGTTAAAAAAAACCGGCCAAGTGCGAGTCGGACTCGCGCACCGAGGGTTCCGTACAAACCATAACAAGCAAAAGTTGTAGTATGTTTATTACTAAATGATAAATGAAAATGGAATCCGTAACATTACAATGTGCGAAGCTGGGGGAGCATAAATTTAAACAAGGTCTCTTTATCAATTTAGTAATCCTAAAAAAAAATAAAAAATTCGATTAGATTCGATTCATTTATTTCATTTTGAAAATTTACATGTCATTTGTTTTGCATTAAATAGCATGAATTCAGAAAAAGATCGTCAGTGTATAAGAATAACAATAATATAAATGAAAGTCAAAATCAAAATATGTACATTGCAAAAATTAAAGTCAAAATAATAATAAGAAACAATTGAAAATAATATTAAAATGGTACAAATGTCAAATTATGAATAAAAGCTAGGGCATCCTAGACATAAATAGTAAAAAATAATAATAGACAAAGATTTTAAACAATATTCATAATAAAATAATAATGTCATTTTAAAACTAAAACATGTCAGATACACATAAAAATTACAATGTCGGTTCGTTGTATTCCTTTACGGAATACAACGATTTTGAAACTAAAAATTCCCTAAGTCGGCGTTCAAATATGTCGTTTGAGGTCTCGTTTTTAATTGTGGCGGGTAGGCGCTCGCACATCGACGGGCCTATTACGCGCGGGCTCCTGTCGAGCAGCGCAAGTCGCCGCGACACAGGTAGTAATCGCCCTGTCTGACGGGTGATTCTGCCAGGCATATTCGCTCGCTTAAATAAGTGAATGTTTCGACGCGTGAACACAATTACTTCAAATACGTATAGTGAATAATGAGTCATCATCTTGTACTGTTTGAAGAGTTCTCTACACGAGTGCCTCGAATTCACTCCTGCCAATATACGTAGGGCTCGTTTTTGTAGTTTGAATACTCTATCAGAGTTCGTTGAGTTCCCGTACAAAATAATACCGTACGACATTAGTGAAAAGAAGTATGCATAATAGATCTGAAGTAGTGCGTCACAGGAGACAATTGGCTTTAGTTTGCGCAGTGCAAATACAGCACTGCCTAACCTTTCACACAAGTTGTCTACGTGTTCTTTCCACTTCAGCCTGGCGTCAATAGTGAATCCGAGGAACTTGCAAGAGTCACAGCGGGGTATGGAACCCTGTGCTAGTGGAATGTGTGTTGTGTTTCCGGCTGTGAACAACATTACGTTGGATTTTGACACATTGAGTATGAGGCCGTTTGCCGAAAACCACTCATGAAGTTGTGTACACGTCTTTGATACCTTTTGCCCGAGTTGTGAGTACGTGTGATCGGTTACTACGACTGTGGTATCATCGGCAAACAACACCATAGTACCTTCGGCTACAGAGGAAGGGAGGTCATTAACAAATATTAAAAACAGTGGAATTCCATGCTTGAGTACACCCGCCTCAGACTAAGCTTTTGCCTTCAATTTTGACCTCAACCGCCTGCTGCCTGTTTTTTAGGAACGATGTGAGTAATCTATGGGTGTTATCCTTTATTCCGTAGTGCCGTATCTTTTTTAATAACAACTCATGATTAATCACATCGAACGCTTTCGACAGGTCGCAGAATACCCCTGCAGCCTTTTGTTTCGTATCCAACGCCGTTGTTATGCAATCATAAATCTGATATGCAGCTGTTGTGGTAGATCTATTTTTCCTATATGCAAACTGTCTGTCCGTCAGTAAGTTGTTTGTTTCAAGATGGTGCATTAAGGAGTTAGAGACAATGGATTCAATAACCGAGGAAGTCGGTCAGACTTTTGACGTTTTTTTATGGCATGGAATATTTAGCACTGTCATCGGCTCATCGCGTTCAGCCATGAAGTTTATTTGAGTTTCTGCAAGATTACACGCGGAGTATTTTGTCACGGTACGATACTGCACGGCTATCACAAGACGGCGCGGCGCGCGAGCTCTGTCGATTTTTCTCGCACTATACGTCTCTTTCTAAGTTGTCTAATAAGAGAGTGACGGATAGTTCGAGAAAAATCGAGAGCTTGCGCGCCGTCTTGTGATAGCCATGCTGATTTGTCAGTATTTATATTTATCAGCAATAAACGTATGCATTCAATCAGTACAGAACGGGCCTTTTATAAACATTAATTATCAACCGCGTCTGTATTAAGGCGGTATTATAACTTCGTACTACGCGCCTTCAAGTTGACATGCAGCCAATATAGAGACACAGAAATTGGCCAACATACAGGAAAATACTTTTATAATGAAGCACAACACACATTTAATTAAGTTGGCAATAGCGGGAACATACATAAGATTTGGCAGAATGTGATCTGAAACATTGCAATAAGTATGAAAAAAAAATATCGGAGTGACTTAAGATCATTTCAGCCATCACGTTTTTATTTATTTAATATTAAGTGTTAAAAATATGTACAGAAGAAGATCAATGTCATTCATATGACATTGATCAGTGTTGGATCTATTGTCACAAACATCTACTAAACTTTTCCCCCGGTATTCATAAAATTTAAAATACCTATGTTAAATAAAACGAGTTTTGTCCTTTTCCTACTAATTTAAAAATCAGAGTGACAGATAAAGACGAACGAATCTTAACGGCATTTCAACTAAAATGGGTTTATTCCACGTTTTACTTGATAGGCTAAATGAGAACTGCATGTGTCCTATGTCCAAGAGAAGAAATGCGTTAACTCCCACCACATTACCATGCAAACAAAGTCACAGGTACAGCTAGTTTTATAATAAAACTGAAATACCTGAAATACCTACACTAGATTTGCAGCAGCCTGGCAAAACTTCTTTTATCAAAGTGGTTTATTTACAAAATTTTTAGTCACTATCTTTTTATAAATCCGGTTCAAAATACTAATTAACGGTTAAATTTGAAAAAAAAATAACCAGACCTGTAAAATGTTGACTGAAAAAGGTACAACATTGAAAATTGAAGTTTGAAAAAACGTTATCTATAGTTGTACTATTTCGTGTAGTGCTAGTGCTTATTAACGGAAACATGTTTAGGGATGAAAAATATGTGGAAATTCCATTTTGGGGATTCATTCTAAAATCGATATTGAAGTCCCCCACAACAATCAAACGGGAACACGGGGTATAGCCCCTTTGGGGTTGCTGCCGTATATTGTTGTATTTATGCATTCAATTGCAACATTAATTTGGCATTGTGGTGACCTATATTATATATATAGATACAGTTATCACTCTGCCTGACATCAAACATTTCAAAATGCAAGCATTCACAATGGCCGTTTGCAGCACCTGGGTTATTTAAAAAAAAATATCTTGTATACATGATGCATCTGGGATGGCATCCTTTAGATTGCGACGTACATAAGCGATAGATCCCCAACCTGGATTTGCTTTAGATATAGCTCTGGACTTTCTACTCTGCACTGCACACCTAATAAAAACCATCAAGTTTAAAAGTGTCTCTACTACATCCCAGTTTTAAATGATGCGACTTATATTGCTATTTCTTATGATTGCGTGGACATAAAAGTTTCGTTTTGCTACAGCTGAAAGGTATTATAGACCTGAGTATTTGATATGAATTTCAATTAAATACCTCTACCTACGCGTTTACGAGGAAAAAGGTAGTAAGTTTAAAATTTATAAAAATATATTTGTATGATTTTACTATAAATGTCTACTTTTCGTAATTTTTCCATTGTCTGTGCTATATGAAGTTTCTTCGTGCCAAGTTTCAAGTTTCTGTGTTAACGGGAAGTACCCTTTAGGTTTTGAGTTTCTTGCGAGTACCCAATTTCAAAATATGCGACTTAATTTGCTATTTCTTTTGATTGCGTTGACATAAAAGTTTGGGTTTGCTACATCTGAAAGGTCCTATAGACATGACTTATTTGACATGAATTTCAATTTAAAATCTCAACACGTAAACGAGGAAAAAGGAATAAGTTTAAAAAATTTAAAATCATTTTTTGTATGATTTTACTAAAAATGTCTACTTTTCTTAATTTTTCCTTTGTCTGTGCTATATGAAGTTGCTTCGTGCCAAATTTTAAGTTTCTGAGTTCACGGGAAGTACCCCGTAGGTTTTGCGAGTGTCGAAAAACTCAATTTTTGCAGCATAAACGACTGTATCTTTTGATTGCGTTGGCTTTTAAGTTTGATTTTTTCACAGCTCCAAGGGACAATAGACCTGAGTATTTGATATAAATTTCAGCTTGATACCTCCACGAGTTCCTGAGAAAAATGGTCTTGACAGACAGACAGACAGACAGACAGACAGACAGACGGACAACAAAGTGATCCTATAAGGGTTCCGTTTTTTCCTTTTGAGGTACGGAACCCTAAAAACCACAAAAATACGGATCCGTTTTTATTTTATTATTAGTTTAAAATAACAATATGGACATTATCATAATATGAATTACAAATCAAGTCGGAATACAATGGTGTAAAGAATGATAAAATTAAAATACGTAAAAATAAATAAAAGTAATACTACGAGTACATCCCGCTCTGCGTCAAGCCCGAACCAAAGGTCCCCAAAATGCTAGCGGCATTGCCTCGTTGAACAGCAATGGAGACCTGTTGGACGAGCCATGACCCGGAGCGGGGGTCAAGGCCCCTGTCCCTTAATCGTCTGCCTAACTCCTTGCACAGCCCGAGAGCCTCACTGCCCCAGGGCCCAGCTGTCTCCACAGCAACCGGAACGAAATCATAAGTCGGTTCCAAGGCAGAGTACTTTGCGTGTTTGAGCTTGGCGGCATTTTCGGCCGCCGAACCAGCTGACTTAATTGTGTGCTTTAGATGGGACGCTGCAAAAGTGCTAACACAAGTTGCATCCCATAGGAGACACCGCCCTCTCTGCCAGGGAACCAACGTCAACCCGTCTGGTCTTTTTCCGTCAGTCCGAGACAGACCCGGGGGCTCCAGGATGCACGGTACGTTGGCGGACACCATAGCCCGACGCTTATCTCATTGATAGAATGGGCCATACCGAAATTTCCCATGAAATCATTAAAAACTTGAAAACTACAAAAAATCGCGAAACATACATGGGGTATTTTCGGGTACCCAGTACCTGCTCCTGGGTGGGACGATTCGAAAAAAATATATTGTGTGTAATAAATAAGTAAGTGTAATAATTAGTATTGTAACACCGATAGCTTAGCGCAACAGACCGTGACCACTACTAACGCCATCCAGTGGCGTGTAGAATAACTATACCAGTACAGAAGTGACCACTACTAACGCCATCCAGGAGCGAGTAGAGTAACTACACTAGGGATCCAATATTCCCCTAGATGGCGGTGGCGTCGAAATAGAACGCGCTATCGTTAGTTCGACGTAGAATACTTAACTAGGATTATGGATTTTCGTAATGTATCTTTCCTCCTTGGATTAATACAGTGCTGACGGACTCCCGGCTCACTTGATTGACTCCTGCCTTTTACTGGGTGATGCAGACGGTTCCCGGATCATCACACCGTTAAGCGGTATTTATACTACCAACAAAGTGTACGTATAGGAATACCTATAAATAAAAGGTATCCGCCTTACACTGCGGTTTCACTCCCGTCTCCCCCGCTCCTACGGCATTTTACAGTATGTAATAGTCTTCTGGTAGATGTCACTACACGACTCCCTCAGGCGTGGTAAAAAGGAACTGATTGATATATTTAGTAGCTGAGACAGATTGTTCCGATGGCTCAGTTGATTAGTAGCGACGGGCCATGAATGCCTGTGGTCGCCAGTTCGAATAAATTTTAAAAATATCTTTTAATTTAAATCTTATGCCTTTTTATAAAACTGTCATTGGAATTACAATGCTGGACCTTGGACTGAAGAGTAGCTTTTTGAATGGACTAATTTGATGCAATATCTTAGGGGCTATACAGGATGTAATCGTTAAGTGTACCTAAATCTATTCTGTGGTATAACAGATATCAGAAAACTTTAAGTTACCCAATGAATAAAATCACACGAATAAGTAGTGTTTTTATCAATATTATTATATTAAAATATTAAGTTTTATACGCTCCCATACACTTAGAACGTCGTTCGTTGAGGCTGTAATTTCCTTACCGTAAGACTGAACAATTATTAAAATTCATTATTTACACGAATAAACTGTGGTAGGTAATTTAATAAAATAGCAAAACTATAAATTAAATTATTCAGTAAATTATAAAGTAGGTATCTTTTTTGTTTATACTAAGTTGCTCGAAGCGGTTCATCGACGAGCCCGCTTCATTGTTTTTTTACACAGTTAAAATTAATCCAGTTTTCACTTCTACCGGCACTCCCGGAATGCACCCAGGTCTTTTTTTTATTTGCGGTTGTTAGTGTTTGATTTTTTATTTCATTAAAAAAGATTTAATTTGTAAATAATGAACCTAAAACATTTTTATCTCTTATGGTAGACAAATTACAGCCTCAACGAACGTCTTATAAATGTATCGGAGGGGTTAAATCTTAATATTTTATACATTACTGCTTTTACTAAAAAACTGATATTTACTGAATAATCGCCTTGTTACACTTAAGGCGCCGTAGGTTCATGGTCTTCTCTCCCTCTCACTGAGCATAAGCGTGAGCGAGATGGAAGTGCGTGCTCGAAGCGCGGAAATCATGTTTTTTAATCTTAATTATTTAGCCGTTTAAATAAATAATAAAGTAAACACTGAGTTCTCTCAAACATGATATTGCCGATTTGTAGAAGCCATTTCAATATTTTTAGCTTTTGTGCATAATTTGTAACAAATATTTTAAGTGTATTTTAGACCCTTTTAGACCTATGGTCGCGATTTTTTTCTATCGAGCGAAAATTGATTACTTATGTTTCTACACACTGATTTCCCTGCAGAAAAGCCTCAAGATTACCATTCGTATTTTTTTAAACCATATTATTATAAACAGACACATTATATTGTTTCAAAAACTCTGTCGATTAACTTCGCTGAACCTACGGCGCCTTAAGGAGTACACCCTGTATCTATAATCTTATGCCTACACATTAACTTGTATAAACGTAAGTAAGCGAGATGTGTAGCTGCCGCAGCGCAATGTACCTACCTGACTAATATAAAAGTAGGCACTAACTAATCTATCTAAGTACTTACTAAAACAAGTCTGCGGCACTACCACGAACTTCGAAAGTCGAAGTTCGGGTATTTCCATCTCTATCGCACTCCCTTACTCGAGTGACAGGGATGCATGTAGGGTTTGCAAGATCCGCCAATATTTCGGATCCGGATATTTCGGATCTTGGAATTCCATAGATCCGGATATCCGGATTTTACGGATAAAACGGATCCACGAGGTTTTTTTGGTATAAAGTAGGAATTGTAAGGCTAAACTAAAAAACAACTAAAACGGCTATACCACCGTATTTTTAGACCTGAAAGATTTTAAATAGATACGCATTCCCGACTTCATAAGGGTTATAAAACTTTATTATGTCTAAAATTTTTACTTGTTAGAGTTTTGTCAATGAAAGCTGTCAAGAATAACTACAACCAGCTCACGTTAGCTCCTTACCTGGTGCTCGTACATAATTCGATAGGGTTGTAAAAGAAATTGACATGACCCGGACGCCTTACTGGAAGAAAAGCCAACAAGGGAATCGTGAAAATCAAGTGTAGAGATGTCTGTTTGACGTGACGTGGCGTAGATATAGCAAAAAAGTGAACGGGCCATAAATAAAGCCCACTATTCTTATTTTAAATGATCATATTATAAGTGCTGTAGCCACACATACCAAACGAGCACCCAAGATAGACTGGAATGGAGAATGCTGCAACGACAGAGGGCCAGGCCCTCTTAATATTGATGATGATGATTATAAGTCAAGACCATAATACTAAAATCGTATTATAGTTATAAAACGTAGGTATTGTTGCTGCATTTACTTCTTACTTCCTGTGTCAAATAAGTATATTCTTCAATATTTCTTTAGGTGCATCTTAACTTAGTCTTTAGTAGGTAGGTTACACTACAACTATGGACATGCTCTGAAAAATAAAAGTATTTGAATTTAATTTAATAGTTCCGGTAGTATTGGATATATATAATACCTATGGTAGATTACTGTCAGTACTGAAAACAATGCCATTTTTCGCCATCAAACTCCGGCAGTTTTACTAGTTTGTGGTTCATTTTTGTGACTTTAGGTTCCATCGGAAGACCAGCGCTGGCCACCAGGCCAGCACAATGCTGAGATGGAACCGTTTCGTTGCAATGTTATTTTTTTGTATTTTTTTATTTTTATTTATGTGTTTCTATTCTATTCTATTCTACTTATAAATTAAAAACAATATAATTATAATTTAATCTGGTCTGGGATGAAGAACGGGTGAATGAAAACAGAGATTAGGAATGATCTACATGATACCATTCCGTTTTCAGCGTGGACTCTGTAAAAACTTCATTTTGTAGCAGTATTTCGGTTTTCATGGTTGTATTTTAAGGATCCGTAATATCCGAAAAATCCGGATCCAGGAGCCTGTCGGATCCGGTTCCGAAATTTGGCGGATATCCGGATCTTTCGGATATCCGGATTGCAAACCCTAGATATATTACGAACATCGACTTTCGAAGTTCGTGGTAGCACCGCTGAACCTAATCAAACCAACCTCTTTCAACCCGCTCACGCACTGGCCTAATAAGAGTATTGAAAATTCAAGTAATGTCATTCGCCAGAGCGGAAACAATCGATTAGGTGTCGGCTTCAAAATTATAGTAATCTGTATAATCTAAATTATGTGTGGAGTATGTGATTTTCGAAAGGTTCTACCTCTACGCCGTTCTCAATCAACGTGCTGTAGGAGCGCGACCCAACTGAAAATCGGGATAGGAGATCTTTCTGGGCAGGTGACGCCTGTCGGCCGCTCCGTGGTTCAGTATTTGCAGAATGACCGCAACCGTTCGAGGCTTGCTAATATCGTAGAGGCGTTGCGGGCTGAGCTGCAAGCAGTTGAAGGGGAGCAGCGTGAACACCGGGGCAAGAGAGGTGCCGTGGACCGCGTGGGGGCGTCACGAGGGCCGGATGCAAGTCCAGCAAGCCCGAGCGACGGATGCCGCCGCCGTCGCCGGCGGTGCTGCTGCCGGCGAAAACGCCGACGCCGCTGCTGCTGCCGCCGCCGCCGCCGCCGACGTTGACTTTATTAGCTTGGTCGGCGCTTGTCTTACCAACCCCTGTCCTGCGCCGCCGAAGAAAACGCCGTCCTCAGACCTTGTCGCGACTCATCTAAACCATCCAAAACTGTAGCAAATGGCGCGTAGGTAATTTAAATCTACCCGGAGCTCGTACAATGTCCCATATAGATCTTTAGGAGGATTAATGCAATACCGGCGCCATAAAGCATTATTCACAAAAGGACTAATACCTACTTTATATCTGAAAGCGGTATCTAAATGTTTTGCGTTAGTTAAATTACTGTGTTGTTTTCTTATTTTTTTTAATACTTATACCTATTTATCTAGTTGCCATCATCATGTATTGTATCGTAATGTTTTGAAATAAAGAATACCTTCCTAATCTTATGTTCTTTCCTCGGAATTTTTCCTATCCTTTGCCAAATATTCCTGCATTTCACCAGAAATAAGCGGCAATTACACTTCGTCGTTCGCCGCATGCTGCATGCGGCGACCGCAAAAGTGTAAAGAACACTTTACCGCACGGCCACGACTTTGGTCTTAAGCGTCCTTCGACCAGCGTTTTATCTGTTCATTGCGCGTGATCCCAACTAACCACAGTGCGTTGCGCATCTCGACCGCGCAATGAACAGATAAAACGCTGGTCGCAGGTCGCTTAAGACCAAAGTCGTGGCCGAGCGGTTAGTCGGCCGCATTCGGCGATCGACAGCTGCCAAGTCGCCGTAGTAGGCGGGCAGGGTTGGTATCATCTCGTCTAAAAAGCAGCTGGAGTGCGATTTTTGAATCTCACTGGTGATATCAAAGTCACCGGTGACTAAAATTATCACCGATGACTTTAATGTCACCATTTTCAAAAAGCCGTATTTTTGAAAGTCACACGCTGTTTACCAACATGTAGAAATTTTACAATGTCAGTCAGAGACAATCTTCCCGTTACGTTCCTTTTTACGCAGATGTTGTCCTTGATACCGGTTTTTATTTTCTCATACTATAAGTTAAAACAGATTCAAACGTAAAACGTAGCGTATCTGTCAGTGTCATGTAAACGAAAATTAAAGTTTTGAAAAATTCTTGGCAGATGTCACATACGTCAACTGTCAAAAACAATCGCATGGTGATTTCAATTACGAGTGGGTAGGGGCACTCGTAAATCGATATCATAGGTATGACAAATGTAAGTCACCGATGAGTTTCAAAAATACGAACTTTCGGAAATCACTCACATCGGTGAGAATTAGTCACTTGGTGAGATTCAAAAATCGATCCCCTGGTCTAATTAGCAACTGGTCTAAAAAGTAGCTGGTCTAATTAGCAACTGGTCCAAAAAGCAGCTAGTTGAATTAGCAAGCGGTCTAATCCCCTGTCTCTTGAACTCTTGTGAAGTCAAATACTTTTCCGCCATTTCGAAACAAAGCGAGTGATATATAATCTCTATACCGTAGATAATAGGTTCGGTCGATTTTTATGTCGAGCCAGTTTTTCAAAATTTAAACAAAATGGCGGGGTTATGGGATTCTAAACGTAAAAAATGACAAATTTTGGGAAGTAAAAATTTTGGGTACTTATTATGTTCATCTATACAGGGTGAGCAATCCAAATGGGTCAGTATGGCGGTTTTGGAAACCATAACAGATAGCGAAATCTTGGCTTAGGAACCATGACGTTGATTTTAGTAAAAAGAAAAACTGCATTCATATACTTACAAAAATACGTGTACTCGGCCCAGGAAACGAACCTGGACTTTTTGAAAAATTAAATTTCGTTATTTTCCTTTGAATATCGGTTATGTAGCTCTTAAATAGTAAATGTTACTAAGAAACATGATATCTAAAACTAATAAAATGCATTGTTTTTAAACAACGAAGTTTTATTTTTCAATACTTCAGGGCCGCTGCCGGCCCTTTGACTTTGTATGGGGAAGTTTTAATATTGTTTAAGTAATTGAACAAAAACACAACAAAAAGATAATTATTTTATTTGAGTAAATGTTCAAAATGGTAACCATTTTCCTGGATGCAAAGATTAATTCTATTGGGTAACGATTTCATTATTGCATTTCGTATTTTTGTGGGGTGTATCTGTGTTAAGATATTTTCTAAGGCTATTGTCAGTGCTACCTAAATGCACCGTGGGAACTAAGATATATACCTACACTTTGGAAACCGAGGTCGGTTCATTCGGCCAGTTGGTTGGCACACGCGCTCACGGCCGGACGCTGCTTATGCGCACAGTTAGGTATTGAAAATGACTTCGTTGCGAATAAATTCGGTCCACACTGCAGCGTTGTGGGGTGTGACAACAGTAAAACAAATAGACATTTATCCTTTTTTCTCTGCCGACTGACGATGACAGATTAGTAACTTACCTACCTATTTACTTTATATAGTTACCTAAGTACTAATTAAGTACGGAACATTGAATCTTTAATACCTAATTCAAATACGTAATTAATTTGTAGACAAGTTTACTCCGCCACTGCCATGATGTCCAAATTATTTACTTGTTTTCGTAGATTTAATGTAATTGGTATAATAGTTTACTTAGGGCGGGTTGCACCGACTTACGATTACAGACCGATCAACGTTAAATATGGCGCTGACAGCTGTCAGTCCATAGAAACTTGTCAAACGTTCCATACATTCAGATTTTAACGAACACCCCTTACGATTACAGACGGTTTGGTGCAACTCACCCTTAGTAAGATTCGCTCTGCAGCTTAAGAAAGGGCGTATACATCGTCGTTGCTATAGGGACTTATGACTTTTTGGAAGGGCTGGAATTCACTCGCGAGGATGAAACACGTAATGCCTAGTGTCTACTTTCATGTTTGTAATGCTACTTTTAAACTATTACGTTATTCATATACTTACGCTATAAATAACGAAGATAGAAGGTTAGGTACCTAACAAACTTTATTTCGTACTGTCGTCCGGATATATTTCAATTAAGTTACTTACCTACACAAAAGGTTTCGTTTTGTAATATGTGGTGGTACCTACATTCAAACTGTCGTATGTCGTAACCATAGACAGGGTGAGCGATAGGTAACGTGGCTTTAAGATTTCCAAAAGATCCTCAGCGACGTGCAAAATGGGCTGCAGTCATAGCACGCGACAGCCGAGGTGTTTTTTTTAAACCAAACGACTCGCGTGTCGTTTGTTCGGCTCATTTTAATGATTCGGATATATTATAGGTTATACGACAAAAAATGGAAGAACAGGTTTACTAAAACTGCCACACCTCTCATGAACGTACCTAAGCCCATTTCTTTCCATTACATATTTTAATTTCAATTACTTAAAATATACTTAGCTTTATCTTCTGCCTTCTCGCAAAAGGTAATTAATAGCATTAATGAACTATAATACAATTCTATAATACAATCCCAACACATCATTTGGAAATGCGCAAATTGTTGCCAATTTTCATCATCATTCATTTTTGACCTTATATCTCGTAATACTCGTTTTATAGATGTCGGATGATCATGAGAGTGACGTTCAAAACCCATAGGATCGTTTTAATAAAATCGACAGCTGATCTCTACTTGACTGTACGCTTACATTACATCGCAAAAAAGAAAGTATTAAAAGTAAAGGCAGGTCGAAAATACAATTATTTAACAAACTGAATCTATTTCAAGGAAACTAAAATGACTTCTTTTTATGAACTCTGTCAGCTGTACTATATGTACTTACGGAAATTTCATCAATTGTTTTGTGTATAATATTTGTACAAATATTTGAAACTGTTTATTCCCCACTTGCAAAATAAAAAAACCAGATTTATTTGTGCTTTCTGTTGAAATAAATAAAATTTATAACGCGACTCCATTCATTCGCTAAACGCTAACTAAAGTTTTGACGTGAGCAGTCAATTCACATTGTATGTCTCAATAAACTAAAAAGTATTTAATCTTTTGATGTTGGTTTGCTAATATGGTGCTTAAGGTCTAAAACTCTGAGTTCTTTTTTTATGAAATACCTTGATGCAGGTTATAAATTAACGCTATTAGCAACTACTGAAATGTACTAGAGCTGTCATTCTTGGGCTCTGGGGCACATTTCTTGGCATATTTGTTTGACATTGTGCATCTAGTTCTATATACTAAATCAATGGTTACTACAGATAACGGTAGTCTAACTTTTTCAACTACACTGCATGATACTGATAACGGTAACAGGACATTTGGGATAAATATTATAAAGCATAATATAGTGCACAGCACTACGGTGGTATGGTTCAGTCCCATCCTACCCCCAGGGGTATTGCTAGGGGTATGGTGGGTCTGACATGAAAAAGGTCATATCGTTACTGAAAACTTATGGCACTTACGTCCTTTTCTTTAAGGACGGCAGTTTTTTATAAATATCTCGAAAACCTTTGAACCGATCTTGTTCAAAACAAATATCGCTGAAAGAATTTTATAAGCCCTATTAGCATGATTTTTTTCATAATTTTAAAGTACACGGTTCAAAAATTAGAGGGGGGGGGGGGGGACACAATTTTAGTGACTTTCGGGGCGATTATCTCCGACTCTATTCACTTAATCCAAAAAATTGCTTAGAAACCTTATATTTATTTTGAAAGGCCTGTCGATTGATGTACCACACGTGGGCTTGCAATGAAAAAATATTTTTTGACTTTCGGTTTTATGTATGGAGTGCACCCCTAAAAAAAATCTTTTTTAGTAATTTCATTGCAAAACTATGTAGCGGTTAACAAAACACACCCTATCCTCAATTTTTTATTCAAATACACCTTATGGTTTTCGAGTAAAATGCCTGTGACATACTGACGGACAGACAGACAGACAGACAGACAGACATGACGAATCTATAAGGGTTCCGATTTTTGCCATTTGGCTACGGAACCCTAAAAACGATTGTCAGCGTTTTCGAAAATTCCACCCCTAAGAGGGTTAAATAGGGGTGCAAAGTTTGTATGAGAGAAACTTTATTTTCTTAGCTAGAGACTTAAAACTTTATAGAAAGATTACTTATTTAAAAAGCTCCTAAGGGGGTAAAAAGAGTTGCAAGATTTGTATGGAGGAAACTTTATTTTTTTAGGTAGAGACTTTAATCTTTGTAGATAGATTACTTATTAAAATTTAAAAATAACTGCGATTTAGAAAATACTACCCCTACTTAGAAAATTCTACGCCTAACAGGGTTAAAGGGCGTTTGAACCGCTCGGTTTTAACGTCATTGTCGTCTCAAGATTATTTCATCAGAGGTAAAACGTACCGCAGAACTTTTATTCAAAATAGATTCAGTACTGGTACAGGTCGACTCATGTAAAAAGAACCCTGGCGGCCATACTTTTTATATGGCCGCCAGGGCTCTTTTTACGTGTGTCGACCTGTATTGGCCAACATCTTCATCAAAAGTAGACTCTGATAGTATTTGCTGTCGCCGACAATAACGAAAAAAAAAACGCTGAATATTCGCCCTAAATTGTCATCCCTTAAGCAAGCAAAATAAGGGTTTATTATACGTTACGCTATTCGTCAGCAGGTGGCATTAGTATAGCAAATGAATTAAATTATTCCTTAAGGGATTTGCCACACTGGACGCGTTCTGCGGTTTGCGGCCAGGTCTCCCATACAAATTTTTTGATTTATAGTAAGAGGTAGTCTTCATTAACCTGTATCCATCTCTCTATTTCCAGTGCGGAGTTTAAGAATCTTTTAACAGCCTCACTATAGTTACTTTTTCTTCAATCTCACTCATAATTACTAAGATTCCCATTTTCTAACTCCAAATCCATGCGTTGCTCTATATCTTGCCAAAGATTAAAAGCATCTGCCGGAATGAGTATTAAGCATCCTGCAAACTATTCCCGTAATGTAATTGGAAAATATTCAAAAATTCTTTAACAATTGCATATCAGTGGCTGCCACTTTTTGAATTGTAATATGTCTACCTTTTTAACTAAGAATAAAATTCTCTTACCTATTTTAATATCTTTGTCATCATCAAAAATCTACGCGGACGAAGTCGCGGGCGGCCGCTAGTCGTTATACATAAAAGAAGACTTCCTGACTGATTCATCACCGCACAGCCGAAACTACTGGGACTAGAACTTCCTTTTATAACGTAGGCAAGGGATAAGACGGGATTTTTTGGAAACCCCATCCCTAAAAGGGTTAGATGGGGGTATAAAGTTCGGGGAAACATTATTTTTTGAACTAGAGACTTGAAACTTTGTTCCCCTTTTTAACCCCCCTAGCCGCTCACTTGAATGTGGTTTTAAAAAAGGTACCCTAAATTGCTTCCGATTTTTCATTATCAAAGAACTATATACTTATAAGAACTATATACTTCGCTTGGCAACCACAGTTGCCACCATCAGTTTAGGGGTGCGCAAAATCGGCAACTGTGGTTGCCACAAGAAAGTGAGTGGTTAGGGATAGATGTTTCTAAAACGCTAGAAGTACTCTTATATATTTTAATTAGTAACATTTCTACAAAATTATATGTCTCTAGCTAATACGCAAAGTTTCCCCCATAAATAAGTTTCTGTCAAAAATTTCATTTTTGTTACAAGCTTTTATTGCCGACTGTACTTTTCTGTATACCATCATCACCTACTCATTGAGACGATTCTAACAAACCCAAACTCAACGGGGTTACGTCGGTTAAGTACTGAATTCCCATGGCCATCTTCTGTCTCCATCATCAGATCAGCTCGAGTTATCATAATATTGAATTGTCACCAAACTTACATAAATATTCCAAATTTCAGCTCAATCGGATAACGGCAAGCGACTGAAAAATTGGTTGCAAATTTTGACGGACAACTTACATACGAACGAGTCAAGTTAATATAAAGCTTGTAAAAATATTCACCCCTATCACAGATTATATAATAGTTCTACGAACAGATACTCAAGTCTGAATAAAAATGCCAATACCTACAGCTTTAAGTGCCTACGAAATTTAACAATGGAGCGACCTGAACGCGCGGGTCGTTGCCCGCATGCGCCGGCCAATCGACGCTAGGGGTGACACCGCTTACAAATGATTTTGTAATTAATAGTTGCGTGAAATAAAAACGGTTTACTTTTTAAATTATTTTACAAAACAAATTTCTCATATAATGTGTAAGTACACTATGGTGAAGCAATTGTCCCATTTTTACCCTTTGGGTACGGAACCCTAAAAAGTAAATAGGTATATATAAATATCCGGGGTTTCTCGAGATACTGCCAGTATCTGAACTGCATAGTCACTTACATACATACATACAAGCATATCAACGCAGCATGTTAAATACAATTGAAGCCATGTTACCTATCGCTCACCCTGTCTATGGTTACGACATACGACAGTTTGAATGTAGGTACCCACATATTACAAAACGAAACCTTTTGTGTAGGTAAGTAACTTAATTTAAATATATCCGGACGACAGTACGAAATAAAGTTTGTTAGGTACCTAACCTTCTATCTTCGTTATTTATAGCGTAAGTATATGAATAACGTAATAGTTTAAAAGTAGCATTACAAACATGAAAGTAGACACTAGGCATTACGTGTTTCATCCTCGCGAGTGAATTCCAGCCCTTCCAAAAAGTCATAAGTCCTTATAGCAACGACGATGTATACGCCCTTTCTTAAGCTGCAGAGCGAATCTTACTAAGGGTGAGTTGCACCAAACCGTCTGTAATCGTAAGGGGTGTTCGTTAAAATCTGAATGTATGGAACGTTTGACAAGTTTCTATGGACTGACAGCTGTCAGCGCCATATTTAACGTTGATCGGTCTGTAATCGTAAGTCGGTGCAACCCGCCCTAAGTAAACTATTATACCAATTACATTAAATCTACGAAAACAAGTAAATAATTTGGACATCATGGCAGTGGCGGAGTAAACTTGTCTACAAATTAATTACGTATTTGAAATAGGTATTAAAGATTCAATGTTCCGTACTTAATTAGTACTTAGGTAACTATATAAAGTAAATAGGTAGGTAAGTTACTAATCTGTCATCGTCAGTCGGCAGAGAAAAAAGGATAAATGTCTATTTGTTTTACTGTTGTCACACCCCACAACGCTGCAGTGTGGACCGAATTTATTCGCAACGAAGTCATTTTCAATACCTAACTGTGCGCATAAGCAGCGTCCGGCCGTGAGCGCGTGTGCCAACCAACTGGCCGAATGAACCGACCTCGGTTTCCAAAGTGTAGGTATATATCTTAGTTCCCACGGTGCAGTTAGGTAGCACTGTCCCTATTTAAGCCCCTTATGGGTGGAATTTTTCGAACGCTTAAAGATTTATCCCGCCCATATTTAACCCGCTTAAATAAATACGTTTACGTTTTGAAACCCATAACGCCGCCATTTTTTAAATTTAGAAAAACTGACTCGATATAAAATTATCTATATACTTACCGAACCTACTCACAAAACTTCATGAGAATCAATATAGAGATATATACGTATAAGTATCTCTCGCTTTGTTTCGAAATGGCGGAAAAGTATTTGACTTTACAAGAGAGCTTGCTAATTAGACCAGCTGCTTTTTAGACCAGTTGCTACTTAGACCAGCTGCTTTTTAGACAAGATGATACGAACCCGGAGGACAGACTAATGTAAAGACGACGTTTTTTGGCCTCAGTAGTTTAAAATGAATTCGACGACCGCATTAGGTGAACGACGAAGTGTAATTGCCGCTTTAGTATGTTGGATGACACTATCCTATTGCCTTCTTAGAGTTTTCTATGTGGGAACTATGCTGCCCATAGCCCGGTAAATTATGGTAAACGAAATACTATGTGGGAGACATACGAGTATAACCCTTTGCCTGATCAAGAATATAATGACACTAAATTGAATATGCCAGTTCATTACCTTGACAGGAAATGGGAATACCGTAGCCCACATTTTTTTTCTGGTCTACAGGAACATATCAGACTTTTGTCAATTTGTACAAGACGTTAAATACGGATGCAAATCTCTATAAATAACTTATTCAGACACACTTGTTCTTCGCGGCCTGGAATTATCCGTGCCATACATTTGTCCTCATTTCAATAGATAATTTTCAGACCCGCATAAGGGGGTCAAAATAACGAATTTGTAAAAATATCAGTGACATGAATTATCTTCCGTCGATACTACTGCTTAGTATGTGGCATGGGCACTGTGTCAAAGTGGCTTAAATTAATGAAGAAAAATCTTATAATTAGATTTTTTTAACAGCCGATATTTGACAGCGGTCATTCCAGTACAATTTGTGTCATTTATTAGGGTTCCGTAGTCGACTAGGAACCCTTATAGTTTCGCTTTGTCTGTCCGTCCGTCCGCGGATAATCTCAGTAACCGTTAGCACTAGAAAGCTGAAATTTGGTACTAATATGTATATCAATCACGCCGACAAAGTGGTTAAATAAAAAAGTGTTTTTTTTTTAATTAGGGTACCTCCCCTATACGTAAAGTGGGGAGTTTTTTTTTCATTTCAACCCTAACGTGTGATATATTGTTGGATAGGTATTTAAAAATGAATAGGGGTTTGCTGAAATATTTTTTGATAATGTTAATATTTTCGGAGATAATCGCTCCAGAAGTAAAAAAAAATGTGTGCCCCCCCCCCCCCCCTCTAACTTTTGAACCCTAAGTTTTAAAAATATGAAAAAAATCTCAAAAGTAGAACTTTATAAAAACTTTCTAGGAAAATTATTTTAAACTTGAAGGTTGAATAGTTTTTGAAAAAAAAATACAAAGTAATTTCTGAACTAGGTTTGTAATTTAACCGTATAAGCAGGTGTTTATTGTACCTGTAATTTCTACGACGTGCTTTCAAATAAAGTAAAAACGGTGAAAATCTGTTCACGCAATAAAGAATTATCCCATAAAAATCATCTTCCATACTTTAAGCTCGCGCGCAATAGTTTACTTAATTTGCCGATAGATGTCGCTGTACGCGAAACGCTCATATGGTACATGGCGGTGTACTTTCTTTCCTGATTTAATGGGGTTACATTAGGTCGAAAATTTGTTGTGCTCGAATTATCTTAGTTGTCTTTGGTCGTTCGTTGTCTAATAATAAAATTGTTAAAAATTGAATACTACAAAAGTCAGAGCCCTGGATGTCTGCCTTTTCGATTCTTTGTGTTTCCAGGATGACTGTGATCATCAGCCCCAGAAGCAGACGTGTTCGCATAACATAGCACACCTTATTTTAACATTTTTTAAACGCTGTAAATTTACAACGCATCGCCACCATGGTGGCAGACAAGGTCCTTGATGTTTCATAGGGCATAAATATCACTATTAATAACGTCTGCCTTGTGTGCTGATCATATTGAAATTTTGCTCGCCAGCTCCCTAACTATTAGAGCAGTTACACACACCGCGACGTTTTTGCAGCGACACAAACTCGTTATACCTAGTTGGTGCATTTATATTTGCGTTATTTGACAGCTGTCATCCCAGTACAATAAACGTCAAATTTGACTTAATTTGTACATGACAGCTGTCAAATAACGCAAATAGGAATGCTGATACTATAGTTTCAATGCAACGAAAGCTTGGCTAGTGTCGCGATACAGTCGCCCGTGTTCTACAGACGGTTTGTTGCACCTTTAGGCATTTGTCCCACCGCCGCGAGTGAGTAAAAGCCAGTAAGAATTACTTTGAGAGTACTCGCTAATCGCCGGCGGTGGGACAAGTGCCATACTCGAGGAATTTCGCTTTGCCAAATGACCAATAGGTACAGTCAGCCAAGAAATGGTACTGCTATTTCATAAAAACATAATTGACGGAGCATTACGAACAACCTAGTGAAGCCAGAGAACGAAAAAAACCATAAAATGCGAGCTCTTTACAAGTTTCTACCCAACCACGTGCCTATAAAAACTGGTATACGCATGTTCGAACTATACGGCTTTCAGGCATCGTTTTGACACTCACCCATTCCGTGGAGCCGTTTTTCGGCGCTACTTAGGCTTCTATGGTTATTTCGCTGAGCTTTTAACCATGCCAAATAGGTTAACCACACGCGTGAGCAGTGAGCACACATAAAGGTGCAGTCAGAAGCATATTAAAAAGAAACTATAGGTACCTACTATGGTATCTTCCCAAAAATCGTAGCCCAAGGTTTTAGTTTAAACAACAGCATATTAAAAGAAAACTACTTCAGTAACATCATTTTTATATTTGTGAATGTGATCAAAATTTTGACAATTTGAGCGTATTAAAGTGACAATTGTAAACATACAAACATTGTAAGTGTAATGCAATTTAAAGGCTTTTTGTATTGTTTATTTACTATTAGAAAACAAACTTAACCCTAACCTGGTTAGGTTAGGGTTAAGTTTGTTTTAGCTTAGTTAGCTTCGAACTGGTATCGAACCTCGAACATATATTATAAGACCACTCTTTCAGATACAGTGAATGGGCAAAATAGAAGCTACGTAAACTTGGTAGTGTAAGGCCCGCAATGTAAAATGTCGCTTCTGTAGAATTATCAATTTATAAAATTCAAAGTGCTCTAACTTTTGAAAGCTAAATGTACCCTAGTAAGCTACATATATTCTCGAGCTGAGAATATTCCCCATGTCAGGGTCATTCGCGGTCACGATTTACGTACTATTTTGTCCTATCGCTGCATCTGAAAGAGTGATTGTTATGTATTACATCATTAGGAAAATTCCCAGAAGCAGCAGATCACTAATACAGCTAGCAATTTATCACATCATAGATAATTTATAACACAACAGCTTGCTATTGTTGGAATGAGACAACTATATATACCTTTCATTCTAACTATACCAAGTTGGTGTGTCAAATTGTTTTGCTTGTAGTGTGCTTAAGTCAACATTGCTGCAAAGAATTGCTAAGTTACACGAATAATATTATCCTATAATGGAATGAGGTTATCCTTCCATTGCCAACTTAATCCGCACAAACTATTTCATCAATACTACATAGTTATATACAAGTCTATAAAATTGTTCAGGTTAAAAACTATGCCATATAAAACCATGTAAAGTGGAAAAAAATATTTAAGGCCTTAAAGACGTTCGTCAAAATAGAAATTAAAATATTGAATTGTACAACATTTTTTTTATTAAAAAGATTGTAAAGTTTTAGGATGCTATGTATTATATTGCTTCAATGTCATTAATTCATTATGATGGATGATACAGCATACCTATACAACATGGAGCAAAAATGCTTGCAAATCTCAATGACTATCAGCATCGTTAGCATAGGTACTAACCGTGCTGGGTAAACATAACAGGAAATGTTTAATAATAATAATCAGCTATCAAAGTAGTCTTATTTATACTCGTATGTTACGTAGATACTAATATAACTTTTTTGCTACGGTGTGCAACAGATGTAGCTGTAGAAGAGCTGAACTTCTTACAAGGCAATAAAGAAAAATATTTACACCGATATTTTATTATTAAACGTGTATAGATATTTTTTACGCGTAGCAGCTTCTACCTGTACCTGTTCAGCGTAGGTATATAATAAAAATTAAAAACTTTATTGTACATAACGTAACGCATACATCTGCTGCTCACTGTACACCAGGCCAAAAAATACTTATAAAAGTTATATTAATACGAACCCACTGTCAAGAAGAAATTGGTCGAGAAATAGCAGTTTCAATAAATGGGTAAGGTCCAAATTCTTGGCCATTCTACGCACAATTTCGATTTGAAAGCATCATTTACTCTTGGGTGTCATATTATGGTACCTTCATATCTAAATATATAAAAATAAAAGCCCTGTGAATCCGCAGAAAGTCTAAGAAAACTGTTTATAATATACAAATGAAATTTTTTGTACCCACCAACGAGTATATTAGTAAATTGGGCAGTTTCAATATTTAATTAAGTATTTTTTATAACACTTTCGTAGTCCGCATGTTGTATGTCCGCGGTTTTGTCAATGTCCAGACATTTTAAGGTTATAAAACGTACTGAAATGACAGGTGTTAGGGTTGAACACTTTTGCCAGACCATATCCTGGTCGTTTTAAATCTTCTTCATTAATTAGTTATTTTGAAACCTGTCGCGAATTGCAAACTTTGTTACCACTGGACATAGAACAAGTAAATCAAAAGAAAGTCATCAAATATTTTCTGAAGATTCAACAGTAGCTGAATTGGTTGAGATGAGATAGAAATTAAGTAAAAATCTGGTGATTAAACTATCTCAAATTGCCAGAAATTACGTACCTAACTCTCACCTCAAAATTTTCATTTCTTTAGCGGGTGATCACTGCCGTTAACTGATAAATATTAAACGTTTTATATAAAGGTACACTTTGGGGAAACCACTTTTCAATTAAATATCAATTAAGTAGGTACTTACTTATTAACCTGACCATCGTTCAAAAACAAGCCTAATATACAAAAAGTATTAATATGAGAAAAATGTACTCGGTTTATCTGGAGCGCCCACCAGCTATACAATTATACATTAATCAAAAACAAAGTGACATCGTAATCAAACGAAATCTTTTCGGTTTTGTTCTATAGGTACTTATATATTATGGTCTTCCTAGCATTTCTTCACACATGTTGAGTGACTAGATCGTATATAATGATGTTTGTTTTCTAATAATATTGGAACTAAACACAGAGACCAACAGATTTTCTTTTACTACTTCATTCTATTTCTCAAATAATATGATTGACTTATCACAACGTGTGCAAAAGTTATCGCTACTAAGTAATACTCGTATTTCATTTTTTTAATTTAATATATTGATCACTAGATTGATAGGGCAGCTATTGTATAAATAAGTATTACAATATTGAACTGCTGGAAATTCTTAACATTTGTACATAGTTAATTTTTGTTTTTTTAAGCAGTAACGCTGCTAACGAAAATTACAAATAAAGTTCGAATCCGGCTCGGAGCATTACATTTTTCAATTTATCCTTTGATTTAAAATTTGTAATTTGTACATAGTTGTGACAAGCGACGTTCACTATTTGAGAATAACCATGACGTCTGTCATTTCATTTCTGATTGCATAATATCCGATGTCACTCAGTATAGCGTGGCTGGTCCTTCGCAGTGGATTAACCATGGATCAAGCTGTAGAAACTACCTTCTTACACGTATAGGTAAATGTCCAAGAGAAAGAAACAGAAGAAAATTTTCGTCGCACTAGTCAGTTAACCAAACCTTAACCAGACTACGTATTTTAGTCAATTGTAGGTACATACATAACAAACTAACAGTAACTTATTCTAATGATTGGGGAAGTACGTATATATTTTATCATTCTTCTGCACACATAAGTCATCGTAATAAATAAAAATAATACCTACCAAAATTATAGTGTTGATTTCTTAAAAGGTGCATTTGAAACCTAGGTAATTATATGTTCAGCTAGGCGCGAACAGAGTAAAAGTGATGCAAGTTTTTCCCACTAAAGCGTCGGCTCTCACGACTAACTTACCGACGATTAACTTACGATTAAACTTTTTTGCCTGTATTTTTACCTGTGTCTTGAGTACAATAAGTGTTTACATACATACATAAGTACTTAGTTTCGTTCTCATTTTTAAACGGCATATTTATTGGAATAACATTAATCTTTTTATACACAATGGGATCCGCCGTATATGCATCGAAAACTAGTTTCTGTTGCAATAAATTGTAATAGAAACATTATAGAAAAAAAGAATTAATCGATTCGGGACTTTGCGTGAAAAACGTTCTTACTTTATTTTTTTCTATATTACTTTCTAGCAAATAAACTTGTTCGCCATCTGGAGATGTCGGATTCCATTGTGTATACAAAGTTACATGTTATACTAGCTTGTCTTTTTAAAATGAGAACCAAACTACGTTTGTATGGAGAGTCTAGCGTCCGTGTCGTGGCCACTAGAGGGGCACCGATGAGGTGCTTGCCTAGGGCGCTCTCGACATTTATGAACGCGAAATGCGCTTCTGCGCGCTCCGGTCCCGCCCGTTCGGTGGGAATCGTACATTAATCCGCCTCTGCGAAGGTACCTCTATGCTCATCACTCCAGCTGAACTGTTATTTTCACGGAATCATTTTTTCTTTGACACTGTCACCACATTCATGAGAATCGTGAATTTTTAGTAAATTGATCCTTCATTTAACTGTTGAAAGGATCGGTGCCTATAGGCACTTGAGACTATGGTTACATTATAATGTAGGCAACCATCGTCACAAATTTGAGTTTATTTACAGTCAATAAATGTGTAGAAAAATTTTAACGAATTCAATGGAAAAATGCGAAAACAAAGTACCTAGATAATATACGGATACAGCCAAACGCAGTCTTAAAATGTCTAAAAGTAAGATACGTTAACATTTTTCATCTTATTGTATTGGAAAAGGCGAAAAACAAGATTATCTACATTGGCGTCGACTGTAGGTTACATTTAACTTTTAGAATTTAATATTCGAGAGTCCTTAAGGCCTACGTATACTAAATGTTTGATAGTTCCGAGCTATTTAACTGCCAGACTTTAATTATAGTCAAGTAAGGATGAGTACCCTTACTCAAGTGTAATAAGGCGTAAAATGTAAATATTTCTTTGATGTCGACTATAGTACAGTTAGCTGGAAGTGTATCTACTCTACTGCGCGCTCAAGAACATCCTGACGTCTACGTAAAGTCTACTTTATTCATACTTATATAAGGCTGTCTAATACATGAACAGGAGATATCTTACTATAGTGTACCGTACCTACATGATCTCTAATACAATATAGTCAGTTACTTACTTTACTGTATCTATGTTTCTAGTCATTTCTTAAGACATTTACCTACAACAAAACATTTACGCTTGTAACCACACGCACCACAATTAATCAAACCTACATATATTTTTTACCAATTTTATAATCACCTAACTAATAGGCACTTTTAAATAATTCATGAGATCAGAATTCCCACCCGCGTTCGTTCGCACGATGGCTTTGGTCGAGTCAAGTATTCTCGCGACTGAACGCGTTTCAATTTTTTTGCCCCGCGTCGTAAACAATTGCGCCAAGTTCGATTGCTATTGATGTTAACAAAACGAAAATAATTTTTTTTTCTGTCATGGTCAGAGCCGGTTAGTCAAAGTTGTCAAAATCAAAACTTTGATTCCACTAAGGGGGCGTCCACAAATTACGTAACGCAAAATTCTTAAAATTTTACCGCTACCGCGTTACGCTCGCTTCGCTCGCTCGCCTCTGCTCGCGCGCTGTAGGGTCGCAGTTCACCTAACAAACTAACCGTTTTTCCCCCGGGGGATCAGAGGCTCTAGTATAAGTTTTACCGAAACAACGTTACGACCGCGTTCGCGTTTAGCTGTCAAATCTCATTCAAATTGAGGTTAAAACGCAAACGCGATCGTAAAGTTTTGTTTCGGTAAAACTTATACTAGAGCCTCAGGCTAGGGGATTAACGTGGACAACAGCTAACGACCATATACACTTTCCACTTGGTAATTGCTTGGCCGAAGTAAATATGTTTGGAAAATCTCAAATCACCTACTCCCATCACTCCGTACCTGCTCTAAAAACGAAACATTACGAAATCTTAAATAAACACGCACGACCATTACTTAAAAAAAAAACATTTCAGTGTTTCTTTTTAAAACTTACCTAATTCATTCTTAAAATATACTCGGCTGGCTTGTTAAGTTTAATTATTATTTATGCAGCTGTGGCATTATAAATTAAAAAACATGATAATATAAAACCACCGAAGTGGGTTCTTTTGGCGACTTTCGCAATACCATTTTAAAGCCGAATTATGACCAGCTGCATATGTAACTTTATCTATACTCACAATATAAATCCTATATAATGTGTTCAGTAACCTCAGAATACTTCATAAAAGCGACTATTTAATAAGCCGCGATTGAGAGCGTGTCTTTAATTATATAACTCATAAACACTGCGTTGTTACAGTTACTGTATAATACAATCAATGACCTGAACGCATTATAGACGATCTTCCTTATGAGGTTATAGATACACCCTATCTCAAATTACTGCTACCTACATTTGTGAACGCGCTCACATACTCCGTCTATATTGAATCCATATCAACGCCGTTTACTCCCCCTTGCACCAGGTTTTACCCTAACCAGAGTACCCATTGATTAGTTTTAAATGAAATTGTCATTTTGGGCGTAACGTTCTTTAAACATAATATTTTCTTGTGTAAAATTTACAAAAAAAGAAGACTTATAAACGCAAAGTAGTACTTTACATTTTTTTTACAATACTATTACTTATTCCCGGCTTATTTATTAATTTCACCACCTCATATCAAAAGGGCTACTCGCCGCGCATTCCTGAAGCGCGCCAATGAATGCATTAACAACTATGTTGTGATGTTTCTTAATACTCGGACTCAAATCTTTTAGTTTTTAGTACTATTTGTTTAATCAATCCGGGCTGAAGTCTACACACGCATGGGGCCTATCAACTTTTTCCTGTATATACACGTGTCCACAGTCATGTTCATAATAAACAACTATAAACATATATTTTCTGAGCGTTTACTTAAAAAACCGTGTGAACAATTTTGTCATCTGGCTTAAAAGACGACAAAAAAAGAGTTGTCCGACCGAACTACATTGTTCATTTCGCTAAGCGATCATAGTCAGGTATTGCCCATTACTTCTATAGAGCTGGTATTTTTCATTCGAGTTTATATTCAATGTTTGTAGCTATTCACAGTTCTTTGGAAGAAATGGGAAATACCCAATCTTAGTCTTGAATCCTACCACGAAACCAAAACGACTTTCGTTAATGTATCTCTCTCACTTGCCAGTTCGAGCGACAGAGAGAAAGATACTCGAACGAAGTTTGTTTTCACTTCGCGGTAACCCCTCTGTATTCACGATTGGCATGATTAAGTGTTTCGCTACACAAACGAAATGAAACGGAAAATCATCGCACAAAAATTAACGTTGCCATACAAATTCATACATAAAGTTTCACAAACGGTCACTTGTCTGAGCCTTCGGTGGTGTGGGTGGTAAAAGTATTATTAGAATTCTTATACAGCACCGAGTCTATATCAAGCCTCACGGCGTATCATAAGTCAAGTCTCGAGTCTCTCGACTCGGTCATTAAGTTTTGCTCCGAGGTCTCCTTCAACATCAGGTTAGACAGAACGTTCTGGAATTATAGAATGATTCATTTAAATTATTATATTCGCGTGGGCAGAATTAGGTTATACTTGAATTGCTCATTAAAGTGGTGGCTTTGGGACGTAATACTTTGTGAAAACTATTTTACTCAAATTATTCTAGTTAATACCAGTTTATTGTAGGTAGTTATTTATTCCAATTTATGAAACTTTGTTACAAAACTTTCGTATTACGCCTTTAGCCTGCGAATGTCAAATGGGTGAGGACCAAATTCTTGGCCAGTAGTTAGCGTCGTTAATTGGTAGTAGTTAAAAAGTTCCGTTGTGACACGAAAATTAAGCATAGAAAATGTATGGCTGATTTTCGTGTCACAACGGAACTTTTTAACTACTATCAATTAATTAGGCTAACTACTGGCCAAGAATTCGGTCCTCACCCAAATAACGTTTTGTGTGGAAAGCGAACCACCTTAAGTGATTTAAGAACTAATTAAGTTACGGTCAATCTTTAAAACGAAGGGAAATTACCTTGTCTGAATCCCCAATAATGTTAAGGAGGGTTGACATCGACAGCCCGTTGAAGCCTTCCGGCTTTTTAGTATCTTGCTGTAATATATATGAAATGTGTTACTATATACATACTTTATAAATATAACAGACGGTCATGGCGCAACTAGAAGGGTTCCTTGTTGACAACGGAATCCTAAGAAAAATGGCACATAATGCCAGGCTTATATTTTTAATTTCAGTTATTTACTGACGACAAAATGTGTCAAATGGTTAAGGGGGGCGTATCGGTGTATTTTAGAAGGAAATATTCACGTTCCTATGAAAAGTATATCATAAAACTAATGCTTAACACGTTCGCAACCAAGAACCCGCCTAGTACTCTTAATGTTTGCTCAGATGCCGGCTGGACCCGCGGCGGGCAGTAGTATGAACTTACACGCCTAGCGATTCTGTCGGTTTCTGGTGAATTGTTCCATTTTTAGGCCGGTTGCGAAAGTGTTAAGAGGCTAAAGTCCACCGTAACTCACCGGCTTTATGAGGGAAAACAGCACATTATACAACTTGTGCGTCTTCTTCGTCAAAAGCGTCACTTTGTTCTTCAATTCTATCGAAGACTGTCTCATATTCTCAGTCTTGTCCTTATAGAATTGCAACCTGCAACAGAAATACTACATTATTCTGGGTAGTGATGTACCACAAGAGGGTGCCGTACAAAAATTACGGCACCCCTTTTTTTGCGTACACCCATCGCTAATGCATAGATATACAGTCGAGGCAACGCTACACAATTAATTGGTTGTAGAAAAACGGAAACGATATTCGACCAAGCATTTTAAGACTTCTAGAAAAATCGACGGCATATACGAAGTGGCAGGGCATGCTCCCAACCCAGGCCCATACGCAGCACTTTTATTTTATATAAGATGATTGCTTAATAACATACAACTGAAACGATTTAATTTAGTGAAAACTAAGTTGTATTTATTGTGTAAACACGGTTAAAAGATGCAACGATACATGAATAAAAATCACGTTGTATACGCACAGTAGGAAGGGCAGGCCTTATGTCAGTTGTGTGTGTTGCTGTTAAAATTCATAATAAATAAAATCAAAAATTGCAATTATAAGACCTTTTCTTCTGTGAGTATTTATATTTCTTAAATCTTAACGGTAGAAGACCTATTTAGAGACTTAGTTTCAAGAGATGACTTTAATTTAGACCATTAACAAAATGGAGCGTTTTAAATCTATAAGAAGTAAAACAACACATAGTTGTATCGTGATACGTATACTTCCCCTCCTTATCTTTCTTAGCGGTTTAATTAGGTATATGGCAGCTGTACCATCAAAAAAGACGCGAACATACTCCAGATCTTTTACCGCGCGCGTTTTAAGTTGTGGAATGAGTTGCCTTTGTCGCTGGGACAGTCGCAGTCTGTTGCGTCACTTTAGAAAAAATTGAAGAAGTTGTCGCTTTACAATGTTTTGTGAATTGGTTGAATGTAGTATTTATTTATTAATTGTGGGTACATTTGCGATATATATTACATATTATATTGAATATACAACGTGTCCCCACTCCTCAGCCTATGGACACAGAATGAACACCCAAGTACCCACCCTACATCTCACAAATGCAGTGAAACAGTTTTTGTTTTAATTAGAAGTAAACTAACAAAAATTTTTTTTAGTAATTTAATTCCAGATAAACGACCGAAAAAAGTAGTATACTGTAGAATAGAATAGAATACTTTATTGCTCTCATGTAGACATTACATCATTATTGACACGATTATAGACAATGCCTGTGCGAGTGTGACACGCATGTCAAAGTAAAAAGCAGGGAAATGTGTGCGTGCCTACAGGCAACACACACTATAGGAATAAGTGAACGTCTGATTTACCAGCCATAGGTATTATTTCATATTATTACTGATCGGACTATCAAGTATCGAAATTGCAACTTTAGGATTAACATAATTAATGAAAACAAATTTATAATTCTTTATTTTTTTTATTTTCGCAGTTAGTCACAATACGTTGTTCTGGGGCAGATGCAGCTATAATATTTACCAGTATTTAGTGAGAAAAATGTTGAAGAAACATAAAATACGTTTTTACTTTCGTCACTCCTGTCCTGTCAAAAGTCAAAACTTAGGCAACTCTATGACATCTAGCGACGAACCGCGGACAAACAAATATGGCGAGTAACACACATGAGTGACGTCACCGGAACTGTATTTATTTATTAAGTACAACCACATCATATAAATTACATTTCACTTAAAGCTAGTATATTAGGAGGTATTTATTTCTGATATATACAACAATTACGGAAGTGTACATAACATTGACAACGCATGTTGCAGTGAGAACAATGAAAGTTATAGGCGTTATTATAGCTTATGCAATACAAAATATGAACGAAACCACTAAACTAATAGTAACAGAATTTATATGTATTATCAATAGAATTAATAGCAGTGACTGAATTATATTGCTTTCGGCAATAAGTCGTTAAAACTTGAGCAAATTCTCACCACGGGAGACTGCAATGTAATCCAAGGTTTGTCCTGGTGACCGGTGTAGCGAAGGTTTAGGTATAGGGCGCCGAGGGTAATAGCGAGGACCTGTTAACGAGACTCTTTCTACCAAACACATTTTATTTGCCCATTAACTACCTTGTGCAGGAAACAAAAATCCAACATTCGCCGCCGATCTCGCAAGCTGTCCATGTTAAACTTAGCAAGACGACTGCTATAGGTATTTCTGTGTGAGAACCAAATGCAGAGGGGCTACCGCGAAACGAAAACGAACTTCGATCGTGTATCTCCGTCTTGGTCGCCCGAACCAGCAAGTACGACAGAGAGGGAGATACACGAACGAAGTTCGTTTTCGTTTCGCTGTAGGCCCTCAGGTCCGATTAGGCGCAAAAGTTTAAATTGTCAGTTTGTAACGTTTGTAACAAGAATTTTTGACTTTAAATTATGGTATTTTAATTTTTTTAAACTTTCGTGGTCTCTTTCAAATGCGGTTAGTTGTTGGGTCCAGTGGCCGATTTTCTCTCACTTTTTGAACTGCCCTTGTTATTGTACGGGGGTTGATAGGGCATCGCCAAGGCGCGGACACTCCGCGATTTACGTTCATCGCTACAAGTACAGTCGCGCAATGAAAAGGTTGACCACCTTAAGATCTGTTTTTGCTTGCTCAGCATTAGCTATCAGTATCCGCTTTGTCGACCGAGTGACACATTCTGTCATAATGAATGTGATTTCATTTCATTATGTTCACAACATGGCCCACAGGTAGGTCCACTATGGGAACCTCTTTGCATTTTTGGAAAGGCGAGGTAAAATTAAAAAAAAAACTGTTTATCTCATTCATGCTTCAATTATTTCAGGAAGCAGAAAAAAGGACCGCAAAATATCGAACTTCGTGTTGATCAAGAATAGCTGCTCTTTCTTGAATATTTAAATTTCTCGGTATTGTAAAATACTACAAGAAATAGCAATGATGACATTGGCAGGAACTGTTATCATAGAATTTATGGTTTTAATCATTGTAAAAGCGAAAAGGATGTACTCGTAATCATATCACACTTGACACAACGTCTTACTAATAAAAAGGTATGAGTTGAACTATTCATAGTCAAGGAACATTCGTCTAAGTAAATTTGAACTTTGTTGTCAAAGAGTTAAATATAATTTTAAATACAACACGGTCGTCTGTTACACAGTTTAAGAAGGTAACATGTGCTTGCAACGCGTAAATGAATTTATTTGAAAACTGGTCAACCTTTTCATTCCGCGACTATACATGCCGGTGCCTCAACGTTGGGGAACCGGCATGTACTTGTAGCGATGAACGTCGACGACGTCAGAGGGCCATAAATCTTAATGTTTTGGCTGAGAAAAAGGCGCCTTCTGTAAAGATCAAAGGAGTGTCCCTTCTGTACTTGTACTATTATCTATTCTGTGACGTCGCCTAGTTTCACTATATCGCCCACGGTACGTTCTGAATGCGAGGTTGCCATTACGATGGCACTCCCCGTAAATTAAAATCATGTCCAAGTACTCTGCAGCAGAATAATATGCCATCTTATCAAAATACTTTTCATCAAATTGAACATGTTATGGCAACGGCACATTAATCAGTCATTTTTCATTTATTTTAAAAAACATGCAGTTACCACAGAGTTATCAATTATCATGCAAGTGTAAAGAGTTTCCACTTGAATATTGTTATTACAGTACTTCAAACTCTTCAGAAGAGAATACAATGTAAATAGAGGCCCTAAGGCTAAAATTTTAATACCATTGTTTTCTCGGCAAAATACTAAACCGATTGTTTTAATACTTTGCATATTGGTAAAAAAATACCCCAATAAAACGTGTAGTGTTCGTCTATGTCCATAGGCTGAGGACACGTTGTATGAATTGGCATGTTTTTATGGGTCTAGAGTTAGGTTTGGTTTTTATTTTGGATTAATCGATGTTCATGCCAATATCGATTCTTCCTGTTCGCGATTCTGCACAATCTGAATTCCACACAATAGCATTTCACCACAATCGCCATTGTGCACAGTCGTTATTTGTGCACATAAGCGATTGTTCCTGTTCGCAATTCTGCACAATCTGAATTCCACACAATAGCATTTCACCACAATCGCCATTGTGCACAGTCGTTATTTGTGCACATAAGCGATTCTTCCTGTTCGCAATTCTGCACAATCTGAATTCCACACAATAGTATTTCACCACATTCGCCATTGTGCACAGTCGTTATTTGTGTACAGTAGTGAAGTATTCACACAATCGTGATTTTTCAAGACTGCTTCAGAAAACTACCCACTACTACAAGCGGATAGAATGGGCCTTGGAATTTCCTACTTTATTGTAAGAAAACTGCATAAAATGAGACAGTTTCTTTTTTAACTGTTATTTAAAGATATTTGCTACACTTATATGGGGGCAAAAACACGATTTGATTCATTTGCCTCGATAGATTATGATCGCAAAGTTTAATCAATCGTAGTTAACTAAAAACCTGAATATTTTTTTGCTATTAAATTTTCAGTATTCATTTTTGTATCCTTTTATTCCTTATTGAATATGTAACAAACAAGTGGGATTTTATTTTGGAAAATCATAAAAAATACATATATACAAAATTACACACAAATCGGGCACGGATACAGTATCCGAGCCGGCATATAACTCGCGCAACGCGGGACGAAGGGGGGCACGCAGCAGACGCAGGAGAGTGCTTCTTGCACGTACAGTTCGCAGTCCCCCCATTACGTCCCGCGTTGCGCAACTTATTTGCCGGCTACTATATAAGTTATTTCATTTATGTTTGTAGGCAGATGGTCAGGCTGCCTCGGGCTGGAAGGACGTCTGTCGCAATTTTTTCATTTTGACAAATAAACTGTCTCATTTTATGCAGTTTTCTTACAATCAAGTAGGAAATTCCAAGGCCCATTCTATCCGCTTGTAGTAGTGGGTAGTTTTCTGAAGCAGTCTTGAAAAATCACGATTGTGTGAATATATCACTACTGTACACAAATAACGACTGTGCACAATGGCGAGTGTGGTGAAATGCTATTGTGTGGAATTCAGATTGTGCAGAATTGCGAACAGGAAGAATCGCTTATGTACACAAATAATGACTGTGCACAATGGCGAATGTGGTGAAATGCTATTGTGTGGAATTCAGATTGTGCAGAATTGCGAACAGGAAGAATCGCTTATGTGCACTGTGATGTAGGTAGATTTATAACAGCTGTCAGCTTATGACAATGTGTGTCGCTTACGTCAGTCCGGAATAAATCCTCGAACCAACTAGACGCCTATCATTTGCATATACCTACCAGGACACCTAATATCCCGAATACACCACAGTGGCGACGAAGTAGTGAGTGTCCGCGTGTGCAATTAGTACATAAATAATTGGATCCAGAAAAATAAACATAATGTCCATCGGCAAACTACACGAGTTTAATGTTAGTAATGGGGCGTGGTCGTCGTACATGGATCGGGCGGAGATGTACTATAAAGTGAACGTAGCCGAAGAAGATATGAAGGTACCGATTTTAATCGCCGCGATGGGTGATGAGGCGTATGAGCTGCTAGAGAACCTGGCTAGTCCTACAAAACCGGCGATGTTAACACTAGCTCAAATTAACGACCTAATGACGCAGCATTTACAGCCAGCGCCATCAGTTTTGGCGGAAAGATACCGGTTCAGACAAAGGCGCCAAAATGTCGGTGAAACCGTATCTATGTACGTGGCGGAATTGAAACGGCTATCTAAGCATTGTAAGTTTGGCTCGAAATTAAGTGAAGACTTGCGGGATCAATTCGTGTGCGGCTTATCTAGCGATGTAATTAGGCAACGGTTATTTGCGGAGGACGACAAGGTGACCTTCACAGCAGCAGTGAAACTTGCTACTTCATTAGAGGCGGCGGAGAGGGACGCTGCGATAGTGGAACAGGCCAAAGGAATAGGTTCGAGAGGGACGGGTGAGGTGCAAACCGTTATGTTTGCGAGTAGAGGGAGGTCTTCTAGCACATTCGGCGGGGCGCAGTCGCACGCGCCTGTATTTACGTCACAGCGGCGGGGTGCTAATGGCCGCCAAGGGAGACATTGCGAGGCTTGTGGGGCTCATAGTCATAATTATGTCAACTGCAAATTCCGTGACTATGTATGCAGCAAGTGTCAGCGAACAGGCTACTTGCGGCGCGTGTGCCCGGACTGGGGCGCGGGCGCGGGTGCAGCGGGCCGCGGCGGAGCGCGGGCCCAGGCGCGGTGCGGAGGGCCAGCGGCGGCAGCGCCGGCTGCGCCGGCGCGGAGTGCAATGTATTATGGGGACGCCGATCGCGAATCCAGCGAGGAGAACGGCAGAGATATCGAGGAAGAATTAAATCACTTATGCCTAAATAACTACCAATCGGTGAGTTTACCGCTACAAATTGATAATACCGTGATTCAAATGCAGGTCGATACCGGGACGGCAATTTCATGTGTGAGCAAGGTCACATATGACCTATATTTTTCTCATCTGGGTATAGGTAGTGACAGTACAGTGTTGAAGTTTTACGACGGAACCATTTTTAAACCACTAGGTATAATTAGACCCATGGTGACGTACAATGGCTATAGTAAGCAACTAGAATTGTTTATTATTAAAGGTGGAACAACTTCTCTCTTAGGTAGGCAATGGCTGGCCGAGCTGAACATAGAAATACCGAAGTTTAATAATTGTAATTTTGTAGTAAAGGAGGCTAGTGGACCATTTAGTGACGAGATTGTGAATTTACTTGGCAGATTTGAGGAGTTGTTCAGCGACGGACTGGGGCGATACAAGGGCGGAAAAGCGACATTGAGGGTGCGCGAGGGTGCGGCGCCGGTGTTCCACCGCGCGCGGCCGCTGCCGTACGCGCTGCGCGAGCGCGTGGACGCCGAGCTGGACGCCATGCTGCGCGCCGGCGTCATCGAGCCCGTCGACTGCTCCGACTGGGCCTCCCCTCTGGTACCTATTAATAAGCCGGATGGCTCACTTAGAATTTGCGCAGACTATAAAACCACCTTGAACCCGTATTTATTGGTCGATCGTTACCCGCTACCTAAAATAGAGGATGTTTTGGTTAATTTCAATGGTCATATGTATTTTAGTAAAATAGATCTGTCCCAAGCGTACAACCAAATTGAACTGGATGAATCCAAATGTTACACCGTCATAAACACTCATAGGGGGTTGTTTCAGTACAATAGACTGGTATATGGGCTTTCATCCAGCGTAGGAATTTTCCAGCGTATCATGGTTAATTTATTAGGTAACATACCCAACGTCGAAATATTTTTAGACGATGTCATTATTGGAGGGAAGAACAAATCGGAACATTTACAGGCTTTAAATTCGGTTTTCCAGCGTCTTCTTAGTAGCGGTTTGAAATTAAAGAAAAGTAAATGTGTTTTCCTCGCCAAGGAAGTGACCTACTTGGGGTATGTTGTGTCTAGGGAGGGTATTAAGCCGGATATATCAAAAATAAGTGCAATCCTGAAAATGTCACAACCTCGTAACATATCAGAGTTAAGTTCATTTTTGGGTACAGTTAATTTTTTTGGCAGGTTCATTCGGAACCTCAGTCTCAGGTTGTCACCTCTTTATAACCTCTTAAAAAAAGGAGTTGAGTGGGATTGGAGTAAAGAGTGTGACGAATCTTTTGTAAAGGTCAAGCAATTGTTGTCAGGTGCCGGGGTATTGAGTCATTACGACCCAACTAAACGTTTGATAGCAACTTGTGACGCATCCCCGCGAGGGGTGGGGGCGGTTTTGACTCAAATCGGGCCTGACGGGGAGCGCCCGGTCGCGTTCGCTTCACGAACACTAAACAGCGCGGAGACAAACTATTCACAGATTCATCGTGAAGCTTTAGCTATTATATTCTGCGTTAAGAAATTCCACCAATATCTTTATGGGCGTCATTTCACGTTACGTACGGATCATAAACCGTTAGTATCCATTTTTGGGCCAAATACGGGCATACCAACAATGACAGCTAGCAGGATGCAGCGGTGGGCAATAATCTTAGCGGCTTATGATTACGACATTGAATACGTGAATACAAAAGATAATTGCGCGGACGGATTGTCTAGGTTACCGAGTACGGGAGAGTTGGGCAACAGTTCATATGAGATAATTCCAAAGCAAACTTATATTCACTTTGCACAAGACGCGTTGTTATTAGATTATAATAAGTTAAAACACTACACTATGCGCGATCCGGTTTGAGCTAGAGTTTTAACTTTTATCCGTAATGGCTGGCCAGACAACTGCGATTTAGAAGGGTTAAAACCATATTTCAATAGGAAGACTGAACTATATGACGAGCTAGGTTGTGTTATGTGGGGTCACCGGGTGGTGGTGCCGGAGAAATGCCGCGAGAGAGTATTATTGCGCCGCGCTGCTGGCCGTGGCCGACAAGAGCTTGGACCCGAGTCCACGTAGACTTCCTGGGCCCTCTATATGGTAAAACGTATTTGATACTGGTGGATGCCATGTCCAAATGGGTTGAAGTGTTTCAAGTACCTAGTACGGCTGCCGGGTCTACTATAGAAAAGTTGAGTGAAGTGTGGGCTAGGTGGGGAATACCTAAGCAGGTGGTAAGCGATAACGGGCCTCCGTTCTCGGGCCGAGAATTCTCGAACTTTTTGGCCTCGGACGGTATCGAACATATTTTCACGGCCCCATATCACCCGGCGTCGAATGGGGCCGCTGAAAACTCAGTTAAGATTATTAAACAAGTGATTAAAAAAGCAGTTATCGAAAAGGCGAATATTATAAAATCCATTAATACCTTTTTAATATATTACCGCAATACGGCCCATTGTTCTACCGGTGAGAGCCCCGCGATGCTAATGACGGGTAGGCATTTACGAACTCGTCTAGATTTATTAAAACCGGATGTAGGATTCAAAGTATCAAAGGTCCAACAAAAGCAAATTACAGCAGCGGGGGGGTCGGAACGGAGAATTGATGTAGGTGAGGACGTGTGGTATCGTAAATATTTGAAAGGTGAGAAATGGCAGCCGGGAAAAGTGACTAGGGTTATAGGGGAAACAGATTATAATGTAAGTGGTTCTGATGGTTATGATATTCATCGACACATAGACCAATTAAGACGGAGAACGAGGAGTTCTATAGTCTGCCCAATAAGTAGCGGGGAAGGGACCGGGACCGAATCTGTAACGAGGATTCAGTCTCCACGGGTACTCGCGAGGCCCAGTGACGGAACTGGCACGCCACGGGCGAGTACCAGTAGGTCGGAGCAGATGACGGGAACTTCGCCGCCGATGTACGATGCATCGCCGGGCCAAGATATGGTGGAAGGGGAGGAAGACGACTTAGAGTGTTTCTCTACGCCGGGGAAGGAAACGGTCAGCAGTGATGCACAGACCAACCGACTTTCACCCCCTCTTGTACCGACCCGGTCACGTCCCGTTAGACAGTGCAGGATGAAAAAGCCTCTGTATAAGATATAGCTTGTAAGACACTTAGCAATAATTTCATATTTTTTATATAGTACCTATAGTAATAATTATTATCTGAAGTGAATATAAATAGGTACCTATTGAACTTGTCTAGAACACTAAGTAAATAACTCTAATTTATGGCTATCCCATTAGGTATCTTATTCTCAGCGCAATAGGGTACAAATCGGATGAATGTGGTTAGGGGAACGGATTACATTGTGTTATAAAAAGGCATTCCATCGGAAACCCAGCTAACCGTTTGTGAACCTAGTCGCTTTGAGATTAGGACTACATGGACCAGAGTTCTGTAAAGCATATTGTATTAACAAGATAATAGGTAAATGCTTAATAACGTTTAACCAAGTACAGTCGGCCGTAAGTTAAATGTGGAGGAGTGTTATGTAGGTAGATTTATAACAGCTGTCAGCTTATGACTATGTGTGTCGCTTACGTCAGTCCGGAATAAATCCTCGAACCAACTAGACGCCTATCATTTGCATATACCTACCAGGACACCTAATATCCCGAATACACCACATGCACAAATAACGACTGTGCACAATGGCGATTGTGGTGAAATGCTATTGTGTGGAATTCAGATTGTGCAGAATTGCGAACAGGAAGAATCGCTTATGTACACAAATAATGACTGTGCACAATGGCGAATGTGGTGAAATGCTATTGTGTGGAATTCAGATTGTGCAGAATTGCGAACAGGAAGAATCGCTTATGTGCACAAATAACGACTGTGCACAATGGCGATTGTGGTGAAATGCTATTGTGTGGAATTCAGATTGTGCAGAATTGCGAACAGGAAGAATCTATATTGGCATGAACATCGATTAATCCTTTATTTCTGTGTTTTTGTACACGGTATAAGTTTGTCTATCTCGTTCTACCTACCTTCCTCTCAATGGAGTTGGCAACTGTCAAATGTTTGACTAGATGGCGCCATCATAGGTTTTACCTAATTACTAGCCTTTTTCTATGGGATTTGGCTTAAAACGGCTTGATTCTTAACATAGAAATTCCGAAAAAAAACAAGAATTTGACAGTTTTGGTATGACTGACAGGTAAAACCTATGCTGGCGTCATCTGCAAATACCTTCGCCCGGCCAACCCCATTTTGCTCAAAGGTTACTAGGAAGAGATCCCTTATGGGCATAAGTTCGCCTTTGTGCTTTGACTTGGTGTGGCTTGTATATTTTTTAACCTGTTATTGTGTAAAATAAAGTGCGAACGTACATACATACAAATTCTATATAGTATATGTATGGATCCAGGGCATGTCAGGGCACGCGATACTCGTGATTAACGCCCATTGGAAATGGCGCGGCGCGCGAGTGAAAGTCGCCAGCGTTCTATGTTCTATGTAGTGCAAAGTCATACAGCTGTCAATCGATTCTACGCGCTTTTGTGGCATTTTCTAGACTATCTCAACTAAACAAAGTTCAGAAACGGTAGTACAGCGTTCGCGTTGCGAAGGATTACGATGCGCGAATAAAAATGCTGTTGTATATAGATTTTAAGGCGCCGTAGGTTCATGGTCTTCTCTCCCTCTCACTGAGCTTAAGCGTGAGCGAGATGGAAGTGCGTGCTCGGAAGCGCGGAAATCATGTTTTTTAATTTTATTTTTTTGGCGTTTAAATAAATAAAAAGTAAACACTGATTTCTCTCAAACATGATATTGCCGATTTTTAGAAGCCATTTTAATATTTTTTTCATAAATTGTAAGAAATATTTTAAGTGTATTTTAGATCTATGTTCGTGCTTTTTTGCTATTGATTGAGCGAAAATTGCTTAATCATGTTTCTAAAAACTGATTTCCCTGCAGAAAAGCCTCAAGATTACTATTCGTTTTTTTTTAAAAACCATATTATTATAAACAGACGCATTATATTGTTTCAAAAACTCTGTTCGCTTAACTTCGCTGAACCTACGGGGCCTTAATCTCTAATGTAAATGATACTCGTATCACAAAGGTACTAGCGCCGGAAAAGCAACTGCTTTGCGGTCAATAGGGAATATGCATGTGATTCAGAAACGGACAATAAAAATCATGAGTAATCTTTATTGCTTAGTAAATATACACACATGATTATTTTTACAAATAATCATGTTTCTATTAACAAATTTAATTATTTAAAAGTAGGAATTTTCAAATTCTTTCGCAAATTTCCAAAACGCAACGCTATTGGCGGAGCGAATCGTAACGTCACCGTGCCCTCGGTGTGTACTGTCAACAGGTCGTTTGTATGATTATTGAAAGTTATTCGCAATGTTTAGCCGTTGTTTATGATAAATAATCAGTGTGTTTTGGGAATTATTAACTGAAAGCAGTGACTCCTTGTGAAAAAAGACTCGCCACAATGACTGGAAGCGGTTTTGTCAAGGCACAGTCGGATAATCTGCCTAAAATTAATGTGTGACGACTAAGTACGTAGGTACCTCGTATAGGTGTCTTTCTTAAATAAGTGTAATAACAAACTAGTACATATGTATATTATATAATCAAAGATATGTAGGGATTAGGTATGTTACATGTTGAGAACATCTTTATGAACATAACAAACTTAGGTTGTTTTCGTCAAGAGTTATATTATAAATAAAACAAATTTGTGTAGGGGCTGTAGGGCACTCATTAAAAACAAAGAAACTTAGCTAAAACGTTTCGTGATCAAAAACAACACACGTAGTCAACTGTTGATCAACAACAATCATAATATTTGTAACATTATTATATTAATAACTAAAAAATTGGGGGTACGACTTTAGAATCGTTGTCATCGAGTTCATGGCTCATATTTTTTTTATAGATTCTACTCATTAAGAGATGATTCCTCACCAAATTTCAAGTTGTGAAAACCCATAGTTTTTGTAAGAAAACATTAAAGTTTACATATAAATTTTCATTACTACAGTTCAGTTACAGTTATTGAGTGAAAGGGGCGAGCGTGCGCAAAAGTCAAAAATCGGTCCCAGGTCAAAGCGACAGTATATTAATGTGCGCTCTGCAGAAAGGACTAAACATTTTCGTCTCAATTATATTATAGTAAGTAAGAGTAAGTCAGTTAATCTAGGTTTTAAACCAGTCACTGGACCATCACTGGATTTCAGATACAATTGTCAAATTTCGACCGGGACGCACGTGTATACCCAAAATGGAACACAAACCTATCCGACCTTAAGCAGGTAGGCAGAAAAATTATCAATTCCAAAGAAAATAACTTTTACCTGATACAAAGTTGGCATTACCTACTACCCTACCTACCCACTATCTGTATAAAAGCAATATCGGTATACCTAACGGACCCTGCTGTTCGGCAATTGGGTAAAATATATGACTGTTTTGAAATAAACGGATGGATGACTAGAAAAAGCTTTTAAATATGTATATCATGTTTCTTTATTATATTTATCAGTACAGCACAGTATCATTGCGTAGGTGTCATCTACAATACATATGGACCTTGAAAGTTTAGAAAAAATATGCTTCCTTTTTATTGTCAAACTGTAAATTTAAAGCTACGCTTACGCTTTTATAGAAACTAAATTGTTTGTCAACTGTGGACCAAAATGGATTTATGCGAGTATGGACTCTAAGAAAATATGGCGATGTATAAGAATGTCCAATGTCAAAAAATAAATTTGTTTGAGTATTAGAAGTAATAGTAAGATTAAAAGTTCCATCCAGGGCTGAATGGGCCGAAGGTCTAGAACCGCCTAGGTCTGGTATCGAAGACAGTATATGGTACACGGACGGATCTAAAATGGGATCCGGTACGGGAGCAGGCATTTATGCGAATGACTACAGTAGTAGTGTAAGCATGGGTAGTTTGGCAACCGTCTTCCAGGCGGAGACATACGCCATAATTGCATGTGCACAGGAGAATATAGACAGGCAAACCAGAGGGCAGACCATCTATATACTCAGTGACAGTCAAGCGGCCCTTAAAGCACTTACGGCGCCGAAAGTGGAATCTAGACTAGTCTATAACGGCGTCCAGGCACTGAACAAGCTTGGAAAGCATAATAAGGTGCAACTAGTTTGGATACCAGGGCACGAGGGCTTCATCGGCAACGAAAAAGCGGATGAGCTTGCTAGAGGGGGGTCTACAAACCACTTTGTAGGTCCAGAACCATTTGTGGGACTCTCGCAGGGAACCATTATTTCGGCCTATAAAGCCTACGCCAAAACCAAACACCAACACGAGTGGAGGAATGAGGCGGGCTTAAGGCACTCTAAGCTCTTCATAGAAGGAGTGGACTCGGGCTGGACTAACAAACTCTGGAAATCCAGTAGGAAGCAGCTCAGAATCATATCTGGGGTGTTCACAGGTCACTTCGGGGTCAAGGACCTCTTGGCCAAGATGGGACTATCGGGCAGTTTAGACTGTAGAATGTGTGGCGAGGAGGATGAGACTATGGAACACTTATTGTGTGAATGTCATGCCCTTGCCAGACAAAGAATGAATTACTTCGGTAACGGTTATCCGCAACCAAAGGAATTCAAGGTACTTCCGCTGAGCTGCATCATCCGCTATGTGGAAATGATGGAGCGAAGTTGGGAGTAGACATAAGGAGAGGGCAAATGCACAAAAGATCCCACTGGGTCGAAGTGCATCCGAAAGGGCCCTCATCTAGATAAGATAAGATAAGATAAGAAGAGTATTAGAAAGTCGATACTGCAAACGTTTGAGTCTAGTCAAGTCGGAATATAAAAATGACTATTATCAAAGTATAAAAATGTCTATTATAAAAAAACTAAAATTTTAAAAAGACAACATATAATTTATTGAATCAGGCGTTACTTTGCGGAAGTCCATGATATATTAGGAGAACAATATTTCTTTGCTATTCCGCTAAAAAACGTGCTGGTCTATTAGTGAAGATAAGATGCAACTATTTGCGTAAAAACATGCAAAAAATTACAGCAAACCACCACCAATAATGACAAAAACCTCGACACGTGTTTCGCCTCTCTACGAGGCATCATCAGGAGATGCTGGCAGGAGATGTTGCTTGCGCCACGTCCACTGAGCAAATGACCCGCCCTTTTTTTTTTTTTTTTTTTTTTTTTTTTTTTTTTTTTTTTTTTTTTGACCCTGACTGTTGCTATAATAGGACGGACCCAATATAGCGGTCGAACTGCGTGGTTGGAGGGTGGCCTGGGGAAAATCCAGGGGAAGCCTCCGGCACGACCACGCGGGGAAGTTTGTACACTGGAATACTCTAAGAGTTTGCGCTCCAGTGAGATTGGTTGAACGGTATCAACCGAATCTGGGGTGTGAGTGGTATCGAACTACTGGGAGTTTTATCGCTGGTTCGCTAAAACCTAGCCTAGCTGAGAAGAGTCCAGCAAGAAACTCAGCTAGGCCCGACTTGCGTCGGACTGACTCTACCCGGTATGCGGCGGTACCGGGACGAAAGCGGACTGTATGTGTCTGTGTTGTCTCGCGGTGGACGTCCCCGCCGGCGGGAACGCTGAAGTGTACGCGATGTGTTGGACGCCGAAAGCGCAGCGTTCCATCTTTCGATGGACGCTGTGATTTCGTCGTCCGGGTCCGTGAGTGTGTGCCTAGGACGCCGGACCGTGCGGCCCCTAATCAGTGAGCGCCGAGTAACGACAGAGGGGGGAGGGATGGGGACGTAGTCAGCAGCCTTCCTAACTAACGGATTCCTATGGTGGGGAGCGTTATCAAAATAACGTCTGGCAGCCTGCTTAAAGAAACCATACATGGTGCTAATCTCCATGTCGTGGTGCAGGCTGAGGTTCGATTGGTACCACGGGGCACCAGTCGCCCTTCGGAGAAAACGATTCTGAATGACCTGAAGCGGCTTGAGCGATGACATAGGCACGTGAGCGAATGCTACACTTGCATATGTCATGATTGGACGAACACAAGTCTTGTAGAGTGTCAGCTTATTCCTAAGTGACATTTTACTAAACTTGTTGATCATCGGCCCTAGCCTTCCTAGCACGAACAACGCGCGGTTGCGTACCCTACGGATGTGGCTACGGAAAGTCAGTCTCCTGTCGAGGGTCACTCCAAGATATTTGGCCTCGTTGACCCAGGGGATGGGTCGGTCAAACATCTGGATCGGAGCCACCCGCCTTTCTGTACTAATGCAGTCCGACGGATGAAAGACTATTGCAGTGCTTTTCTCCGGGTTGACTTCGATACGCCAAAGATTGAACCAACGACCTAGGTCGGAGATTGCCTCTTGGAGGTATCGCCGGATAGTAGCGTACTTACAATGAGTCGTAAAGAGCGCGGTGTCATCCGCAAACAACCCCAGTTGCACCTTAGGGTGCCTGGGAATGTCGTTTGTGAATAACGAGTAGAGAGTGGGAGAGAGCACGGAGCCTTGCGGGACTCCGGCCCGGATGGGGTGTGGGTCCGAATACGTTCCCTCCAGTCGGTATCGAAAGCTTCGGTCACTGAGAAAATCTCGTATTGTGAGTACGAGTCTGTCCGGCATTCCGAGCTGGTATAACTTGTATACAAGCCCGTTATGCCAGACCTTGTCGAAGGCTTTCGCTACGTCGAGAAAGATCGCACCGGTCTTGAGCCCCTGGAATCGAGAGAAACCATCCAACACGTGCTCCGTGACGCGGTGCACCTGTTGGACGCATGAGTGTCCGGATCTAAAACCGAACTGCTCATCGATGAGGAGGTTATTCTCAGCCGTAAATCTGAGAATTCTCGTGAGAAGGATCCGCTCATATAGCTTTCCAAGGGAGCTAAGTAAGCTGATCGGCCTATAAGAGGCAGGCGAGGTCCGGGGTTTGCCGGGCTTCGCTATCCCTATGACCGTTGCACATTTCCACGCGGCTGGAAAGTGAGCATTGGTCAGTGCGGCATTGAAGATGCCGACCAAAAGGAGGAGGAGGGTTTCGGGGAGAAGTTTCAGGATGCGATTGGATAGACCATCCGCACCCGGAGCCTTCCTAATACGGAGACGCCTGACAAGGTCACTGACTTCCTTAACCGACACCGGTAAAATGGGTGAAGTTACGGGGAGACGCGATCTCCTGTCCACCTCGGAATCGACCCTACTAATGTGGGCTTCGTCGGTGTTGAGGAGGTTGGGCGAACATTGGGACTCTAAACTACTCGCAAGGCATTCGGCTTTCTCACTGTCCTCGAACGCGGGGGTTGAGTGATCCGGTCGATCCAAGGGAGGGATGGTCCAACAGGCATCGGATTTGAGAGATCTCGCTAGTTTCCAGTAAGCCAGGTGACTAGGCGTTATCTCCCCCATCAGATCCCTGAACGAGTTCTCCCGAAATTCGGCAATTCTCTGTTTGGACTCGTTAGACAAGTCCCTCAGGATTTGCCGATTTTCGGCAGAAGGGTGATTTGAATAGGTACGTATGGCGCGATTTTTCCTTGTCACCAACTCTCTCAGTTCCGTAGGTAGAGGTCGGTTTTGGATGTCCTCCGCCGACACCTCCCTTGAGGCTTCGCTTCGAACAGCGTTGAGGTAGTTGGTGAAAGAATCGATCGCTTGGTCTGTCTGTTCGGTTGTAGTTATATTGTCTGGGATATCTCTAAGCAGGGGGGAGTCCGTCTGTAGGAGACCTGATTGTACCTTGTCCCAGTCCACGAGTGTCCTGGTTCGAGGAGTACTATTGGGGTGAGGGCCTAGTCTCAAGAGGACTGGCCTATGATCCGAGTCTAGTTCGTGTAGCACTTCTATAGAACGCAGAGTTAACGCTACGTTCTTTAGTAGAGCTATGTCGAGTATGTCAGGTCGGTGGTCTACGTTATGAGGGAAGTGAGTCGGCTCTAAGGGAGCGAGGAGATCGAAAGGGAGGCTATCGATCAAAAGGTGATGAAGCCGATTGCCGTTGGGATTGGATGCTACGCATCCCCAGCTGATATGCTTACTATTTAGGTCCCCGGCCACGATGACCGAAGGACCTAGGGAGGCTAAAGAGTTGAGGTCAGTCAGAAGTAAGTCTCGTTGAGGTGAAAGGTAGGTTGACGCAATCGATATCGGGGGGTGCCCCTCCATCGAGATGCGACAGACCGACACTTCCATATTAGTCAGGGGCGGTGGATTGAGACTTATGCAATGTAAGTTACGTTTGTAGAAAATGAGCGTGCCCCCGAATGGCCTACCATCTTGCCTATCATCTCTAATCTGAACGTATCCAGGGACGCGAAAGGCTCTAATGCCGGGACGATAAAAGGTCTCTTGGACCAGAAGTAAATCTACTGAGTGATCGCGAAGGAAGTTCATCACCTGGTCCTTCATACCCCTTAGACCATTGGCATTATAAATGCCAATGGTAATCGAAGCAGGTTTAAGCTTCTGGGATGTACTATCCATACTAATAGGCACCGTTAACCTGGCTGCCGCTTGGTGCGGCGAGATAGCGAGTAGCTGATGCGAATATGTGGGTAGACAGGCCGCTCGCCACCTCCGGTGGGAGTACCTGTACTAACTGCATAAACGCATAGAGTGGGTCCATAGCGGGCCGGCCCGCTTGACTGGCGGCGGGTCCCCATACAGAGGGGCCCGCCTGGGATTGGGGTGCAGAAGGCACCGGGCGGGGACCTACGGCCGCTGAAGGCGGCGGGTTCCTAGGGGCTCCTAACCCTACGGCCGGAAGGGCGGGGAAGTTTTGCGGAGTGCTATGGGGAGCACCCCGGCCCGCGCTTTGCTTGCGCCCAGAGGGAGGCGAGGACTTCGACTTTGCCCCGGTGTCGCGACTCTTTGGGCGGCAAGGGCATCCCCCATAATTGGCAGTATGCCCATGGGGGAGCTTGCGACCCAAACAGTTGCAGCACCGTATGCCGTTCGGGTCCTTGCAGCCTTTTGGGCGCTCGCAATCGCGAGTCGCGTGATCCCCAGCGCACTTGACGCAACGGGGGGGAGAGTGGCAGCCACGGGCGCCGTGGCCAAACCGCTGGCAGTTGTGGCACTGTGAGAGGTGGGTCCTCTTTTTGGGAGTCTCCACTCTCACCGCCATTTTAAGGACCTCCTTAAGGGAGTGGACGGCTTTGCGCTGGTTCGGGTCGGTGACTATTAGTACGATATCGTACTTCCCTACTTGCTTATTGTAGAGGCGATGAACCTCCCTGACGGCGATCCCCTTGTGTTTGAGGTCCGCGGCTACCTCGTCCTCCGGGATATCCTTGTGGATTCCCCGGAGGACGGCCCTGTAGCCTTTCTCCTCGACGGTCAGCCTCCGGTTGTAGGCCATCGACAGCTCGTCGAAGAGACGGGTCAGAGCACGGTAGTCCTCGGGTCCCTGGACCGTGATGCGCATCCCTTCCAAGGGCGGTTTCAAAATCTCCGAACCGACCACCCGGATGCCACGCTGACTGGCTATGGCCATGGCAGTGTGGTATCTATGTGTGTCGATCAGGACACATGAATCCGGCTTGTCCGGGTTGCCTACCGGAGTTGGCTTGCTGGGGGCCGAAGACCCGCCGTCCGCTGCCAGAATGGCACTACTGGCCTGAGGGGCCTGCGCAGAGGGCGCCTGGACGGCGGGAGTCCGAAGGGCTTTCTTCGCCGGCGAATCGGCCCTAGGAGACTTCGGCAGCGCACGTTTGCCCTTGCGGCTGCTGCCTACTGTGGTCCAGACTGTCGTGTCCATGGTCATTTCCTCGTTCGAGTAGAGGAGGTCGCGAGTCTGTTCGTCGGTCAGTCTGGTCGTGGAGAGACACCGAAGGAGGGGGTGGGGGGGAGAGCTGGAGCGTGGGACAGTGCGTTCCTCTCGCATGGAGGGTCGCCTCTGGAGGGAGCGAGAACGCGATTGTCTCACGCTTAAATCCGCTTCGGGGGGGGCCTGAAGGGCCGGAGGGCTGGCTGGGGCAGACGCGGCTGCCTTGGCGAGTTTACTTTTGCCCTTACTGGGCGTTTTGGCCTTAGGGGCCTGGGTAGGGGGCGAAGGGGTCGCTGCTGCCGCCGACGGCGGTGGCGGCGGCGGTCCCATGGTGGCCTTAGGGGCTTGGGCGGCCAGAGTGGCCGTCGGAGTGGCCGGACGGGCCTGGAGATGCAAGTCGAGACTTGTCGGGTGGGGAGGTTGTATGGGAGCCGCCTGGGCAGAGTCAAAGACCTCGCCGCTGAGAGCCCGCTTGAGCTGTCGGTTCTCAGCAGCGAGGCGATCGATTTCGGCCTGCATAGCCCGCATGACTTCCTCCATCCTCGTGATCCTTTCTTGCAGCTCCATCCTACTTGGTTGGTCGGTCGCCGCTAAGCTTTTCCTACGCCTAATATGAACCGAAATGCTATCCTGATGTCGGTGTCGAGTCGTGTCCACTTGTCCGCCGTGTCAGTGTCAGCTATGTGTCCTAACACGAAGGGAAGAGTCGGACTGTACGAATTACTGGGCTTCGTGGTGGTATCCACCCCACACTGTGACTTAGTTGGCACCGTTAGGATCCGTCACTGTGTAGCCACTGCGAGCGTGGTCTTTCTAAGGGACAGAGACCCGGGTCTGACTTGAGAAAGTCTTAACTAACGGGTAGCCACTGACGTGTCTAGCCCACAGCCCCGAAAGACTGCGACCACTACGAGCGTGGATTTCCAGAGGGGCAGGGACACGCGGGTCGACTGGAGACTTATGAAAGTCTTAACTAACACACCCGATGCTTCCACGTGGTAATTGCGATAATCACCGCGCGGGGGAGCGATAAGAGTGAGCAGGTAGTCGGAGAGGATATTCGGGTTACAACAACAATAGGGCAAGAGCGCACCGCTAAAGCACGACCTCACTCGACCGCTGCCGTAACCGGAATCAAATGACCCGCCCGGAGCCATCCGCCATATTTATATTCTGTCCCCCCATACTACCGTTCATGCGTGAAAGAGATGGAAGAACACGTAACAACGGTGATGACGCAACATTCAATCGTTCGTTGATAATAACGCCTCTATTGCTGTACCTAATTATTTCTAATTGTTCTAGAACACTTAGACGCAATCCTTTTTCGCAAACATGCAAGATGTTGAAAGAATGATTGTCAGATAACGCATGGTTATTCTCCAATAAATGTTTTGCGAAATTAGACTTGTCCGGGTGATTATGCCGATACGACGCAACATGTTCCTTATACCTTGTGCTAAAACTACGGCCTGTTTGTCCCACATAAACTTTATTGCAATTATCACAGGCAAGTTTGTAGACTCCCGACTTTTTGGCACTTTCCACTTTCTCCTTGCCATTGCACAGTCTAAAGCGCAAGGTGTTATTCGTTTTGAAAGCCACGTTTATGTCGTTAGACTTTAAAATATTGTAGATCTTATCAGACAACTTGCCAACATAAGTTATGCTTGCTTTGTACTTTTTAGGTGGGTCCGAAGATCGTGCAGCGTACAGAAGATAGTTTGTCATTCTAGCCCGTTTTTTCCTAATAATACCATCCACATGAGACTTGCTGTAACCGTTTGAAATTGCTAAATGGTATATATTATTTAATTCCATTTTATAATGAATATCAGAAAGAGGCACTGTCAATAACCTATGTGCATAACAATGAAAAGCAGCTAACTTATGTTGCCATGGATGAGCGGAAGAAGCCGGGATAACAGTATCTGTATGCGTAGGCTTACGGTAAATTTGGAATTGATGTTTGTTATCCACCTTAGTAATCGTTAAATCCAAGAAATTTAGTGAGTTATTCTGTTCTAATTCCTTCTTAAACTTGATTTTAGGATGCTTGTTGTTGATTTCATTCACAAAAATATCCAGTTGACTCATACTACCCGTCCAACAAATAATCAAATCATCAACATACCGGAAATAATATAATATATTATTATTATCCACAATGTGTTGGTTCTCAAAATGATCCATGAAAATATCTGCCATCAAAGGACTAAGTGGGGAACCCATTGCCAAACCATCACCTTGCAGATAATATTGCCCCCCAAATCTAAAATAATTCTGTCGCATACAGACTGTCGCCAATTCTATTAATTCATCTACCTCCCCTGGATGCAGCCTCTGTTTTTCAAAAAGTGCCCTGAGAATGTCTAAAGTATTCAAATATGGTACATTTGTAAACAAACTATCCACATCCAGCGACAAAAGAATAGCATTTTGTGGCATGTTGATGTCTTTGATCCTTTCGATTAAATCCAAACTATTCTTTAAACAGTATTTTGGTTCAAAATTAGACTTCTGTCTTATGATACCATTCAACCTCTTAGCCAATTTATAAGTCGGTGCACTCAAATACGAGACAACTGGACGAATCGGGATATTGTCTTTATGAATTTTTGGAAGACCATACAGAATTGGTGCTTGAGGATTCATGGATATGACCGTGTTTTTCTGATGCTCGGTTTCAAAGACAAACATAGAGTTCTTGACAACATTTCTTAGATCTTTCTGGAAACCAGGCGTTGGGTCCTTCCGTAAAACCGAAAAACCATCATCCTGTATAAGATCCATTACTTTCTGGTTATATTGTTCCCTACCCATGATGACAATGCAATTCCCTTTGTCTGCTTTTGACACCACTAAATCGTTGTCATCGACTTTCTGTTGAATAGACCTCAGCAATAACCAGTCAGAGTCAGGCGCACTCCTCCTCAATGGACATGTCTTTTTTAATGCATTCGCTACGGTGAGCTTTGCATCCATATCATTATTGTTAAGAACTATCGCAACCTCCGCGTCCACAGCTACATTTTCCAAAACTTTTTGAGACATCTTAGGCCTTAAGTTATACTTTAATCCCTTATCTAACAGTTTGACCTCATCTTCCAAAAACTCAATGCCGGTTAGGTTTTTTACACGAGGGTGGAAACTGTGCTGAGTCGTTAGGGCATCACGCCTTTCTGTTAAGTTGAAATCCGAACCCGACCTAGTAAGCCTATGTAGTTTATCGATCTGTTTCACATACATTTGGTGCGCAAGCTCAGAGGCAAAATATCTCGCTTTTTGGTCTAAAATATCAAATTCAATGTTGTGCAATTTAAAGGAAAGCTCTGAATACAAAACTTTAAGGTGTAGCTTTAAGTTATCCCTAATTGAAAACCAAGATCGTGATTCTTCATTCAGCCATATTTTCCGAGCCCTATTAATAGCCACCTGAGATGCCCTACTAGAACTATTACAACGTATGTTGATATAATTAGGTACCACATTCAGACGTTTACACTGTTGATTAAACCAAACGTTCTGGACAGCTGCTCGGTGTTGTTTAGTTAGTTTGACATAAAGTCGTGCCTGTTCGGCTATGCTTGCCGTTTTCAAATAATTTATTGAATCAGGCGTTACTTTGCGGAAGTCCATGATATATTAGGAGAACAATATTTCTTTGCTATTCCGCTAAAAAACGTGCTGGTCTATTAGTGAAGATAAGATGCAACTATTTGCGTAAAAACATGCAAAAAATTACAGCAAACCACCACCAATAATGACAAAAACCTCGACACGTGTTTCGCCTCTCTACGAGGCATCATCAGGAGATGCTGGCAGGAGATGTTGCTTGCGCCACGTCCACTGAGCAAATGACCCGCCCGGAGCCATCCGCCATATTTATATTCTGTCCCCCCATACTCCATCCATCCATCCATCTCTTTCACGCATGAACGGTAGTATGGGGGGACAGAATATAAATATGGCGGATGGCTCCGGGCGGGTCATTTGCTCAGTGGACGTGGCGCAAGCAACATCTCCTGCCAGCATCTCCTGATGATGCCTCGTAGAGAGGCGAAACACGTGTCGAGGTTTTTGTCATTATTGGTGGTGGTTTGCTGTAATTTTTTGCATGTTTTTACGCAAATAGTTGCATCTTATCTTCACTAATAGACCAGCACGTTTTTAAGCGGAATAGCAAAGAAATATTGTTCTCCTAATATATCATGGACTTCCGCAAAGTAACGCCTGATTCAATAAATTATTTGAAAACGGCAAGCATAGCCGAACAGGCACGACTTTATGTCAAACTAACTAAACAACACCGAGCAGCTGTCCAGAACGTTTGGTTTAATCAACAGTGTAAACGTCTGAATGTGGTACCTAATTATATCAACATACGTTGTAATAATTCTAGTAGGGCATCTCAGGTGGCTATTAATAGGGCTCGGAAAATATGGCTGAATGAAGAATCACGATCTTGGTTTTCAATTAGGGATAACTTAAAGCTACACCTTAAAGTTTTGTATTCAGAGCTTTCCTTTAAATTGCACAACATTGAATTTGATATTTTAGACCAAAAAGCGAGATATTTTGCCTCTGAGCTTGCGCACCAAATGTATGTGAAACAGATCGATAAACTACATAGGCTTACTAGGTCGGGTTCGGATTTCAACTTAACAGAAAGGCGTGATGCCCTAACGACTCAGCACAGTTTCCACCCTCGTGTAAAAAACCTAACCGGCATTGAGTTTTTGGAAGATGAGGTCAAACTGTTAGATAAGGGATTAAAGTATAACTTAAGGCCTAAGATGTCTCAAAAAGTTTTGGAAAATGTAGCTGTGGACGCGGAGGTTGCGATAGTTCTTAACAATAATGATATGGATGCAAAGCTCACCGTAGCGAATGCATTAAAAAAGACATGTCCATTGAGGAGGAGTGCGCCTGACTCTGACTGGTTATTGCTGAGGTCTATTCAACAGAAAGTCGATGACAACGATTTAGTGGTGTCAAAAGCAGACAAAGGGAATTGCATTGTCATCATGGGTAGGGAACAATATAACCAGAAAGTAATGGATCTTATACAGGATGATGGTTTTTCGGTTTTACGGAAGGACCCAACGCCTGGTTTCCAGAAAGATCTAAGAAATGTTGTCAAGAACTCTATGTTTGTCTTTGAAACCGAGCATCAGAAAAACACGGTCATATCCATGAATCCTCAAGCACCAATTCTGTATGGTCTTCCAAAAATTCATAAAGACAATATCCCGATTCGTCCAGTTGTCTCGTATTTGAGTGCACCGACTTATAAATTGGCTAAGAGGTTGAATGGTATCATAAGACAGAAGTCTAATTTTGAACCAAAATACTGTTTAAAGAATAGTTTGGATTTAATCGAAAGGATCAAAGACATCAACATGCCACAAAATGCTATTCTTTTGTCGCTGGATGTGGATAGTTTGTTTACAAATGTACCATATTTGAATACTTTAGACATTCACAGGGCACTTTTTGAAAAACAGAGGCTGCATCCAGGGGAGGTAGATGAATTAATAGAATTGGCGACAGTCTGTATGCGACAGAATTATTTTAGATTTGGGGGGCAATATTATCTGCAAGGTGATGGTTTGGCAATGGGTTCCCCACTTAGTCCTTTGATGGCAGATATTTTCATGGATCATTTTGAGAACCAACACATTGTGGATAATAATAATATATTATATTATTTCCGGTATGTTGATGATTTGATTATTTGTTGGACGGGTAGTATGAGTCAACTGGATATTTTTGTGAATGAAATCAACAACAAGCATCCTAAAATCAAGTTTAAGAAGGAATTAGAACAGAATAACTCACTAAATTTCATGGATTTAACGATTACTAAGGTGGATAACAAACATCAATTCCAAATTTACCGTAAGCCTACGCATACAGATACAGTTATCCCGGCTTCTTCCGCTCATCCATGGCAACATAAGTTAGCTGCTTTTCATTGTTATGCACATAGGTTATTGACAGTGCCTCTTTCTGATATTCATTATAAAATGGAATTAAATAATATATACCATTTAGCAATTTCAAACGGTTACAGCAAGTCTCATGTGGATGGTATTATTAGGAAAAAACGGGCTAGAATGACAAACTATCTTCTGTACGCTGCACGATCTTCGGACCCACCTAAAAAGTACAAAGCAAGCATAACTTATGTTGGCAAGTTGTCTGATAAGATCTACAATATTTTAAAGTCTAACGACATAAACGTGGCTTTCAAAACGAATAACACCTTGCGCTTTAGACTGTGCAATGGCAAGGAGAAAGTGGAAAGTGCCAAAAAGTCGGGAGTCTACAAACTTGCCTGTGATAATTGCAATAAAGTTTATGTGGGACAAACAGGCCGTAGTTTTAGCACAAGGTATAAGGAACATGTTGCGTCGTATCGGCATAATCACCCGGACAAGTCTAATTTCGCAAAACATTTATTGGAGAATAACCATGCGTTATCTGACAATCATTCTTTCAACATCTTGCATGTTTGCGAAAAAGGATTGCGTCTAAGTGTTCTAGAACAATTAGAAATAATTAGGTACAGCAATAGAGGCGTTATTATCAACGAACAATTGAATGTTGCGTCATCACCGTTGTTACGTGTTCTTCCATCTCTTTCACGCATGAACGGTAGTATGGGGGGACAGAATATAAATATGGCGGATGGCTCCGGGCGGGTCATTTGCTCAGTGGACGTGGCGCAAGCAACATCTCCTGCCAGCATCTCCTGATGATGCCTCGTAGAGAGGCGAAACACGTGTCGAGGTTTTTGTCATTATTGGTGGTGGTTTGCTGTAATTTTTTGCATGTTTTTACGCAAATAGTTGCATCTTATCTTCACTAATAGACCAGCACGTTTTTTAGCGGAATAGCAAAGAAATATTGTTCTCCTAATAAGACAACATATACAAATGTTTATTTTCTTTACTTACCAGGATCATAATAATATACAGCCTTTGCCAAAAGTATTGAGCACCCATGCGTTTTTCATATAAAAGTTATCATTTAAAAGCAACATTTATATTTTCTACTATAGAAAGTTGCATATCTATCGGAATAATTAGTGATATTTATTGAATTAATCTGTTAAGCATCAGCATTGCAATTCAGCGAGGAAATGCCGCCAGCATCCTCGGTACCATGCCTCGAGGGCCTTTTTTAGATTTAACTTAGCTTTAATTTAATTTAGTTAATGTTATAGTTATCATCTTGTATATACCTACTTTAGAAAATAAACCATAATTATATATCTGTTAAGTGTTCAAATAGTTGTTCACATCCTACAATTTGTATGGTGTGACGAGCTATTCGGACATTTTTACTGCTACCAACTATATGATGCTGACTGACTGTACTCGTAACTGGTCGTCAGCTATATTTCTTTTCATTCGAGTAGTAATATTTATACTTAGATATTTTTATATTAAATCTAACATACATGTGGACATTTTTATACATCGCCATACTATTTATTTCAAGGATGACTTAAGCTAATCAAATGTTTTCGACATCTTTATATTCCGTCTTATATTAATGTGGGCATTTTTATATATTGTCAAAAATATACTGGGCCTTTTTCAAGTGGACATTTTTATACATCGCCATATTTCCTTATAGTCCAACTCGCAACATCTTTATATTCTGTCTAATATACATGTGGACATTTTTATACTTTGTCAAAAATATACTACGACAAAATTATTCAAGTGGATTTTTTATACATCGCCATATTTCCTTAGAGTCCATACTCGCATAAATCCCAAAATGCAGTATTTCGCGGCCGAAACAGTAATTTACTTAATATTCCATACAACGATTAAGTAGTACAAATTAGTATAAAACAGCGTGACGTCATATTCTGTGGCAATTAGCACGAATCGTTTCGTCTGTCGCCAGCGAGATCCGACTTTGTTTTTTTTTTGTATTTATGTATTTTAACTGTAGTTGCTCTTCTAAAAACATTTGTACCTATCTAAAAGCTGGTTCGAATGGCATCGAGGATGAGCGTAGGAATCATGCCTATTGCATTGATCAAACGAGTGTAACAAACTATTATGCTAAATACATTTGTTTCTTTGGTGTATATACGAGTATGTATATTTCTTTTGTTTCACAGTGCTTTGGTATTACTGTAATGCTGTAAAATTGTATGGAATATATAAATAAATAAATAACGAAGTGAAGCTACAGTGCAAAAAGCACAGTTTCTTTTTCTGGAGACTAGACAAGTTCACCTATGCTGTTTTACAATTCAATAATACACCGCTTTGATTATCCGTATCATTTATGACTGCTTAAGTGTTTCAAGGCTGTAAGGATAGATCAAGCTCACAAAGCAGTATAAAATGATCTCAATCGAGTCTGGCGTCAGGTGAACACAAATTCAAAGTAAATTCATTATAAATTCGATATAAGTCGTTTTATATATAAATATATATATAAGAATTATTCCAGAAATATATTTTGAGTTGAGTACCGTAAAATATGGACCATACAGTGGTTGTATTAGTTAAATTATGAAAAACCACTGTGCTGAATACTGGTTTCCCTAACCATCGTTTTATGTAGTAAAAATCATGAACATTGGTCTAAAAGGGTCTAAACTACACTTAAAACATTCGTAACATATTATGCACAAAAGCGAAAAATATTAAAATGGCTTCTAAAAATCGGGAATATCATTTTTGAGAGAAATCAGTGATTACATTTTTATTTATTTGAATGGCCAGAATATTAAAATTAAAAAACATGATATCTGCGCTTCCGAGCACCCACTTCCATCTCGCTCACGCTTATGCTCAATGAGAGGGAGAGAAGACCACAAACCTACGGCGCCTTAATCCGTGATCAGGAGTCGAAAAATATAGATAAACAGCCAAACGGAATTCAATGGATGATGTAATGCAATTAAATAACTGTTTAGTTAATTACATTTAATGATAATGTTAACAGTAATGTCCACTGAATGTTTGGTCACCCTACATTTCTTGCAGTTAGGTAGATACGATAAACACACATACGTAAAATTTTCGCAAACTATCGTTAAGGTGACAATCATTTAGAATTATAATGTAATTTCTTATTCAGTTTTATTCAGAAAATAAGAACGTTTGTTTTAAGTTACTTCGAGTTAATCGTGTTTGCTATCAATTACAGAATTAGAAAAATTTACTCCTGATCAGGAATTAAATATCATCGTGTATACTCGACATCATTCCGGTGGAACAAGTACATAAATAGACCTTTTTTTGCTGACGCAGAGGGAATGCATTTACGTATCCCCCGGGCCCGGGGAAAGCCCTTAGTGGTGGATATGCGGGATTCGCCCATGTAAGAAATAGCACTAAACTAAACCTCACTGGCGTTTAAATGGGGCATCATGAGACCGCTATTCTACCACGATGCCCCCTCATTACCCACCCAAACAAGTCATTGCACCTACAATAACTCTCACTAATCTGATGGGTATTTTTTATTGGTTGTTAACCTGTATTATTATTTTATATTTAGTTGTTTGATGCTGTTTCAAAAAAGTAAGTAGGTATTTAAGTACGGCAAATTTTAAATCAAATTCTGCTTATAATATAAGTGCAATAAATTATATACATTTATTACTCCACCACCCATTCTCAAAAAAATATTTAATATAAAATATAACTTGATTTGACTATACATATAATAAAGCTGAAAGTGGGTCGAAAGTCTGTACATGGATGTTATCTGAAAAAAGTTGCTGGGGATACTTAGAATCGATCACAGAACACGTTTCAACAGTTTTTAGAATTTTTGTCTGTTTGTCTGTTTATGTGATCGCGCATCACGTGAAAACGGCTGAACGGATTTTGATGGGATTCGGGCCTCAGATTTAGCTTGCAAGACACCCGAAGATAATGAGTGTCCGTAGGGGCTCCCATTGAGAGCGCTTTATAAAGGGATGCTATGGGTATGCCTTTCATTCCAACGTAAAGCTCGGCCTTTCTTAAGGCTTGATTTGGACCTTTCATTGTTATGTTACGAAAAGCTCGGCCTTCAGGCTCGCTTGCTTGGCCGCTCACTCCTGACTTTGGTCTCCGGTTTCGCTTACAAGACACCTGAGGATAATAAGTGTCCGTGGTGGCTCGCTCACCCATGGGCCTTCAGCCCCCGAGCTCGCATAGCGACCGCTCTCTAAAAGCATGCTTAGGGCCTTTCATTCCTACGAAAAGCTCAGCCTTCGGCTTCGCTTGCCTCCCCGATAAGGTTCAGGACTTCGGCCCTCAGATTTCGCTTGCAAGTTACTCGGAGATAACGAGTATCCGTGGGGGATCGGCCTCGGGCCTTAGGCCCTCGGGCTCACATTGAGACCGCTATCTGAAGGATTGTTTTAGGCCTTTAATTCTAATGAAAAGATCGGCCATCGGCCTCGCTTGCCTGACTGCTGACTGACTGCTTTACCTGAGGCCAAAGGGCCGAAGGGGAGCGGCCTCTTCGGCCCTTTGGCCTCAGGTCCTGCTTGCAAGACACCTGAGGATAGTGAGTGTCCGTCGGGCTCGCCCTAAGGCCTTCGTTGGGGCTCGCATAGGGAACGCTCTCTAAAAGGATCCTTTGGGAAACTCTACAGGGTGTACAATCCAAATGGATCAGTATGGTGAAGTCGGAAACTATGAGAGATAGCGAGATCTGTTCTTAGGAACCATGACGATTTTAGATTTAATAATAATTACATTCAAATTTTTTATTAGCTCTCATACATAACCGGGAATCGAACCTGGTCAAAATCAATGTGTATAAATTCTGCAAGTCGCAAGAAGCACAACACTAATGGAATCTTGTTTAAATAATTAAAAGAAAAACCCACCAACAAGATAATTATTTTATTTCAGTAAATGTTCAAAATGGTAGCCATTCTGTTGAATGCAAAGATTAATAATAATAATACAAAAATATTGACCAGGTTCGATTCCCGGTTATGTATGAAAGTTAATAAAAAAGTTTGAATGTAATTATTATTAAATCTAAAATCCACGTCATGGTTCCCAAGAACAGATCTCGCTGTCTCTCATAGTTTCCGACTTCTCCATACTGACCCATTTGGATTGTACACGCGGTATAATATTATTGACGACCAAGTTTATTAGGGTGTTTATTTAGATTCGAAGAGAATTTTAACTGTTACACGCACAGTCTATGGAAATTAAAACTTTATTTTCAAATCAAACATAAGAATATCATGTAGACCATAATTTATACGAAGTCGCGGGCACAATCTAGTAATATGAATAATGATAATGAAGGGACAATATAATGACAACATCTGACCAAGTTTATATTTATCGAATATGTGGCATTAAAACTTTGTACTGCCAAAATTATTACTTACACATTTAAATTGTATGCACATTATTTACATGTTAATTAGTGTATTTATATCCAGAAAATTGTTTTTTCATAGACTGAGCCTTTAGCAGTGAAATTCATAACCCTCTTTTATCAAATAAATATATGTATTATATTCTGGGAATATGAGTTATTTCTGCCTATAGAAAAAATGTGTAAATCCCGAATTTTTGTATTTAGTTAATATTTAATATAATAATACATAAAATAAAATGGCGTAGGGATGTGACGGCCCCATCGCCCACCAGATTTCTGGTGCAATCAGTCAACGTAAGGCAGCTTGTGGCGGGCTGTTAGGGAGTAGCGACCCTACGTACCTGAGTGCTCCTGGGGGTGTCCTGTGGTCAGGCTGAGCCGATCGGGTGCTTGGTTGGACAGGCCCTCCGCCTCTGGCTTGCCTTTATTGGCCGTCCAGAGTGGAGTCGCAAGAGCTGTTGCTCGAGGGTAGATGTGGACACCTAAGTGGCGAGTTGGCTATATGTTTAAAGTCCAGTGCCACATCTCTACCCCCCAGCTCTCTGACCGGTGTTGCCCTTAGGCCATTTTTTAATGTCGCTATTAATAGGGGCCCATCTAGCAGTTAGCGAGTCACCGTCTGCCAGAGATAAAGATTGAAACAGTTTTATTAGGCAGGCGTCCGATGTTTCACCCAATAGCCCAGCCACTAGTCCATCATTTCAACCCAATAACCCGTTTTATTTAGATTCCATCAACCATCAATAGTCCCTATACACCCCAGCGGGTGCTGTCTCTGTGTGCGTCCCATGACACGGGCAGGGACAGCATCCGCTCGGTGTACTCCTTGCATTTCATTAAATTGTCAAAAGGGCCTCTACGTGTTGGCTCAGTTGGTACTTTGTAGGTACCTAGCTCCACGCACGCCTCCCAAAGGTCCGGGACATCGTTGTCCCGTGAACGGGAAAGACATATAATAATACAGACCTAAATTTATATAATAAAGGCTTTACTACGTATGTATCGCGAAAAGGTAGTAAACGAATTAAACATTATTAGTACACAATCAAATTTTACTAATAAATAATAATATATAAGCCAGACAAGTCAAGTAGACAATGCAGAAGAAAACAATGTAACTTGTATACTTCCCCTGGCCAGCTGGTAAATGGCAGAGCTCATTTTGCATGTAAACAAAAATAAAATAAAAATTATAACTTAAGTGATGCAAAATAGCAAACCTGAATTCCATAGTGTCGCAACTTTCGCATTTTTTTGGCCTGAGGTCGCGGTCGCGCGTCGTGGGGTGGACTGTAGACAAAATCAATAACATATAACTCGCTAAAAAAGTCGCTTAGCGCAACAGTAGTCGCTCGGCAAATTTACACACGTCCTTCATAAACCTATAATACGCTAACAAATCATTATTCGATACAAGTGGCAAATCAAAAATATTTCGCATATCACTTTTTTAGATCGATAGTGAATTAGGTATACTTCTTGTGTTGTTAATTGTAACACTATTTTTAACTAAACAAAATCGATATTCGATATCTGATGTTAGCTGCGCGATTCTTGGACATGGGTGCCTACCTGCGTAACCTGAACTATCTACTTACCTGCGTCAGTCATAGAATAGCTTTTAAAACCCGAACCAATGTCTAACAATGACCCACGCTAGCCTACCTGTTCAAAACGAGATAAAAATCAATTTAAAGTGAATTAAGTAATTTCCGTGGTCATTATTTAATTGCAAATAGTAAAAGTTTTCGTCTTTGGTTTAAAATTCCAATTCGGACCAATGACGTGAATCATTCAATTTATTATCACAATTGGATTGGTAAACTTGATTAAGCAGGTTTATTTTTATTTCCGATAAATCTATCAGGATGAATAATTAGAGCTGGTAAAATCAACTTTCTCTTATATAACTCATTCATTGGAATGCTAGTACATATCAGAAGAGAAGAATCACTAAACCTCATGATGGCATAGGGTAGACTGCTCCATACATTTTTGCAGTAATTTAAATTTAAAAGTACAATCGCAATTTTAAAATATCCTGGAGTTCCCATGATCTTTTACGGTGATTTTTTATTGTATTGGTCCCTATTTTTTTATAGCCTATATTGTGTCCCACTGCTGGGCAAAGGCCTCCCCTTTTTTCCGGCACTCGTCTCGGTCCTGTGCCAGTGTTCGCTAATCTGCACAAAACGTATCAAGGTCGTCCCGCCATCTCCTGTTCGGTCTGCCTCTACCTCGTAAGTCATCTTTTGGAAGCCATTCGGTGGCTAATTTGGCCCATCGCTCCGCGTGCATCCGGCAGACATGTCCAGGCCAGTCCCACTTTAGCTTTGCGGTTTTAGCACCCACATCTACGATGCCAGTTTTGGCACGCAGCTCCGTGTTCCTGATCCGATCGATCCTACGAACTCCGAGTATGCTGCGTTCCATTGCTCGCTGGCAAATCTTGAATCGGAACTTTTGGGCTTCCGTTAATGACCAAGTTTGGGCGCCATAGGTTAGGATAGGCAGGATACACATATCGAAGAGCTTGCGCTTCAGTGTCAAAGGGAGGTTACCCTTCATTAGCGCCTTCATGGACCAGAAGCTCTTCCAGGCGTTTGCGATGCGTCGAACGATTTCTTTAGACTGCCTGTTATCGAAAAATGTTGTCTGGCCCAAGTAGGTATACTCGTCGAAATATTGCATATCCTGCCCATCTACCTTAGCCCTATGCTTTACTCCATTGGTTATCAACTGAGTCTTTGCCCTGTTAATTTTGAGCCCAACTTCAAGACTGGCTGTGCTCAGATCTTGGAGCATTTGTTCTAGCTGGGGTGCAGTTTGGGAGGACAAGACAATGTCATCGGCGAAACGCAGGTTAGTCGGCCTTGTGTCGCCGACGACGTCGATGCCCATTGCTTCCCACTTGGCCGCAAGCTTCAGGAAAATTTCCTGTAGGCAACTGGTGAACAATTTCGGCGAAAGCGGGTCTCCCTGTTTAACCCCTTTTTCGATGCGAAATTTAGGACCGGAAATATTAAATTTAATGCTGGCTGTGCTTTGTTGGTAGATAGTTCCAACGAGTGCAATATAGGTGTTGTCAACCTGTTGCTGACGCATGGCTGAAAATACAGCAGAGTGCTTGACGCTGTCAAAAGCCTTGCTGTAGTCCACAAATGCAACGTAGAGTGGTTTATTGAACTCGTTGGATTTTTCTATGATTCGGTTAAGAGTGTGGAGGTGGTCTATGGTGGAAAAACTGGGACGGAAACCGGCTTGTTCCGCAGAATAAATGCTGATAAAAAAGGCTGATGTTTGTCAAGCAGAGGGGCAATTCAGTTTTCGACTACTTTAATAAATAATTTTTAAAAATAAACTAATTGGTCTGTAGTTCCCAATATCGGATCTGTCACCTTCATGTGCAGAAGAACGATATTTGAGTGGCAGACGTCTTGAGGAAATTGGCCGGTATGTAGAATGGAATTGAAAAGGTTAGTTAGGTGGGGCAGTAGAGTATCTTTGCCTGTTTTTAAAACTTCCGTGGTTACACCATCATCTCCAGGGCTTTTCTGGTATTTCATACTCTTAAGAGTAGCGTTGACCTCATACCCTCATGTTATAGCAGAGATGGTGTTGGAGCAGCAATAGTTGCCAGTTGTAGATGACGAAACAGATGGGTCTGAATATATAGTGATGAATAAAACTTTGTGCAAATCTCGGTCACTTTGTCTCTGCTGCTGTATTTTTGTCCGTCGTCGTCCCTTAAGCTCGTTATTCATGCCCTTCCTTTTTCAACTCCGTTTTTGGCTGTTCTGAGTGAAGTGTGTGTTTTAATGGCAATTTCAACTAATTTTGTATTAAAATTCCGTATATCTCGTCGTATGCTATGTTTGACTTGTCTATCCAGGGTTGAGTAATGGTTTCTGTCGTGTTTGTTTTGTTCTCTGTATTGTATTAAATTAACTGTGGATTGCGTCAGCTTATTACTGTTTCTTTTAGGTTGTTTGATTTTACTGCTTGCTATTTTAACACTATTTATAATATTGTTATATTGTGTCTGTACGTCCATGTCCTTGTAGAGGTGGTAAAATTGATTTCTTAATTCTATGTTGAAGTTATTCTGGTTTGCGAAAAGGATATCTTTATCGAGATGTTTAATATTATTCTTGAATAATTGTGCCAGTGAACTTTTCTGTCAAATCTTATCTTTCAGAAGAGAATTTTATTTGGTTGAGAACGGAAACATCTTTAACTATGTATTGGTTGGAAGATAGGATGTAATCTATTTCGTTTTTAGTGTTTCCGCCTGGTGAAACCCATGTCCAACGTCGGTGCGGTTTTTTGTGAAAATAGGTATTGCAGATGTTCAAGCTTTGTCCAAAACCAAACTGAATAAGTCGGGTGCCACGTTCGTTCCGACTTCCGCATCCATGTGGCCCGATTACGTCGTTGTTATCTAGTTCATGTTTTATGCCGACCTTTGCGTTGAAGTCGCCATCGCCAAGGACCATGTTCCATGTTCCCCGGTTTTCTTCACAAGCCGTGTTAAGAAGGTCGTAGAAACTTTTAATTATGTTATCATTAAGTTACAAAAAAGCCAAAATACAAATTAAACCGACCAAGTGCGTGTCGGGCCACACGCAGTGTAGGGTTTCGTATTTGCTTGTCTGTATTTGCATAGCGCCAAGCAAATGTTGCGGTTGCAACGGACGAATATGTACGAAAGTTGGCATTTCAAGTACCTACATTTTAAGTTGGTCGACTATTACTCGGTAACTACTTATTCGTAGAGGTGTGCGCCGCGCCGCCGCCGCCGATTAATTTGATCGGCGTAAAATCGTCGTGGCTAAATTACGTTTATGTTGGAACAGTGTTCATTATTCTAAGAAAATTGTTAATCAAATTTTAATTCTAACACCGAATAAGGAATCTTTACAGCATATGTCAACATTGTCAACCCTGTAATGTTCTAAATTTAAAAGTTTGATTTTATACGCATCAAAATAAAATAAAAATTCTGCAGCGGGGCATGCTACGCACGAAATGAATGCCCTCCCGTGGTACACATTCGTGCGGTTTTATGTAGGTATAACGCGCGCAGATAAAGAATGGATCTGAAAATGGCGGCGGTTACCAATGATGTGGTTGGCAAAACAAGTTCTTGAACATCGATTTATACAGTATGTAAACTTACTAAAACCATTTATTTAAATCCGGGCATATCTAGATGATAAATAAGGTTGTGGTACAAAAATTATTAAAATCCCTACGCTTTTTTTACAAATTATATTTGTAATACCAAAATGAATTTATGATTCTATAACATCCCGTATTATTTGTTTACAATTGTTACACGTGTTTTCTGGCTGTCAAGTCAAGGTCAAGTTCAAAACATACAACGTCAGTTAAGATAAGGCTATGTGCACACTTACAATTAAATACGACGTGGCTCAATAATGTGGCGTACGCGGTACATTGTTAGCGCGGTGTTGTTATTTGAACCAAGTGACGGCGAGGCGGTTGTTTTCGTGAACGCTTCGCATCAAATTTGGATTTTGCCGGGCACGTCGCATGATTTTGTTAAAAGCTTGTACACTCCGCAGCTTCATTTCTTCCTCCGTTCTCGACTTTTTTTAAATACTTGATGCTTCACCCAACCCCAGAAGAAAATAATCGTAAAAAATCATCTCGTTCAAGGAAAATGGATGCTGTTGATCCCGTTTTAAAATTTTGTGTACGGCTGTATGACTAATATCATACAACCGCCCTGCTTTTCTAGTGCTGATGCCAGGATTTTCTGCAAAATGGTTTAAGATCCTTTCTTCCGCTCTGACGTCAATACGAGGACGAGGTCCACCACTTCTAACCGGAACCGCTCTTGCATTGTTACGCAGTCTGGTAATCGCCCTTACAATTATACGTGAGTCCGTTGGCCGTCTCCGTTGCGGAAATCTCTCAGCGTACAATTGAAGCGATGCCGCACCATTTTTTCTGCATTCTCCGTAAACAAAGAATCATATCCACTATCTCTTCAGCAGTAAAATTCAACGGCACCATGAATTACATGTTTGTTTGCAATAAAGAAACGTCACATTGAGAATTAATCTTTTCATTTGATTAGTAACCAAACTTTTTAGGTGGAATAATTAAGAAAAAAAATTGACAATAAAAGTGACACCAGTTTAATTCAAATGTCATAAATGCCATGGATTGATTATGTTTACATGATATGATAGAATTGAGAATAATTTGGCTGCCACTTTTATTTTATTAACAAGATCGTAAAACAGGTATGAAAAAGGAACTTCTATTGAAAAAATAATGCAATTTCATGTAAAATACCTACATGAAACGTATTATTAATGAACTTGCGGTCATCTGTCACGAACGTAAACATTACTTCACAGGATGATACTTTGAGGATTAACCGACTTAGGAAAAGGTCAGAATTTATATTTTTTCTAAACTGATAACATTAAAAATATTAGACATATACTAGGAAAAAATGTGGTAAAACACTAAACTCGACGTGAGCATTACCTGGTTTAAAGGTATGGTTTTAGTAAGTTTACATACTGTATATATAATGATACTAATAATAACGACAAAAATATTAATAAAATTAATATGGAGCAAGATATAATATTCGTGCGAACATACAAGCCATGGCAGATATCATCGCCTAATTCACAAACCTTTTAACACCATATTTCAATGATCATGCGTTGGCAGTTTTATACATGTCCCAAAAGTCAACGTCGTCATCAAAAAACTTGAAATAAAAACAAGACGTTCGTTAACGGTTTTTAGCGGTGCTGCAATTAATTGTTAGTAGACTATTTTACATGGCGTAGGTACCTGTTAACATGGTTTAAATTTTTGAACTGCTGTCACCGTTATAATATTATTATGCTTGGTTCGTTGACTATTTTTATCACCACATGATAAAAAAGTATGTTAATCACATCGAGTAGTCATATAAAATAGTTATTTTTACGCAACATTTACTTCATTATCGTGTTTATGTCGAACAAGAAGCCTTCGTTCCGTTCGTACGAGTAGGGTGCTAGCTAGGCTTATGTATGATAGGTATATGGAAGACAAATAAAAACGATGTCATTAAAAAGTACATATATTTTTCTACGTCATAAAATTATGTGGTTGATGATAATCCTCACTGGTAAATAATTGTGATTATTTATATTTAACAATAGAAATTTAAAAAAAGAAGCCGTTACAAACTGTATTTTGTATTTAAGCTAAATCACTAACCACTTTCGAGATAACCTCAGACGTCGTCGAAGTTCAGCATGAGGTCCATCACGTGACACTAGTCCTAATTGCTCTCGAATACGATTCGAAATAACTTCAATCGCCGTCTTCGAAATCCATTATTATTAGGGCCTACTCGTGGCACTAGTATTAAGTAGTATATAACGACGAGGAATGACAAATGAGCGGTAAGAATTTATAAGAAAGTGCGAAATAGGGAGATAATTTTGCAGGTCGCCATGCCTCCGGCTTCTATCTACGCGGGCCTTACGCGGGCCGATATCAGGCGGCAGACTGCAGTCCGATTACGCCCATCTGGCGCTGTCTTATACAATATTGCAGGAAATAATAACTACAACTTAGAAAAGTTGAAAAATCCCCGACAAAGTCCAATATCTGAAAAACGGCTGAACAGATTTTCATAAAACAATTACCTTTCAGAAAATGTGAAATAAATGAGAATTGTCTCTTTATAGTTATTTCTCCATACACAGGGAAAATAGTGCCACGCCGATTTCAGGCCGCTCACTCCGCCGCCGCCGATGATTTTGCCATCGGCGCACACCTATACTATATGCCTACTTAGCCGTGATAGTTTTCCTTTTTAACCGACTCCAAAAATAAGGAAAAGGTTCTCAATTCGCTTGTATTTTTTTTTTTCAATATTTGTTACCTCAGAACTCCGTCATTGATGAGCCGATTCGAAAATTGTTTTTTTTTTGTTTGTATGTATATGCTTCCAGGTGGATCCCATTTTTTGCAAAATTCAGTTAGATGATGGGATCCATGAGGAATTGAGGGAACTCCTCAATTTTATTAGGCACGCGTGTAGTGATTTTGGTATTTTCTATTATAACTCGTGGACCCACCTGGAGGCATATACATACAAACAAAAAAAAATCGAATCGGCTCATCAATGACGGAGTTCTGAGGTAACAAACGTTGAAAAATAATTTAAAAAAATACAACCGAATTGAGAACTTCCTCCTTTTTTTTAAATCGATTAAAAAATATCTAGGTACACGTGTCTTATGTCAGTAACAATAAAGTCTCTGTATAGATATTTTTGAAAGGTTGTCGGTGTGTATATTGGAGAACTCGTACAGTCGAGTTCTCCAATACTGCCGCAATTTTTTTCACATCCCCAGTAGTAGCCATTTAGCCGGCGAATTACTGAGTTGAAAAATGGTTTTAAGAAACCCATAATATTTTTGAACAAGCTGTCTAAAATTTCACACACTACCTTAGGTGAAGGGACCTATCTTAAAATAAAAAAATAAGATTTTATTATACTGTTTTGTCGGCGTGATTCATTTATTTACTACCCATGCCGAATTATAGTTTTCTAGTAGTAGTAGGCTACTGCGCTAAGCCAAAGACGCACGGACGGACATGGCGAAACTACAAGGGTTCCTTATTGACTACGGAAACCTAAAAAAATTCTAAATTTGGATAATCCCTTAATCCCATTTCCTCTTAATTATGATAACAACTAGTCTTTATGCAAATTATATAATTTAAATTTAATATATACTACTCTAGACTAATATTAGTAATATTTTAAAGAGGATAAGTCTGTTAAATTGTGGCTTTGTAAGTATATACGTTATCTCCGCAACTGCTTGTCCGATTTTAAAAATTGTTTCACTTGCTCGTAGAATTCACTTTTTCGATGGATATCTATGGATACATTTTATCCCGGGGGGTTGCCTACGTTCTTTAAAATACGCGGGCGAAGCAGCAGGGCACCTAATCATTAATAAATTGAATAGGGAATATGCATGTGATTCAGAAATGGACAAAAAAAATCATGAGTAATCTTTATTGCTTAGTAAATATACACATATGATTATTTGTACAAATAATCATGTTTCTATTAACAAAGGGCATTGGGTAACCTTGTATGAGAAAAATTGTCATTTTTTTTTGCAGCGGCCACGGATGTTTGTGTAAAAATCTTTTAGAGGACCTCTAAATACGCATATATATTTAAAAATAAACGCGTTAAACAATATCGGAGCCGAGATGTTTTAGTTTGGTTTATAACTTTTTAATATAACCTGCGGAAACATGTATTGCAAATATCTCGGCTCCGATGCATTTTAGAGTATTACATTTCATAACAAAATATGTTTGTTTAAAATAGATCTATCATAATATACCAATTTAACGAGTGGCCGCTCATTTAAAAAATATGACAACACATTTACCCAAACCCCTTTAATTATTTAAAAGTAGTAATTTTCAAATTCTCTCGCAAATTTCCAAAACGCAACGCTATTGGCGGAGCGAATCGTGGCGTCACCGTTCACTCGGTGTCTACTGTCAACAGGTCGTTTGTATGATTATTGAAAGTTATTCGCAATGTTTAGCCGTTGTTTATGATAAATAATCAGTGTTTTTTGGGAATTCGTGATCAACAACAATCATAATATTTGTAACATTAATAACTAAAAAATTGGGACTCAGAATAGTTTTATGAATAAGTACCTATATAATTATTTTTTTAGGTTAGGTTATTGTTTATATTGTTCGCGAGTCTTAATAAAAAAGATTTTAGTTACAAACATATTTAATACTCACTTCGAAATGATCTTCACAACAATATAAACTATTCAAGCACGATACATTATCCCTCCTCATCGCCTTACACCGTTTTTTTCTTATATTTACATTTTTGGGCATATGAAAATATATCACGCAGGTGCAGTTTTAATGTAATTTTCACACATAGGGGGCAATACAATATTTATAATAAGCTTTTGTGTGCTCTTCCGTTACAATAAGTTGATCTTACAAGCTTTAATCACTCACTTTTATTAAAACTGAATCAAACACTTCGTTGTTAATTTATTCTAAGTGCACGGTGACGTCACAAAATGGCGGCGTTTCAATCGTCCGAAAATGATAGTAGTTTTAATTAATTTTTTTAGCTCATTTAATAATAGTGTGAACGTGTTATATTTTTTTTCGGTTTTATAATTACTTATAGAATAGTTTGAAAAAATAAAAAAAATACATGAATATACCCTATTGATAATTCTAGTATAATTCTCGAACAGCATTTCACTGCTGTTTGCGAGCCAGGAGGCTTCCGGGCACAGGGTAAAAACAAGGAAATAAGTCTGTCAAAAAATAATTTTTGGTACAAGCTTTTATTGCCGCCTGTACTTTCCTGTATACCATCATTAACTACTCATTGAGACGATTATAACTAAATTCTAACTAATAATATTGAATTGTCATCCAAACTACAGGTAACTCACACCCAAGATTTCAGCTCAATCGGATAATGGCAAGTGACTGAACAATGGATTGCAAATTTTGACGGACAACTTACGAACAGGTCAAGTTAATATAAAGCTTGCAATAATATATGAATACACATGTTCATCAATGAAATATTATTCTCACGGAACTTGCGATAATATACCAATAACAGTCAGTCAGGCCAAGTTCGTTATTATTAAATGCTCTTTTAGTAATAGACTATAATCTGAGAGTATTAAGATCTTCGTCGAAATAATCTTGTCATCTTATATTTTAAAAAACCTATAACTTAAGATACAGACCTTCACAACTTGAACTGTCTCTAATGTATCTATCAATAGTCATCTATAGGTTCTGCACAGTGTGATTACATAAAAATAACAATAAATTTAAATATAAACCGGCCATGTGCGTGTCTGGCCACGCGCAGGTTCCGCAGTTACCTGTCTGTCTTTGTTACATCGCCACTTGACTACTGTGAAAAAACTTTTAACGAAAAAATTAAACCGCCGAAAAAAACTGAAAAGCAAAAAATAATAAACCCTTTTTATTAACCTTAATAACAAAGTTCTTAAATTAATCTAAGTAAGTAATTTTGAGCTGGCGCCGACTCAAAATTAATTAGGTACACTTAGATTAATTTAAGAACTTAATTATTAAAGTAAATAAGAAATGTTTATTATTTTTTGCTTTTCAGTTTTTTTCGGCGGTTTAATTTTATCCTTTCTAAAAAGTTATGCGTGGCCATACATAAAAAAATATATATAGAAGCGTTGACTTGAGAACCTCCTCCGTTTTTTTCGTCGGTTAAAAAAGGCTAAATGCTGTCGGAAATGTGATTGGGATAGGTGCCGTTGGTGAAAATAATTTCGTCGATACGTTATCTTCCTTTGATATATTTTTTACTACGAGTATATGTACTTCAGTTATTTACCTCTTTATAGTTATCGGAAATAAAAACAAACAACTGTTAACCTATAAGAACATATATATATGAACTGAAAATAATCATAACGGAATGTCTATCAGTAGAAGATATTTACAATTATTGAATTCAAAATACACTTCGATTTAATTATTCTTCGGACAAAACAAAAAATATCATGGCATGATTTAGGACGCTAACCTGTCTGAATTATACCAGTCTGATTGATTGCCTTAATCGTGTAAACCAAGAATATTAAAAAAAAAAGTTTATTTCCAAAATGTTTTTTCAGTGTTACTTTTTAAATTCATTCGCTTGCTTAGTTTAGTCTTGGGTTGCTGTGGATGCGTGTTCGTTATTACTTTGAAGTGTACAATTTACTTCGCTGGAGTGCACTCTAAATGTTAAATAAAGCAATAATATATGTCGTAAATATCAAGCTACAGGTAACGTTGTTGTGTCGAAATCTAAAGACAAGAATAGTTGATCACTCCATTACTACTTCTAAAATCGCACAAAAATCGTTTAAAATGAGAATTTGAATAGTAACAATATTTTTTTTAGTTTGTCGCCATTGAATGTGCCCAAAGTTTTGTAGAATATTAATAATAATTAATACGAATAAATGATCTGGATTGGTGCACACGTTTATTCCTGTTGCATAAAAATCAACAGTTCTTTTTTAAATAGAACTAGCTAAGTGTTCTCTCAATATTTTCAGCGAGTCTGGTGCATTCGACAGCCTTCATCTCGGTACCAAATAAGATTCTCACAAAAATTTCATTTTTAGTAAAAGCTTTTATTGCTAACTGTACTTTTCTGTAAACCTTCATCAACTACTCGTTGAGAAGATTTTAACGAGCCCAAACTGAACGGAGTTACGTCTGTTAAGTCTTAAATTCCCATGGCCACCTTCTGTCTCCGTCATTAGATCAACTCGAAGATACCATAATATTGAATTGTCATCCAAACTATACTTAAACTCAAAATTTCAGCTCAATCGGTTGAAGATATCTGCTCCAAAATTGAATTGCAAGATTCCACCCGAACAAACATAGTTACATACATTGCAAGTTAAATATAATTTACATTGAAAACAAAGTTTTAACAGACTTCAATTTAGTACTCCGCCAAGCCACGAAAACATTTCCTCATTTTTTTTACAATTTACCACATGAACTGATTTCCGATGGCAAATGCGTTGATTACTATAGAAAAAATCCGAATCGCTGTACGTGGGCCGATAATATTTGAGGACTTCCGCGTCGATTCCCCAAGACCATCACCAATGGCACGTCATTAGTTCCTATTTCAACGGAATCTTATCAGAACCTGTGACGTACTTTTGCACTTTTAAGTACATAATTGAGGAATTCGATAAGTCATCTGTGGTCCTTATCACTTTAAAGAAGCAAATAGAAAAACGAATGTTTTGTTTTCGACAACAATTTATCTCAATATCAAGTCAAGTACAAAGACAATCAACAACGGTTGCTAGGAGACAATAATCTTAAATAGGTTTTAATGCAACCTTCTTCTTAACATTCCTCGCCACCAAATTTATGATTTCCGGATGTAAATACACGAGTTGTAAATGTTATAATAGAAAATACCAAAATTCCCTCAATTCCTCATGGATTCCATCATCTAACTGAATTAAAAAAAAATGGGACCCACCTGGAAGCATATACTACATACAAACAAAAAAAATCGAATCGCCTCGTCAATGACGGAGTACCGGGAGTACTAAGGTCACAAACTTTGAAAAAAAAATATATAAAAAATACAGCCGAATTGAGAACCGAACTGTCAAAAAGCTTGTAAAAAAGACTGAAATGTCAGCGGTTGCACGCATCAAACCTCGCTGAAAATATTGCAATTTATAAGTGTTCAACGCAAATTATTTCAATAGGAAAGTAACAAAAAAACATAGTTTCGTATGTCAGATTAGCTCTTAGACTGGAATGATATGATCGCGAATACTAAAAAAAGCAAAGCCTATGTTTTTTTGTTATATTTTATCATGTCATTCGCTTCTTCAAACAAGTAATAAATAGTGACTTACTTATGAAATCGTCCATAGGCCTTGACTCCAAGTTTGCAGTCGGCACGCACGAGATAATGGGCTTGTCAACACTGGAACCAAGGCAATAATAAATTATAATAATAATTAACTACGATAGTATACATTACCCACAACGCCTCCATTTCATTGCCAGTCATTTGGGCCCCAAGTCTTTATTTAGGTATAACTTTAGCATCATTCACCTTGTTCAATATTGCCTACTTTGGGTAAATTTAAATTATTATTATAGCAACACAATTTGCCACGCTATTTATCGAGTTTAGTATGGCAACACAGATAGTATTAAGATTCGAAGAAAATAGTTCGTTGCTCGTCCGTTTCTTACGAGATTATTTTCGATATCGCCCACAATGGAGTAATTGGGCTTCTCGGGTCAAGGCAGTAACTCATTTCACCTTACGTGTAGAACAAGATTGCTATCGGCGACAGTTTACCTGTGTGTGCATTTGAAAGTGGTAGGACCGAGGGTACCGCTTAACTGGATCCAGCACTGAGCTTAGCCTGAGGGAGTGCCTTTCTCGTATGCTGAGCCTCGCCTAGAAGATCTCCAGGTAAGCCGATACGCAATCCATCCACTCAGACGCTAACATTTATCCTGTAAAGTCACGGCAACTGCGCGAGGACTCATTTTGATACAGTCCACTTAGATTTCTCGCCTTTTCGTTATAGTATTACACTTCATTTTTGGTCCGTCGACCGCATTTTATTGAAAAGTACCTTTTGTCGTGAGTTTTTACGTATTTTCTCCGTGATTTTACAAAATAATTGTTTTTTTTTACATTTCGTAGGGTACTTGAGAAATTGCCTTGGCCATATTTTATCGTGTTAGTTGTACGCCATCTTTTTTGTCGCTTTCGGTTGTCGTTCGTTTAATGTTGGCAGTACAATTTCCATACCATAGAGTCAATATAATATATTGCACAATCCGTAAACGTGAAACGGAACGTAGCTTAGTAGAAATAGCTTAGTATAATCTGTCATTCATTATCTGTCGAAACTTAAACGTCAAACGTCAATTCGTAAACATTGTCTTTTCGCTGTTTTGCATGATTTTAAGTGTTTTGGTTTGTATTTAAAACAAAATGAGTGACGATAATTTAAGTGATAATGAACCCGCGACTGGGAATACTTTCCGGGTCGCGCGGGATTATTGTATAATGCGTTTAGAGCATATCGAAAGTTCGGATTTGCAAGGTTTTGTTTTTTGGGATAAGTATATGTTTACCATCGACCGTTTAACGGAGTGCATAAACATAAGCGGTTAACAAATTTATAATTTGCCTAAGATTAGTAAATCCTATCCTTTTGAATTTGAATTGCAGTGTTAAGATTGTTAAGATAATCCCACTAAAAACATTTCATGTAAAGTGATTGCCAAGACATCATAATAGATTTCAGTGTGAAAAAGATATCAGATCGCAATTAGCACCAAGCTTCCTACTCCACACGGCTTAACTCTACCAGCCACGCTCTACAAATTCTACATTGTGGCTAAAAAGTATAACTTTGTTGAGTACATCTTGGTCGACAAATTCTACATTTTGGCTAAAAAATATAGCTTTTTTGAGTACAGTCAAGGAATTTAAATTCCTACCCACCTAAGGTTCAATATTGTATAGCAAACAGTCATCATAAGAGCTATCTAAGCACAACGTTACTTGACATATCAGACGCATTTGTTTGTGTTACTAGGCAACTGATATGATTAATTAAATTACGTTGACATGGTGAACTGTAAAACGTCAAGGCACTGCTAAAAATGGATGACAGTAATCGAAAATCTAACAAAATATGACATATATTTACCCGCCGTGTTTTTTCATGAATCCCTACTCCTTCCTGGTGTAATTCCACTATTTTAGCTCGCAATACTTCACGGTTTGCGGCAAGCATTTTATTATTTTTCAAATTAATTTCGTATTTGAAAATTATTTCACAATTTTCTCGATTGACATTGACATCAACTGTCATGTGTTTAATTATTTATTAGATGACTTCGCAAAGAGGTTATCTGTAATGTGCAGTGACAAATAATAGGTATTGAATTGACATATCAATACTAAAATGAAAATTTCGACCTTAATGCATCGTGAATGCCTAACAACATTTCAGCAAAATGGGTAGGAAATTAAATTCCTTGACTGTACATCCCGGTCGACAAATTCTACATTTTGGCTAAAAAGTATAGTAGTAAGTATAGTATAGTAAGCTTTTATTGCCGACTGTACTTTTCTGTATACCATCATCACCTACTCATTGAGACGATTCTATCGAGCCCAAACTCAACGGGGTTACGACGGTTAAGTACTGAATTCCCATGGCCGCCTTATGTCTCCATCATCAGATCAGCTCGAGTAACCATAATATTGCATTGTCACCAAACTTACATAAGTATTCTAAATTTCAGCTCAATCGGATAACGGCAAGCAACTGAAAAATTGGTTGCAAATTTTGACGGACAACTTACTTACATACGAACAAGTCAAGTTAATATACATACATACATACATTCACGCCTTTATCCCTAAAAGGGGTAGGCAGAGCACATGAAACTAAGTCAAGTTAATATAAAGCTTGTAAAAACTTAAGTATAAGAGCTATGTAACTGAAACTAAAAACTTAATAAGTTCACTATTGACATCATATCCGGAGAATTTTGTTTATCTGGTATATCCAAACTCAAGTTACGAGGGTCCAAAAAAACGACCAACCACTTCGAGAAAACGTAGGTAGTGCTCTTGCTTAGTGTCTTGGCGGGGCCACTACCGCGCCCCCAGATTGGATCTTGGTATCTATTTATTTTCAAAGTTAATACTTAAAGTTGGTCAATTAATTGATTTAAATTAAGTATTGGAGTAACTGAAATAAAATAAATCCTTGTTTTTTTATTTATTTATGACAAATAAAAAAGGAAAAGGCTTAAATAAAAACAGTAGTAAGATTCTGATTAAATTATAAGCTAATGATTTCTAGAGTATAAAATAATAAATTTACTTACCTGCCCGTATCTTTTTAAATACTTACATGCCATGTTTTTTTTTTGCCTATTGGCTGTTTTCGACTTTTGGGTAATTGAGGGTCTCCCTCAATATAATAATATCAACATTACATTACTTATATTTAAAAATAATTAATATAATACTTACGTAGGAACCAATGTTGGTGGCGGATTTAGGAACATTGGGACGTCTAACGCTGGTGGAGGTGGTGCTGGTTCTGAAAATATAAATTAAAAGTTACACAGATTAATATCAGTGATTAAATGTACCTTGGTTATTGATTCAGCAGAAAACTTTCAATTTTTCAGTAAGTTTAAATTTAATTTAGCGAAATACAAGATCAATGGCAGACATTATTTAGTATGCACATGCATATCATACTAAAGTAAAATTTAATTCGTTTTGCAAAAACGCTCGAATGTAGGAGAGTCAGGACTCTTAATGGCTTAGAGATGATTGACTTATAGATATTGTACCTTCAGGCGGTGGTGGGGGAGGTGGCGGCGGCAGGACCGGTGGGGGTTTCTTATGATGTGCCAACGCATGCTGTGGCAGCACCCCTGTTCTATAAAACCTCTGCTCTTCAAATATAGATGCGTGCACATATTTGCAGTACGGATATGTGCATTTACTGTTTTGGAAGTTTCTGCAAAACGTATAAACACCGAATAATTGTTTTAGGTCACGTTCATGGGCGTATTTACAGCCCGCCCTAGTGCATGTGCCTCTTATAAAGTCTCTGCACACGGTTTTTGTAGGTTTTTCACTGGGCTCAGTTGTTACTGATGACGACTCATAGCTTATTTGTCCTTGCAGGGTATCTTCTTGGGTAGGTGACCCTGGTCTGCTTTGATAATCTTGATCTTTAATTTCTTGCTTGTGTGGTAAGCTAAAGTCTATAGGGGTGGTGGGAGGTGGCTCTAGAGGTAATGGAGGTTGCGTAGGCTGAGCCTTTTCCAGCAACGCCCTCTGCTCATCTATAGAAGTTATTGGCTCCGGTGAGGTGTTAGTTGGTGAAAGGTCAACACCATGCACAGGGGAGTAATTGCTATTTTCAGTAAAGACAATTTTCGACTTTAAGAACTTCTTCATTTTTCTGTGTGTGGTCAGAAGTGGAATCTAATGAATGTATCTTTTATTTGAACTCGACAGACTGTAGCAATGTCTGGAATACAAAAAAAAAGCATGATTAATTTAATGTATACACTTTTGTCACAACTGCCATTAATAACATAATAACAAATTAAAATGGTTAAATAATTTTAAATTATCTAACCATTGATATGTCTGTGCCAGATTTGATGAGACATCAAAAAGGTCAAAAATATCTGCAATTGAATAATCTTCCTTATAATTAAAATATAGTTATATATGGACCATTTATTATTTGTCACCACTCCAATGAAGGTATGTTGGAAGAACTTGTGACTCCATACTACAATTTTATTCCTAAGTGCATGTATGGGATTTTCCTAAGTGGAATTTTTTAACAAAATTTTGGTGACAAATTATAATAGTTGTATTTATATTGCACAGAATAACGGGCTGGAAGAGCTTTTATCCAATACAAATGAAAAATCAAATTGGCCCATGTATAGTTCAGTAACTATTCAAGAGAGAAAATAACTATTTTCCCAGCAGTGGCGTGAAAAGTATTTTATATCTAACTTTTTTTGAACTATGTAATTTTTCACAACTTGTGCCAGCTGTGTGAAAAATACCACTTTCTCATTTTTACGCAACGGGAATACGCACACCAAAAGGAGTTCATTCATGTCAATTATTATTCCAGTTATTAGTCAATTACTTGCGACTTTTAACTGGCACTAAATAAATAAACCTCGGATAATTATCTTTATAATGTTGTATACATGACTTTACTGTATATAGATGAAGTTGACATTACGATATTGCTATCACACGCAATGTACCTAGCTGCTTGTGAATCCTGCACTTTGACAAACATACAAGTTCACCGTATACACTAGAAATGGGCCTTTGCATTCCAAGACATCGATAAGGCATAGACAGACAGGATATCGAATAATAACATTATGACGTAAACCTACTAACCAACACAACACAACACAGTTCAATCCGATCTAACAATATCAATTTCCTCTATGAACAATATCACAAAATGGCAGGCAAGGCGGTCCGGCAGCGGAACTCGGCAATAGTGTAGTGTAGTGCAGCTGTCAAATCATTACGTATTCACGAAATGTATGAAAGAAACAAACGTATTTTAAGTAGTCGTGCTTCTCTTTTAGCGACGCTTCGTCCGAAAGAGAAAAAAGCATGATGCGCTATCCACATTATGTGATTAAACCCCAATTTGTCAGTACAACATGTCGAAGTCAGAATTGGGTGTAGCGTACACACCTAACAACTGCAACTACAATTTCATTCAGTGTGGCCAGTTAACAGTTAGAAAGCGAAAATTGCCGCATTCAAACGGTCCTGCGAAACGGACTGCAAGATTGTTACTAACCGATGAGATAGGGCAAGACAGCACGTCTAACACACAGATACGACATACTCTCGATTTCTCTCGCATGTCCTAATAAGAGAGAGAGACGGATAGCTCGCGCGCCGTCGTGTAATAGCCGTGCAGCACACAAAAATCGAGAGTATGTCACGGCCACCTCATGATCGACGTGCTGTCTCGCCCTATCTCATCGTTTAGTAACAATCTTGCAGTCCGCTTCGCAGGACCGTTTGAATGCGGCAATTTTCGCTTTCTTACTGTAACTGGCCACACTGAATGAAATTGTAGTTGCAAAACACCGGTTTAAAAAAAATACAAGATTACAGGGTAAAATATTAATACAATGTTCTTTAGCATATATTTTTTAATTATCGTTTGAATTTATTTGTATGAAATTTGTGAGAAAAAGAAACTTGGCAGATCATGCAAATTCCATGGTCCAAATTGTGATTTTCATGCAATTAGTCCGTACAACTCATTTGACGGTTGGAACATGCATCCACACTATAGCAATTAGTCAGATTCTGATGAATTGGGGCTGACAAATCACTTAATGTGGATGGCCCATTACACTACTGAGGGGCTACCGTGATGGACAATCCACATTATGTGATTTTACCCCAATTACCCCAAGACGTAACAACTGCAAATACAATTAGTACAATTTCATTTAGTGTGGCCAGTTAACAGTAGGAAAGCGAAAATTGCCGCATTCAAACGGTCCTGCGAAGCGGACTGCAAGATTGTTACAAATCGATGAGATAGGGCGAGACAGCCCGTCGATCATGAGGCGGCCGTGACATAGTCTCGATTTTTGTGTGCTGCACGGCTATTACGCGACGGCGCGCGAGCTCTCTCGATTTTTCTCGCACGATCCGTCTCTCTCTTATAAGAACACTTAGAACAAGAGGCATAGTGCGAGAAAAATCGAGAGTATGTCGCGGCCGTCCCATTTTAGACGTGCTGTCTTGCCCTATCTGATGAGATAACCGATGGGTTAGTAACAATCTTGCAGTCCGCTTCGCAGGACCGTTTGAATGCGCCAATTTTCGCTTTCCTACTGTTAACTGGCCACACTGAATGAAATTGTAGTTGCAGTTGTTACGTCTATACGCTACACCCAATTCTGACTTCGACATGTTGTACTGACAAATTGGGGTAAAATCACAATGTGGATTGCCCACGTCTGTACGGTACACCCACTTCTGACTTCGACATGTTGTCCTGACATATTGGGGTAAAATCACTTAATGTGGTTGCCCATTAGTTCGAGCGATAGAGAGGGAGATACGGAGATACTCGAACGAAGTTGTCGAAGTTCGTTTTCACTTCGCGCCCTTCGCGGTAGCCCCTCGGCAGGGCATGGGCAGGGGCATTTCACTCAGTACTTGACGGCTCCCGTTCTAGAGTGTACTGCTGTAAGTAGGTAACCTACGCGTTCGTTTCGTAGTGTTCGTACCGTACCGTACCAATTTCAGCGTAGCGGCCATTTTGTTTGTTATTATGCGATGGTTCATCTTTAGCGCAGCAGCAAGACGGCAAATATTTAAACGCGCAATATATTTGTGTGTTTCTTTATTGGATACATAATTATCTGAACACTAGTTGAAGAATATTTTTTTTAAGTATACATTCCTCTAAGCTAAAACAGATGCGTTTATGATCATTTCAGAAGAAACAAGTGAAGTAAAATTAAATGCAGGATACACAGTCAGGTTGGTTAACATTTATTTTGGTTTATGAAATAGTATGCACGTGTCAATTACTTTCTTCTTATTATTCCAATTTCCGAATTTAAGTACCACGTAGTCAGCCAGTGCGAATTTACTCTGGAACCATAGAACACACTGTGGTTAATCACATTAAATGGCTATATCGGCTATATCTATGCAGTTACTTGCTTTATTTTGATATAAAATTACATGCCTTGATCTAATATATTGTAGATGAATTACGTTGAAATATAATTAAACCATTTTTATTAGTCTTTCATGCTTTGCACGTAAATGGTTATTGAGATTATTTATTTACTTTCATTTGCTAATTCAGCTTAGCACCGATTTAGTTTCACTGAGACATTCTAATTACTATGGCTATCCCATCTGAGAGATAATTCTAACCACTTCAGGATATAATTTATAGTAAAAATATAGGTGTTTCAACGCATTACAACTGATATCTGAATTTATGCTGAACTGGATGCATGGAAATCGATGTGACCTTTCATAACCTATAATTGATATTACATATCTCAGGGATTAGTTTATATGAAGAAGTTAAAACTTTGCTTGTGCTGATTAATATTATGGATGCTGTATATTTAATTAATTAAATAGTTGGCCTTTTCTTCAAGCTCTGCATTGGATAATTTTCCTCAGTCAAACATGAAGTTTAAAAAGATTGTTTCGTTTTTCTAAGAAATAGATTACTAAAGTGACAAAGAAATGAAAAAGTTTGTTGACAGTATAGTCTATAAATATATTAATTCATATTTATTAATAAAATGGTCTGTACAGTCAAGTGTAAAAATATGGGTACGTACAACTTACTCCTAAATATGTCCCATAGCTCTTTCGTCAGTGGACTAAGGTTTGGGTATTACATATTTATGAGACAATGAAATTGATATGTATTTTTGCACTTGACTGGACTAAGCATTTCAATAGCTATAACCTGTTCTTTATGGGACTCATAACATGATTGTGATAAAAATTTGAACTAATTTTTCCGAATTTTCAACTGTTTGCTGATTGTGTTATCTGATTATTATCCACAGATCCTGACAATTCCCGAAGACTGGGAGTTGATGAACAATACATCAAGTTTCGGCCTTCACCCAATTTTAAAAACATGAAAAAATTTCTAAAATCCAAAATAGATAATTCGGAATCAGCAAGTCAGTCTCCGCCAAACGGCAGCTCTGAACAGACAACACCTAATACGGAATCAGAAAGCCCGCCCAGGACATACCAACCAATGGAAAAGCAATCCCCGGTGAAACCAGTAGTTCACCCTCCCCTACCATTAGAACCACCACCCCCTGATAGTCCACCTATTATGCCTGTGCCTATTATTAAAAAGGAAATCATTGATACTGACTACCAGGATGAAGCTAATGGCCAAGAATCTCCTAACCTATCAACAGCTGAGACAGAAGAAGTATCCCTAAGATTGAGTCTAGATCGAAGCAATGCAGAGCCAGATAGTACGTCAGCAGAGAGACCGAAAGTGACTGTTTGCAGAGATTTTATCCGAGGCACATGTAGTAGAGCCCCCTGCAGATATGCGCATCAACGGGACCTTTCACAACTTGTAGGAATATACACATTCTGTAGAAATTACCAAAATGCCATTTGTACATATCCACAGTGTAAATATGTGCATGCAACCGTATTTGAGGAGCAGGAGTTTTACAGAACTGGGAGCCTTCCACCACATGCTCTAAATCACTCGAAGAAGCCTTTCTACATGCTGCCTCCACCCCCTCCTCCACCTCCAGAAGGTATGATTAGCTTCCAAATTAAAGCCACTTCCATGTCTAAAACAAGTATTTTACGTGTAACTTGGCAAAGGCAAATAAAGTGGTTACTGCATGCACTCTTTTATTTTCAGCTGTCCTAACAACAAATATTTAATATTTTCAGAAGCCCCTCCTGAAGTCCAGCAGCCGTCTCCACAACAAAGGGATTCGTAAGTATTTCATTTATAATTCGAGTGCCGATATGACACAATATACTGTGATAAATAAATACTAAAAAATGCCAGAAATTCTAAATGTCATTTTGAAAATAGTTTTCGTCTTAAATATTAATCTTGTCGACTCGGTTTACTACAGTCTACGAGATTTGGGATTGGTCTTTTGACAGCTTCAATATGACGTAAAGAGTGATGTGGCTAGAGTAAATCGATTGTCATAATATCCGATTACGATTGATGATGGCTAATATAAGGAATCGATTGATTACTGTGTAATAATTATTTTTTGGTAATCAACTAGAGAGCCTATACACAGTCGTCTGCTAACAAAAGTGTCCTGTAAAGGCGTTACGAATGCAAAGACCTCGAGATTATTTAGAATATGTGTTTGGATCTACATGTAAAATTAATTTGATATATTTCTAAGTAAATTCATAAATAAGTGAAATCAAAAGAGCCTTTTTAACCCGTCCGAGCAAAAATTGCCATAATAATAATTGTTCAATAAAATCAAGTTGCAAAGTGACATTGACATTTCTTTGGTTTTTTTGTCAATAATGCGTTAAAGAACGTCGAACGAACGTCTAATATCATGAGACGGCCGCGTCATACTCTCAATTCACACAATACCACTTGTTCTAAGTGTTCTAATAAGTGAGAGACGGATAGTGCGAGAAAAATCGAGAGAGCTCGCGCGCCGTCTCGTGATAGACGTGCAGAAATCAATGCCATATCTTCGAACGGAACATTTTGCACATTCAAATATGTCGGTTTCGATCGATTCGTGGATCGATGTGATTTTATTTCGTAGCATCCGTGACAGTAATTAAATAATGCATTGGTATTTTCCTATTCACAATTATTTGATTCATTCCGAGTTATTTCTAAAATGACAGACTCCAATCGATTGAAGCAGTGCAACACTAAATTTAAAAAAAATAAGTCGTAGGACGTAATTGTTCGCATACCGAGTTTTCAATGCTAATTTCTGCACAATTATGCAGTAAAAAAATATTACAATAATTTTATAAGAGCTAAAAAGTGCGTGCATGGAGATTGAACTTTATTTCGTAACTCGTAAGCTATTGAAACTTTTTTTTATTATTTCGATGAGCAGTGCCAATTTACGTTATATGGGTGTCACGAAGTGTCATAAGACCAGTCCCAAATCTCGTAAACTGTAATGTGTGGCTACACCTATGTACTACACCAATATCCATGACGGCAGTATTTATAAATGAAGGTATAGTAGGCATTAGAGTTCAATTATAATGCTGCGGACTGTATGGCAGCGGGCAGCGGGGCCACGAGCGGGTTCATACATTTCAGCGACTTCACGCGCCGCTGCCCGCTGCCGTCCGGACCGCGGCCTGATAGTCGCTCCAAAATGGTAGGTATGGGTAGGTAGTTAATTGACTCCTTAGCGCCAATTCCACGAGATTAATCCAAGATTAGTTAATACATTGTGGACATTCAATCTCAGGTTATAACTTTATTCAGGTTTGGTTAAATCGGGCTTTGGATATAAGAACTGTTTTCGTAGTAATAACATAACATATTTTGAATATAACTTAATACAATTTAGCAATGTATAATGTCCATTTAATGACCTAATTATGGTATTTTAACTGGCGTATTTATGTCACAGTGTTGCATGTCGCGGTGTAGGCTGGTTGTGGACTCATCCCTGGAAGTGTGACAATTTTCTAATAATATTTTTTATACTTTTAGTAAGCTGCTAATAAGCTGTGTGCCGGTGCCTAAACTGGAGTGTAAACCTGCAGAGAATGACTTCAGAAATATGTTGCAGGCAATAACATCCCCTTTGAAAAGGTCTTGGATAGACCTAGACCCTTGTAAGTTGATCAGTGATCACATTACTCAATTATTACAAGAAATCTGAATATCGCAAACATTATTTATTGATCCTTATTGCTATCAGAAATTAATTAGAGATCCCCTTTGCCGGTCCTATACAAAACTATATTTAACAACTGGAAATATAATTATTATTTTTCTTGACATACTGCTGCTTTATAAATAAAAAGATTGTACTATATGAAATAATTATTAACATAATTTTAAGTAAGAAAATATTTGATGTTGCCGAGCGAAGCCACGCAGGTTCGAGCCCTGCATAACATTCTCTTTCCCCCTGTAGAATTCGGCTTTGGAAGAAAGATCTATTGCAGGACTGTATTTTAGGATTACCTATAAAATTTAGTAGCATACAAAATATTTGCTTACTCATAAATATATTAGCAAGCGAATTTGTTTTCTGTAATCCATCTGTGAAGTCCTATTTTTTGCTTAACAGCTTAACAAATAGTGTATTATATTAACAGCACTCCAAGCATCTATATCTGTTTTAATCCATTTCCAATACAGCAATCATTTTCTATTATCAAAAGAAATATATCGTGCTTGGCTTGAATTGAAAGGGTGATATAACTGATACCCCATATGCTATTGCTCTGAAAATATAAATGTTGAAGTAATATCAATGGAAATTGTTCGAGTAATACCAAGTGGACCACCAGTAAGATACTAAGAGTTGGCAGAGTGCAGTCTTAGTGAAGCCACGTTGCTGGGTGGAAGCCGTGCGGCGCCGCGTAGGACTGTTGCGCTAAGCGACTTGTTATATTCAATTGATTTTGTCTGCAGTCTGCACCTCGCCGCGCGACCTCGACCACAAAGAAATCTACACAAAACAATGCAAACATTGCGACAATACGGAAATCAGGTTTGATATTTTATACACATAGTATTTTCCCGTAATTACGCTATTAAACAGGTGTGTGGTGTGGGCGAGTCGCGCATTAAAGCCGATTATTTGCCATGACTCCAAAACGATGGCAGAATTCATTGCAACGAATATTGTAATGCAAGCCCACTTTAAGTGCACGAATGATTTCTGTCATAGAGAATATTAATTACAATCTATAATTATTGCATTGCAATAAAAACTAACAGTAGCGCAATTGCACAAATTTAATCATAACGTTTTAAGAGAAGTCTCACGTGAGACCGCTGTGCTCTCGCCCCTATAATAACTACAGGGGAACTGTAAATTATTTGCTAAACTAAGAACTGTATGAAAATAAATTAGCGGCGCAGCACGATAGTTATTGTTTGATTAAGAAATTGAGTCGTCATTATATTTATGGCGAATTATATTTTAAAAATATGGTGGCTTATGCTGGAGGATGTAACAAATGCTGGTGTGGAGGCTGTTTTGTGCCCCGAATCTCGATAGTCCCGGCAACAAGCGCGAAATGGGCCCCATTCACATGAATACCTTGTAACTATATACCATTATAACTTATAACCACTAATATTATAATCTTTAAAATATGTACACATAGCTCATGTAAAGGCATTTCCAATTTTCAGAAAAGTAAATATCAGTAATACTCAAAAATTTAATGCTTTAGCGATATTAAGTTCAAGTTTGCATATCCAAAAAGCAATTTAAAGTAGATGTGTTTTAAGAAAGTAAACTATTACAGACATTTCATACTATATATATATATATTTATGTATATTTATATATTACATATTTGTTAGAATAGCTTCACGTACGGTTCTTTAATATGTCAATCTAATTGTACATTCTGTTACAGACTTCAACATAATAAAGAAAAAAGCGAAAAGTTGGAAAGTAATATTGAAGAACTCCAGTTGAAAACTCAACGATTGAGTAAGAAAAGCCAGGCATTGTACACAGTCCTGTTCACAGTTATTAAGCAGGTAAGCCTTACTTTTGTAATCTTTATCTATGGTATGAATATCTCTTATTGCCAGCATTATACCTGACCATAAACCCTGAATGGGAACAAACATAAAAAAGGGTCTTGCTTGACAGACAACGAAGTGATCCTACAAGGGTTTTTTTGGCTTTTGTTCCAATTGTTCATATTAAAACCGTATACCTACTCAGATCTACAGTCCCTTGAAGGTGTGAAAAAATCAAACTTCTGTAGTTGGTGCATTCCTATTTGCGTCATGACAGAGCAGAGTTGTCATCCCAGTGCAATAAACGTCAAGTTTGGCATAATTTGTACTGGGATGACAGCTGTCAAATAACGCAAATAAGAATAATTCTACTATAAGTTAACGTAAAAAAATTACGTGTACTTTACAACAACTGTCAACAATTCAACTGTCAATGCCCCCTACAAAAAGTGACATTTGCGGTCGGACATAAACCATTCGTCCCATTCTGGCAAATATGCGAGTGCAAAGAGGGACAAATGCTTTATGTCCGACATAAAACTTAGTGTGCTAAGGGTCTGGTCCATTTCCCGTAAATAAGGACATGTTTTTTATAATTTTCGACATCGAGCTTTTTTTGTGCCGCTGCACACTTACTATACTTGCTGCTATAAGAGGGCTGTTTAATTTATAAGTAACGACCCGTGTTTAGAAAACAATGTTTTTTTCACACCTTTCATTCGGAAAAGTAAGTTTTGCTCCACGACGAGAGGGACCAAAACGCTACTTTTCTGTTCAAGCTACTTTTTTAATTTATACATTGGCATTGGAACATTTGTACGCAATGTGCCAATTGAACACAGATTTTAATAAAATAATCGATTGTAATTTCATCGTAGTCGATTCAAAACGAACATATTTCAAGTTTTAACTATAACAACGTTGTATAAAAAATTATAAATATTTCGTTATATTTAAAAATGAGTAATAAAACTTAAGATAATTTAGATATATTTTAACAATAGGTTTTTTTAAATTTCCTCATAGTCGGTGTGAAAAATAGTATGTGTCACTCGGTAGCAAAATTATTTTCGTCTCGGGCGTAAACACTTGTATCCCTCACTACGCTCAGGATCCTACGTTAGAATCCCTCGCTACGCTCAGGATTCTATTGTAGGATCCCTCGCTGCATTCAGGATACAATACACCGCCCTCGCCGTAAATATGCTATTTTGCTCCCTTGTGACACAAGTAACTATTTTTTGTACATGTATATTTATTTTTCTACATAGTTACCTTTTAACTCTATAGACTTGTTCCAGCGGTATTCTAGCTAGTGCATTGTCATGGTGGAAAATACCTTTGTTTAATGCGGTCGTTTATTCGTTAAAACAAAATCAAATTCGCCCAATAAAGCCTAGGATTACCCTGTTATCGTTTTTCCTTTTTGTAAGTAATCAATGTCTGATTCCTTGCGAGTCCCAAGAAACGCGGCCGTCATGACCTTTCCGGCTGATGGGACGGTCTTTGCTTTTTTGCAGTTGATTCGCCTAGTAAAATCCACTGCTTTGATTGTTCTTCATTTTCTGGGTATAGTTATGAATCCACGTTTCGTCTACAGTCACAAAACGCCAAAGAAACTCATTCGGAATTCTTTTATACTTTGCTAAACATTGCTTTGAAGTAGTCATTCGGGTAAGCTTTTATTCCTCGGTGAGCAAACGCGGCACCCATTTCATCCCTAAATTGTTTTCTAATAGTACATTATTGCAGCGGCCGGGAAGTAGCAATTCGTGGATAAGTTGATTTTGTCGGATGAAGCAAAGCTGAATCCGACAATAGAGACGAATCCACGAATTGCCGTTCCCGCCAAGGCAGATATAGTGCTTTTCTCCAAAAATGTGAGGAAATCAAATAATGTTTTCAATAATCTTAAAATAGCGAGAATGTAAATAACCTATCAAGTTCGCGCCCAACTTATTATTATTTAAAAGTATGTATACGGCACGACTCATAGTGCCAGTTTCAATTGGCATACATACGAATTTTAAAATTATTAGAAGCGGTTACAATTTTAAATGTTTTATGCAATTAAAATATTAAAGATTAATTGGGTTGTGAGTTTTATTACGATGAATACTTTTATTTCTTCATTGAAAACTATTTGAGAAATATTTAAAAACGTCACTTCGATCACTTTCAAAAGTACGCGTTTTGTCTATGACCATTAAAAAAAAGAAAACTTAAAGCAGGCTACAAACGGGCGTGATTTATCACAGCAACTTGCAATCGTTCGAAAGAGACAGCCATACACTACTAACCAGTGTAACCATCGGAAGTTGTTGTGACAAATTGCAAGGTCTTTAAACATACGAGCACTTGGCTTTTTGTAGTGATTTGTTTTAGTCAAAGTATATAGTTAAAAGGTAAAAAAGTATACAGTAAAGGAATTTCATACACTTTCCTGGCCGCTAAAACTGTACAGTAATGACTTTTAACTTTTTAAATCGGCGTTTGTCAGTAACGAGGAACTTCACGTACTATTTTTGCTACAGTAAGGCGAACATTTCCGAGCATATTGGAGAAATAGTACATTATTGCAGCAATATTTACAATAATATTAAAATAGCGAGTATGTAAATAACCTATCAAGTTCCCGCCCGACTTATTTTTAAAAAGTATGTATACGGCACGACTCATAGTGCCAGTTTCAATTGGCAATCATACGAATTTTAAAATTATTAGAATCTGTTACAATTTTAAATGTTTTATGCAATTAAAATTATCAAAGATTAAACGGGATTGCAATCTAAATGCATTTCAGTCCGTTGTGAGTTTTATTTCGATAAATATTTTTATTTCTTCATTGAAAACTATTTGAGGAATATTTAAAAACGTCACTTCGATCACTTTCAAAAGTACGCGTTTTGTCTATGACCATTAAAAAAAAGAAAACTTAAAGCAGGCTACAAACGGGCGTGATTTGTCACAGCAACTTGCAATCGTTCGAAAGAGACAGCCATACACTACTAACCAGTGTAACTATCGCAAGTTGTTGTGACAAATTGCAAGGTCTTTAAACATACGAGAACTTGGCTGTTAGTAGTGATTTGTCTTAGTCAAAGTATATAGTTAAAAGGTAAAAAAGTAAAGGAAGGAAGGAATTTCATACACTTTCCTCGCCGCTAAAACTGTACAGTAATGACTTTTAACTTTTTAAATCTGAGTTTGTCAGTAACGAGGAACTTCACGTACTATTTTTGCTACAGTAAGGCGAACATTTTCGAGCATATTGGAGAAATAGTTATTTGTGTCACAAGGGAGCAAAATAGTGTATTTACGGCGAGGGCGGTGTATTGTATCCTGAATGCAGCGAGGGATCCTACAATAGAATCCTGAGCGTAGCGAGGGATTCTAACGTAGGATCCTGAGCGTGGTTAGGGATACAAGTGTTTACGCCCGAGACGAAAATAATTTTGCTACCGAGTGACACATACTATTTTTCACACCGACTATGAGGAAATTTAAAAAAAGCTATTGTTAAAATATATCTAAATTATCTTAATTTTTATTACTAATTTTTAAATATTACGAAATATTTATAAATTTTTATACAACATTGTTATAGTTAAAACTTGAAATATGTTCGTTTTGAATCGACTACGATGAAATTACAATCGATTATTTTATTAAAATCTGTGTTCAATTGGCACATTGCGTACAAATGTTCCAATGCCAATGTATAAATTAAAAAAGTAGCTTGAACAGAAAAGTAGCGTTTTGGTCCCTCTCGTCGTGGAGCAAAACTTACTTTTCCGAATGAAAGGTGTGAAATAGTTATTTGTGTCACAAGGGAGCAAAATAGTATATTTACGGCGAGGGCGGTGTATTGAATCCTGAACGTAGCGAGGGATGCTACAATAGAATCCTGAGCGTAGCGAGGGATTCTAACGCAGGATCCTGAGCGTAGTGAGGGATACAAGTGTTTACGCCCGAGACGAAAATAATTTTGCAACCGAGTGACACATACTATTTTTCACACCGACTATGAGGAAATTTAAAAAAAGCTATTGATAAAATATATCTAAATTATCTTAATTTTTATTACTAATTTTTAAATATTACGAAAAATGTATAAATTTTTATACAACATTGTTATAGTTAAAACTTGAAATATGTTCGTTTTGAATCGACTACGCAGAAATTACAATCGATTATTTTATTAACATCTGTGTTCAATTGGCACATTGCGTACAAATGTTCCAATGCCAATGTATAAATTAAAAAAGTAGCTTGAACAGAAAAGTACCGTTTTGGTCCCTCTCGTCGTGGAGCAAAACTTACTTTTCCGAATGAAAGGTGTGAAATAGTTATTTGTGTCCATAGAACACCTCCACTAGAAGCCTAATGTTTCTCAGTTTGTTCGCGACTCGAGTCACCAAGCGTTGGTGTTGTTGCGCTTATTTAATCCGCGGTCGCCCGCCTTTCCGTTCAGTTGCGTCCATGTTAACGACCTGTGCGGAGTGTGCATGACTCTCACAAAAAAAAACAAAATAATAGGATTTTCGCGGCTAATTATGGGCTTTTGTAGTGTGAGGTGGTGCGGAAAGTCGTCAAAGACTTCTAATTACAAAAAAGATGGAATTTCATTCCACAGTTGAGTCAAATTCAATATTTCATTGAAAATATTTATAGCCAGCGGAGGCCATTTTATACTGGCCGGTGCGAATACTGAGGTACAGACACTAGAGATGCAACGGATAGTTGTTTGGCCGGATACCGGATACCGGATATTCGGCCTGATCACCGGCCGAATATCCGGTATCCGGCCGCCGAATATTCGGCCGGCCAAACGATACCTACATTTTAGCTTGGCGGCGGGCGCGTCGTTCAGGTTTCAACCTGTTACGTATTGTAGGTTCGCGCGGACCGTTTTCTAGGCAAGAAACGAGTTTTATTAGGGCAATGTACGGAACTATTTCGTATGCAGTACACGTGCGCCCGCCTATTTTGCTGAATAGGTAAGTTTTTAGTATTACTATCCATTTTTCAAAATTAAATACCAAACAGAATCACTATTCGGTATCCGGCCGGATAGTGCGTAACTATCCGGTATTCGGCCGGATAGTAAAATAATGGCCGGATAGGCCGGATACCGGATAGCAACCGGATATCCGTTGCATCTCTAACAGACACACTATGTCTGTCACTTTTCATCACTTTGAAAATGCAATATTCTATTCCTTTCTTACGAAAACACGTCACGACTAGTGATGTCCCGATGATGCTATGATGGTCAATCGACAAACCACGTGCTTTCGTTCCTACCGATTTGAAGAAATGTAACAAAAATACAGATTTCTCGTTTATTTTGGTTTGAGTAGTTATTCTGTAGATTAGAACTTAAATTTAGTTTTATTTGTTGTTCGTTATTTAAAGTAAATAGTGTAATATATAATAAGTATTAGTAGTACTAGTAGTAGTAGTTACTTTACTGTTTTAGTAACTTTTTAGAATGCTCTTGGTGAACAGTTGCGTCTAGGTTTCAGGATGGGCCTGATGATAAACTTTGGGAAAGTGCGCGGGTACTCGTAGTTGGTTTGAGATAGATATAGGTTGTGCGGGCTTTTTAGAATCGTCTCGGTGAGCAGTTGGGTCCAGTGTCACAAGATGGGCCTGATGATGAACTTCGAGAAAGTGCGTGGGAACTCGGAGTTGGTGTGAGTTAGATATACGTTGTGGGGGCTTCTTAGAATCCTCTCAGTGAGCAGTTGGGTCCAATGTCACAAGATGGGCCTGATGATGAACTTCGAGAAAGTGCGAGGGAACTCGGAGTTGGTGTGAGTTAGATATACGTTGTGCGGGCTTCTAAGAATCCTCTCAGTGAGCAGTTGGGGCCAGTGTCACAAGACGGGCCTGATGATGAACTTCCAGAAAGTGCGAGGGAACTCGGAGTTGGTGTGAGATAGATATACGTTGTGCGGGCTTCTTAGAATCCTCTCAGTGAGCAGTTGTGTCCAGTGTCACAAGATGGGCCTGATGATGAACATCGAGAAAGTGCGAGGGAACTCGGAGTTGGTGTGAGTTAGATATACGTTGTGCGGGCTTCTAAGAATCCTCTCAGTGAGCAGTTGGGCCCAGTATCACAAAATGGGCTTGATGATGAATTTCAAGAAAGTGCGAGGGAACTCGGAGTTGGTGTGAGATAGATATACTTTGTGCGGGTTTCTTAGAATCCTCTCAGTGAGCAGTTGGGTCCAGTGCCACAAAATGGGCCTGATGATGAACTTCGAGAAAGTGCGAGGGAACTCGGAGTTGGTGTGAGATACGTCACCATCCTAAATAGCCGAATGCCTTTTTCGTGTTTTGTTTGTTTTATTTTAAAATGAGAACAATAAATACAACTTTTAAAGGAATAATGAGACTTTACTTATTATTAAACTGCTCCGAAACTTTCCATAAAAAATACTGAAGTATTTGTAGTTTAATCTTTAGAACAAAAATACTAAATGGTCAGTATTTTTTTAGCACACTTTTAAGTATAGATAGTTTAATTACCATTTTAATATGTACAGTAAGTACCTACCATGATTTATCAGCAAAAAATTACGGTACCAGTTAGGATTCGTAACTTACTGTGTATTAAAATGGTAACAAAACTATCTATACTTTACCTTAACTTAAAGATAAAAGTATAGTAAGTAGTTACTTACTTTACTTTAAAATGTACCTAAAAAATTAGGATGCTTGTACGTGAACATGTCCCATCACTACGCATTCCGCGCGCGAGCGCATCGCCCAATCGCAACGCTGTTAGCACCCGCCCTTCCCCTCACCTCTTCCTCATGCTTTGGTGACTCGCGTCGGGAACAAAATTACAAACATTAGGCTTCTAGTGGAGGTGTTCTGTGTTTGTGTCACAAGGGAGCAAAATAGTATATTTACGGCGAGGGCGGTGTATTGTATCCTGAATGCAGCGAGGGATCCTACAATAGAATCCTGAGCGTAGCGAGGGATTCTAACGTAGGATCCTGAGCGTGGTGAGGGATACAAGTGTTTACGCCCGAGACGAAAATAATTTTGCTACCGAGTGACACATACTATTTTTCACACCGACTATGAGGAAATTTAAAAAAAGCTATTGATAAAATATATCTAAATTATCTTAATTTTTATTACTAATTTTTAAATATTACGAAAAATGTATAAATTTTTATACAACATTGTTTTAGTTAAAACTTGAAATATGTTCGTTTTGAATCGACTACGATGAAATTACAATCGATTATTTTATTATCATCTGTGTTCAATTGGCACATTGCGTACAAATGTTCCAATGCCAATGTATAAATTAAAAAAGTAGCTTGAACAGAAAAGTAGCGTTTTGGTCCCTCTCGTCGTGGAGCAAAACTTACTTTTCCGAATGAAAGGTGTGAAAAATATATTGTAACCCGCTCGATTGAATAGTGTCAACAATTTCTCTAGGCTTTATTCGGCGTTCGGCTAATACGATATTAAAATTTTTCTTGACCCTCTCTTCCGTAGTCACCTCAATAAGGCGGCCTGGACATTTTTCGTCAAAGACGTGTTCATCCCAGTTTAAACTCGTTATACCAATATCTGATAGTTGTTATAGAAGGTGTATTATCCTAGTAAACAGCTTGCATTAGTACTTTTATCGTATCACATGTTTTCTGTCCCTAACCGAAAAACGAATTAGAGAACGGTACTGTTCTTTCTCCATATTAGCAATGAAAATTGAATTTTGACGTTCAACAGCCGTTAAACGAAAAAAACAAAAGAATGCTGTGATATATTTTTAATTTTTCCGGCCAATGAAGGATGGGTGGCATAAAATTGTTGGTCCTACTATTTTGTTGCATACCAACTTTATGCCGAATAACGTATCGCATAATAAACATTGTTGTGCATATTTTTTATTTGCCTAAATTGTTGTTCCTAATATCGATTGTCCTAAACATTTATTGTCCGAATGTTTATTGTGTTGAAGTTTTTTTTTAGAATGGTTGATGTGCATAACTTTGATGTTACTAATATTTAATGTTCTAAAAATGTTGTGCATACTTTTTGTTACGCATATCGATTGCTCTGAGGGACAAAAGGCAACTAACGAACCTATCTAATTAATCTAAATGAAGGTTGGCTCTACTGAGAATTGCCAAATACTTGAATAACCTATGACCCGCCCTCATGTTGACGGTGCCCCGCTTGGCGGGGCCCCTATTTCTACTTTGAAGGACAAAAGGCAACTAACGAACCTACCTAATTAATTTAAATGCAGGTTGGCTGTACAGAGAATTGCGTATTAAATAACTTATGACCCGCCCTCATGTCGACGGAGCCCCGCTTCGCGGGGCCCCTATTTCTGCTGTGAGGGACAAAAGGCAACTAACGAACCTATCTAATTAATTTAAATTCAGGTTGGCTCGACTGAGAATTGCTTATTACTGGAATAACTTATGACCCGCCCTCATGTCGGCGGAGCCCCGCTTCGCGGGGCCCCTATTTCTGCTCTGAGGAACAAAAAGCAGCTAACGAACATCTCAAATCTTATTTATCTAGATGTAGATCGGGTCTGCTCAGAGTTTAAAATATAGGATAGGTGGTGTAATTTTAGCTAATTTAATAAAAGGCAAAATAATTACTATGACAATGAAAATTAGGACTATTACTTTTTAGGTAATTCGATGTTCGAGTAATCAATATTAGGGTAAACATACTTTAGAACTTTTAAACGTGTATGCGCAAAAATGAATAGGCTAAATAAGTAGTATGCCACTCAAAATTATGCCAAACATTCTCGGCAAAAAAAATTTTGGACGATCAACATTATGCGATACGACAGGCATCCCTTACGGTCGTATACATATTTTCAGCCAATGATTAAAATAACATTTGAAAACGTGTACATACTTATCAAACAGCCCTCGTATATATGTAGTTAAAGCAATGACGCGTAATTTAATGTTGGAAAGGCAACCTACCACCCCCCTCCTATTTCCGAACCAGTTACAGTTGACTCATTTCGGGTTGCACAGGGCAGTTCCAAATCACTTCGGGAGCTCAAATACCGCGAGCCATCTGGTTGCCTCTCCGACATTGAATTACGCGTCATTGCTCTGAATAATATACTTATTTATTGCATCGGTATTAAGTAAATACAACACAAACTAATAAGTGATAACATATCAATTCAAATTGGACATTTCATGTAGGTAATTGTAAATTGTGCAACATAAAGTAGTTAAAACCCTATTCAATTACGACTATATAACGCCAAATAAAACATTAAATCAAGACACAGGTCTTATGAATTTACGTATATCAATCATGTCTACTAATACGTAATATACTAGACGGTGATATACACTCGGAAATAACCATTAGCACAAAAAGTAAATACCAAAGAATCAAACTCAGAAACGCGGATCACTTAGCAGAACGTTCTCCTAGAACTCGATACGGAACCTTAAATCTGATTTACGATGGTGCTAAATTATATAATAACCTACCCAAAACATTAGGTTAGTAATTTTTAAAGCAGAATAAAATTACATGTAATAAATAATATCATATTAAAATATATAACATTAACCACATATTAAAGAATACAAGTACCTGAACTAAAATCCATTCATAATGATAGTCCTACTAATAAACTAATAGTCAACTTGGTACTTACTTGGTTAATATGAATACCAACAAATACCAAATAATTCCCCATATACCCAGAAATTCTCGCCATCCGCTAACTAATTCAAATTAAACGACTTATACGGATCCGAACAAGCCAAATAGAATGTAAGTAGACGAGTATAACTCAAATAAATAAAAGCAATAACGAATAGACATGTAGAAAATAATTACAACCCGTATATATTAATATTACGCACACTCTTATGTTTCAAATACATACTTCACGTAAAATAAAATTTAAAAAGGTACATAAATATTGGTATATAAAGTTATACCCATACCTAGGCATCATGATATGCCTATTCACTACGGTAATCGATAATTTACTTCTGTTTAAAAGTCTCGTTTAACTGGCCTTAGGGCGGGTTGCACCGACTTACGATTACAGACCAATGAACGTTAAATATAGCGACGTCAGTCCATAGAAACTTGTCAAACGTTCCATACATTCAGATTTTAACGAACAACGCTTACGATTACAGACGGTTTGGTGCAACTCACCCTTATAAACAAGTGAATTAGTTATAGTAGGGCAGTTTCAGGTGATAATGTGGACACGCTAGAAAAAGCACCAACTTTTTTTAGGTACTTGTTAGGTCCATAGCTTTAAGTTTTTGATAGGAACCAACTCCTCCGTCGGCCATCTTTAATTTTATGGCAATTTTGAATTATTCCACAATTATTCGCATATCATTAATATCTCGAGTTCTAAATAACGTAGAATCACAAACTTAGTGTCTTGTGTGTGACCTAACAAGTACCTGAAAAAAATTTGGTGGTTTTATCCAGCGTGTCCACATTATCACCTGATTATCCTGAAACTGCCCTACTATTCGACTCGTTGACAGATCATGTACCTACTGAACGCAACTGAATATGCACCTTTGGCATTTCGAGGTTCTTATTTCGGTTCTGAGTCTTATACTGCCATCTCTTTTATGACAGCCAAATAGTGCTCGGTTAAAATGAGACAGTGCTATTTTTTATGAATTGCGACATTTTCGACACAAACGTCTATTGAGAATTACACCCGGCATATATGATCATGATATACACATGATACATAAATAATATAGATTATAGTGTTTATCAATCATTATATCAAAGAGAATACGACCAATACGTTTACGTGGATATCTATTTGAAACCAAAATGTATATGCTTTTAAGGGACAATAGAGTCAATATTGGTCGTCCATAGCTCCTACGATTCATAATCATAAGTCACGAGGTTTTTTTGTAATTCTTGTTTTTTTTAATAATATCTAATGATTAAAATATTTCAACTGCAATAAATTATAATTACAGGAAGCAGCGACGGCCGCCGGTGTGAATCAACTATCAGCCAAATTAAGTCAGTGTGGAGAAAAAGAGAGGGTAAATATTAACATTCCAAGTATTAGAACGTATTTTGACGACCGCTTTAGCCTAGTTGGTAGTGACCCTGCCTACGAAGCAGGAGGTCCTGGGTCCGAATCCCGGTAAGGGCATTCATTTATGCGATGAGCACGAGCATTTGTTCCTGAGTCATGGATGTTTTCTATCTATTTAAGTATTTATTTATCTATATATATATATATATATATATATATATATATAAGTATGTTTCTCGTCGGTACCTACCCATAGTTAGTAGTTAGTTTGGGTCTAGGTCGATTTGTGACTAATTCTCGTAAATGCATAATTGCAAGTACTTTTTCAAGAAGTGGTGGTGGTGAATATAGCTAATTTCCTATCCCTTTTACCATTCTTCTTCTCTTATTATGATATCCGCATTAATCGAATTTTGAAATTTAGTTATGTAATAGTAATGAAAGGTTGCGTGATTTTATGTTACTTGAGTATTTTTTTTTTCATAGTACTTTTACTACGATTAGGACATACATACTATGATTAGGGTTTGGCTTTTGGAATTCGTTATAATTAAAATATTTTCGAAGTCAAAGTCTAAAAATAAAACGTTTGCAATAGATGTCATGATTTATGTTGTTCCATTGTTAATAGACACATTATAATATTTATGCACGGTATGCTACCAAAAGTCCCAAGCCTAACCATGATGTACCCTAACACGTATACATACTTGCCGATTATAAGGACCCTTGTTGTAATGTCTATAAATACTGCGTGTATTTTTAATATTACCTCAAATTGTAACCTGAGGTACGTGTTAGGGCTATGAACCGATATTGAAAGAAAATTTCAAGTTAGTCTTAACTACCAACACATAATTAATGAAATTTTTAGAAAATTTATCGAGCGGCAATGTATTGCGTACACTGTGACATGATGACACATGGAAGAATCTGGTCACATGTGACATTTTATTGTGACGTTACGTCAGTAAGACAAAAGTATTGAATGTAGTGATCCATTGCGTGCTAACTTACTTTATATGGAAAAAATAAAGATGGTGGTTAAGGAAAAAAACATTGCAATATCGGTTCTTAGCGTTAACACCAACCTCTGGTTACAATTTGAGGTAATATTAAAAATACACGCTGTATAACTATTTTTTCCGATAGATGCACAACTTTCTATGATAAGATATACAAACGCACGGGAGCTCAGTAGTTTTGGCCAAGTCTGTATTTTTAAACGTTTGGACCTTGATGGTCTTGCCAGAATGTTAAACTGTTGCCTATTTCATTTTCAGGAGGTACTACATCAGATTTTGGAAAGAAACAGAATACAGTTCAGCAATATGATGTAGGTATCACAAATATCATAATGCCATATTTTTTATGTAATCGGACGGCGATGTGCCTTCCACAATAATTAATACAATACGCAGACTATTCACAGTATTTTCTCTCGTATTTTCAGAATATAACGAGATGTAACCTAGTTAGCTAAGGCCTACACTGCAATCCAGATCTGTAAATTGCAATAACATTGTTATAATTAGGCGAAGAAGGTAGTCCCTTTTTATAAGTTAGTTTAAGCATTGACGAACATTCATTTAGTGCCTGCCTTTACGGCTTGATTTCGCTTGTAATTATCGTTATCATTAATTATGCCTTGGTAATTTATAATGAGTCGTGGGTTTAGGCACTTCATATATTTCTCATTACGTTTCTTTCACATGAACTGTCATTTGACTGGTTAGTTCAGTTCCAAGAAATTGTAAATTCCACGTAGCAAAATTGTATTTACCCCTCTCGGGTATTTCCCCTACCTCAGCATATATCTAAACAATTTCGACGGAGCTCCGCTAACACGGAGCTTCAGCCACTGCAACACTATCATAACCGTCTAAACTGTGGTATGATATGAAAGATGATAAAAAAGATCCACAGGTCCCAACAAGAGCCGGGAAAAACGAGAATGGTAATTTTGCTACGCGGAAATTACGATTTTGGAGAACCGGTCTAACCAGTTACTAAAGAAAATTGACGCCAAACATCTATAGCCATGGTCCAATGTACTCGCGACGCATCCAATCGGCAGAAGTGGAAGGAAATTGCAATGCAACGAAAATGCAAAAAAGTGCAATCCTCGAAAAAGAAGACCCATCAAACACCGCTCCATGTACCTCGTCTACGCAACCACGACCACTCTGACAAGAGTGAACGACTAAGAAGAAGATCTATAGCTTATCTTCCGGAGGCTTTTGGTCCCAATCCAAGCTTAGAGCCAAAAACGCTGGATCAGAGTTGAAGAAAAATGACAGGACTGATTAGCCCTAAATACCGAAAGGATGAAACGCACAGCTTGCTCGTGTCTCGTGGCTACGGTATTACATTTTTTTTCAATGGTGAATCACAGCGTCACGACCCAATTATAAATTAACCTAATAATACAGTTGATATTGTCTGTCAAAATCACGGGGAGTCTGACGAAATTCTGTAGTACTGTTTATTGGAGATGCCCCCTTTTCACCACCCTAAATGCTCCTGGCATGCGGACCGATCGCTACCTTGAAAAATGTGCTCCATTTGTAAGAAATTCTCGTTCAATTTAGCAAGATAATATGTCTTAACACAAAAACGCATCCACTTGTTAGATACAGAAAACATGTTTGCTTCTCAAGATCTATATGCTTGTGGACATTTTTTAAAACTTTTTTTAACTTTTCTTACTAATTGTTCTACAAGGTCCTGGTGCACGAAATTTTTATTTAATGTGGTAACAACCCTCCAATACCCGTGATTTTGAGGTTTGACAATATAAACCGTATTAAAGTTTCTAAAGCACAAATGATAAAATATCTTACACGAATATGATGCTTCGGATTCGTGTTCATAAGTAAAATCATGATAATTACAAAGTCAAATCGGCTGCTATGAGTATTTTAATATAGGTGCGACATTGTTAAATGCGTGTCCATAATATCTAAGACAAGCAAATACGACTTACTATTTCGGGGTGGCTATATTATGCCAGGAAATCAGAAAATTTTGCGCATAAGAGAGAGAATTCAAACTTGTGGAAACCTGCTTTGCCTTGGGTTTGTAATTCGGGGATTATGACCGCCGTGCAACTGGATGTCTTATAATAGTAGACTATCAACGTTGTTAGAATATGACTGTAAAAAGATTTGGTTAAAATTCTTTATCTACGCACATATCATTAGTGCTCTAAATTGCGTTCAAAAACCGTAGGAAATGACCAGCATTACTACAACCGATTTAACTATGAGAACTTTCTTGTCTGTGGTAGTAAAATCTGTACTGTAATGTCATTACAGTACAGATTTTAAATAAATTTGTATCGTTATGAGTTTAAATTTGGAACAGCTGTCAAAACTCAAGTGGGTCTCTATTCTAATATCCATAGATATTAAAACAGTTATCGATACGAAACGTCAATTCAGTACGTTTTTTAATACAAACCGCACGACATTTGATCTCGAGTGATATGAGTATAGGGACTTCAAACGTTGGTCTATGATTTAAATAAAAACCATTCGCCTGACGGATGATCGAATTGCCGCCATTGCTGTTGTCATTTTATTGTTGGTTTTTTGCTGTTACTTACTACTACTTATGATATGTGTGTAGATAAAGTAGTGTATGCAACTGTACATAATTAGGCCTTAAAACACTCGTGTGATCCTATTATGAAACTCGCTAACGCTCGTTTCATAAAAACACACTCGTATTTTAAGGCCTCTCATTATGGATCAGTCGCATAAACTACTATTTCATTCTGCCCGTGCATAGAACATCTAATATGTAGTATGTTCTGCGAAAGAAATCACCGCCGTTTGTTTTCTATGATTGCGGGCCGTAGTCCATATTTTTTGTCAGAAAATATCCGTTGCATGGTGTCTCTGAATTCAATGTTTGACGATACAAGTGCGTATTCACATAATTGTGTTAGTACATTTCGAGAAGCTAGTCTTAATGTTATAGTGGCGGTAATCATTTTAGAAGAAATATCACTGATTAAGAGAATTATGCACGGTCGACTCTCTCCAGAAACGTAGTTTGGTCTTCATTTTAAAACGGCATACTGGGATGACATGAGGCTTTATATATACAAAATGGTATCCGCTATATGTAGGTCAGAAACTAGTACATGTTGGAAATAAGCGATTAAAGACTATGAAAAACGTTCTACTAGCTCAATTTTTTTTCTCTTTATATATTTATTTTAGTTTTTAGTTTTAAAGTGAAAACCAAACTACGTTTGGAGAGTCGAGTGTGCTGGGGACTCTAGATGTTTGCCGACCTTCAGTAGGAGTGTACTCACTCATTCCACTCAACTAAGCTACTGTTCAAGAATGACTTGTTCTAATCTGTCTGGTACCACCAAATCGCGGAGTATTGTGAGGCTGTTAAGAACATAGAAGAAACTGTACATTTCATAATATATGTGAATATGCTCTTATTGATACGTAATCCTAGCAGCTAATTGAATAGTACCAAACAAAATAGTACATAATTCGATTTATAACAGTGTCTTTAATTATCGTGTTTATTATCTAGGTAACTGTCAACTGTCATGTAATTTGTTTGCCTCCTTATTTCGTGCTAGTAAGGCCGCGGCCTGCGGGGGCGGTGAATAGTAAATTAAACAGCTAATGGCAAGTTTACTGTTGACCGTTGCGACCAGGCCGCGCGTGTCAGTGAGAGGCTTAAGCCTCTCACAGTCTGGGGCGCCCTGGCCACAGAGGTGGGTAGTAAACTTGTCATTAGCTGTCAAATTCACTATTGACCGCCACCGCAAGCCGCGGCAGTGAGTTGCAGGCTTTAATGAAGCAGGTCGCGGTGTGAGATTCAAAAATGTTATTTTTAAGGTGTGATTCCGCAGGTGCCTGCAAATGACAAACGCAGTATCCTTAGATTAGCGCACCGCGTTGCAAGCAGGTCACCTGCAGTTGTCGTCTGCGGTCGCCTGCGGAATCGTACCTTAATGATACAGTGAAATGTAAAAATATGACTGCACTCAGTTTCAAAATATGTCACAGCGTTTTTAAATAGGATATAATTATTTTCTGCATTTTACTCTTGATTCTTGTCACTAGCCATTTGCGTTTACCTAATACGTTAATTAATTATGTGCTTCTAATGTGCCTTAACTCAGCTTTCAATAACAAATGGGAGTTTGTGAGATGCTCATTATAATTCGTTTGATAATCACTAATCAGGCAAATTCGACAACTGACAGCGCCAATAACATTTTTGACTTTCGAACGCTCGACTCTTTCACTCGACTTTTGAAATACTCGCGAAAAATCGATTGATTTGTATTGACCACTCGTATTCGGTCATTCCTCGGGGATGCGGTCAGAGGTTGCCGCCTTGCTTCTTAAGCGGAGCTTCTACGCTGATTGCATTATTGTCGACTGACCAAACTACCGAACAACGTCGCGTCGCTTTATAAGCAAACTTGACATATACGAAATCATCATAATTTAGATGGAAATGGAAGCCATTTTTTTAAAAAGAATACTATATTCAATTCTATCGTTAGAAAGTATGTGCCTGCAATTTTGACGCTTCAATTTAATTTAATTTTGACAATTGATTAACTTAGAGAGAACAGAGAGAAATGTCAGTATATGTGTGTACCATTGATATGTATATTTTATTTTTCTGGCGAATTTTGTGACTGAAAACAGTAGTCTTTCGGCGGGATATCTTGTTTATAACGGCGGGAAACTAAACGTTTCCTTTACTATTATTTACTACGCTTTTAGCTTTACCTCTTGTGTAACTTATACATATTAATATTTTAGCTACAAATCCAACTTGAATGATGTTTTATTTTTGAAATGAATGAAATTAAATGAAATTGTTTATTTCGGACATCGGGTATCCATAATTAGGTACAAATTTGACATATTACAAATTACAATTATAAGTTAGTAGGTAAAAAAAAAAAAAAAAAAAATAATCATAATTTTTATTCCATGTCTAGAATACAAATTTTAATAACCAAAATAATCGTGACATTTTTAATGTTTGATTTTTAACTACCGCTCGCGATTGATTTCAAGCACTCGAAAGTCAAAAATCGGTTCCCAGATTGTCCGAAGATTCCCTTAGCAAATCAATAGTTTTATTTAGGGTATTAAATATTGTATACATGCTCATTATGTGGCGATAGTCTTCGAACTGTTTCAATGTTTTCCAGTAGTAATTAACAATAATGTGTAATAAGTTAATACTACGTTAGTTGTAAACATCTGAGTCGAAATATCTAATGCAGTCAATAAGAGCAATGCCTAGCTGAGCAACTTTTCAAATCTCGAGTTTTTGACGCAATGTTTCTGTCGCGCTGCTGTGGACGGGAGCTCCAATTCGTGCGATAAGGACAACTGCGGCTCGGACTAAAAATCTCACGCAAAAATCTCAAAAATCGAGGTTTTTCTCTCGATTGTTTCCTCCTCCAAAACGAAACCAATCAGTATTAAATTTTGGGAACTGCAAGAAGAAGAAATAATCTAAACCGCATGTTTTGATTTTTTTGTTATTTGTTGTCATATTTGTATACTGCGCCTTTTTTGGCAGCCAATTCAATTAAGCCGTTTTTGCGATTTTCAAGGCGCTGTAAGTTTCTTTAAAATAAAAATATCCAAAAAAGAAAAACACAGCGGCATTGATAATATTAATCTTATTTGAAAAATTCATTGTTCTATGTTCAAAAACCAGGGAGGAATCAGACGAGAGCGTTTGTATGGGAAATTCGCAGGTAGGCATTCCTCATAAGAGAGTAATTTACGGGTATGCACACGCACGTGAACACCAATGAACAAACTATTACATGTCACGTCACGACCTGCTTCAAATTGAATGTTTTACCATAAATGTAAGTTTTATATATCGGTTTACGACAAAGGATTACTGATACTTTTTAATGATAGACAGTTTTATTACCAATTTTGAGTAACAAATTCATTTTAACTTTTGTCATTTTATGACCCTAATCTCTTTTACGCAAGTTTACAGTTGCAAATATCAATGAATAAGGTAAGCTATGATTTTAGTGGCAATTAGGTTTATGAATGATTAATTATGCGTGTCCTCGGTACCGCCTACTGGTGATTAAAGCTGTCTTAAGACCTGGCTAAATGCAGTGCACCAACTGGGGGAGGGGAGATAACGCATCTCGCTTTAATCAGCGAGTGTTAGTGCATTTAGTCAGGACTAAAGGCCGTTTAAGAGCTAGAAACCACTTTAGCTGGTGACTTAGATTTATGGTAAAGCTGACTGTTTTATAGTCATTAGCTTTGTAGATAGAACAAATTTTAATATTCATTCACGCTAGCACAGTGTGTTGTACAGAATGCATTTTTTCACCATGTCCTTTTTTCTTGCAAATATGGATACGTTCGAACATAAACTCTAGACCACAACTCCCGCGTGCTAATTGTGGTTTAATTTAGAAAAATACATGATATTTCAACAAAACGTGACCGGACAATGGGAAAAATAGGAACTAAACACATTGAAAATTAATACCAAAGATACTCTCGAAGTATATCTGTTACAAATTTTTAATGTGTTTAGCTCCCCAGTGTAGAATTATGTTTATAATATAATGTTCGCAAGTATCCATATTAGCAAGAAAAAACGCATGTCGCAATAATGGCTTCAATAACACACTGTTAGTTCAAATGTAAAACACCAATTCAACTAAAGCTAAGATATGCGGACACGCCAGGACCCTCAAGAACTTAAATGAAAGCCAGTGCAACCTCTGGGTTTTTCTATACAAAATATGTCATTTTCTTCTCTAGAGTAGAGAGTAAATATTAGTAAACAAATGAGTAAATGCTAGGCAATCCTTACAGTAGTGACAAGTTGACAGTAGTTTTAAGGGAATTATTTGTAATTTAGTGTAAATAACGGTTTTTTTTACGGTGGCGGTATGACAAAGCATCCAACTTGGCCGATATATCTTCGCAACTGGGAATACTCGCGAGCTCGTCACACGCGGCACACGTAGAACAATGTTTTGGAGAGTGATGTCTTAGTATATCTACGGTGTATTAGCAGCAGCCTATACGTAGCATGAAGGGAAAATATGGTAATTACTGTGACTGACATTTATTTCTAGTAGACATCAGTATTTTTAAAAGCAGGTAGGTATAATATACTATTTGATACCTAATTGCCACTGCAATCGACATATTTCATCCTGATCAATTGCTGCCTTCACTTTCCGCCTATGGTCGAGCGTATAAACAGTGCTTGAGATAATTATTACAAACTTCTGATTACTTTATTTAATTTATATCATGTTGAATAACATATTAAAACTATGTCTCATAAACAATAACATATTATATCAAGGTCTCTGAAGCTCGGGATCGTCCGATCTGAATCACAAAAGCAATAATATGATTGAATATGACGAAGCGAATTATTATAATGTACATATGAATTCAATTTAAAATATCCTTTAACTTTTATATATACCTAATAATTTAGAATGAAATAATATTTTTAAGAGGACAAGTATTTTATAAGTGAATATTTTATGCGCAAAATCGTATTTTCAACTTATATTTAGGACCACAAGCAAAAATGTGAACTAAACTGCCATTTTCGTTCAAGAGTCATACAGAGGTTTAGGTTTGAGTCTTGTATTGGACATAGCATTTAATTGGTACATAGCCCAATTTATGTTTGAATTTAGTTGGCGCATAGTCTGAATAAACGGCATCTCATCTTATATAAATCAGTGTGATCTTCAACTTTCATGTGCAACAGCTGTTAACTGCACGGTTAGCATTAGCACAAGACTGTGCGCGAGATACGACTATCTGATAGTGTTTTAATTAGAAAGAGACGCTCGCTCCGCCGCTCTTGCGTGCCGTCTGTCTATGTGCTAACTGTGCTGTTGTCAACACGAATGACATCTGTGTTTTCTTTTTCACTCCGTATGACCTTCAACGGTATTGAGTACATACTGTTAGAGCATTGGAAAAAATACAGTTTAGGTCATTTTTAGCGCTGATGGCTTTATTAAAAGTTAAGGATTATAAATGAATATGTCTGCGTAGCGTCAAGATACACATTAATACATTTTACGAAATATGAAGGTATGATTACGCCGTCGACCGCAATCGCCAGCCGTTGCTTCCAATGCCGAGAATTGAATTCTGCGATCGACTGTTAAGGGTTCGTTCGGACTAATTGTTAAACCTAACTAACAAACGTACATTCATGTACTATTCATGAACAAAACACCGTCAAAAACATCCGCCATTAGAAATACAAACCGCTCACTCGGTAGTCCGAGCAGGTCTTTGTTAAGTCGAATTACCAATAGCAATAATAAAATTGCCTTTTTTGGAAATTCTTCCAATGGTACAATCAACGTCAAAAGTACACATAACGTCATACAGATAGTGGCAAGGGCTTTTTGACATGAATGTACTTACACCGTTTTATGTGCAAGACAAGCGCGAATGTTTTATATTTATAAATAGGATGCTTACTTTAAATTTTTTGTTTGTGTGTGCATGTACGCGTTATTTTTGTAATGACATCGCAATAAAAATTTGTGAATTTGTTAAAACTGTGTTTTTCATTCCACAAGCTAGCGAGATAATACTATTGTGTCATTACCTCATTACGCAGACCGGTAGTAACATGCAGAAAATTCTTTCCGTTCATCCCTTGCAACTTTGTTGTCACTGAAACTGTCTTGTGTACACAAATATACTTCTGGGCGCATTCAGAGTAGTTACACATCTTTGCAGCTGATTATCCAAGAGCTCTTGGCTGTGTGTCCATTTTAACTAACAACAGTTATTAGAAGATATAATATTTAAAAGAAATCTTAAAATGCCTTTTTTCTTTTACTTTTTCATTTATATAATTAATCCTGCACTTGCGAACGATTTAATATGTAGGTACTTGCAACTTGACATTAACTGACAAATTTACTATCAAATGGATCGCCACCGCAGAGTGATTCATACCTAGTGATGTGCCGTTCCCAGGAATATTCCCCAAGTGGGAATATTCCCATACAAGGGAATATTGAAATTGTGTATGTTTATACATCTTGCTATCAGGGATTCTATTATAACTTGGTTCCTTGATTTTTTTACCAATACATTTACCAGTGTAATTTATCCGCAAAAGTAAATTTCCAATGTTCCTGGGAATATTCCCCGGAACAATGGGAATATTCCCAGTTATTGGGAATATCCCCCGAGCCGAAAAAAACTAATTTTACAAAAGTGCAAGTATCAAAAACGATAAGTACAAAGTTCACGAAAAAATCGCAATAAAATGTGTGCGAATACAAAATATGAAAATATTCACATATTTAATGGTAATTGAGATAGTCAGAATTAGTATTTACTATAATGAAGTTTTTGGCGAATGGCACTTCATTTGTCGGGGCACTATTTATTTTAATTACTTTTATTACAACTTTAATTTTCCCCTGTTTGGGGAATATTCCCGGGAACAAGGGAATATTCCCCGGCACATCACTATATACCTAAGTCGTGGCAAGAAAGAATAGAATCTAAAATGGCGGCCTTCACTAAGAATTAAGAATGACGTGTGTGAATATAGTAGCACCTGTGGTGTGAGAGAGATGACGCGACATTATTTAGATTGTATTTACTATTGGCGCGACTTACAATTGGAATCATCTTAGGTTGAATATTCACCATTGTGACTCCTCGCATTATTGACAAATATATGAAAACACAGCTTCGCGCCTGTTGGTTATGTCCTTTCAACTATCAAACAGTTCCCCTTGTGTGTAATTCTTCACTACACTTCTGGCCTTAGTAGGGTCAGAGTTATAGCAAATGGGGGCGACTTTAGGACTTTGAAAAATTCAGTTTTTTTTGCATTTTTACTAGTATTTAGGGTTCCGTACCTCAAAAGGAAAAAACGGAACCCTTATACTAGGTTCATTTTGTTAACCGTCCGTCCGTCTGTCAAGACCCTTTTTCTCAGGAACGCGTGGAGGTAAAATTTATACTAAATACTCAGGTCTTCTGTCCCTTGGAGCTGTGAAAAAACAAACTTCTAAGCCAACGCAATCAAAAGATACAGCCGTTTCAAAACAAGGAATCAAAACCTACAGGGTACTTCCCGTGAAGTCAGAATCTTGAAATTTGGTACGAAGCAACGTCTTATAGCACCGATAAAGGAAAAATTGCGAAAACCGTAATTTTTTGTACGGAACCCTCGTTGCGCGACGTTAGTTCAGAGCGTTCTTAGTTCAATTTAGTTCAGTAGCTCTAGAGATGCATCTACATCATTTGATATAGATAGATAGATTAGATTGAATAAACCATATCAATCGTTCCCGTGTCTTTCAATGAACTATTGAGTTATTTGCCGTATCTAAAATTAAAATAACATTAAATCACTCATATTATCGAATCGAATCATATTCAATTATCAATAGGCAGAATTAACTACAATTTTTTGTAAATAATATACTGAAGTATTGAAGTATATGAATCCGAACTCTGAAGTACTTCATTTGAATCAATCATTCGCGAACTACTCATGTCTAGAACGGCTGCAACACACAATTATGTTGGCAAGGGCGGGAACATACACAAGATTTGCCAGTATGTGATAGTGCAATCTGAAACATTGCAATATGAAAATAATAAACATATTGCTTTAACATTTTTAATAATTTCCTTTATTAGAAAGGGACTCGGACTCGCGTTATAGTTGTAGAACTTACCTAGTGGTTATATAGGTATAGTTTGGAAAATATAAATTGGCCGACTGTTGCCAAATTAAAAAGAGATCTTTTGTTCCACGTAAACACTTACCGGTCAATGGGTACTCGAAAGGATTATCTATAAATAATTCCTAAACATATCTTTACCTGAGAGTCGGAGTGACTCAAGAACTCAAGATCATTTCAGTCATCCATCACGTTTTTATAATATAACATAACACAGTGTTAAAAATATGTAGAAAAGAAGATCAATAAACATCTAATACTGCAGCGTGTGTCCTACTTGTTAGATCTATTGCCACAGACATCTACTAAACTTTTATCCCATTATTCATAAAACTTAAAATACCTCTGATAAATAACACGTGTTATGTCCCTTTCTTAATAATTTAAATATCAGAGTGACAGGTTTTAACGTCATTTTAACTAAAATATATAGGTTTATTGAAAGTTTTACATGATAGGTTAAAATTAGAACTGCATGTGTCCTATTTTTTCCAAGAGAAGAAATGCGTTAACTCCTACATTAACATGCAAACGAAGTCGCAGGTACAGCTAGTCACAGATATTTCAGCACTTAGTGATTTTTTTGCCTAAGTGGTTTCATATCACCTATTTTAAATGATTGTTACGTATTATTACGGCAAAATAAGCATCTTTTACTTGAAAAACTTTTCTCTAAAGAAGTTGTTTCCGCTCTTTTATAAATAAAAAACATAACCACGAAGACGGCGGCGGGAGCTGAGCTCCTGACCTTCATCTCCTTACCTATCCGCCATCAGAGTCGGTTCACGTTACCGACATTTTTGAAGTCCCAGAACCGTTTAAATGGTTTACCTTTGAACCCGAATATCTCGGTAAATATATATGTGAGAGTAAAAGTTTATTAAGTTCCGCGGGATAATAAAGTATCCTATGTCCTTCCCCTGTGTTTTACACTCTCCATACATAATTTCATCTCAATCGGTTCACCTTGAAAAGGTAACAGACATACAAGAGTCAAACTTGAAACAAATATCGGACGCGGCTCACAGCCGGTATCTAGATAATGAATATACACTGAATTGTGCTAACTATCGGACGTAAGCCGTGGACGTAATCTTGAGCGTTCGGACGTCCGACAGAAATCTGGCGTGCTGGATCCCGTTCGACTATGTACATTAATACATTTATAAGTCGCGGACGTCAGCCGCGTCCGATAATTTGTTTCAAGCTTTACGTTCGCATTAGCCTCGAACAGACTGCCAGCAGGGCTTGATGAGCCCGTGGGGCGCCCGGTCACACAGCACGCGCGCGTCGCGCCGTCACGCTACGTATACGCATCGCGCGCTGCGCTGTCTGACGTGACACTGAATGACATGACTGGTCGCAAGTTGTGTTGTTCTTTTTTTTTCAATTATTATGGCCGGGCTACCGCGGAACGAAAACGAACTTCGTTCGTGTATCTCTGTCGCTCGAACTAGCAAGTGCGAAGTGCGACGAAGTTCGTTTTCGTTTCGCAGTAGCCCCTCTGGCAAGTGTTGTTCCTGTCGAATTCCGGGTTGCCGTGTAGTCTAAAATTGCCGTGTTTTAAAAGAAAACCCCAAATAATGCGGGTGTAGACTCGAAAATTATTATTATTCTAAAGAAATAAGGCAAAAAAATATGCCTAAGTAGTTACTTTTTTCCTGCCTGAACTGTTAAGTTGGGCCCCGAAGGGGCCTTATCTAATTGCCTATAACAAAGCACGGCTAAAAGCCAGTGCAAGTGTGGCAGAAGGCCAACGCATAAACTTAACAAATCTACCTAAAAACCTAACAAAGCCTCACCACCCCCCCACCGCAGGGGGCGTGGCAATTTACACTGCTCCCACAGCCATCCATAACTGGCTGCAGTGGTAATTCCCGGCGAGATGCACGTAGAAAAGGCGAAGTACGCGCAGGTCGCGGGGCCACGCAGTGAAGCTCCCCATCTCTTGCGCGAAGTCCCGCCCGACGAACACGAAGATCACCCGTACCCCCGCAGCGCAGCAATTGCCCAAGATTCCCAGACTGCCGAACATGACTGGCAGCGCAAGGTCCCCCGGTACTCAATATCGAGCCACGCCGGCGATTGACGAGGGCCAGTTTATTTCTCCAATCCGAGTAGAAAACAGGATCATCCGCCAAAGTGGACAGCGGTGTTAGCCAGTCACGGACGCTCTATCTTGTCACTTATCGTTAGAGTGTGAGGTCTGAGATAGACATTTATTTTATAAGTGTGTGGAAAGTGGCATCATCATTTGAAACTATGTGTTATCGAAAGTAAGTTTTAATTCGCAGGTACGAATAATGCTAAAAAAAATGTGTTTAACAATAATATTACAAAAGAAACAAGAGATGAGAAGTGGAGAGAGAGAGAAAACCGAGTGGTCGCATGAGTTTTCCGTTGGCTAAATTTGATACAAACAAGACTGAAGACACACTCAAAAAGTTAATACTTACCTACCTCCTTTGAAAAATCTAGGTGGTCGCATTGAGTTAATCGTTCTCAACAATGTCTTCACCGTCTACAAGTAATTTGCCTTCAAGCTCTAAGAATAATCAAGTTTCCGCCTCCACAAATGACCAGTCTACAAATCTAAATGACGGACAAGTTACGGACGATGATCGAATAGCAGATACTAATGAATCTGCACTCGTAAATAGAAAGCGCAAGCCAGGAGCGCAGTTCACTAGGGGCGAAAAATGTCTATTCATCCATTTAGTAGTGACTTTCGGGCTACTCGTCCTTCTGTTTATAATATATGTAGTGCACTTGTACTGGGTGGAACACCAAGGATATGACATATTTGACATGTTGAGGATGGGTCCAGGTAAGAATGAACACCCAAGTTTAATGAACGAATACATATAGCCTACGAACGACTTGATTGCAAGCTATCAGTGCAGTCTATGAATGCGTGAAACTAAAGTTATCACGAGGATTCGATGTAGACAAAAGGGAAATGGACAAATCCATAAGTCCTTCACCACGCGATAGTGCGGCTTAGAAACTCTGGTGGTCTTACTATCCTGAACACAAAACTACAATACATAGATTGGTCTCCGAGCTAGCGACATATTTTCATGACCTAGTGTCTCCCGGGGCGTAAGTTGTGAGCTGCTCCAGAAAGTCTCGTTTGTTTGTTTTGTTTCATCTCGCTTAATTATCCAATGTACCCTAGCTCTACGAGCACCTACCAATCTTAACCCACTAATATGTGACTGCGGTCTTCCGTGAGGATCTCCGGATACAAAATAAATAAATAAATAAATGTTAAGGGACAATCTTACACAAATCGACCTAGTCCCAAACTAATCAAAGCTTGTACACTATGGGTACTAGACGACGATAAACATACTTATATAGATAAATAAATACTTAAATACAGAGAAAACATCCATGACTCAGGAACAAATATTCGTGCTCAACACAAATAAATGCCCTAATCGGGATTCAAACCCAGGACCTCTTGCTTCGTAGGCAGGGTCACTACCAACTAGGCTAAAGCGGTCGTCAAAAAAATAGATGAAATTTCGCAGTACTACCTATAGTAGGTACTTACTGTTGTCTTTTCATTTTAGACGAACAGCAGTCAGACTTTATGCCAGTAGGCGTGGTGTATGTGCTGCCTGATTATTACATGTGCAACTGTGTGCTTCTACGGCCTAGATGGTCGCTAGCACCGGCGCACTGCGTTGCCGCGCGTTCCGACCCGGACTTGGCTTACGCCTTACCGAGCTGGCGGATTACGTACGGAAATAGCGACTACAGCACGGACACGGAGGATAACGGTAACGATCACATTAACACTCTTGAACATGGTTTTAGGGTGGCTTGCACCAAACCGTCTGTAGTGTTCGTTAAAATCTGAATCTATGGAAAGTTTGACAAGTTCTATGTTCTGACAGCTGCCGGCGACATATTTAACGTTGATCGACCACTGTAATCATAAGTTGATGTAACTCGCCCTTCTATCGGAGTAGCGCAAACAAAACAAAAAGAAAAAAAACAGCTTGATGTTCGGAACATTGCTTCTTACACTACAGGGAAAAAGCTGCAATAAGATAAGGAGATGTGAACTGTAGAGGAATGTTAAATTATTTTTCACTTCTCATGCTCAAAAAAAGTGCATCATATTAGACTTGGCAAGCGGGGCTAAAGTAGTACATTTAGCCCCTAGGGAAAATATGTCTACATATTTATGATTTATAAAACATTTTAACCGTTAGGTACTAATAGAAAATAATGTATTACTTTACCATTTATAAATGTGTCTTGCTCTGTTCGTATGTAAATATATGTAAACATTTTAATTTGACCACTCACAACAGTTCAATATTACATCCACCAATCACAACTCTTTAAAAATACATTAGTATTTGCTATCTACGAACCAGACATTAAAATCGACCAATCAGGAAACAGAATTCAATTCAAACATTGGGTGTTTTTCAAGCGTGGTTAACTGCATACATGAGTCATGTATGCAGTTAACCACGCTTGAACGTTTGGATGGAGCTATAGTCGGTCAGAGGCGTTTATTTTTGTAATTATTGTAAATTAGGGAATGAAAAATTCCTAATGTTTGAATTGAATTCTGTTTCCTGATTGGTCGATTTTAATGTCTAACTGTATTCTGGTTAGTAGACAGCAAATACTAATGTTATTTTAAAGAGTTGTGATTGGTGGATGTAATTACATGACATAAGCTATGAAGATTGAGCGGGATAGACTATGCCGCTATTAGACGGTCAGAGGCGTTTATTCGTCTTGTGAATATTTTGTATCTGTGTCAAAACAGTTTATTAAAAAGAATGGCGCCAAATTGAACAATCTTTTCGCCTTGGTAGAATTGTTGATTGTGGATGGATAATCTTTGTTTTTACTATTTTCTCGCAGTCGAAGTGAAAAGTAGAGTGTATAACTCTGGTCTAAAAGCCATATTACCCCTCGAACTATTTCCCCTCACTTCGTTCGGGAAAATATCCATCTCGTGGTAATATGGCTTACTTTAGACCCTTGTCATACAATCTACTATAATATTTACAGTCTTTATCTTTTGTAGAAAACTATATAGAAACAATGATAGTTCGAGGCGTCGCACATCCTCACTTCAACCGAGACGACTTCCAGAATAACATAGGACTATTCGCCCATGAGGATTCCATACACGTACTTTCATTTGCGAGTAAGTTCTTTTTTGTTCCCACGTCTAAATGATTTTATTGGGAACAGTGTTTATTGCCGAATGAAGACTGCGCGTTGCTCAACCGACTTCAAAAAAGGAGGTTTTTGTTTTTGAATCTTTCTTTTTTAAATGTTTGCTACTTACTTCAATATTCCCTCGTTTATGAACCGACGCGTACAATTTTTTTGTTTGCCAGTATTATGCTTCCACCCAGAAGGGTGGTCCCAGCCCAGTCTTTTCAAAAATCCAGTTGGCTGATAGGATCCTAGAGGAATTGAGGGAACTCTTCTATTATAACTCGTGTATTTACACCCGGAAATCATAAATTTGGTGAGGTGGAATTGATGATGAAGACCACGGATGACTTATGGAACTCCTCAATACTTAAAACTATAAAGTCACAGATGCTGATATAATTGAACTAAATGAAAATGGCAACTAATGAAGTGCCAAAGGTGATCCTTGAGGAATCGACGGAAGTCCTCATCTATTATCGGGCTACATACAGCGATTTGGTTTTTGTCTCTAATAATCAACGCATTTGCTCTGTCGCTCTCGGAAACCATTCAAGCGGTTTATTGGAAAGAAATGTGCTAATGTTCACATGGCTTGGCGGAGTACTAAATTGAAGTTGGTTAAAACTTTGTTATTAAAGGAAATTATACACAGAACATCATCATACTCGTCAAGTCAGTGAACGTGCAATATAGCACAACGGGTTGTGTATGTAATGTATGTCTATCATCAGAACCCCTTCGGAACATTCGTCAAGAGTTTCGCTTGGTATACGCAATAATGTATGTCTCGGCCCGAACTAATCACCTGTCGCAATCGCACACTTGCTTTTAGCCCAGCGACATAAACTATCGCTCGCCAACTGGTTTCTAGTTTATAGCTTTTATAACACGTTTCTCGCTGATCATCGGCGGTGGAGCACGCTTCATTTTGCAAGTCAAGATCATCAGTCAAGCAAAGTTTATTTAGGTCAGATAATGGGTACCTACCTGCCATCAATTTGACCTGATGAATGTAACAGAGGTACCCCTAGGCTAGGGCCTAGGGAACCCCTTCTCTAGGTATTACCTACTATTATGCGCGCCCGGGTGCAACGCACCCCCTGCATTAGGTAGAGCGGTAAGTATGTGCTGATGATGGAACTAGAAGGTAGAACTTCAGTGGCTAACTATAAAACTGATATTTGTTTCGTATCGAAGGTATTAACGATGTCTCGTTGAATGATGACGCACTTATGAAAAATGCTGCCGATTTAAAACTCATCGCTTGGGAGGATTCGCCACAACTGCATGGTAAGAGCTCAGATCATGAAAACCGTCAGTCTATAATCTTAGTCGCTATAATGATATGGATATAATATAATAATCACAATCCCCTGCACCATACGCAGCAAGGTTCAGGTACTACATCCAGACTAGACGGCCCATGTAACAGCGAATGTATGTATACTTTACTCAGTAATGAATTGATGGCACGGCCTGCTATATGAAGTGGCGATGATGTAGGTAATATTAAAAATGGCCACCACATTTGACAGCTAAGACACGTTTATACGTTTCCATTGACGACGCAAAACTGAAGCAATTTGGTGAAATGGACTCAGTTTTAGTGTGCGACTTTTGGAGCGCTTATAACCTATCTAGGTAGGAGGTAGGTTCGAAGTGGAGCTGTAGATGGAAAAGAGTTGGACCAAAACAAACTAAAGGCGATATAAGTTTTTATGTCGGTCGATGCTGAATGCATGCGGGTAGCACAGTTAGCTGCATCCGGTAAAACGACCAGTGAAACCTACCAATCCGCCTTCGAGAGGGTAGGACCGGAGGTAAGTAGAGAAGAATGCCGTTTTTTAAATCTCTCCCGCGCCCAGCACGGCTACCACAGGACGAGCCGCGAGCTGTGTCGAGGCGAGATAGACTACATCTCTTTTTAATTAGAACGCTTAGAGAGAAACGGATGTGTCCCCGCGACACAGCTCGTCCATGATTGCTGTGCTGAATGCGAGCGCTATCCGATCTATGTAGTTTTATAATAACGGTTTCCCGAATGCAGGCGCGGGTTGTACATAACGCTTTCAGACTCATGTAAATGCTCCTAATACTTACTTGATGGTGACGTGCAATAATCGTGCCATACTGTTGAATTCCCGAAAGGTCACGCCGTTCAGAACACTGTGCAGCCATTGTCATCAGAAAACTGTAAGCAGGACGTGTCCCCAATCTTGGATCTAAGAGCCTACGAATACTGTGTAACAATGACGGAGAGACGGAATGTAACCATTGGTAAGAACCAATTCACACAATTACCTCTCTATACGAGTGGTTATGAAACTCATAAAGGGTACGTAACCACGATGGCGGGACGTCTTTATGAGTCATAATGACATCCCACCATCGTGGTTACGTACCCTTTGCTCTTTGCTACAATGCGAACATAGTATAAGCAGACATAATAGTGATCAAGAATAGGACGAAGTTATCATTATTCATTAGGTATATTCTTGAGTATTCTATGACAACGGGACAAATGCAGGTCACCACACAGTGTTTTTCTATAGGTAGTTAGGAGTGGCCTCCTACGATACGAATTTTGAACTAATCAAATTTGAGGCTTACATTTTCACAATAGTTGGGTCAATTTTCAAACGAGCTGTTTTTGCTGTCCCACGGCCATAATTTCAAGTCAGATTAACATGGAGTATTGATTCATATATATTTGTATTCCGTGTGTTATAAAGTATTTAAAATATATATAACAATACCTTAAATATTCATTGATTATGAAAAAAAATGTATTTGGAATCGTAAAACAGCGAAATCTACCGCTTTTTTGCGTGTCCCACTTGCGGTTTTGCTCAAACAAAAATTCATAACTATGGACTACGGCAACGTATATATAAACAACTTGTACTGTTATAAAGAAGATTTATTAGCGTATTCATTAATATATCTTGCAAATTTAATGCGTGAATATTTAAAACCTGTGAAGTATTTTTGTAGTTGTCCCACGCGCGACCCATTTATTAGGACTCAAGCTCAAAACCCTTAAAATCTGTTTTTTATTATCCCACCGTTACATTTACTTTACGATACGATAGACAGGTTAGTTGGGCTTAAACCAGCAACGGGAGTGGACGCAGAGCCGGTATTTTCGAAGGAGGAAACAGGTTTTCTTGATACGATGTATTTTGGTACGGCTATCACTACATTTGTATGGGCGTTAATCTCTCACTTATAATAAATCTCTAATTTGAAAACGGAATCAGCCAGTATCAAACTAAGCATTTACGTGTCCCGAATGATCTCGGCTTCCCATGAACGGAAAAACATGTAGATTTTTTCATAAGTACATTATTACTCTAGCTTCCTTTTAGGATAGTTTTTATCCAACTGCGACAGTTAATTAATTTTCGGAAACATTTGACCACATAAAATTATTCAGTTCTTCTTCTTGAAATCATAGCCGCCATATCCGTCAACTGTCAGTGACGTCAAAATGGCGGACTTGCCATATCTAACTAACAGTAATAATTTCGATCCGGTGTTGTGATAGACCTTCACAAAACGCATATTAAATTCTAAAGCATAAAAAAATAATCGATTCTGATACGGAAACTTATACGGGCTAAATTCGTATTGAGGCGTAATTTCAATAAATGTATCAACAAATTTCAACAAAATAACGTCAAAAGTCTGACTCTTCCTTTTTTTTTAATGGCATGGCCTAGCGTTGTCTCGCGTTCAGCCAAAGAGTGTCAGCAATTAACAGTAAAACTATATTAAATCAGTATAGAACGGGCCCCTTTTTTTTTAAACATTAATTATCAAGCGCGTCAGTTCTAAAGGTATTAAGGCGGTATTTTACTTCGTACTTCGCGCCTTCAAGTTGACATTCAGCCTATATAGAGACACAGGAATCGGCCAACATACAGATAAAACTTTTATCATAAAGCCTGCAATACACATTCCTTAAGTTGACAATGGCAGGAACATACAGAAGATCGGCAGAATGTGATAGTGCGATCTGAAACATTGCAATATGAAAAAATAAACGTATTACTTTAATATTTTTAATAATTACATTAATTACCTTTAATAGAAAGGGACTCGGACTCGCGTTAGGTATGGTTCTAGAACTTAGTTAGTGGTTAGGTATAGCTTGGAAAATATAAATTCAAACGTTAAAAAACACTTACCGGTCAATGGGTACCTACTCCGGGTACTCGAAAGGATTATTAAATCTATTTATTAATGCTATACACATCTTTACCTGAGAGTCGGAGTGACTCAAGATGATTTCAGTCATCACGTTTGTATTTATTTAATATAAAACAGTGTTATATTATAAATATGTAGAGAAGAAGATATATAAAAATTTAATGCTGCAGCCTGTATCCTACCTGTTGGATCTATGGCCACAAACATCTACTAAACTATTACCCCATAAAACGAGTTTTGTCCCTTTCTTACTAATTTAAACATCAAAGAAAATAAATTTAACGGCATTTTAGCTAAAATAGGTTTGTGCAACGTTTTACTTGAAAGGTTAAATTAGAACTGCAAGTGTCCTATGTCCAAAATAAGAAATTCGTTAACTCCCACCACATTACCATGCAAACGAAGTAGCAGGTACAGCTAGTTTATTAATATACGATTGAAATAAAAATGTGTCTTTCATAACAAAGGTTAGCAATATGGGGTAAGAGTTTCGTGTTTAACTAATTAGTGAATTCAATTAATAGTGTACGAAGGATCGCCAAAAAACATTCATGTTGACATTTGTATGGCGACATTTGTACGGCTTTTTTGTCGAATATTTTGGAATATAATCACAGAATAAGTAATAGTACAATATAAAGACCATCATAAACCATAAACCGGAGATACTATATCGAAATAGTGAGTTTTTTTATTGTACAAATATTTTAAGCTGTTTCAACAATTGTATGGCAAGATCGACATTTTGATGGCACTCGTTGACATTTTTATGCCGCTATCGACATTTATATGGCAGAATCGACATTTGTATGGCATTATATCGACTTTTGTATAGCGCTGTCGACATTTGTATGGCGCTGACGACATTGGTATGGCACGGTGATTTTAAAGCATCAATATCTAGCTAACCATTAGAAGCACAGGGGTGCCTCATGCACCATATTTTTTCTTTTTAAAAACTCTACCTCTCGCTGTCGGTACGAATCTAATATTCCAAAAAATAAAAAAAACCATACAAATGTCGAAAAAACGTCTTGTTCAAAAATTGACCCAGTTACACAGTCTAATGTCAATGTGTAAGCTCCAAGTGCTCGCGCGGAATCGAGCGTGAAACGCATTAAAAATAAATTGGAATGTTAAACTTTAGTCTCAACTAGAATCCGTTTGTTGTTTTGCAGCACCTGGAGCACTGTTGGCGACCAAGTCGGAATACCTCGGTATGTTCGCCTGGGGCGACTCCAGCGGGCGGCACCTCCCGTTCATTATATTGGACTTGGCACACTACAAAAACTGGATACTTCACGTCATTTCTATTTATATATAGTATGAATCCTGCTTTGTTTATAAATCAACATAGTACTTACTGTCAACAAAATAAGTATAGTGGTTTCAACCGTGCACTATGAATTGAAATTTTTGGACGTCAATTACAGCCATTTTATATCCGTGCCGACGATTGGTTGAGGCAGGACGGATTCTGGACTCTGGAGGATAAAACATGATTCGTAGTAGGTATACTTTGTTAAAGTTACATCTTCTTTTGTTGCTAAATATAAAAGGAAAATATGTAAAGTGAAAATAAGTGTGGCACATCCAGTTTATGCGGATTTTTTTTTACACCCTACGTGAAGATAACAATTAAACGATAGATGTCGGTAATGGTAGCTTTTCCGGTAGCTTTAACTTAGGTATGTACGCTCTCATTTTAAATCTACGTGTTGGATTGTGACGAAACTTAGCATGTACTCAATGACATGAGGTGTATCCAGGTCTGTAATTAGTTTATGTAGCTTCAGATACCATAGTAAAAAAATACAGCGGATTTAAGTTTTTCATACAAATCTTGTTTTTGCTGTATTTAGTTTGTTTTATAACTGGAATAGTTGAACACACATAAACTAATTACAGACATAGATATTCCTCATGTCAATGTATATGCAAAGTTTCGTCACAATCCAACACGTAAGTAGTTTTATAATTTACTTTAAGTTTTAACCGCGACTTCAATTTAGTACTCCGCCACGAGAACCTTTTTCCACATTTCTTTTCGAATTTACCACATGAACTGATTTCCGAGAGCTAATGCGTTGATTTATCAGCATCATCATAACAGCCGAAAGACGTCATCTGCTGGACATAGGCCGCCCCCAAAGAGTGCCAATGCGTTGATTATTCGAGAAAAAAACCCAATCGCTGTATGTGGCCCAATAATATTTGAGGGCTTCCGTCGATTCCACAAGGATCACCTTAGGCACTTCATTAGTGCTATTTCCCAGTGTCCAAATGTCCGTCCGTCGAGAATCAGTACTTTTGTAATCAACCGACTTTAAAAAAAAGGAGTTTCTCAATTCGGCTGTATTTTTTTTTCTATGTTTGTTCTGTCCTCAGAACTTCGTCATTGATGAGCTGATTCGAATTTTTTTTTTGTTCGTATGTATGTACTTCCAGATGGGACCCATTTTTTTCAAAATTCAGTTAGATGGGATCCATGATGAATTGAGGGGACTCCTCAATTTTATTCGGCACGCGTGTAGTGATTTTTGTATTTTCTATTATAATTCGTGTTTTTAGGTACCTACATCCGGAATCATAAATTTGGTGGCGAGGAATTGATGATGAAGACCACAGATGACTTATCGAATTGCTCAATTATGTACTTAAAAGTGCAAAAGTACGTCCCAGGTTCTGATAAGATTCCGTTGAAATAGGAACTAATGAAGTGCCATTGGTGATGATCTTGGGGAATCGATGGAAGTCCTCAAATTTTAATATTATCGGCGTAATATGTGGATACAGCGATTCGGTTTTTTTCTATAGTAATCAACGCATTACTATCGGAAATCAGTTCATGTGGTAAATTGTAAAAAAAATAGGAAATGTTCTCGTGGCTTGGCGGAGTACTAAATTGAAGTCGGTTAAAACTTTGTTCTTAAAGGAAATTATTTTAAGTACATAATTGAGGAATTCCGTAAGTCATCTGGAGTCTTCCTCTTCACCGAATTTATTATTTCCGGGTGTAAATACACGAGTTATAATAGAAAATACCAAAATCACTTCACGCGTGCCTAATAAGTATAATTGAGGAGTTCCCTCAATTACTCATTGACCCCATCATCACACTGATTTTTTGAAAAAAATGGGACCCACTTGGAAGCATATAGTTACGTGGGTACAAACGCGAATCCGCGAAAACGGACCAACAATAAGTTCCACGGCACAGAAATGTCCGACTCGTTCAATCGGGAAAGTGCAAGAAGATAAATACGAGGGCAATTAAAGGGTCATATATACTATCCAGATGTCACTGAGGTCACACATGAATAGCTACGCAGTGCTTCTTCGAGTTGCGCTTCCTTCTTCTCTTCGACTTTCGAGTGCGTCGAGTATTCCAGCGCTTCGAGGAGACTAGCTTCATCAGGAGGCATGGATACGAGAGACGACGCTGCCCAGCCCAAGTAACATTATTGGGCTAAAAATAAAACTTTGAACCAGTTCATTAACAACTTGAGACTTTATAAATGCTGATTATTAATAGTGTAAATACATACATAAAAACTGTATCGTTTTATACAGATCAGCTGGTTTACAGCTATAACGTCGAAATTATCACTTGTAGCTTCTTAAAAGCATTGCAAAACACAAAAATACAGTTTTTAGTATAAAAATAAAATTAGGTAATATCAGGGGACAATCTTACACAAATCGACCTATTTAGCCCCAAACTAAGCAAATCTTGTAGGATGGGTACCTACTAAACGACGATTAAACATACTTATATAGATAAATAAATACCTAAATACATAGGTAGAAAACATCCATGACTCAGGAACAAATATTCGTGCTCATCACACCAATAAATGCCCTTACCGGGATTCGAAACCAGGACCTCTTGCTTCGTAGGCAGGGTCACTACCAACTAGGCTAAAGCGGTCGTCGGTAAAAAAATACTTTAGAAGACTAGAGTTACATAACGACTGTTTAAGGCTCTTGATTTATCTTTTTTTACTGCTTAACGCTATAAAAGGGCATAATATATTGCTACCACTGGATATTGGTGTAAACCTACTCTGTTGTAACTGCTTCATATTAGGCTTGGTCTGTAGTTATCTACGAAACGCTTTAAGCAATGTTCTTTACAAGAGTGTAATATGTACTGCGAGAAAAAGCGAGAGAGCTCGCGCGCCGTCTTGTGCTGATAGCCGGACGAGGGCGAACGGGGAGAAACTTCAGTCTGAAACCCTACCGCGAAGTGAAAACGAACTTCGTTCGAATATCTCCGTAGTCTCTGTCGCTCGAACTAGCAAGTGCGACAGAGACGGAGATATTCGAACGAAGTTCGTTTTCACTTCGTGGTAGCCCCTCTGAAGTCTGAACCTAGGAAAAGCGATGATCGCATGTGGATCGCATGCTAAGCTATAAAATATATAAACAATTTTGATTCTTAATACCTAGACATAAATTCAGAAGCATAATATACATATTTATAGACGTGGCTGTAGGTGCAATTACTGCGCCGGTCGCCTGTTGCGCTACCGGGAAACGAAAACGAACTTCGTTTGTGTATCCCCGTCTCTGTCGCACTTGCTAGTTCGAGCGACAGAGAGGGAGATATTCGAACGAAGTTCGTTTTCACTTCGCGGTAGCCCCTCTGGCTAGTCTACTCGTAGCTCGCAAACTCGAGAAGCGTGGACGACTGAGTCGCCAGTCCTCCCATAGTTAAATAAGTACTTATCTACTCCGGTAGTTAAATAAGTACCGATAATGCAACGCGAAAAAGAGTGAATACCTACAAAGTACAATGAGTTTCTTTCTTATTACGTCGACCTGATTATGAATATTGACATGCTTAATATATTTACTGAGCTTTGTCTGAATTTAGCGCCTTCACTTGAAAATAATCTTCGTTTTGTCACATCATCAGATGGCCTACCGCGAAATGAAAACGAACTTCGTTCGTGTATCTGTATCTCTCTCTGCGTCACACTTTGCCAGGTCGAGCGACAAAGAGGGAGATTACACGAACGAAGTTCGTTTTCGTTTCGCGGTTGCCCCTCAGCAAGTCTATCACACATTTCTCTCAATATATCTCTTGTTCTAATATTTCAATAGCAGGTCAAAAAAAGATCGCGATTCAATTGTCTTGGTGTAAAAGTTATTCGTTGTTTGAAATTGAATTCTGTTGTGTTGGGTTAAAATAAGTAATTTAACAAATATTGGGACGTTTACTTTACCTTGAGTTAATTGTTAGTTTGTACGGAACCCTCGGTGCGCGAGTCAGACTCGCACTTGACCGGTTTTTTTTTATGTTAACTTGGAAGTTTGATTTTTTCACAGCTTCAAGGGAGGAGGGAGAGGAAATATTGTTTTAATTTCAACTCGTCACCTACACGCGTTCCCGAGATAAAGGATCTTCCCAGACCGACAGACGTACAAACCGGCCAAGTGCCTGTCGGACCACGCGCAGTGTAGGGTTCCGTAGCTGTCTGTCTGGCTTTGGCCTTTGTAACACGCGCGCGCCGCCTTAATTTGTATAAGTATAAAAAGGGTTTTACATAGGTGTTATTATTATTAAGTTGGCCGGCTATAACTCGGTAACTAGTTATGCCTACTTATGCGTGATAGTAAATTTATTATAATATTTACCACTGCCATGATTTTTTTCATTCACCCAGTAAGGCGTATCTTATTGATTGACATGCCCTTCATTTCATTAGCATTGTCATCAAATTTTAATTGTATTTGTGTAAATATTTTTAATTGTATAATTGTTTTTAATAATTTCTAAAAATCATTCTAAATTGTATTTTGTCTGACTGTGTGAAAAATCTATTTTATTATCTTTTATTTTGAATTGATACATTCTGACTTAATTTTGTATCGTATAATTAATACACATTGAAATAATAATGTGCTCAGCAAGCACACTTTCGTACAATAGAATAGAATAGAATACTTTATTGCTCTCATGTAGACATTACATCAGTTCTTAAATAGCTTACAGTCTATGGCACAACATAACACCCTGTAAGGGTATTGCAAATCCTTCGTCTTAAGGCGTCGTAGGTTCAGCGAAGTTAAGCGAACAGAGTTTTTGAAACAATATAATGCGTCTGTTTATAATAATATGGTTAAAAAAAATACGAATCGTAATCTTGAGGCTTTTCCGCAGGGAAATCAGTGTTTAGAAACATGATTAAGGAATTTTCGCTCGATAGAAAAAAATCACGAACATAGGTCTAAAAGGGTCTAAAATACACTTATAATATTTCTTACAAATTATGCACAAAAGCTAAAAATATTAAAATGGCTTCTAAAAATCGGCAATATCATGTTTGAGAGAAATCAGTGTTTACTTTTTTATTTATTTAGACGGCAAAAATAATAAAATTAAAAAACATGATTTCCGCGCTTCCGAGCACGCACTTCCATCTCGCTCACGCTTATGCTCAGTGAGAGGGAGAGAAGACCATGAACCTACGGCGCCTTAAACGTAGGTACACATAAGGAAATTAAACTAAGATTTACACGTTTACACCTAGGATTTCATTTGCTAAGCTTATCTATGGTATCTATTTACATTGAAAAAGTCTTTCAGAGAAAAAAAACAGTTTTCCTTTAAATATGTTTTTAAGTTTTGAACAAACGTGTATTTGACCTCCTCAGCTATTTCTTTAGGGGCTGTTATTACTCATCTGTAAGTTACTGGTTAAGAGGGCTATTTTATCTCTATGTCTTAGATTTAGGGTGCAAGTCTGACGGTCTTTGGCTTGAGTGTATAAATAATGATGCTTCCGTACAAATTTACAAGTTTCCAAAATATACTAGATTGAGGGTAGTGTTAAAATGCTTAATCTTTTGAAGTTTGGTCTGCATGTTTCATTATTTTTAATATTTGTGAGGATTCTTATGCACCGTTTCTGTAACACGAATAGATCCGTTAGGTCTGTACTATTGCCCCATCAAATTATCCCATATTGCAGCCAAGTCTGTGTAAACGCATAACCGTTTATCGTGGTAAATGACATTTTGTAAACATGCATTGCATACATGTGTTAAATTGTATCTCAATACGAATGTATCGAGATAAAATTGGTTTAGGACTGGTGCAGATGACGAATATATGAAAAGTAAATATCGATGTCGATATCTTGTAACAAAATATCTTTCGTTACACTAAATCTCGAGCGAGCGAGAGAGCGAAATACATCGTGCGAGCGAGAAAGCGGAGACAATGACGTATGAAGACCTGTCAGATAACATGGTTCTATCCCTTTCTTACTCGTCATTCAGTACGTAAGTGAGAAGAGATCGGGAGTGCGATTTTTGAATCTCACTGGTGATATTAAAGTCACCGGTGACTAAAATAGGGAGTGACGTCACGGACGGTAACACGTATACATTCGTTAGCATTGTTTCGTTGCAAAAAAAATATAAACTGTTTATTTATCGCGCCGACCGTGCTTTCATTGTGCGTCACGGGGTCCGACTGACTCGTGCAAGTGTTAGTTATCAGCTGTGCGCCGGTGATCGGGAGTTTTCAGTGCATTTGTGCTCGTGAGCTACAGTGACACAATTATCGCTAGGTGGGTAGGAGTAGGTAAATAAAGTCGTACAAAGATAAACACTGAGGATAACTATTCTTTATTAAATATTGTGTTCATTTAAAATTTATATATTATTAGCCATTGTTTCAATTTTTTATGCCGGTGCGAACAGTATTTTACAAAATATAAACAAATACTTCAGCAGACTCAGTGCCATCTAGTGTCGAGTAGCGGAAAATGGGCCCTTCCATGAAATGCGCTGCTTGTGCAAAGTTTCTGGCGTCGGCAGTGGCTGTCCATTGTGCCCTTTGTCCCTGCGTGTATCACAGAGCTTGCGTAGCGATACCGGACAGTGCTGCCGTTGTTAAGGACTGGGCCTGCCCCGAGTGTAAAAAAAAACAGAAGCGAACCGACAACAGCAGCACTCCGGTAAGAACCGCCTATGGTAACCAGGGAGGCACGTCCTCGGCGCCTCCAGGAGCCGCCGGCAACGCTTCGCCTGAGGGCACTACACCCTGGGTGATGCCGCTCGAGCTGAGCACCTATATAGCCGAGCAAAGGGAGTTCCGCTCTGAGATGCGGGCCGCTCTAAGAGATATGGGCGCGCGGATGGACGACATGGAGCGTCGATTGGCGGCCGTGGAGCAGAGGGCGGAGGCGGTGTCGGCATCGGCACCGGCACCAGGCGGCGCGGAGGTCGACGAGCTGCGGCGGAGCGTGGCGCGCCTGCAGAGCGAGCTGGCCGAGCGCGACCAGGACGCGCTGCTGGCCGACCTCGACATCGGGCAGCTGCCCGAGGAGCGCGGCGAGAACGCCGTGCACGTCGTCACCGTGCTCGCCGCCAAGCTCGGCGTGTCGCTCGAGCCGCGCGACGTGGTGTTCGCGGAGCGGGTGGGCGCGTCGAGCGCGGCAGGGGCGGGGGCGGGCGCGCCGGCCATGGGACGGCGGCTGGTGGTGCGGCTGGCGCGGCGCGAGCTGCGAGACGAGCTGCTGCTGGCCGCGCGCGTGCGCCGCGGGCTGTCGTCGCGCGACGCAGGGCAGGCGGGCGCGGGCGCGGGCGCGGGCGCGGGCGGGGCGCGCCGAGTCTACGTCAACGAGCGGTTGACGCGCGGCAACCGCCTGCTGTTCCACCGCGTGCGCGAGGAGTGCCGCAAGCGACAGTGGAGATACTCGTGGACCAAGCGGGGCCGGGTGTACGCCAGGCGAGCCGATGGCACGCAGGCTTACTGCCTCCGGTCCGAGGAGGATCTTCTGCGTGTTTTTGGGGATGGCGCCGTTTGAGCACATATTTGTGAATGTTTATTGTATTGTTCTGTCCTGTTGTTTTTACATGTGTTTCCATGTTAGTAGGGAGATCGAGATTTGTTTTGTTTTGTTTTATTGGTATGGCAGGGTTGTTATTCCGGTTTCAAATAAAACGCAGCACGTTAGTCGCTTGTTCCTTATTATATTCTGCTGGTGTTATTTGCATAACGGTTATTTTGTTGTGCCTGATTATCAGAATGCACTGTATTTGCGTGTCTACCTAGAGTTCGAATCAAACTGGTACCAACTATGGTAAATAAAACTCTTAAAATTGGTGTGTATAATGCGGGTTCTCTCGGCACTAACCATGATAATTTCATCGCAGCTATTGCCCGGCAAGACGTGGATGTACTGGCCATAAACGAGTCCTGGTTAAAGGCTGGCGAGGAAGGGAAGGCGCCAGTACTTCCAGGGTACAGGTTACGCCATATTCCTAGGCCACAGGGCAAGCGATCGAGAGGTGGAGGTGTAGGTTTTTATATTAAGCGGAATTTCAATGCACGTACCTGGTCTCATCCTATCGATCCATTGCACAGTTCTGTGGAACAGATGTGGGTCACTTTAACCCTCAATGGAAGGAAATTGGTCATTGGCACGGCGTATCGTCCGCCGTGGATGGATGTTGATCTGTTTTTCGATGCGATTACCGACTCAATTAGTAGCAGTTGTAATTATGACAATTTAATTTTACTAGGTGATTTTAATATTAACTTACTAAACCCTGTTGACACCAAAACACATAAATTTTCAAATTTTTTAACAACTGCTGGATTATCGCAACTAGTATCGCAACCCACGCACTTTACTGACACCAGCCAGACGCTGCTCGACGTTGTTTGCACAGACATGCAAGCCAAGTCCGTGGTCATAGACCATGTAGGCACTCTGAATGGGCACTGCCTTGTAGTTTGCAATTTCAATGTGAAGCATGAGAAACCTAAGCCTTATCGCGTTACTTACAGACCTATAAAACATATCTGTAAAGAAAATCTAGATTTGGACTTGCAGAGTGTGAGGTGGGATTTGGTTTCCAGTCTTGGCAATGTTAACGACATGGTAAGGGCTCTCAACCTCCATATAATTAATATATTCAACCTGCATGCACCTTTAAAGTCAACCATAATCAAGGCCCAGTCCTATCCCTGGATCACGGACACTGTCAAGCTTATGATGCGGCTGCGTGATGACGCAGCGGCGGAATATCACACCAATAAATGTCAGGTAAAAAAAAAATACTATAAGGACCTCAAATCTATTGTAAACAAAACACTTTACTTTGAAAAATCAGCATACTTTAAGCACAATATTAATAATAAAATATATGACCCAAAATTACTCTGGAAAAATCTAAAGTCTAACATATTACCAGAAAAGCGTATAGAACTTCCTGCTTTTTTAAACAGTCCAACTATTTTAAATAAACATTTTCTTAATCTTCCCGGGACAGCTGACATTACTTTAACATACATAACTTATTTTGAATTCCACAGATATAGTGACTCCGTTTTCCATCTGGAGACAATTAGTGCAGACCAAGTAACCAAAATTATAAAAAAATTAAAATCCAATGCTGAAGGATGCGATGGCATCAATCTTAATATGCTGATATTGACGCTACCTCACACTTTAGATTTAATAACAAATATAATAAACACCTCCATTTTAACATCCACTTTCCCTGATATCTGGAAGTTGGCAACTGTACTTCCGCTGCCCAAGAACTCCAATCCATCCAAACTAAAAGACCTCAGACCAATAAGTATTTTACCATGCATGTCTAAAATAATGGAAAAAGTTGTGTGCTCACAATTAACTGCCTTTCTCGAGAATAACAATGTGTTGCCGGACGTCCAGTCAGGTTTTAGGAAGGGGCGGAGCACAGTGACAGCCTTACTTGACGTCACCGACAACATATTGTGTGCTCAGGATGGAGGTATGTGCACTATTTTAGTACTGCTCGATTTTTCCAGGGCATTTGACTGTCTCAATATTAATCTATTACTTTCCAAACTAAGTTATTATGGTTTTGATGAAAGTGCGCTTAAATGGTTTGACAGTTACCTCAATGATCGCTACCAGGTTGTAAAAGTCAGTCTCATTGATGGTTCTGCATGTTACTCTGACAAAGTCCGTGTTGCTAGAGGAGTGCCACAGGGATCCGTTCTTGGCCCACTTTTATTTATCTTATACTCCGCAGACGTAGGGTCCCAAATCACACACTGCAGGTACCATATCTATGCAGATGACATACAAGTGTACATATCATGCAAACCTTCCGAAATTGACAGTGCCATTCAGAAACTTAATTTGGATCTAGATAGCATAGCGTCCTGGGCCGCTGCAAACTCCTTGCTGTTAAACCCTAGTAAAACTAAATACTTGGTATTTGGCAGTAAGCAACAGCTGAATGGTGTCAGTTCTGTTTTAAATGTTAACTTGATGGGTAAACCTATTGAACGAGTGCATGAAGCACGTAATTTAGGACTTATGATGGACTGTGGGCTGCGCTATGAGAAACACATGGTTGGTGCTGTGAGAAATTGCTTCTACAAACTTAAAGTGCTGTACAATATCAGGCAATTTATAAGCGAAAACTTGCGCATTCGGCTGGTGGAGTGTTTAGTATTGTCCAAATTGAACTATGCAGATGCAGTGTATGGGCCACGACTTCTTGGAAAAACTAAAAGACTCATCCAACGTGTTCAAAATGCCTGTGCTCGTTTCTGTTTTAGTATTCCTTCGAGAGCTCATGTTACTCCGTTTTTAAATAAACACAGCATCCTTAAAATGCAGCATCGGCGTAAACTACATCTGGCCTGTTTACTTTTCGGCGTAATTAAGAACGAGGCTCCTAAGTATCTCTTCGAAAAGTTGTGCAGTTCTAGGTTGCATAGAACACGGCGGTGTGGACTACCGTTGCTGACACCCCGACACGCATCGGCGGCTTTCCGTGGTAGTTTTCGGTACGTAGCAACTAAATGCTGGAATGTCATCCCTCCGCCGTTGCGAGACCTAGGAAATGTGCACAGCTTTAGAACTAAACTCAAATCTTTTATATTCAACCACCAAAAGAGCCAGGAAACTTACAGGCTAGACACGAGCTGTATTTAGGAACTCAAATGATAATGTTGTCTTACCTCTGTGTTATGTCCCTCTAGTTTAAATGGCTGTTATTGTGCTCATGTGCTGCTATCAGTTTGGCTTTGTTTTTGTGCCAATTAGCTTGAAATATATTTGTCTTGTTTCTCCTCAATTATGTCAAATCGGCATTGCGCCCGCGTCACCGTCACATGTCTGTCTTGTTTGACGTTTTAATTGCTGGGAGCATCCACCTGTCATAATGGCGCTAGTGGGTCGGTTGGCGCGGTTATAAATGTTGCGTTCATAAAAAAGTTTATTATTTGTCTTTACGGTTTGTTTTGTTTTATATTACTATTATTATAACTATTTTGTACGAGTGTAAAATATGTGTTACGCCGTGGAATCACCGGATGGTTCCATCGGAAGACCAGCGCTGGCCACCAGGCCAGCACAACGCTGAGATGGAACCATTTCGTGGCAATTTGTCTACCATTCTGTTTTTTTGATTTATGTACATGTATGTGCTGTTGCCATGAATAAATATGATTCTATTCTATTCTGATTCTATTCTAAAATTATCACCGATGACTTTTATGTCACCATTTTCCTAAAACCGTATTTTTGAAAGTCACACGCTGTTTACCAACATGCAGAAATTTTACAATGTCAGTCAGAGACAATCTTCCCGTTACGTTCCTTTTTACGCAGATGTTGTCCTTGATACCGGTTTTTATTTTCTCATACTATAACTTAAAACAGATTCAAACGTAAAACGTAGCGTATGTGTCAGTGTCATGTAACCGAAAATTAAAGTTTTGAAAAAATCTTGGCAGATGTCACATACGTCAACTGTCAAAAACAATCACATGATGATTTCAATTACGAGTGGGTAAGGGCACTCGTAAATCGATATCATAGGTATGACAAATGTAAGTCACCGATGAGTTTCAAAAATACGAACTTTCGGAAATCACTCACATCGGTGAGAATTAGTCACTTGGTGAGATTCAAAAATCGATCCCCGGATGTATACAAAACGTTCAATTTATTAGGGCCTAGAATGCACCGAGTTCATGCATACATCTTGCTGCAAGTTGCCAACGTGACTTAATCGGGATATAGATAACCATACCACACGAGTGTCGTGTTTAACACCCAGGATTATGAGAACTTGCTCTCAACTCGACCAAAAATATATCGAAAATAGCCGAAAGCACCTTGGCTAATAAAAATAATTTGTTTTATAAGTTAAATTTATTTTCTAAATTCAGCAATATTTTCATGCAGTGTTTTCTAGGTGAAAGTTTAGATCAATATAACTCACCGATTGCACAAAATTGACATCTCGTAAGGAATAATAGGTATATTATATAGGTATACATATTGTGTCTTTCAAATCCAAACAAGGACATGCTCTCAACTCGCCCAAAAATATATCGAAAATACCCCAATGCATCTTAATTTGAATATAAGTTTTGTTTCCCAATTTTAATAAATGGTACAATACAGTTTAAACTCAAACTCAAAATTATATTTATTCAAGTAGGCCGGCCCAGTAACAAGCACTTTCAAATCGTCAGGCAGAATAGTCGCTGTCAGTTACAATATTCCGCTTTGGTTACAAATACAGTACCAAGTTGGTTTTATATCTTCTATATATATAAAAGTATAAGTCATGATCTACCATCAACGCACAGCCGAAACGACTGATGTTAGAGAGTTGATTTTTGCACAGTAGGTTACTTTTATAACGTAGGCTAGGGATAAGAAGGGGTTTTTGGAAATACCTCCCTTAAGGGGGTTAAATAGGGGTGCAAAGTTAGTATTTATAGGAGAAACTTTATTTTTTGAGCTAGACACTTGAAACTTAGTTAAAAGATTACTTAAGAAAATTCCACCCCTAAGATGGTTAAATAGGGGTGCAAAGTATGTATTTCTATGAGAGTAACTTTATTTTCTTAGCTAGAGACTTAAAACTTTGTAAAATATTACTTTTAAAAAAATCTCCTAAGGGGGTTAAAAGGGGTGCAAGGTTTGTATGGAGGAAACTTTATTTTTTTGCTAAAGACTTGAAATTTTGTAGAAATATTACTTATTAAAATTAAAAAAATAACAGCGATTTAGAAAATACAACCCCTACTCAGAAAATTCTACCCCTAACAGGGTTAAATTGACATCCCTTAAGCAAGCAAAATAAGAGTTGATTATATGTTTCGCTATTCGTCAGCAGGTGGCGTTAGTGTAGCAAATGAATTTAATTATTCCTTAAGGGATTTGCCACACTGGACGTGTTCTACGGTCTGCGGTCAGGACTCCCATACAAAATTGTTGATTATTATTGAAAGAAAACTAACTAAGAATAAATTCTCTAACATATTTTAATTTGTCATCAGCAAAAATCTACGCGGACGAAGTCGCGGGCGGCCGCTAGTCTAGATATATAAAACAAGAAGTCCTGATCTACCATCAACGCACAGCCGAAACTACTAATGTAGTAATGAGAGTTGATTTTTGCACAGTAGGTTACTTTTATAACGTGGGCTAGGGTTAAGACGGGGTTTTTGGAAATTCCACTCCTAAGAGGGTTAAATAGGGGTGCAAAGTTTGTATGGGGGAAACTTTATTTTATGAACTTTTATGAACTAGAGACTTGAAACTTTGTAGAAAGATTACTTATTAAGATACGAAAAAAATCATTTCAGCGCTTGAGAAAAGTCCACCCCTAAGGGGGTTAAATAGGGGTGCAATATTTGTATGGGGGAAACATTACTATTTGAACTAGAGACTTGAAACTCTCTTGAAAGATTACTGATTAAAATACAAAAAAAGAAATTTGTGAGTTTTGGAAAAAGCCACCCCTAAGGTGGTTAAAAGGGGATGAAAAGTTTGTTTGTGGGAAACTTTTTTTTTGAGCTAGAGACTTTTTAGAACGATTACTTATTAAGAAACAAAAAAGTAATTTATTCAAAGTATTTTCACAGTTTGAGAAAATCCCCCCCCTTAGGGGGTTAAATAGGGGTGCAAGGTTTGTATAGGGGAAACATTATTTATTAAACAAGATACTTGAAACTTTATAGAAACATTACTTATTATAAAATAAAAAGAAGCACTTTCGACGTTTTAGAAAATTCTACCCCAAAAGGGTTCAAAATAAGGGTGCAAAGTTTGTATAGAAGAAACTTTATTTTTTGAGCCAGAAACTTGAAACTTTGCATAGAAATTATTTATTAAGATACATAAAAAGTGATTTCACCGTTTTAGAAAATTCCACCCTTAAGCGTGTTAAATAGGGGTGCAATGTTTGTATGAGGGGAACATTATTCTTTGAACTAGAGACTTGAAACTTTGTAGAAAGATTACTTATCAGAATACAAAAAGAGTAATTTCTGCGTTGAAGAAAATTCTACCCTTAAGAGGGTTAAATGGGGTTGCAAAGTTTGTATGGAGGGAACTTTATTTTTTGAGCTAGAAACTGCAAACTTTGTAGAAAGGTTACTTATTAAAATACATAAAAAGTAATTTCACCTTTATCAAAAATTCCACCCCTAAGGGGGATAAGTAGGGCTTCAAAGTTTGTATGGGGGAAACATTATTTTTTGAACTAGAGACTTGAAACTTTTTGGAAAGATTATTTAATAAAATACAAAAAAAGTGATTTTTGGTTTTAAGAAAATTCAACCTCTAAGAGGGTTAAAAAAGGGGTGCCAAGTTTGTATGGAGCGAACTTTATATGTTGAACAAGAAACTTGAAACTTTGTAGAAAGGTAACTCATTAGAATACAAAAAACCAGTTGTCAGCGTCTTAGAAAATTCCATCTCTAAGGGGGTTAAAAATGGGTGCAATGTTTGTATGAGGGAAACTTTTCCTTTTGAGCTAGAAACTTGAAACTTTGTAGAAACTTAACTTATTAAAATACAAAAAAAGCAATTCCAGCGTTAAAGAAAATTTTATCCCTACGGGGATTAAAAAAGGTTGAAGGTTTTGTGCGGGGAACACTGGATTTTTTAGCTAGAAACGTGAAACTTTGTAGAACAGATTACTTATTAAAAAACCAAAAAACAGCAATCAGCGTTTTAGAAAATTCTACCCCTAAGAGGGTTAAATAGGGGTGCAAAGTTTGTATGAGAGAAACTTTATATTCTTAGCTAGAGACTTAAAACTTTGTAGAAAGATTACTTATTTAAAAAACTTTTAACGGGGTAAAAAGGGTTGCAAGGTTTGTATGGAGGAAACTTTATTTTTTTAGCTAAAGACTTGAAACTTTGTAGAAAGATTACTTATTAAAATTAAAAAAATAACAGCGATTTAGAAAATACGTCCCCTACTTAGAAAGGTCTACGCCTAACAGGGTTAAATTTTCATCCCTTAAGCAAGCAAAATAAGGGTTTATTATACGTTTTGCTATTCGTCAGCATTTGGCGTTAGTGTAGCAAATGAATTTAGTTATTCCTTAAGGGATTTGCCACACTGGACGCGTTCTGCGGTCTGCGGCCAGGTCTCCCATACAAAATTGTTGATTATTATTGAAAGAGATAGTCCTCATTAACCTGTCTCCATATCTCGATTTCCAGTGCTGAGTTTAAGATTGTTTTAACAGCCTTACGATACATCATATATAGCACCATCAGCGGTGCCAAAAACTAGAGACTTGAAACTTTGTAGCAAGATTAGTTATTGAGATACAAACGAAGCGATTTCAGCATTTTAGAAAATTCCACCCCTAAGGGGGTTAAATGGGGGTGCAAAGTGTGTATGGGGGAGACATTATTTTTTGAACTTGAGACTTGAAACTTTGTATAAAGATTACTTATTAGAATACAACTAAAGCGTTTTCTACATTTTATAAAACTTTACCCCTAAGGGGGTTAAAAAGGGGTGCAATGTTTGTATTTGGGAAACTTTATTTTTTGAACTAAAGACTTGAAAGTTTGTGAAAACATTATGACAAAACATACTATTTAAGCAGAAAGACTGTTGAGATATTTATGTTTATAAAACGGAGTTCCTAATTTGAATATAGCCATTTAAACTATTTGCGCTGTTGCCTTTTACGCTTATTCCCTGGACGGATTTAAATGAAATTTTTCGTACAGATAATTTGAGACCCTTGGGAGGATATAGGATAGTTTTTATCTCGGAAGTCTTCGCTTATAATGGTAGAACTTTGTTTGGGTCGGCGGTAATTAAGGTTCTGCCTACAATCATTGAATAGCAATCATTTTTATCAGACGGTTACAAGTTCTATACGGACAAAATCGCGGGCAACAGCTAGTGTAAGTATAAAATCCCTGGGAGGCCGAGCTCTAAGCGGCTGAAAATACAGAGAAAAATTTTTTTCCTGGACATGAGACAATAGCTAGATCGTTTTCTCGTCCCTGTAAACTACTATATTCTAAATTTCATCGAAATCGTTAAAACTGTTTCCGAGAACGTGATTGAAAATATATAATACTAGCGGCCGCCCGCGACTCCTTCGCGTAGATTTTTGATGATGACAAAGATATAAAATAGGTAAATGAATTTTATTCTTAGTTAAAATGGTCTAGACATATTACATTTCAAACAGTGGCAGACACTGATATGCGATTGTTAAAGAATTTTTAAAGGAATTGTTTGCAGAATGCTTAATACTTATTCCGTCAGTTACCTGATGCTTTAATCTAATTTTAATCTTTGGCAAAAATTACTCTGCAAGATATAGAGCAACGCATGGATTTGGAGCTAGAAAATGGGGATCTTAGTTATTATGAGTGAGATTTAAAAAAAAGTTAAATATCGTAAGACTGTTAAAACAATCTTAAACTCAGCTCTGGAAATCGAGAAATGAAGACAGGTTAATGAAGAGTACATCTCTTTAAAAAATCCAGTGTTCCCTGTACAAAACCTTCAACCTTTTTTAACCCCCGTTGGGATCGAATTTTCTAAAACGCTGAAATTATTATTTTTTGTATTTTAATAAGTTAACTTTCTACAAAGATTCAAGTCTCTAGTTCAAAAAATAATGTTGCCGCCATACAATTATTGCACCCCCATTTAACCTCCTTAGGGATAGAATTTTCTAAAAAGCTGAAATTATTTTTTTTGTATTCTAGTAAGTAATCTTTCTACAGAGTTTCAAGTCTCCAGTTTACAAAATAATGTTTCCCCCATACAAATATTGCACCACCATTTAACGCCTTTAGGGGTACAATTTTCTAAAACGTAGATTTTTTTGTATTTTAATAAGTAATGTTTCTATAAAGTTTCAAGTTTCTAGTTCAAAAAATAAAGTTCCCTCCATACAAACTTTGCACCCATATTTAACCCTCTTAGGGGCGGAATTTTCTTAAACGCAGAAATAGCTTTTTTTGTATTCTAATTAGTAATCTTTCTACAAAGTTTCAAGTCTCTAGCTAAAAAAAAAAAGATTCCCTCATACAAACTTTGCACCCCTATTTGACCCCCTTAGGGGAGTTATTTCCAAAAATCCCTTCTTGTCCATACCTCACGTTATAAAAATAACCTAAAGTTACAAAACTCTAGTTTACAAAATAATGTTTCCCCCATACAAATATTGCACCCCTATTTAACCCCCTTAGGGGTGGAATTTTCTTAAACGCAGAAATCATTTTTTTTGTATTCTAATGAGTAATCTTTCTACAAAGTTTCAAGTTCATAGTTCAAAAATTAATGTTTGCCCCATACAAATATTGCACCCCTATTTAACATCCTAAGGGGTGGAATTTTCAAAAACGCTGAAATTGCTTTCTGTGTATCTTGATAAGTAATCTTTCTTCAAAGTTTCAAGTCTCTAGTTAAAAAAAAAAATCCCCTATACAAACTTTGCACCCCCATTTAATCCCCTTAGGGATAGAATTTCCAAAAATCCCGTCTTATCCGTTTCCTACGTCAAAAAAGGAAGTCCTGGTGTAAAGTTCAAGTTTCTAGTCCCAGTAGTTTCGGCTGTGCGTTGATGAGTGAGTCAGTCAGGCATTTATATATATAGATATATTCTTATATTATACATGTATACAAATATGGTTCGTTTAAGCAGTTGATGCCGGCAGCTATCTATGACAGTAGTCGTTAAGCCGAGTTAGAAACCTCCGGGCGGCTTAAGAACTTCTAACAGTTGAGTTGCCCACTCACTTGTCAAAGGAGAAGGGACAACTGTTACTCGCGTCCGCGGGAGCTAATGCCTACCACAACCCTGCACGTGTCCCCTGGCCTGGGTGGTACTAATAAAGAGTGGCGTACTTTAAAGGTATGAAATAATGTACGCCATACGAATAAAAAAATTGGTCGGTTAATTAAAACCCTATAATCCAAATTAAATCGAAATCGTTAGAGCCATTTCCGAGAACCTGATTGCAAATATATACAAATTAGTTCGGCCCTTCAAGCCAAAAGACAAGCACTTTCGGCGGCACAGGAACATTTGACACAATTGTCGGGACATGTTTCCCTTATCTTGCTGCGAAACTGCTTTGCTCTGCCTCGCATGGTGTATATGTTACGGACGTCTCCAACTTGGCTTTATGACACGGATTTGAAATCGTTCGATGACACTATTAAATCTTGTTTAGAGTCAATACTCAATGTGAGTTTAGACGACAAACAATGGTGTCAGGCGGCTCTGCCAGTTCGTTACGGTGGCTTGGGCGTGCGTCGGGTCCAGGACATAGGTCTGGTAGCCTTTTTAGCGTCGGCACATGGTTCGTCGGATCTTGTTGCTCGAATATTATCATTTGATGGCAGCAGCATTCGAGTTCCATTCGTAACCGAGGCCCTGGCTAAGTGGGCGACACTATGTCCGTCCAATGATCATCCGGATAGCTTAACGGTCCAAAGAGGATGGGACGATATTCTATGTCAGCAAACGTTTTCTCATTTGTTGAGTGATGCCTCGGGGACTGACCTAGCACGTCTCAAGGCTCTCACAAAGCCCGAATCCGGTGCGTGGCTGCATGCCTTGCCTTCCCCTCAACTCGGCACTTTGCTCGACAACGACTCCCTGAGGATAGCAGTTGCTTTAAGGCTGGGGAGCAAGGTATGCGAAGCGCACCGATGCGTTTGTGGGACAATGGTGGAGGAGAATGGCCACCACGGGCTAAGCTGCAAAAGATGTGCGGGTCGGTTCCCTAGACACCATTCTATCAATGAGATCGTGCGTCGGGCTATGGTGTCCGCCAACGTACCGTGCATCCTGGAGCCCCCGGGTCTGCCTCGGACTGACGGAAAAAGACCAGACGGGTTGACGTTGGTTCCCTGGCAGAGAGGGCGGTGCCTCCTATGGGATGCAACTTGTGTTAGCACTTTTGCAGCGTCCCATCTAAAGCACACAATTAAGTCAGCTGGTTCGGCGGCCGAAAATGCCGCCAAGCTCAAACACGCAAAGTACTCTGCCTTGGAACCGACTTATGATTTCGTTCCGGTTGCTGTGGAGACAGCTGGGCCCTGGGGCAGTGAGGCTCTCGGGCTGTGCAAGGAGTTAGGCAGACGATTAAGGGACAGGGGCCTTGACCCCCGCTCTGGGTCATGGCTCGTCCAACAGGTCTCCATTGCTGTTCAGCGAGGCAATGCCGCTAGCATTTTGGGGACCTTTGGTTCGGGCTTGACGCAGAGCGGGATGTACTCGTAGTATTACTTTTATTTATTTTTACGTATTTTAATTTTATCATTCTTTACACCATTGTATTCCGACTTGATTTGTAATTCATATTATGATAATGTCCATATTGTTATTTTAAACTAATTAAAGATACTTTTATTCCATAAAAAAAACAAAAAAAAAAAAAAAAAAACAAATATATTACAAATAATAGATATATATACAAATATATTTGCAATCAGAATAGTATAGGATAACCTCTATAATGGACCATGTAAACAAGACGAAAATTAAAAAAAACTGTAATTGTACCGATAAGGCTCGGCCAAACACAGGGCACGACGCAGCGCCGCGGTCGCCCGGCGCGACCGCGGCGGCATTCAATACATGCTAACAGGTTAGCGACGTCAAACAGACTGCGTCCCGCCGGCATCGCCCCCCGCTTCTGTCGCGCCCCGCGCCGCTCTGCCCCTTGCGTCCACTCGGCGCGAGCGCAGCGCAGCGCGGCGCGAACGCGGCGGCACGCTGCGCCGCGCTGAGTCACATCGAGGAATGAGCGACCCTCCGCGCGCGCATGTTCTATCCGGGCGCGAGTAACGCCCGCATCGCGCCGCGTTCGCGCGCGTCCGCGCCGCGTTCGCGCGCGCGATAAGAGCGTGTTGAGAGCGCGAGGCCGGCGCGATCCACGCGCGCCCTGTTTGAACAGTCATCGCGCCGGCGCGGACGTCGCGCTGCGTCGCGCCCTGTTTGGCCGAGCCTGGGGAATAAATACAGGTCGAAAATGGCCAACTGCTTCGGCAAAAGGATGGCATGGCCGTGCCGCTCGATGTTTTGCTCGACTTGGCGCGAGTACTACCGTGCCCCCAGATATAAAATTAGTATAATCTTTTTTTTAAAGCATTTCTTCTCAAGTTGGCCCCGAAGAGGCCCTCAACTAATTGCCTCTAACAATATTGTGGTATGAAACACACAAAATATAAAAAAAACATTAAAACAAAGAACCTAAGTAATACAAACAAGCAAACATAAAGAAAACCTAAAACTACAAAAATAAACACAAAAACTAACTACTACTTTAAAATTTACAATCAAAACAAGCCGTTGGGCGCGCGATCGGCACCACACTGTTCGTTCGGTGATAAACCAATAACGCGCCCTGCGGTGCGCAGGCCACGCCTCTCGTCCCGCCCCGGCCGCCCGTCATTGCGGCAGCACGAGGCAAAACGAGCGAGCGCGAGCCGCAGGCGAGCCGGCATATAGCTGCCCGACTTATACATGCAAACAGAAATAACAAACTTAACTTAAAAAAATAACATGCAAAAATATATACAACCAGAAAAGCAAACATGTACATATGCAAAATGAAACGGATATATACAAGAAAAACACAAACATGCAGAACTAAAGACAACCAATAAATAACAAGTATATACAGGAATGTATACAGTCACATAAAATAAACAAAAACATTAAAAACCCAATACCAAAATATAAATAAAAGCGAAGGGTTAGACCTAGCAGCAAAATGTACAAATAATAATGTACAAAATAAATGGAGAATTAGTATAATCAATAATCATTCAAGTGGGTGGCCAAATCGGATTGTTCCGATAGCTCAGTTGATGCGTATATGGTGAGTATAGTGACGGACCGTGCATGTCTGTGGTCGCCGGTTCGAATCCGGCTCGGAGTATTTTTTTTTTAATTTTTCCTTTAATTTATAATGTATAATTTCGTTAGCAGCGTTACTGCTTAATAACTACATATATATATATACTGGTGAGTAGCGGTGACACAAAATTAATAGCTGCGTCGCACTTGCTAGTTCAAGCAACAGAGAGTAAGATACACGAACAATGTTGTCAATGTTCGTTTTCGTTTCGCGGTAGCCCCTCAGCGGCGCTACCATGAAAATCGAAACTGTAATTTCGTATACATGCATTTCTGTCACTCGAGTTTTGTGAGTGCGATAGAGACGAAAATACCCGAAATTCGACATTCGAAGTTTGTGGTTATACCTTATCTCGTGTCTATAAGCCCACAGCAAAAATCTCGTTTTAATAATTCATTCAACCGTATCTACACTTGATTATAATGTTAACAACAGATATTAGAGTTTGCATTTTCATAAATGAGATAATTTATAAATAACTTAAGTAAAAACAAAACGTGATGTGACGGGTATGATTCACAATGTTGCCAGTTTGTAATTATCGTACATCAAAGTTGCCAATCTAAATTATTCAAAATTCAAAAGAACTTCGTATTTTCTTGGTTTACAACATTTTCATAGCAATGCTGACTGCAGAAATAAATTTAAAGATTTTACCCGAAAGAAATTACCCATGTTTCTCATCAGATTTTTTGTAGTTGAATATCTTTATCAATGTTTAAAAAAATTATAAAAACACTTTCTAAACCAAATCTAACCATCAAATAATTTATCTGACCTAAAAATATATAACACAATAAATATTCATTTAAATTTTTATTAGAATGTCAAATCATGCACTATGGAATAAAATATTGGCCGCTAATTTTAACTTTTAGTTCAGCCATAAATCTCGTGAAAATAAAATCTCTCTGATTGATAGAAATCAACTTCAGACAAAAAAATAAGCACAAAATTTTAAAATACTCTATTTTTTTTTATTATTTTCTACAAGTAAAATATTTCTTATGGATGATTTTAAATAAACCACTTTTATATAGTTTGTATGGCTGGAGTGAAGTCGTGAATGTTGACATTCAATATGGCGGTATGTCGTCAGTGCTATGCTGTGTCGTGGTGAGATTTATTAATTTCATCGTCTTGCATATATCTGCATCTAAGATTAACATGCTCAAAAATAACTAGGGTGCATTTGCAACTGTGATATGGTATTTGCCTTAAATAAAGTATATAGTTTCGGTTTGGCATCGGGCGACGGCGATATAATTTGTGCAGATCTCGGTTTGATCGTGCGGCCGATACCTACCTAGATAGCAATAATAATATGTAAAACTCAATTTCGTCGCTTCGTTTTCTTGTGATTCTGCTTTAATGAACCATATTTGATACTGATTCGACTTTTGGAGGGATGAAGGAATATTTGTATTAATGCTAGTGTCTATTGCAGCTTGTGAGTGTCGGTATCGGGCAAACGGTATAGCCTATACATAGAAACAGAATATACGATTACCTTCAACAAGCCGATGTACCACAGAGCTCCGATTCAGCAAGCATTGAAGACATCTGAGGATCTAGTATATCATAATCATAAGTAGATTTATTTTACAACATATTAGTGGTTTTTGGTGAAGAAATTGTGACACTTGTGTAGAGACATGTTGGTGTTCCACTGAACACAAAGACTAAATAAAATGTGATTTGTTATTAATAAATTGTAACCACTTTTTAAATTACATTATTCTGTGATATATTGGTACACAACAGCAATTTTGGACAAATATACACGGAAGACACAATCAAGGAATAATGTCAAGCAATCCTCAGTGGAAGATGTTCCAGCCGCCAGATTCACATTCATCACCCTTGCAGGATATTTTAGATCTGCAGCATTCTAACATGCAGGCCAAACAGGCCTACCGAAATGGTAAGTTTTGCACATTATAACTAACATTCTAATTCACTTTTTTGTTCTTTATTGTGTTTCTTTAGCTTGTTAAATGGAATGTGATGCATATCAAGTCAATATTAGGGACCAGATTTTTGTAGATACCAGAATATTTGTTTTAATATGAGGGTAGACTTGTTTCCAGTACTACTACCAGTGTTTTAAAATTTTGTATATTTCCTTGGGGGTATGCCAAATTACTGTTTCTTATATTTGTGAGTTGGAGACAATGAGTTGTCACATTCAAGACTGATTTCAATCACTCAGTTAGATTTTTTTGGTTATTCTTTTTCTTTTTTTGTTGATGAATATGAACTTGATATTAGGAAAATGCTATAGTCTTGACCACATATCATTAAAAAAGAAATGAATTTAGTTACTGAACTTAAAATCTTACTTATTAAAAGATTATTTAGCCATATGTGAATGTCTATACTGATATCCAAAATTCCTCTTATTTTACCTATTCAATTAGTTAAGTTGAGTTAAGTTTAAAGTCAACAAAGTCTAATCCATTGGTTTTGTGACTGAATGTATGAGTGACATTGGCTGTTGGTTATGTTACTATCCACTAAGACTACTATGTAGCTAAGTATTCGATTAAGGGATATAAACTCATGAACATGCCCATGTTTGATATTACAATAACAAAACCAAATGCAGTTAGTAAAAGTGCAGTATTTACTGAGTATAATCGGTGAAGTTGGGATCTACGTAGATATGACATAAAAGTTAGTAATCATTTTGGAGTTAGTATTTTTTTGTTGGCCACTTATAGGTAAAAGGAGCATTGACCGTCCACCACCTCGATGGGTGGACGATATTAGGAAGATAGCGGGTCGCTTCTGGATAAGATTAGCTCAGGATAGGGACGGGTGGTGTACTCGAAGAGAGGCCTATGCTCAGCAGTGGGCGATTATGGGCTGAAAATGATGATGATAATGATTTTTTTGTTCTTTAAAATATGGTAAAATTTTACATTCCATTCTGCAAGTAATTTTATTTATTTTATCAAGTACCAACACCTTGAAATGATATATATTAAACATAGAGGGAAAAAGCCAATTACAGGATCTAACGGGTAATTTATTATGATATAAATAAAGACATTTTGTTTATGTCCTTTGGTTAGAACGGGATTTCAAATTGCGTTGTATTACATCCTGTTGTTGTTGTATTACATTATGATTATATTACATTATCATATGCATTCATGACAAATCACAAAAAAAACATATGCATGAAGGTGAGGAAAGCAGGAAAAATAATTGTTTTCCTTATTTGCTTCTCATTGGAATGTGTAATTATATTAATTATGCCACTACTTAAAAAAAATAGATTTTGAACTGAAATCACTCTAGTCAGTAGAAGCTGATAAGCTTGGTAAAAATATATTTTTTAATATTTTAAATTGACATGAATTTAACAGATCTTAAAACTAGACCTTAATGGTTTTTTGATTACTAATACCAGTTTTGAATATCTGTACTAGAGCTTTTTTTTAAATTTGTGTACCCAATTAGTGAGTTGTTAAACAAAAATTAACTCTGTGTCAGTTTTGTGACGTAAATTAAGCATACAAATTAAGTGAAATTGAACTAGTTTTACATTTAAATAACGTGTTTATGTGTATCATTTCTAAATTGAAAAAAAAGAATGGATTTTTTATACAAACTGAATGCTTAATGGTGGAAAGTTTCACAAACAGTTTTTTTTAACATCTCACATTTATTATTTACACTAATTTGATAAAATGCTCATTAACAGATCTTAACTTTTTCGCAAAGAACTTTTCATACAGTCAGCAGCAGAAGTAGCTACACAAAATAACACCTTCAAAATAACCTGCAAAATCCTTATTCTCTTGACATGCAGTTGTGCATAGGTCATTTTGAATATACTACCGTCCGTGTAGTACTGTTGCTGCTTAAGTTTTTTTATTTATACAGGGTGTCTAGTAATTAATGGACAACCTTCTAACCGCGAATAGGCCACCTTAGGCTGGTCCAGAAAATCGACTTTGAGGTTTAGTAAAAGTTCTCTGGTTTTCGAGATATTCACGCTTTTAATAATTTCATGATTTTGCTTCCTTATTTCACTGTAATGACCGTGGAAGCCACAAATGAAAAGATTTTTTCGATCTGTTTCTTAAAAAAATATTCTCAAATACTTCTACTAACAGACTAATATGACAGTGTCTTGGTAGTCCCGACGGTTTTTTTTGTAATCAGGCCTCCATTAAAAAAAAACATTTTAGACTAACATTTTCTACATGTTTAATCACCTGTGGTGAAAAATTTATGGGCATTAAAGCGGCTATTTGCGAACGGTTTCGATAATGCATTCCATAATAAGAGGTTATGGAATGCATTATCGAAACCGTTCGCAAATAGAAAACAAAACATCATTTGAATTCGCTACCTCCAATCAACACACAAAGGTGAACAGAAAATCTGGACGCGAGTTGATGATTTTTTAATTTTTATGTTACATTCGCGCAAAAAAGTCCTTAATAAAATAAACAGCCGAAAATACACATCAATATAAAATACATATCACTTATTAAATAGTATAAGGGGACAGCTAGCCCGCACGGCCCCGATCGTGTTTTCCAAATAACGCAGGCAATGACACGGATAAAATGTAGCATATAACCATCCAGATAGTCCAATCGACATGCACATGAATTTGAAATTCTTTTAATCAGTTTAGCGGTACTGGTGAATACCCATTACAACAAACTGGCAACGCTACAATCTCACAGACTTTTTATTTTTATAATATTAGCATAGGTGTGTATATGTGTATACATACTAATATCCCGTGCGCGCTTGACTGCGTTCTTTGCAAATGCGATATGGGCCATTTTTAAATATTTTTTGTCGTTCACCAGGTACGTTCAGCAGTGATTATCCAAGCTCCCCACGGGATAATTATAACAATGTGGGAAAGACTGGTGGCGGGGGCGGCGGGAACCGCTTCACCCTCGCCAACTACAACATAGACGGGTGCCCCATGGGCGACTCGGCGGGGGTCTATTCCTCCAGCTCGAACAATTCATCGTCCCAGCAGTACGACTCTACGAACCACCCGCCCATCAGAGAGACTGGAATTATTGAAAAGCTACTGGTGAGTTTTTTTGTTTACTTTGTATGTATTAGGCCCTGGTCTCCTATTTTATTTATGCTCTGACTTACGCAAAGCACGGCGTCGGCCAGAGGTGTCTCTAGCCCATGTAGCGCCCGTGTGCAAACATTACTCTAGCGCCCCCTAGTAAGCGCGCGGTCAAAATGGAATGGTAGCGGGCGGCGCTCTGCGCCCGTGTGCAACGCACACCCTGCACCATAGGTAAAGGCGCCTCTGGCGTCGGCGGTCAATACGTCCGCAGTGGAAGACTTTTCAGTCGTTGCTCACCACTTGCAAGTTGTATAAGTGCGGGGAGTGTGTGTATTGTTTTTGTAACAATGGAAGTCTCGTAGACATGACCTGAGGCTCCAATAGTTTGAAATAACTAGAGACGCGAATCAACGTTTGAATGCCGCGTACGACGTTAAGACGCCAACGTCGACTTGTGAAAGATACCACAACAGTACATTTCTATATTACGCATTGTGGCGTAGCCTACGGTCTGACGTGTGTGACGCTGTAAGCGGCTGATGGAGTTTATAGGAGACCTAGCCTTAACCTTTTCAATGCTCTGTTAATGAGAAGAGTTGTCAACCATACGGCACGTCAACAAGACATTTAGTGCGGAGTTGAACCTTATGTCGATGCATGTAGGTTGCTATCGCACTGTACTTTTTGGCGGATTATTCCGTCATGAGCGTTGAGTCTGTGATGCGGATATATCCGTCTTTGGCGTTCCAAAAGTAATGCATTTAGCCATGCTAACGATTTCGTAGCCCACGGGCGTAGGTAGGATAACATGCGATAAACAAAAAGGCCAGATCTTTGATTTCGTCACAAGAGATCGTTAGGTAAATATTGGGAATATACCCTAAAGTCGAAGTTATTAATGTTATTATTCAATTTCCGCATATTATATGCACCTATATGAATGTCGATAAAATATCACCCGGCGTAAAATTACTAAGCGGACTACCATATGATTTAATGATATAATTTCAGTATCAGAGTAGGTGTTATAAAATACAATTCTACAGTAGAAAAACTATTTATTGCCATAGTTTGCTCGTTTAGGTCGTTACCTCTGACAACTGTTCTACTAAATACCTTTACCCATCTATAGTAATCATCTTCAATGCTTTAAAGCTCAGACTCAGGCTAACTAAAAGCTTAACTCTTGAAGACTTGCTCATAAAGAACTAATAAAGAGCTCATCAAGCGTACAAGGCTCGAAGCCTATCATTTGTTATATATAGTTGGTATTACTAGGTATCTAGATATTTTGCGTAGGTTTTTGTGGAATAGCCATTTAGGAACATTGTCAAATGTCATGTGACATGTTCATGTTTTGGCCACACGACTAAACTTGGGATTTTGGCGACTATGCTTTACACTATTTGCGCTGTAGCATGGTGCGGGTGACAGTTTCTGTAACGTTTCGTTTCACTCTTGAAAGAAGCCATGATTTACAAATTATGACTTAGTTTTTCAGTTGTACCACATTCGTAATATATTAAATCATTAAATAACTGTAGTAAATTAAATTAAACTCAACCAGAATGTTCTAATCTACAAATAAAATGTAATGGAAAGAAAAATTAAACAAAGTGTTTTGCGTATAACGTAACACCATACATGTATTTAGTGATGGGATGCAGTGCTACTATCGATAGTCGATGTTTTTATAATAAAAAACGTATATTGTGCGTAATTATATTTTTATTGTTAAGAAGTCTTTCATTATTTGTGTCTTTCATAATGTGGGTAGCTCCATTCTTGTATAATAATCATAAATATGATTTCTTATAGCGTCCTTAGCAAAATCATCTATATCTGTGATTGGCTTCACCTTGGTCCGCTTTTTGTTAGGTGTCGATAATTTATTTTCAGATGTACAATCTGGGCCATATTTCTCACGCGTTATACGCGAAACAGTATTGCGGCCAATATCAAGAGCTTCAGCTACTCATTCTACTATTTTATTCAATGGTAACAACGGTCCATTATTTTGATGTTCTCTTTCAAAGTAGTCTCGGAGGCGAACAACAAGCTCCCTGGCCTGACTACCCAAAACAGTTTTTTTTGTGTGTTTAGGCATGGTAATAACTACACAAACTCAACAAACTTTAACAAATAAAACAACAAAGTCAACAATTATAACAATTTAACAAAAATGAGAACAATAAATGAAATAGAACGAAATACGTGTCACATACAAGGCGCTAGCACTCTTACTGACTGACAGCATCGCACGGGTAAACAAAATGGCCGCCGCGCCGATGCGTCATTTTTTTTTTAAGTTTTACGGCTCTGGCTGCTATGACCTTTGAGCCGGTCGATGAAAAGTACAAAATTCTGTCACTTTTTATCCTTCACTCAACACTTGTCCACATCAAAAATCACAAATGGAGGTCAATGCCAAAAATATAGGAGATTATAGAACAAAAATGTTATCAGGAATAAAAAGCAAAAACCCGATTTAAATTATTTTATCGAAAAAAAAATTAATTTATTGCACAACGTGCATCCCTAGTCATGTGGTACTGACAGATGTCAACGTCATACAGGCAACTGTCACCCGCACCATGCTACAGCGCAAATAGTGTAGTTTTTGGCGACTATACTTTATTTTTCGGCGACTATACTTTATTTTTCGGCGACTATACTTTATTTTTCGGCGACTATACTTTATTTTTTGGAGACTATACTTTATTTTTTGGCCGACTATGGCAGAGCCGAAAGGAAGGAATATAATTTTAGCAGGTTATATTTGTATTTACGTGTCTTCCATCGTAGCGTTTAAGATACCGGCCGGGCCGATTTTAGTAAATGTGGTGTTAATCGATTCCGGATGACATATTCGTAGGTATTCCGTAATGGGGTTCCGTAACAGTTTTTTGAACTTATTATGGTTTGCTCATGATTTTATTTTACCACTTTATCGGCTTGGTCTATGTGTATAACAAAATACAGCTTTCTAATCAGCGAACGAAAACGCCTTTTTCGCTCTTATTGCGTGGATATAAAGAGTTTTTTGATCGGCTAACGCCGATTCCGCGTCGATAGGTGTGAGGAGACCCTAAGAAGAAGAGAGTCGTTATGAGTCCATATATATTGGGCCAATTTTACCTAACTGTAATAAGGTAAATCTAAATAAATGTGACACATACATAATAACAAACATAACATCTTGCCTGCCTCTTTTGTACTTTTTTTCTTTTCTTAAATGAGCTTGGTCTGCAAAAGGGAGCCTCGTAAATAGGATCAAGAAGAATATCATGGCGACCCCTTTTAATAGCATTTGACCTTGAACATATTAACGAATGACTAGAAAGAGAAGGGTGCGAACAAAAGAGCTCCTTTTACAAAGTACAGTCTGATCAAAAATAAGTAAGCAATTATACTTTTATTTATAATATAATCTAGAGACTATTACAATAATAATAATAATAACCGTCCCGGAGAAGGACATAGGTTAGTTTTTATTCCGGAAATTATCTCCTGAGGGTGTTAAATGGTGGGTGAAAGTTTGTACGGAGCTGGTTTGTATAAACGAGTTCAGCGCGGACGGAGTCGCGGGTAGAAGCTAGTAATTTCACAAACTCAACTCTCTCAGTAACAATCTCGAGTAGCCAAGCCGTGTTTAAATGTTTTATCTGCTTACTTACGAGGGTAGATCAATAAGTTTTGAGAATCAGCATGATTTGGTCTCGTGATGATAATTTGTGATTGTCATTCCTATTGTGTCAATAATACACTAAAAACTTTAAAAAAAGATTTCATTCGTTTTTATTCAATAGCTAAATAAATATGATGGTTTGGAATATATTCTGACGTCAGTAAAATGGGAGGATATTTTGTTACATGTGTGGCGGTGTTGGCAAAATTCTGGTGCGGTATTAAAAAAAAAAAAATTAAGGTTTATTTATTTTGATGCCACGAAATTAATAAATTAAACACGTCATCATTTTTTTAAGCACAGCTCACGTAACAAAGGTCAAGGTAGGATTTTCTGGCCATCAATATATATATATATATATATATATATATATATATATATATATATATATATATATATATTAAACAGGGTGAACTTAGGTGACAAATATATGAATATAAATACGAAGGGAGAGTGATCCACCATAATTCTATAGCAATTAAGTGAGGACGACTCAGAAAAAACCAAAGAAAAAAAACCAATTGTATGAGTTTTTTTCTTGGCCGAGCTTGCCGATTACCAGGGCTGTTTTTCAGGCTTGTGATTTCTATAAAACTAGTTACCTACAGTGTAATCTAGACCAACTCTTTTACTATTACTTTTTATTCTCAGATTTTGAAAACTCCTCAATAAAATCTGTGCAATTGCGTCGGTGTAAAAACTAGCCTTCATTTCGTCTATCCAAAGTTTTTTTATATGAAACAAAATGAAAACATTTTTAATATATTTTTTAGGTAAGTAAACTAATAAAGAGTGTATTTAATATTTAACAATGATAAATAACGGATAACTTCTTTTTTTTATGCCGATTCTCATAACGTATTGATCTACCCTCGTACATAATATGACCGTCTATATCTACTCGAATACAGCAAAAAGTACTAGTCAACACACAGGCGGAAGTTTATGTGAAGCACACTTTAGAAAACGTGATTAACCGGAGCCTCTCACCGGCACACGGTCACGTTATACACAAAATTCTTTATACGAAGTACCTAAATATAAATTACTCTCACTCGAAAAATTACTTTCCCCCTTACAAACTTTGAACCCCCTCGAAGCCTTAAATGTGAAACTCTCTGTAGTTACCTTTAATTTTAACAAAAAAGTCCTAAAATAGTTCAAATACTCGCACTTAAAAAGTTAAGAGCTCGTACAAAGTTTATTCCCCTTAAAATTTCTTTAGATGTTCGATTGTTTCTGAAGGCGGCTATGGAAAACAACGTTTATTCGTGAATGCAACTACTTTATATTTATAAAATATATAAAAAACACCGTTCCTAGTTCGAGTAGTTTTTATCCTAATAGACTAAAATTTAAATCGGTTCACGTAATAAAGAATCATAGCGGAAAAACCTCCCGGCAGGGAGCTGTACCCATCACATTAACTTCTAAGATGTTTTGTAAATTTATTTCCTGAATTAATGGTCGAGGAAAGACGGACGTGTTGTAAAAAGGTTTGCTCTGAACCCTCAGTGGGAGAGTAAGACACGCAATTGAATATTTTTTTTCTTAAATGTGTAACCGGAACTGCCAACAGTAAGTTAACCAAGAAATGTATTCTCGTGTTTATCTTTCTTAGGTTTTACCCCCGGTGCCCACTTGTCGCCGGTTGGGTCGGGTTTCGTTGCCTCATACAAATTGGTGTTCCACAAGTGTGAATAGCTTCATATAAAATGTTTTGACACTGCTTCTGCCCGCGACACCATCCGCATTTATAATCTTTATATATAAAAGTCCTGACTGACTCACTCACTCACCCCATTCAAGGCCAATGACGACACATATGCGTCAGACCGCCATAGTCGCTTTCCGCTATATACGAGGAAATCCACGCGATCGGCTACGAACGTAGCGCGTAGCGATTCTTGGCCATGAATGGACTCCTTATACACGAAAACTAGTTTTTGGGTTTTGGAAAAACCCACCCGGTTACTCAAACGGGTTAAATAGGCGTGCAAAGTTTGTACGGGTAAAATTTGGTTTGGTAATTGTGTAAAGGATTTATGATTTTGCAAATGCACCAACCTGTTTCATTCGCTCGTGCTGGTAACTATATCGTGCGGTCTGCGCGTTACTGGGTTAACTGAAGATATAATGTTCTCTGGTGCCAACTTAGACATAATTAACCTGGGATATCCTGTAGCTGAAACGATCTTATGAAATGTAGTTTAGTTTACTATATACATACTAATGCCCGGCTTTATAAGGATGCGTTAGGTCAGACGGAACGTCAGATAAAATTTTATTAACTCGACATTACTTACGACATGCATTCTAAGGGATCTTTATAAAATCGGGGGTAATGGATAATCGACCGTTTCAATCATAAGCTGCCGGCATCATATTTAAGTGTTCATAGTACGGGGGTACATTTTCGTATCTGTCTAATGGCATAGGCATATAGGTCTGGTAATAATACTCCAGTTGTCTTAATACAAAACATGAAATCATATTTTGGTCGATAGCTGGCCACGCCTTAAGCGATGCTTCGGCCTCGGCTCTCGATCGATTATTATATAAACTACGCCTTATTAAAATCTGGAAATTAAACAAGTTCTCAGTATTCTGCATTACACCCTTCTCAGAAAATGCTGGAGCGCTCATTAATCTTACCCAATCAGCCTGAACGTTAATTTTTATTTTTAAGCAGTAACGCTGCTAACGAAAATTATAAATTTTAAATCAAAGGAAAAATTGAAAAACTTAATGCTCCGAGCCGGATTCGAACCGGCGACCACAGGCATTCATGGCCCGTCGCTCTAACCAACTGAGCTATCGGAACAATCCGGTTCGGGCACCAAATCCTTCAATCAGTTCCTTCATACAAGACGCCTTGGGGAGGCGTGTAGCGACATCTACCAGAAGACTTGGGCTCGTTAATGGCACCAACGTCTCAAATCATATTGAGAAATCGTCAAGTAACGATGCGCCACCCCATTCTAAATTAATTTTTATTTTTAAGCAGTAACGCTGCTAACGAAAATTATAAATTTTAAATCTAAGGAAAAATTGAAAAAAATTGAAATTGAAGTCTGCTGGTAGATGTCGCTACACGCCTCCCCAAGGCGTCTTGTATGAAGGAACTGATTGAAGGATTTGGTGCCCGAACCGGATTGTTCCGATAGCTCAGTTGGTTAGAGCGACGGGCCATGAATGCCTGTGGTCGCCGGTTCGAATCCGGCTGGGAGCATTAAGTTTTTCAATTTTTCCTTTGATTTAAAATTTATAATTTTCGTTAGCAGCGTTACTGCTTAAAAATAAAAATTAATTTAGAATGGGGTGGCGCATCGTTACTGACGATTTCTCAATATGATTTGAGACGTTGGTGCCATTAAGGAGCCCAAGTCTTCTGGTAGATGTCGCTACACGCCTCCCCAAGGCGTCTTGTATGAAGGAACTGATTGAAGGATTTGGTGCCCGAACCGGATTGTTCCGATAGCTCAGTTGGTTAGAGCGACGGGCCATGAATGCCTGTGGTCGCCGGTTCGAATCCGGCTCGGAGCATTAAGTTTTTCAATTTTTCCTTTGATTTAAAGCCGGAACGTTATTGAAGAAAAAAAAACAACAATTTATATTATACAGGTTGTATCAAAAATGGGGTGTGAACCGATCAAGGGCATGTTCGGTAGCGTATTGCGATTCCAAAAATGCATTTGATTATTTTTTTATATTTGTTTTGTGTTTGTTTACATAGAAATGTTTGTTTTAATTGATATTGCTCGTTTATGACGTAAAAAACGTAATAGCTGTCACCTGCGTGTCAAAAACATATACAAAACATTTGTTTTTATAACACAGCTGTGCGCGCAGGCATCGGTTGAAAATTAAATAAAACCCTCCCGACCTTCACCCTCGTGGGGGTTGGTTATCATATATAAGCAATGTCAACAAAACCAAGACTAATGTAAACAAAAACAAAAATATCAATGTTAACCTACGAAAAAAGAAAAACAAATGCATATTAAGAATCGCAATGCGCTACTGAATATGCTCTTGCTCGATTCACACTCGATTTTTGATACACCCTGCATGATGATTTACATTGTAATATTATCTGCTCTTTTTCACATCAAACATTTGGTTAAGTTGTTTGAATTAGTATTCTTTAACACCTTCACTGCCAAGAATCGCTTCGCGCTACGCTCGTAGCCGATGCCGTGGTTTTCCCCGTATGTAGCGGAAAGCAAAGCGCCGCAAAATGATCCCACGGAATGGGTGCCATTATGCGCCATTATGCGCCATTATGCGGGGTGAGGGCGGAGTGTCAAAACGATGGCATAGACACGTGTTCGTATAGAAATTTTGTGAGGAGCTCGGATTCTATGGTTTCAAGAGAAGACAATGGAACATGCGATGATCCGGAAAAATGCCGAGATCGAGGAGTTGGTGGGCGAGCCAAACATTATCGGTAAAACTAAATCCCGCAGTCTTCGCTGGTTCGGTCATCTACTGCGAATATCACTGAGACAAAATAGTTAATTACATGGGCATTTTTAAAAAGTCGTGACTTGTTAAATAAAAAATAACTCAGTGTCAGTTTTGTGACGAAAGTTAAGCATACAAATTATGTCAAATTGAATATGTTTCACATTTAAGTAACGTGTGTATGCACCCGTGTGGTGTCGGGTTAGATGTTCACCACCCCCTTTCTTCCCGTGGGTGTCGTAAAAGTTGACTAAGGGACCAGGGTTGAAGTGTGTTGTGGGCGATGGGCTAGCAACCTATCACTGCAATATCACATTCAGTCGATCTTTCATACCCACATTTATGCTAAAAGTGGCGCTGGAACATACGTTTCATGTGCTCTGCCTACAGTAACAAGTACAAGTAAGTTTTGATACAAACTGTGTACTTATTGTCGTCACAGAGTTAATTTTTATTTATTTAACATCTCACGCTAATTGGGTACACAGTTTTTTTTTTTAATGCCCAAATATATAAGTTCTTTGGGATAACTACGCGTATAATCCATTTAATTTCGTTAATGAAAATACCGTGCCTGATATTGAATTATTTTCAAAAAGAACCGTATCTTGCTTCGGCTAAAGTTTGTAATGTTCAGGCCTAGATAAACCACTGGCTAATTGGCTAATTGTTATGTTTGAATTGGAATTCGAATGCATGCAATGGCCCGGAGGCGAATGCATGCGGATCCTTTGACGATCAAAGCATACCTTCTACTCCAGGCAAAATACGGTTTTGAAAAACATTAATTTATAATAGCGTTTTTTTTGTTGATTTCATTATCAAATGTTATTCTAAGATGCTTTATTCAAGAATCCGGCAAACTTTCCACCCGGATGTAATTAAGTAGATTTAAATAAAGCATGCGTTGTCGTTTTTTGTACGATTTATATTGAATATTAAAGAGCAAATATAAATGAACCAAAATAAAGACAAAATTATTTATTAATATTTTTTCTGACTTTTCTGTAGCTAGTTAATTTATAATTTTTTTGATGTCTGAAATTTTGTCGGATTCTGTCGCTGGGTGACTATTTAATTGATAATAAATCCGTTACACAGAAAAAATACATACATACATACATACATTCACGCCCTTATTCCCAAAAGGGGTAGGCAGAGCACATGAAACGTATGTTCCAGCGCCACTTTTAGCAAAAATGTGGGTATAAAATATCGACAAAATGTGATATTGCAGTGATAGGTTGCTAGCCTATCGCCCACAACACACTTCAACCCTGGTCCCTTAGTCGACTTTTACGACACCCACGGGAAGAAAGGGGGTGGTGAAATTCTAACCCGACACCACACGGGTCTGAAACAGGGCCACAGGGTTCTGGGACAGAAAAAATAAGCTATTATAAATTATTTCCAAAATTGACATTTTTTCCATACAAGTTGTCAGTTCATTGCCTGGACTATTCTGCATTTATACTTGTGTCAGCTGTGTAGTGTGTCGGAGGGAGGTCACCAACAGATGTAGTACCTACTTTCGATGGGTCCATATTGGCTGCCATAAAATTCGTGATACTATTTTTTTTTGTACTAACTTTTTTGTTCCTAAATTTCTGTAACTATCATTGGAAGTCATAATGATCAGTTGTACTAAAAATTTTCTTCCTAATTACATTACTAAGAACTTGCTTGAAGTCATAAATCATAATTTTGTTAATCATAACAATTTTCTTCATAACGGACATGCATCATAATTTTGTTAGTCCTCATTTTGTTTTTACTAATGAATAAACGCTTTCGCTCAGTAAATAAAATAAATCGGTTCTGGCGCTTCGCCGGCCGCTGCCGCGGCACGCTCGCTTCTCTCGCTCGGCTCGCGCGCTAGGGTTGCGGTAAAACTAACACTCCTCGCTTCGCTCGTCGTCGTACCTACATGGACCTGCCTTAGGCTACGTCCGCACAGACAGGCGGCTTGCTTAGCGTCTAGCTAGGCTCTTGTGACCTCGTCCTGTACCTTGCGATAAAAAATCACACGTTTATTTACTTCGATGGTAACATTTATGATGAGAAATATTATGAAAAACAAATTTAGGATTAAAAAACGTATGACTAGTGTCATTATGAATTTAAATAAAACGGACAAGTGAGTATTATGATGAAAAAAAATATGAAAATCAATATTAGGATTTGAGAAATTTGTGATTATTGTCATTATGACCTCGAATAGTTATGACTTACGATCGTTAGGAATAAGAATTATTAGGACTAACGATTATTACGGCGTAAAATTTTATGAAGAACTATTTCGGACTTCCAATAATAGGACTTAAAAACATAGGTGAAACAAAGCGCCCCCACTTTTGATTCGCCGATTAGACTAGTACCCGATTAGGGAATGTATGTCTGGTTTTCAGTAAAGCAAGCCCAAGAAGCCAATTAGGCCAGCTCATTCCGTCCGAAGACGATGCCTATTTTCGATTGACGTAATCTGTATTGAAAAATCGCACCAAGACTAGCTAGCAGAATTGACTGGGGCGTGATGAAAATTTTCGAACGACAATCTAAATGTCTTTTGTTTGTTTGCCGTTCAGTTTATCCCCATTGTTGTTTTATAATCAAGTGTAAAATGGCACCGGGGCTTTCTGCAGCTGATTGTTTTTATCTCTTACTAAACTTGAAACCATAATTAGATTTTATAAAAATAACCTCAAAATTGCCATTAAAATGAAAAGAAACCGACACTGGAAAACTTACACTAGTACTACACGTAGCTAGTTTTTAGCCACGTGTATCATTTGGAAGAGTGTAAGTTTGCCAGAGTCGGTTTTTTTTTTCATTTTAATGGCAATTTAGAGGTTATTTTTTTGGAATCTAATTATGTTTTCAAGTATAAGTGCCCGCGTGTTCCTAAGAAAGCAGGCAAAGCCGCGGGGTATAGCCTATTACCATCCAGAAAGTCCATTCTACACGCAGATGAAATAATTTTTTCGCGGTCGGATAAGCGGTTCCGAAGATCCATTACATACAAACTTACAAAGATACAGACTCTTCCCCTTTTTTTAATATTAGTATCCATACGTCCCAGGGAAGGACATAGGATAGTTATTTCCCGGAAATAATCCCCTAGCGGGGTGAAAGTTAAATGGAGTCGCGTGCAGGAGCTATATATTTATTCTTCCAGCTATTGCACAAAAACGTAAGTGGTCCTTATTTTTTTGAGCAGTATTATATTTCATACTTACCAGATACTGACCCATTACGATATCTCATTGCGATACATGTACTGCCTACGTGTTCAGTTCCGGTTTCTTTCAATGTCGCCTCTTCAATTTGTATGATGGAGTCTGATGCGATGGTTAGCACTTGTGGTCAGTTCATTATACCCACAAAAGCTTCATTACATGGACACGATATCGCCGGTCCGTATATCATGTGATTCATGTGAATTGAATGTATTGTGCTCTGCCTACCCCTTATGGAAACAAGGGCTTCAATGTATGTGTCATTGCAAAATGCGTGTCATATACTATGGAGCCGAAAACGTGCGCGCAGGGCTTGGCGATGGACTTCGACAAAAGGCGAGCTTATGTTGAGGAGATGTCGAAATAAAATATGATTGTTCAACCAATAAATGTATTTTAACCACAATTAAAACATAACGGTAACGTCGTTGCACTCAGTAGATTTACATTTAAAATTTAGTAACGATAAAATATTAATGAAATACAAGAGGACATATTTGCGGAGCCATGGTATAAATGCTATAATACATAGATAACATCTAAGGCTCATCAAATTCATATTCATCACACAAATAGTTGCCCTGACAACCGATACAGTGCTACATTCGATCTGGGCTTAGATTTTGTAAGCTTTTCTGATTTGTGTCCATTGCATTTGGTTACAGTACTCAGTAACCTAACCTAACCTAACATCGTTCGCGGTAAACGCGGTAATATCTCTTTGGTTTCTGGAATATATGTGTTGACCTTAATGCGAACGTCTAGCGCCCAGTAAATAAGTTATCGAGCCGCTAATGGACCTTTGAAAAGTATGTGGGTGTTTGCACGTATTAATCTATTATATAAAATCAAAAACCAGAACGGGATAAAACACGAAGGAACGAGCGAGATAGCGCCTTACCAAAAACATGATCTCCGGCGGCGTAACGTTTCTCAAAAACAACGCAAGTAACACGCGAATAAATTTTTAGAATCAATTTTCTGGATATTATCTAGAATAAGAGCATAAAGGCTCCCGGTTCTGTTGCGTTTTTTCTACAATCTCAACTATTTCTCTCTCTCTCTCTTCGATAACTATTTCTGGATCGAAAACTAAGACAAAGTTTAGTGAATGGGCTACTGTAGGTATACATAGAAGTACAAATAAGCTTTATGGAGAAGGACGTGAACAAGAACAGTGATTTCCTTGACCATGTTAAGAGTTACTTGAGAATCTTCAAGAAAGTGTGTTTAAATGCTAAAGCAAATTATATTAGTTCTAAACTTAGTGTCGGGCAACAAAGTGACTGCTGTCACGAACATTATGAATAGAAAGTCAGGTAAACTTAACACTCGCGTTTCAACATTCTTACGGGAAACCAACAGGTAAAGTCAAACAACGATGTTGCTTTAGCATTCGAAAATTATTTTCCTAATATGTATAACAAGTACCACTACGAAATGTCTTTAGTCATCTGCGACCCAAGCTAATGCTTTACTATGTGCTTATCTTAGTGAATGTAATGTAATGTTCAATTTTAGTCAAGTAGATCCAGTCAAAGTTATTAATAGTACATTGTTTAACGAGGGGCGTAATATATAATATTCCACATTGCGAACAAGAGTCTATCAGAAGCCCGACGCCGAAGGCGGAGGGCTTTTGATGACTCGAATTTGCAATATTCTTACGCCCGTGTTATACACATTGTTTTTCATCACATTTGCAAGGAAATAAATATATTTTATATGACATTAATACAAATCGTAATAAAAACTGCAACATGTCACTCGTCCATTTTGTTGAATTTGACGTGAGGCGCGTATGGCAAAGACCTTTCGGTATACAGCCACGGTTTGAAAATACTTAAAAACATTTTACATAGACACTAAATATAGTATTTTATGCAACTGTTGTATAAGTAGGGTCTTAAAACGCGAGTGTCGTGAGTTGCGCAATTAAAGACGCCACGAGCGTTTTAAGACCAAGTTATACACCGTTGCATACAATACTTTTTCTACGACTAATTTTAAATAAATAGCATTTGACTTTTCAGGCAGTAAGTTTTCCGTTAGTTCTATTACTACTCACGCAATTTCCTTAGCGGTGCAGTTATTTTCTTCTTCGTCCATTTTAAGAGGAACGTACACATTTTTCATCACTTCTCAAACACGAATCAAATCTTAAGTAAGTTATTATGTTATTAATAATAACGAATAGTTATAACATTTCGTCTTTTAATTTTGAACTGGAACTTTGGTGGGAAATTAGAAATATGACACATTGACACCTCTTGTAAGATCTGTTTTGTTTTTAATTTCCTCGCACTTGCCATCCGAACCAAACTGAATCCGGATCCGAACCGAATCGGATCGGTTTATATTTATAAATAATACCAATAATTGGTAAAATATGTATATTAACACACAATACATGATAATTTATTTTTATTTTAGTAAATAATTTGTTTTACAAATATTTGATGGTAATTAAAACTTCTTTATTTCGAAATTTTTGCTTATGAAGTTGGCACCACTGCAATATAGTGGCTGATAAAAAAAAAGTTAGGTGATTTGACATCGTGGTAAACAGTGCTTTTATGGAAAATGTATGAACCAAAAAAGTACACTAAAGTGTCCGTTTATGGGCCATAGAGCATAGAGTTTTTCGACGACTTATTATCGGTGTCATTGTATTTGAGCTAAAGCCTATATAAATGACAGATAACGGTACAGGAGTAGAAAAACTACATAATAAATCAGTGAATAATTCTGTTAAACATGTTGAAGTAGTTTTTTTCAAGTTAAAATTTATTTATAAATACGTTTTCAGATATCGAATTTGATATAAAACCTCTTTGCTTTGTAACTGCTGCATGAGTGACAGTTTTGAAAATATAAGAAAAAAACCATTACGCCCGTGGGTGTAACGCAGACTATTATAGCTCTGTATGACTGTTCATTATGAAGCCCTTTTCGAGCAAGTGTGATGAAAAATATTTAAGTCACTCAATTTAAAGAAAACTGAGGCTTTAACACCAATAAGTTGTTTGTCATCTATCATCATAGATGTAATTGCGCCCTATTTCGCTTTATAATATAAATAAATTGGTTACGAATAATCAGTCTGGTTTCACAACTGATACCGCATCTGTACTTATTAAACATGTGTATACAATATTTGAGAAAATTCTTGGGATGCAATTGGTATTTTTTGTGACCTTTCTATAGCATTTGATGGCGTGGATCATGGAACGCTCATTTTGGAACTACAGAATAAGTCCGAATATGCATAAAGTCTTATGTCTTCAAATCTCAGCAATAGGACGCAAACAGTTGTTGTAAATGGAATTCCGTGTAGTGGACCTGCAGTAACGTTAAGAGTGCCTCAGGGCTCTATCTAAGGACCATTACTATTTGTCTAACGGCCCTCTTTAACGCAAAGTTAACCGCAGTTTACCTTAAGTCGCCAACAGATGGCGCTAGTAGTCCTCGTTTTAGCTTCTTAAAATGTCTTAAAAAATTATTTTATTACATAAATAGAATCTAAAAAAATATCATAAAACTAACGTTATTATTATTTCTAAGTTACATTACAGTTTTAGAATTACATTTAGTTGCAACATTTGCCACTAGATGGCTCTGTACTTTGTAACAAACTAGCTATTAAGATTTTTCTTGGTTTCATGGGAAGGCCGGAGCCTCGATGTTTGAATCATCCTCAGTTACTACAGCTACCTGTATACCTATATACATACTGTACATTATAGTGTTTTGGAATATAATAGTGGTATTATTTTGGGACCCCCTGGGAGTTGAACATGGTCCTTCGAGCCGGATGCGGGATCCAGGAGTAAGCGGCAGGAATCAGGACCTGACGTCATCGTCGGTTGTGTGAGTGTGTGTGAAACAAAACTGTGAGTACATTCCATTGTTATACGTCAAGCTAGTGAATTTAAAAAGACCTTGGAACTTAGAAAATTTAGTGAATCTTGGACTTGGAATAATTTAACTTCATCGTTCATCGACTTAGAATAATTTCTCAAATTTGGAACTACGGGGAATCCACGCCCGAAATTCGCCAGTGTTTTAAACACTTAGAAAAATCTCGATGAATTCGGACTTAGAAAAATTTCGATGAATTAGGACTTGGAAATATTTCGACGATTTTGGGACTTGTCAAATTTTCGAAGAATTTTATTTAGGAGATTCTTGGCGAGGACTTAAAATAATTTCATCATTTTGGACTTGGAAAAATTCTGTAATAGACACAATGGATGAAAATACGAAAATCCAAGAGAATTTGAACAAGCGGATGCAAAGAGCCAAAGATAACTTCAAAAAGTCTCCTAAAGAATGCCTTCGATCTTCTGACTACCTAAAAACTCGGTTGGAGGCGTTAGAAGAACTATGGTCTCAATTCAACTTAACGCATACACAGATGGTACAAGATACCGAGCGCAAGACTTTTGAAGCAAGTAACTATACATCAACCGAAGTGTATGAGCAGACTGAAGAGTTGTATATCGATTACAAATCTGAATTGAAATCAGCACTTACCAGATTGAGTCCAAATGTTCACCACGCCGACGCTGCAAGTGCAGTTGATAAGACTGAAAGTACGACGAGCCAATCAAACATACGACTTCCGAAGATAACTATTCCAACGTTCTCAGGAAAATACTCAGAGTGGACTAGCTTTCGTGATTTATTCGTGTCCCTAATCCATAAAAATCAGTCTTTAGATGACGTCCAAAGATTACATTACCTAAAAAGTCATTTGGTTGGAGAAGCTGAGCAGCTCTTGCGACATATCAATGTAACTCAAGAAAACTACTCCAAGAGCTGGGAACAACTGGAAAAACGATATGATAATAAGAGGTATCTAGCCAATCACACACTGAAAAGGTTATTAAGTCAAAGAAATCTGACAACCGAGTCCTCACATGGTATTAAGGAGTTGCTGGATACTACGAACGAGTGCTTAAATGCGTTGAAGAACATAGGCATTGACATCAGCAGTTGGGATATTATCATAATTCATTTGATTTGTCTAAAGTTAGATAACGAAACAAGGAAGCAGTGGGAATTAAAAACTAGCGAGTCCTCTGATGACTTGCCCACTCTTCCACAGTTCAATAGTTTCTTGGAAACCCGATTTCGTGCATTGGAGTTCGTAGAACCTAAAGCGTTTAAAGGCATTACCAGCTCTAATCACAAGAGTTCCAATTTTTCTGTAAACCCAAAGGTCCATCATGTTGCTGCGTTAACATGCGCATATTGCTCTGAAAATCATCGTATTGGTAATTGTAAAGATTTTGCAAAGGTTGATCTTGACACTCGTCGTAATTTTGTCCAATCCAATCAATTATGCTTTAATTGTTTAGGCATAAATCACTCAGTATTCGCCTGCCGTCAATCCACAAGATGCCGCATATGTAAAAGAAAACATCACTCCTTGCTGCATCCCAAAGGTACCGCTTCAGCGACTGATTCTGTAGTTCCGAACAAATTAGTCGACCAGAGCGTGGCTGTGCCAACAGCCTCGACAGGTTCATCAGCTCATGATGAGCCCATTCCTACCGAGATAAAAAGCCATTTTTCGACCAGCCGTAGTCAAGTGTTGTTGGCAACGGCTTTAGTTAAGGCGCAGTCGAAATCTGGAACAGGTATACTTCTCAGGTGCTTACTTGACCAGGGATCACAGGCTTCACTGATCATGGAGTCTGCAGTTCAGCTATTGGGGCTGAAGAAGATAGCACACAAGAGCACAATTTCGGGTATAGGAAGTGACGAGAGCGCTTCGTTAGCCTCTAAGTCAAGAGTTTCTTTGAACATTCAATCACTTCTCGACCCGAAACTCGAGTTAATGTTAATGCTTTTGTGTTGAGCAAGCTGACTTCACTCTTGCCAGAAAAAAGAGTCGTTGTCGAGCTGTGGTCAGACTTCACCAATATTAAGTTAGCGGATCCAGGCTTTGATAAGCCAGACAAAATAGATTTACTCCTTGGTGCAGATATTTATGGCCAGATCCTGCTAGAAGGAGTTATCAAAGGACCACCGGGAGCTCCAATAGCCCAAAAAACCTCGTTGGGTTGGATTCTTTCGGGACCTATTCATGTGAACACACATGAATTGGTAGTGAACAAGAGTATCAGCGTCAATCACATCCACCTCAGTGAAAACGAAATTCTAAAGAAGTTATGGGAAATTGAAGCTGATATACCTGCGTCATCGTCTAAGGAAATGTACACAAACGATGAAAAACGGTGTGAAGAAATATTTGAAGCCACCACAAGTAGAGATAGTTCCGGCCGCTACATAGTTAAACTCCCGTTTCGCGATTCAGATCCGGGCTGTAAGTATGGAAATTCAGAAGCTATTGCAACTAGACGCTTTCTGCAACTCGAAAGAAAATTCGCTCGAGATCCACAGTTCAAGTCACGATACTCTGAGGTTGTTGAAGAATACGTCAGACTGGGTCATATGGAGAAAGTGCCGAAAGACCATCATAACATAGATAATGTATATCTGCCTCATCACGCGGTGATTCGCGAGGATAAAACCACGTCAAAATTGAGAGTGGTGTTCGACGCCTCATGTCCTGGGACAAACGGAGTATCGTTAAATCAAGATTTACTTGTGGGTCCCACCTTACAGGGTGATTTGCGTCATATCATCCTGAGATGGCGCAGATATCCAATCTGCATCGTGGCCGACATAGTAAAAATGTATCGGCAAGTGAAGGTTGCCGGCGAAGATACAGACTTTCAACGTATTGTGTGGCGGTCAAATCCAGAAGACCCTATTGATCATTTTAGGTTGCTGAGAGTCACATTTGGTACGGCGTCGGCACCGTATCTAGCTGTCCGTGCGTTACACCAAGTCGCGTACGACGACGGAAAGAACTTCCCTTTGGCCGCTGAGAGGGTGCTGCATCACTTCTACATGGATGATCTGCTGACAGGATGCAACACTGTGAAAGAAGGGAAGAAAGTGTATCAGGAGTTAATTCAGTTATTAGCCAAGGGAGGGTTTGAGTTACAAAAATGGACGAGCAATAATGAAGAATTAATGAGGGAGATGAGCGGCCAGAAGGAAGAGATTACCGAAAATGTAGATTTGCAGATAGATGAGGTAATGAAAATTTTAGGACTCACGTGGAACAGGAACAGCGATGAATTTGAGTACTCGGTGCGGCTTCCTCCACCCAAGACACCTATAACTAAACGAAGTGTGATATCAGACATAGCTCGATTGTTTGACCCACTAGGATGGTTGGCTCCGGTAATAATCTCTGCAAAAATTTTCATCCAGAAGCTGTGGCTGTCTGGCATTGAATGGGACGACGAAGTCCCAACTCATTTACTCAAGGAGTGGTTGACTTACCGAAACAATTTAGGCGAGCTTACTAAATTCAAACTGCCAAGATGGATTCATTCTGGCAGCAAAAATGACACCCTAGAACTTCAAGGCTTTTGCGATGCCTCTTCAGAAGCATTTGCCGCAGTGGTGTACATTCGTGTAAATGACAAGGATGGTAACGTGCACGTATCTTTGGTTTCGTCAAAAACGAAGGTAGCTCCTATTAAACAGGTGTCTATTCCTAGACTAGAGTTATGCGGAGCGACACTACTTACGCGGTTATTAACGGAGGTGGCTAATGCTATGAGCATCGACAAGATGAACATTCACGCCTGGACAGACTCTTCAATCGTACTGTCTTGGCTGAACAGCCGCCCCAACAGATGGAAGACTTTCGTGGCCAACCGCGTATCGGAGATACTTACCTCGATGGAACCGCATCAGTGGTCGCATGTAGCATCCAAAGAAAACCCCGCTGACTGCGCCTCTCGAGGAACCTACCTACTAGTAGATGAACCGCTCTGGAAAGAAGGTCCTATGTGGCTGAAACAAAAAGAGATAAATTATAAAAAAAGCACAATAAAGGAAACGAAATTAGAAGAGAAAAGCAATAAATTATGTCTAATAAGTACCTCCAACGTCGCGGAAGCGTCAGTAACCCTAGAGAAAGAATTGACGTCGAGGTTTTCGAGCCTGACCAAACTTATACGCGTGGTAGCTTTATGCAAGAGGTTTGCTAAACTGTGCAAAAGGGAAGCAGTAACTAAATGGTTATCACGTCAAGAGCTCCAAAGTAGCTTAATCTCATGTGTCAAAATAGTTCAATTGGCACAGTTCAACGAAGAGATTAAATATTTGAAGGTAAATAGAACTATAAATAAGAAAAGCAAACTTACCTCGGTGAACCCATTCATCGATGACGAAGGAATATTACGTGTGGGCGGTAGGCTTCAACACGCTCAGCTGAGCGAAGAAATTAAGCATCCAATTATTTTGCCGCAGAAGTCGCACTATACTCACCTGGTAGTAGCAGATGCACATCAAAAAACGTTGCATGGTGCACCACAGTTGATGCTTAACTATCTAAGGTCCCAATATTGGATTATAGGCGCTAAAAACCTTGTCAGTGCGTACGTTCGGCGATGTGTAACTTGTATACGTTATGCTGCAACAACGAAACATCAATTGATGGGACAACTGCCATCAGTAAGGGGAACAGATACCCGACCGTTTTGCCATAGCGGGGTAGACTATGCAGGTCCTATTAATATTCGCACAGCGAAGGGCAGAGGTCACCATGCACATAATGGTTACATTTGTCTGTTTGTTTGCATGGCAACACGAGCGATCCATCTAGAACCGGTTACGGATCTTACCTCAAGGCTTCCTAGCAGCGTTTAAGAGGTTCGTTGCACGACGTGGTCGATGCACTGACATCTGGAGTGACAACGGGACAAATTTTGTAGGCGCCGCACGCGAACTCAAGTCCTTATTTGATGAAGAAAAATCCACTATGGTCGCTGAAATAGCGAACAACCTTGCCACCAATGGAACAAATTGGCATTTCATTCCGCCTCGTTCTCCGAACTTCGGAGGCCTATGGGAGGCTGGAATTAAAGCCACCAAATACCACCTCAAAAGAGTGATCGGCAACTCAACCTTGACATATGAAGAGATGGCAACGGTATTGTCACAGATTGAAGCCTGCCTTAACTCTAGACCAATTTCCCGCATCAATGACAACTGTAATGATCCACTGCCTTTATCTCCTGGACATTTTTTGGTAGGAGAGCCATTAGTGCTGGTACCGGACTACAACTATGAAACCGCAAACATAAGCAGCCTTCGAAGATGGCATCTCACCCAAAGAATGTTACAAGATTTCTGGCGTCGCTGGTCACGTGAATACCTGACCCAGTTTCACCACCGGTACAAATGGGCCCATCAGACTCCTGAGCCTGTCGTAGGTGACATAGTTCTGGTAAAAGAGGATGACCTTCCTCCGGCAAAGTGGTTGTACGGCATTATTACAGACAAACATCCCGGATTGGACGGAATTACGCGGGTCGTTAGTCTTAAATGTAAGGGTAGCATTATCAAAAGATCAGTAGGAAAATTATGTATTTTGCCTATTGAAACGTAATTTGATTTTGATATTGTTTTTGCTATGTACTTAACCTTGCGTGTGTTTTGACACTGACCTTTCTGAAGGATTGAAAATTTCCTTTTTTGTCACAAATTCAATCTTCAACAGTACTGATCAGTACTACGGCTAACACACGAAAGGTTGAACTTGAAATTATGATTCGATTAGGTTATTTATTTGTAATTTGTTGTTTCTTGTGTTAATAATTTCCACTGTGAACTTTGCTAATTTCATTGTATAAGCCAGTTACGTTAATATTTATTAACTTTCATCAGAAAAGTTATGCATGGTGGGCGGATGCAAGGACAATCTTGCAGTATGTCCTTGGTGGGCGGCATGTCTAACGGCCCTCTTTAACGCAAAGTTAACCGCAGTTTACCTTAAGTCGCCAATAGATGGCGCTAGTAGTCCTCGTTTTAGCTTCTTAAAATGTCTTAAAAAATTATTTTATTACATAAATAGAATCTAAAAAATATCATAAAACTCATGTTATTATTATTTCTAAGTTACATTACAGTTTTAGAATTACATTTAGTTGCAACATTTGCCACTAGATGGCTCTGTACCTTGTAACAAACTAGCTATTAAGATTTTTCTTGGTTTCATGGGAAGGCCGGAGCCTCGATGTTTGAATCATCCTCAGTTACTACAGCTACCTGTATACCTATATACATACTGTACATTATAGTGTTTTGGAATATAATAGTGGTATTATTTTGGGACCCCCTGGGAGTTGAACACTATTTATGACTTTTATAAATGACTTGCCGTCTATAGTAAAAACTTCTCTGTCATATAGTATTATTTCCCGATGATACATATTAATCTTTTTCTACTCCTGTACTTTTATCTGTCATTTACATAGTCCCGAACACTAATATAAAGACATACAAAATAAGTCTGCAGAAAAGTCTTTACTCTATTCCCCATAACAGTACGGCACAACCGTGCTGTTTTGTCGCCAAAACGATACGCTTAGCAGCCATACGGTTCTAAACCTGGGTAGTGCTACATTGTGCCACGGCCTACTAGACACGATCGAGTAGGCCGCGACGCGACTAATCTAGAGGGCCATGCCGAAACATAAAATACATTAGGTACTACCAACTTAACAAACCACTGAATGTATTTACTTCAAATAAATTATTGTACTAACGGCATTGCTGCCAACTTAAGAAAAACCTTGGTCTTAATATGACAGTATTGGCAAGTTGAATTAAGAACAAAACAGACCATAAACAAGAGGTGTCAATGTGTCATGTTTCCAATTTCCCACCAAAGTTCCAGTTCAAAATTAAAAGACGAAATATGTCAAATATGATAACTATTCGTTATTAATAACTTCTTAAGATTTGATTCGTGTTTGTGAAGTGAAGAAAAATGTGTACGTTCCTTTTAAAATGGACGAAGAAGAACATAACGAAATTGCGTGAGTAGTAATAGAACTAACGGAAAACTTACTGCCTGAAAAGTCAAATTATGCTATTTATTTAAAATAGTCGTAGAAAAAATATTGTATGCAACGGTGTATAACTTGGTCTTAAAACGCTCGTGGCGTCTTTAATTGCGATGGTCGCCAAGGCTCGCATCGCAACTCACGACACTCGCGTTTTAAGACCCTACTTATACAACAGTTGCATAAAATACTATTAAGGTTGACCGAAAATCAACAGACTTCAGAAACGCTGGTAGAATTTTGATTGTAAAATTTGCCATCACGGCCTACTTGCAGAATAAAATTCATTTCTTTAATTAAGTGCCTACTTTATATATGACTGATTGTATAGTTCGAGGTGGGGGCACCACACACAAAACTAGCTATCTCTTATCTTAAAAAGCATCTTGACCTCGCTATTATCACTGCGTGCGATTTGTTTCCAAACAGTTTATGCTAATAATTTCTCCCGTTAGGCAAGCTATGAGTAGCTGGAGTAACTCTAATTTTTTATACGTCCTATTCTTTTTTTCTATACGCATGTATTATTTAACGACGATACACGGCTGGCATTTTATTTTAATTCGCGCAAGACGCTGATTCGCCGTAAGCGCTACGCCGTAGCACGTAGCAAGCTGAATCTAAGTAGCCGAAATAGGGCGCAGAAGCGAGGCGCACTGAAAAGCGTACCGATCAGACTCGCCTCACCACAACCGTCTAGTATGTCTGGACCCCGACACGTTACAGGTTACAAATATCCGCAAGCATTACTAATGGTAGGTTCGTAGCTGGGCCATACAGAGATTTAGGTTCGCGCCTTCGTAGACATTGCTAATGTTACAGAGCTATAAAGTGAAATTGTTGGTCGGACTAACCGCATAAACGGCATCTCTTGTTATATGATTCTGTAGCGGCCACACGTTGGTTTTAATTTGTTACTACGCTCGATTCAAGTTTTTCGTGTGTTGTTTTGCAGAGGGCTTCTGCCTCTCAAGGTAGTACTGTAATAGTACATTACGTAACTAGGGCGGTGAATTCGTGAATGCCCCAGATCGCAGGTGTTTGTGGCCCGAACCGAAGGTGAGGACCATAAATATGCGCTCTGGGGCTTTATGAATTACCGCCCGTGTTGAGTACAAAATTTTACGTCTTCACCTGGCCACAACCACAATGCGAGTTTTCCCGTACGCGCAGCGTGCAGTAAAACTCTCATTATGGCCAGGTGTGACGTAATAGTTATTTACAGTACATATGGTGCTACTTTCCCGCACTAGTGCGGAAAAGAGCACTTTTCGTGCATATGTCGAAACTTTAAAGAGCCATATGTACAGTAAAACGTTGTACGATACACGTGCGAATAAGTAATTCGCAACTCGTGTCTATTTAAAACACTCCCTTCGGTCGTGTTTTAATTTATCACCACTCGTTGCGAATTTCCTATTTTCGGCAATTGTATCGTAAATAAATATTATGATACAAGTGCAGAAAATTGGTAATTCCCAACGAGTGGCGATCACCAAAAACACGACCGTCAGGGAGTGTTTTTGATCGACAAGAGTTGGGAATTACCTATCCGCACGTGTATCACCTCACCTTCGGTTCGGGCCACAAACACCTGCGATCTGGGGCTTTACGAATTACCGCCCGTGTTGAGTACAAAATTTTACGTCTTCATCTGGCCACAATGCGAGTTTTCCCGTACGGGCAGCGTGCAATAAAACTCGCATTATGGCCAGGTGTGACGTAAAATAAGTTACTATTAACTCGTAAACATAGACACCCAACAAAAACAAAACAAACACAACTCGTCATTTTCGAATCTTTCAAAATAAACTGAACGTGAAAGCGGAGCTCCATTTTCGTCGCTTTGTAAAAAAAAGTTACGACGCTGCTTGTGACGGACAATTCGTATTGATTCGTGTTTTTTCTGTTTTAGCATTCCTATGGATTCATACAGTGTTGCGAGAGGCAGGCGCGCCTCTTCTTTCACTTTAGCCAGTTTAGTGGGAACATTGAGCATCTCAAGATCGGGGATCCTGTTGAGTTTGAGATGACTTACGACCGGCGCACGGGCAAGCCTATTGCTTCGACAGTCACCAAAATAGCACCTGAAGTGGTAAGTTCCGTACTCGTGTTACCTTTTTCGTAAAATCTAGGTGCGTTCGAAATCTCCTAGATTATCGTCAGGTGACAACCATAACTCAACTATAATTTCATTCAATAACAACCAAAAATTATGTAAGGAATATCAACCTTGGTGAAATAGTAATAATCTTGAGTTATACCTTTTTATTAAGTGTAATTAGTGAGTTTTGGTTGTCATCCGACGATATGTAGTTTTAAGGATCGCCCACCCCAAAGCTTGAAATACGCCGACGCGACGCTGCGATAACGCATCAAAATGTACGCATATGTAGGTATCATGACACGTGAATCGGGTCAGCGGCGGGTACATGAAGCGTCAAGCTGCGGTGTGGTTGTGTTTCACCCGAAAACCTAAATGTGTCACGGCGTTTTATTTTAAATGGGTTTGATGATCACGAATAAGCCATAATATGTCGTAGCATATTCGGTTCCGGCAGCAAGATATCCTTTCGCCTTGGAGGCGTTGCACCTTAAGTCGGTAACTCGCTTGGGCCAACTTTCGCCTAATGTTCGTAATCAATCTTTTTCCTTTGTGTAAAAAACATAAAGGACGCAGCAAGCTGGCTATTTTTGTTTAGTCGTCGTTAAAAGCGGCATTTTCTATCATGTCTCATGTCATTCATACTTTAACAGTTTTAAGAAAATCAATAGGCATCTGTACAACATAAACGCCTTAATTTTAAATACCCGTTCAAACGGACGGGAATTCTTTCTGAATAGGAAGAGCCTATCAGGTTCCTGCCCGCTTTAACCCGTTCACGTTTTCTTACAGAAAGGCTAATATGTATCATATGTTTGGTTCCTTTGTTTAGTCTATTCAGGCCCTAATTTTGTTTTCTTATAGAGTTAATAATTCAAAGTAGTGTCTTTAAAATTAGTGCTGAGAAATAGATCATCCCTGGACCAAACAAATGTCTCTTTTATTCATTAAACATATTCAACCTAAAAAAGAGGAAGGTATGACATTCCTTTTCATTAAGTTTTTAAGTTCCGGAACTAATCACGATTGGTACTACTCGCAAAGCTAAGTATTATAAGCTCACAGCGCCGTAAAATTGCGCCTCGGGCTTGTAATTTGATGCCTATGTGGCCACCGCTAAGGCCGTCAAAATTAAGGTCCTTTTGATGTTGTTGTTACATTTTTCATTGCGCCTAACACAAATCTTGGGTTATGGATAACATTAAAGTATCACAAAAGTACCACACACAAAACACAACGTCTATGGTTAAAAAACTGGACGCCCTTACGCATAAATCGATGAAATCGTTCAAACCAGGGAGACACGCCCGCTCCTATCTACGCGCTGTAGGGTGGGTTGCACCAAACCGTCTGTAACCGTCTGAATTGTATGGAAAGTGACAAGTTTTTGGAATGACAGCTGCTGGCGCTATATTTAACGGTGATCCGTCTGTAATCGTAAGTTGGTGCAACCCGCCTTTACTCGTCGATTGAACGAGCTGTACATCAGTGGGTTTGTTTGTGAAGGTATTGAGCGAAGCGCGGGTGACGGGCACGGTGACGACGGAGGTGAAGGGCGAGGGTTCAGGCGACAACACGGGCAGGATATCGTACGAGAACCGCGGCGAGTGCTTTTTCCTGCCGTATACGAAGGATGACGTAGAAGGCAACGTGATACTGCATACCGGCGATGCGGTCAGCTTCCAGATCGCTACTAATCAAAGGTGAGTGTCAGTGTATTTATACAGCATACCGTTTAGCCGAGACGTAGAACGAGGCCTATCTGTGCGTTTTGTTACACTAATCCTCTCTTAAAACGAGAGTACTCTGAACGCAATGGGAGAATTTACTTATTTAATGTTTAAGGGCGAAGCGTATGACATTTAACATTGTGAACCCTTAATTTGACAGTGTCCATCCGGCTATAAAAATCGTTGGGGCTGTCCTGCGTCACCGAGGCTTGAACTATGGATTTTCGCAATTTTTTGTCAAATTAAGGGCTAAAACGCGATCCCTTATTAGTGATCACACTATTAAATACATTTAAACTGATTTAAAAAAATCCTTAAAATTTTATTTTAAATTATGTTAAATTACGTATTTTGTTTAAAAGCTGAAAATCTATATATCTATTCATGTATATGTAGTTTGTAGGTACCTAGTTATACGGGATGGGAAGTTGAGATGGGGCAGTAAGGGCAGCTACTAGATCCCTTGCTGCTATGCGAAAATGCTCGAGACCTTTACTTTTTAAGTGATAAGTGAAGTGAAAGTCGTCAGATTTGAGTAATTTTTTTTAGATGCCAATCTGTCCCATTTCTCTCAAGGATTATGAGACCAACTAACGAGTGTACTAACCCTCACAAATCAAAGAAAACTTTTCCATACAGTTCGTAGGTAGTTACAATGTGGAACTTTGGTGAAAACTTTTCGTGACTGGCACTGAAGCTGAAGTTTGAAGCTTCTACATTTGACGGGGTTTTTCAAAATAATTTTCAATAACTTTCCCAGTCGGGGTTACTCGTACTATAGTCGGATATCTAATCGTATCGTAATCGTGTATCACTACAAAGCTGACGACAAGTTTTTATTATTTACAAAATTGGCTTTAAAGGTAAATATTTAATCATGATATTGTCATCGTTCTCATTTCAAACTTTAAATTCAATTTCTAACTTCAAATATTAACTTGGGTCATCCATGCCGGCCGGCAGCAAAATGTTCGTATTGAGAGTTCTCTTTCCGTTATACCGATTATTTTCATTTCTAGTATCCTAATTGCAGTTGTCTACAATTGAATGGTCTTTAAGCTAAAGAAAATTCCACTTCTAAACTAAACTTTCTTTCGTGACGACCGGATAGCCGGGTAGTGACGCTGCCTACGAAGCTGAAGGTCCTGGGTTCGAATCCCGGTAAGGGAAAATATTTGTGTGATGAGTATGAATATTTGTTTCTGAGTCTTGGATGTTTTCTATGTATTTAAGTATTTATATCTATTATATATATCGTCGTCAAGTACCCGTAACACGAGCCTTATTGAGCTTACTATGGGGCTAGCTCGATTTGTGTAAGATTGTACCGTTTTTTTTATTTTTATATTTATATTTAAAACTTATCAAACGGCTCTCGTTTACTTTTGGATGTTGTATGTTTTTTACCACTACTTTTGTTTAGTCGGATTTAGTATTCGAAACTTTGTAAATCGGTATTCTTGTATACGGATTTCATATTTTTTTTAAATTTCGGGTTATTATTCAATTATATCGAGTAGTATATTATAAAATTTTCACATATAAAATGATAGTTATCGTAAGCGGTATTATATTTAAACATACATACACTCACGCCTTTATCCCTAAAAGGAGTAGGCAGAGCACATGAAACTTATGTTCCAGCACCACTTTTAGCATAAATGTGGGTATAAAAAAGATTGACAAAATGTCAATCAATCAATGTGTGTGTATGATTATATTTAAAGTTCATTATAAATTGTAAAATGATGCATGTAACATTATGTGTTTCACACGTTATTATTAACGAATATATAACATTCATTATACATATTGTAATTATATATTATGAGTAATATATCATTAATTCCTATGACGTTATATAACTTACTCGCCGCAGAGAGTAAAAATACACCAATGTACTTTATAAAATACAGTTTCCACCTCGCGATATTGCGTTGGTTTCACATATTTGAGTAACCGGCTTTCACACGGCGCTTGGTCGTTTATCGAACATGGAAAAGTTTGTTAAGGGTTTGTTTGCATTGGATGCCATAAAAAAACATGGCCACCGTTGCCGTTGTCACGCGCGGTCGCCTGGCGATCTCAATACGCCATGACCCGGTGTGGTGTTGCATAAAACTGTTTTTCTACCGGCTTCGCTGCGTTCCATGTTGTTAATGATGATGTGGGTGTGTTATAACACTTATAATACTTATTGAACGCGCGAGCGAAGCCAACGAAGAAAAAACTTTCGAAAATGACAGACGTGCCAATTCTACAGCTCACAGAGCCTCTAGTAGAAGTCAAGATTCAAGGACTAGTAAAAGGGGCCCCCTTTTCTCCCCGCTCCCCTTTTACTTGTACTTGAATCGCTCGTATTATTGGTTATCGGTTTATATTTTTAGGTGCACTTTGTATCAAATTCCCATAGAAAGTGACCCGTTTTCACAGCCCTGTAGATGATAACAGAAATATGAAAATCGTTAAAAAAACGATGACGTAAAATATGTACAAGCCCTTATAACATGGCATTGTCAATCCTGTACAAACTAGATGCAAACTGTTTTGGGCGCCATTCGAGCTAGTGTTCTGAAAGGGCCTTCCATCCTCAGGGGCACCCTGGGCGCGTGCCACGTCCGCTTCGAGAACCCCGTGCACCCGGTGAAGTACCACGGCGTGGTGTGCTCCATGAAGGACAATTTCGGCTTCATTGAGCGCGCCGACGTGGTCAAGGAGATATTCTTCCACTACTCTGAGACCAAGACCAAAGAGGACCTCGCGCTCGGCGACGACGTGGAATTCATCATTCAAACTAGAAATGTGAGTATGCTTTTTACAGTTCGTGGTCTAGACAGTGTTTTACAGTTCGTGGTCTAGACAGTGTTTTACAGTTCGTGGTCTAGACAGTGTTTTACAGTTCGTGGTCTAGACAGTGTTTTGCGAGCGTGTTAATGAAGTTTGCGGCTGTAGTTTGAAGTAAGAAATATAAGGATTCGATAATAGGGGGGTACTTTCATTTATAGTTGAAATTATATAAGCTGTCCGTTTAGCACTTGAAAGCTTATCGGGAGAACAATTCTTTGTTTCCTATTGTATAAGCCCACCGCAAATTCTCCGACCAGATAAAAATTAAGCAAGTAACAATAAAACTTATACAAATAGCAACCATCTCCTCTAAGTCACAAGGTTGAAATTGCTATGGGCTTTGCGGTTGGCTTATACAATAGGAAACAAATAATTATTCTCACGATAAGCTTTCAAGTGCTAAACAGACAGCTTATATAATTTTAACTATAACAAATGTTTTTTTAATAGAGTACCATAATAGCTACGAATATTAAACTATTTTGTCATAAAAAATAATGCGAATATATTTGTTTTTAATTTGAAAATTAAAATCGTAGTTTTAGAAACTGTACGCCTTTGTTCTTTTGATTGATGTCAGTATAGCAGGACTAAAAGACATGCAGTATGCACATTTGACGATTCTGTTTCTGCTATTATTTATTTAAAATCGTTTGGCATACATTATTTTGGCCTTTAAAGTTTGTCACTCTTTAGTACAGTCAAGTTAAATATATGGGTGGAAGCAACTTACTCATAAATAGGCCCCGTCGCTCTTAATGTCAGCGGTTAAAGGTTTTGGTACATATTTATGAGAGGACTATATCGATACAAATTTTTGCACTCGACTGTGCCACGCTCTGCTCTTATGACGTCACAATAATGGCGGCTGCCTTTTTGAGCGAATATATATCGTTAATTTGTTAACCATTCTTTCTTTGTATTAAGGGGGCGTTTCGGAACAGCGCCGCACGAAGTTTAGGTTTTTAGCGCTACTCACACAACGATAGAGGCTCGCGCACCGCACACGCACACATGCACGTATACACAGTGGGGCGTCGGACTTTGACTCGCCCACAAAATTGAAACTTTGGATTTTGTTACCAAATATAAAAATTGTTATGTCAAATATAGGTATTTCATCTTAATACCTACCAACGTTCGCCCGAACCGAGCGCGCAGCCTATATAACTATGTGGACGGTTGTTTTGTTCGGCCGAACGGCTTATAGTTAAAGCAATGACGCGTAATTCAATGTTGGAGAGGCAACCAGATGGCTAGCGGTATTTGAGCTCCCGAAGTGTTGTGGAACCACCCTGTGCAACCCGAATTGAGCCAACTGTGACTGGTTCGGAAATAGGAGAAGGGTTGTAAAAAAAATGTTGCGTAGCAACCGATTGAAACGCGGTAGCCTGAAAGTGTGTACGCTGTCTATATAGTGGAATTTTTATGCCATCCCTCCTAGTGTGACCGGAGCCGAGTAAACCAGCGAAGAAAAAAATAAATAAATTGACAGGCAACCGCTTGAATACAAACGCGAAATTCGACAAAATGGGAATACGCCAAGAATACGCGCAATAAAAGGTTTTGCAATCAATTGCCATGGACAATTTTTGCTTGGGAGGGACGGTTGCCTCTCCGACATTGAATTACGCGTCATTGCTCTGAATATTAGGCGAGGACGATTTTTGCCATATGTATGTAGGAGGGTCGGGCGGAACTGGTGGAGATTCATTATTTTCCCCACTCTCGTTAACCATGATATTTCACGAAATGAAAGTCGATCTACACTCTTTAGATTTAATCAGTTTGATTAGAATTACAAATAGCACGAAATAATCATAAACCACTCGGATGAAAACAGATTACTAATTCTGTAACACGGAACGTGAGGAGATTCATTATTTTCCCCACTCTCGTTAACCATGATATTTCACGAAATAGAAGTCGATCTACACTCTTTAGGTTTAATCAGATTGATAAGCATTACAAATAGCGCGAAATAATCGTAAACCACTCGGATGAAAACAGATTACTAATTCTGTAACACGGAACGTGAGGAGATTCATTATTTCCCCCACTCTCGTTAACCATGATATTTCACGAAATAGAAGTCGATCTACACTCCTTAGGTTTAATCAGATTGATTAGAATTACAAATAGCGCGAAATAATCATAAACCACTCTGATGAAAACAGATTACTAATTCTGTAACACGGAACGTGATGAAGTCGGCGGAAGGTTGAGAGCACAACCGCACTACAGCTCGCGTCTCATTCCAAAGTGAGTTGCTTGTCAACGTGTTTCCCACTCCACCTCCATGTGACAGCTGTCAGATTATATGATTATAATGTAAGTATGAGGAAAAAATTGTTCGTTTCCGGAACATCGCCGGCCGCTGCCGCTGCACGCTCGCTACGCTCGCTCGGCTCACACCCTGTAGGTTCGCGGTTCTTCCTAACACTCCTCCTCGCTTCGCTCGTCGTTGTACCTACACTTACCTGCCTCAGAATCCAACAAAAAATATTATGCGAACTATACGTTTTTAATAATAGTAATTATCATAATTCCAAAGCAAAGTTTGTATTTTCCCAAATGACATTTGACGGTTGGTTTTTTGCCTAAGCAAATCATTTACTTCATAATTATTTGCCACATCAAAGTTTGTTGTAGTATTGCATTATAACAATGTTGCCAAATAAGCATAGTGCGAAGTAAAGTTATGCCAAAGATTGATTTACCAAATGAAAATTATGCGAAAATTTGGTTGCGAAGTGAAATTTAAAGAAACATATTTCGTCGAAAAGGCAGTAAACCATTTTGGCCCAATAGTTAAATATCGAACTCACTAACAAAATTTCACGAGAATCTGTTGAGAGATGCGACCTATAGAGGTGACAGCCAGACAGCCGGACATACGAAATCATTTTTGCACTTTAGTTAAATATCGGACTCGCTCACAAAATTTCACGAGAATCTGTTGAGAGATGCGACCTATAGAGTATAATTAGATGTCAATTATACTAATTATACTCTATAGGTGCTAATTACTACCCAATCCTTTTTTATTTATTTATTTATTTATTTATTTATTCCATACAATTTCACAGCATTACAGTAACACCAAAGCACTGTGAAACAAAACAAATGTAGATATATATACACAAAAGAAACAAACTATTATTATAATAACACAGAAGACGGTCGTGCATCCATCTTCTCGCAGAACGTCAAACATTCATCACACACATCTATCCATCGGCTAGCAAATATATCACAATTTGGTGCTGATTCAAGCAACGAGTTCATGAAGTGCAAAGCTCGAATAAGCGGGGACTTTCTGCGAGACAACGTTCGCGCTGCCGGCGCCGCTAGTAAATGTTGACAACGAGGTCGAAAATTATATCTAGAGGGCGAGGGAACATACAGGCGCACCAACTGAGCTACTAATCCGGGACAGTCTGAATCACCACGCAAACTTCTACCAGCTAAGGAAAGAAGACCGAAGTTTCGCCTCACCTCTAGTGAATTTAAACCTAAAACGCCTAGCAAAAATTTTGTAGGGTATAGAAATGGGTAGTAACCGTACATTTTTTTGTACAGAAAACGCAAGAATACTTTTTGTACCTTTTCCAGAAGCAAGATATATGTTGTCTCATGAGGATTCCACACAACAGCGGCCGATTCAAGCTTGCTTCTGACAAGAGCGGTATACAGGAATTTTATTATTCTGGCATCAACAAAGTCCCTAGCATTCCGAATGACGAACCCTAATCTCCTGCAACAATTAAGAGCCAGCGAGTTGATATGCTCATGGAAATTTAGGTTCTTATCTAAAATAACGCCTAAATCCCGAATGGAATCGACCCGGGTAATTGCCTCAGAATCTAGGTAGTAATTGTTATACAGCGGATTACGGGCCCTGCTAAAAGTTACGTGCGCACACTTAGCAACATTGAAAAGAAGTCTATTCTCGATGCTCCACTGATACAACCTATCGATGTCACTTTGGAGAGAATTGCAATCCAAGATATCTTGTACACCATACATTAGCTTCAGGTCATCGGCATAAAGCAGACAACTGGCGCACTTTGGAACTGAAGCCAGATCATTGACCATAATTCCGAAGAGCAACGGACCTAATATTGATTAATTTATGATCAAACCGAGGAAGCATGTTGTTAAGTTCTACGTGATTTAAATATGTTAATCAATGAACATAAGAATAATTTTCGTTTGAACCACTGTGTACTCATTTTGTGTAAGTACACGGTTCGATCGCAATCTGTCAATGCGGCGCCAAGCGACGTGGTCTCGCTCCGGAGGCTCGCGGCCGACTGAACGCGGCCGCCGCGAGCGGTCGCACTTGTAGTGAGCTGGCCGCTCCATACTAATTCGTATGAAGAATTTGAGCGTAAAAATTGGGCATCTTTGTGATACTTTTACACGAAATAAGTACATATTTGTTTAGAAATGAAGATTGCAAGGATTTAACTATAGTTTTAACTTTATTATTTGATACAATTCATTTAATAATTCTTGATACTTACGACTCGGTTGTTACAATTCAGGAGTGCGTTTTACACGTTTTTAGTGTTTTTCTGGTTTTTTTTTTTACACTTGCTTATAAGCATTATCTTAAATTCGAATGATTCAAGAGGAAGTAACATTCATTGGCTAGCTGTTTAATATTTTTCAAGGTTGTGGAACATCGTTTACTATATAATTCTCTTACAATCCCGACCCTCGATTGCCCCCTGCCGACCCTTAAAGCGATATATTTTTGAGGTACTGGTTGACCATCGAATCTATATACGCACATTTTTAAATAAAAAAAAATGTATTATAGACTAATGTAATAAGTGAAATATAGGTCAGTTAAGAATAGCGGAGGTTTGCGGTGAATTATGATCGCGAATTATTTTTCCATATTTAACTGGTTGGGCACACGGCCATGTGCCCAACCAGTTAAATATGGAAAAATCGTTTGCGACGCTGGCTGATGCAAGTTCCCATATTAATGACCGCTTTGAGTGTTGGTGTGTTAGGTTTGGTTAGGCTACTTAAATGCTTCAAATGAAAATTATTTGTTAAGGCCTTGATTATTATTGAGCATAATTTAGAGGCTCTCTGTTGGTTTTAAAACATCCAAGTCAACTTGTCCACTCACTTGGCAAATACTAATCTCACTTAGGTATCAAACGGAAGTTGAACAGAGTCAAATCCGCAAAAAACGAATGACTACGCTGATTCGTGGAATAAAGTTGCTACCTGATACTTGGGAGATCTGTGGCAGCTACGAAGCTAGAAACTTTCGCGTGGCAATGACGTCAAATTTATTAACACTAATATTGTACCCACATCCTACATCTGAAATAATACGGATATCGTTCAGTTGTTCAAACCACATCAAAGTTCTATCAGCCTCACACTCCGATAGTTCAATTTTCTATATTACTCGTATTTAATACGAAGGCAACATTAATCCTGCAATTCGAATATCGGGAATCGTGAGCGATACAAAAAAGAATTAAGATACGAAGCGTGCATTGTGCATCGAAATTAATATCCCCGACGGTGGCATTGCCGGGCTCCTACCAGAGTTCAAATAGCATCAAATCGAAAATAATACCTATGTAATGCGGGACCCGGATTAGTACTGGATTGATGCGGACGTATTGGCTTGTTCAAACCCTTGTACAATCGCCAACATAGTTATCTGACCATCCTGTATTTATATACAGTCGTGGCCCACTAAGAGTATATTAAGAGTGCTGCCTCATAAAGTTCGTTCAGATTTTAAATATTTTTTATTGGCAAGCTTTTTTTCACATCGTTCCAGAGATTCACTATAGGGTTAAGATCTGGACTGCAGGAGGGCCACGTTATTACGGAAACATGATTACGATGAAGCCAGTCCTTTACAGATTTCGGCGTATGCTTAGGATCGTTGTCTTGTGCAAATGTCCATACACCTGGTAAATTTTATTCAGCATATGGCAGCATGGTGTTTTTGTGAATATTTCTGTACACATGCTGGTCCATAATACCATCAATCCGGACCAATGGCCCCACACCATGCCACGAAAAACAACCCCACAGTTTAATGTTCCCGCCGCCATGTTTCACGGTTACAGTGCATGGTATACTTGGGGATGAACGCCGTATTTGGTGGTCGACGCACGTAGACTTGACCGTCTGATCCTATTCTATTAATTTTAGTTTCATCAGACCATAACACATGCTTCCACTGAGATAAATTCCAATTTTTGTGATTTTTTGTAAACTCAATTCTTGCGTCTCTGTTCTTTTTGCTTACTAAAGGCTTCTTTCGTGCTATTCGGCCAAATAAATTTGCTTCGTTCAGTCGTTTCCTTATAGTACGAGCCACCAGACCGTTTAATCTCAACAGACGAAAGTTGAGGATTTTTTTCGCCATTCTTACGATAAGTGCGTCCGTTCGGGGGGTCGGTCTTTCGTGGTCGTTTCTTCCGCTCGACCTGGACAAGTTTGATTGGTCTTGAAATATTTAATTGCGTTGAATATTCTAGTTTACGAACATTTAAGGTGGTCAGCGACTTTCTGATAGCTCCATTAATTCTCTAAAACCAACGAGACGATTTTTCTGATGGTGTCATCAGAACTCCGGTTTTTACCCATTTTTACAAAAAAAAAAACAAACACGTTATAATAACAGAAAATGCGAGACTTCAAAATCAGTTGACTCGTGGGTTCTATTCAATTGTTTTGGAAGATACGAGGATTCAAACACAGTGTTCCTAATTAGAGTGCCATGATTAATTATACTTGATAATGTAACAAGTTTGTATTCTTATCAGTTATTTATGTTTGCGAACTAAAGTGTGTGTGAATAGTCATTTTACTAGTCTCTAGATTCATGATAAATCATTTGTTAAAAGCGGTTTCTATAATTTTTCTATATTGTGCGAATAATAAATAACTGACTTTTCTCTGTCTAGTAGTAAATAATATATCTGTTCTTAATTAGCGGGCCACGACTGTAGATCCTTATTACAATGCACATAAAGTGCACGGATGGTCAATTACCTGTGTTGTCGATAGTACATAAACGCGTTACTGCGAACTAATGATATCCCGACGTTATCCTTGCTATTGCTAGCTTGATCTTGATTCACACTAATTCGAATACGATTCAATATCATGCAATGATTACATTTAATGACTTAATGACACAGGGCAATGTGAACGTTGGTAAGGATAATTGACAACCAATGCGAATATTTTTTAAATAAAATATCCGTGCTTATTATATTCAGTAAGTCAAGAGGCAGGTAGGAGTGGACAGCGAAAAGTGGCGGTTAGTTACCGACAAGAGCAAGGCAATAAAGTAATAATGATGATGATGATATTTATATAGATGAATAATAATAAATAAATAGTTAAATACAATATATGCAGATACCTAGATTGCAAACTTAAACTTTTTTTTAATGTAATAAGTAGCGCATTTGTGTTATTTCCAAGTCTTTAATACTTCCTATATTGCCCTTTTCAAAGGGCTTCGGCTTGGGGAGACTTGATCCAGGTTTCACGTATAACTGCGCCGTTCTCGGAAAACTAATAAACTTTAGTAATACGGTAGCCGACTTCAGTATTACTAAACCACTATAGCTTTGGGAATGGAGGCAACAATGTTTTTTCCAATTACGTCAAAATGTGTATGTATTGACAGCTATACTAATCCTAAACTTATCGAGGTGGAATAATAATACTCAGTTAAATATAATATTTGTTAATTTGACAACAGTACTTTTCGTTTGGTTACACCAAAATGTAACTTTCAAAGTATTATGTTAGTGCACTTAAATAACAACAGTATACCTACTTTGAAAAAAGTCTATTATGTAGTCGTAAACCAAAATAAAAAACCATTAGAAAATATGTTTTAGTATTATATAGTATTTAGTGTACTCTAAAACCAAAATAAGTGTTCCGTTGGACCAATTTTGGTACGAAACATTAAAAAAAACAACGTGTGTGTCGTGATATGAAATGTAACTACTGTATAGACGTTTCAAATTCCTTTGCATGTAATAGAACGCGCGCCGGCCCGACCCGCTCGATGGGAATCGTTCATAAGTCATAGTCGACCCGGGCGTGCCGCGTGACAGCGCAATAGGCATGATGACACATTTTGAAAATCTGTTCTATAATGTTCAGAAACATTTATTACGTACAACGAATAAGATTTTTCAAGAGAATTTAACAGTTAAGTAGGAAAAAAATGCATTTAAGTTTTTAAATTTCAAATTGGCGCTAAAGCGCTTGTCAGTGTCATGGCGTCCCGAGTGACGTCACGTTTGTATAAAAAGAACGCAGACCTTTGATGTTTGCTACCTAGGTCGCTCAATTGCTCATTGAATGAACATCAATTAAAAAGTTTACAAGTCTTACACGGCCGTGCGAGCGAGACAGCGGGACAATGACGTATGAAGATCTGACAGATAACATTGTTCTATCCCTGTCTTACTATTCGTTCAGTACGTAAGTTTTCTCTGTAATCTGTGGCAATGGTCGTTATGGGTATGTATTTCTACAAACGTGACGTCATGCGCTCTGATTGGGGTTTAACATATCATGGCGGGCGTCCGTATTTTTCAGTTTAATTTTATCAAAATAAATAATAATCTCTTACTTAATAAAAAAAATGAGCAATTTTCGAATTCTACGATTAAAATTTCACTAAGAAAATACCATATTTCAGTGTTTTTCAATTACTGTCATCATGCCTATTATAAGTATTCGGAATAGATCCCTGGCGGCTTCTTAAAATTGCAATAATGCGACTAAATGATTTGATCTGTTCCTTACTGCGAAGCCACAACAACGCCAGCACATAGGCTTTTGGATTTGTTGGATTTGTTTAAGACTCCACCGAGCTTTTGACGCGGGCGACGATTTGGCATTTGCACCTGTGTGTGCGTCATCACACACACAACTGCCGCTGCCGGCTCGCTCGATCGGTACGGTCGGTCACAAGCTAAAAGTTAGTAGCTCATTATTCTCAAATAATAAATCTTACCTCCGCGCATAAAACCATGGATGGTATAAGGAATAAAATCTTAATGCAATTATTATTTTTATTGAAATTTGACCGTTCACTAAGGAAAGTAATAATAACGTAGTGTCATCGGTGGACTAGTGTTGGAATTGATATAGCAGTGGCGTGCACAGAGTTTTTAGACAGGGTAGACAAAAAATATATATTTACCCAAGTCCACGAAAAGCGAGCTCTTGTTTCTCCAAAAAAACCAACAATATCAATGAGTCTCTGAAAATATTGCGATTTCGGTCTACTTTTGCATTATGTCTGTCTATATCTATTAGTACCTAGTTGTGAATTTAGACGCGTCTCGATTCGATTTATTCCTACCGTGTGATATTTAAAGTATGCCTCTAAGTGTTTTTGTAGCCTTTGTAAAGTTATGTACGTCGTTGTACACGTACACCGGCGGCATCATTCCACAATGTTTTGGTGTTTGCAAACAGTAAACACGGAAAACAGAACAAGCGATTGTTGTGGATGTCTGTTAGCCAAGAATATGCGTGATAATATGGTGACTGTACGACGGCATGAAGCTTCAAGAAGCTTTTCAAAATAAGCGAAATAATTAACGTTCAGGGAGGGTGAATAAAAAACAGCAAAAATAATTTTAGAGTGAGCTAAACTCAATTCGAGAAATAAAAACTCCGTGTATAATATCTTTCCTTGCGTTTTCCCATTTTAACTAAAACAATAAATAGTGGGTGCATCATCAATAGGTTAAATGTTTCCTGGGTAAAAAAAATATATATCGTAATTATCCAGTCGGTTACATTAACACAAAATGTTGGACAAGTATGATCTCTTTTGTGAAGGAAAAATATTAAAAAAATACGTGCCTAATATTTTTTTAATAACATAACTGACTATACAGGAATAAGCTAATAATCTTTAAGTACAAGTACAAGACAATTATAAAAACCGGTCAAGTGCGAGAATAATCGCAAACCCTCGCGCACCGAGGGTTCCGTACAAACTATCAATTAACTCAAGGTAAAGTAAATGTCCCAATATTTGTTAAATTACTTGTTTTAACCCAACACAACAGAATTCAATTTCAAACAACGAATAAATTTTACACCAAGACTATGTTATTACTAACGTGCAAGGATAATCAGCTAAATATGAATGTATGTTGGTGTTTTAGCGATTATCGTTAATCACGTGAACCGATTTCGATTACCTTTTTTTTATTTTAAAGAGAGTACTTCTATTATAGTTTTATAGATATTTCAAACAAAAAAAAACTTGTAAAGTCGATTAAATTGCAAACTTAACTATACTTACGCTACGCTATAAATACGCTAGATCCAGAAGGGGGGTGGTATTTTTTTTACATTTTCATTCATAAATCGAAATTTTACCAATGTAGAAGACAAAGAAAAACTGTTTCAAAAAGTGCACCTCGAGCCCTTTCAAAATACATTACTTGACCTAATAGTTAATATTTTTTTGCCGCTCATATTCTTAATTTTTCATAGAAAATTAAAAATATATTTAAATTTCTTATTTCCCATGCATGTGGATAACTCTTATTTAAAACCATTCCAAATTTCAAATTGATAGCGTAAGTAGTAAAAAAGTCTGATACTTTTAAATAATGTATGTTTAGTTTTTAGCGATATTCAGTAGTTAACAAATTATAGATATGTAGTAGTGTCGACAATGTATTCAAAGTTGGCTACAGAAGGCGGTAGCTAGAGTGCAACCGGCAACCGTCGTGGTGCACAGGGAGCAGGCCCAGCCCCAACCAAAACAGCAACCAGTAATATATTAAGTGAGGTGAAGTAAAGTGTATCAAAGTAAAACAAACATTATTATTACGGATAGTTTATTGTGTTATGTTGCTGTGTTAAACTAATAATTTATCATAATACATAACTGATGGACCGTGTACTTGTTTTTCACCACCAGGTTATAGAATATAAATTGTACGACCGGGTGACGAAATATTCAACAGTCGCGCATTCCGCGCCGTAAGCGGAACGCGCACCTGTGCGATATTTGATCACCAACGTTGAACATTGTAAAGCCGCAGTCACACAGGCAACAAGTAAAGTTCGATCCCATAAGAGAGATCACTGTGTTAGTTAAGTTTTTTTTTTCTTTTTTGGTTAAAGGGGGAAATGATGTAGGGACACTTTAGCGACGTCAGCTCATATACTAGTGCACGCGCACCGCGATATGAGCTGACTAGGCGAAAAGCCCGCGGTTACAGTGTACGGGCCCCGCTATAGGCAGTCCCGCCCTAACCACCACTCATACAACATCTTTGTATTATATTTAATAAATGGAGTCAGTTAAATAAGTGTTTTCAGTTAAATCATAACCACGCTACCCGCACCACACATATATAGGGAATACTAAACAAACCCCAAAGATACGTAACCGTTTACCCCTAGTTTTAGCATAATAGTATGTAATAATAGTAGATTAAGCGAAGTCTGAGTGTGCTTAACCCATTCGCCAACAAACTGCTCCGCAGTTTGGCGAAATTTTGTAGTAATTTTTATTTTTTATTTTAAGTGAGCAATAAACTAAAAAAAAAAATTTCGTGAGATATTTCACTTTGTGAGAGACAGACGGAGGACGGAGTCGCACCATAAGGGTTCCTTTTTAACCTTTTTTGGTACGGAACCCTAAAAATGTAATGGTAAGTACTGAAGATAACAAAGCAAAGGAGCCCAAACTCGACTATCTTAGCCCCTTCCATCATAGAGTTCCACCAGCCATCTTCCGGCTTCGTCATGAGACCCTCGCCATCATGTGTAAAAGTAAGTACTGGAAGATATTTAATAGGTTGCAAACGTTGACTAACAATTTACAAGTAAGTTACATGAGCAAAGAATACGGGTACACGTTATATTGAACTGTCGCACAAAGTGACTCCTGAGGGGCAATCACGTAACGTTTCGAACGCGCGTCAGGTAGATCCAACTGTCATTTTTCCATATAAAAATTGTCATTTAGTTCTAACTGACACGCGTACAATGCGTTACGTGATCGACCTGCTGAACTAAGAATATCAAAAAAATACTTACCTCGTTTTGCTGCGTATACTGCTGTATTCATACACAATTGACATCGAAGTATTTATAAGTGTCGCCGCGCCGCATTGAAACGTGCTCTCTCTCTGAACGCTCGCGGGCGACTGAACCACAGAGCACGGGGAATGCGTATTTACATCGGCGCGCGGCCGCCATAGTGAAAATGTATGGCTTTTTTTTTTTTTTTTTTTTTTTTTTTTTTTTTTTTTTTTTTTTTTTTTTTTTTTTTTTTTTTTGACCCTGACTGTTGCTATAATAGGACGGACCCAATATAGCGGTCGAACTGCGTGGTTGGAGGGTGGCCTGGGGAAAATCCAGGGGAAGCCTCCGGCACGACCACGCGGGGAAGTTTGTACACTGGAATACTCTAAGAGTTTGCGCTCCAGTGAGATTGGTTGAACGGTATCAACCGAATCTGGGGTGTGAGTGGTATCGAACTACTGGGAGTTTTATCGCTGGTTCGCTAAAACCTAGCCTAGCTGAGAAGAGTCCAGCAAGAAACTCAGCTAGGCCCGACTTGCGTCGGACTGAAAATGTATGGCGAATTTGAACCGCCTTTTGATGAATCTGGACCTCAATTACACGACGATAATTTAGATATTTTACGCGGATATATCGTAGTATAAACATTCATATTTCGTTTGAACTGAAAATCAGGATAGATTTCCACTGTCAAAGTATAAAAAATCACTTAACGCCTGCTTACGATTTTACAGTTTTCGTCCAACATTGCTTTGTGCTGTAGGGTAAAATATTAGTAATCTTAAGTTTTTTACACGAACGTATTGTTAACACATTCTTCTAAGTGCTAAATGTACAGTTTATACATGGATTAAACAAATACTGTTGACGTTATCTACTTAACGGCCACTGCCTGTTTGGCATATTTCGCTCGGTGCAGTCTTAATAATTTCCTGCAATATCTATTTGTATATTAATTAATTAATAGATTCCCCGATCTGGTCCACCGTTTAAAAGACAGGCGCTCGAGTGCAAACAAACATTAAAAATAAGAAGCCATTTGCTTCATTAAACGACCACATCTTAAGGCTCAGGCTGGAATAACTTCAGTGGCCACTACTTCACTTCAGACTGTATTATTATAATTATACAGTGTGTATATTTAATATTACCTCAAGTTGTAACCAGAGGTTGGTGTTAAGGCTAAGAACCGATATAGCAATGTTTTTTTCTTAAACACCATCTTTATTTTATCTATATAAAATTAATTCCGCACGCAATGGATCACTACTTTGTCTTACTGATGTGACGTCACAATAAATTGTCACATGTCACCCGATTCTTCCATGTGTCATCATGTCACAGAGTACGCAATACATTGCCGCTCAATAAATTTTCAAAAATAAATTACGCTTTGGTAGTTAAGACTAACTTAAATTTTTCTTGCAATATCGGTTCATAGCCCTAACACGTACCTCTGGTTACAATTTGAGGTAATAACAAATATACACATGGTATAACTAGTAGAGTACCCAACTTCCCAGCATGTTTCTCTATCACTCCCGTTCTTAATTTACTTAAGACCTAACCATACCTAACGTGGTTAGCTTACATCCACAAGTGTACTAGCTTACCTACGTCACTAATTGCAAATCTGGAATGCATTGCATTATGACTTTATGACACAACACACATAATAGAATACAAAATTATGTCAAATGATTGTTGCAAATCGGATTGGTTCAAAGGAAGTGGTTTAAGCTTCTATCGGCGGAATTCATATAGCGAGTCCTACGTTGATAGCGTTCATCAATTGAATTACTTTGGTATGAATTGGTCAACCAGGAACGGCTACGAATATAGAAAAGTTCATTGACAATTACAGTTTTTCAAGACTTTCACTAATAAATATAGTAAACATTGTTTAAAAACAACACGATTAAAACACACAGTTACTGTAAATAAATAGTACCTCTGCCGACAAATCAGAAGACAAGGAAGGCAAGTCTTGTCGTCTGGTTAGATAAGATGGAGTGATATTATAGGCAGTGCAATAAAATATTGTGCATCTAAAACTAACAAAAAAAATGCATATTGAGGAAGGGCGGAAACGAGGAGAGGCTTTTTCCCAGTAGTAGGGCACAGTATGTATTGGCAAATAAACAAAAATAATCGGCCAAGTGAGTGTCGGGCCACGCGCAGTGTAGGGTTCTGTAGTTGCCTGTCCGTCTTAGTTCGATAATCGACACTAGCGAACTAAATAGTGCAGACATGACTCGAATTAAAATTAGGGCTTTAAAGCCCGATATCTCGCAATCGCATAACAGAGTTGAAAAATGGTTTTAAGAAACCCATAATAGCTTTGAACAAGCTATCAAACGATATACCTAGGTTGACACCACCACTTCACATTTAGGGGAGGTTAGGTTAAACATTGTTTTTACAGGATTTTATTCTACTGCTTTGTTGGCGTGATTGGTTATACCCATGCCGAATTACAGTTTTCTAGTTGTAAGGGTTACTTACAACTAGAAAACTGTACGGTAGGGTACGGGCTTAGCCGAAGACGGACGGTCAGGACATGCCGAAACTATAAGGGTTCCTTGTCGACTACGAAACCCTAAAAATGTAATAAATTATGACGTTCTTGTTCACACAGGGAAAGGAGGTAGCGTGCAACATAACTAAGCTGCCGAGCGGTTCCGTGGTGTTCGAGGATGTGAGCCCCGAGATGATGAAGGGGCAGGTTCTGAAACCCTTGGAGAAGGGCGGGGCGCGCGCGCCGCAAAACGACCCGCTTCCCGGCCGCATACGGTACCGCGCCGCGGACCACTCCGAGGTCGAGGTGAGTTGTATACCGCGTAATGGAGCTGAGTGAACATGTGCTAAAGGATGAAGGAGCTGGTAGGGTTCCGTAGTCGCCTGTCTGTCTTAGTTACGTCGACACGCGCGAACAAAGAAGAAACTGGAAGCTGAGTGATCTTGGGCCAAAGGCTGCTTGGTGAAGCGGCTGTTGATTGCCTTGCCATCTTTCGAGAAGCAGTCGGGTTTATGATGCTGATGCTGAGAAGTACAGGTTTTTTATTAATATTTCCAAGAAATGAAATTTTGTGTTTAGAGAGGGACTGCTTCTCGAAAGATACTCTTCCTGTTTGAAGACAAATGTACATCTCATATATGTAAAATAGCAAGACACAATGTGCCAAAGATATATATACCATCCCGGTTTCAGCAGTTATGATAAAATATTCTATAGCCCTGAACTTATGATCCACATTTAAAAATATATTTAGCTAACCTTTGACAAAGCAATCGAAATCTAAGTTTGATATCGATAGACTGCCGATGGAACAGTGCAAACATCTTTATACCAACTTTATTGACCAAAACTACATTGGCAGCGCTATATCCGCATATAATCGTATTTCAAATCGAAAAGGCTTCAATATCCTGAACTTTCGGGTGCAGGAGCGGCTTTAATTTTTGTCAGGCTGATGTTAGCAATGACCGGTGTGTCCAGGTGCCATTCGGCGACAAGGACCAGTGCGGCGAGTTCACGCTGAAGCACGGCGACTGGGTGCAGTTCCAGGTCGCCACCGACCGCAGGGATCAGCTCAAGCGGGCCACCAACATATCGCTGCTCGACGAGTCGTTCAATGTCTCCGGGGAAAGGTACTTTGCAATGCCTACTGTCTTTATTACCTCGTTACAAAGACAGTACACTGTACACTCGGCAAATAAAAGCCGAGGCAACAGGCCGTCTTATTGCTAAATAGCGAGGGTACTTGTATTGGTCCAGGGGACCGATTTTTGACTTTCGAGCGCTCGACTCTTTCACTCGAAAACTGACAAAAAATGCTATTTTGAAATAGCGATAGAAAATTTAAAAACGAGTGGTATTGACCACTCGTATTCAATTATATTGGTAGGAAGTAAGTGCCGGCCATTTTGACACTACAAAAGTATTTACTTATTTTATTTGATTTCCGAGCGCGAAATGCAAAGGCTTGATGCTGCCACGTAGACTGTAGAGTGGAGCTTGGCAAACTTTAGCAGAAGAGTAAACATTAGTAACACTGATATCGTTAAGACGTCTTTTCGAATTTGTGTGTAATAAACAGCACTACTTGAAAAACTTTAGCCAAAGAGCCAGCGGTATTAAAACCACTTACTATAAAGAGGTTACAGGAGGAATTTTGTACCTTTTTGAAATGTAAGTTTGTGGGTAGGGGAATCCGGAACTGCGCATCCGGTTTAAAAATATTTCATCACTGTACACTTAATGGGGTGGACATAAGCTGTAATATATTACCCCGCGGCTCTGCCTGGGTACTATAAGTTGTAGAACACGCGGGCGGAGCTAAACGGGCTGTTAGTTTGATGTATGATTTCGGTAATACAATTAGCTTATCATACATGGTGCTTATCATGCTATCGAAAATCTTAAGGTCACGTGACCTCCTACGCTCCTACACCTGTGGCGAGTTTAACACTTTTTCCCTATTCCAAAATGTGCACAGCGCCGCTAAAGAAGTTTGCACTTCAAAAATGTAATAACATGTCGATGTGTTCAGGCGGGAGCAGGGCGTGGTGTGCTCGCTACGAGAAGGCTTCGGCTTCATGCGCTGCGTAGAGCGGGAGCAGACGATGTTCTTCCACTTCGCGGAGGTGCTCCGCTTCGGGCTCATGGCCGAGAGCCCCAAGGACCCCAAGGACCCCAAAGACCCCAAGGACCCGAAGGACAACAAGTACATTCTCAGCGTCGGCGATGAGGTAAGTCCGTTATTCTAAGATGATTTATGGCCGTACTCAAAAACGTTTCGAACATTCTCAAAGCGTTTCAACCTTAAGGGGATGCCTTGATTTCAGTCGGACACGCCCTCTAGACAGAGCCACGCTTATGCCTTTCGCGCACGAGAAAAGGTGATGTAACACTCTTTGGGAATGGCTTTTTTGGACCAATTTCGATAAATACCTAACTCAGTGAAGTTTTATTAAAATTTCATAAAGTGAGATTTTAGATAAGATACAATACTATAGTAAAAACTTGATTGTGTCGTAAAATGATTTATCATCGTCAAATTATTCATCGTCAATTGTAGAGTGTGCAGATAAATAAAAACAATTATTTCAGTACAAAAAAGATCTAAAGTTTAGCAAAATAACATAAATAATACCTATTTAAATAAAATACAAATAATGTAATTATTATTCCCTTATAACATAACATCATTGTCTTCAGAGCTTTCTGTATCATCACCTGGTACAGTACGATTACTGTTAGTTAACCACTGACAGATAGTTTGCCTTCATTTAATTTTCAACTTTAATGTCATACAAATAAAGCAATTTTCAGAATATACCCACGTCTACCGCTATAGAAATAACTACTTAATTTGTATGAGTTTAAAGTTGAAAATTAAATGAAGGCACACTATCTGTCAGTGGTTAACCCCAAATAATTCTACTGTACAAAGATAAAATAGATAATTAGTTTGCTAAATAGTGTTAAATACACATATTCATATTTGACAGCATATACATAGTTTACACTCCGTGGCACTCTTTGGGGGATGCCTATGTCCAGATGACCTAGCAAGTTGACATTTGGCATTCAGCTGGGTAATTGTGTGGTTACGCACCTATAAGATAAAGAAACAGTGATTAATGTGATTATTAACGGTTTATAATATTTTCCAAGAATATTTTTCATTTACATACTAGTTAAGCGCCCAGTTTCGAAATCAACTAACAACAATATCCTTTTGACAATCCTATTTAATGTTATTTGAAACGCGTACTGTAGTGTACAGTCGGTCATGTGGTACAGTAGCAACCAAAGCCGCAAAATAGATGTAACACATCCTTACTCCAAAGACGTGTTGCGGTCTATTAGACCACCTTGACGGCTGCTAATTATGTGATAACCACCTTGCATATTATCATTAAATATATAGGTAATGTAAAATATCTGATGACCCGAGTCACGAGGTTCGCAGTGCGGGCAAGGCAAGCACATAATATGTATTGGCACTTGTAATTAATTTAGATCTTTAAAATCCTTTGTCGGCGAAGTCAACACTCGACAGCCACGATATTGTTAATATTGAACTTGGCTCCAATTTTCCCAATTATGTTTGGTGGGATTTTGAATATGATTACTCACCTAAAAATGATTTCAACCATTCTCTTAAGAAACCCTGTCAGTGTTGTCTCCTCGCTTTCTGAACGTAACAGCAGGAACAAATTGCTGGTTCTTGATAACTAAAGCATACGCGAAAAAAAACCGTTAGGCTTCGTTCACACGGTATTGTCCTGCACGTTTTTTTGCAGAATACATCTTAACGTATACATAGTGGCACATAAAAATGTTGTTTATACGTTTAAGCGAATACTCACCGGTCTTGTCAACAAAAAGTGCCGTGTGAACCCAGCCTTAGATTGCAACGTCGGTTCGGCATGGATAGTGTCTTCCATCCTATTTAGACTGCATCGAAGCTAATTTAACAATTTAGCTCCCTTGTCGCGGGCTATTTAAAGCCGATGCATTGAGTCGTCGCCGGCGAATTTGCGGAGGGTGAGGGTCATGGAGATCACGTCAATTTTCTCAGTCACTGACAGTTAATCATTATTGATGCTCGGCGACAGCTAGATATTATCGAGAAAAATTTGACGTCGGTATATGACTAATAGCTTCTGCCCGCGACTCCGTCCGCGTGGAACTCTTTGATATCGTAGCTCCATACAGACTTACACTCCCTTATAAAAACTATCTTATGTCCGTCCCCGGGACTCAAACTATATTTATACCAAATTTCATCTAAATCGGTTCAGCGGTTTAAGCCTGTAGAGGTAACAGAGAGACAGACACAACACACTCTTTATAATATTAGTATGGATGGATAGTATAGTATGGATTTGAGTAAAAATCTATGGAGTTTCGGTTTCGGAGATTCGTTAATTTAACTTCTCAACTTTAGAGCGATTACACGCGGCGATTTTTTGCCGAGTTAAAGATACAGGCGATTATGACGGTCGATGTATGGCTAGCGTCGCGGCACAGTTGCGCGTTTTTATCGCTGCAAAAGTCATTGTCTGTGTAACCGGCGTTACGCCGTCTGAACATAATACGAGTTTAAGAAGTCTGAACTAAACGCGTGAAAGTTGCGAATTAGGTAATTGTTTCTGCCTGGCAGACATGTGTTAAGCTCTGTTTCGACACAAGTACCTAACACGTATACTCTATTCCAGATAGGATTAGATCGAAGGAACTTGGGTTCATCATAGTCCACTTCTTAAGTTTTCATATGTCATCATACCATCCTATTTGACATTAAAAAAAACTACTTTAAACCAAATTATTTAATTAGACGTTATGAAAAATAATTATTGTCTGGAAAAAGAAAGAGTTCCGTCCTACTTATCTAATTATTAACCCGTGAGGCGGTAGAAAAATAGAAAACTTCTCACCTAGGGCGGTAAAACAAATAATGTCTTAGATCACAGGTATTTGACGCCCGAGCCGAATGCAAGGGCGATAAATATCCGATCTGAGGCTTATTTGCACCCGTGGTGAGTACAAAATTTTACGTCTCTCAAGGAAGGCTTGCGTCCGGCAAGGAAGTGCGATTTGATAATTGCTACTGGTCAGGTATGTCGTAAATTTACTTTGGCAGAAGGTTATTATTTCCTCTTCCAGTGTTGGTGACATTGAATACATGGTGCTCGATGTATTGCTCCTGGCTTCGTTAGATTAGTTAGGGACGTGATACTTAGAGTAGACTATTTTTCTCAAATTATTCTAGTTTATAATGCGTTTAGCTTGCGTCGTAGCTTGACGTAAAGTGTCTCGTCCACGAGCAGCCATCCATTACAATTATGTCGGCGGGGTGTTAACCTGCTCAAAGTGCGCCCGTACCTTTGTAAGAAAAATCGGGTACGCAAGCCACATGAGAGCGCACCAGAGAGTGGAACAGCAACACTCCAATTTAATTGTTACAAAAGATACCCAATCCTTACAGTCGCTGAGGTCGTAATCGGCCAGGATGCCATCATGGATGTTTGCTACACAGTTTCATAAAATTTCACGCCGCTAGCCTGCGAATGTCAAAAGACGTTTTTTATGGAAAGCGAACCACCTTAAAAGCCATTGATTCTTGTATTTTAATTGCCCTGAGCATTGCCAATTTACGTTGTATGGGTGATATGATGTGACAGAAAACAATTCTTAGGATTTGATGGGTAAACTTTTAGGTTTATCTGGAATTAAGAATGAACTATTTCACGCATGCGAGGAGGACACAGAATTACAGGAAAACACAGTAGCAATTAATGAATTATGTAATAACGTTGAATGAAACTTATAGTTCAATTAACATGTCCAACAGTTTGTCCTTAAATAAATATGAAACTACGTATGTTCAATTGCGAACCATTTAATAATCAGTCTCATTTATTCATCGACACATTTATGCGGCGTCGCACTGGCCCTGCTCACACATTCAGCGGAGGGTGTTAAATTGTACATTTTTAATGCGAACATATACGTCTATTACATCGGACCGGCGGAGATCGATATTGGAAATTTTTATCAAGCTCCAGACTACATGCATAGAGCATGTTACTCGTAGCGGGACTAAACGGAGCCATCGCACTGGAATGAATTAGTGTTTAATCCTATTGGATGATGCTGCCCTTTCATTTGCTAATTGTGATGTTTGCGGGTGCAGACAGTTTCTATTATTTAATGTGGGCCCCGGGTTTATATCGGACTCGGAATACGAGGGTCAAACTGAAAATTTCGGAAATGGATAAAAATATGTAGTTAAATTGAAAAAAGTCATTTTATTGTTTTTCAAAGTATTCTCCTTTATATTGAATGCACTTTTCCATGCGGTCAAACCAGTCGTTAAAACATTTATTGAACGCTGAAACAGGGGTCGAGAAAATTGCCATTTTAAAAGCCTCCACCACCGCTTCTGCCGGTGTCTGAAACCGCTGACCACGCAACTTATCCTCGATTTAGCGGAATATGAAAAAGTCGTTAGGACCTAGGTCGGGGCCGTATGGACGATGGTCCAGTAGTTAGACCTTTTCGCCTTCCATATAATCATTTCTTTTCCGAGCGGTGCGAGGGCTGGCATTGTCGTGCTGAAGGATGATGTGGCGGCTAGGGTTCTTTCCTAAGTTCAGCAAAGACACCCGGCAAACAAATACTTGTATACCAATCGGCATTGACCGTTCTACGATCTTCAAGAGGAATAGTAGCCACGTGACCCGATTTGGAGACAAACCTAGCCACCATTTTCTTGGCCGTGCTGCGAGAGATAAGTCTCGTAAAACCGCTACGGGTGTGGTTTATGCAGATGAGGTGTTTTTGCGCGTCTGTATAGTCTTTGTACTAGTTGCAGATGCTAAAGTTTGCGCAGTCTACGTCCTTTTTGCAAGACTACGCCTGAGCGGAAATTTGGTGTTCGACGGTCTTATATTATCATCGACGGCACGGTGGACTGTCGACGAGTTTAAGTTTCTGAACCGGATTGATGATTAAAGTGTCAATCGATTTGAAATTATGCTACAGGTGGCTCTGAAGTATGAAAAATGTAGTTTGATTTAAGGCTAGTTTTTCGTTCTCGGGTTAGTTTGAAGTTTTTGTAATAGTAGTGTAATCGAGGCGATGTATGTTCGTTCTTAGTAACAGCTAATCTTATCGGCAGTGGTCGGAAACAAAACAACTATTCTTTGTAACATTCGCATTACCAAGACAGGAAGTCAACGAATGCTTAACCCACTTAACTTTTAATATGGCTCTGTTAGCTAAAATATGTAAAAATCTGAAATCGAGGAACATGCTCCCTAAGGCTTTTTAGGGTCCGGTACCCAAAGGGTAAAGACGGGACCCTATTACTAAGGCTCCGCTGTCCGTCCGTCTGTCACCAGGCTGTATCTCATGAATCTTGATAGACAGTTGAAACTTTCACAGATGATGTATTTCTGTTGCCGATATAACAACAAATACTAAAACACAGAATAAAATAAATATTTATGGGGGCTCCCATAAAACAAACGTGATTTATTTCCCGTTTTTATAGACAATATTACGTAACTCTTCGTTCGCGAGTCCGACTCGCACTTGGCCGGTTTTATTAGAATGCACATTTCTTGTATTCTCTGGCCAGAACGAGCTATTTAGTAGTGAACGAATCTTGGGAGTTAGTATTTACATATGTTTACAAATATAAATACATGTATGTATAAATGTATAATACACGTATATATTTTTTGTAGTGGGTTCTTTGTACTTTAGAAAATTAAAAACTTTGTATTTTAGAAAAATCCTTCCGTACTGCGGTATGCTTGGTGGCTGCTTTGTTAATATGTCGGACAACTTTATAGCAACATTATTTTTTACTTAACTATAACTCAGAAACATTTTGGGTGTTGATTCCGTCACTGAAATATTTTTACATACTAAACGTGTTTTCTCTCTGGCTCGTCTTTGCTCACGGCTACTTTGACTACTTACACGAGAGTTACCAGTGTTGCATTTGTTTATTTTGATTTAAGGATCCGTGCTAAATTTTCAGCAACTGTATTTTTTCTGAATTATCTTTCCCATTAACTCGCACATGCATATTTCACACACACACTACCTCATTTTACTGGGGGTGTAATATGTAAATATATCATCCATTTGAGGTTTGAAACTGTGTTTATACCAACAGGTGGAGTTCACAGTGGACCCAGTGACGTCGTTCTCAAACATGAACACCCGCCAGAGCGCTATCCGCATCAAGCACCTGCCGCCCGGCACGGTGCTGTTCGAGACGCTGGTCGAGCGGGGCGTGCGCGGCGTCGTCACCAAGGAGGCGCAGCTGTACAGCTCCAGCGGCAGCCCTACCAGGAACCCGCCTCCAGTGAGTACACACACTAGTGCAAGGACCACAGCCACAAAACAGATAGGTACAGAAATCAATCTACATGCAAGTGCGCTCGAGCAACGCACACATAAACACTCCTCACGTACACGATATTTCGGACCGGTTCGGACCAGTGCGAGCGCGAGTGCCATCCGCTTGAGGCGCGTCAACAAAAACAAAGTTATTATAATAACTGTTCAGTGGACAGATGCTTAAATTCAACATTAAACGGTGAATTGTCGTTTTTTAAGCTAATTTGCAATATAACAATGACATTAAAAATAAAATATTTTAGTCATTATTAATTTATATTTCCATTCTTCCCGTTTCATTCTCAATAATAAATCAAACAACTGGATACGAGTGCCACTACCACGATAGTTGTTTGTGCATAAGCCATAGTTGACAACCCTAGAGCGACCGCCGAGCGTAGTAGGTATGAAAAGTGAAGTACATACATGTGATTGACTTCTGTACCCATCTATTTTGTGCCACAGCGGACTATTTGTCCAACCACACTCTGGTTAATAAAGGTTTTTTTGAGAAGGTTTTACATGCTGATTATAATAGTTAGTGATCGTTTTATAATGTTGCGTGTTATTTCTCGCACAGGAATACAACGGCGTCATCAGTTGTCAGATCAACGGCGCCAAAAAGAATCTTTCGTACATGGCCAAGAAATGCGAGTCCAAGATGCTGCCCCGAGTCGGCGACAAGGTCATCTTCGATATTTATCAGGTACAGTTGCCTTGTGCCTCTCCTATGCTTATTTACACAAGTTTAAAAACTTTATTTATTTATTTATTTATTCCATTTCACATTGTGGCTTACAGTGCGGTCACCAAATCGCGTACAATGTTATTTTATTTACTTACTAACTTATTGCTACTTAATTATTCATTTAAATTTATAATACAGCATAATTCAACTAAATAAAACATATATTAATAATCATTGTAAAATTCTAAATAATTCTATGTCACATATACAAAAAGGGTAAGTAATACGAGGTATAACAACTAATCATATAACGGTCGTAATATATACGCTCACTGTGTATAAGTTTGTTTAGTATAACGTTCATTGCACATAACGAACGAAAGGTTTAATGACAAAATATATAATTTCGTAAAGTATAACGTACTTTAGACATAACATCAATTGATATATCGATTAAAGCGTATAATATTCATAACACCTAAGGTTTATGACATATATTATTCAATTTATCTAACATCAAAAAGTATATTGCTCGTATATTATAATCGTCTTCAGTTATTTTAATAACAATGCCGTATGAAGGAATATATATGAATTTGAATAAAAAAACATTAAACGCTTTTAAGATTGAAATTAAATTTATTTTTATATCAAACACGCCAATTATTTTAACCTAACCTTACCTAAACACCAGCGTGTCGACGCCACACCGCTTCGCGGGGTGTCTATTTCCGCTCTAAGGGACACAAGGCAACCCTAACCTAACCTACAAGTAATACCATTGGTAAGAGTACTTGTTGTTTTTTACTGCGGGGGGCTTCGCCCCCCGATCCCCCCTTTTACTTACAGCCCTAACCTAATTTTCTGTATTGTAATCCTCATACGAAAATATACTATGCATTATGATCGTTATACGTTATGTATGTTATACGAAAATATATTATATGTTATGATCGTTATACGAAATGAAATTATTAAATTTGAGTGTTATAGAAAAAAACGTTATATAATATGAGTATTATGGCTATTGACCGTTATTCCTTATAAAAGTATTGGTATTGTTGTTATAGCTAACGTTCATTATATCTTGTGAACGTTATTAATATGAAATTATATATACTGTTGTTATATCTCGTGGGACGCACCCATACAAAAAATCCTATATTAATCTCTATATAAAATATTTAAAAAGTTAATACATTTTCTGCAAAATCCACCAGCACTATCACAGAATATGTTCAAGAATATGTATGTTTAGTTAATGTTAAGTATGTGTATGTGTGTGTTGTTAGTATTTAATGGTTTTTAGTCGTTTACACATTACCTTTGGACGCCATTCTTCACGTACGATAGTGACATCAATACGCCAACTAAGTTTTCATAAGAGTGACAATTATTTTCAGCATGAAGGTCACTTTGAAAGTGCTCCCCACTTAATGTTCTTGGTGCCGTAGGCACGACAAATCGAAACACTTTTAGGTGTTCTTGGCGTCCAAAGGGATAAAATAATCGCTCAAATGCCAGCGAACGAAAAAACATAGAAGTCTAAGTAGCGCAGCAAAATGTCCCCACAGAATGGGTGCCATTGCCATTATGCGGGAAACGATGCCAGGCAGCCGTTTAGTTCGACATGCGCATACCGGATTTTAGGCACGTGTTAGTGTAGAAATTTGTAAGGAGGTCGCATTTTATGTTTTTTTTCGTTCGCTGTCAAATGCAAGCAAGCGAAGCAAGACCCTAGCACGTCTCTGGGCCTGATAAGGCGCTTACAGCAAGATACAAATTAAATACGTGTGCCGCACTCTGAACAAGGTGTATTTCCAGGTGCTCTGGCGACCTTACTTACTGTTCCTGAACGCAACACCGCATACCTACTTTAAAAAAACATTAGTAGTTTTATTGTGCCTGAAGTCTGCCTTCATTAAAGGATCGACCACACCGCAGCTTATCGCCACGGATCACAGTGTCTGCATACGTTTTGCTGCGTTATTGCAGTGTCAGCGTATTCTAAGCTTAGTTTGGCGTGGGTGACCCTTCACTACATAGTATAAAACAGAGTCGCTTCCCGCTGTCTGATGCATGCTTAGATCTTTGAAACTACGTAACGGATTATAATGCGGTTTTTTTTAATAGATAGTGTGATTCATGAGGAAGGTTTATATGTATAATGTAGTAGCCGTGAGAAGCCGGGGGTGGTCGCTAAGGTATACATCGTTTCCAGGTGAAGAGAACCAAGGAGCTGGTGGCGATGTCTGTGACCATCCAGCACAGCCTGACGAACGGCGCGAGCAACGGCAGCGCCGCTTCGCGCGGAGTGCTGCTCGGGTTCATAGCGGCGCTCAAGGACGGGTTCGGCTTCATCGAGACCTCTGACCACAGCAAGGAGGTGTTCTTCCATTTCAGGTAATATTCCTCACATTACACTGTCATCTTGTTTTTTAACCCCCGACGCAAAAAGAGGGGTGTTATAAGTTTAACGTGTCTGTCTGTGTATCTGTGTATCTGTCTGTGGTAGCGTAGCTCCCTAACGGATGGACCGATTTGAATGCAGTTTTTTCTGTGTCATGGATAATTTTATCCTGAGTGTTCTTAGCTATGTTTCACGAAAATCTGTTCAGCCGCTTTGAAATGAAAATGTCGGGGGTTTTTCAACTTTTCTAAGTTGTAGTTATCATTTATCGATAGCGAGCCGAACCGGGCGGGTAAACACAACGGTAACATATCTGTTTATGCCGACGCAGTAAAGGTCACAGCTCATTAGAGCCACCCGGCGCCCGATCCGCACCGCCTCGCCTCGTAAATGTACCAACTACGGAGTTGATGCAGTGAGCGCATGCCCGTACAAATCCATATTAAGAATACTAACCGCTCGAGGCGAGGCGGTGCGGGTCGGGCGCCGGGTGGTTCTAATGAGCTGTGACCTTAATACACCTAACTCAACTATCTATCGTTTTTGTCATTATACGTTATGTATACATTTTTCGTCTTATCATTGACGTCGTTCGTACATTCAATCTTTTGCCTTTACCTGAAGTATATGCATACGCAGCACATATATATGATAACTAGTATTAGTTGCGTAAGCTTGTGGTGTCAGCTAGCCAACCGCGTAAACTTAGAAACGTGATTCTCTTTCGTCTTAGTTCATAGACAGATACATAATTTGATATAATTATTTTGTGCTAATGCATATTGCATTAATATATTCATTGAACGAGGCTTATTTCCCTAAAATTTTAATGATGGTGTTGTTTTAACGTTTAATTAGGAGACCAATATGAAACCATTTGAATTTGTTTTATTTAAACGATATACCATTATTCCATAAAACAGTTCAATAACTAATAATTAAAGAAGTAAGCTATTGCAATGCGTTTTGCTTACTAAAATGTTAGTTTATGGTTAGTTTATAAGATAAGTTTTTAAACTCATATGCTTGCAAAAGTGTTTTCACCAGTGTATAGAGTTGACTTACGGGATGAGCATAGGCTGTATTATATTATATGGCTACGCTTCGCGTTTACTTCTGCGTTCTTTTCGGACATATATTCCATATTAATACTAGAGATAAAGTTTGTGGTATGTAAGTTTGTAGCTAAGTAAATTTGTATGTAAGGGCTAATCTCCGCAATTAGTCATCAGCTTTGAAAATATCATCCGCTGACACATATAATGACCTTCGGGATGGCCATTGGCTATATTTTATCCCGCTGCGGCGCCTGCCCTCTTTGTAATACGCAGCTGCGTAATTGCGCTGGCAAGCGATATGTTGTAAGTTACATGCTCTGTATGTTTGCTTTGCGAAGTGCTTGTTATTATCTAAGACAAAAGCAAATCCACTATAAAATAGACTTCTTTTGCTTTCCATATTTGACTCAGCATTTTTAAACACGCGTTTATGTATAAAACACATCAAGCTTTCATACTGCGTACCAGCGAATATTACTGACGCGAGGTGACAATAATATCTGTGTAACCTACTATACAGTACGTTTACAAGGTATCATTTAAATATATTTCAATCATTGTGATTTCATTTTAATAATTGCATTGTAACCTTAATTAACTATGCGAGTAATGCCTGAAATAAATGATTTACATTGAATTGTTATTCTGCTAATAGTGCCAAGCAATCAGGCAAAACTTAACTACTACTTTGTTTTTAGGGATGAAGGTGGTACATTGGTATAATTATGTTGAAATAAGGCACCGCTTGGTCGATTATCTAATAGTTTATTTTTAATGACGGTTTTATTATTGCATTCTCATTGAATGTGCGTATATACTTACCAAAAGTGTAGCTAATCCTAGAGCTGCAACTGGGTGAAAACCGACTTGCTACATTTGAATTCATAATCGGTTACAAGACAAGTTGTTGAATGTCTATATTCTAGAATTCACAACGTGTGCCGCCGGCGCCCCTTAAATGTCGAGGGAGATTAATTTTTGCTCATAATCATAATCCATAATTCGGAATTGAAGAATCAGCATTGCGATGTATTTGCTTTTGTTCGATGTGTGTGTAATAAAGGCCCGTTTATAGTTACTCGAGCTTTGCTCTGTATGGAAACTTGAATGCTTACCGATATTATTTAAAGCCTTGCAGCTGTTTCCTATATTCCATCTATATTTATATTTGCATATTGGCTATAGAATAAGAATTAGGCAATCCAAGCGATAGTTAATGGGGGTACAAAGCTAGCAAAACATTGAAATTATAAAAAAAAAACCGTCAAGCTTCGTATAAGGCGAATGTCACACTGCGCCGCATCTCCGGACGGAGGTACTGAGCTGCATACAAATTTCGCCGGACGGAGGTGTGGTGCAGTGTGTCGTATCATACGGAATTTATATACAAACTGAGGTACTTGCAGACAACGAGCTCCGCACCTCCGTCCGGAGATGCGGCGCAGTCAATTTGCAGGATTCTATAAAATTCCGAAACTTGTTTCATAAACAGGGTCCGGATATTCGGATCGATATTTACCTATTCTTGGGCCTCAGTACCTACACCGCGTTGTTGTTGCGTAGCAAGGAGGCGGACTCAATATAATTATAACAATAAACTTCTCGGGATTTCCCGGAATATCGAAAATTAGGATAACATAAACACATTCGTATTAAAGTATTTAAATAGACTATTTTAGTGATTCCTATTTATAAAATATTATTTATTTCATGCATGTGTGTTTCGGCTACACTACAAGCACTGTTCTTGTTAGATCTATATAACAACATATTTCCATACAAGAATAAACTAAACATATAGGTAAATTTGTACCATCTTATGTCATTTCGTGCGATCCCGGAGTCCCGGAACATATTTATTAAATTTATAATATAAAAGAAGCCGACTCTATATTTTCCCAACTATTTCCGGGATCTTGCCAAGTTTAGGTAAATATCGATCCGAATATCCGGACCCTGTTCATAAAACAGGCTGAGCAAGAGATCAAACAGACATTTATTTATTGCGTTCCTAACTGACTTAACGTTTGGGTTCACTATTCTACTGAGAGGCTTCTAATTGTCAAGAAAATGCCATGTAACAAGCCGATTGACTCGTCCCGTTCCCCGCACAGCAACCTGGAAGGCAACCCCGACAGCCTGGAGCTGGGCTCGGAGGTGGAGTACGGGCTGGGGCGCGCGGGCGGCTCGGGCGGCGGCTGCGCGAGCGCCGAGTTCGTGCGCGTGCTGCCGCGCGGCTCCGTGCCGCTCGCCAAGCCGCTCGAGCCCGCACTCACCGGCACCGTGACGCGCACGCTGCGCGCGCTCAACCCCGACCAGCCCAAGTACTGTGGTGCGTACCTCAAGCATTCATCGATTAAAGGCACTTGTCCCACCGCCGGCGACGAGCGATAAACGAGTAGAACTAGAAACTAGAAACGAGTGGGCGAGCGGCGAGAAACTAGTGTGTAGTTTCGATAGTTTCGTCGCTCAACTATAAGCGAGTGTTCGAGTGCGACGGGCGATTACTCGCACCACTCGCTCAGTTGTACGGTAGAATTATCGCTGTGATCGGCAAGCGTTCATCGCCGAGTACCGCTGGGCGAGTTTTATCGTTGATAGCTTTTATCGCTGCGATCAACTAGTGAAGAGAGAGTACTAGCCGGCAGTGTGAACAGCCAGCGATGAACTATAAATATATCTCGCTCTTTCATTTACACGGGAGTTTATCTTTTGTTCGATTCTTGGGCGAGAAAATCGCTGATAGGTAATCGCTTCCTCACTCTTGGTGGGACAAGTGCCAAAGTCTAATGTACAATTCCCACCGAGCGGGTCGGGTCGGAGCGCATTCTATTACATGCAAAGGAATTTGGACCGTCTATTCGGTAGTTACATTTCATATTTGAATGAATCGTGCATCCACTGCGAGGTGGCAGCTACCGACGCGGTTGGTGGGGATTGTAATCAAATATGAATTGTATCTGCTGTATGGACGGTTCAAATTCCTTTGCATGTAATAGAATGCGCTCCGGCCCTGCCCGTTCGGTGGGAATCGTACATTAATTGGCTTCAGCGTGTTTATTCTGATGCCGGAGCAGAATGCACAGCAAAACGTTTTGTGCATCTCACCCTAAGTCTTCTTATGAGGAGGACCCCCCCCACGCAGGAGTGAGAAATGAGCGGGCATCGGATAGGTTGTATGAGCTGTTACAATGAAATTAAATTAAATTCCAGGTCTGATACAAATGGAGGGCGGGACCTCTTACGAGTTCGGCATAATGGGGCTCGCGTGCAAACGTGAAATACTTCAAGTCGGGGACCCGGTGACGTTCCAAGCGGACGCCGACGGGCGCGCCACCAACATCGTGCCCATACGCAAGAAGCGGCGCGCCACCGTCGACGCCATCAAAGGTACAGTGGAAACACGTGACAACACGTTAGTAGGCGTTGGGTACTGGACATAGGCCTCCCCCAAAGAGTGCCAAAGTGACCGGTCCCGTGCCACCCGCATCCAGCGGACTCCAGCAACCTTTACCATGTCATCAGTCCACCTTGCGGGGGGCTTACCCACGTCTCGCCTTCCGGTACGTGGTCGCCACTCGAGAACCTTTCCGCCCCAACGGCCATCGATTACACGTGCTATGTGCCCCGCCTTTACCTGGGTTCTGTTGCGGATAGCCTCATTTCTGATCTCTAAAAGTTAGTAATCGGGAACACAGAGGGGAAAAGACCCAGAGGCTAAGACCAACTAGGTGATCAGACCAAGTCAAGAATCCAGACGCCATAATTTCATACTGTCGCTAACATTGCAACTTACAGGAGCCGATGGAGACAGTTCGTTTGTCCCAGACTTGCATGCCACAGTGATCACGGTCTTCAGACATAGAGAGATACAGTGAAATCCTTGACACTTTCGGTGCTAGGAACCCGCTAGACCTAGGACTGCACTGCTCGTAACGACTTTCCTTTACATAGCAGAAACGCGGAATCGGCTTCGTGCAACTACTAAAACTTTGGCAATAAATGTGTTAACACATTTACTGCTAAGAACCGCTTCGCGCTACACTCGCACCTTCTCCGCCAATTAGCCGAAAGCGCTTACGGAGCAGGCACCCGCTAGGCGGTTTTCTGGCAGTAAATGTTTTAAGCAATAAGGTCGTGCAAAAGTGGAAATTCTACACGACTAGCATGGTCGTTTTGTGCAAATCGTGTTCGAGCCATGTGTACTTTACTCATTTCAACGTCACCAAAATACTATGAATACAGTTGCATTTATTTTGTACCATTCAATTTCTCTGTCCAATTTTTCTTGTTTAGTTTAGTAACGCCCAATATATAAAATTATTGCTGAGGTAATTTGAATATAAGAGTATAGACAATTTAATTTTATTTCGAATAATCAACGAAACAGATGAAATCTACCCTAATCGTCTAATAAAAGCAGAAACGGATTGTTCATTATAATATTTATAATGTACACGTGGCCATAGGTGTCTATTTTTAACCCCCGTCGAAAAAAGAGACGTGTTATAAGTTTAACGTGTCTGTCTGTGGTATCGTAGCCCTGAAACGGATGGACCGATTTGAATACGGTTTTTTTGTGTCATAGCTAATTTTATCCCGAGTGTTCTTAGCCATGTTTCATCAAAATCTGTTCAGCCGTTTTTGATATATTGGACTTTGAAATGAACATGTCGGGTGTTTTTTAACTTTTCTAAGTTGTTGTTATTATAGGGTGGCTATACGGCATGGTAATGTAGTTGTGCACATTCCAGGGGGTTTTGGTTTCCTGTCGCTGGCCATGGAGGCTGAGGAGCAGCGGCGGCTGTTCTTCCACATGTCGGAGGTGCGCGGGAACCCCGCGGAGCTGGCGCCGGGCGACACCGTCGAGTTCGTCATGCTCACCAACCCGCGCAACGGCAAGAGCAGCGCGTGCAACGTCGTCAAAGTCGGGTGAGTACTAAAGAGTCCGCAGTAAGCTCGGCCGAATTTCACCTTCCCATACAAACGTGGTTACGCTCTCATTTCAAAATTACGTGTTGGATTGTGACGAAACTTTGCATATACAATGACATGAGGTATATTATCTTTATGTAATTAGTATAGGTATATGGTTCTAGTTTATAAAACAAATTAAAGACAGCAAAAATAAGTTTTGTATGAGAAACTTAAATTCGCTGTGTATTTTATTATGGTATCTGAAGCTACATAAATGAACTATAGACATATATATTTCATTGTATATGCAAAGTTTCGTTACAATTTAACACGTAGTTTTGAAATGAGAGCGTAAATACTTTTGTATGGAGAATCGAGGTTACTGCGGATTCTTAATAGAGTAGCTGGAGTAAGGGTTGGTTGGCTCAAATGTTATAGAAAACAAATGCTATATCAGAACGCGTAGTCTACACATTAGCAAGAATCCGCGGCGAGCGCGGGTTTACATATATATGGAGCAATGACGCAAAGTTCGGTGTCCGAGAGGCACAACCGGATGGCTCGCGGTGTTTGGGCTCCCGAAGTGTTGTAAAATCACCCTGTGCAACTTCAACGTTGATTATGTGATGTGCATAAAATTATATAACAAAATACCAAATGTAATGAACAAAATGAATAATATAAGTGTCACGTTTCGGGTGGTTTTAAATTTCCACTCTATAATTTGTGGCACAGGATCACGGTGTTCAGCCACTAAAGTTAAAGTTTGAATTCTTGGATTATGTTAAATTTATTTCATTGCATGTTTGAGAAATATATCGTATGTTATGTAATGTTTGTCAGCGGCAAGACGGGCGCCAAGCCGCGGGCCGAGCGGCCGGAGCGGCTGCTGGCGCGGCTGCGCACGGCCTCGCTGGAGGAGGCGGGCGCGCCGCGCGTGCTCGTGGTGCGCGGCCCGCGCGGACCCGACGGCTCGCGCGGCTTCCGCCCGCGCCGCCCCGTCGCAGGTATCGCAAACAGGAACACATTTCGTAGGATTCCGTGGCCAATTGGCAAAAGACGGAACCCTTATGGATTCGTCATGTCCGTCCGTATATCACAGCCACTTTTTTCCGAAACCATAAGATTTTTTTTCTTGCGCGAGAGACTTCCTAAGTGGTATAATGTATGTGTCCCCCCCCCCCCCGTGTAACTTCTAAAATAAGAAAATGATAAATAGTTCAAGAAAATTAATAAAATCAGGGGAAATAATTCCTGTAGTTTTGTAAATTGGTACAATTATACCTAGCGGTGCCCAGATAAATATACTAAAAGTCCTCGAGGGTGGGGGCTGTGCTGAGGGTGTAGGGGGGAGGGGGGTTGAAGGTACCTTTTTTCATATTTTCGTACATATCTCGAATATCTGTACGAAAAGCGTTATGATAACTTCAGACAAAAGTTTCTACATAAAATTTCCTACAAAATTGGTTATAAAGATTTTTACTCTACGATCAATACTTTGGGAGCTACAGGATGTTAAAGTAAACAAAGAGATAAAAAATAGTTGATTTAAGAAAACGTCGTTTTTTCGTAGTTGTTCATCATAACTATTATAATTACTTTAAATAAAAGTTTGCCCATAAAATTTCCTACAAAATTGGTCATATTTATTTTTACGCTACGATCGATACTTTAGGAGCTACAGGATGTTTAAGTTAAAAAAAAAATCGATTTAAGAAAACGTCTTTTTTTCGTAGTTGTTCATCATAATTCATTTTGTGTTTAGGATAAGCAAGCTCAGTCAACTGCTTATCGAACATATAATTCCCATGTCGATCCATTGAGAATTTCTAAACAAAACAAACCAATCAAGCTGCAAAACCACTGATTTCTCACTGACATAGATGTTTCTCCGGGAAAGAATGCAACTACGACCTGATAATGTATGAAACAAGTGTAGGGTCTCTCCGTGCGACCCCCAGAAAAATCTGTTATTTCAAGATTTGCCTCGGGGTGAAAAGTTGCAGTACAGCCTGGCTAAACGGTCAGACCTAGGTCAGGGGTGCTCGACCAATGTCATAGGGAACCGCGTGCAGTTTTTGATGACCAAAAAAAATTAAAAAAAACGATACGTCAACAAAATTAGTCAAATCAGGGGAAATAATTCGTGTAGTTTTGAAAATTCGTACAGTTATACCTTGTCATGTCCAGATGAACATACAAAAGTCCTCGAGGGTGGGGGCTGTGCTGAGGGTGTAGGGGGGAGGATTGAAGGTACATTTTTTCAGATTTTTGTACCTATCTCGAATATCTGTACGAATAGCGTAATAATAACTTCAGACAAAAGTTTCTTCATAAAAATTCCTATAAAATAATTTTACTAATTTTCTTGTCGTACCGTTTTTTTTTTAATTTTTTTTTTGGTCATCAAAAACTGCACGGTGTTCCCTATGACATTTGGTCGAGCACCCCTGATCTAGGTCTGACCGTTTAGCCAGGCTGTACTCCAACTTTTTACCCCGAGGCAAATCATGAAATAACAGATTTTTCTGGGGGTCGCACGGAGAGACCCTCCACTTGTTCCATACATCACCAGGTCGTAGTTGCACTCTTTCCCGGAGAAATATCTATGTCAGTGAGAAATCAGTGGTTTTGCAGCTTTATTGGTTTCTTTTGTTTAGAAATTCTCAATGGATTGACATGGGAATTGTATGTTCGATAAGCAGGTGACTGAGCTTGCTAATCCTAAACACAAAATGAATTATGATAAAAAACTTCGAAAAAACGACGTTTTCTTAAATCGATAATTTTTTTAACTTAAACATCCTGTAGCTCCTAAAGTATCGATCGTAGAGTAAAAATAAATATGACCAATTTTGTAGGAAATTTTATGGACAAACTTTTATCTAAAGTAATTATAATAGTTATGATGAACAACTACGAAAAAACGACGTTTTATTAAATTAACTATTTTTTATCTCTTTGTTTACTTTAACATCCTGTAGCTCCCAAAGTATTGATTGTAGAGTAAAAATCTTTATGACCAATTTTGTAGGAAATTTTATGTACAGTCAAGTGTAAAAATATGGGTGCACACAACTTGCTCATAAATATGTCCCATAGCTCTTATGTCAGCGGATTAAGGTTTTGGTACTTATTTATGAGAAGATGACATCAATACATATTTTTGCACTTGACTGTAGAAACTTTTGTCTGAAGTTATCATAACGCTTTTCGTACAGATATTCGAGATATGTACGAAAATATGAAAAAAGGTACCTTCAACCCCCCCCCTACACCCTCAGCACAGCCCCCACCCTCGAGGACTTTTGGTATGTTTATCTGGACACCACTAGGTATAATTGTACCAATTTACAAAACTACAGGAATTATTTCCCCTATTTGCCCATATTCGGCTTAATTTTCTTGGATTAAAAACTAAACAAAATATACGATGTACATTACCATGCAAACTTCCACCGAAAATTGGATTGATCGAGAACGAGAGGAAAACTACTCACTAGTGAGTAGTTTTTTTAATACGTCATAAATCTTAAACCACAATTTACCTTTCATTCAACGGATAATGGTACGGGAACCCTTTGTGCAAAAGTCCGACTCGCACTTGGCCGGTTTTTTTTAACCTGACTAATGTTGCTATAATAGTACGAACCCAATATAGCGGTCACATTGCGTGGTTGGAAGGTAGCCTGGGGAAACTCCAGGGAAAACCTCCGGCACGATTGCGCGGGACAGTTTAAACACTGGAATACTCTTAAGAGTTTGTGCTCCAGCGAGACTGGTTGAACGGTATCAACCGAATCTGGGGTGTGAGTGGTGTCGAAATACTGGGAATTTTATCGCTGGTTCGCTGACTTTGATTATAGACGCAAATCAATATATAGTCCCTAGGCGACCGAGCTCTGCTTGGGTGGAAACAGAAAATACGGAGTAACCGAATTTTCCCAGATTTTAAACTCAGCTAGGTCGATTTCTCGCCTCCGTAACGCCCTCTATTCTGTTTCCGAGAACGTGATTGCAAATATAAATACAAATATTGCTCGTTTAATAGTATAGGATAAATGTAAAAGTTCTGACTGACGGAGACTTACATCAACGCCCAGTCCAAACCGTTGCATCAAGAAAGCAGTTTTTTTTTTTCAAAATAGGTGGTTTATATAACCAAAATACCCACTAAGAAGGTTGTTGTACACGTTAATCCCCTAGTTTGATCCCCCAGGAGATAAAACTGTTAAGTTGTTAGGTGAACTGCGATCCTACAGCGCGCGAGCCGAACGAGCGAAGCGAGCGTGACGCGGTAGCGTCCGGCGAAGCGCCATAACATGACACATACTTTTTTCCTAGTTGAATATAAAATAATTACCGCTAATTCCCCTGGGTGATCAAGGTCAGGTGATTAACATGGATAACGTGCTAAAAAGACACTATTTCAATATCTTAAGGCGAGGTAGACTCAGACCGATTTATGGAATATTTAATTGATTCTACCTGTTGCGAACTTGATGTATTAATCGCGATTAGGTACTTTTGCTGTAGTCCAAAATAGGAATCTAATGAAAACATGGTCACCCTGGGCCTCACACGAGATTTTGATTTGATATCAGACGTGGCGCTATTGATTAACCCTATGAACGCCATTGATAACGCACAGAAACTTACGTCATTGTCGTCTTCGTTAAGCTTTGGTTTCCTAGGATAGCGGTGCCGTCCTATAGCGGCCGTATTATTACGGACGCAAAAAGACGGCCGTCTTTACAGTAACGACATGTGGAAAGTTCCACGGCCGAAAAAAATTGCTTCACCGCTATGAATTTCGTTCGAAAAAACGTTTACGTCACACCTGGCCATAATACGAGTTTTACTGCACGCTGCGCGTACGGGAAAACTTGCATTGTGGCCAGGTGAAGACGTAAAATTTTGTACGCAACACGGGCGGTAATTCGTAAAGCCCCAGAGCGCATATTTATGACCCTCACCTTCGGTTCGGGCCACAAACACCTGCGATCTGGGGCATTCACGAATTCACCGCCCTAGTTACGTAATATACTATTACGAACTATCCGACACCGTCAAGACGGCCGTCATTCAAATGATGGCACCGCTTTACGTTACGGTGTCAGTCACCGCCCTCTAGGAAACCGCGCCATTTAGTTTACACAGACAACGTTCTAGTAGGTCATTCACCGCTGTATTACGGGCGCTATATGACGGCACCGCCATCCTAGGAAACCAGAGCTTCACGAGAGATCGAATATGATGAATGCATGAAGGTTATTTTGACAATAATGGCATACACCTAATGGTGTTTATTTCCAGAACTGTTGGCCGAGTGAAGACCTGCGGGCGACACACACAACGGCCTCTGGACGCCGGCAGCTATGTTTGTAGGTAAAACCTCCTAATGGTTTGATTTTCAATTCAAATTGTTTCATTGTATTCACGAGAGACTGACTGATTCTCTTTTCTTTAGCAGCATTTAGAGAAATTGTTTTGTGATTTTTACTAACTGTAGGAGAAAAAACACTGTTAATACATAGGCAGCTGCCATGATACCGATCAAGTTACATCCACATTGCGGCTTGTGATCAATAAGCGATGAACATATCAACTTAACCGGACCTTTATTATTTGCTTATTTTTACAAATTTCCTTATTACGTGGATAAGAGGTTCTTTTTCGCATGGTTAGGTTGTTCAAAATCCGTATGACCGCTTGTACTGCAGCTGTCATTATGGTTTGCCAAGTTCAGTGCCTGTGGTATGAAGCTCTCGAATACTATTATAAATAGCAGCGGTTGTGTAGCCAAGCGACTGCTGTGTTCGTCATCCGTTGACAATTTGGTTTGGCTGATGTGTGAGCAGGAGCGTGGATATGACGTGTGAGTGTTCGTGTGTCTGTGCCCAGGGCGCGTTGTCTGTTACAGGTGACACATAACAAATGACGGTTTGTAGATCTCACCTTATTGTAACTTATTGCAAATAGATCTCTGTCTATTTACCCCCTTTTTCGTAAAACCTAAACGGACCTGTCTCGACTAAAATGCTTTTTGTCCCTTTTTCATAAACGCACTGTGAAAGTGACGTGAAGACAAACTAATTTTAACGGCATTTTAGCTAAAATAGGTTCGATGGACGTTTATGAATTAGGGAATTAGTCTCTTCTGTGATTATGTAAATTTTGTTGTGCAATACATTTGTCATACAAGGTATGGCGCGTCGCTTGTTGTTTTGTGAATTATGTTCGCCGTATGCATCGACTCCTACAAACCGCCGAGCGACGGTGACCTGTTTTACAAGTCTTTACGGGGATGATTTCACTCAGTGCATTAATACACAATACTACAAAAGCGTGCCTTGAACAGTCGAGTTCAAAGATATGTATACACTTTTGCACCTTATTCCATTGTAATAAGGCGAAACATGTATACATATCTTTGAACTCGACCGGACGCGAATGAGGCGTGATAAGATAAATAAACCACAAAGTGAAATCGGCCCAACTATGAAAAGAGGTTCCTTGCCAATCTAAGTCTTATGAGACACCGTTCGCCTTTTTTGGATGTATTTAAGTAGTGTCGTTTGTTTTGCCCAAACCGCTTAAAGTTATGGGCTAATATTTCGTTTGTAAATTATACTGCGGAGGATTAGGTTCGTGTTTTATACCAAATCTATGCTTACCAAAGGACTTTAGATCGTGGAATACTCAAGCTTGATGTGACTACGCGTCCGGGTTAGTAAATCAATAAAATCAAGCTCGGGCAATCGAGCCCTGTCTCCCGAGGCCGACCTTACATATTTTTCTACAAAATTTGATAGTGGAATTTTAATCATGTTGTTTAGGGTATAGTATTAAACTGTATTGTTCCATAATCAAATGAACAAAGCAATGCAACTGTTTCTTTTAAAAAAGATTTATTAATTGTCTAGAGAGTATTTTTTATGTTCTGAAATCAAATAAAAAATGAAAGTATGATTGTTTAAAAATGTTTATAAAATTCAATTGGATTAGTATTGTAGCTTGTGTAGAATCTTTGGCGTCGGGAGGTTAAAATCGGCGATTTCCGTCGCGTTGATCAATTGTAGGTGTTGTTGTTGGTCGAGGGGCAGGTGTCCACCGTAAGACACGTGATTACCAAGTCACCAAGTCTACTACATACGTTTGCAGGGTGGCCATCGTAGACCTGTACGCTTAAACAACTATATATATTCTGTATACATAACTATAGTAACATCTTATTATGTTTTGTAAATATGAAATACACCTTGTCCTATTAATTGTTTTTTGTATTGTAAAAGTAAAAGACTAATTCGGTCATTCTCACACGACCAAATGAACAAAATACCAGGTTTTCAAAATATCTGGCTCATTATTAATCACAATCCCAATATACCTTACTCCCAATAAATCCCAGATTAAAAAGTCAAGAATATTAAGGAACTAAATTATTTAGTTTATAATATTTTTGAAATGTGTTGTGAATGTGATAAATCGTGCGTCGGATATTTAAAAAAAAAAGCGGCCAAGTGCGTGTCGGACAACGCACAACCAGGGTTCCGTCCCTATTAAAAAGGTCATGTCAGATCCACCATACCCCCTAGCCATACCCCTGGGGGTAGGGTGGACTGAACCATGACTGAACCATACCACCGTTAGTAGTGCTGGGATTTGATGGAAAAATAGAAAAAGAAATAGGTACAACATTTTTAAATTCATTAAACTGAAAAAAACGAAGGCCGTTCTGGCCATTTTTTACCATAGGCACTACTGCTTGGCACTGCCAGTAGTGTCATGGGTAAAAAAGAATTTCCTGTGACACTACAGTGGCCTTAGTAGTTTTCCCTTGGCACGCGGGGTATTATCTTATCTTCATACCTGTATCGTAACTGCCATACGTCCACGTTCATAACCAACCTATACTATAAGGCAGGCCGAGCGTGCCGCGGCTGCGGCTGGCGAAGCTCCAGACCTAACTTTATTCGAAAAAAATATCCGTAGTCGGTTCTGGCGCTTCGCCGGCCGCTGCCGCGGCACGCTCGCTACGCTCGCTCGGATCGTGCGCTGTAGGGTCGTAGTACACCTAACACCCGCCAATCGCATCGGCCGGTTCTTTTGCGTTTAGTCAGGCGCGGGACACTCCGCGATTTACGTTCATCGCTACAAGTACATGCCGGTGCCCCAACGTTGGGGACGTCAGAGAGCCATAAATCTTAATGTTTCGACTGAGAAAAAATCGCCTTTCGTAAAGATCAAAGGAGTGTCCTTTCTGTACATGTACTATTATCTATTTTGTGTTTTAGTCTGGTTTCAACCGTGAGACTTGTTGGTTGTCAGTTATGTCGAAATGTTCAGTCAATAACTGCATAAATACCAACAAAAAAACTTGAAAAAAGATGGGATTTATTTCTTTAAATAATTTATTTTCATAACATAACGAAATTTGTGTAAACTCATTGTAATTTAATAGTTTTGAACATGTTTTAAATAATTATTTTTGTTAGTTCAAATGACAAAGTCGCGGAACATAAATCTAAGGAGTCGGTATACTTAGATACTTTTTTATGATGTCGTCACCTACATAATTATGGTTTTCATTTTAAGATTTCCAAAAAATCCTCAGCGACGTGCAAAATGGGCTGCAGTCATAGCACGCGACAGTCGAGATGTTTTTTTTAAAACCAAACGACTCGCGTGTCGTTTGTTCGGCTCATTTTAATGATTCGGATATATTATAGGTTATACGACAAAAAATGGAAGAACAGGTTTACTAAAACTGCCACACCTCTCATGAACGTACCTAAGCCCATTTCTTTCCATTACATATTTTAATTTCAATTACTTCCAATATACTTAGCTTTATCTTCTGCCTTCTGGCAAAAGGTAATTAATAGCATTAATGAACTATAATAAAATTCTATAATACAATCCCAACACATCATTTAGAAATGCGCAAATTGTTGCCAATTTTCATCATCATTCATTTTTGACCTTATATCTCGTAATACTCGTTTTATAGATGTCGGATGATCATGAGAGTGACGTTCAAAACCCATAGGATCGTTTTAGTAAAATCGACAGCTATCTCTACTTGACTGTACGCTTACATTACATCGCAAAAAAGAAAGTATTCAAAGTAAAGGCAGGTCGAAAATACAATTATTTAACAAACTGAATCTATTTCAAGGAAACTAAGATGACTTCTTTTTATGGACTCTGTCAGCTGTACTATATGTACTTACGGAAATCTCATCAATTGTTTTGTGTATAATATTTGTACAAATATTTGAAACTGTTTATTCCCCACTTACAAAATAAAGAAACCAGATTTATTTGTGCTTTCTGTTGAATTAAATAAAATTTATAACGCGACTCCATTCATTCGCTAAACGCTAACTAAAGTTTTGACGTGAGCAGTCAATTCACATTGTATGTCTCAATAAACTAAAAAGTATTTAATATTTTGATGTTGCTTTGCTAATATGGTGCTTAAGGTCTAAAACACTGAGTTCTTTTTTCATGAAATACCTTGATGCAGGGTATAAATTAACGCTATTAGCAACTAATGAAATGTACTAGAGCTGTCATTCTGGGGCTCTGAGGTACATTTCTTGGCATATTTGCTTGACATTGTGCATCTAGTTCTATATACTAAATCAATGGTTACTACAGATAACGGTAGTCTAACTTTTTCAACTACACTGCGTGATACTGATAACGGTAACAGGACATTTGAGATAAATATTATAAAGCATAACATAGTCCACAGCACTACGGTGGTATGGTTCAGTCCCACCCTACCCCCAGGGGTATTGCTAGGGGTATGGTGGGTCTGACATGAAAAAGGTCATATCGTTACTGAAAACTTATGGCACTTACGTCCTTTTCTTTAAGGGAGGCAGTTTTTTATAAATATCTCGAAAACCTTTGAACCGATCTTGTTCAAAACAAATATCGCTGAAAGAATTTTATAAGCCCTATTAGCATGATTTTTTTCATAATTTTAAAGTGCACGGTTCAAAAATTAGAGGGGGGGGACACAATTTTAGTGACTTTCGGGGCAATTATCTCCGACTCTATTCACTTAATGCAAAAAATTGCTTAGAAACCTTATATTTATTTTGAAAGGCCTGTCGGTTGATGTACCACACGTGGGCTTGCAATGAAAAAATAATTTTTGACTTTCGGTTTTATGTACGGAGTGCACCCCTAAAAAAATCTTTTTTAGTAATTTCATTGCAAAACTATGTAGCGGTTAACAAAATACACCCTATCCTCAAGTTTTTATTCAAATACACCTTATGGTTTTCGAGTAAAATGCCTGTGACATACTGACGGACAGACAGACAGACAGACATGACGAATCTATAAGGGTTCCGATTTTTGCCATTTGGCTACGGAACCCTAAAAAATACTATTTTGGGAATTGTGTTCACATGAGAACGTGCGGTGAAATTGAATCGCATTGATAGCTATGAAATAAATCGACGCTTATGTAAATAATTAGGATGGGTTGCACCAAACAGTCTGTAATCGTAAGCGGTTTTGACAAGTTTGAATGGAATGAACGCTACCGGCGCAATATTGAACGTTGACCAGCTTGTAATCGTAAGGCCTGAATCACGCTGGCGCGGCTTGCGGTGGCGGCCAATAGTAAACCACCGGAGGCCCCGCCAGCCTGTGAGAGGCTCAAGTTGGTACAACCCACCCTCAGTGGGTTAGTGCGGTCGATGGGCACCCTGCGAGCCGAGCGGCCCACTCGTCATCTGACATGTGTCGCCCAGTCCACGGGCGCCGATGTCTAACCTTACTCAACCTTAAATCTACTACTTAATGAACAAAAATCAAATTTAATCGGATAAAAAAGCATTTATAGAAGTATGCAATGTACTGGAATGGAACCAAAGACTGAAAAAATATTTATTACAATAATAATATTGGTGTTAGATTATTTTAATTAACGGTATGTTGTGAACATTCACTTTGCGGTCGTAGTGTTGTTATGGTTTGTCACGATACTGATTTATTGACAAGCTAAGTCTATGACCAGCGGATATTTAACTCGTTGTTTAAACGTAGCTTAGCATTTTGAAATCGGTTTGTGTAGTAACTAGATGTTAATTTCGAGCGGCGCTAACTATCAGTTTTGTAGACTGAAAGTATTTAAGCAATACGGAAATGTGTTCAAGTTCGTATAGAGGCGAAGGGATAGTTGTTGCCCCCTTCCCGACCGACGTGTCCGCGACCGACGCTTCCTAGCACTTTATACTTACCTACTATGAATTTCTTAGCTAGTGCTTGATAAATTGCACTGCTTATTCTTGATTATCTCTACAACTATTATTTGATACATATCTAAAATAAATTAAATCTTTTAGTCAAAGGCAACGTGTATAGAGTAAAAAAAGCAAAAAGTAAAAAAAATAAACTTTCGTCGAAAGTTAAAATTGACGCTTTATATTACAAGTTTTTTTAATTGCTGTATCATATTTATGCTCATGTAACCATAATTTAGTAATAGTGTAATGTTATAATAATCAGGATACTTGGTGTTGTAGCGTACGAAGGTAAGCCCCGGGTCTGTTCGGGTATAGGTATTATAATTGTACTAGTCTTAAACAATACGCTGACTGTCATATGAAGCAGACGATAGTTGGTATGTAGTGTGAGCGCGGACTTATCTGACGTCGACACTACTCCGCGACACGCCGCTCGACGTTGCTTTGAGTTTGGCGAACCTCTCTTTACTGCCAGTGCCTAAAAGAACCTCTGAAACAGAATATGTCTAACAAAAAATGTTATGAAAAAAATATGTAAGCCTTTCAGAATTACACACTTTTAAAGTAATCATAAGAGTTTATTTTAATTTAGTTGCAATGTATTCGTTAGTCAAGTTATCTTTGCCAAATGTTTATACACCCCGTACAGTTGGAGCGTGAATAAATTGATGTAGATTACGTTTACGGGCTTGCCCTGCGCTCGCCGGGGCCCGCCGCAGAGCCCTCGCTTCGCACCCATGCCGACTGTCCATTTAGTTTCACCATCAGATGTATTTTACTACGCGAGTTTCTGGTAGAGGAGCCATTAACACGGTACAACTTTCGAATTTTAATGTTAACGTGATAATTTTTATATATGCGATGCGATGCCTTTATAGGAGATGTTGAGGAACTGGCTACTTTACACGATCCGGTGACGTGTCGGCGGAGCACCGGGCGCGGCGCCGTCCGGCCGACCGGTCCGCAGCGGGACAGAGAACTAGGTCTCACTACCCTCTATTCACTCTCTCAGCACCATCATGTACTGTTTCGTGATTCTTAACTTATTCAAGTGAGAAAGTGAGTGGAGGAGTGAAATGCCGAGCGGCGTCGGATCTCGCTGTTTCCACCCATCATAACCGTCTCGATAGCTAAGCAGCTCGAGTGAGCGAGCGATATAGTGTTCACGCTGTTTAGCTCGCTGGACGTTTACGATGCAGTATACGTTAGAACGAATGCATATTCTAAAGTTCTTGTGATTGTTTGCCGTCGGCCGGCCCCGTGGGTCGGCACACCATGTTTATAGCTTGTACGACTCGTACGAATAGGTACATACATATACCAATAAACGATGTGATTACGCCATGGCAGTTATTTTATTTACCTCGGATGTCACATTACATTAGTATTCACCAGCGAAGAAAATCTATCTTCAAACACACGCCTGTGTATCACACTCAGTAAATAGGCATCACATATAGGCCATATAGGGACTCATGTTGAAATTGATAACGTAGTGATGCTAAATGGATAGTAAACTATCAAATTATCGTAATAGGGTATAAATTATAATTAAAATCGTAAAAAGATTGAACCTTAAAAGTTTAAAATACCTATGCATTTTTTTACGTCCAAGAGTAAATTAAAAGGTACCAATAAAATCCTTACGCTTTTATAGCGACGGCGACTTTACTAACAAAAAGTTGTTGTGACGTCATAATTAACTGTATCAGTATGAAGCGTTTTGCGCTGCCGCCAGCGAGGTCAATCTTTGTCTAATTTTTTTGGGTATTTATGTTACTTAAGTGTAGTTGCTCCCATATAACATTTGTTCCTCTCCAGAAACTGGTTCGAATGACAAAAAAATCTTTAGTCATCATCCCTATTATAAGGGTTTTTTTGTACCCGTTATGAACCAAACACGGTAAGTATAGGTTAATTCTTAAAGACCAATCAATAGTGGATAACTTGTTAACCCTTTTCCAGGCCCGCAGTTGAAAAATGACATTATTATTAATTGATGTTAAAATAACTATATTGACGCTGTACATTGACCGGCAGATCTAAATGTCATGGCAGTTTAGTTCTCCTTACTATCGGTCGATAAGTTCTCCAACTATACCTCAGGTCCATAATTCAAGTCGGACGAAAGGTTGGTTCTTGCATAAAAATGTCATCATCCTCCTAGCGTTATTCCCGGTAATGCCCCTAAAGGAGCCCGGGGTCCGCTTTGACACCTAATCCCAAGATTTGGCATAGGCACTAGTTTTATGAAAGCGACTGCGATCTGACCTTCCAACCCAGAGGGTAAACTAGACCTTATATTGTGATTAGACCGGTTTCCTCACGATGTTTCCTTCACCGAAAAGCTAACGGTAATTATTTCGTACATAAGTTCCGAAAAACTCATTGGTACGAGCCGGGATTCTAACCCACGACCGCCGCTTGACAGCCACATGCCTGAACCTGCATAAAAATATACACATACCTAAAAAATATATTATAGCATCATAAAAAAGTATTAAGATTTATAAGGTATGCCTAGTTTATCGTATATCGCCTCGCAAGTCATGCCCCTAAAGCTATAAGTCTTCTCGAAGTGGTCCATCGCCCGAAGGGCTTGGTACAGGTTGCCGCCGGGACTTTCGGTGGTCTGTACGTCCATGGCGCCGACCACCGAGTAGTCGGCGCGGAGGAAGCCGTGCTCCACTCCCTCTGCGAGCAGCATGTTGAAGCGCTCCATCTGCAGGTCTGTGACGCGGCTGTTGATTGGGAGTTCGGACCTGTAGTCGCCTGTGGAGAGAAAACGCACTTGTAAAAGGCTAGCGAGATACCTATGCAGATTCGCTTTCTCCAGGCCCCTGTTTCACCAACTTGACAATTGTCACCTAACACTGACAATTCAATTCGACATATACATTGCTTGTTCTAGAAGTTAAGGTGGTTGCTAGGTTACCTGTGGAATAAGCAATGTACGGAGAAATGTCGTTGTCGGATGACAATGGTCAAGTTGGTGAAATAGGGGCCAGAGCTCCACGTTATTAGAGCATTTGATGAAATGAATATCCATACATTATAAATGCGATAGTGTGCCTGCCTGTTTGTTAGACCGGTTAGACGATGAACCGATTAAATTTGGTATGGTGATAATTTGGGTTCTGGGCAAGGACTAAGTTTTTATCACGGAAATGCATAAGGGGGTGTAATGGGGGGTGAACAATTGTATGGGGCTGCGATATGAACCAGCGGACGGAGTCGCGGGCAGAAGCTAGTATACTAAATGTAGTAGACTGTACCTAGTCTTTATTATCTACTCGATATGCGGTGAGATGTCTCGGAGGTTAGAATCATTTCCACTCGTAAAGTTGCTTGATTTCTCATTTGAATTAAAATGCGTAATTGTGGTGCTTTCGTGTTACATACAGGCGTGAGCATCAAAATCAATAACCCAACCAAAGGTTTGCAGGCGCACCTTCGTAATCAACCCAGCAGAGTTTGACGATGGCAATGGCGGCAGCTTATTTGGCAGTGGGCGGGGCACATTGCACGTAGTACCGATGGCCGTTGGGCCGGTTAGGTTCTCGAGTGTCTACCACGTACAGGTCGACACATGTAAAAAGAACCCTGGCGGCCATACATTTTATATGGCCGCCAGGGCTCTTTACGTGTGTCGACCTGTACCGGAAGGCGCTGCGTGGGTAGGCCCTCCACAAGGTGGACTGATGACTTGGTAAAGGTCGCGGGAGTCCGCTGGATGCGAGTCGCGTAGGAACGGTCGCTTTGGCACTTTTTGGGGGAGGTCTATGTTCAGCAGAGGACGTCTTTCGGCTGACATGATAATGATGATGATGAATCGGTCGGAATTCCTGTATGTGGCGGTCATTAAATTGGTCGGTGTCGGTGGTACAAGTCAGCGTCATATAAGTAGTTAGTGGCGGCCAACGTAGCCAAATATTTCTGTACACGTTTTTATTACTGTAAGAATAAGGTATAGTGTTATATTGAGAACCGGATCGACATGCGCTCGGGAGGAGACGCGCGGGCGGCGGACACAGCGCGACGTCTCCGTCGCGGAGACCGCGGCGACACGCGAGCGACACTGCTTCAAGAACCCCACCGGCAACGGACAACTCTCGCATTTAAATTTACTTTTGTTTGGCCGGGCCCACTTGTAATTAAGGTGGAATAAACCAGCCTATTGGAATGTACAGACCACTTCATTTAGTCCCAGTAGGACCTTAGGGTCCTCCAGTTACGTAATATTTGGCTTCTCTGGCTGCTACCATCTTTATGACGCTGAGTGTACCTATAAAAGCGACGCCGAGGGAGCACCGGTTGTAGCCGGCTGTATGCGCGCCCTCGCGGTCCCAGCCGCGCGCTTGGTACACGCGGCCGTCGTTGCCGATCATGAAGTTGTATCTGAAAAGTAACAAAGATAAGATAAGATTAGTGATAACTGATGATGATTTGAATTTCGGAACATTTGTTGTTCTATTAGAGTTCCAAACTTGATTTAAATTTGTACTACAAGTTCGAGGGCTCTTAAGAGGCCGCAGTAAGCTCGGCCGAATTTCACCTTCCCATACAAACGTAGTTACGCTCTCATTTTAAAACTACGTGTTGGATTGTGACGAAACTTTGCATATACAATGACATGAGATATATCTATGTCTGTAATTAGATTATATGGTTCCAATTTATAAAACAAAGTAAATACAGCAAAAACTAGTTTTGTATGAAAAAGTTAAATTCGCTGTATTTTTTTTATTATGGTAGCTGAAGCTACGTAAACTAATTTCAGACATAGATATACCTCATTTCATTGAACATGCAAAGTTTCGTTACAATCCAACACGTAGTTTAAAAATGAGAGCGTAACTACGTTTGTATGGAGAATCGAGCTTACTGCGGACTCTTAACAACGAGGATAAATTATTTCATTCGAATTTAAATCCGATTCCACGTAACGAATTTCGTTGTTTAAGAGCTAAGGCGACACGGCCAAGTATTCGTCGTGGAAGAGCCTACGTTATATTGGTCCTCGAAGCCTTTATACACGTTTATGCCATAGACGGGTAGGACAAAACCTTTTAAACGACGCTAGATTTGATTACGAGAGAAGGTCAGGGGTCGGGTCGAGTTTGTTCACCTAATAACCTTTGCTCCTCTGGCAGCAATACCGCGGCGGTTAATTATATTCTGTATGGACAAGTACCTACTAGCTATTGACCGCGACTTCGTATCTGGGTTATCGACGCTACGATTTTGTAAATAATATAATGATTAATCTTACCAAGAGAATTTAATATCAAATTTCAGCAATGTATCTATCTACTTCGTTTACTTAGTTTGGGAAGGAAGCCTGAGCAAAATACCTATACGTCGGTGTTTTTGGAAATAATTCAATATCAGGCAAATTTTTTGTACACGGCTTCTATGTTGATTCAATAGCTTTTATTATTGAAATCACTAAATCTATGGACCGAAAGTTAGGAAAAAAGTTAACTCGCAAGCAAAAAATTTTTATGCTGAAGACATGTTTGAATGTACAAATTTTGTAACTTACCTGAATCCAAAAATATATGCATCAGTAAATGACATCTCAATTTACGACCTTGAGATAATATTTAGTTTCACCTAGCCTATGCAATGTCATATAATGTATGCTTTTTCAGTAGAGTAGGTACGTTTAGGCCACGAAGCTTGCCGAGTGGCCTAATTAAGGTGTTTACAATACTTTTTCTACGAGTCAACTGAATTAATTAAACAAACTTGGTAAGCTGCCACAACACACAAACACGACTGCCGCGTCACTGCCACACAAATGAAAGCTGTATATTTACAAGCGCACGCACACATAGCGCCGCGCGCACAACTGAGTTGAACTGTCTGTATACCACCGTACCACCATACTTACCAGTGCAGGGCGCTGGGAGTTTGTTCACTATAGTGTAATGGGCCTGCTGTACAGTCAGCGTCATATAGTAGCAGCCAAGGTAGACAAATATGTCGGTACACGTCTTTATTACTGTAAGAATAGTAGCAGCCAGAGTAGCTAATTTTTTCGTAACACTCCCTGTTACGAAAAAATTAGCTACTCTGGCTGCTACTAACTTTATGACGCTGACTTTACCTAGATTCACTATGAAGAGGTCCCCGTATATGATTTCACCTTTTTTGTATACAACGACGGTGGCAAACAAGCGTACGGCCCGCCTGATCAGGGGCGGCTTTAGTGCAGGGGGTGCGTTGCACCCGGGCGCACGGTCCTAGGGGGCGCCGAGTGCCACTCACAGAGCGCCACTCGCCTCGACTCGGGCGTTAGCGCGCGCTAGGGGGGGTGCTAGAGGGCGCTACGGTATGATGGCACCCGGGCGCGACATGGGCTAGAGACTTCTCTGCGCCTGATGGTAAGCGGACACCGCAGCCTATAGACGCATGCAACTCCAAAGAAGTAACATGGGCTTTGCCGACCATTGATATGTTTGAGGATTCGCCGTATGACAGCTGAAGGAACAAATTCCCTCGCTCTCAACACAACGCATCCTCGGGAGCTCTGGCGACCTTGCTGACCTTGCTCACCTCCAGGAACACAACACTACTACAGAGCAAACTAGTAGTGTTATTATGACTGTGGTCTTCTGCAAGGCGGAGGTACTTACCTGTACTTAACACATCGGCGCCGTTTAAAGTGGCCGTCAATGTGCTAACTATCTAAACAAACCGCCATATGGAATTTGTCTTACAATATGGCGGTTGGTTTACATAGTTAGCAAATTCTATTGACGGTAACTTTATTAGGATTTTTTTCATTGACATGAAATGACTGGAGAAGATACCTCTCTATAATGAAAGTATGGATCATACTTTTAAAGGAGTCTTTATAATTTACTAAAGTCTGGTATTAGTGAACTCTTGACATAATGATGTGAGACTTACGAGTAGGTGTAGGCACCTACGTTTACTTGATAGGATAGGTACTTACGGCAGATCATATCCAAGCGTCGGCGAATCCATGTAATACGCCTGCAGGTTTCTCAGTGCGGCCGCGCAGTTGGTGAATCGGTGGCACTCCGGGCTAACGGTGTGTTGCACCACAACTAGTTTGACCGGCGCGAAGTTGTCCACAGTGCGGTTGCTCATGGGGTCCCGCGCCAGCCAGTCCTCGCGGGTTATGTTCCACTCGTGGGGGGCTGGGGAAAACGAGCCGGTTAATGGTGTTACAGAAGTGAACCTCATTATGGTCATCTTAAGAGCGATGTGCACGCGTGAATGTACGACACTGGCCATATGACCTGCCCCCCTATTCAGTAACTTGTTTTAAGTCTGTGCTCACCTCAACCCTCACTCACACATACATCTTGACACCGCGATACGATGTAACTACGTAACTAAGCGACGTAGAGGTCTAGTTTCGTGACGGGTGACCGGCGGGGTACCTACTTATTTAATTGTATAGCATATATATTATTTTGGCCTTTAAAGTTTGTCACTCTTTAGAACCACCCAGGGGACACGTGCAGGCTTGTGGTAGGTAGCTCCTGCGGACGAGAGTAACAGTTGTCCCGCCTTTCTCAAGTGAGTGGGAAACTCGACTGTTAGAAAGCCGCCCGAAGGCCTTTAATTCGGCTTAACGACTTCTGTCATAGACAGCAGCCGGGATCAACTGCTTAGCGTGCCTTTAAAAGCACGGAAACGCCCATATATATTAACCACTCAAACATCAGGCGGTCACCCATCTACAGACTGACCGCTGCCATCTTTGCTTAACCTGCGTTATCGTTTCCGACTCGCAGGCGCCGCTAGGCTATGAGCGCTTCACTTAATACCGGTGGGGTGAGCCGCATTAGCGCGTAGCGAATAACAGCCCAGCATCGATACTGTATTGCGATTGCGCCGTGTGTAACGCTTTCATATGGCATTGGCGAACGACACATCAATCGAAAAGTTTGTCACATTTCATTCTACCTACGCTCGCCAGGTATCTACCTAGATCTAAAGGACAATTTTGTATAGGGAAATTACAGTTGAATTGTCTTAACGCACGTTCGAAACGTTATTTCGTGGTTACCCCTTGCTCACGATAACAGCAGTAACTCCATTCGAAATAAGTATAGTTCCAATGTGATGTGTGAGTAGTACCCGACTTTAATTAAAATTATATTTTGAATGGCGTTAGTGCTGTTATCGTAAGTACCTATGTACTTACGGCGCTCTAGGAACATAATTGGGATTGGGATGAAATCTATAACTTTAGCATTAGAACGAGCGAGACCCGAATACTATTCTAACAGGTGGTAAACCGACCTCCGTAGGGGCCATCATGAAGATATTCAACACTTATTTCTACAAACGGTTTTCCTGTGTTATCCTACTGACCGTTGCCGCTGAATGTGATATGCCCAATAAACATTGTATTGTGGAACTTGCTCAAGACGTTTCCGAGAATCATCTAAGGTAAATATGAACTGATAAATAAGTGATAACCAAGAATTTGCTATGCACACCACCATGATCATAAACTTATACACAGACATAGCTATACAGTTATGTTGCAGTGATAAGCTATATTTTTGTTGATATAAAAACAGATGGGTGGATATAGGTAAAGATAGCAAAAGGTAATCTTCAAGACTTTAAATAACTACGAAGCAAGGTTTAAAAATAGCGTAGATTATATTTATTTATATATATCTATGAATTGACTATCGCGGGTGAAGTTTAGGATGAGCAAACTCGATCAGCAACATCGTCCGTATAAGGACAGTTGTTGAATCAACATGTTCGTCACTATAGATGTCTAAGTAAATTACCCCACAGAATGGGTGCTTTTGCCATTGTGCGGGGTTGGGGGCGGGGTGTCAAAACGATGCCAGGCGGCCGCTTAGTTCGAACATGCTGCGCATACTGGGTTTTAGGCACGAGTTTGGGTAGTGTTCGATCGGTGGGGATTGTAATCAAATATGAATTGCATCTGCTGCACAGAAGGTTCAAATTCCTTTGCATGTAATAGAATGCTCTCCGGCCCGGCTCGTTGGGTGAGAATCGTACTGGAGCTCGCGGCTGCGATCGGTCGCAATGCACTGAATTGCATTGCACCTTTATAGTATACTAGCGTACCTATATAGAAGGTCCGCTGCTTAATAAACCTGGGTGTATGCATATTGCAAGGGTTGTCAAATTAGCGCTTCACTCAGTAACAATGAGCCACCAATTCTGCGGCGCAAAGTGGTCTACGAGGTTTCCGTGAGAAAATATTTACCTATAGTAGGTAACCCGCTCAGCTGAAACCCTCAGACCAAGAAAATATACAGACAGAGCGTTACGAACAGTCTAGTGAAGCTAACCGGTTTTCAAGCAAGCCCCATAAGTTTAGCACACGCGAAACAAATTAAATCGCACAAAACTCGAAATAAATGATCTTGAACAGCATTGTGACACGTGCTGAAGAGTTTTGTGCAATTTTGTTTGTATATGTGTGCGCGAGCGTGTGCTAAACTTGTTGTAGCTTGGTTTCGATTGTATGTGGTTTGGCTTCACTTGACTGTTCGTAACGCTCCGTCTGTCTTTTATCTTGGTCTGAGCTGAAACCGTACGAGTTGCAACTTAGTGTAAGTACGAGACGCCAAAACATCTAATAAAGGTAGTCAATCATTGTATAAGTATTATGCCCCATCGGTACTGTCGAGGATGTTGCGTTTTATCGTGTCTACTTTTTCCGCGTACGCTATGAAAACCTTCATGCTTTCAAGTAAGGTTCATAATCACATATATACAGAAAAGAGGTGGATTTGCGAGTAGGCGTCACTATACTTTCGTGCGTGTAGACGGACGTACGGCGTTCAAAATGTTCAATAAAGCTAAGGGATCGAGTGAACCTCCCCCCGCCCCCTGTGCTAATCAGTATAGTTGTAAATGCTACCTCTATCGACAACGTTGACCTCGCCCCTCTTGGCCAAGACGGTGAAATACAGCACGAGCGCGGTGCACAACACTAGAGCGAGTACCGCGGCTGCGCAGGAGAGCCGCTCCGCGCGCGTCGTGTTGCGCACCACCGTCCACACGTACAACGGGCAGGGATATGCTGGGAACAATACAGATCACTAAATTATTTTAGAATAACTGCCCGCGGTGCTTCACTCGCGTATTGCAAAGAATGCAGGCAAACCAGCGGGATAAAATATAGCCTATGACCATCCGAAAAGTCTATTCTGATTCTGGTAAAAGAATTATTCAAATCGAATAGCTACTAAAGCTATAACCTCACAATCTTTCCGCTTTATCAGGGCGACCTATGGTGCAGGGTGTGCGTTGCTCACGGGCGCAGCGGTCCTAAGGGGCGCCGAGCGCCGCCCGCTACCATTCCATATTGCTGACCGCGCGCTTACTAGAGAGCGCTATAGTAATGTTTGCACACGGGCGCTACATGGGCTATAGACGCCTCTGCGCTTTATAATATAATTAGTGTAGATTACATGTACCTACGAGATCGTACAGTTACGGGCATGAATGTTATTAAGGATAAAGCGCACAACTACGAGTAACTATATTTGAAGCCACAACGACAAAACTACTAATTTTTGGGGCCGTTACCGCATGGCAGATATTTCTTGCGCTTGATAAGCAGACGCTACACGTATGACACCGTCAGGACTACATGCAGGGGGTTATTCCCATCTGTTACCACCTTGTTACTGGTGGTGGTCCCTAAGTGCTGGTTTTTTTTTTCACATCTTTGCCGCCGCGTGATTCGGCCCGTGTGGATACGTGTCGGAAGCACGAAGGCCAGCCAAATCAAGGTCACTCCATATGACATTTTATGTGACCTTGCTTGGTAGTGCTGCCGATTTCGCTCGTGCTGCGTCTCCAAAGTATCATGTCGAATGCTGTTGTGATTGTAGCAGTGGGATGGCAGGTACGTTTTTTCGCGGAGCTGAGTTTGCTGGCGCCGCCGGCGAACGAAAAATACATAGAAGTCTAAGCAGCGCCGCAAAATGCCCCCACAGAATGGTGTCAAAACGATGCCAGGCAGGCCGTTTAGTTCGATCATGCGCTTACCGAGTTTTAAGCACGTGTTTGACATTTGTAAGGAGCTCGCATTTTTTGGTTCTTTCGTTCGCTGGGCGCCGCAGCCACAGTGGGCAGGCTCTTACCGCTCGGCCACGACTTTGGTCTTAAGCGACCTGCGACCAGCGTTTTACCTGTTCATTGCGCGTGATCCCAACTAACCACAGTGCGTTGCGCATCTCGACCGCGCAATGAACAGATAAAACGCTGGTCGCAGGTCGCTTAAGAGTCCGTATATAGCCGTTTGCTGAATTCGCTAAACTTTTTGAGGCCATATCTCATTAAATATTCGTTTTCCTAAAGATTTTATTGTGTAATATGAAAGATCATTTCAATTTAAGTTAAATAAGGGGAAAAATTGTTTACATTTAGCTCTCAATTTACCATATTTTGGCTCAGTCCAACCGCTGTTTTCTCAATTTTCGCTTGGATACGTGTAAAACGACGTGGATTTGAAGAACTATTTGATTTCTAACCGACATGAAACAAATAAATCCATATTGGAATGATAGTCTTCTTAGGAATAATTGGAAAACATTTTATAATTTACATATTAAATTGTTGAGTAAAACCGTATTTCCATCCAACAACTTTTGAGTAAAAACACACGAAGAATCGCCAGTATTTTTGGCCATTTAGCTCATTATTTCAAAAATATGAAGCCATAATAAGAAACTCTAGTTTAAGCGCTATTCGTACAAACAAAAATATATTTATGTGTAGAAGTAAATTTAAGCATAAAAAATATTTGAAATCACACTAAAGTTCGTAATAAAACACCGTGCACGGCGCTCGATTCGGCAGTACCGGCTTAGCCGTTGTCCGGGTCGGACCTGTACGTCGTGTAATTGTGGGTATTCACGAAGGCTACCCCTCGACTAAAATATTATTTTGATCTCCGGCTAGACATAGTTGTTACCAACGTCGGGGTCAAACTATACTAGTGAGACATTCGTGAGGCTAATCGAGACAACTTACGAATTGTTTAGCTCCCATGTCAATTATTTTACGAGTGATCGTGATACTTGGTGAATTTTTATAAACTTTTATTTAGTTCACCTATCCGTTGTCTGTAATTAAAGCTTGCAAGTAAAATTTGATCCACTTCCCGGTTTCCGATTGAGCAGAAATTTTGCATGCATGTATAAATTGGATGACAATGTAATATTATTATGACATAAAGCTGATCTGATGATGAAGCTGGAAGGTAGCCATAGGAACTCCTTAATTAAACGACGCAACCTCATCGTGTTTGGGCTCGATTAATTCGTCTTGACGAGTACTTTGGTAACCAGGGTCTCATGATGGACCTGGAAGGTAGCCATAGGAACTCCGTAATTAAACGACGCAACCCCATTGTGTTCGGGCTCGATTAATTCGTCTTGACGAGTACTTTGGTAACCAGGGTCTGATGATGGACCTGGAAGGTAGCCATAGGAACTCCGTAATTAAACGACGCAACCCCATCGAGTTTAGGCTTGATTAATTCGTCTTGACGGGTACTTTGGTAACCAGGGTCTGACGATGGAGTTGGAAGGTGGTCATAGGAACTCCGTAATTAAACGACGCAACCCCATCAAGTTTGGGGTCGTGTAATTCGTCTTGACGAGTACTTTGGTTCTATATGGTAACCAGGGTCTGATAATGGAGATGGAAGGTAGCCTTGGAACTCCGTAATTGAAAGACGCAGCCCCATCGACTTTGGGCTCGTTTGACATATCTATATGATATGGCGTGAATATGCAACTCCAACAAATATAGGAAAAATTAATAGATATAACGAAATAGACTATAACGAAATCAGCACAACGCTGGAATCTGGAAAAGTTAACGAACAGGTGATTAAGCTCATACGGTAGGCCAATCAACTGTAAGCAAAAATAAACTGTACCTACATTTCTAAATTACCTAGTATTTTATTTCAACACATTCACTAATGTTATACTATAATTCAGGTAAAGACTATTCATGTAGAATTGAATAACCTGGAAACTGAAAACTCTAACAGTAGTTAATTATCGAACGAGTGAGCGGAAGCGAATAAGGTCGCCGTTTCAGCTTGGACAAAAATGCTTTCGTGTGTCTGTCCGGATTTGCGGCTGTTCTCCTCTAGAGGTCGCATTTCTCAACCGACGTGAAAGGGCTTCGCTCAAAATTGTCTAGCTATCGCGGTTCTTGAGATACAGCCTGGTGACAGACACACGGACAGCGAACGGGTCCCGGTTTTTACCCATTGGTTACGGAACCCTAAAAAAAGGCACCAGTTGGCCATACGTTTCCAGCAAAGCCAAAGTTAATGAATAAAGATAAATAAATATTGGGGACAATCTTACTCAAATCGACCTAGTCCCAAACTAAGGGAAGCTTGTACTGTGGGTACTAAACGACGATATACATACTTATATAGATAGGTAAATAAATACTTAAATACATAGAAAACCAATATCCATGACTCAGGAAGAAGAAGAACGGGGGATTGACTAGGGGCACATAGTTCTAGTTTGTACTTTATTGTTAACAGAATAAGGTCGTAACACATTTTCCGTAAATACAAATTCCATTTTGTTTAAAAAAGCAAACTCTTATATTTTTTGTTAGCTAATTCGACTTCATTCAAAACTGAACACTATTCGTAAGAGTATAAAGCCGTTAAACACTTTTTGCAATTGCATTGTCTGCAAATAAATATGTAATTTTGTCCACGCGTCCTTTACCGTTTTGCCATTGAGTAAATTCGAATAGTTCGAATTGGACGTTATTCCTAAAGAGATAGATAGGGCTTTGAAAAATATTTGGCAGTGGCAAAACAAATTGGTATTTTATTTCATCGTCTCCTTCATCAATTTTGCTGAGTTAAGTTGAACTATAGCGCTGCTATAGCTATATATATATTAGCTATATACTAATAAGGCTGTTATAATAATAATAATGTGTGTTAATATATTGGCACGCAGGGGGAGGGAGGGGGCAGGAAGGGTTTTTTTTTGCAAAATTAAAATTATTCAAGTTTTCCCTTCTGCCGGCACTCCCGGAGTGCAATAACCCGGTCTTTTTTTAGTAAGAATTCAATTTCGCATAATCTATGTAGCCATAATTGACTTTTCGCAAAATAAACTGTTTTGGCAGAATTGAGATTCGCATAGTTCGATTACGCTGAACTACAATAGCCCGAATATTATTTGTGCATAATTTTGATACTCCGTATCATGTTCACACCGAAAATACATGAGATTTTTTTTGTTGATTGCCTGATATTTTATTTCAACACAACACGTATAACACATATACAGCACATGTGTTGTATATGTATTTATATATACAACATTTATATATTTATATGAATATAAATATTAAGTAACGAAAAACTCAGATAAAACGGTTAAAGTATCAAAACTTTTCTACGCCGACCTAGCAGCCTCGCTCGACCCCCACCACGACACCTGCGCTGGCGCGCTCGGGAGACGGGTAATATACCTACAATCGAACTTTTGCCGGGCCGATACGGACTCTTAAGACCAAAGTCGTGGCCGAGCGGTTAGGGCTTGGCCACTGTTCTAGCGCGGCAGCGGTGCTCATACCTACGAGGAAGCGAGAGGGCGTTCTCCAATCTCCCGCTCCCACGCATGGCGCACCGCTGTCGTCGCTTCAAGCTCGGATCCATTTTCTTCCGGCAGGTTGACATGATAAGGCAAGTAAAGTTTAATTTTCTATCTATTTATTTGCGCTGAATCCCACCCATACCCATACTTGTAGAATCAATATTTTGCTAGACATGAAGGGCTTTTGCTGAAAAAAGAGTGAGAGTTGTTTCTCAAGAGGTGGATCAAATGGTTATCCTGAATAATTGCCATAATTGGTAATTCTGAGAAACCTGTATTTGTTGCAAAACCCAAAATTAGTCGAGTTAAAAGAAAACTATTTGCTTCAACCGACCGACCTTCAACAGCAATAATTATGTGAACGTGACATGTGGATATGAGTATCCCTTGATTTTTATAGGACTATTCGGCAGATTCTCATTCAAAGTTATTAACAAAATTTCATTGATGTACCTACATACTTTGCCGCCAAACTTGTCATATTTAAGATATTGGAGTAGGCAGGTACACAAAATTCGTCATGGATCAAGTAACTTAGTCTTTAGTCAGTTTAAAAGAAGAATACCTACTTTTCGTGTTAGGGCTACGTATGTGTTCTCGGTACTCGCGCCAACTATCGAAATCTGTATCGCTGTCCTCCGCATCCAGCAGTCGTTGCAATGACGTACCTACCACAAACAACGAAGTTAGCCCACACTACTCGTGTACCACAGATTACAGAGAAAAGCAGATAGGCCCTAATAAATTGAACGTTTTCTATACATCCGATCTCTTCTCACTTACGTACCGAACGCCGAGTAAGAAAGGGATAGAACCATGTTATCTGACAGGTCTTCATACGTCATTGTCTCCGCTTTCTCGCTCGCACGATGTAATTCGCTCTCTCGCTCGCTCGAGATTTAGTGCACAGAAAGATATTTTCTTACAAGTTATCGATATCGATATTTACTGTTAATAAATTCGTAATATGCGATACTCGTAAGTAAATTGTATCTCTATCCATATTATGCAAAAATTAATATGGTACTTACCAAATAGAAAACAAAAACCATTACACGACTACGAATATAATAAACTGCATTCATGTTTCATATGTTCGCCACAAATTAAATTATGCAAATACATAGGTAGTCAGACGAGTTACTTTTTAAGTCTCACTATTTTGTGGATCTTTAGTGGAACACATTTATTTTTAACCGACTTCTGAAACTTATCAATTCCGCTGGCTCTTTATTTTTTTATGTATGTTCCTCGATTACTCTTAGGCGCCTGGACCGATAAGAATGGTGTTTTGTTAGAAAAGGGGGTCCTAGGCAGGTCAGGATCTGAAGATGGGATCCTGGAGAAAACCAGAGCAATCTTCAAATCTTATTTTGAAACGATTTGGGTACTTTGAAATCGTGCATTTGCTTTCAGAAAGCATTTCATGCGGTAATATGGAATGTGGCTTCGTGAAGTATTGATTTGAAGTCGATTAAAACTTTGTTTTTAAAGTAAGTTAACGCAAAATAACAACGCAATTTTATTCCTGAAAATATCTCATTTTAATAAGAAAGTTACATCTAATGCTTTAAATAATAAATATCCAATTATATAGAACTTTTTGCAATCAGTAAACTTGCATCACCTGAAGAGGCAATGCAGATGTCTTAGGTATTGTATCTGGTAGCCTTTCATTACTGCTTAGCATCATTTTGTTGTAGTTGCCTTCTAATTGTTGATCCTGGTGAGATCCCTGCATTAAATACAGTAGCGAAAACATTATTATACAAATTCTTTGCATATACAAAACTTAAATGAAACCAACTCATCTGGAGGGACCTCAGAAATGTCAAGTAATAAAATAAATAAAACTCACTATACCAACTTACCTCAAGCGGCCTCTGAAAAACTGTAGGTATCGCATCTGGCAGCAAGTGTTTTATGTTTTTAATAATAACGAAACAGTTAGTTTCGAAATGTTTCGAACATATTCTATGGTGTTTTTTCGGCGTCCAATTATTGTGCCCTACAGCGTCAATCCATTTTTTTCGAAGATTATTATTTACCGGAAACCTGAAGTTAACAGTTAAGACATGTAACATTAAAATATTTTGTCTAAACGCCTACATGAATAATTCATGTCGACGAAATATCGATATATACATGGTAACAACACTACCCATGTTTACGACAATTGTATTTTTACTAAAAATACCAAAAATATCAAGTTTGATCCATGTAAAAAGTACTTATCCGATAGTATCAAGCATCTGCTGTAATCCCAGACCATTATATTGCGTAATGTACATGAAATATTTGAAAAATAACCAAATGATTCTTACCGATGAAATCCGATTGTTTCTCCGGTCTTTTTTAACAATCTAGCGTAACTTCGGCAGTACGGAACTGCACAAGCCATTGTGCCACTTCATACAACTTAAATCATTAACTTATTACAGAAATATTTACTTTTTCAACACAATATTCTTGAAATAACCAACTTTCCTCAAGATTCACAAGAGATTTGACGTTGATTTGACATTGACAGATTGTTTAGCATTTAACACCGTGGTTAACAGTTTTTGGAGACAAGTCGTCAATAGACTCAAAATACCATACTATTCGTCTCATTCTAACTCACATCAGCTGACCATAAGCAGTGACAGAGATAACTATATGAAACATCGTCTTGCTTTATACTGCGCGTCTGTATTCTTATTAGTCTGTGTCGTGTACATACTCACGAGCGTCGAAGTTCACATTTGTCTATGATTAGTAGCAGGTCGATGTTACCCATTGTCAAGCTGGTTCGTGACAGACAAAATCTTTTGGAGCACCCCCGTAGGGATAGGTATAAAAAAATTGGATGAAAACTACCCAGGCCCCGTATCATGGTCGTCCTTATCACGCGATAAGTGACAAGATAGAGCAGAGCGTCCGTCACTGGCTGACACCGTTCGATAGAACTAGACTGACGCTCATCTTGTCACTTATCGCGTGATAAGGCCGACCATGTGATACGGGGCCTGGGGTGACAATGCAGCACAGCTATCACCAGTCCCGTATTCTGTTACAGGTTTTAAGCTCACCTCAACGCTCACCCACAAATATATCTTGACACCGCGATGCGTTACTACGCATCGCGGTGTCAAGATATATTTGTGGGCGAGCTTAATTACTATTAAGCGTAGGTAGAGGTCTACTTTGGTGATGGGTGACCGGCGGGGTGGGCCGCATTAGCGCGTAGCAAAGGGCGGCCCGCGAACAGTTTCTTTCTTATCAGAAGGCTTAGAAAGAGACTTGGTAATCGTATACATTGTTAATTAATAATCGTTTTCCCAAAGTATCTAGTGACAAACTAATTTCTCTAATTATTCTAGTTTATACAAGTTTATTGTAGGAAAGGCGCAATTTCGCGCAAATGGACAGCCAGTTTATGAAACTGTGTAACATAAATTTCTTAAAACATAACACCGTTAATCTGCGAATGTCAATGTCAGTGGTTTACCCTATATTTGGCAAATACGACTAGTATAGGTAAGTGAAACTGAAGTGCCAATAAGTAAATATCGCAGATATACTTACCACACATATTATCACGAAAATATGTTTACTGATAGATTATTGATAATAATGATTAGTTATGCAACTTGCTGTTACATAACATGAGAAATCAATAAAGTTAATTTTAAGTTTATACGTTGTATTGCTAAAAGTAAATCTTGAATTTTCATCGTTACCCACGTGGCTTCCATCGGTGGTTATTTCTGAGTTTTATCCTTTTCGCTAAATTGAATCGAGAACCGGCCTAGCCTGCACTAGGCGTTTATGTCGGAAAAAAAGGAATCGTCCCGTACTGGCAAGTTTGTGAGTGTGTGCGGAAGGAATTGCTTTATTCCAGGCATAAACGCGATCGTGTTTGCTGGACAGGAACCTATTTAGTTATTACCATATAATATCCATTATTAGGTAGGCATATATACAATATATACCTATAATATCTGGTTAGTTGTAAACAAACTTATGGAGCAACGTCGCAAAACGTGTGCATCGAGGTACCAGGAGCGCATAGCCGCGAGCGGTTCATTCATCGTAAACTGCATGCGGTGAAATGTGCAATTCCGAATCTTATTACCACAAGGCTACATATTGATTTTGGACGTACTGATATTATTTGAGTTCTGCATCAATAGCAATTACTTATTGTATGCAGTCATCGGTGGTAATACTTGGGTCTACCCTTGTTTTATCGACTACAAAACATTGCAATTCATTTCTTCGACGTATTACTTTAATACAATTTTATATGTCCTACTTCACATTTGAACACATTACTAGCTTAAATAGAATTTTGGAGTTCGAATTTCGTGTTGAAAATGCATGGACTCAAGACAGTCATGTACGAGTACCTATGCTTATAATATAAGCAGGGACGACAAAACAAATTCGGAAGTGATAAATGGACGTGACCAAAAATATTAAAATCTAAAAGTGCCGAAATGTGATTGACGTTGCTGTTGATGTCACGCTGTTGTTTTTTGTGCTGAATAATATAAATAAACTGGGGACATACTGGCATAACTATGGTAAGTTATCTAATTCATTTTACTGCTGTAGGTACTTAGGCGTCTGTGCTTAGTTGTGTCTGTGAAAAGTAAGCGTAGCATCTGCACATGTGGCCATTTCGTAGATATAGGTTCCTTTTCCTTTCTTATAGACTCCCAAACTTCCGTGAACCTTTCCTAATAGTTAAAAAAAACGGGTAAATTATTTAACAGACTGTAATAACAATTTAACACTGTATACTCTAGTATAAAGTGTAAGCGTGACATTGTCACAAACTATTCCTGTTTATATAGATATAAACAGGAATAGTTTGTTCCTACTAATCCGATTTAAAAAAAAAATTCACCTATTAAAATTCAGAATGGATTTTTGGGATGAACATTATGCTATATTTCATCTCTCTGCTCTGGTTGCGTTCTTTCTAATACCCGGGCGGAGCCGCGGGGGCAGTTAGTACGGTATAAAGCCTCGTTGGATGGAGCCGTCTTTCAGTGGCAGTGGTCAGCAATGAAATGAACTCATCACTCGTCTGCTGCCCGTGCTCTACCGACTACATGTTGCATCGCAGTTACACTCACTCAATTATTATAATATGTCCTCTCTTTTTCAGGGGTTGGCAACAATAGGTCTTGTTTAAAATGCAAGCAGCTTTAATTTAAAAAAAAAATTAAGAAACCTGTTATCGATTTATATTCATAATTGTACTTTTGATATAGTATTTTGTGAGAACCTGTAGGTTGGGTATCCATTATCATTGTTTGGGAAACGCCTATTTTCATGATGGCTACCACCACCTTCCCCGTTCCATTTTCCTACTGCACACAAGTGCACTTTATGCATATATCCTTAACGACAGGGTGCGCGTTCGGGAACGTGTACAGTGAGAGCAAGCAGCTAGCTTAACCAGCACAAAAAATTACAATAAATCGTATTTAATATATATGTATTTTTTGAGTACACTTTGATGTTATGTTAGCTGTAATGTAATAATGTAAACGGGGAGAGCAAGAGTAGAAGGTGTATGCGTAAATACACTAATACATCGCAACACTTAATTTTCAAGCATATTCTTGGCTACCAACCACTATCTTTATTACAGTCCTGAACTTAGTCACAAATGTTTAACCCAGTCAGGGCCCATGACGACACATATGCGTCAGACCGCCGTAGTCGCTTTCCGCTACATACGAGGAATACCACGGGATCGGCAACGAGCGTAGCGCGTAGCGATTATTGGCCATGAATGGGTTAATGGCCAAGTTTCCGAACGAATCCGCGTCTCGAACGCGCGTTTGAACCGCTGGAATAACCGTATTACGTCCCATTTTACGGATTTCATGCACCAGGGTATTATGATCCACCAGGAGGTATCCGTGCATGGCCACGACAACACAAAGATACAAGTCTTGTATGTGTTATTTGATAATAAAACTTTTTGCGAGAGAAATATAGTTGTTATTCGTTTACCAACCTCATTGAGTTTCGTTGAAATAGTATTAGCACTGGGTTACTAGGTAACGGGGGTGGTGACACCCGTTGCACCCTCAGTTTCCTGTACGAATAGGCTACCTATGTAGTGGTGGATGCACTAGACTTGCGCATTGCAAACCCTAGATAAATTGAGCTGCGCTCGACCCATAACGACCAAAATAGATACAAATATTATCCTGATATGGCTCTTGAAGCTGTCGAAATAAGGAATAAATCCGTAAAACAACTGGTACCACTTTGAACGTTTTCTTAGAGTCTAGGGCTCAGGTCCGCATCTTGTTTCTGACGTATCGAAATCATAATGTCAAGCCTCCTGGTTCTCATGGGGGAGCTCATCAACTCATGTTCATGAGCTCCCTCTTGGGTAAGCGTAATATTGAAATTGTACAAAGGATTGGTTTAATATCAAGTGTGAATAAAGTTTTTCTTGCAAAATTGCTTAAAACTAAGGAGTACAACTTTATAAAACTTTGGTCCGGTCCTTTCTTGATTACTCGCAAAGTTCAATTCATTCCCATTAGGTGTATATTAATTAACAAAAAAAAACTGTTTATTTCACATTTAAAAATGTGAAATAAACAGTTTTTTTTGTTAATTATATAATGTTTATTTCACGTTTTTTCTTAACATAACTACTAATCTTAATTTCTATATTTTTAACACACGCTCTGCCAAGAATAGCTACGCTTGTAGCGGATCAAGTGGTTTTCCCGCTGAGTAGCGGAAGGTGCCAATGGCGTAGGCGCCCCCTAGGCGGGCTCCTGGCAGTGAACGTCTTAATAATATCTTTCGAAGCTCAGAAAAGAATAGACTGCTGCTTACCTAAATGCTTTTGCTTCCTAAATGTTACAGGTTACAGGTCCGAAATTTTTCTCAGATTTTTGGGTTGTTCCCAGCTACCCACTAAAGGTACTTACTTAGCACCAACACATTAGTGCTAACAACTGAATCGCTAGAAAAAATTGCATCTGTTACCAGTGGTAACAAGCCGTCATACCTACTGAAATTGACATTAATTGTTTGTTTACATAGTTAGCAAATTCCATTGATTTAGATCTTAGTAGGGTGGAGGAACCAAAAGATGAACGGTTAAGCGATTATCCCAACTTTGGGATTTTTTTGTGGGAGTTGTAACCTAGTTTGTACATATTTTATTTTTTTATCCGATTAAGTATTTAGTCGAGATTAGATTTGCCTATTTTAACCTCTCCGATTACAACACAGTATTTAAAAAAAATGCTTTTATGTTAAAGTATGCCTGTTTGCCCAGAAGATGAACGCTGTGCCCAATGAGTGAACATATTGGCACCAATAGTTGAACGAAGAAAACGAATGACCGTGCAGCCGTCCAACTTTGCCCATATTGTAAATTTGCCCACTAAGTAAAAAACCACCAGGAGCAATATAAGACTGTTTCAACTGTTATCAAACCGTGAATGGTATAATTATATAAAAGGTACGATATAATAGACTGCGATATTGGACAGTTTAAAGCCGTTATAAAATATAACTGTAGAACATTTTTTTTGTTATTGGCTATATTTATCACGATGAAAATAACTAAAAAAACGCATTCAAAAATCTCTCTTTATTGCACATTTTTTCACAAGGACAAGCCGTAAGAAATAAGTCAACTTTTATTAGAAAATAGAAAAAACTCTCAGCGTTACTCTCACTAACAAAAAATACACGATTCTCATTGCCATTGAAAAATACTCCGGCAATATTACCTGTTTATTCTGGAGGCGTTCTTTAGCGTATAAGTACCTATTCGTTGATTATGATAAAAATATTTCCTAATGTAAGTGTTCTATGGTGTTCAAGGTTATGAAAAAGATAAGTACTTAATAGATAACTTACAGATCGAGCCTCAAGAGACGTTAGAGGAGGTATTTGAGGTCGTTCGTTTTCCATACAAAACGTTATAAATTTGACATTCGCAGGCAAATGGCGTGATATTTTAAGAAACTTATTTCATAAACTTTTATAAATTGTCTTTCCACTTGCGCGAAATTCCCCCTTTCCTAGAATTTTTTTTTGTAAACTAGAATAATCTGAGAAATTCCTTTGGGATGTCATATTTTCGGAAAACTATTTATCACAAACTATTTAAAAGAAATATATAATAACGTATTAGTTTTAAAGGAATAATATAAATCTATTTTGATAGGCTACAGACTATCTTCGTGCAAAATTTCATCCAAATCTGTTGAGCCGTTTAAGCGTGATTAAGTAACAAACATCCAGACATCCAAACTTTCACATTTATAATATTAGTAGGTACGATAATGAGAACAGTAGGTAACAAACTTTTGTTTCTGTCATCTCATTGGTTCGTTACTAGTGGCTCTGTGAGCTGTAGAAATCGTGAGCATGTTTTATTTTAAATTTCTAAAATATAATTAACGAACCTGCTCACAAAATTACACGAGAATCGGTTGAGAAATGCGATCTGTAGAGGAGAACAGCGGGACAGACACCGGACATAGGTACGAATGATTTTCGGCTCAACCTGAACCATAGAACTTTGTTCACTTCGCTCGCTCGTTCGATAAGGTATGTATGTATCAGAATAAACAACAAGTTTGTGATATTAATTTAGAATCCCAATATGTATTATAAAAAAATAGTCACATTAAGGGTTTCCGAGCTAACCCGCGGACTGATGGACAGACAGACATGGCGAAACTATAGATTCCTTTTTGGTTGTTATCCCTATGGCATCCTAAAAATGAGAAGTATGCATTTTTTCTTCAAAAGCAGGCAAAGTGAGCATGTATTCCGTTAATTGCATCCACTTCATTAAAAAAAAGTAATAATATTTCAATATATATTTGTTTTATAGTCGATCAATGAAAAAACAGGATAAAATTACAATGAAATGTGCAAAAGTGGGCAAACTTGTATTTATATTTTTTGCCAGGTCAAAAGTCGCCAATATATTTCACCTATTAATAATCGTTACTCATACAAAGAAAACTGTTAGATAAATAAACCGAAACGATACAGTTAATTTGAAAATTATATAATTAACTTTATAAATGCCGGGCAAACTTGGCAAAATTTCATGTATCTTTGATATTAAGAGTTCATTGTACTAACCCCTGCCTAAAACTTGAACGAATAAATTTTGTTCGTTCATCTATTAGGCACGATAGCAAAGGAATGAACGAACTAAAATCAACAGAGCGTTCACTCATTGGAATCGAAGCCAAAAGATGAACGAATAAATTTTTAACCGACGAAAAAAACGGAGGAGGTTCTCAAGTCAACGCGTATATTTTTTTTTTTATGTATGATCACGCATAACTTTTTACAGAGTAGTCCGATTTTGATAATTCTTTTTTTATTAGAAAGGGTATACCTCGAAGTTGGTCCCATATAAATTTTAAATAAAAATTTCAACCCTAAGGGTAGGAAAACAGGGGATGATTGTTTGTTCACTTACTGATTGATATGTACGACCACGCATGTGTGTGTGTGTGTGTGTGTGTGTGTGTGTGTGTGTGTGTGTGTGTGTGTGTGTGTGTGTGTGTGTGTGTGTGTGTGTGTGTGTGTGTATGTGTGTGTTGAATGAGCTTTACACCTGTCAGTCTCTTGTGTGTAGACCTCTCAGTCTCTGCATTTCTGCTAAAGCTCGTTTATCGTGAGGTTTGTGTAATACCTTATTCGGCTCTAGGTCAGATAAAGCAATACCATCAAGTGTATTTACTCTACTCAGCGCCACATATGCCTGCCGCGGCTTCTGGCAACAATCACTGGATATTTTTGCACCAATTTTAGTCGTTCAGGGAATGGTATGCTGTCTCTATCATTTACATTGCGGCCATCCGCAATGAGTAAAGCTTTTATCATATCCGGCCAATTTAGATCATTGCACGAAAAGGTCATAAACCAGGTAGGAGGCCCTAGACTTCTTACCATAGCAATCAACTCCGAACAGCATCGTCTCCAGTAAGAAGCAGACCCTCGCACATTTCTCATAGTCGAAAATCGGTTGAAATTTGAGGTCTGGTTGTGGCATGCTAAGCCGAAAGCAGGACCAGTGTTTAATGAAATGCGAGAAAGCAAAAAGATCTTTAGATCTCGTTTAAAGTGGTGTCAGAAGAACGAAGAACAAATTAAATTAGATATTATCGCGAAGCATCACTCTAAACGAGATTTTAAGGGTTTGTAGAAGGCATTAATGATAACAAATGTATTGCCGACATGTTTCAACACCATTTCCAAGTCGAATTACCACTGGGGCTACCACAGTCAACGGGGGTGTCAGATGCTGGGTCTCGTGGTCAGGGGATGATCACCAGGTCTACGGCAAAAGATGTTATCAAAGCTATTAAAGGTATGACACGGGGTGAGTCTCCTGGGCACGATGGTCTTAGCATTGAGCACCTCCAGCATGCTGGCCCGCATCTGCCAAGAGTTCTGGCTATGTTGTACACATTCTGTGTAGGGCACTCGTACCTGCCGTCTCGGACGCGATGAAGACTGTGGTGGTGCCCATCGTGAAAAACAAAACAGGTGACAGTAGCGACAAAACCAACTACAGACCTATTTCACTAGCTACCATTATAGCCAAGGTGTTTGATAGTGTGCTTAACTCCCACATTGATAAATATCTGAAATTACACGATAATCAATTTGGATTTAAGCCGGGATTATCCACAGAAACTGCAATTGTGGCTCTTAAAATACTGTCAAGTACTACATGGACCGACAGACAAATGTATACGCATGCTACCTTGACCTATCTAAGGCGTTCGATATGGTTAATTACGACATCCTCTGGCAGAAATTGAATGACTCTGGCGTGCCAGCTGACCTGACTAGCTCTCTCAAATTCTGGTACCTTAACCAATCCAATGTCGTAAGATGGGCGGGGGCGTTTTCGGATGCATACAGGTTGAAGAGTGGAGTAAGACAAGGAGGACTAACCTCTCCTAAGCTCTTCAACCTGTATGTAAACGAACTTATAGAGGAGCTCAGCAGCGCCCGCATCGGTTGCCATATTGACAGAGTGTGCGTAAATAATATCAGTTACGCAGATGATATGGTGCTGCTGAGTGCCTCTCCATGCGGACTTACGAAACTGATAGGCATCTGTGAACGGTACGCAATGAGTCACGGTCTGCAATACAATGTGTTGAAAAGCGAATGTATGGTCTTTAGGGTTAGGAATAAAAGTCCACAGGATGTTCCGCCGATAAAACTAAATGGGAAGGTACTGACTGTGGTATCACAGTTTAAGTATCTGGGGCATATTATGACGTCTGACCTTAAAGACGGTACTGACATTGAGCGGGAACGAAGAGCATTGTCTGTGAGAGCTAACATGATCGCTCGCAGGTTTGCTGGATGCTCGAGAAGGGTCAAGTTAACCCTATTCAGGGCCTACTGCACGTCCTTATATACCAGCGGCCTGTGGGCGAACTATACTCAGGCACAATACAGTGCTCTTCGTGTTCAATTTAATAACGCATTCAGGATGCTGATGGGGCTGCCCCGATATTGCAGCGCGTCAGGGATGTTTGCAGAAGCGAGGGTGGACTGTTTCCACACTACTATGCGCAAGCGATGTACATCCCTGGTGCGTAGTGTACGGGCCAGTGCCAACAGCATCCTGAAAATGGTCGCTGAACGTAAATATGGACTGTGTGTATATAAACCACTGCTGTATGGTGCACGCAAACACACATGTTAATTATGAGGTCACATGACATTTGACATTTTGAGATTTAAATGAATTATTAATGTAACTTGACATCCAGTGAATAATTATTATTTTTAAATTAGATTACTTCAGCAATATTTACAAATTTTTATTATTAGTTGACTGTAATGTGAATTTCAAACCGGCCTAAATCGTATTATTATTTATTACTATGTATTATCTCTTTAAATTAACTTTATGTGTGCTAACTATGAACTTTGTAATTACTAATATTAAGCTAAGTTTTACTAACAATAGTGATCCATGTTGGTTTTTGAATAAATGAATTGAATTGATAGTCAGATGCATATTGTCAATCAGTCCTTGGGGTGTGAGATCTTAAATGTATTTTTCTCATTCGAGCAGCATTTCTTGTAGGCCTACCCATGTTGGTATATAAAGCCTCTTCTTTTAAAGAATTTATATTATACAACAAGCAATATAATTACATTAGGATTATAAAGCAATTAACAGTTTCAGTAAGGTAGGAAGCTATTTTAAAAGTAATCAAATATATTGCATGTAACTAGAAATTAAGTTAGTAATTAACTAAAGTAAGCCACAGAAAATTGAAAAATAAAAACTTTTTAACAAAAAATTAAACCGCCGAAAAGGAACTGAAAAGCAAAAAATAATAAAACTTTTTTATTTAGTTTAATAACTAAATTCTTAAACTATTGTAAGTACTTATACCTAAGTAAGTATATAATTTTGTAATTATTTTGACTTTTTAATTACCTAACCTTAATAACTAAGTTCTTAAATTAATCTAAGTGTACCGAAGTAATTTTGAGTCGGCGCCAAACAATCAATGAACAAAGATTACTCCAAACAAGTACAAGTTAGACCAAATCAAATGAATAATGCAATGTGAAATCTCCAGACATAAACATTAACATTCCAAAAAATGCGCTCTCCGCACGACCACTCGCTACGACGTGTGCCCTCACGTGTGGCCCGTTCGGGTTGGTGTCTCGCTGACATTAACCATAACTTCGTGAACGCTCGGCATTCAAAATTCAAATATTTATTCTGTAAGCAGGCCTCAAGGGCTCTTTCACATGTCCGATCAAATCAAATAGGTATCAAATCAAATGGGTAATATATCATTGTCCTTTACATAATTAATTAATATGCTTGTTTGGCGCTGACTCAAAATTACTTCGGTACACTTAGATTAATTTAAGAACTTAGTTATTAAGGTTAGGTAATTAAAAAGTCAAAATAATTACAAAATTATATACTTACTTAGGTATAAGTACTTACAATAGTTTAAGAATTTAGTTATTAAACTAAATAAAAAAGTTTTATTATTTTTTGCTTTTCAGTTCCTTTTCGGCGGTTTAAGTTTTTGTTAAAAAGTTTTTTGTTCGTTCATCTTCTGGACGCGATAGCAAAGAAATGAACGAACTAAGAAAAACCCCAAAATAACCGTGTTGCGAATGGATAGTCACGTTCAACTTTCGGTTCAAAAATCAAAGGTTAAGTAACGATTAATTTAAGCCATAAAAGTTGTATCTACCTTTTCAATACGATTTTATATCAGCTTTTGAAGAAACTATGCCTTGCCCAGTAGATGAACACCGTTCATCTATTGGCTCAGGTACACAAAATTGGAACCATTAGTAGAACGCTAAATATCTCTTAAATTAACAATAAATATGCAATTTGTGATATATAATCCATTAAAGGCATTAATCAAGAATCTATATCACGCAAAACAATGCATGTAGCCAATTTATTCAATTTTATACGTAATTTAGAGCTTAAATTTGAGAGCGCTTAGCTTAACTAATTCTCCATATAAACGGTGATTTAGGCGCGAGACCTCGGTGCGGCGACCGCTCACCGCCGCGTGTGTGTGGCAACTGTCTGGGTGTTTAAATGCCAGCCTCGGTAAAGGGATGACACGTTAGGAAAAAAATATTGCGAGTGCGTAGAATGTGTCGTGATTTTTTTATTTCAATTTTTCGACAAAACGTTCATCTATTGGGGGCTGTTCATCTTCTGGTTCCACCACGTAACCGATAATAAGCCCATTTTCAAAGGATTTTTAGACATACGGACATACATGATGATTATGAATTAAGTAAAAGGCAAATATTTACATATCAATACATCATATTTATAGATGACCGTTGAATAGTAATAGGTATACTAGATTTAGGTGAACAAATAAAAAGTTACAATACACAAAATGTTACAATTATTGATAAACCACGAAATATTTAAATTAATTACTCATGAGATCAATTCGCGTGAAATTCGCTATCAGACTAATCTAAATTGTTAATCTACTATTAGCATACCTAAAGACAAAGCCGGCATTTTATATTACGCCATTAATGTGCGTGACACAGGCCAATAGCCGATATTAAACAAGGTGGAGTATTGTAAATGCAACTAATGGTATTGAAGTGTTTACTTCATCGCTTATTAAAAATTATTTATTTTTAGGCTCAAAGTAATTTTCGAAAGATTTGTTAGTAAGTAAAATTAATGTACAATTATATAACCATCATAAACAAAGGAAAGTACATAATAAACTAATAAGTATTTCATAAATTCCTTACACAGGCAGCAATAATTATAATTGTAATTAAGTACCCTAAAATACGTATCAGCAACTAATAATTGCTCGTTTTACTTTTTTTCTATGGGTGCTGCTTCTGTGAAATTTCAAAAGCATCCCTTGACTAAATACTTCATACGATTTTAATAGGCTACCTTTTTAGGCAATAACGTTCAATTAGTCAATTACACACTTAAATACTTTTTAGACGTGGGACCGTTAGTTGTAAATATTTACCTGCAAATAGTGGTGGGCACCTTATCGTGATTTTATCGACTGACATAGTAGCAAAATAAACAAATCGGGGACATACTATTATATAGATGTTAAGACTTTTTTTTGCATAAACAAATTTATTTATATAACACTTAGACATGACAACAAAAACTACACATAATTAAAGTTACAACTAAAAATGATAGGTATATTTACAAATAGCCTACAAAGTAGTCCCCCAGGTCGGCGCTCTGCGGCAGAGTGCCCATAAGGCTGGCTACGTCTCCTCGCTGAATGGCGATGCCAATTCTTTGGCCGAGGATCAAGCCAGCCCTATGGTCAGCCGTGTGCTCTAAGAGCCGTTTTTTCAGGTCCCGGTATTTGCTGGGCGTCTGTACCCCACGGCCCAAGCGTCTATACTGCGAAAGCCGCAAAAATATGGTGGCCTGCAAGTCCCATGTATTTGCGACGTTTGGCAGCCTCTGCTAATGCTGCCGCTGCGCCCGCCCTCTGCGAAGTGGTGGGCAGGTGGGACGGAGCCAATGTATCGACGCAGGTGGCGTCGCAGACTAGGGGTCGACCCACTTGCCACGGAATGAGCGTCATACCGTCAGGCCTTTTGCCATCGTCGCGTGCGAGGTCAGGTGTCTCTAGTACGGCTGGAACGTTTATGCTGGCAAGGGCCCGACGGATAATATCGTTCAAGCAAGCATGGCGGGCGAAGCGGCCTGCGCTTTTTTGGCAGGAAAGGCCGTAGTGGCCCAGACGATCTACTTCCACGCCGCAGGGGCAGAGATGGGGGACCACTATGTTGGAGCCCAGGCGGAGGCCGACAGCTAATCTCAGAGAGTTTTTGTGCAGTAGTGTCGCGCAATCGGCCGAAGGGTTGGCGTGGAGTCAGAATCCGGACTCTTTTTCTGTAAAAGCCAGGAGCCGGGCTTTTTCGGAAGCTGATGAGGCAAAGTCCAGATGTTTAATATTAAGTCTAGTCACAGCAACATAATCATTTACACTGTCATATCACTTCCATAATTCATACAAAAATGGTCAGATATTTGCACCTAACCTAAAAATTTAATAATAGGTACTTTTGCAATAACCACACTTTTGATTACTAGTTTGGTAAATGTAACTGCACCCATAACTTGGCGTAGATTTATCATAGAAGGAAACAAATACGTAAAAAGCAATTTACCGTGGTAGATAATCACTCTTCTTGTGAAAAAACATTATAAATACCAATAAAAACAGATTTTTATTCCAATTAACGCTCCGCATGTACTCGGTGTGGAACCGAAAAAAAATATGATTTGACTTAAAGCCCTGTCTATAAAACAGTTCTTGACCTATCACCGCTGTCTATACTTTTTCATTGAGATTTTTAGTAAAAGAACATGACCAAGCCTGTTTTTGTTCAAGCATTCAGAAATTTAGTTGCAATTACCAGATAGTTGCAAATATAAGACTCCACCTTAAATTGTGAAAATGCCCTTTTATTCATTTTTTAACCGCAGTAAGTTACGGAACTTTTACAAAAAGGACTAGTCTTAATCTCTTCAGTATTACGTCCAGTATCATTATATTCAGTGGTGTACTGTGCTCCTTCCTTACACAACTACCTAAGCGTATTTGAGACAATATTTCGTGCCTGCGGGGTTCCAATGCGGCAGCTCGCTTAGGTGTTTCACCACGTTTCTCCCTGGCGTGATCGTGTAGTGCGACAACTGGCAGTGGCCGTACACGACGAAATCACGGTCCAACACCCCCTGCTTCACCAGCTGATCTATCAGAGCTGTCACGTGTGCAAACTGGCTTTCAGCTGTCTTGTCAGTATCGTAGTTTCCTATAAACATTATACTTATACTCTTACTGTTCCATCCCTCCACCACTGCGCCTATCACGTTGGCTCCTCGCCCTTCAAATATCGTTCCGTCACCTCCGACGAAAAAGTTGGCTACTATGTCGTCGAATTCCCTTCTCAGGTTATCTTGCTGGGCTTGTAACATTCTTTCGATGCAGGTGCGGGTTCGATTACAATAACCCATGCCCGTGTGGCCAATGACGACATTGTGCACTGGCAGCGATAGGAAATCTGCGTTGTAAGCAGCCATTGCTTGCCAATCGTCACGTCGGAAATACCACGATTCGTTTAGACCTAACCGAGAAAAAAATACGCATTACTTTTAGGCTATGTTCTGAATTTGTATATGGTCATAGTGACTCCTTATGGGAAATTATTGCATGGATAATATCAGACTAATTTGACCCGTCCTCTCCCGCTGACCCATATGTGGGTCAGCACTTGGTATGGACTTGCAAACAAAAAAAAAATCCCCGGGAGAGGAGGGATAGTGCTGTAGACGCTCACATATTACTCATTCATATGCGATCCATAGACATTCATAAAATCAAAAAGCTCGAATCATTAGCTGAAGATTGACAATTTGTGAAGAAACAAAGCGGAAGAAATTTTATGAATAAAGATCGTGTGATAACTAGAGAACAAGGGTCTACCAGAGATGTGGGAAGACATGTTTTCGTACATTTGACGCATCGCATGCTTGTCATGTCAAATATATGAAACGCAGCTTTGAGGAAAGAGATTATAAAGGTAAGCAACGTCAATTAGAATAATGTTAGAGTTACAAGACTGGTGTATTACGATGGAAAGGAGGTTAGATTCAGAATTTACCTAGATCGAGTCTTGTGGGGATATTGGCGACCTGCAACAGGTAGAGGCCAAGGCCGACGGCGACGACGAAGGCCCAGCAAACGAACACCGCGACGCTACAGCGCAGCCCGGTCGAATTGGCCGGCGCCACCAATTCAAGGCCCAGAATACGGCCTGAAATGGCAAATAAAACGTTTTAGTAAGGGGGTCATACTCAAATTTAGGTTCGCGTCTTTCCCGTGGACAGTATAAAAGTTAAGGGCTACGAAGCCTAATTTTGGTTTGGACTCTTAATCCGCATAAACAGCGTCTCCTCTTCTATATTACTATTCGATAAAAACCTTTATTTATATGCACGTGAGCTTTTAATTATTGACCACAGGAGAGACGAATTTCGTTTATACACTGGATTCACCCGAACATACTGTATAAGCAAAATTCGTCTCTCCTGTGGTCAATAATTAAGAGCTCACCTGCATATAAATCAGGTTTTTATCGAATAGTCATACATAAGACAAGACGCTGTTTATGCGGATTAAGAGTCCCAACCAAAATTAGGCTTCGTAGCCCTTGACTTTTATAGTGTCCACAGGAAAGACGCGAACCTAAATTTGAGTATGACCCAAAGGGCTTAACTCGCCTATTAATTTATTATTATTATTATAAACCGCTCTTAGACCCGTCGATTAATGCCTGGCCACACTGAGTGTGCGCCGCTAGCGCCTTGTGGTCTTCGCTTACGCAAAAACTTGTCATCAAAGTAAGGTTGGGATGCCTTGATTCGAGTCGAACATGCCCCCTAGACAGAGACACGCTTATGCCTCCCGCGCACGAGAAAACGAGATATAACACTCTTGGGCAATGGCTTTTTTGGACAAATTTCAATAAATACCTACCTAACTTAGTGAAGTTTTATCAACATTTCATAAAGGAGATTTTAGATGAGATATAATACTATGGTATTCATTTGATTTTGTCGTAAAATAATGTATCGTTTGAGTAGGCTGAGTAAAAAAAGGAAAATACAGACCTACGTATGGATTTTTTTTCTGTCGAGGAAATATGAAGCAATCATGTACCGATCAAATCAGATAAACAATCATATATCTGAAGATCAGACCTAACTGTTTCTTAATCTTAAATGCACGCGATAATTTCTAAAGCACCGCCTTAAGGAACGATTTCGTAATAGTACATTGTGATACAAGTGAGGTATGTTGATAATTACGTCAGAGGCGAAATTGTTCACGCGAACCGCAGGTGAGCGTGATAAGGAAGCCGAGGATGTAATTATCAAAGCTCACGCGTATCATACGACGTTTTTCAACACATTTTGCGAGGAAAAAATCATTTTCTTAAGATGAAAATGTTATAGGCCTGCCAAATTATTTACTTTACATTAAGCAAATCATTAAGATGACAACAGGTTTTTACTCACAATTGCACATCGCCAACAATTTCCAGTGGCGTCCATTCTATTTATCACTTTTCTAGTCACCACGAGTCAACATTTTTGATAATAACCAAACACGCATAAACAAATTTGACAAATATTTGTGAAATAAATCAAATAAATAACCTAAGGCGCCCAACAGTATTTTTTTTCGTGAAGTTTGCGCAGTGTGGGCACAGAAATCTCTAAACAGCCAATACAAAATAAAATTATATTTTCGTTTTAAAATGTTATCTGTATTTAATTCATGTAAAATGTTATGAAAAGTGAATAGTTTTACTAAATTAAACGTTTTCATATCATATACAAAAATAAATAGTCAATTAATTAACAAAAAGGATTTAATTTGTTTAGTCCAGTAAGAATCCATTTGCCGAAAATTTAAAAAAAAACTGTACATTCTGTACAACCCGGTTAATTTAAGAATGCACCGTGTTCATGCATATATCTTGCTGCAAGGTGCCAACGTGACTTAATCGGAATATAACCATAACACACAAGTGTTGTAATGTTATAAAACACGCGTTTTTAATATCCAGGATTATGAGCCTAAAAGCGACACAATAAGAGGTAGGTACGTTACGAGCAATTGTGTTGAAAAGTCTATTTTACAATGCTATTTGCAATAATATGCCGGTTAAATAGACCAAAATGCAATTAGCCTGAGGTTAAATCTTGGAATAAGTGCTATTTTTGTTCGGTCGAATTGACACTTTTAGGTAATGCTTATCCCTAAGCTAACCGCCATCGTACAGAATATCGTCATAATAGTACAAGAAGGGACACATTAAGATTTATGGCCCTCTGACGTCTTCGACGAGGACGTCAGAGGTGTGTCCCGCGCCTGGCGCAACTCGCACAACACAAGTCTGATAACTTCTGCCATTCTGTCTGAGTTTAACTTTTAAATGTACCTGTGTTCGAGGAAGCCGTGACGTTATTTCTCGAGAATTCTTTATTCATTAGTACCTAGTAATATGATTATTGTTATTTATTTTCCTCGAATAGGTAGGTTTCCAGTAGTCATATCATTTAATTAAACAACTTTATTGTGGTTAGCCGTTGGTTGGTAGTGTGAAGTTGTACGTTATTGTATTAGTTAAAACACTTAAAACGTACCTAGGTATTAGAGTTGGACAACCACTCACGTGCACATGTTAAATTGATATCAACGCGAAAGTTTGTAAGGACTATATTGTTCGTAACAAAAGTCATTACCACACGTGAAATAATAACAAATTTATACACACGGAAGCGTGTCCAGCCAAGTTCAAAGCTAAAAGGAACTGGCGAAACAAGAATAACCACTCAGATTACCTACATACAATCCGGAATTTCGTATATACAGGCAAAACGATTATTCAGATAATTAACGTCGAAAAATCGGCATTTTTATCAATTAGCTGAGGTTCGCATTTATAATATTAGTAACATACGGGAATCCATCATATTACCGAAAATAGTTTCATCGATTATCGTTCGTTAATCCGGAGAGGCAAAAACAAGACCCTTTCCGGATTATCGAGGCGTCCGGATTAGGTATAGTAGTATGCCTACGTACTACACGAAAGGCGATAAACAAAAGACTGACGACGAATTGGCTCATGGCAGCCCGCACCTACGCCCGGCTCCCTCGCGAAGCTCATTGCCCGGCCGGATTACAGCGATCATCAAACACGCGGGAGTCCGGATTACCGAGGCCCTACTGTATTCGCAAAATTTCATCATCACACAGGAACCATTCATCGAACTTCGTTAGATCGCTCATACATTTGCTCGAATTACAATTTATACAAAAATGAACTGATTTATTTACGAGGGGTTTCCAAATAGAACTCAACTCGTCCTATCACCCGTGTTTATTAATTAGCATAATTGGCATCAACTTCCGTAGATACCCATAGTTGTATACCTCGGTGCTGGTGGAGAATAATATTCCCAATAACGTAGAGACCTTGTGATAATTCACCCACTCGTTCTAAGCTCTGATGGTATATCTATACCCGTTACGCACAAAATGTGATGTACCTAGGCCAAACACACAAAATGGTAGTTAGTGCCCAAGTGGTCTAAATTGGTAACAATATGTCTACGTCTTAATGAGTTTCATATGTGATTGCTACGGTTTCCCCTAGCACCACAGGACAAAGGACCGAAGGATCACATAAATATATATCATAGCCATATAAGAGGTTAAGAGCCGATTGCGTCAATAAAACCTTGAAAAAACTACCGTAACGCTGTGCACGTACGGCTCATAATTAAACGGTAGCTAGTCGTATACTTATACATGACTTTGGTAAAACAGTTTACATACGGCGTTCTTACTTCTTACACAAATATTACCATTTTCGCCAATGCAGGGCATTTTTACTTTTAGTCTGGGATATATATATATATATATATATATATATATATATATATATATATATATATATATATGCTCGTAAATGAGAATACAACAAAAACAATGGATATAGGTATGTACCTATAGCACACACCACTAGAGTGACGACACAAACTTGGAGAAAAACAACCGCGATAGACAAATTAGTGTAAAAGAAGCAATGATGTACGGGTAAAAGCCTTGAAATATGCACTATTGCAGATAAAATTGAACTATATTGTATAAGTTAAGCACGAACGACAAGTCCCTTTACACTGGAAGAACTTTGACGAAGCAGACATTACGTTTCGCGGAAAAGCAAGAGCATTTAGACATTTAGAGCATCGAGCAGACTAACAAGTGACAGTCGCAAGCGCATCTTTCGTTACTCACCTTTTACGAGCTCGGTGTTCTCGACGTTCTGCGTGACCGAGACGAACTTCGGCCCTATGTGGACCCGGGAGGACTTGGTAATGTTCATTTGGGAGACGACGGGCACTGTCCGGGCCACGAGCTCTGGCGGGGGCATGTCTCCCATCGCCACCACCTCCGACCCCGACTTGCCCTGATCACTCGGCGACCGCATCACCACGCTATGACTCACGCACGATGTTTCTGCGCCGGTTGCAAAACGCGACTGACTTCACGCCGCCGACGATAAACATAATCTGTGTGGACCCTTGTTATTACTATTATTTATTCTGTGCACTTGTTTACATGTGATGCGTGATAATGTTTATTATAGTAATTGAGCGTCTCGCACGCACCTCGGAATTGTGTATGCGTATGTGTATTTATTAATCCGATGAATAACTGTATAGATCAATACTAGTTGGGAGGCGGCCGCTCATGAGACGTGCCTCTAGACCACGGACGGGCGTGGAGACGGGTTTCCCGAGTTGGCTGACGTCACTCTCGAGGTTATATTATTTTCCAACGTGTCCAGATTTACTTATTTATGAACTCTGGTCGATACTTTTGAGTTGACAAGTGGATTAATGTTTTTGTTTTATCGTCTTAGACATCTTATTTTTTTTAATTAAGGCGATTCGTTTGAATCTCATTAAGTGATAAGATTTTACAGGAATTAATGTAACATCACAGTCATGAAATAATGGGTGCGATAAGAAAATAGACTATAGATACCGTATGTTTTGGGAACGCCTTACATATTTTGCGGTGCGATAAGCGGGTCTTCCCCTGGCCAGACTTTAGATTACGCACGATTTTTCTTGCCAATTATCTCATAGAGACCGGTCGCGGCTAAGATACACATCTCTGTTATGTCGATGCACTGTTAATTAACCCTAACGTCTTAGTAATACGGTCTATTATAATGTTTTGTCATTTGGGATTAGTTCTTATTAGACTATGTTTTTGTTAGGTGTCGTGATTGCGGTGATTGATATGTTATCCTTAGTTATTATGGACTGGGCTGTTATTCGCTACGCGCTAAAGCGGCTCACCACGCCGGTCACCCGTTTCGAAAATAAACCTGTAATTTGTACGAAAGTTGATCTTTTCAAGTAGGTACAACTATTAAGTTGGTCGACTAACTAGTTATGCCTACTTAGTGATAGTTTTCCTGTTCAATTTATTATATGTACTACTGCCACGATTTATTCGTCCACCCAGTAGTAACCACTTAGCCGGCAGAAGGCCGGACACATGACTATAATAATTAAAAACAAAGTTCAAACCGACTTCAATTCAGTGCTTCGCCATGCCACATAAGTGGTACAGTCAAGTGCAAAAATATGTATCGATATATTCTGTTGTTGCGTCGCGTAATGCTTTACCCACGCGCGCAATCGGCGGCCATTTTAGTTGCGTCAGCGCCGCGGTCTGAGTAGCTCGCTGCCACGCGTCACGTCGAAGCCAAGTAAGTAAATATTTTCGTGTTTATGCATTTTGGCCTATTTTATTGCATTTTCAAGCTATTGTTTTGAGTATTTCGAATAAAGTGTCGACAATTTATTGAATAATCATAAGGACAATGTAATATAACGCAGTGTTCTATATGTTTTTAAAAATTAAACTGAAAGTTACTATGTTGCTAACGGGGCTAAAAGTGCCTTTAACTGGGGGCTTATTGTGCCGCGGCACAATGAGCCCCGTCTAGGGCAAAACCAACCCCATGTAATTTTAATTATTATTCATATTGTTGACAGGAGGAGAGTTTACAAAAGGAAGACAAATAGGGGTACCACTTCCCGGGAATTACTCCAAAGAGCCGCCGAAGCTGTCATAAATGAGGGCCGAAAGTTAAAAGCAGTAGCTCGTGAGTTAGAAATATGTCACACCACGTTGCAAAGGTATGTCAAGAAACTCCGTCGCGAATTTGGAATTAAGACGAAACAGGTGTGACGACAGTCCTGAAGCCCAAAAAAATTGTTGCTGCAAAGGGTATGAAGTAAGTGGGAGCCATCGTATCATCATCGTATATCATCAGAGCATTAGTGACGGTGGAAATGGCAGTTAGTGCCATAGGAAACAACATACCACCGATGTTTATTTTTCCGCGCCTGAAATTCAAACATCTCCTTATTCGTGGCGGCCCCATGGAGTGTATTGGCGCTGGCAATAGCTTTGGGTGGATGACAAGCACTGAATTTCGGGTGTATTTAGATCACTGTATAAAATATGCGAAACCCACCTCTTCAGAACCAGTGCTTTTGCTCTTAGATAACCATGCATCCCATATCGACGTCGAAGTGATTGAGGAAGCAAAAGAAAATTCAGTGATCATGCTCTCCTTCCCGCCACATTGCACTCATCGACTTCAGCTGCTCGATGTCGGCATCAATGGTCCATTCAAGGCGTATTGTGCAAAAGCACAAGAAAATTGGCTGCGTAACAACGCTGGCAAAGTGATGTCGATTTACGAAATTCCGAGCTTAGTAAAATACTTGGCCTTTCGCATTGACTCCTCGAAATATAACTAGCACGTTCAAGAAAACCGGTATTTGGCCATATGATCCAAATGTCTTCACAGATGAAGACTTTTCCCCATCTTATGTCACCGATCGCCCAGATCCAGGACTTCAACCCACAGATCTCATAACTAAGCCTAGTCCTTTAGGACTGCAACAAACTATTATTGAATCTGCCCGAGAGACTAGCCTCGATGCCGCCGAAGAACCTTCAGAGCAAAATGCTCCAACTGCTGCTCACAATAATAGTCTTCAGAGTTACACAGAGCCAGACAGATTATTAGAGCGCTTTATAGACCCCTATAATAATCCTCAACCAGGAACATCTAAAGATCCCATTTTCTTGCCAGAAAGCATCAGACCGCTGCCCAAAGCGCCTCCTCGAGTGGTAACAGGAAATAAGCGAAGAATTAGGAAGAGTGCCGTTCTTACTGATACCCCGGAAAAAAAGACGATAGCTGAAGAACAGGCCAACAAGAAAAAAAAAGGAAACAAGGTTACAATCAAGACAATTAAAGGAAAGGGGAAACAAACTAAAGCTAAACCAAAGACAATGGGAGGAAAAAGTAAGAAAAATTCTGCAAAAAGAAGAGTTCTGCAAGAGGAAAATGAAGAAGAGAAGGATGATTTGCATCATTTGCTGTGACTCTTACTCTAACTCGCAACCAGGAGAGCAATGGATACAAAATGCAGTATATGCAAGAACTGGGCGCACTCAAAATGCATCCATGACGAGAGATGTCTGTCATATACTTGCCCAAATTGCATTTCTGACCCTGACTCAAGCGAATAGTTACAAAGTTAATAATATCTCATTTTAGACCGAGAAAACATATATTAAGGCTGATTAACATTAAGAAAAAGTTTTTTTTTTGTTCAATTGATAGAGAATGTTCAGTGTTATGTTCAAAGTTGTATTTTTTGTCTTAATTGACAAGTTATGCTGTTGATCTCATTATAAATAAATAAAGAAATGTAAAAATGATAAATACAGTTAATTGGCAACTAAAAACCATTTTTGATGATTTAAAACCCATCTAATTGGACATTACTTATTTTCAATATAAGCGGCACAACTTACCTTCGCATCGGCACAACCCGCCCCTTGATGGGGTAATGCTTCCGATATACAGAGGGTATTATTAGCCAGAAAAAAATGTATCCGAGCCGTATGTGGTGTAGGACCCTTACACTCTTGCAGACCTCTATTCAAAAAACTTAATTTGCTAACTTTAACAAGTATGTACATTTTAGAAATCAGTGTCTATGTAAAATCTAATTATAGTTTATTCACGAGGCTTGAGGCAAATCCCAGGTTACGGGCTAGAGATCTTATGAGATTAATAGGACCAAAAAGTAAAACTGCTTTGTTTAGAAACAAAGCAGTTGTTTCTAAACAAAGCAGTTTTACCTAATGTCAAAGTATTCAATCATCTACCACTGCATATTAAAGAAACTCCAAACGTCGTGAGATTTAGAAGGGTATTATATTCGTGGCTAGTGGAAAATATATTTTACAATATCAAATATTACTTTGATTATGTTACAAGTTTTTGATCTGCTGATTTTCAAGCCCACATTCTCCAATTTTTGCAGCCACTGCTCTAGTCTGCTCTCAACCCCGAGTCCATCTTCACCAACAAGGACAATATCATCAGCGAAGAGCATACATCCAGGGCGCCTCCTCCTGGATGCCCGACGACAGACGTCCATTATAAACAGGAAGAGGTAAGGGCTTAAAGCCGAGCCCTGGTGTAAGATACGGTTTCGAAAAATATTAATTTGTAATAGCGTTTTTTTTGTTGATTCATTTTAAAATGTTATTCTAAGATGCTTTGTTCAAGAATCCGACATACTTCAACCCGGATGTAATTATGTACATATGAAGCATCCATTGTATTTTTTCGTATGATTTATCGTGAATATTTTAGAGAAAATGTAAATAAACCAAAATAAAGACATTAAAAAAACTGACTCTTCAGAAGCTAAGTTGTTAGCTAATTTGTATATTTTTTTTTCTGAAATCTTGTCGGATTCTGTCGCTGGGTAACTATTTATTTGATAATTTATCCGCTACACAGAAAAAATAGCCATCATAAATAATTTCCATAATTGTCATTTTTTCCATACAAGTTGTCAGTTCATTGACTTGACAATTAGAAAACCTGCTAGAGTCTGTTTCACAAATAACTTTAGATTGGAATCTGTTTTGTTGTTCTTGCGCCTGGACGGTTACCTTTTCAAAATGACTCCAATTTCCAACATTGTCCATTAAAAAATATTTGGCTTGTCTGGGTCTGACCCTGAAATAATTTTTGTTTTCTACCAGTGTACCTAGCAATAGTAACGCCTGTTGATTTAAGTATGGCAAATGATGTAAACCGAATGTTTGCTTATTTGGTAGGCAGAACTTTCCATGTATACTGTATTTTTTCGGACTAGGTACAGTAAGGGGTATCACTATACGTACATAAATAAGGACATTTCGATTCCCTGATGATTCATAAAGCTCAATAGATGGTCAAACTGCAGCCCAAATAGAGCCTGAGAATTCTGACCGCCCTAGGCTAACTATGAAATGTAAGTATTTAAATCTCAGCTCAGTGCCGCGCCCCCCGCCGCATCCTTGCTTGCGCCTTAGGCTCTAGCCTTATTGGTCTGTGGTAAATCAGGCCCTAAGCCCAAATAAAAAAATATAGTAAGTCAAATTAAGCTAAGTAATTAAATAAGCTAAATTATTAGGTATACTTAATGAGGATGAACTCAATCAACTATATATAGTTATAAGGCGCCTGCCTTCCTTCAATTCATGTTCTCATTTATGTAGGATTTTTAATACTGATGAAACCGCGGTTTTCCTACTCAGAATATATAGCACAAGCTTTCCAATCTGATATGAGAAAAAAATGCTTTTCTCTTTTCCGTTTCGTCACAGCCATACATAATACTTAAGGTGAAAAATGTATAAATCTTTTGGTAGTCGACTGTAATCTGAGCCCTGAGACTAAAAGAACGTGGTAATGGAAACACGCAAAGACCAAACAATTTCTATGTTTATTTTCATCACAAACTCATTGACATCGTTAATAATATAACATAATATTTTAATCAAACAAATAATAATGGTTATTATCTCAAAAATAGAGCAATTTTATTTATAATATAATCTATTACTAATTTAAATTTACATTAATACAATAATATGCTTATATTTATACATTTTACTGTAACTATCACGTGGTTTTGTTACCCTAGCGAACGGTACACACCTCGTCGTATAATAATATTATAAATTATATAAAGCTGAAAGTCAACAAGGGAATTTATATACTTAGCGTTACAAACTTTACCCGAACTGAAACTTGTCAAATGTAACGTGGTCACAATACAGGGCGGAACCCAACAGTTATACAAATAATACAAACAAGTTATTATTGCATTGATTTTATTTTCAAAAACAAAATTTTCATTCACATTGTGACCATGCCAATATTGTTTTGACATATTTTCAGTATTGTCCCCTCAGGCACTTGGGAAATGTATAATAAAGTTCATGAACAAATCTAAACAGTCCACAGAGTGCTGTGTTTTGGTCACAAAACATTCTAACAGTTCCACAGAGCGTTGCGATTTGCTCACAAAACATACGAACAAACTTAAGTACCTACCTACGTATTTATAAGCTTGTAAGGATTACATAATTAATTTATTTGATCTAAGTACCTACTCGTACAGTACGACCTGGCCGCACCACCCAAGTCTTTGTGTTCCACATATTTCTGTACATGAAAACCTGCCTCACGATATTATCAAAAATTATTAAAAATAATATCAACAATCTTACCTACGTACCTTACATTAAATGAATGGAGCTACAGAATTGTTTTATAATATTGGAATCGATGCTTTCGCTTCAAGGATCCGAACTGGATATATTTATAATTGAAAACAATCATATAATAATCACTTTTTAAACGAATTGAGCAGTCTTTACCGTATTGCTTCGTTCGTATTTAGAAATAATAATCATTTAAATTAAATAATACAATTATAGATTTTAAATAATACGAGTGAAGCCGCTTCATCGGGTTAAGGGCATGATCCAAGTACCTATAATACAAATATAATACTCAACAGTAGGCCAAGCCCCTACGTAAATTCCTGCTGGCTCGTGCCGACTTGTTATTGTTTAATTTCTCCAAAAAGACGCAAAAGAGTCTAAGGACCACAAAACATACGCGCAGAAGAATAAAGCGCAATTACGGACGAACAGTCAACACAGTTGGTTATGCTCGGTCGTAATCAGTGGTACATTGTGCCGAACAAAAACAGCCGCTCTCAATTATAGTTTGCACTAACTGTATCGATAACAGAAATGTTTTTACATTAATAAATGGTCGGGTTCGCTCTGCGAATAGTCGTTCTAATAGTTCATTTTAACAATATCTTACAAGACCGTGTTTTGAAACGACCTGTGGTCCGCAAGCTGTGAAAGAAATCAATTGGGCGCTAATAAAAGCAACTCCGTGTAATATTTTTAAATGCTTGAGCTGGCACTAGTGCGGTTTCTGGTTCGTTTGAATCAGAAATTAAGGGAATTTGTACTTTTAAATACTCACAACGTTCATCTATTGGATGCATAAATAAATCTAAATAAATTCGAGTTTAAATTAGAGCTCGTCCATGATTGACGGACCAAACAACAGGACTGGGTCTATAAAAATATGCCTATTTTTTATATTTCCTTATCACATTTCATTTCGACGCTTTCACTTAGCTCTGTATTTGTCAAAAACCGTGTTGCATCTCACCACGATCACGAACACAGGCAAGTGTTGCGGGCCATGGCACTAGCGGGTTTACATTAAATTGTGAACGTCTGACCTATAATCTCTCACTAGGACAACAGTAACTGTGATACGTGGTCATACATAAGAATCTAATTTGTATTTTCACGACGAAAATACGGTGGGCCGCTGTGTGCAATTATATTGCAAAGGCCAACGGTGTGTGCAATTATATCGGAACGAAAGCGCCATTACAATATTTTTAGTCTGTACACCCAGCTACTCAATCAACATTACAAGTATACCCCGTGAGAATTCTGTCCTTAGAAAGTTTTTGCTTGTCCATGTTTAGGTCCGTGGCGGTTTTGTACCAATGAATTTGTAAGGACGGCGAGACAGTCTCGCGCTCAGAGGTGCGTGATGACGATCTCGTCGTCGATCTCGTCCTTCTCGTCGTCCTCTTCTGGGGGCTGCTTGGCCGCCTCGGCGGCGATGGCGGGGTCCTCGGCGATCGCCTTCAGACGGCGAGCCTGGAAACGAACATGCTCTTAAACAAATGAACTATAAGGCTTATTGGGATTGAAGATTATACCAGTTACTTATCGTAAGTCTAGGTAAAAAAAAAGAGTATTGTTACGCCATGATAAAAATTTGACAACTGCATTAATAAATAAAATACTATTCGCTATCCTGGTCAATGAGTTGCTTTATAAAATTAAAGTCCTTAGAGCTGCTTGAAATCTTCTAACAGGCAAGTTGAAAGGCTAGTTTCCCGTCTGGTTACGTACGCAAAAACGAATACCCACACCAATAGGTATTAGGGAATATTGTGTGCCAGCCGGCCCCCTACCTCCTTTCCCGAGCACTACAGATAAGGAGGAACGTTCCTTATAAAGTTTGCGTGTTAAAGCCAATAGTTTACCTTTCTCTTGTGCAAGATCTCCACAATAATGTAGCCGATGAACCCAATGATGAGCACGACCATCATGACGTAGAGCTTCATGCGCGCGCACAGGTGGGTGGAGTAGGCGTACGCGACCACGAACCCGGCGCTCTCCCACAGACGAAAGTTGGAGAAAGCCGCTTCCTTGTTGCGTCGGAACAGGACACCGTAGAGCCCTGCAATGGAGAAGGTGGGTAAGGCTAGAGGTAACTAAAACTTAAGGTAGTTGAATAGGAATTAAACTAAGGGCTCGGCCACGACTACTAGCAGCGGAAGGCCACGCTCCGATCTCCTAAGTGGTGTTCTCAAGTGGTGGCCGCGTCTCAAGCCAGAGATTCAATAGGGGACAAATGCCCGCGACCCGTGTTAGTTCAACCCCACTATTCTGTACCCAACTGGTTTTATCTGTGAAGTCACCGTTCACCCGCAAATATATCTTGACTTGACGTCGTGATTCCTATAGTGACAAAGCGCGTTGCGAATAACAGCCCGAACGTCAGACGAAATCGAGCGACTTCCAAACGAATATACGCGCGATTTGTCGAGAGAAGCACGCTTCGTCACTTCACTTGATGTCGCTGCCAACACCGTGTCGCGGGACAGTGTCCCTATACTATTCCTGTTTCCTCGTCTTTCGTCTTTTTTATCGTAAGTATGCGTATCATCATTATCATCATATCAGCCAAAATACGTCCACTGCTGGACAGAGGCCTCAATGCCACACCACAATGACTGGTCCTGGCCCACCCGCACCCAGCGGACTCCCGCGCCCTTTACTAGCTGTTACCGTATGCGTATACTAAAATCTATTATCAACTTTAAATAAAGAAATTTTCCAAGATGTTGCTGCTCTGCTGTTCAATATCGCGCGTCATCAATAAGAAACACATTCATTAACAGTCCTCCGTCCGCGAGTCCTTTGACGCACTGCGCTTAAGTATTGTTACTTACTTACTCGTATTCGTCGCGAAATTACTCGGCACACACAAGGTATGCACCGTCGTGCTGACTTTACGTAAATGAAAATATGTATGTCATTACAGGTTGTTATAATAACGCATTTACACACGTCCGTGTACCTAAACAAAGTACCTTAAGTTAATCGTTAGGGTGAGTGTCCATCAGAGGTGAGTTAAGCTGTGTTGCCTCACAAGTGATAAGCATGCGATTCGCGGCATTAAGCTTGTCACTTGTGTGGCATGGCAACACAGCTGAGCTGAGCATAGCACGGCTAATCACAGGGGGTCCGCGATCTGTGATGTATCCGTTTCTTCCTAATACGAAGGCTTAGAAAGAGACGGATGGTCTATTGTCGCCGTGCAAAATAGGTACTCTCTCTTACGGATGTAAGATAAAATAAGCCTCACCTCAGGCCGTTTAAAATCTATCCTCCTTTTCGATACAATTTCAATCATGCTTAATTGTAAGAGTTTTGCATTTTTATAATTTCTATCGATATTGAATAAAACAAAACAAATTCTATGATATTTCTTATTGCAGTTGATGGGCTATATTTATTTCATGGTGGGCGACCAGAGAATTGCAGGCTGATCTAAAAATGGCGCCTCAACTTGCTTTTATAGGGTCAAACAGTGATTTAATTGTACATTTTTCTCAATTAACAGTTGTATGGAGTGATACGGTCACATTTATTGCTCCCTTTGAGTGCAGTGTAAACGCGAATCAATTGTATATTGATTCGCGTTGTTGATATCTTTATGGACTAGTGACTATATTGATGAAGCGTGTGAGTCCGTGACAACATTTTTTTTTAATACACGTATCAATTCGTAGTATAAAAATAAAACATAACGACGACGTTTAATGCGAATATCTGAATCCTTTAATCATAAAATGTTTTTATTTACTGTGTAATAATAAGTTATTTTTTTACTGTTTCATAAAAGTAAGGTTAAAGTAGGTAGTTCAAAAGACGAATAGCAAAAAAAAAATACATGAAATATCCATAAGTATGGTCGCAATGTCTCTAAAATCGTATCGTATTCAATTTAATCTCTAAATTTAATTTCGCGAAATAATTGTTTGTCCGAGTTTTTTCAATCACCCAATTGTTTAATTTTTTCTTAAATCTTTATTCATTTATTCCGTAGAACCCATTAGTTTATGTTGTTGTGTCATAATAATTCTGATTAGTTTCACCGTTTTAAGGACAGATGAAAACTTTTTTAGTGATTCATGTATTTAACCGTCTTAGGGGCTACCCGAGGTTTTCATCGATTTTTGACGTACGTTCTCATTTTCGAGTAAGTTTTGAATCGTATCTCCTACTTTTTCACTACAGATAGAAGTGTAAAATCAAACGGTTATCGGTTCTTCAATCTTTTATCTCCATTTTGGTCCACCGGATTTTGAAACAAATGAATACTTCATTTTGTATGATTTTTTTAAACATTGTCTAAAAAAACGCGTATCTCTATTGACGTGAAAGACATTTACGAAATCTACATATTTGGGTTCGTCTGTGACGTCTCTAAAAACTGGTCCAGGGTTTACATTTTAAACCAATTAACACAAAATGTATGGTCAGAAAACCAGTTTTTTTGGCCTAAAATTGTTCTACTTAGATGCCAAATATCTCGAAAACAATGAACTTTGAAGTAAATATGGGATACTGTATTGCTTAAAGCCGTTGTTGTTAATATAATAAGCTACAGAAAACATAAGAAAGCTAAGGGATTCAGATCGAAGGTCATTGGCGAATGGGAGCCCCTTATCTAATAATAAAATGTGCGAGCGACAGCCCTATTGCAATTAGTTCGCGACCGGTGTCTGTTGCTGGCGGACACGCTGTACTCGCAACAGGAAGATGCCTCAAGGATGTGCCGACCACATTACAAAATAACACTTAATTGTCTCATGACACTACTTTGTCAGGTCTATTTCTATACAGGAAGGCGCGTTATTTAATATCACACATGCCGGTAGTTATTTGTTATTCATACGTATAGACATGTGCCATTACTATTATTACCATACTAATGTCTAATTTTGTCGAATATACTACCTACTGCTAGGGGGCCCGGCGCACTTTACAAAAAACGTTTTAATACTGCGTATTTTCAAACCACCTTCTATCATTGATGAGTTAAAAATGACGAAAATTAACAAATATATGTTAAGTTGTTACAGCGAAAAATGCATGTCAGACACATTATATCGTGTACGGAAACATCAAAAATCAATATATACCATCGCTGAAACATAACAGAAAATAAGTTGAATGTGCTCTGCCTACCCTTTTTGGAAATACATGCGTGAGTTTATGTACCGAGTTTACTAAGGTTCAGATTCACATACGGTTCACACCTGTTAGTTACGAGTAGGTAACAAGTGGTTGCATTGCAGCAACCGTAGAGACGCAATCATTCTACAATCTACGATTTCTATAATGCAATGAATGGTAAAAATGCGTGACGAAATCATAGATATGTATCTTACAATGCAGTTATTGTTGCACGGCCTTCCGTTACGCGCTTGCACTTTATATTATCTTTCAGTTAAGGGGATGCCTTAACTAGAGTTAACTTCGCCCCCTGCAAGCACGTTTATATCTTACGCGCACGAGAAAACGATATGAACCAGTCTTCAGGTAAGGTCTGGCTTTTTTTTTAAAAAAAACGATGAAATCTTACTTTGTGAAGTTTTATTCATATTTCATTTAGTGAGATTTTAGTTAAGGTACTTAAACTAAAATTTATGCCATATACTCAGGTCTACTGCCCCTTGGAGCTGTGTCAAAGTTCCAAGCCAATGCAATCAAAAGATGCAGCCGTTTAAATGCAGCAAATTTTCGAAACTCTCAAGGGAATCAAAACCTACAGGGTACTCAGTGCAGTCCCGTGAACTCAGAATCTTGAAATTTGATACGAAGCAACGTCTTATAGCACAGATAAAAACCGTAAATTTTTGTACGGACCCTCGGTGCGCGAGTCCGACTCGCAGTTGGCCGGTTTTTCGTTAATAATTCGAGTCTTGCGTGGCTTTTGGGACACCCTCTAAAAGATTTGCATCGTTATAAATCCGCCTTGCATTGATTTATACGCCTGTTGTTTTTTTTTAAATTACATATGCACCAGTGGTATAATACCATTCTAGCACTCCGTAAGCTATTTCTATACAAATGAATGGGTACTTTGTTTTAAATATATTTGCAACACACAATGTATTGGTTTTACAATGTTTGCCCTAAATATACCAACAATTATTTTCCCATAAACATCAATGCTTAGAATTCTTCAGCACTGACACAGCGAAACCCTAGGCACTTAGTTAACACTTAAAGACATAAAAACATGGAATCATCACATATTTATGTTTTAAACACTGTATTTTTCACCACAATTATCAAATAAGCGTTACGAGTTAACGATGACTCACGTCTCGCTACACGTGAATATGTCTACACATCTTCTTTACGGGCCCTAGAGACACGGGAGCGACTGTACACATCACCTACAGACAACTCACAGGATGAACAGAGTAAACCTGAACTTCTGTATTGCATGTTTCTATGTTAAAGATAAAGACGTTTATTGTACAATAAAAAGAAATTTACAAATACAGAACATTACATGTAAAGGAACGTACAGTCTGATATTTCTTCACAATTTGCACCGGATCCTACACTAGGCTGGGCCTGTCCCGTAGGTAACCAATTCGGAAGAGGCTTATCAATGTGTATGTAAATTCTTCATTGTAAATGGATCAGAACACAGCCCGCCAAACAGAACAATTATTACAAGAACAGGTTAAGCAACACCTGGCTGGGCCTTAGGTCTTGGCCTTATGCGTCTCACATCAAAATCAACAAAATATACGACTGACATTTTGTACCTAATCGGATTCAAATAGTAGATTGTATGACAAGGGTCTAAAGTAAGCCATATTACCACGAGATGGATATTTTCCCGAACGAAGTGAGGGGAAATAGTTCGAGGGGTAATATGGCTTTTAGACCAGAGTTATACACTCTACTTTTCACTTCGACTGCGAGAAAATAGTAAAAACAAAGATTATCCATCCACAATCAACAATTATACCAAGGCGAAAAGATTGTTCAATTTGGCGCCATTCTTTTTAATAAACTGTTTTGACACAGATACAATACAAAATATTCACAAGACGAATAAACGCCTCTGACCGTCTAATAGCGGCGTTGTCTATCCCGCTCAATCTTCATAGCTTATGTCATGCAATTACATCCACCAATCACAACTCTTTAAAATAACATTAGTATTTGCTGTCTACTAATCAGAATACAGCTAGACATTAAAGTCGACCAATCAGAAAACAGAATTCAATTCAAACTTTAGGAGTTTTTCATTCCCTAATTTACAATAATTAAAAAAATAAACGCCTCTGACCGACTATAGCTCCATTGAAACGTTCAAGCGTGGTTAACTGCATACATGAGTCATGTATGCAGTTAACCACGCTTGAAAAACACCCAATGTTTGAATTGAATTCTGTTTCCTGATTGGTCATTAAAGCGCGGTTACACTGATGAACTCATGTCATGATTTCGACGTGAATGTTTTAAAGTACGTTTGCTACACAGGTTCGATCCGAGATTTTTAAACGCAATTACCAAAGAAACAAAAGAAAGTGCTGATTTTATTTATAATACTTTTTAGGGTTCTGTAGCCAAATGGCAAAAAACGGAACCCTTATGGATTCGTCCTGTCTGTCTGTCTGTCTGTCCGTCCGTATGTCACAGGCATTATACTCGAAAACTATAAGGTGTACCTATTTGAATAAAATTTTGAGGATAGACGGTGTATTTTGTTAACTGCTACATAGTTTTGTAACTAAATTACTAAACAAAATTTTTTTAAGGGTGCACTGCACTCCACACATAAAACGGAAAATCAAAAAAAAAAATTCTTTGCAAGCCCACGAGTGACATCAATCGATAGGCCTTTCAAAATGAATATAATTTCTCTCAATTTTTTGATTAAGTGAATAGAATCGGAGATAATCGCCCCGAAAGTCACTAAAATTGTGTAAGCCCCCTAATTTTTGAACCGTGTATTTTACAAATATCAAAAAAATCATGGACCTAAATGGCTGGCTTATTAAATTCTTTCAGCGAAAATTGTTTTGAACAAGATCGGTTAAAGGTTTCCGAGATATTTCTTAAAAACTGCCTTTCTTAAAGAAAAGGACGTGAGTGCCATTAGAGTTCAGTAACGATACGACCTTTTTAAAAGGCACGGAACCCTCGTAGTGCGTGGTCCGACAAGCACTTGGCCGCTTTTTTATGTTTAGTCTGCTTATCAGTTACTTGGTACGTACCTGCACAAATAATATTTTCCGATCGCGAATATCGAGACACGTGAAGAGGCATATTAAGAATACCCTACAATAAATATCGTATTTCATTGAGAATTTAAATTCTTGTACGCGAGCCAATCTCGAAACGTTGGCTGGTATTTAATATCAGAGGGCACAGCTCGCTGTCTCGGAAACCAGTTTCAAATATAACATCAAATACGACGAACATGTCGGAGTGAAATCAAATTTATATTATTTGCGCGCCCTCAGTCTGACATCATATAGTTAAATCTCAGTACCCAGTATATATATTATATATTCTCGGACATATTCCGAGCAGTACCGCAACCTTAAAGAAGACCGCAACCATAGTTACACCACTACTTGCTCTGTAGATATAAGATGTTATGTTCCTGGTTGTTAAGGACCTGCACTAGTAACTACGAGTAGTGGTTAACTGCATACATGAGTCATGTATGCAGTTAACCACGCTTGAAAAACACCCAATGTTTGAATTGAATTCTGTTTCCTGATTGGTCGATTTTAATGTCTAGCTGTATTCTGGTTAATAGATAGCAAATACTAATGTTTTTTTAAAGAGTTGTTATTGGTGGATATAATATTGAACTGTTGTGAGTGGTCAAATTAAAATGTTTTATAAATCATAAATATGTATACATATTTTCCCTAGGGGCTAAATGTACTACTTTAGCCCCGCTTGCCAAGTCTAATATGATGCACTTTTTGAGCATGAGAAGTGAAAAAAATATTATGCAAAACCCGTACTGTAATAATGTTACAAACTCGGGTCATAAAAGCTCTCCGCCCTTCGTCAGGTTTATAATATGCAATCGTTCGTAAAAATTATCTTACAGACCACATTTGTGAGATGATTAGAGCCGTATCGTAAATCTCATAGCAGAACAGGTTTGTGGATGGACATAGACGGTGAAGTGAGAAAAGCGCAGGTGTAATGCCTAATGCCTAGGCATGCCTAGGCACGCGTGAGAGCCTGGGGGTCTATTTCACTACACGTTCCGAATTGGAATCGAATGTGGACCTACTCGCGCGCACTTTCACAAATACTCGTAAGGATTTTCGAAACCACAACGATGGAAAACGAGCATACGTTGTGAACACTTGCGAGTCCAGATGGTACAAGCGCTTGCCGAGTTTTTATTGATTTGAGGACTCGTGTCGATAGCTACTCGTAGTTACTAGTGCAGGTCCTTAACAACCAGGAACATAACATCGTATATCTACAGAGCAAGTAGTGGTGTAAATATGGTTGCGGTCTTCTTTAAGGTTGCGGTACTGCTCGGAATATGTCCGAGAATATATAATATATATACTGGGTACTGAGATTTAACTATATGATGTCAGACTGAGGGCGCGCAAATAATATAAATTTGATTTCACTCCGACATGTTCGTCGTATTTGATGTTATATTTGAAACTGGTTTCCGAGACAGCGAGCTGTGCCCTCTGATATTAAATACCAGCCAACGTTTCGAGATTGGCTCGCGTACAAGAATTTAAATTCTCAATGAAATACGATATTTATTGTAGGGTATTCTTAATATGCCTCTTCACGTGTCTCGATATTCGCGATCGGAAAATATTATTTGTGCAGGTACGTACCAAGTAACTGATAAGCAGACTAAACATAAAAAAGCGGCCAAGTGCTTGTCGGACCACGCACTACGAGGGTTCCGTGCCTTTTAAAAAGGTCGTATCGTTACTGAACTCTAATGGCACTCACGTCCTTTTCTTTAAGAAAGGCAGTTTTTAAGAAATATCTCGGAAACCTTTAACCGATCTTGTTCAAAACAATTTTCGCTGAAAGAATTTAATAAGCCAGCCATTTAGGTCCATGATTTTTTTGATATTTGTAAAATACACGGTTCAAAAATTAGGGGGCTTACACAATTTTAGTGACTTTCGGGGCGATTATCTCCGATTCTATTCACTTAATCAAAAAATTGAGAGAAATTATATTCATTTTGAAAGGCCTATCGATTGATGTCACTCGTGGGCTTGCAAAGAATTTTTTTTTTTGATTTTCCGTTTTATGTGTGGAGTGCAGTGCACCCTTAAAAAAATTTTGTTTAGTAATTTAGTTACAAAACTATGTAGCAGTTAACAAAATACACCGTCTATCCTCAAAATTTTATTCAAATAGGTACACCTTATAGTTTTCGAGTATAATGCCTGTGACATACGGACGGACAGACAGACAGACAGACAGGACGAATCCATAAGGGTTCCGTTTTTTGCCATTTGGCTACAGAACCCTAAAAAGTATTCTAAATAAAATCAGCACTTTCTTTTGTTTCTTTGGTAATTGCGTTTAAAAATCTCGGATCGAACCTGTGTAGCAAACGTACTTTAAAACATTCACGTCGAAATCATGACATGAGTTCATCAGTGTAACCGCGCTTTAATTACGTTGATATGTCCCAACGCTCGCCCGAAAAGCATTACTACTAAATAAACATGGATTAACAAGTCTATATAAACTTTAAATATTCTAAAGCTCTCGTGGAATACCCGTGCATCAACCAGCAATAAATTTGGAACACGCGCATCCATAGTTCTGTTATACAATTGTAATAAATTTATGTTTCAACGGTACGGGTTAAGAACACCGAGCGAATTGCAATGGCGCACATTTAAACAGGCCAATGAACTCACCGTTAACTTGCGTCTGCCACACGGCATCTCCCACGCCCCACAGCCCTGAGATCACGAAGAAGGTCGACGGTGTCTCGGGGTTAGGCCTCCAGATGAGCAGCCAGACTATCAGGCACAGGTGGAGGGCTGCCCCCATCACGAGGATCGGGAACCTGCCGATGTACTTCATGGCCGAGCCGAAGACGAGCGAGCAGACGGCGTTGACGACCCCGAAGCAGATCATGACGTAGCCGATGGACCGGATACCGAGGGCGCATGACACGTAAGCCTGGAGAAGGGAAAGTTTTATTATTTTATCTTACACCCATAATAGTAGTTTATGCAACTGACATAATGAGACCTTATGAGGCCTTAAAATAAGAGTGTGGTTTTATAAAACGAGCGTCAGTGATTTTCATAATAGGATCACACGAGTGTTATAAGGCCTAATTATGTACAGTGGCATACACTAATTTATCTACACACACATCATAAATACTCTAATGCCGGTTCCCAATAATCAATCCACGGATAGTTTTCTTACCAACAGTTACATTTTGACTGATTACCCGTAGACAATGTGTCAAAATGTAACTGTTGGTAAGGAAAACTATCGGTGGATTTATTATTGGGAACCGGCCTAAGATGGGTTCACAATTCTACTTTCGTAACAGCAAAAACTAACAAACAAATGGCAACAGTAATGGCGGCAATTCGATCTTCCGTCAAGACGAATGTTTTTTTACGTCACACCTGGCCATAATGCGAGTTTTACTGCACGCTGTGCGTACGGGAGAACTCGCATTGTGGCCAGGTGGAGACGTAAAATTTTGTACTCAACACGGGCGGTAATTCGTAAAGCCTCAGAGCGCATATTTATGGCCCTCACCTTCGGTTCGGGCCACAAACACCTGCGATCTGGAACATTCACGAATTCACCGCCCTAGTTACGTAATGTACTATTTTAATCACACAAACGAATGAAGTTCCTATTCTTATGTCACTCGAGATCAAATATCGTGCGGTTTATATTAAAAAAAAAACATACTGATTCAATAAACATAGTTTTAAAATCTATGCATACTAAAACTATCCACTTAAGTTTTGACAGCTGTTCCAAATTTAAACTCATGACCATGACCTTACTAAAAATCGATACTGTAATAACATTAAAGTACAGATTTTACCTACTTCCACAGACAAAATTGGTTGCAACAATGCTGGTAATTTCCTACGGTTTCAGAACGCATTTTAGAGCACTCTAGATATGTGCGTAGATAAACTTAATTTAAAATAATAAAAAGGAGGAGGCCTGTGACCAGCAGAGGAACGTATCTACGATCGGTTTAATATAATAATGAATTAATTTTTATGTTAACGCTTATTCTAACCGTCTTCCTTCGGTGCGACCTAATCTGGATATGGTTTTCGAGTACATGCATGAATGCATGGAGCTAGAAAAGAACAATTGCTAAAATGTGCACGAATAATATACGATATAATAATACACTCGCGGTCAATGAATACGGGTCACCCTAAATTAAATAACCGTAATACGTTTTTTTAAATATTTAACACTAGTTTTATTAACATAATATACTATTATTTATAATACCCAACTGTATTAGCAATATCCGGGATTCTATCATAAAAATATAAATATCCAAAATTTAAGATTTTTGCTATATCTCTCTCCGTTAACGTTGTTTTTTACATGGGTTTCTGCGAGTCCGATTTAAACCTGGTAACGTTGTTTATAGAAAGTACTTTTTTTGTAGTTAAGATGTAAAATTAAATAAAAATGATCATATTCATTGATTCATATTAATTAAAAGGTCTTTTTAGGAAATGTGACGGTATTTTACCGACCCGTTCATTGTCCGCGAGGTATATGTAGTTCTATCGATTTTTTATTTGATAAAACGAAATCGTTACGAGCGGTTCAAGCTTTATAAAAAAATGTTTACATCTGACCATTCGAAATTAAACGATGAATCCGTTTAGTTTCGATTAGGAAAACCTGTAAATATGAAACGGAAACTGCAAATAATACTGGCAGTAATTTCACGTTTGGTTGAATAAGAAGATAAAACGGTTTGGAGAATGGAACGTTTAAACTCGCAATCAATAATCAACGATAAATATTGGGAGCACGCATTCCTTAACAAATCGTACAGGTCCAAACTGACACGGCTGCATGTCATATTACTGTAGGCTGTAATTTCGACTTTAACTGGTTGTAACAAGGTTATGTTTTGTGAAAAAAGATAGGCTAAGTTACGAGGCTGCGTCAGTTACCGTCGTATTGTTATCAGTAAGCGAAAGTAACGCGTGGCTAGTAATTAGATTCAAGTAGGTATTATACACTGTTTGAATTAAAATCAGTCTTATACACGTGTGTTACGGCTCTAAACGGTTTCAGTCGAAGTCTTCATATATTCAATTATGGCAATATTTAGGTGTATATTAGGACTATTAAAACTGTTTAATGTAAATAATATTTATATGTAGGTATGTAATGACCTATTATAATAGTATACTCGTAGATAGGGTATTACTACGAGCGATTGCCCGCTGATCTTAGACAGGAACCATCTGACGAAGCATTTAGACGCCGCTTTAAATACCTTTTATTGGAAAATCCATTATACTCAGTCAAAGAATATATGACTCTTGACTTGACATGTTAAATTATTATTATTATTATCACCTATTTAAATTAGTATGAAAATGATTTGGCATTAAATGTATCGTGTCACGTATTTTCTGATGCACTAAATATTGTAAAGAATGACGATACCTAGAGGTTGATATATTTGTGTTCTTTTGCTTTTATTTGTTTTTTATATTTCATTTTTATTGTGTTCTTACATTTGTTGACATTGTCTTAATATTTTTTTTTTTTTTGACATGTATGCAAATCTGTAATGTATTTTTTTATCATGAAAAAATAATCTAATCTAATGTATTAAATAGGTTGCGATAGAAATGGTAATTTCTCTAGTTGACAGTGGTTGTTATTGCTATGATGGTATCTTGGCTGTCGAATGTTAGAACATTTAAATTAATAATTAAAAACCAACGGTAAATATTTATATAATATGAAAATGTGTGGTAGTAGGTTAGTTTTAGAAATTTAGGACACGACCTGCCATGTTCCTTGATAATATTAAATTTTAATCGAAGTGAAAAACAGAGTGTATAACTTATAAACCGAATTTATCCTGGACTTTATGTTAACTATCGCCTGCGACTCGGGTCTATTGTTTATTGATTTTACTCTATTGACGAATTCTTTCAGAGCCGAGAGGCGACATAACTTTAAGTACCTACGACATGATAATTATAATTCTTATAACTGGACACAATATTAATGTAACAATCGTAGGTTAAGTTTTTGACATGTAAAATTTTTATTTTATGAATAAAAGATTGAATTGAATTGAATTGAATTGAATTGAACTCGATCAAATTGTTTGAACTGCCAATATATTCGGCATAAGCCCCAGACCCCATATAGCTGAGAGCATAGGCTTGCACGAGTATGCCAAATTAAAATGAACAAAATGCACCGTTTCTCCCATGTCAATGTCCAGACTAGCCTTAGAAGGAGAACGATGTAAGTCCATAAAATGCCCATACATAGTTAATTATTTTTGCCGTATAGGTATTATGGCAACGCTGAGCACGTACGGGCAATCAATGGAAGCATCTCCACGCATTTGATGGTCGTCCAAAACGTGACGAGGCCCGAGTAGATTGACGACCGCTTCCGCGATGGTAAAAAAGCGGATAATATAAATTGGTTTTTGCCTGAAAGCTTTGCGTGTCTTGTTACGTGAGGTCTGGTTAGAGTTTAATTCCGCTTGTCCGTTGATTATAAATAATTCATTAACTAAGGCAAGACGCGATATACAAAACCAAAAACTTGGAGCTGAAGTTATAAATATAGAAAGTGAAGTTATAAAAATAAACTTGTGAATGTAGGAAATGTCAGAATTTTTAAAATATATTATTCAGCCGGCTGACAGCCGTGATCTAACTGGAAATTGAACATGTACTCGTAGACATACATTCTGACGTCGATGTAATAGAGAAACTAAAAACCCTTTCCTTTTTGTGGAAAAAATAGTTTCGTCTAAATAAAATCATTTATTTCAGAGCACATCTTCAGAGCGCGACTAAGTTATTGTCAAGTAAATATCCTCGTTAAGAGAATGAGCTGACGGACTAATGTTTATCGGACGAATCGAGAGCGAGCGACTCTTTAGTGTACTCACACTCTGAATCTCAATTGGTGCCTGTCAAGTTTCACTTGACTAACATTTCTTAGGGTTAATATCCTTTTTATAAGCAAACAATCTCGTGTGCATTGTCCGGATGGTCCCAAATGTAACAAACTGATTACTTTGATATTTGGATGGTATTCGCAGATCTGGGACCGTTCCACCATAATTTTATAGCCACATGGTTTTATACATTTTCTGAATCGGAGTTGACAAATATTTTTGTCGGTAAATCAGTATTTCCAAAAGAGGTTTTGTTGATATAATATCAATTACTTAATTTTATTCAGGAATCAGGAGGAATCGACGGGACTCTTACAGATATGATAACTTCATGTACTTATAGCAATTTTGGCTCTTTAAATGAATACATTTGTACTCCTATCCTATAAAGCATGATCTTAAGAAAATTCGGTTGCCAGACGTTTTTCGGTTGCCAGAGGACGATCCCGGTAGGTGTCTATGCCAGTCACTCTGGCAAAAAGACTACCGGTTATTGTATATATGATTTACTCGGGCTAAAAAGATCCGGGTTGTTGTCTATGACCGTCTCTTTCGTGAAAAAGATTCCAGTTGTAGTCTTATAACAGTCACTTTGGTAAAAAGGATCCTGAATAAAAAGGGAGAGAAAGCGGGAAGCGACTTTGTTAAACGACTTCAAAAAACCGGCCAAGTGCAAAAACAGTAAAAAAATAAATATTTAAGGGGGGGCTTAAATATTTATTTTATTTTGTTTTTATTATTTGTTGTTAGCGGCAACAGAAATACATAATCTGTGAAAATTTCAACTGTCTAGCTATCACGGTTCTTGAGTTACAGCCTGGTGACAGACAGACAGACGGACAGCGAAGTCTTAGTAATAGGGTCCCGTTTTTACCCTTTGGGTACGGAAACCTAAAAAGGTGGTTGTCAGTTTGACCTGTATGTTTGTATGTATGTTTGTCCGCGATTATCTCGCGATTGGGTGAACTGATTTTTTGAACTGATGTAGTGATTAAGGCTAAAATAGTTTCGTCGCCAGCATTACGCTGAGTTGTGACCATTTCGTGGCAAATGTGTATGTGCGTATGTGTCCACAGTTTGTCTTTTTGCCACGAATAAATTTTGTCTTTCTTTCTTTCTTTCTAAAAGGATCCCGATGGTGTGAATTTCGGGAAACATATCCATGTGTATATTATTATACCTGCGTGTAGTCAGCTCCGATGAACGCCTGCTCCATGCCAATCCACAGGGTGATGGGTATCAGGAGCTGCTGGTTTGGCTTCTTCAGCTGGTAGGCGGTGGCCGACAACAGCTGTATGCCGGACACCTCCTTGGTCGGGTCCGACTTTCGCTGCTTCTCACCGTATCTGAAGAACAAGGGAGGTTCAGAGAGGGAAGCGAGCTCTCGAACGCTGTTGTTCAGACTCGGTCGCTCTTATCACGCGATAAGTGACAAGATAGAGCGTCCGTCACTGGCTGACACCGTTCGATAAAACGAGACTCACGCTCTATCATGTCACTTATCACGTGATAAGGCTGACCATGATACGAGGCCAGGTTGACTTTCCGAATTGAAGCCCGTACCATGCGCCTTGTGCGAGCGTTGGACAGGACCTAGCTATTGTAGACACAAAACTTAATTTAAAAAAAATACTGTCCTCCTGGCGTTTCCCTTTCATCCATGACAGGAGGCCTGTGCCCAGCAGAGAGACGGAAATAGGCTGATTTATTATTATACTAGCTTCCGCCTGCGTCTGCGTGGACTCGGACATTTTAATCCAGGCTTTTTTTATTTTATTTTAATCGTTTTCTGAGCCGTTTAAGCGTGATCGAGTAACAGATATCCAAACTTTCACATTTATAATATTAGTAGGATTAACCGGCTCCCATAGACGCGAACTAATCACATCAATCAGTCTACCATCAGGTCTAGGATCAGGTTCAAGTGCAAGGTTGTGAGGTTAGGACGCGCGTAGCAAATATGGTCATAGTCGAGAGCAGGAAACGGTTTTGACTATAATTGCATGAATATGAAAAGAAACGCTACAACCGCCCACAGCTCCCAAACCTTGTCAGGGAACACGAACAGGGGACCAATTTTAAACTTTCAGCTCGAGATCAAAAGCGAGTCCTTTGAGCCTAAACTATGCAGATATGTATATACATTATTATATAAGTGACACAGCTTCGTAGCTTAACCATGGCCAGTTAATATGAAATCATTTCCAGAATCTGATAGAAGACTTTTGTGCCGAAGAATCTCAGTTGTGTCAAATTTCGAATAAGTATATAAAACTTCAACATGGTCGAGAAATCCATCTAAACTTAGAGCAAGTTAGATAGGTACTTAGTGGTACAAACGTACATGTTACGTTTTTAAAGACGTACCTTTATAGTACATTGTGATACAAGTGAGGTAAGTTGATAATTACATCAGAGGCAAAATTGTTCAAGCGAACCACAGGTGAGCGTGATAAGGAAGCCGAGGATGTAATTATCAAAACTCATGCGTATCATGCGATGTTTTTCAACACATTTTGCGAGGAAAAAAAAATGTTCATAAACTGAAAATGTTATAGGCCTGCCAAATTATTTTCTTTACATTCAGTAAATCATTAAAATGACAACAGGTTTTTACTCACAATTGCACCTCGCCAAGAATTTCCAGTGGCATCCATTCTATTTATCACTATTCTAGTCACCACGAGTCAACATTTTTGATAATAACCAAACACGCATAAACAAATTTTACAAATATTTGTGAAATTACCTATAATGGCGCAAATATTTTCGTTTTAAAATGTTATCAAAAGTGAATAGTTTTACTAAATTAAACGTTTTTATATCATATACAAAAGAAATAGTCAATAAATTAACAAAAAGGATTTAATTTGTTTCGTCGAGTAAGAATCCATTTGCCGAGAATTAAAAAAAAGTTGTGCATTCTGTACAACCCGGTTAATTTAAGAATGCACCGTGTTCATGCATGTGTCTTGCTGCAAGGTGCCAACGTGACTTAATTGGGATATAACCATAACACACAAGTGTTGTAATGTTATAAAACACGCGTGTTTAATACCCAGGATTATGAGCCTAAATCGACACAATAAGAGGTACGTTACGAGCAATTGTGTTGAAAAATATTTTCCAAGTGTTTGTTTTATAAATGTATGAGAGGGAACGGGCAGTAGTCCCCACGCTGGCCCAGTGCGGATTGGGGACTTCACATACACCTTTGAATTTCTTCGCAGATGTATGCAGGTTTCCTCATGATGTTTTTCCTTCACCGAAAAGCTAACGGTAAATATGAAATCATATTCCCTCTCATACATGAGAGAGGAGGCCTGTGCCCAGCAGTGGGACGTATATAGGCTGATGTGTGTGATGTGTGTTTTATAAATCCATACTAATGTTATAAATGTGCTAGTGTGTCTTGTCTGACTGTCTATCTGTCGGTTACGTCTTCACACTTAACCCGCTGGACCGATTTAGATTTTGGTATAAAGATACCTAGTTTGAGTCCCGAAGGACATCCCCTAAGTGTGTGTAATGGGGGTGAAAGTTGTATGGAGCTACGATATAAAGTATATAAACGACTTCCACGCGGACGGAGTCGCAGCCAGATTATATACTATAAATATTTGATTTATTAAAAGTTGTAGCTTAGGAAGCTGCGTGTGTTACACCTACGCCATTCTTTATCAGATACCACGTGATACGATACCACCAACGAAGCTGCCGAGAAGGTATAGTTGCATAAATAAACCATCAGTCAAACTAGATATGTGCAAGAAGAAATGATCTATCTTAGCACAGCTCAATAGACAACGCTCACGTGTTTTATATAAGACTACTCGCGCTGAAAAGTCAGTTTTGCGTAGTACTTAGTGTCTTTGTGTAGAATATACCGGCAGGTCGACCACATAACGCATTCTACACGTACCTACGCACGTCATGTAGATCTAAATGTCACTTATTGTACGAGAAAATGACAGTTGAGTTGGCTTAACGCGCTTTCGAATAGTACGTGATCACCACCACATCAGGGGCCGTAGACAAGGTTACAATCGACAAGCGCTAACGCCAATAGAAAATAATAAAATGTATGGGAATGACAAATGCCAACGAAACACTTTTCGTTAACATCTGTCATTCCCATACATTTTATTATTTTCTATTGGCGTTAGCGCTTGTCGATTGTAACCTTGTCTAGACCCCCTGGTTGTGTTGCGTTCCGCACACATTTGATATGCTAGAAACTTAAGTCTTGCCATATTTCTTAGTTTCGTCTGAACGGGAAAAAAATTTAACTTAAGATTTTTTCCAGGGAGGCAAATCAATGTTTATAGTTAACCACAAATTGAGTCTCAATGATGACGAAGATTAACTATGTGTTATCCACCTAAGTGTAATTAATTTAAGAGCGACATAATTAACATTTGTACGTATATTTGTGGCTATCGCACGATGTATTTATACATCAAGGCAATGACAGGCCGCTCTAGAGAATTCACGACTCACAAAAAGCGTGCCGGGCTCCGCTTATCAAGTATCAAATCAATCAAACTAAGGCGCGTGCAGAAAAAATCTTGACCACTCGCGAATATGTAGAGGTTAAGGGGGTGGATTGGAAATTATCGCGTGCTATGAAACGCCGTTCCTACTAGATTAAGGAACAATAAGGTCTGATTTTCAGATATATGATTCTTGACTATATGATTGTTTATCTGATTTAATCGATACACGATTGCCTGAAATTTCCTCGATAGATAAAAAATCCGAAGTTGGCTCTTTATTTTATTATTTTTTACTCAGCCTAATCAAAGAAATACATTATTTTACGACACAAACAAGTTGATACTATAGTATTTTATCTCATCTAAAATCTCCCTTAATGAAATATAAATAAAACTTCACTAACTTAGGTAGGTATTTATCGAAATTTTTTCAAAAAATCCATTCCCGAAGAGTGTTGTATCTCTTTTTCATGTGCATGAAAGGCATAAGCGAGTCTCTGTCATGGGGGCTTGGTCAACTCGAATCAATGCGATTTCATTAAAAAAAAACTTTTTTTTTTAACTTTTACGTTAAAGAGTCCCGGGCGCATAAGTTCGAAGGATGTAGACTACATTAATTCTACATTGTAGAGTTTATACAACATTATTATTTTGGAATATTTGAAAATATTATTCTTTTTAGAGATTACAGGTTACAAATTCACATAATGATAACAATGTGAAATCAACAGTAATAGTACAGAAAATTAAAAACATTCAACTCAATTAAGTACTGTGTAGTACCTATGCTTGTCGAACTTAGCCTTAAGACTTGTCTCGCAAGACTCTTATACGAAATAATTTAAATATGTATTAACAAGATTAAATGACTTCGAAGAATTATTTACGTATTAGCTTCTGCCCGCGACTCGGTCCGCGTGGAACTCGTTTATATCGCAGCTCCATACAAACTTCCACCCCCCAAGTGGAGGGTTAGAAAGAGACAAACAGTAGCCTATGTCACTCTCCATCCCTTCAACTATCTCCACTTAAAAAATCACGTCGGACGGACAAACATACACATAAACTTTCCCCATTTATAATAATAGTATGTACGAGTATGTAATAATACCTGGACAGTGGGTCGACCAGCAGCGCCACCATGAGCACAGCGACTACAACACACGCGAGGTAGATGGCGCTGATCTCGTAGATCTCGCTGTCCGGCGGCCGGTGCAGGTTCTGGTTGTCGTGCTGGCCGCCGCCGATCATGCAGAAGTTGGCCCCGCATGTCAACAGGGTCTTGCTGGTGTTGTCCGATGTCCCGTTCGTGTTGTGCACGCCCGAGGAGAATACTGCAATGGAGCTGAAGTTGAAGCGTTGCAAACATATTGATCCCACATTACATGTAAAGTGATTGCCAAGATTCCCTAGCTCATCTAGCTTTCAGCGTTAAAAAGATATCAGATCATAAGTAGCGCCAAGCTTCCTATCCTACACAGCGTAACTCTACCACTACCAGCCACGCTCCACAAATTCTACATCTTTGCTAAAAAGTATAGCTTTGTTGGGCACATCCCGGTCGCCGCATAGACTCACACGCGTGTCTATACTTTTTAGCCAAGATATAGAATTTGTAGAGCGTGGCTGGTAGTGGTAGAGTTACGCTATGTAGGATAGGAAGCATGGCGGAAATTGAACAGTGGGGGACGTAAAACTACGTGACATTCGTAAATCTTATCCTAGCTAGCTAGGTCTAAGTAATATAAAAACGTAGCAGCATTTAGTTTGTAAGAAACAGCCTACATACAATAACATCGTTGTCCTTGTAGTTGGTGAATATGCTACCCTAAACCTAAATCAAGCCACGTTGAAAAATAATCAATATATCAGTAAGTACGTGTAGGTATGTCGCTGCTAATGCTAACCCATAACTCCGTAATGATGCTGAACCTAAAAATCCTACAGTTTCCTAAAAACAATACTCACCCAAACTTGAGATCAGATTGCCCCAAAGCTCAGCCGTCTGCCAAGCGAGGAAGAAGAATCCGAAGAACCGCACGATGATTCCATCAACGGCCTGGTCAGTCAGCTTGGCGTACACGCTACCCGCTTGCGTGAGGTAGGTCGCCTTCGATGTCCACATGGGTGCGGCGCCCAGCCCCACCACCACCCCCGCCGGGACCAGTGTGTAGAAGGCCGGGTAGAACTGCGCCGCGATGTACGGCGCGTAGCACATCATAGATAAACACAGGGTCCACTTGACAGTTAGCCTCTTGATTAGGAAGGTGGGAACAAATATACAGGAGACGACGAGCGCCGCGTAAATGGAACTTAGCGATACCGTGCCCAAGCCGTCTTTGGCGTTGATGGACGACTGGAGATTGGCCGTGCCTTGGAACGCCGTGAATTGGACCATGAATGCGGCGCTGACGGCCGCTATGTTCTTCAGTATTCTCCATTTCTCGTTTCTTGGTAGTTTGACTTTCCCTGTCGGGTAGTTTTCGTCTTCGATGGGTAACGGCGGGGGTTTGACGATGTCGTCAGAGTCCTTGTCATGCTGATAGCCGTCGTTCTTGAAGCCCGTCTTGAGCGTGTAGACTGAATCCTTGTCGGGGCGATCATCTTCACGGCCCCCTCCATGTGTGGCCGTCATACCAGGTTATCGCTTGTAGCCCTGCAAATAAAAAAATACATTCAATTATTTTTTTGGCTCATGCTCGTATTAGAATTCGGGTGAGTGTTAGAGCATAGGAGCGTGAGCGATTAAGAAGTATAAACTCAAATCCTATTCTAATGCTCACGGGCTGTAGGTATTTTTGAAGTGAAAGATATTTTCTAGGCTGGAAATTGTTCTAGAAACTTATCATGGAATTTCGTAAAGTAACGCTTGGTTTCATCAATTACTGGAAGTATTTTTTTTGCATTGATACACATTATCGGTAAGAATAATAAAAAAAAGAAACATAGAATAAATAATAAGCATTAGCAAAGATGATGTTTTAATTCAGCTTCACTTGTAATAATGAATACAGTTATTAAGGCGCCGTAGGTTCAGCGAAGTTAAGCGAACAGTGTTTTTGAATCAATATAATGCGTCTGTTTATAATAATATGGTTTTAAAAAAATACGAATAGTAATCTTGAGGCTTTTCTGCAGGGAAATCAGTGTTTAGAAACATGATTAAGCATTTTTCGCTCTATAGAAAAAAAATCACGAACATAGGCCTAAAAGGGTCTAAAATACACTTAAAATATTTGTTACAAATTACGAACAAAAGCTAAAAATACTAAAATGGTTTCTAAAAATCGGCAATGTCATGTTTGAGGGAAATCAGTGTTTACCTTTTTATTTATTTAAACGGCCAAAAAATTAAAATTAAAAAACACGATTTCCGCGCTTCCGAGCACGCACTTCCATCTCGCTCACGCTTATGCTCAGTGAGAGGGAGAGAAGACCATGAACCTATGGCGCCTTAATACGTATGTAACTAGCATTTACATACTCGTATATTTATCGTCCAATGACATTCCAATTTCTATACAGTTACCACGGTATAACAGCGGTCATATTTTGCTTTGGCAAACATGCAATTGCGAACGAAAATTGTGCATCTAGTTTAAAATACAATGTCAAAGTGAGATAGTTTGTTTCCTAGCCAGAGTGTTTGTTTGTAGCTGTTGAGCGATGGCTTGACAGGGTATGAATTGGACTCACGCAGCGCACAATGCCCGAACGGCTGAACACACACAGCGTACATATTGTTACGAATTAGGCATACCGTTTCATCATGACATAATCATCACGTTGAAACTGTGTGATAGTTGTACCAGAGAAGCTCAATGCGATTCTTATTTTTTAAAGTTATGGTATATATGAGTAACTTTTAATGCCATATCTATCAGAAAATAATGCATTATTCTGGAAATCGTTATTTTGGCGTCGGATAATCATGACCGACCTTATAACTACTTATAATATAAGCGATTTTATGTTACACAAGTAGTTTATTTTGAAGACGCTCATACCAAAATCAAAATGTTTTCCTTACAAACACTTCAAGGTCCTTTCGGGTACTGCACTTCTTTCGGATCCATGGACTCGTGCGACAATAGCTTTGGTTTACTTTTGGATATACCGCGCACGGTGTATAAAATGCTGATGGGCTCACGGCAGTAATTTGGGGCATTATATATTAACTAGAAATTCGGTATTATGTTGGAACCAGAAAGATAATTTATTACAGTAGTTAGTATCTATCATCTTCATACTCAGTCCGTATACAGTTACCGTTAGACACAAACCACCTCTCGTGGACAGGAGAGAACTAAAATGTAAGAAAAAAAGTAAGTTGCCTAGTTAGACTGGTGATCGATGTGTATAATCGAATACACACAATACTGGGGGAGTTTACAAACAGAGACGTATCCTGCTCGATTGTCAGCTGAAAACTGAAACCGATTATAATAGTGGCACCTGGATAGTTTTAGAAGAAGCACACTGAAAACAGCAATCATGGTGCCATCGTAGGACTTAAAAATGTTATAAGCAAATCGTTATTAAACATCTTTATTTGGAAATTAAAACGCTAAACCCAATAGGACTCTAAAGGCACTAAGTAGGCGACATTTTTCGGTTCGCAGACATTGTCATTTCAAGCCTATTTTTTAACTATATTATAACCAGCATAAATAGCGTCTTCTCTTATACATTATTATACGATAAATACGTAATGCACATAAACTATTGACCATAGGAAAGTCGAATTTTGTTTTAAATACTGTGTATGACCCTACAATGCAAAGCGTGCGTAACAAAATATTTCCTTCTGTTAGGTTTATTTATAGTGTAAAATTTGCTTATAAAAGTGTTGGGGTTTAAGTATATCAACAGACCAACCATTCGTGTCACTAAAGATTAGCTTAGAGAATAATAATGAGAAGATCCCAATGTTAGAACTGTTATTTCAAAGAAAGGGATGATATTTTAAATCGGTTTTATTTAGCTCGACTTTGATGAGTCAAAATTAGTAAGTAGATCATTTTCTCTGATGTTGGTGACACAATTTGTGGCAGAACTATCTTTAAGAGTTTCTTGGTTTTGTAAACGATTGGTTTGCTGATTTTACGGGCTTAATATGTTCAGCAAAATTCTTACTTACAGATAAAATAATAAAGTATTTAAAATCTATGATTGATTCAACATTTAACCAGGGTTCAGTGCCTCTGTAATAGTAGTATGTTGTATTACTATGTACTTAGTATTAAAATAAGTTGTTATCTGCCAATAAAATTGTGTCTTCAAGAAGACCTTCACACCTCTGACGACAATTCACGCTATTATACTAGCTATGTTTAAATAAAAACGGCATATTTCTGTCAGCCATATCACAACATATCATGCATTGTTTGTCATATATATGTGTATAATACATTTCCATATTTTATGAAGCATGCACGCTACGCGTTTGCCAGGTGACTCACTATAGGTGGCATAATATAGATATTTTTGTATGTCACCATTATTTTATTATTTAGATATTCGTAATAAGCTGGGAGCTATTGATGACGTTTGCCAGCAATGCACACACCTTTAGATTGTAAACTATAATAAAGGTGGCTTAAAATAATTGATATGCCTGTATAAAAAAAGTTAAGTTCTTTAGAGTTATCAATAAAATTAAGAATGCGAAACAATTAAGTACTAAGCATGGTACATATGAATTAAAAATTGTCCACTGCTACCGTGTCACGTATATATGCAAAATCGCGTTGCGTTTATGTGACCATCACTTTGGTCAAGTTGTAATGAGATCTACAACGCCGGCGGTCCTAGGTTCCAACCGCGGGAAGCGCATTAATTTCCCTGTGTTCTCGTGTTCCTACTGATTTGTCCTATTATTTAGTAAGACCACGAGGGAGACTTGTTTCTCGTGCTCCCAATGCTTTATATGGTCATGAAATGATACGTCCTGTATAAAATAAATATAGTACAAGATAACAATTCATACATACAAATAATACAATTTAGATGCTAGTGCGGAAAAGTATGTCATTACGTCACGAGTGCCGAGGGAATAATACAGTCAGTAGACGCACGAGAAAAAAGTCTCCCTCGTGGTCCTAACGAGGGAGACTTTTTTCTCTTTGTAACTGCTATTTCTTTACTCACTGTGTTAGTACATTTCGAAGCAAGTGCGGAAAGTGTGTCATTCATCCTCGTTAGGACCACGAGGGAGACTTTTTTCTCGTTGTAATGTAACTGCTATTTCTCTACTCCTTGTATATATATTTTATATGTGAATTGTTATCTCATACGAAAAATCGGTAGAACCGCGATAAAACGGCAATTTATGTGCGTGATGTATGCCCCTGATTATTGGATGTTTTCTGTGATTTTAAATATGAGCATGTTTATTGTCGTCTAGAACCCAGCTTTGCTGAGACAAGATGTTACTAATATTATAAATGCGAAAGTAAAAAAAGGAACTCTGTCCGTATGTATGTTACCTTTTAACGCTTAAATAGATAAAATAAAATATTTTTTTATGGAGAGTTTTAATCCCGGGGAATGTCGTATATTAGTTTTTATTCCGGACATCATTCTCTAAGAATGTGAAATGGGGGGGGGGGGAGTTTATATAAATAATAAATATATATAATCATCTGTCACTCTCGCACTCGCATATAGTGTTGGGTAGGACATGAAATTAAAATGAGTTTGTATGAGCACCTCATTTCCAAAAATGCAGTGGTACAATGTCTTACTTCAAATGAGGTGAGGTGTCATCTAATATTTAACAACTATCGGAAGTAAAAACAAGGTATTTTCAAGTGTAGTGTAGGTACAATAGACCACCAATTACTTTCATGTTCAATATTCTTACTTACCTTCCTCCACTACATACAATATTATACGCATACTTCATACTATATTGTAGATGGGGGAAAGTTAGGCGCGAGTGGCGAGTCTGGAGCTCGAAGGGCGAGGCTTTGAGGATTGAGGGATAAATGAAGCGCGAGGTGATGACTGAGCGAGTGAGGAACGAGGCGAATGAAGTAGAACATTTTTAAAGCGTAAAGTGATGAGACAAATTTTATGAAATGAGTTTGACAAATGAGGTGCTCACGAGTGAGTAATCCAACACTACTCGTATATTTGTCCAAACGTGATGGACGGGCTGGTACTGGTAGCAGTAGCAGTATCGCGTTCATGTTCGACGCATAAACTATTCGTCCCTCTCGCACATTTATGCTCGCTAGTGAGGGATGCGTGAGGTGAGTCCTACATGAGCGCGATCGATCATGCTATATAGTTTATCTTGTGCAATAGCAATCGAAGCAATGGCATTTATTATTAAGTAATATATGCACATATATTCCGAAATTGTACGTGCTGGCTGCTTTGATATGCTACAAATCTATTATAAAAATGTTGACTTATTATTTTATATAAACACAAAAAAACAACAATAATTTACACACTCACGAACTTTCAAAAATGTATTTAATTTTTTGCGTTCTCCAAAACTGGGCAAAGTATGGACAGTTAGCCAAGAAAGTGGGTTACCACATTTCGACTGTAGGTATTATACATTTGTATGTTACTGTTCAAAATTGGTACAATATACATGGATAGAGCAAAGATAATTAGATTTATGAAATGTATCATCAGATCTAGGTATCTTATCCACGTCTCAACAGTTCCATCTTAAAAAAATAACTTCTCAAACGAACCCAAATAGTTATTGCTTCATTTAATATGTCAACAGTCCGCGCAAAAACTGAATTCAATACACTTCCTTCTAGAACGAGTTCCGATCGTCTTTGAAAATGAACCTTAGAGAGTCTAATAAGAGTTGATATTAGTTAGTCCGGCACTGATGGTTCTAAACGTGAGCCATGGTGTCGTAACGCGCGCTTGTATGCTGATCGGGTGCCACCCGAATAGGCTGTGATGGCGGCGCATGTAGCATTGTGAAATTATTGTTCCTAACTATTGTTTACACCTTTATAAGACTAGATAATTGTGTGGGGACCAAACCGGTATGCTTAATTTAAAATATAAATACTCTTAATACAATAACACTGTACAGAACTAATCAACACATGTACAGAAGAGTAGAGAAGAGAAGGAAGGCAAAATGAACATACAGTTTTTTAGGAACTTGACAGTCGAATACTTTTTCTGAATAAGGCCGGATTTGAATGAACAGATTGATCACAATCATATACAATTCAAAAAACAGTAATCCAACAATTGTGGCTGTGACGAAAAAAACCTATAAACATATTCCGCCAATCCGCATTTTTATTTAAAAATCCGCATTTTGAAGCGAACTCCCGCTTTTTGTAGTCCGGCAATTGGCAACACTAAATCCTACGCTCCTACATCTGTCGCGAGTTATCAATTTTTCCCCATCCCAAAAAAGGGCGCCGCTAAAGAAGTTTTCATTTCAAAAATCTCAGCCTCTAAATTATCTATGCCAATAGAACTAAGTGGAAGTAAGTAATAAAGTATTGAAAAGCTTTCTGACACGGTAGAGAAGTAATGGGGCGGGCCCATACTGCGGGTAAAAGCCTTTGCAACACCTTTGATTTCTATATTTTTGACTACAATAAGATAAATATAATTATGGCAAAAGAACAGTCTCAGAGAAGAGCTGACAGTCTTAAGCTGATTTTCCACCGGAGGGGCGAGACGAGACGAGGCCAGGCAAATTTTAAATTCTCTCCTCAAGCATCTTCGGTGGAAGTAGTAAGTGCCATACAAATTTCAATTCTCGCCTCGCCTCGTCTCGTCTCGCCCCTCCTGTGGAAAATCAGCTTCAGATACACCAGCGTCATGATCTCGCAGATTTTCTTTCAAAGCATAGCTACCTCTACTTACTCCAGACAGCGTACCTACTCCTTTGTTAGAAGATAATTACTAATTCACTATATCTTGCGACTATTGTCCAGAGATCATTAGCGACCATAAACAACATATCTTTTAACTGTGAACTGGAATTATCTTAACCCTAATTTTATGCAATTACTAGTCATCACATACTTTTATAACCGGGTTTTAGGCGGAAATTACAATAATGCAAAGAGACCCATTGTCCTGTCAGATTTCGCTCGGTCATGGATGTAGCGATTCCATGGAATCATCTGACACGTGACAGTTGGTATCTACCTTGTGGCACATGGCTCTTACATGTGGCCAGTTTAGTTTCGCATGTCGCCATAATCACCACAAACAATTTCCTATCTGCCTGACTCTAAAAGCTAAATTAGGTGAATACACTAGCCGATGTGCCCAACCTATTAAAATTTCTGTGGTGGGTTCCCACAACAGAAAGTCCTCTCAGTTAGCCAACTGACTCTGACAAAACTGTCAAAAAGGGCCGTGTGCCGCACTTAAATTCAGTCTCATGCCTTTCAATTATTTAGCAAAATAGTTCGCCAATGAGATATGTCGGGAGCTATTATTAAAACGAGTCGAATTTCGTCTAAAGGCTTGTTCCCACGGTGGCAGCTCGTCACTTCCTGCGTTCATCCCCGTCATTGTCGGTGTAACGTTTCAAGGTCTGCCAAAATTGGCCCACGCTGAACCAAATCAGTAAATGACAATTGGTCGCATTTTTTTAGCCTTCAACACGGTAACTTTGTTATATGATATTGTACTTTTTCTAACCAGGTCCAAAGTAATTTTCAATTTAGGCCTTTTTTTGTCTTAACCTTTTCACCGCCATATGGTAAAGCAACTTGCCGTGCCACCACACGCCACAAGGGTAAAAAAATAATGGATAAAGAAATAATGCCAACATGAAATTGGGCTATTTCAGAGTAGGTTTTCATAACTAAAAAAATAAAAAAAATGACGGCAAATGCCGCCTTTGGCGTCGGTGTCACGAATCGTCGATGACGTGATTTCACGTGTTTGGCGGTGAAAAGGTTAAACTCTCTGTCCTATTTCACCGTACTGGTTTCCTCTAAAATTCCTTCGCTGTTCAGGCTATTCGTCTGCGGAAAATGCGGAATGTCTCCCTCTTACCGTGAGGCAAGCTCAGCAAATTCTCCTTTAAACTTAAGTTGCGTAAGAACCTCTTTTTAACTATTAAAAATTGATGATCCTCATGATATCTTTGTTGGGGTACATATTCTATAAATAATAAATAACATAAATAAATAATAATATAATAAATATTAGGGGACAATCTTACACAAATCGACCCCATAGTAAGCTCAGTAAGGCTTGTGTTATGGGTACTAGACGACGATATATATATATAATAGATCTAAATACTTAAATACATAGAAAACATCCATGACTCAGAAACAAATATTCATGCTCATCACACAAATATTTGCCCTTACCGGGATTCGAACCCAGGACATTCAGCTTCGTAGGCAGCGTCACTACCCACTAGGCTAACCGGTCGGCAACTATCCGACCGGTCGGGAACTATACTATATCGGTTATTCTATGTATAACTAAGTTTATATTGTATTCATTATATATCTATGTATATTAATGTAAATAATTGATCTGTGTTTCCATTCGAGTAGGTATCAGTATTTAGGATCCTGCACCACTAATGTTTACGTTTAGCCCAATGGTTGACTGGTATAGAATGCCTTAATGCATTAAGTCCGCCAATTGCAGGTACTTTTAATGTTATATTTGTGCATGAAAGTTAAAGTAAACAAATGAAATAAATGAATACGGAAACAAGTAAATAAATATCCCACCATACCATTATTGGCATGCGCGTGGAGGTTTTGTTAGATTGCCACTCGACTGGACTAATGATTATTCTAGGAAAATGAGTATCATTACAGCACATTACTATTATTTAGACCAGTGGAATCACGAAACACAAAGGTGGCATCCGGCGTTAATCATCCTAAGCGAGGCTGTATGCTTTCAATTTGGTCATCAGAGAAAAAAGGTCAAGTACCTATGCGATTTTTTTCATGACACATCGCAAACGCGTCGTGGGGTACACGTTTGATTTGAAGAAAAGAGTGTCAGCCTCGCATCGCTGGAGGCCCTTTTTTTTAGGCGAGGAGAAATTAGAAACGCACTTACGTATCCCCCTATCTAGGGAAACTATAATGGGGGGTATGTGGGACTCAAACCTCCAGCCAAATATATCCCCGCTTTAGGTGTTGGGGAGGTACCCTAAAAACATTTTTTTTTTCGAGATTCGGCTTTTTGTCGGCGTGGTTGAGATCTATATACTTACCCATGCGGAATTACATGGTTTCTAGTAGTAAGGGTCACTGAGCTAGGCCGCAGACGGGTAGACGTGTCCGTCTGCGACCATTCTTGGACGGACATGGCGAATTATTGACTAAGGAACCCTAAAAAGAAGCGATAAAAAACGGGAGATCTGTCAATTGCTATTCGCATTGGCATTGTGCTATCAGTTCAAGGCCGTTTTACGACTTGACGAGCTGTCAAAACTGCTTTGATCATCCTTTATATTATAACCGGCCAAATGAAATGTTAGTATCCTTCCACGAGAATTGTCTACTTAGGATGTCGGCTTGCAAGTTCGTGTTGTCTATCGCACATAGGTACGACAGATTGGTACGGTCAAAAATGTGCAAACAATTTTGAGTCGTATCACTCAGAAATAAGTTTGTATTTAAGAACGTGGCGCATGTTGAAGGATGCACGGGTCGCGGGGTCACGGGTAACACATATATGTATGTGCAACATAATCGCTCCAAGCCTGTTAGGAAGCTGAAGTGGACTGGAAAGTTTGTTTCAGTTTTAACAAGCTTGTTATTCGTAAGTTTATTTAGTTAGCGTCATCGTTATATGCTTTTATAAATTTAATTAGTCAGTTGCTATACCTAATGCTGATGTTGGTACCGTTATCGACGTCAAACATATACTTTTAATTTTTATTAATTCGGGCGTTTACATCAGTATCTCATCTACGTATGTATGTTCGATGTCCACGTCCAGGCACCGTCTGGCCAACATCACTGTTACAATTACTTACATGATAGGTAAGGGCGGGTTGCACCAAACCGCCTGTAATCGTTCAAATCTGAATGTATGGAAAGTTTGAATCGTAATTTGGTGTTGGTGCAACTCCTCCAACACCTAGGCACGCGCCTAGGCACCTAGGCTAGCAAACTAGGCACGTGCCTAATAGGGGGCCTAGGGGCGCGGGGTTTCAAAGGGGCGCGCGAGAAGTTTTTTTCATTAGGTATAATTTTTAGTCTATGCCCGCTAGAGGGGTGAATCCGCGTCTGCCGGCAGCGCAGCTTCCGTAAAAGAAAACGCCTGTGTAGCGTAGCTTGAAAACAGTGTCCAGCAAGAAATTTTCCTATCGGTGAGTTTTCCCATACAAACCGTCCGGGCTGATTGTTGTGCCGCCATTGTCCCCTGACCTTGCACACCAATTAGTACCACGCACTAATCTACTGTAATAATCCTTTATTTCCGGACACGGCACATGTGACATTATAATGAGATGCTTCTTTATGTGTACTCGTCGTCCTGTAGCATATTTAACCGACATAAAAAAAGAGGACATTCTCAATTCAATATTTTTTTATGTCACACTTGGCCATAAGGCTTCTTTGTTTTACCGCCCTAGGCGAGTACGGTGATTTATGTCACCGTTGCGTTGGTTGCAAAAGGACCGCTACAATAATAATGGTAACAACAGTAAAAAACAAAAGCATAACGACAACGACGACATTGTTCGATCCATCGTTATGATACCGATTTCTACTACTACGATATTGTAGGTGTTTCCATTTCAACCAGAAATAAGTTCCATGTCCTTTCCTTTTTAACTTTCGGGAACGGAAGTATCAAGCGTAGTTTATTCGTGTGTATAAAGGTATGTATAGGTAACTTGTACACGTATTTAGCCATGGCTTGTTCAGTTTACAGTTATGATACACGCGTAATATACGTATAGCAATCTAGGTAGAATTTAATTGCCAGAGATAAGAGGTTCCGACGTTCCTCAAGGCAGGCGACTTACTGGAAATTGTTTTTATCGTCATCGGCCATAATAAAGTTTAATTTGTAGACGCTATTTTGAGCCGACTGCGAAATCCATGAGGACAATGTAACGTTTTACTTGCGATTGCAGGGAGGTATTAGCTGTAAAGATAAATTACTGAAAGTGCCAGGTCTATGTTTACGAATCTGATCTGTCCTATCCTACTCACACCAATATATTAACATTCCAGAAAAGTAATTTGATATGGAATTTTGTTCGTATTGGTAAACAGGAGGAATGTACTTACGGCACTCTGGTCACTAAACTGCAACAATTTAAACAACTTCTTTGAAAAGCTACTGAAGGACAACATTTCTATAGGATGTAGGATGCATCAGGAGACAGAATATTTATTACAAACGATTTACTAATTTTATATCCTTTATTGCACTTTAGACAACGTCTTTACGTATTATTATCATCATCATCCCCCTAGCGCCTATTCCCGGTGATGCCCCTAAAGGAGCCCGGGGTCCGCTTTGACACCTAATCCCAAGATTTGGCATAGGCACTAGTTTTACGAAAGCGACTGCCATCTGACCTTCGAACCCAGAGGGAAAACTAGACCTTATTGGGATAAGACCGGTTTCCTCACCGAAATGCTAACGGTAATTATCTATCCCGTACATAAGTTCCGAAAAACTCATTGGTACGAGCCGTGATTCGAAACCTCGACCCTGCCTGTGCCTGAACCACTAGGCTACCGTAGCTCTTCACGTGTTATGTTAAAGTGAAAAACACCAAGGCTGATTATGTTTATGACACTTGTTTCGCGCGAGCTGTAGGTATATAACGATTAGGTAACATGGCTGAAGTTTGGAACTAGTGAAAATTCTTGAGTACCTGCACTCTTACAGAAGTTCGCTTGACAAAAAAGGAACCGAAAATTCCACGAATCGGTCTGGGTCTACCTAACCTTAAGATGTTACAGGTTTAAAATATCCATTATATTGACGGTTAGGTGTTAAATGCCGATGATTCAAAAATGATTTCCGGAAATACGAGGCGAATTATATATTGTTAAATTGGTCGTCTTGGCGTCAAAAAGACGAATAAAAAAGCTAAGCTGTTGTTTTTACTCAACGTTAAAGTGGTTTTCGTGTGTTAAATCGTTTTTTCGTTCGCTGAGTGTTAAAGGTTTAACGTAATTATAATAATAGGTACACTACATAACTTATGTGTAGGTATTCAGTTTTTGTTGGTTCACCTTTGACAATAAATATTCTATGAACTTATTCCGCATTAAAATATCTAGTCCACTCAGTCAGGGTAATAAATATAAATACTCACATAAATATCTGTGCGGGACTCTATTGCCAATGTCACAAAGACGTGTACAGATATTTGTCCTTTATTATGTACGAATATTATTACCCCTGATTATACAATGGGTTCTAGGCAACAAACGAACCTACAGCCGATGAACTCTTTAGCAGCCGATCACCTTATCACAGATTTAAAAAAGGTAGACTACATAGCTTTTTTCAAGTCGTTTTTGGAAGTTCTTTTTGCTTTGCAACAGTTGCCACATTAGTTTAGGGGTGCGAAAAATTGGCAACGGTTACCACAGACCTGTGTGAATGGTTAGAACATTATTCGAGTTCAGGTTGAAATCGTTAATTTTAGCATTACAAAGAGTAAAAGCAAGGGAGAACGAAACATAGACACCCAAATCCCTAAAATATCGCGGATGGTATTCATACAGGACCAGAGGGGTAATCACGTAACATTTCGAACGCTCTTTAGGAAAATGCAACAAATGTCATTTTTGCATATAAAATTGTCATTTAGATCTAAGTACTTAACGAACGTACGATGCATTACGTGATCGACCTGCAGAACTCGAACCCTGGACCGCTAGCTTGGCAGCTATCGTCACTACCAACTAGGCCAATTCTACTTCCAACAAGTTTTAAAAGTCTCAAGATAAAGTTAAATAAAATGTACACCATTGTCCCATTAAGTCGCGGATGGCCGCAACAGCCTTATCCTAATGGCGTGGGAGCGGAGTAAGTTTTTCGCATCGGTACAGTTAGTTAATCACAATTAATCCCCCAGTACAGTCTGGACGTGTCCGGCTGAATCCGGACCAAACAGACGTGGTGCGGGTAAACGGGTACGAATCAGTTATGATAAAGCTGGCCACCGATTGTTTTATTTTGTTCAACTATTGCTAGCACAATGCGAGCGTGTTTGTAGGTACACTATCCGATTTAACATATAAATTGTGTTTAGATAATTTAGCTAGTTACGACGTCTATCAAGTTAATGACTTTGTAAGTTTCACTTTCTAAGAGACTACAAATTCGATTACAATAGTAGATTGTTAACCAAGGGCTGAAAGGCTGGCGCAATTGAGGGCGCCAATGGTTCGAGTCAGAAATGGGAGACATTCACACCCGAGCTCACTCTACCTCTACTTTTCATATCGACTACGAGGAAAGTGAAAAAATCACAGACGGAAAATAAAACGATATGTTCATTCAAAGTATACAATTCAAAAACGGCAGCCGCCATTATAGTAACGTCATCCGAGCCGAAAGAAAAGTCCCATCTCATCTGTCCTAAAGAAAGAGGCAAATATCTGTCTCGCTCGCGTTATACGGTGTATTTTTTTCTGTCACGTGACGTACAGATAATACAACAACGATTTTAGTTTTGAAAATAAAAATATTGCTTAAGTTTTTATACCTAACCAAATAGTTTTATTTTCGTATTTCCTACGTCAAAACTATATGAATAACATACTTTCATAATTTAATTGTGATAGACGAAAATAGCCTATTCAAATATTTTCATACTATTTATTTATCAATCAATCAATCAATCAATTTTTATTGCGAGAACATAGTTACATAAGATGGCATAATAAAATACAGTGTTGCTTATGTTCTACCAGAAAAGGCATGCAAATTAAAATTAACAATTTCATAATATTCAATCAGTTCAAACCTTTTTTATGTCAGACTATTAAAATAATTATTGGATGTCATATCAATATCAAAACAAATTAGTTGCATTCAGTAACATGATGATTATAATTTCGTTGACCGTATTTAATGTCAAGACTATGGGAATAATTAAAGCTAACACAAACCGATCAGTTAATATATATTTATATATATACATATATTAAAAGAAATTAATCCTCGATATTTAGCTTATAGGCAAGATTAGTCTTTGACTATTTGTATTTATTATTAGTATTAGTTGAAGAGTGGCTGTATGCGTTTCTGCCTTAGCTCATATGCACAACTTTGAATTTAAAAAGAATTATGGGTGTATTCCGTTTGTCACCACCTCATAGACCCTAGTGGATATTTTAGATGGCTGGCTGCCATTGCTGGAAATAAGGTAAAAGTGGTTTAATGGCTGTAAATAGTGTAAGTTGTACTGAGATGATTGACGTCATTCGCACTGAGACTGAATGAAAGCAGTCGTTTACCTAAATAGTAACGCAATTAAGTAAAAAAGTTAATTGAATTCGCTAAAATTTTTCAGCACAGACTAATTACTATTACTTTTCGCAGTTCAGGGACAAGAAGTAAAGGCGTTAATTTGGCAGGGTACGAATGGAACACTTTTATTTACAGCCAGTGCCGTCACCAAATTTCGAAAAAAGTTGAAAAATAAAACAGCGCTCGTCAAATAACAATTTAAGGACTAGTTATTTTTTATTAAAAAAACATTTTTTTCTGTTTTATTTCTGTAATTCATTTAATTATTCGTAGAAATAAATATTGAAACCCCTCCAAACTATTTACAGAGATTGCATCAAAACAAGATCCAGTAGTCAAATTAGGTAGGTACTTGATAATGTATCGTTTATTTAAGCACCAGTAGTTTTTTTTTGCGAATCTCACGCATGCGTGCTGTTTCCTCATTCCATCCAACGGTAACGAAAGCTCGCAAAAACCCGATGTATTCAGGCGTTACATGTTTAAAAGTCGTTCGGCACTATATCACTCGTACGGAGTTACAACTTTTTAATTTAGTTCAGGAGCATTGGAGTCAGTTGAAATGACCCTCAAGGTCGATTTGCACCGATCGTTCGGAAATACGACTTACGAATCAGGTTTATATGAGTCTGGTTCCCAAATCGCGGAGGCAAAAGACGTATGGAGATCCTTTTTTTGCTGAAATATTTGATCCTTATTTTTATTAGAAGCCTTTTTGTAAGTTCTTCGACATCTATGTGCTGCGAAGATACTGTAGCAGAAGAGGAGAAGAAAACTTTGTTCAAATGGAAAACATTTCATGGAAATCATTCCAACATGAATTGGCTAATAAACAAAAGTGCAAAACACTAGAAAATATGCGAATTCTAGATTTCAGCGAAAGTTTCAAGTAGCTCTCGACATTCCTGTTGCGAAATGATTTATATTAAAATATATTTTGTGGTACACCACGCCACATTATTTGAAAAACAATTTAGAACGTTGTATATGAAAATGCGTTTTCAAAAAAGCTATATGAAGACGAACGAACAGTAAGTAACAGTGCATGTCATAGATCGAACAAAACAAAAGATCACTTGAATGCGCCCACGCAAGTGTTAATGATGTTGTCGCCGTGGAAAATATACAAAACTAGTTTCCGCCCGCGACTTCGTCTGTGTAAATCCGGGACAAAATTAACTTTTTGAATTCGGTAAAAATATCCTATATTTTAATCCAGGCTATAAACTATCTTGGTGCAAAAATTTTCTCCAAATTGGTCGAGCCGTTTAAGCGTGAATGAGTAACAAACATAGGTACGTCCAAACTTCCGCAAATTTTATTACAATACAAGTAGGACATATTTTCAATGTAAGTATACTTGTAGTGGGTACCTACACGGTTACATTTTCAGGATTCGACGGAACTGAGGAAATACTGAAACAACGTTTAAAGTTATATATTTTTTCATTGCACATGAATTCGAATGAGAGAAACCCTTTGCTATTCAGCAAACGTTCTGAGGCAATTTGAAAATTAGTACAAGACTTTCCTACGTTAGGATTTGGGCCCTTTGATGCTAAATAATATGTATCTCGAAACTTTTAGGCAAAACAGTAATTTTAGTTCAAATGACTTAAATGATGCACCTAACTTAAAAACTCCCAGAATTATAAATTAGAATAGTAATATTATAAAGAGGAATCTGTGAGATTGTAAATATAAACGTTTGTATGAAATGGGTACTAATCTCCAGAATCGCTTATCTCATTTCAAAAAATCTATCCCCACCGTGTAGAATGGTCTATTTGGATGGTTATAGGCTATATTTTAACTAGCGGGTTTGTCTACGTTCTTCGCAATACGCGGGCAAAGCCGCACGGGCAGCTTGTAATTATATAAGATAGAATAAATAAATATAAGGGGACAATCTTACACAAATCGACCTAGTCCCATAGTAAGCTCAGTAAGGCTTGTGTTATGGGTACTAGACGACGATATACATAATAGACGTAAATACTTAAATACATAGAAAATATCCATGACTCAGAAACAAATATTCATGCTCATCACACAAATTTTTGCCCTTACCGGGATTCGAACCCAGGACCTCTTGCTTCGTAGGCAGGGTCACTACCCACTAGGCTAAACCAAGGCGGCTAGGCTAAACCATAAACATTAGATACCGTAATTCATGTTATAGCTCTATGCAAATTATATAAAAAAAACAGTTGCGGAAGTTGATATGTATATGTACACATAATTTTAACGTCATACCCCAGTCCCAGTGCTCAACACTGGCCAATTACTTGGCACCTTCACACTAAATTTCGCACAATACTAATAGTGAACAACGGGGTGTCTATTATTGAAATTCAGGTGTTAAACACGGGAATGTAACACCAAGACGCTCACCAACTTTCTAGAGGAGCTGGGGTGGTTAGAGTAGCGCTACCCCACTATTTTCACGCAAAATAGACACACTGGATGTCGATTTGCGGAAAAGGGCCCAGTATAAATGACTAACTATCTACCGCGGCCCTGATTTGGTCAGTCCATCTCATAGGCGATCTGCCGCGCGCTCTTGTGCCGTAAATCCTGCAGCACTACAACGCACTCGTCAGAATCACTGCCCGGTCGTGATACGTGACCGAAGAAAGTCAGGATGTGGGACTGGACAGTGGAGGAAAAGGCATTGTTGTAACTACAATTAGTGTACGTAAGAAGACATAAACGAGGGTCAAAGGTGGGGACCTGAAACGGGTCATAGAAAATGTAGCATTATGACATTATTTACCTTCTTCTACTTCTTCAACTTAAGAGCTCTGCTCTTGTCGGTGGAGTAACCGCCATTCAGCTCTACGCTCTGCCACTGCTTTGAGCTCCTGGTACGACACTACATTGACCTTCCCCTTGACCTGGTCCATAAAAGCACGTCGCGGCCTTCCTCTGCCTCTTCTTCCCTCTATTTTCCATTCGATTATAGTTTTTATGTAAATGTCATGTCGTAACAGGTGCCCCAACATATTTCCTCTTCTATTTTCAATCGTCCTTAGCAAGGATCTCTTCTCTCCGACTAAATCCTTTATTATTTACCTACTCAGTTGAAAGTGAGTCGTACCGTGACCATGGATTTTGCGATATATTCGAAACGTCGGGAGACCGCAGAGATGATATACTGTGTACTTAAAGTTTTTCTTTGTACTAGATCCTAACAGCGACCTTGCGCAAAACAAAATATTACTTCCGCCTGATTGCGATGTATTAGAATCATTATTTAGAATCATTATTCAATGTAAATCAACTGAGGAACCGAATCAACATCATCAAAACTAGACCAACCGGTCAGTAAAATGTTTCGGTTGCAAAAAGCTTTAGGTGTGTTAATATATGCACAAGCGCACATCCGCGTCGGCTTGAACCCCACGTCAATGATATTGTAACGTTTTCCCCCTTATTACAAAGGAATAAGGTAGATGTTTTGCTGTCGTCTGTTACGCGATATTGCCGCACCTCATTGAGGTACAAAATATTGGGTCCATGTTTTACACTATTCAAATTCATATGCTGAAACTACACATTTTTATGTCTCGGCCACACTTCGCCCGAATGTTGTTGCCGTCCTTTTCTAACGTATATTGATCGCCTTCTATGTTGACTGTCAGTCAAAATAAGCAACTTTTTATGAAGTTTACTAAGTAATTCGCTTATATGGAAGTAGGCAAGGTTGAAATATATTGTGGGCGTTGGGCAAGCAACCTATCACAAGTTGTAACATTTCACAATGTTTTAATCTACAATAGAAGAAGCACTGTAGATGAAAGTTCATTTGTTTTGTTCAACCCTTTTTCACCATATTTATAACAAAACAACAATAGCGGATTTCAATACGATTAATCCCAAATTTCACCTCCGTAGGGGTTGAATTTCAAAAAGGTTTCCTTAATGCGTCTCTAAGTTCCTTGAAGAATATGTACTTATTCCAGATTTCATACTTCTTTCTTCAGCGATTTTCACTGTGCGTTGTCTGGCAGTAGTTAAGTAACGGTCTTATTTTGTTTTATATGTAACTGGCACTTACAAAGAAAATTTCATGTGCTGTGCCTTTTTGCTGTGGGGATAGAAGTGTGAGCTTTAAAAAAGCATCTCAGTAGCGTTTCTACATCGCTAGTGTAAGTCAGGGGCTCACATGGCTCGCACTCTCTGCGAGTACCAGCCCAGCTTCCTGCTTGCAACTGGTTTATTTATAGAAAACACTATAATTACTACGGATGCGCCTCGGCATTGAACGAGATGACACGTGGGAAATCACTAGAATTTCCTTCAATAGTTTCAATACATTCAGCGCGTCGGAATGGTTTTGCAATGGTGTTTTACTCTCGCATTTTTGTGGACCTCTTATGTGGGGTCTGCGCGCGGCCCTTACGAAATTTGAAATTTTCAGGCTTCGTAGTTATGTTTCCTCCACCAAATCAAAATCTAAGCATATAACTTTTGTAACAGAGTTTAACTAAAAGTTCCAGTAGGTCCTATATGTTGTGATTTATTTGATTACTGATTTTGATTTAACTACCGTGCCTACGAGCAGCTTGTAAAACGCTAAAAAATCACTCACTCTGCCATCATCTACAGACGTCAAATGTACAAATATTTTATGAAACAAAACATAGAGACTTAGAGTATTATTTTTTTTTCTAGGTTGGGCCCCGAAGGGGCCCTTAACTAATTACTTAGTGTAACCCTTCATTAATCTATGTTGGAAAAAATAGGCGGCCGCACTTCCCCTTAATGCTCAACACCTTAATGACCAACAGTTGTCACCTATTGTTTTGATTTAAAGTTGAAAGTTAAGTACATGTATTGATTCTTAAAAAAAAATACTTTAATAAATAAACTTCATCATCAGATACTTTTCTGCCAAATTATATTATTTTATCTTATACATTAGGTATCATACTAAATCGATGTGAGAGTAAAAGAGAATTTTTTCAGTGTACCTAGTTATGAACGTTGACTATCCATAAAACAGTTTGAGCCTGCTCCAAATTTTTCCTTTGATCAAGAGTGGATTGAGTAAATTGCAAGGGGTCAAAATGTAAGGCTTATAACTAGTATTACAAGCGAAAACCTATTTTCAGTCAAAATAGAGTCATTACAAATATATAATTAGGAGTTCCTTTAATTTAGGTATAGCTAACAGAAATAATTTACTTTAAAAACAAAGCTTTAACCGAATTCAATTTAGTACTCCGCCAAGCCACGAGAACATTTCCTATTTTTTTTTACAATTTACCACATGAACTGATTTCCGATAGCAAATGCGTTGATTACTATAGAAAAAAACTGAATCGCTGTATGTGGGTCGATAATATTTGAGGACTTCCATCGATTCCCCAAGATCATCACCAATGGCACTTCATTAGTTCCTATTTCAACGGAATCTTATCAGAACCTGTAACGTACTTTTTCACTTTTAAGTACATAATTGAGAAATTCGATAAGTCATCTATGGTCTTCACCATCAAATTTATGATTCCGGATGTAAATACACGAGTTATAACAGAAAATACCAAAATCATTACACGCGTGCCTAATAAAATTGAGGAGTCCCCTCAATTCCTCATGTTCCCTCAATTCCCCTCCATCATCTAACTGAATTTAAAAAAAATGGGACCCACCTGGAAGTATATACATATGAAAAAAAAGCTACCCTGCTAAGCTAGCCTGCTGGAAAGCTACGCCCTCAAAAGCGCGTGAAGTTCGGGATCCTCCTAAAGAGGAAACCCCTCGCACCAATGTGGACAAGGAGGGTTTCACAACGGTGTCAAGAAAGCGTAAGACACGTAAGAGTCAGTGTGGTACTGCAGACCCGGTTTGTTGTGGTCTGCGGGTCTCCACACCGAGCAAGGCGCTGTACGTGTCGCGCCTGCATCACACTGCCACCGCTGAAGAAGTGACGCAGTATGTTCGCCAGAAAACCGGCTACTCGCTGAGGGTGCACCAGCTGCGGTCCCGGCACTACGTGCACTTCAGCTCTTTTGTAGTGCGCGTGCCGCGGCCGCTCCAGGAGACCATCGCGTGTGCTGATTTCTGGCCGAAAGGTGTCGTGTTTCGTCGGTTCCGGGGCAACCTACCAAATCCAACACCCGAGATGTCGACGCAACGGGGCCACGCCGTTTCGCCGTCTAAATAAACATTGTTCGGTTCATGACGCATTGGTGCTTACACTGTAATGTTATGTAACCTGTTTTTTCAATAAATAAATAAATAAATAAATAATGAACAAAAAAAAAATTTTTCGAATCTGCTCATCAATGACGGAGTTCTGAGGTAACAAACATTGAAAATAATAATAAAAAAAAATACAGCCAAATTGAGAACCTCCTCTTTTTTTTGAAGTCGGTTAAAAAGTCATAAGAGCGGCATGATCTGATGGTATGTGAAATTTTGATTACCCTTCCATAGATTGCCAGTATGCGTTCAGAAAAATACAAGATTGTCGTAAATTGCATAGACCAAAATAACTTCGGGCGAAACAAAACCATGTTTATAATTAATCCATGCGGTGTACTCCAAATTAAATTCTAATTACGAATGGTCTTGAGTACTTGTAAATATTTTGAACGATTATACGTAAACTGCAATGGGTGCTGAATATCTGTAGCAAATCAACAAATCCACCATAACATTAGACCGAAATTAGTTTTGTTAATGTCTTTATGTTAAAACAGAATGATGTAAATACACATTCTCTATTTTCTATTGCCAAGGATCTCATGACGAGGTCATGCGTAGTGGAATTTTTGGTTGGCACAGGTCTAATAAAAGTTACATTACGTCATTTATTTTCTCTATGAACAAATAACAAAAGCATTTATCTTTACAACACGAGGGTGAGAACATATGCACAGTTAATTATCCTACATTTTTGTTTAACTACTCGAAGTCTCGAAGTACCCACCATTTCCTCGCCCCCCCCCTTATCTCCTATTGTACTAGGCCTAAAAATATGAAAAAAATAGTTATATACCTATACATTACAGGAAAACTTATAAAACGTCTATGGTATTCAAAGTAACCCCGTTTAGCCAATACTTATATTTCGCTGAATGGACGAAATATTTAAATTTAAGAAATAGCACAACAACGGTAGATGAAAGGGTTTAGAAATACATTTCAGGTTTTTATAAAGAACATATTCCATTTTTTACTTCAGCCATACATATTATGACGGTAAAGTGTGAAGTTTTTGAGAAAAATCAAGTTAAAGCAACAAAAATTTAAAAACCTTCGTATTTGTTTGCAGATTGCGCGCATTTGTATGTATATGGTTTATAGTTAATTTATCAAGGATTATTTCTTTTCTAGACACTTTTTATGTACCGTGTACGGTTTTAAAATGGAAAGTACCACGCTCCGGGACACTTTCATGGGCGCGGGGGTGGGGGGGTGAAGCTCGCCCCGGAGGAGAGGGGCGTAAAGTATTGGTGTACTTAAACTTAGTATATTAACACGAAATTAAACTATAAGGAAAAAAAGTAAACTATAAGCAAAATCTACGGCCTTACCCAAGTATGATCGTATGTAAACACACATAATTAACCTGCCTAGAGGAGAAAAGGTAAAGATCACTCTTATTCATAAAACTTTTTGTACACTCAATATAAAATCATCATCCTCCTAGCTTTATTCACGGTTGTGCCCCTACAGGGGCCCAGGGTCCGCTTTAACACATAACCCCATGATTTGGCATAGGCACTAGTTTTACGAAACCGACTGCCATCTGACCTTCTAACCCAGAGAGGGAAAGCTAGACCCATAGAGGAAATTATTATGTACTGAGATAGAGTCATCAGCTTCCTCCATGTACTAGCGCCATCTATTGACCAACGCTAGAGTTATCTGTATCGATGTCACTGCTCGTAGGCTACTTTCCCACCGAGATATTCGAAGCTGTGTTTTCATAGGCTTGATACCTAGCTTAAGGCGCCGTAGGTTCATGGTCTTCTCTCCCTCTCAAGCTTAAGCGTGAGCGAGATGGAAGTGCGTGCTCGGAAGCGCGGAAATCATGTTTTTTAATTTTATGTTTTTCGGCGTTTAAATAAATAAAAAAGTAAACACTGATTTCTCTCAATTTTGATATTGCCGATTTTTAGAAGCCATTTTAATATTTATAGCTTTTGTGCATAAATTGTAAGAAATATTTTAAGTGTATTTTAGACCCTTTTAGACCTATGTTCGTGATTTTTTTCTATCGAGCGAAAATTGCTTAATCATGTTTCTAAACACTGATTTCCCTGCAGAAAAGCCTCAAGATTACTATTCGTATTTTTTTTAACCATATTCAAAAACTCTGTTCGCTTAACTTCGCTGAACCTACGGGGCCTTAATAGCTAAACACAATAAGAACACCTCCTTTCGTCACATTTCCATCTTTAACATAATGGAAAAATACAGCTTCGCACTTCTCTGGCGGATACAGGGCCTTAAAATCCAATGGGTACGATGAGATTCGGAATTACATTCTTTTAAGTACTGATTATATTCAAAATAATAAAAAGTACGAGATCATAATATTTCCTATTACGATAAGCGTATCTTTAATATTTCTGATTGACTGCCTGAGTCCGCCATTCGAATGAAATAAAAAAAAACAAAGCACTGCGTTCCTGTACACCGAATTGTATTATGTGGTTAATGCACAAAATATTTGTACTTGTTACTAGGGCTGTTGTTTTTAAATAATAGTATATAATTATATTTCTTGGTATTTTTTTTACGGAGTACTGGAACATTTACGGTTGTTTTCATATACTTAACTGCTTAAAACAGATGCAATTTAGGCACTTTAAAAAAGTTAGTGGAATGGAACTTAAAACAAATCTAATCTGTGCTTTATGCCGTAAAGTTGCCAGTTATGCAAAATTACTATCATAATGCATGATATTTTTCAAATAACGTCTTATTGTGTTTTTATTATGTATTTATTTATGAATAACATAAGAATTATAATCAGATCTTATCTTAATAATACTAATTCAAATTTTAGAAATAGCTCCATCTGTCGAGTGAAGTTCACACTAAAACATGCAAGTTTTAATGTATGGGATCTGTCAAGTACTAAGTGAAATACCCCTGGCTAGACCTTATTGGGACTAGACCGGTTTCCTCACGATCCTCTCCTTCACCGAAAAGCTAACGGCAAATATTCCGTAGGTACATAAGTTCCGAAAGACACAAAGCATCCCCTCAAGCACTTACTTATTATGCCTTGCACACTTGATTATGGGTTTGGGTTAAAAGTTAAAACACTTTATAAGATTAAACACTATTTAACCTTGTAATTAGTAAATGTGTGAAATCGATAGAAAGACAGTTTAAATAGTTGCTAAATCTCCCAAGTTTCACAAAACCACGACGTAATTATTGTTGTGATTTAAACAAGTTGCACGATACTAAGAACACTTTATTATTGACCACATAATATATATATATAAATACGGAGCGTTGTTCCCGGTATGAAAGTTATACAGAGGTGACAACCTAAGTGCGAGACAAACATACGTCGTTGACTCTAAAGTTCTATTTTCAAAAATACTTCAACAATTATGTCGACGATCTTTACGTCCGACATAAAAGCGATAATGCTAGCTGAGATGGTGACGATTCATGTACAGTCAGCAGAGAACCTTCATACAAACTTCTAATGTTGCTGCGCCGACTTTATCCACAGCGTGGTGTCGAAAGAGCACCCTGTATGGTAATGCAATGGATAATCGTGTGTATGCTGGTTAAGATGCGCCGTGCATGCGAACTTAAGTTTACATTTGAATATACACAATCATTTCTTTTGCCATTTTCCTTATTGCTATCAGTATCTCCATGAATATAATGAATAAGTAATGTTCTCACTCAGTGCAAAATGTTTTTTATTTTTATTTTTGAGGATGTTTTTATACAAACGGGACTTTACGGCGTGGTCGGTATATAATTATTTAATAATTTGAAATAAATATATATTGGGTGACAATCTTGCATAAATCGAACTAGCCCATAGTAAGCTCTATAAGGCTTGTGTTGTTGGTACTAGACGACGATATATATTGAATAGATATAAATAAATACTTGAATACATAGAAAACATCCAAGACTCGCAACTAGTGGTGATAAATTAAAACACGACCGAAGGGAGGAGGAAGGGAGGGATGGAAGGGTTTTTACGTGTATCTTACAACGTTTTACTGTACATACGGCTCTTTAAAGTTTTGACATATGCACGGAAAGTGCGCTTTTCCGCACTAGTGCGGGAAAGTAGCACCATATTATGTACTGTAAAATATTTTTCTGGTGTTCCGTCCCCAAAGTCAGGAAAAGTGCCAATCGACTTGGTTTTTTACAGATTACAACATGACTAATCTCGTAAATTGGCGAAATGCCCACTCCAACTTTCCAGGGCTAAACTTCGAATCGCGAGGTTGATTGAGATGGGTGACATTACTGCTATTTCGGCTAGAATAGTACCTACCCAATTAGCAATCCCACTGGTCATTTGCCACTTAATTTCACGTTCCAATTTCATCATCAATTAATTTCGCAAGCAAACTTCCAAGGGCGTCCTAACCATCAGAAAGAACTCACAAAACATATTTAATTTTATACTTAAGTTCAAGTAAAAAAGTATTTGAGTTGGCTGAATTGCATCAAAGTCCATTCAAAAAGCAACTCTAGATATATATATATATAGACCTATACTCTAATATTCAAGCTAAAAGATTCAAACTCCAATATTAATAGTCAGCTATATTAAATAATCTCAACTATGCGTCAAATTGCAATGCGAAATGCAAATGTCTGATGGACCCCGAGCTGGCACGGGTGACAGGCGACAATAGTGACGCGCTATTTTCGCACGTAGGAGTGACATACGAACAATGTTTAATATTAATATGCCGTTATATGCCGTTTGCGACGTTATGCTGGAATTTCTTGTTCTTATCGCGGTATGGGTACACATACGGTCCGCTTACGCGCATAAATAAGACGTTTTCGCCAGAGTAGCTAATTGGCTAATTGGCTACCGTAAACCCTCCTAATTATAGTTCATGTCACCCAACTATGGTCCAAATTAAATCTAATATCACTTATTTAGGAATGGACATCACTGTGGGTGAATTCATAGACAACCGTACTGTCTTTCGCAGATCTCACGGTTCAAAATACACTGATAAAAAAATATATGAGATTACTTTTGGACCATAGATAGTCGGGCTATTGGACTATACTTGCGAGTTTTTACGGTAAGACAGCTTATCTTGGCCGTTGTGTATGAGAACATAATAAACATACATTTATATTTTGGTTACGAATTACGATAGAGGGCGTGCTTTGAATTACACTCAAACCAGTGAAAACGGGCCGGTTTGTATGGAAATTTGATACAACGTGCACTCGCCTATCAAATATAAACTCAACAATCACGTAAAACTTAAGTCAGAGCGGAGGCTTTTCGCTACATAATGAATATTACGGCGTAGCGCTACCGTCGTAACGTGGCGATTATTCCAAGCGTCAGATATATTATTATCAAAACCCAACTGTTGCCATCAATATTATCCACAACTTTGATAGAAGCAGACACTTTTTCATCTGTAGACGTGTTGACCCATAAGCGGTAGCGTTTGCGTAATATGCAGAGACCCTCGTTCGTAATTTCGTAAAAGTAAACGGGTTATTGTTCGAAGCGGCTATTTGATTGTTGTTCTGCGTTTTAATAACGTTTGTGTGAAATACACTTACACTTATTTATTGTTGTGTGTGTCATGCGAGCTTTTGAAATGATGGTCCGTGATAGAAAAAAAAATCGACATAATGGTCGACTTTCAGCAGATTCGTTATTTTATACTTTTGCAATAATAGAAAGTTATTGCCGTTTGAATCATATAAAATAACTATCGACCTGAAACGAATTAGACCACGCAGTGTACGTCCATGGACCACGCCCCTATTTCATCAACTTGACAATTGTCACCTGACAATGACAAGGTCGGTGAAGGAAAAACATCGTGAGGAAACCTTCATACATCTGCGAAGAAATTCAAAGGTGTATGTGAAGTCCCCAATCCGCACTGGGCCAGCGTGGGGACTATTGCCCGTTCCCTCTCATACATGAGAGGAGGCCTGTGCCCAGCAGTGGGACGTATATAGGCTGATGATGAATGACAATTCGCCATACATAGCGTGTTCTAGAAGTTAAGGTGGTCGCAAGGATACTTGTGTAACCAGCAATGCACGGAGAATTGTCGTCATTCGAGCGAACGAACTTCCGGGAGGTATGGGCGGGGAGGGACGTCTGCGTAACAATAACAAAATTGCTCGGCTCGGTAAAAATCTCAAAGCTTAATTTATTTATTTATTTGGGTGAGCCGACGAGCGTAATTTGCGCGCTGTGAGTCGCGTAATTTCGGCCCACCCGTAAAATGTCCATCTACGGGCGGACCGAAATTACGCGACTCAGCGCGCATATTACGCTCTTCTGGAGTCACCCTTATAGTTAAAGCAATGACGCGTAGTTTCAGTGTCCGAGAGGCAACCGGATGGCTCGCGGTATTTGAGCTCCCGGAGCGTTGTGGACTGTGGACTGGGGCGAAAATAGGAGTGGGGTGAAAAAAATTGTCTCCAGTTAGGCGATTAAGACCAGCATTTCTTTGTATAAACAGCGTACAAACTTTCAGGCAACCGCTGTTTCAATCGGCAGACTCGCGACAAAAAAAACATACATCTGTCTATTTCTGCTCCAGAGCAACTTGGCTCAGTTCAAGTCCACAACGCTTCGGGGGCTCAAATACCCAGCCATCCGACTGCCTCTCGGACACTAAACTAAGCGTCATTGCTCCGAATATTACTGTCGTTTCGCTAGAATGCTCCCTAATAGCTCGTAATGTAACAATTGCTAGAATGCGCATTACAAGTGAATGATCAAGTGCATCACCACCTTTGCACCCTGTAACTATGGATAATTACAATTAGTTGTCGTGTACTAGCCCTTATTTAGTAAATATTATGTTATTGGGCTATTTATTTATTTACTGTCTGTATTCCAATCTACACGTGGTGTATGTGTATTGACGTCGATTGTCCGTAATTATATAAATAATAGGATTAGTTTATTATGATGATAGTTGATGACATGTTTATTGTATTTAAACGCACTCGTTTGCTATAAAAGTATAGGTATGTAATTGTTTGCGATAAATGTCTAATCACGTGCATGTATTTATGAGCCCCGCGTGACTTCGGATTTTTCATTTAAAACACATCTTTGACTAATAATTAAGTAACCATCACAAGAATCCTTTTATACAAATACGGGTTGGAGTGTATAAAGGGTACAAAATGACTTAGTTTTTTTTTATTAACAGTATAAATATATTATAAAAAAATGTCGTTATCCAAGAGCTTCGACGGAGCCCCGCACAGCGGGGCTCCTTTTTCTAGGAAATTTGCCCTTAGGGCATCTGAAGCTACCTAACGCTAACCTAACTAGAGTTTCGCTAACGCTATGGGTTGAATATATCAGCCATTCTTGATTTTAGAGAAAAGTTTTCCAACAAAATATGCTTCTTTTGGAGTATTCTAAACGATATGTGTGTGTGTAATAATGATGTTCCTCCGATGAAAACCCGTTGCTCACTACTAAAATGCGAACTTTAATCGATGCGGTAGCACCAAAAATATAAATACATCGGCAATCTTCGCCCACGCTGACGAGTGCTGACAAGTACCGAATGAAATCGAACGTATGACCATTTCAATAAAGACCTTGTTGCACTATGCGTAAGGTACAAAATACAATGACAGATGCTGTCGTGCTGTCCTGGTCATGGCGCCAAACAAAGATAACGGGCGGCGGAGCAGCTGGCGTCGCGCGCAAAATGTTGGCCAATAGGCGTTGAAGATTTTACCCGCACTAAACGCGCTGCCTTATAATTGGTTCAAATGTTTTGAAAGATGTTTTCTGCGCAGGTATACATCGTTGTAACTTATATTTCTGGTACTACTGTATCCATTTGGGAGTAAGATGCATCAGACTGACGCACTGATTTACAGATACACAAGTATCATTAAAATGTGTACACTATGCCGAACCCCAGAAGCATTCTACATAAAAAAAAAACTATACTAATCTTTTGTGAATTACGAAGATTGTGTTTTATAAGTGAATATTAAACGTGGCTATTTTAAAGTAATGACGACAAAATGGTGCCATTGTCATTACCTACATTGTAGTGAGTAAAATGAGGCCCTCAAAGTTATTTTACTGTGTTGTTTAATATACCCAATATTCTCGCATCATGGTCTTTTGTAAAGTAGAGCAGATAATAATATTTACAAGTTTTCCGCATATTCAGAAAATCCCTACGTAAGATATTGATTATATTATCCTTGTTAAGTATATCAACAAGCTGATACGGTTGTAAGTTAAGTAGGTATATGGCCACTATGGTTCTATTTAAGTTCTGAATACAATTCAGCAGTAGTTATTGCTGGCCTCTTCGAATCGATACTCATCATTCTCCTAGCGGTATTCCCGGTTGTGCCACTTGTGCCCGAGGGTCTGCTTTGACACCTAACCCCAAGATTTGGCATAGGCACCAGTTTAACGAAAGCGACAGCCATCTGACCTTCGAAGGGAAAAGTAGACTTTATTGGGATTAGATCGGTTTCCTACACTGAAAAGCTAAGTGCTAACGTTACCTACTTACCTAAATATTCCGTAAATAACTTCCGAATAAATCATTGGTACAAGCCGGTGTTCGAACCCACGCCACGGCAGCCACATGCCTGAACATACCGTAACTTGTAATTCTAATCGATACTATTTAAACAATTATACTAAAAAGATAAACTCTGTGAGTACCTACATATCTTTGAGAGGGAATCGCTTTGAAATTTTATATACATAATATAATCTCCGGTCTGTGTCCGATAAAAAAATCTTTCACTAGTGTAAGAATGGACCTTAGGGATGGACATAGGCTTTGGGATGGACATATGCTTTGGGATGGACATAGGCTTTGGGACGCACAAATGCTTTGGGATGGACATAGGCTTAGGGATGGACATAGGCTTAGGGATGGAAATAGGCTTTGGGATTGACATAGGCTTTGGGATGGACATATGCTTTGGGATGGACATAGGCTTTGGCATGGACATATGCTTTGGGATAGACATAAGCTTTGGGATGGACATAGGCTTTGGGATGGACATAAGCTTTGGGATGGACATAGGCTTTGGGCTTGACATAGGCTTTGGGATGGACATAGGCTTTGGGATGGACATAGGCTTTGGGATCGCCATAGGCTTTGGGATGGACATAGGCTTTGGGATGGACATAGGCTTTTGGGTGGACATAGGCTTTGGGGTGGACACATGCTTTGGAATAGACAGGTTTTGGGATAGACATAGGCTTTGGGGTGGACATATGCTTTGGGATGGACATATGCTTTGGGACGGACATAGCCTAGCTTTGGGATGGAAATAGGCTTTGGGATGGACATAGGCTTTGGGATGGACCAGAGGTGTGCGCCGATGGCTAAACCGTCGGCGGCGGCGTCCGGTCCAAAAATGGCCGGCGGCGGCGGCGTAATCGGCGTGATCGGCGTGATAAATAAAAATAAGCAATAATGCAAAAAAAACTATTTTTCATACTACAACAAACAAACTAAACTAAACCAAATAAGCTTTTTTCTTTCATAATGAAACATTTAATTTTAGGTATTCAAAAAAAACATCATGGCTCATTTTTTAAATCATCTATTTACAATAATAATAATAATTCATTTAATTCTGGCATCTCAGCTCAGGCTCATATAAATTACTAGCTTCTGCCCATGACTTCTTACGCGTATAAATTATGGTTTAAGTAGGTACCTACATGATATTCTTGTTTGACATCAAAATTTTAGTAACTATTCGGACCGTTTACTTAAAATTAACTCTCATATGGCATATACAATAATAAAATTCTGTTTATTTGTTCCTAAATTTACGTATGTCCTCCGTTGCTGCCACCTTTGGAAGTATCCCAACCTTTTGGCGAAATTAGACAATCTCCTAAAATCTACAGTTTCATCTATTTTCAATATAGAATTGGATGACCGTCAGTGGACCGAAGCCTCATTGCCCATTAGGCACGGTGGTATTGGGATACGACAAATTTCAAAAATTGCTCTTCCTGCCTTCATTTCTTCTTCATACAGTACCCAAAATCTCTGCTCCAAAATTCAAAAATGCAACCCAAACAATTTTGATTCACCTTTTCTGCCGGAGGCCATCGATAGCTGGAGGGCTGCTTGCCCGAGCACTGACCTGCCGACGATTCGCCATTCGCAACCCCAATGGGACGAGCCGTTCTGTGTGCTGGTACGGGATAATTTGTACGAAACAGCTACCAGCCCCACAGAGCGAGCTCGTCTCCTTGCTGGAACGAAATGGGAATCCGGCGCATGGCTGAAGGCTTTGCCTTCGAAAAACCTCGGCACACTTCTCACCAGAGACGCTTTTAGGTTTGCGGTATCGCTGCGTCTAGGGGCAGCTTGTGTGGTTCCACATCAATGCCACTGTGGTGTAAATATCACCCGTTTAGGCCTACACGGCTTGTCGTGTGCTAAAAGTGCCGGCCGGATATCGCGACATGCTAGCCTGAACGATATTCTGCGCCGCGCCCTCGTCACAGCCGGAGTGCCGGCAGTACTAGAACCATCAGGTCTCGCGCGGGACGACGGTAAGAGGCCTGATGGCATGACCCTTGTTCCCTGGAAGTTGGGTCGGCCCCTAGTATGGGATGCCACATGTGTGGATACCCTTGCCCCATCCCATCTTTCAGGGACTTCGACAAGGGCTGGGGCTGCCGCTAACACAGCTGAAAACCTCAAGCGGCGCAAATATGCAGCCATTGATTCTGGCTGCATGTTTGAGCCGTTTGGGATTGAAACGCTTGGGCCGTGGGGGCCCGGAGCACACGCAGTATTCAAGGAGCTCGCGAAGCGTGTCGTGGAAGGAAGTGGTGACCAACGGGCTGGCGGCTATCTGGCGCAACGGATCAGCATTGCTATCCAGCGTGGCAATGCCGCCAGCCTTATGGGCACCTTGCCGCACGGCACAGATTTAGACCCGGTTTTTTATTTGTAAATATTATGTAGTTTTGTTATTATTTTGTTAATTTATAGTCAGTATGTACTTTTATAAGAAATATATCAATATTTCTTGTGTGTAGGTAATCAGTGTTTGACCATATATCTGACAAATAAAGATTTAATTCACATAGATTGTGCGGTTTACGTGTAACACTTCACGTCGAATCTAAATAAACACCCTCATAATACGACAACAACAAGTGTTCGTCAATAATATTATATAGATGCCCAAAGTATCCTTTTAGAGAGCGCTCCCTATGCGAGCCCCAGGCCCGACCGAACCGAACGCCATAGGGCGAGCTCGACGGACACTCACTATTCTCAGGTGTCTTGCAAGCGAGACCTGAGGCCAAAGTCCCGAAGGTGAGCGGCGAGGCAGATTTCATTGGAATTAAAGGCCTAAAGCAATTCTTCAGAGAGCTGTCTTTCGGAACTTTTCGTAGGATTGAAAGGCCCTAAGCATGCTTTTAGAGAGCGGTCGCTTTGCGAGCTCGGGGGCTGAAGGCCCGTGGGTGGCCCTACGGACACTTACTATCCCCAAGTGTATTGCAAGCGAAACTGGAGACCAAATCCCGAAGGTGAGCGGCCAAGGAAGTGAGGCCGAAGGTTGAGCTTTTCGTAACAATGAAAGCCTTAAGAGAGGCCACTTACTATCCTGAGGTGGCAGCGAGGCCAAAAGTTTTATGTAGGAATGAAAGGCCCAAAGCATCTCTTTAGAGAGCGCTCTCAATGCGAGTCCCTACGGACACTCATTATCTTTGGGTGTCTTGCAAGCGAAACCTGAGGCCCAAATTTCCAAGGTAAAAGGGGAGGCAAGTGAAGCCGAAGGCTGAGCTATGTATTGTATGTATAGGCATAGTAGCCGTATGCACATTGTGTTTGTGTGGCTTGTTTGAGTGTAGCACAGACCAAAATTTTACCCCAAGCCACAATAGTCTGCACGCTATTTTCACGCCGAATCCACGCCGGTGGAATGACCGGCGGCGGCGGCGTGGCATATATGACCGGTGGCGTACGCCACGCCGACCGGCGCACACGTCTAGGATGGACATACGATTTGGGATGGACATATGCGTTCGGATGGACATAGGCTTTGGGATGGACACAGGCTTTGGGATGGGCATAGGCTTTGGGATGGACATAGGCTTTGGGATGGACATATGCTTTAGGCTTTGGGGTGGACATATGCTTTGGAATAGACAGGTTTTGGGATAGACAGGCTTTGGGTTGGGATGGACATAGGCTTTGGGATGGACATAGGCTTTAGATAGACATATGCTTTGGAATAGACAGGTTTTGGGATAGACATACGCTTTGGGATGGACATAGAGTTTATGCTGTCAATGCGCAGGCGGAGCCTAGCGGACGGCTAGTGTACGGCTAGTGTAAAATAAAATTGCAGAATTTGCAGGCAATAATAAGTGCGATTCGTATGAGCACTTAGCACTTCAGAAATGTTTGTCACCAACTTAAAGAACCGGCATTGTGTGCCCGATTGTCGCCAAGTCCACAATTACAGGTCGAGGACGAATTGCGAATTCTCCGTCTTATTAGGTATTGGACACATAATCATTTGCGAATACTAAGTCACGAATTCGGAAGGCTTTTGGAACGGAAAAGCAATAAGTTCGAAAATAAATTGTGAAAAACCAACCTTAATATGACTCGCACAAGTTTCAAATTCAGTCGGTGAGTTGTTGTGCTCACTATTGTTTATTTTATTAGTGCAATATTTAAGTATACTGCTTTGTAAGCAGTCGTTTAATTATGGTGATCTTTTGTCGGAAAACACGTAGCTATCAATATTTACTCACTTTACTGTAACACTTGCTAGCAAGGTTGGCATGGTAGTCAAGTAAAAAATACAAACTCAGTATGACTTAGAAAAGCAATAACAATCAGTAAATAACAACATACATTAAGTACCTACCTACCTAAACTATTTTAGTTCCAATTACGTACTAACAGGTTTTAATTGAAATCTCGTTAAAATAGGATAGTAAAAGTTAAACGTATTTATAGGACGATATTATATGGGCAAAATCACTTGGAATACTTACCTAACCAGCGATCAGCTATGCTAATCCCAATCTGTGTCTTCTATTCACCATTCGCCCCTAGCATAGCTTGGCTCCAAGATTCGTAACAATTGCTCGTAATTGGAGGTCAACCTTATTCTGGTTCATGAGGCGACTGGTCAGTAAAAGTAGTGAGTACCCTGCCCTAGCAAGTTTCTATATTTAAACCGCAGCTTAAGCTGGCTAACTTGGAAATCTAGATTCTAGCCTGATTAAGCTCAGGATGTAGGTACTCCGACTAAGTTAAGAGCAAAATCTCTGAGATATAGTCATTGACTTCATAGAGTACTTAATAGATAAAACAGGTAGACAGTTTGGGGTAACTATAATATCATGTGCGTGCTTCGTCCGTCGGTTAGGTCAAAATTACGAAGAAGATGTAAAGAATTACGTTTTGCACTTTGGTATTTGGGTTAGAGTTGTAAGTCTATGATTCACTGTTTAGTTTACCTACTCACGTACGAAAGTTGTATCTAAGTAATTGAATAAATAGGCCTCAGAGCTTAACAGCATTATTTGAATTGACAGCCGTAGTACATTCCAAATATATATAGCTATAACATTTAAAACATTATCGATCAGAACTGACCCAAACAGAGATGACGTAATTATGAATTTAGGTAAAACATTAAAAACTAACAGTACCTTGTAGTAGTCAGTAACTTCTGACATTTAAACAAATCGATCCCACTGGAGAGAGTATTACATTGTCAAAACTGTCCGCGATATCACGACATTGGAATGCAAAGACACTTTCTTCCTTACATTTTGTATTTAAAAACCGGTATATTGTATTTGCTCGGGCTGAATCGATGTCGAACTGGTGTATACCGGTGCGGTCCGGAGAGGGCCCTTAAAGTTAAAGAAGGCTTGCAACGCGGCACGACATACGCGAGAGGTCAGCCGCGCGGCCCGATAACATTAAACCGCGTTTTAGGTACAGTCACGCGCAAATTATGTACGATTTAGGAGGATTATTTCATAAATATGTACCGAAAACTTAATCCGCTGACATACGAGCAATGGTACATATTTATGGGTGAGTTTTAGTTATGCACCCGTAGTTTCACACTTGTAACTAATATTTGAGTAATATTACAAAAAAGGGATTCAACATTTTCCGATTTTAGCATTTCTTTCCCCTGTCTCCTTATGGACTTTCTGAATCGAATTCCTTCTTTGCGATCTTTGCAATGCGCATGGGCAGTAATGTAGTTACTTACTTCCCCGTAAATGTTGATATTTCAAAGAGATCACTTCACTTTACAGTAACTGCTTTTGTTTTAAATATTTTAAATACTAATAGCATAAGTATCTACCATGATCTAATCTATGCAGTGTGTTGGTATGTATTAGAATAACAGCTCTGGTTTATACTTAACATAGAAAATGTTGAATTAAAAATAATTTATAAATATAACTCTCCTAAGTACCTAGTCTCTTCGAAGGCGTTCATCAAATCTTCAATCAAATCATTAAAATTTTCTCTCGTAACGGAAATGGGAGGGACTCATATTGTACTTGTACTAAAAGTGTATACCTAATAATATAGACGTCTATGTTATTCACTAATCGTTTTAAATATACAATACCTACAATGACCCTATGTTATATTTAATACATCTATAATAATACATTATTATTATAGATAGCTTCTATAATAATACATTATTATTATACATAGCTTCTTTCTGCAATTGTATAGATGACAGTGACTTGACATAAGATCAATAAAATTACGTTGACGTTTCTTATGAATTGGCAGAATTGGATTATACCTATCGCGTTCGGGTAGGTCAGTATAGTGAGTGTAGTGTTGTGTTGTATTAGACTCAAATATATATACTTATCTGTACTTATTCCGAGAAGGGGCTGGCGGAGTGCAATATAATTTCATACTCAGATAATCGGTCTAGTAGGCAGTGACACTGTCTTCAGAGCTATAAATTAAATACAATTATTGTATTCTAGTACCCATAACACATGACACAAAGGGACCGAGAAAGTCTGAAAGCGTTTGAAACGTGGTTTTGGAGACGGATTGAAGGCATACGCTGGACTGAGGGAAAAACAAATGAGGATGTGTTAAGAGGGGTAAAAGAGACTAGCGATCTTGAACCCCATCTTCTCTAGAAGGGGGATAATGATTGGTCATTTGATAAGGCACGACGACTTCTATAAGACCATCATGGCCGGAAAAGAAGGTAGAGGCAGAGGGGAAGACCACAGCGCAGTTATATGGACCAAATAAAGGAAAAAGCTGGTAACGTGTCGTATCAGCAAACCAAAAGGCTGGCGTACGACGGAGAGAAATGAATAATATAAGATGTGCAAAATCTAATCAAATTTTCAAAAATCTGTTGAAACAATATTACTTGTCGCTGCCTTAAGTTGCCTTGTTGTCCTGTAATATATTTATATAATTGTGTTATAGTTTGTATGTATGTATCTATGTATTTATACAATACTTATTTATGATATTATGATGTCTGAAATTGTCATATAATGTGATGTATGGGATAGTAAGTTTTTTTTATTTATTCCTGCACTACCGGTTTAAAACTCTTCTTGAAAATTTCGTGCTACCCAAAGGTTGCCTGGAAGAGATCGCTCCAAAGGGATAAGACCGCCTGTTGTTACCTTTATCTAACATTATGTACTCTTGTAACATGTTTTTCTTATGTTGTGGTGCAATAAAGAATATATTATTATTATGATTATTAATACATGCCTCATAACACACGCCTTATTGAGCTCTCTATGGGGCTGGTTTGATTTGTTGAAAATTGTCCTCTAATATTTATTAATTTGAATCAGTGCCACTGCTAATTAATGTACATTTAAAGATTGCAACAATGTGATATTACAGTCATATGGGCTGCTACAGCACCGTCCACAACACACTTCTACCGTATTCCAATTGTTGGCTCTAACGACACCCAATCTATTCGGTCGAAGTGTAAAATTTTAATCGGTTTCGCGTTAGCGAGCGTCCAGCCGTTGATCCATGCCATCACAAACGCGAGGAACAGATAGAAAACCGATTCCAAATTGAGGTTAATGCCAATGGTATCCCTGCCTGTATTCAATTCAGTGCCCACGAGGTTTCAAAATCCCCTAACCTAACCTTCACAAGGAAAGACCGGCTGGTATCTATTAAGGTATCTAACTAACAAGTATTAAAATATAAAATCTGGTTTTGCTTGTGCAGTAAATAAAAAATCGTTTTTTTGGAATCATATTACTTCGAAACATAACTTGTATATGTAAATTGAGTAGGTAGGTATCGTGTGTTTGTAAACATGCTCTTTTTGTGCAAAACTAATGTCTTATCACTTTTTTATGTTACTTTTTGGGAACGTGTGAAGCAAAAACATGGATATCACGATGTAAATATGAAGATGCTTATAACTCCTATAAGATAAATCCTATTATTACCTAATTACGTGCATTTTAAAATTAAACTATAACCTTATCAGTGTCTTTTGCACAGAGATTTAGGCACATATTTAAGACTACAAAAAGTTATAGGTTATGAAATAAGTACAATAAAAACATGTATGTTTCTAGTTTTGCCTGATGAGAGATGTCATGATGTGTGAAATAGTACACATAGCCACAAAGCGGACATGGGGAACCAAAAAATAGGACTTTTTCGTGACGTTATATGTGGTCCCAAATAGGAAAAGGTTTAACAAAGAACTTGTTATTAAGTTCGTTATGAATGTAACAATTTGTATGCCCATGAGCCAATCTATGACGGTATTTCATTGATGGTGTCTTGATTAATACTCGCTCTAAGTTGTTGTTAGGGGTTTCCTGGTTCGGAATAACTGGTTGGAGGCGGACCGAACCGGGTGAAATCTGAATGCCCTGGTATAAATCATAAATAATGACACGAGCATGTTATTTTATTACGCATAGTACGTGGTTGAATAATTCTTCGGTATTATGTTAATTAATGTACTGGTTTTGTTTCAATAAATAACAGTAGTGTGTGTAGTCAACTTCCGACTGTCTTTACTTAAGATTATTTCAGTTGGCCGAATTGAATCAAAGTAGTGCTTTCAAAAAACAACTCTATTCTGCAAGGTGGAAGATTCTAATTCTAGTGACAATTTTATAAAAAGTCTGTAACATTAAATAATCCCAACCATACATGTAAAACAGCCTCTGCATGGAAATATTAAACACTCCTTTTCGTTGGGCAGACGTGTAATTAAAACAGTCTACCATTTGTCTAAAAGTTGCAAGTTACGGTATCCTAGTTGTTCAGACATGCCGCTGTCAAGCGGCGGTCGCGGGTTCGAATCCCGGCTCGTACGGATGTGCGGAATATTTACCGTTAGCTTTTCGGTGAAGGAAAAACATCGCGAGGAAACCGGTCTAATCCCAATAACAATGGGTCTAGTTTTCCCTCTGGGTCCGAAGGTCAGATCAGATGGCAGTCGCTTTCATAAAACTTAGTGCCTATGCTTAATCTTGGGATTAGATGTCAAAGTGGACCCGCTCCCTTAGGGCACAACCGGGAATGACGCTACGAGGCTTATGATTGATTTGTACAAAACGAGCAGTGCAGAATTCCGTATGTAGCCGGCCATTTTCGCGAGAAGAGATGCATCGTTAGTGACGTCACCGAGTATAAGTTAAAAGTGTTCCATTTTGTAACTTTTTTAATTTTGGTTACAAAATGGAACATTTTTAACTTATACTCGGTGACGTCACTAACGATGCATCTCTTCTCGCGAAAATGCCCAGCCCTATTTTATGTCATCGACGCGTAACTTAAATCGACTTAACCAATTAATAAAAAAAATGTTCCGTGATTATACTTAAATATTTCGCTATAGTCACCGAAATTTTGTTAAGTAATTGTAAATCTAATCCTCCTGTTTCAATTTAACCCATATATATATTTCATTCACATAAAGTGCCCATGTAATACAACGTGTTCTTTTAACCGTCTTAGACCCGAAGCACACTTAAATAATCCAAGACGTACTAATCATCCGTGAAAAAAAAGTTATTGGTTAAGTTTATAATAAAAAGTTATTAAGTTAGAAAAATCTTGTATGGCGCGCGGTGTGAAGTTCATTCACCTGGTAAGAGTATCGTACCTATCTACATAAGATGGCGGCTAGCGGTCACTGCGGTCATGCACTCAGCTGAATGATTAAAATTAATATAAATGCAAAAAAATAATATGAATGAATTTAAAAAAAATAATTTTTTTTTGTACCTTTTTTAAGTTCTCTGTAATGTATAAATTAACTGGGCTTCGGCTCTAAGACGGTTAAAAAGCACCGTGTAAAAAGTGTTATAGATTTCAAAGAGTTGGTTGTTCGTTACAAATATGTAGTTCCTATAACACAGTGTCGGCAACAAAGGGGTCATGACGTGTGTGTTTGGATAGCTGTTACCTCCGCGACAATTTTCCGCTTCACATTCAAAATAAAATAGGATCATAGTCATAACACCAGTAAAATGCAATGTTATTTGTTGGAGCATGAGATTTACTGTACGGATATTGTCTTTTGCTGGTCCAATTAAAACAAAATAACGGAATAAAATATAGCGTATGTCTATCCTGAAGATCAATTATTGCATGATTAGTGGAGGAATATTTGAAATCGGATGAGTATTTCCGGAGATTACCCCCTACATACAATCTTACAATCTCGTAGCTGCACTTTAATAAATATACCGATATGTGTTGCATTGAAAACAATATGGCAGGTCCATAATTACAATGTTGGTCTTTCAGAAAAAGTATTGATTTGCGCTTTATTAATATTGAAATATTATCTTTACTATTAAATTCTTAGTAAAATATAAAATACAAAAAAAGACCGGGTTGCACTCTGGGAGTGCCGGCAGAAGTGAAAACTTGAATATTAACGTTGTACATTTTTGATATTTTGGAATGGTTAGGGAATAATTATGCACGAATATTTTGCTTTAATTATCATTATCAGTAATTAAAAAAAAACATTATACATCAGAATTGATAACTGACCGGAAAAAGGATTCTGAGAAAATAGATCGTACATCGAATGCGGAAAGAGTCTATCCTAGTTAATAAACGATACGGTGTACCATTCAATCTTAATGTAGTTGTTGTTAACTTTTTGTTTGAAATCTTTTTTTCCTAATTTCAATGTGAAATCACACTACAATTCGGCGAGCATAGAAATGGCAGAAACTGTATACAAAAAACATTTGTAATGAGTGGGTATTATTTTGTCAAATGATATTTTATAAAATGCCACAGCCATAGAATGTCTGTCTTTTTTATTCAATGATCATTTGCCAAACTTCTTTTTTAAACCTGGAGAGCTTAGACCTGGCTAAATGCAGAGCACTAACTACCTACTCACTTGCTTGAGGCAAACACACTCACACTCACTGATAGAGCGAGACGGTGTATCTCCTCTCTCCCTTAATGCACTTCATTTAGCCAGACAGAAGCAGTCAATTGAAAACAAAAACTTTCTTTGACGTATTTCTGCAACTCACGTACCCTCTCCCGATAAATGTTTGTACAGTTGCCATCTTTGCAGAATAAACAGCTACTTACATCGCATCCTGTGGCTTTCAAATTATCGCCTGTACAAAAGGTATTTACTTCTCTTTTGTTTGTTTTTAAACACTGAGCCTTATGTATACCCGGCATTTTTTGGTCCTCAATTCTCATAAACCACGTCCCCGAGTAAGAGACACGTGTTTGTTTCACACTTAGATTCCAAACTGCTGTTGTGAAAAAAATACCTACTAACAAAATGATCATCATCATCCTCCTACCTAGCGATTTCCTGGTTGTGCCCCAAAGGAGTCCGGGGTCCACTTCGACAGAAGCAATTCAAATAAAAATGTTATTTTAAGGATCGGAAAAAGCAGGCTGAACAGTTTTCAATATTCCTAATTGCGTAAACACTTTCAGCTGCATTGACTTTGAGAAAAACAAATCGATGAAGAGATTGTATCCATCCATCATCGGTCAACAAAGGCAATGACGTATCAGCCCTGTAGACAATTATACGTATGACCTGTCGCCCCACTGGTAAGTACTATTGTTTTTTTAATGACCGCAATTTCCAAGGCGCACGCGATAGCTAAATATAAGCGTTTTTTGCGCGCAACTCTCACGATTCGAGGAACGAGGCGCGTCGTGAGGAAGCCTTGGCGAACGAAACGCATGCCAATCAAAACAACTAAGGTGCTTGGAAATAACGAGGAGTGTCAAAGTATTTTAGAGATGCCCGCGGCTTCGCCCGCGTGTTGCAAGCTGTGTTGCAGTTTATGTCCAACCAGAAAGTCCATAATTATTTATTTTATAAACATAAGTGCAAGATTTTTTTTATTGGATAAATGGTCGGTTACAATAAATAGGTAGGTACACAATAAAATTCAAATCTACAATCTCACAGACTTCTCGTATTTATAATATTGTAATTTAATGATTTTATAAAGGACCACGCACGGATAAGCGTAGTAAATAAAGGTAGCTTGTCAAATGAGTGGAAAATAAAAAGCTTCCTTAGGCTCTACGACGAGTAAGTATGTTTACAGTTGTAGTGAAAATAGGAGGCCATACTGTTACAAGAAATTAACTTTTTAAAGAGCTAAGCTTTGCATAATGTATCGCGATACCGTGCTGCTCTGTACGAATTCATACGAACACACACACTCCGACTATAGTGTGAACGTAGCAATAGTTCAATATTTTAGATCATTTACAAAACATCTGTTACATAATAATGGTCGCAACAGTTTGATGTTTCAACGAACTTCATAACAGTCCGAATGGCACTGTGCCGCCGCGATTTTAATTATCTATACTTAAATTAAACAATCAGTTGTTTTGTTACATTTACCATATCATAACTAAAGCCTAAGCAGTCTAGAGCGTCTAGCGAAACGAAGAGCCTGCGAATGATGTAAGAGCTTAAAAACGTCAATCTACAATAAGTCTTAAGTCTGGCGGGTAAGATACGAAATCGTGTACACATTCTTACACTTGACCGTGCGTTGTAATGCACTTGTCCATTGGAAGTCAGTGGAACCATGACACCGAAGTGATTAAAAACCTTATTGTAATACTTTAAGAGTTATTGTAAGTTGACAGGCGCAGGAGGTGGTTTTTTGTCCCGTTTTTCGCCGAGGATAACTAGTCAGGTTGACATCGATGACTTTTCCTGCAGACCTATTGTGAGATTGACGTGACTCCGACTCCGATCCGATGCACGCGTAGGCAGGCGGATTGATAATACACGCACGTGTAGACATCTAAAGCAAGGTCTACACGTACAGTTAAGGCAAGAAACAAGTACCGCTTTTCAGGTCAAATATTTGGCATATTAAGGTTCAAAATGGTTGATCACATTTTTTGTTACTGTACCGCTATGACAACCATTTTCCACAGAGCGATTGATGACATCCGCGGGATCCACGGTGATACATACATAACTTGATGCATGCTTGTTTTACGAAAGTTGAGTGTCTTATCCACTTGTCCTATTGTTGCGGTGCCGGTGATTCGGGATCCTGTTGTTTTACCAAACTTATTTTGGTCAAATTTCATTTCCCAAACAAATTTTAGCAACTATATTGTTTGCCAATGCAAACTTTGGCACAATTTTAATACGAATATTTTCATTACGTCAAATTTTTATTCAGCAAAATATTATTACGAAAAATTACATTATGGCATGTGGTCTTTTAGCAAATGCTTTAGTTAGGCAAAAAAACATTAGACAATAAACATTTCGTCAAGTTAATGTTATGGTAAACTATAAATAGACAAAAATCATAATTGTTTACGTCATGACATTTTACCAAAATACTATTAAAAAAACGGCACGGTCCCTTAAATAAAATAATGCACGGTTAAGTAGGTCGGTAGCCAAAGGCATTAAATTAGGTTAGGGCAGCCAAAAAAGGGGGGCTCGGGGGTAAAAGCCTCCTAGCAGTAAAAAAACAAACAATCTTAATTATTGTAGTATTTGGTAGGTTAGGTTAGGGTTAGCTTGTGTCCCTTAGAGCGGAAATAGGCACCCCGCGAAGCGGGGTGACGTCGACACGCTGGCGGTTAGGTTAGAATTGCGACCTCTACACAAATTAATTTTCCCTACCCACATAACAAAAAAAGTTGTTATTTTATTGTGTATCTTATACACTATTGAAATAAAGATGCAAATGATTTGTCATCGAAGAGTTCCTCTGCTGCTGATTAAACGACGTATAGAAATGGTCAATTAAATATTGACGATACAAATCATTTGCCTTATTTTGTTTTGGTTACAACATATTATGCCAACTAACATATTTGACTGAATGAAATTTGGTCAAAGTACCAGTTGGTAAACGAGATATTGCCTAAACATGAATATGCCAAACATAAGGTTTGCGTAAGAAATATTTGTCGAGTGTTAATTTGGCAAACGATTATTTGGCAAATGAAATTCTACGGAAAATGTTTTGGGAAGTGATAATTTGTCAATTTTTTTTTGGTAAAACAAAGGTAACCCCGGTGATTCACTAATAACGAAGCATTGGTATGGTATTAGTATGTAAGAGTAATATCCGCAATTACAGATCCGATTTTCGACTTTTTTTCACCGATATATATTGGATCTTCGGGGTGGAGATACACACATATACACTACACATATATATTATCCCGTGGAACTGCGCTGCGCCCGCGCGGGCACATAGTAGTATATAATTGTTTCAAAAGAAAGGCGACTAAACATCAATTAGAACTGTTTGGGACGACAGTTTAGCGGCTGCATCGGGAAACTTAACAGCAACACGTAATGTAACAATAGCCCATTGTGGCGAGCTGGGGGGCACTGAGTGAAATATATCTTTGATAAACGTTATTTGGCTTGCAGATTCAACTCTAAGTTAGACTCTCCGGCTTTAAAAATAAGACCTATCTTAACAAAAGTATGAAGAATGAATAAAGTCCCTTTTGAAATGAGAGTTCTGTAATGCGTTTAAAATTGACACGAGGCTGTGCCACTGTTTCGTCCACTCGCACAGCCCACTATCAATAAAGATAGCATTGGCATATCGAACGAAACCTACCGTATCTGCAGATTTAAGAACTCCTTCCGAATTAATCGAATAATCTCAATGGCTATCTGCGATCCAGAATTATATTAAAAACGAAGAAATCAGATCATATTTCTGTATCATACAAACCTGTACCTATTCAAAAATTCATGCATTCAGCAGGGAAATTGCGTAACTTTTTTCCCAATACTATAAGCTTAGTCCCCCGTGTGGTGTCGGGTTAGAATTTCACCACCCCCTTTCTTCCCGTGGGTGTCGTAAAAGTCGACTAAGGGACCAGGGTTAAAGTGTGTTGTGGGCGATGGGCTAGCAACCTGTCACTGCAATATCACATTTTGTCGATCTTTTATACCCACATTTATGCTAAAAGTGGCGCTGTAACATAAATTTCATGTGCTCTGCCTACCCCTTTTAGGGGTAAAGGCGTGAATGTATGTATGTATGTACTAAGCTTAGTTACCTACTGCACATTTGAAAAAATAATTAGCATTGACACAAAAACTAAGTTAGACTTCCATCCCTCAGTTTCAATAGCAAAGGTGCGAAAGTCTTCGATCGTGTAACACAACTGTCATTTCTTTACGGTGTAAAAGACATAATAAAACTACCTACTCATTTGTTAATTTGTAAATCGACGAGTAATGAAGCAACCTAGTGAATGACATAACATACTATACCTAATCGTAATAAGTGTTACATTAAGAATAGTAACTAGTCTCTACTCGTACCATAAATCGTAGAACGAGGTAGCGCGGACTTACGTGATGTCAACATTCTTATCACGGGCACGAAACCATAAATCATGTTAGAAGACACCTGATAATGTACGTATTGTGGACTATTTGAAGTATTGTTTATGGTCATTAGCATTAGCCAGCTGTTATAGGTGGGTACTGCGTTACTGTTTATCTAGCTGCATGTTGTTCTTTTGCAGATATATGGAGGAACATCACGATGTTTTCCTTTACTTGAAAGCTAGCTAGTCTACGGCGTAGGTGCTTCTTCAATGCATGTGTGTGAATAGCGATTCTATGTGTTAGCAGTGCTAACACATTAACTGCCAAGAATAGCTACGCGCTACGCTGAACCCGATTTCGTGGTTTTTAAGTAGCGGGATGCGCACATACCTACGGCGTAAGCGACCCGCCTGGCGGGGACCTGGCAGAGAATGTGTTAAATGATATTCCGAACATACGTTCCGGAAAACTCACCGATACGAATCGGGAGTCGAAGCCACGACAACTTAACACCCGCATGGTTGAACCAGTAGGGTCATCGTTCAAATGTTGTTTCAAACGCATTTGTGGATATCTTCTACCCCTCGGTATAAACAAATTATCATTAGACTTATTAATTTCTACATTGAACTCTAGGTATCGATAACTATATTTGCTGTTCTTGATTGATAATACCAATCACATTAAGTCTAGGAGTTGCGTTTTCGATATTTGAATGCGATCCAATGAATGTATTACATATAATATATTTACAACGATCGGCATATATAATTGCAAAAAATAACAATAGTGTAACAACTTTTTACTTATACGTCCAGTATCGATAAAGGTGATTTCGCCAGGTAATCTGTAGTTACTCGTACCTATTGTTGAGCGACATTCGTGAAACGCCCGGTTGTATCGCCGCCAAAAGTCGTCGTGTGTACACTACAGATTATTTGAGTTAGCCGAAGCGTTTTCGAAGATTCCAATACCAATAAAAGCTTTATAAAAAAGTCACGTTAAATAATCTCAACCATGACTGTAAGGCCGGGCTTATGGACAAGAAGGGCGATTGGCGGCGTGGAGCCCACGTCGAAACGCGCCAACACAACTGAGTAGGTATTTCTAAGTCGAATAACACCCCGCGCCTCTCACCGCCGGAAGCCTCGCTTCTCCAATAACCCTGTTATAATTAATGAATATACGTACTACGTTGTCGTTGCGTGAAGTATCGGGTGTTATGCCGCTCCCGGCTGCTGCCCGCGGCTACAACCAGACGAAAGCGGTAAGCGCAGCATCGAACCAACGCACTCGCACAGCAATTAGTTAAGTGTAAAGCTTAGTCAATAATACTTCGGTGGGTACGGGTGGGGTGATTCACTGTACACCGTTCCGTTGCCGAACATATAACTATAACCCGACCACAGGCAAGGCAAGGCACGGTCATTTATCGCCAATCAATTGTTGACATTCTGTATCTTACACGATTTTGGGGTGGTCACCGTTTGCTGCGGCTGCGGGCCCGCTGGAAAGATAAAAGTCGGCTTGGCCTGGGCACGGAACGGTGTATTGTGAATCAATCGACGTGGGCTCCCATTAACGCCATACACTATAGGTATCACGTTGTACTGAAATTAATATTGCATTGCAACTTGGTGCTGCAACAAGCACACGGAGAAAATGGGAGCCCAAAGCCAATCCACCTTCGGGGTGATTAAACATAACAGCTTATCTGTTACCAAAAATATGATTTCTTTCACCATATTTTGAGCACAAAAAATTATTCAAAAGAATACTATATGTAGGAAAACCCTTTCACATGGATTAAGTAAATGAACTCCTAGTAGCAATGGCAATGTTAAAAAATATAAGCATGTGAAAGCTTTTTATATTATTAGTAACCTGCAGGTCGATCACGTAACATATAATTAAATCGGGAATTTCAAGAGACTTTTTAAATATTTTCTTATTAGTCAGAAAATAATAAAAGAGTTATTTAGAGATGATCAATCGCAGAGCATACATGTATATAGTAATATGTCGCTTTCGGGCAAACAAGACCTCAATGTCGCTTGTCAATCAGGCGCTATACTGGCATAGAATTGTAATTAAAATCATATTTATGAACTACCGACAAAGCGATACCTACCCTTTGCCTGGAAACAACAGAAGAGCAGATGCATAATTGCTAACCAAAAGAATTGGCTGTAGTTTTAATCAAAATTGGAACTATAAATCATGTTTTAACTTTCTAGAACACAATAAAATTGTCATGAAGGAAACGACGTCAAACAATTGCATACCAAGTTCAAATACATGAACGTTGTAATGTTTTACATTTGAACATCAAAACCTTTTAACCCTTTCGCCGCCACTTAAAAAAACACGAGGTGGCACCTCCACGCCACGCAAGTCCCACGACTATTGTTCTGGACTTCGTATGACGTCGGTGGCAACGGTGCCGGTGACTAACTTGAGTTCAAGTCAGTTGCGGCAAATGCGTTAATATGATTGATATTATTGTCATTTCTTATGTTTATTTTAATAATATACAATAAGTCTCGGCGAAACGACATGTATAGCGACAAGTGGTCAAAAGAGTCAGTTAGTCATTAAAATAACATTTGCACACTTATTCACAAGTCTGCAGTACTGAATATATTCCATTCATATTGTTTGGAAAAATAGGTTTAAATTCACGTGTAGGCACACGACGGCACGCACAGTCGATTTGAGACGTTACGGTTACTTCGATTTGGTGATTCATCATGAAAAACCTATTTGTGACATTGAAATACAGCTTGCAATAGTGCAATATCAGAACCGGTAAAATCTGGAGTTACTCGGTAAACTTATTAAGAAGTAGATTAAAATATATAGTGCAAGACTTCTGACATATAATGAACACGCAGAAAAATTTGATGAAATGACTACGTATAAGTAGCCGCATTCACATTTGTCTGCCGTATTTTGTTGTGACGCATCAGAAACGGTATCGTTTTCATACATTTAATATGGTTGCGTTCACATTTCTCTGATGCTGTCGTTATCACGTTATCAGACCAATGTGTCATGCGCTTCTCTCACGTTCAAAATTATTTTATAAAAAAACACGTCATGTTTTTCCCCTGTTTTATATTCAACTAGCTGCCCGGCCCGGCTTTGCACGGATTACCCGTTTTCCCGTAGGAATGAAGCATTTACCCGCGTTAAAAATTAGCCTAAGTTCATGGTAAAAGAATTTTTCAAATCGGGTCAGTAGTTTCGGAGCCAATTCAATACAAACACACAAACAAACAAACAAACAAACAAACAAACAATCAAATCTTTCCTCTTTATATTATTAGCGTAGATTCAGGACGTGAAAGAACTCACTATGGCATTAATAAGTAAGCAATTTCTGATCCTTGCAAGCTATACTTATATGCAAACTTAGAATAGGCTGCGGAGCCAGTATCGTCCGCTTGTCCTTGTCTCTCAACCTTAAACAATCAAATCAATGGCACAACCATAAAATGTTTATGCGATTGCTATCACAATGGATGGTGACCACCGTGCTAATTCACCGCACAAACATAATCGCACATCATAAAATGCCATTAGAATCCTGTTTTATTTCTCACGTTAATTTAGCATACTCGAAAAGCTATGAGAGACAGAGAGCGCTACGTCCATTTTGTTTGACACGCGATTATAGAATTAATTGCTATACTTTTATAGACTAGAATCTCATGAAGGCTCTTGTGAACTTGGGTGTCGAGTGCAAGTTGCGGCCTCGATCTTGCGTTTGCGCATCTTGTAATGCGAACTGTAGAGGTCTAGCACGCGTCGCGACTGTCGCGAGCCAAGGCGAAACGCACAAAGTCGAGTGTGCCTACGTCACGTGTGAGGTTCAACACGCTTCATTTCATCCCGGTGATTTATTCACTATACTTCTTAGACGTGATAATGGCGGTTGAGAATAGCGAAAATGCGATAAAAAAAGGTTTACAATTGCAGTACAAACGATTGTCAGAAGTACCTTACCTAGTTATTTTGAAAAATATGGTTTGAACTGAATAAGCTAATATTCTGCAACGACACAGATTATTGGCCTATCTATAAGTACCTCGCTCGTATGTAAATTAACTACAGGCCCATTTTAAATAGAAAATATGAGATACTTAACGTGATGTAATTTATATTTTATTATCAATACCGTATACCGTTCTAAGCATCATCATCATATCACCCGAAAGACGTCCACTGCTGGACATAGGCCTCCCCCAAAGAGTGCCAAAGTGACCGATCTCGCGCCACCCGCATCCAGCGGACTCCCGCAACCTTTACCAGGTCATCAGTCCACCTTGTCGGGGGCCTACCCACGCTGCGGCTTCCGGTACGTGGTCGCCACTCGAGAACCTTTCCGCCCCAACGGCCATCGGTTCTAAGTGCTATGTGCCCCGCCCACTGCCACTTAAATTATGGCACTGAAACGTGGTCGCTTACTATGGGCCTCATAAGAAGGCTCAAAGTCACCCAAAGGGCAATGGAGAGGGCCATGTTGGGAGTTTCTCTGCGTGATCGCATCAGAAATGAGGCTATCCGCAGCAGAACCAAGGTAGCCCTCCGGATCGCTAAACCGTTCTAATATTATAAATGAATTATAAACATACTAATAAAATAACCCTGTCCTGCTGTCTGTTACCTTTTCACGCTTAAACTGCTGAACTGGTTGAGATGAAATTTGGTATTTGGTATCGTCTCAGTCCCGGAGATGGACAGGATAGTTTTTATTTTCGCCCTACCCCCAAAGTGATATACTTACTATATACCCTAACTTACCTTAACTTAAAACGAGCGCTTAAAAATCACATCGGATAGCTAAAGCTAAATCTCCAATCCACACTATGTCTACCTATCTAATTTTAATACCAGTAGTGCATACTCTGTAGTGACATGTTCAAGTATGCACTAAACGAGTGCGGAAAACTATGTGTCATGGCGATGAATATCTCATCTCTGTTCCGCTTTGGAGCTCCAACATAATATGTTTTATTTACGTCGTTCTTCCGGTCATCATTAGAATATATATTTACCGTAGAAGTCCCAGTCAATGATTACGCTATCATAGGTCATAAGTGTCTGGCAATAAGCGACATAACCGGGTGTAGAATGGAACACCCTATGGTCACACCAGATGTGTTTCTTGGTGAATGAGTAGGTACTAATTGTTATATTTTATTACTGTACTAGTGCGCCTCCCTAGCGTGACATTAAGGTGTTTCGCTGTCCATACAAAACGTTATTTGACGTTCGCAGGCTAACGGCGTGATATTTTAAGAAACTTGTGTTATGTACAACTTAAATAAATAATAAATAAATGAATATTAGAGACAATCTTACACAAATCGACCTAGTCCCAAACTAAGCAAAGCTTGTACTATGGCTAGACGACGATAACCATACTTATATAGATAAATAAATACTTAAATACATAGAAAACATCCATGACTCAGGAACAAATATTCGTGCTCATCACACAAATATATGCCCTTACCGGGATTCGAACCCAGGACCTCTTGCTTCGTAGGCAGGGTCACTACCAACTAGGCTAAAGCGGTCGTCACTTTCATAATGGCTTTCCATTTGCGCGAAATCCCCCCCTTCGCTTCCCTAGAATAAACTTGTATAAACTAGAATAATTTGAGAAATTCGTTTGGGACGTGTTACTTTGGGAAAACAATTTATCTCGAATTATTCTAGTTTATAGAAGTTATATAGTTTGTAGTCTTAAAAAATCACGCCGTTAGCCTGCGAATGTCAGAATGGCTATTGTATCTGGAGCGAAAAGCTAAAACAGGCCTCTAGTATACAACAAACCTTAAAGTTAATAGAACGGTTTTATCATGGAATGTAGTTTAAATGTCAACATCGAATAGTGTCACTACATTCAAATAGTTTGGTCAAAAATGTTTGTACAACTAGCAAATATTAGTCTATTTGTGGGCCAAGGAGAAGACAACTATTTGGACTACATTACTAGGGACGGTAGCGGGTTCATTTTCCATAAAATCACGCATGTACTGCGAATCAGGGTTGGCAGCGGGCACATGGAATTTAAAATAATAGTGCAATTTCTAGCAAATGGAGGTTGACACAGTATTTTAAAAGAATGAAGGAAATGAGGTATTACAGCGATACCTATGCTTGTCCGTCACCCACTATTACAAATATTATAACAAGTATAGATAGTTCAGACATGTGTATCTTATACCCCGACTACGCAAGACATTTTTCTATCTAAAGGTTGCTCGTCACCGGAGCATAATTAGAATCAATTGATACCTCATTCATTAAAAATGTTCCACTATCTAAACGCTTCGGTGGATCATACGTATATACAAAGAGAGACTGATAAAAGCATACCTTCCTTTCGGTTCTGCCATAGTCGGGTGCTAAGTGTGATTTTGCCAAGCTTCCTTTTTTTTAATTATTGGCTTTACTTAACAAAAGAATATAGTAGTTAAAATACTATTAAGTTATGCGGCCCAGCGGCCCACTCTAAACAGGCATCGTCTACAACAAGTATACGGACGTATGCTATGTTTTAGCTTGTGGTTCCGCCTGGGTACTTTGTAACAGGCAATAAAACGTACATCACGTCATAGGAAGTCTTCGCATTTTGTAGACGTTACTGAATTCGGCAAAAAGCTTGCTCATCTATCGAGCCCGGTAATTCTCGGCATAACCTCATTACGGATTCGTCGGACGGCCAAGCACAGAACTTGATTTGGCCTGCCGGCGTGCTTCCGACGCGTATCTACACGGGCCGAATCACGCGTCGGCTGGCATGCAGTCCGGCCGATATCGGCCCGTGTAGCGTCTCCTTAACACTGCTTCAATTTTACGGTCCGCTGCCCGCAACTAACAACAGCCTCCCGATGTTCCACGTAAGCGAAGCTTTACTAGCGGATACTACACCTCTTGCTCTTCATTTTTAGACACTGATTTGCAAATGGAGGAGTAATTGCGTACTTGCAAACAAGCGTTAGGACACCTAACCTGTATTTTTTCCGGACAATATCTACCTAACATTCGTACGGAACGTAACACAATCAACCAGCGAATTAAGAGTACATATTGCAACGGTGATTATCATCATAAATTTAAAGGCGTCCTCTTATCGGTTTTTGGACCTTCTTCGCTTGTTTCGCATGAGCAGGTTGCCAGCCCGATGCACACAAAATACTTTACCCGTTTTTGTCATAGTCGGCTCGTAAGAAAACCAACAGGAACGAGGGAGGTGCTATTCTAACCCGACACCACACGGAAAACCTTTAAAGATACATTTATTTATGAAATCTACCTACCTCTTTTAGGAATTAAGGTTAGGTAATGTACCCATCTGTGTATTTATCCGTAATAACTTTGTTATTTTGACTTGCGTCTATAATACAACTCAGATAGTATTAAATTATTATGGCTTCGTCTACCTAGACCGATTCAAAATGTTGGCGTAAAAACCCCGAGGCAATAAAACCAGAGTTAATTTTGTGGTGAGGGGTCATCTCTAATTACCGCGCACAAAGCTTCGTTAATGCCATTATTTTGCGCACTTGGCCAACAACCGATGGAAGTCATTAATTTTGAACGAGAAAAAATTAAGACAAAGCGATGACGATCTATTTTGTCTTCACGAATTATTCCTGATATGGTCAGGAGTGATGGCAATTGTTAATATTTACGTCGTCATGTTTTTATGCTTTGATTTATGGTGCCTTGAATAGTGTTTAAAATAAGCTTGTCAAGACATAGAGTATAAGACTTCGTGTCTTATGTTATGCAGCATATTTTCTATTCAAAAGATGCATTGATCACGAAAATAATCAATCACTACTTAGGTCAAAGCAACAATACTTACTACTGGGGTACTTTGTCGCACTAGGAACTGGAAGCATCGTTTAGTATGCTACCGGAATAACACTACCTAAAGGTGCTGAGCTGCGAGACAACTGTACTATTGACTGCCAATAATTGGCTATAAAAAAATGTAAAACGTTAGTTACAGTATCAAAAAATATTTACACGTACTTTTATCATCAATCCAACAAACAATTATGAAGATATAGCCCGTTAAGGTTCCGTAATTGTAAGTAAAAGAAATCTACCTTACGGACTAAATATAATCAATTAATTAAGTATATATTTTTTTACCCAGGAAAGTACCCCATTGCTCAATAAATTGCCCGTGTAAATCCACCTTAAGATAAAAAACCCATGTAAGACCCGAGTTATTGGTTTGGTCAAATATTCATGATGACTAAAACACTCTCACATTGTCGCGAAAAAAAAAACAAATGTCGGTCGAGTGTTACACTTGACCCGAATGGCGGCGAAAGTGCAAAACAAAAGGCGAACCGAAATACTAAAACAATATGAATATGCTAAGGCCAGTGATAGATACCTGCCGGTTCTCCCTCCGGTAGGCGCCACCAACTTTCCTATACCTAAGTAATATTAAGAACCAAAGTAACTAAAGTGGCTGGGGCGGTAACGGCATGGTGAACGATAACATTGTGAGTATCCCTCTATGTAAGTTCACAACCCGCATTTTAGATCTTCGCAAAGTAGGTACGTAATACCTTAGCAACCTAAGATCGTGATTTGTCAAATCAGAAATGAACTTTAAACGATGAACTGTGATCAATGTAACATAAGCTCACGATCGATTCATACCGGGTGTATCTCTGTATGTAAGAACTTTATCGTACACGAAAACAGATTACAGAATATACATGTCATCCAGATAGAGTGTTAAGGGATATTATTTGTGCTCAATGCAGAATTATTGCCTATATTGTATCCACGAAAAATTACATTAGGTACAAGTGTCAGTTTAAACAATCGTATTCAACCCGTGGGAAATAGTGGTCAACAAAAACTCTGGTATTTGACGTCTGTCCGACCGAACGTTTGAGACGAGGTAAAAAACGCGAAACCATTTGTATCCGGCAGATTTCCGTCTGTGCGCAACACATTAGTTTTTCCCGAATTGTGGTAAAAAGAAACAATGAAGCGGTATATATAATTTAGTTTAAAAGCATTAAGACACATTACTTACGTTAATAATCATTATTAAGACATAGCTCCTGGCGTATGGCTGGCGTGCGGACTGACAAAATGTATCACCATATAGGATTACTTAGAAAACTGTGCGTTAATATTCAAGCGATTTCAAGAAAAACCAAAATGAAAAGCGCTCGATGATCAAAAAAAGTACCTACCCTACACCTAGTGCAATAGTTCCCTTTGATATCCTAGATAAACGAAGAAATACAGACGATTTTTCTGCATAAATTTTAATGTTATACATAACCATAGGATGGTCCGATTCAACAAAGACAATAATCATGAAACAAAGATTATGAATATAAAAATATTCTTAATTTTGAGCGTGCCTACACATATTGATCCGGAGAGCCAATCTAATACAGGAGTGATAAACGTTTTACCCTGTCAAAATTATTATAACATTGAGAGGAGGTCGGCCATCATAGTTATCACTATAATATGGTTACCTAATTTTTCTTATATTCAGAATTAAAACCAGCTTGGTTTGCACTTTATTCCGAGACAACAAAAAAACAAGATAGGTAAAAAATACTAGAAAAGACGTGAACATGGACACATTCGACACCCTGACGATGACATAGGTACTTATAGAACACAAATAATGGTACCTGAGTACCTACCCTACCCGGTACACTGGCAATCCCCAATGATAATCTATATTTTCTTGTGTGCTACATGTCATATATACTTGTGTGAGTATAAATAGGCACACATACGCTCACCATAACAGTGTTAACTTGAGTACTTTAATTCTCATGTAAGTAAATTGTAAATATTCTTATGAGAAATAAATTTCTTTAAACCCAAGTAAGTAGATACAAATCGAACAACATTAATGATGCTAAATAATGCTCAAATACAGTATTTACACAAGTTTGTGTTCGTGTGACGTTAATCACTCTCTATTTGATTTTGTGACGTATGGCACTGACGTATTTTTTTACATTAGCATGGAAAATAAAAAACAGTAATGCCCTGTACCGTTATAGATCAAGCAGAAAATATTACTGAAATTGTTATTCATTGTTGTTTTTTTGTAGGTACCCGTATTTTACGATTAATATATAACATAATTTCATTTCAGTACTATACGTATTTTACATTTCGTATAAGTTCGCCAAAATTATAGTCGGTAATAGTCGGGTACCCTTAATGCTATTTATTTACCTGTAGTTTAGTCATAACACGGGATATTTTATAGAAAAGGTCATACTCGTACCGTGATTTGGATGTCTCTGTTATTCTGAGTTTGAAAGACAAAACTATAAAGTGGATTCATCATCAAAAAGTAGTCTCTTCATATTCATCTTTGTGTTCGAGCGAGCGAAGCGAACGAAGGGCCAAAATTATTTCGTATGTCCAGCCGTTCTCTACAGATCGCATTTTTCAGCCGATCCTAGTGAAATTTGTGAGCAGGTTCGATAAATAAAATAAAGGTTTTTTAGCGGGTCACTTTTTTGTAATTTTGCAAAATATATGTTTTTAAACGAGCTCACAGACTCACAAGTTTATATTTTTATGAAGCATTGTTGAAATGAGCCAATAGTATGAATATGTCTAATATTAATAGACACGGCCAACGTTTAGTTTTTGCTTCGACCAGTGTTTATTAGTGCCTGGTCGGAGCACCATTGTGATGTCCGTACTGATTTCAATGTACTTGCCTATGCTAACAAATACAATTATTATTCTGCAAATAGACCTTAGGGCACATTTACATGTCAAACGGTTATTTACAAAAAATAATAATAATCTTACACAAAGAGTTTAAAATTTGTAACTTAAGGACCGATATAAGCGGTTAACAAACTAAATGTCATTACTTAATTGAAAACAAAACAAACTTGCAAAATATTATTTATCACATTCGATATAAGGTCTGTATCAGAATTAACAAGAAGTTAATGATATTAATTCAGTACCTATTCCAGAGATGTATAATTGTATAAGGTCTCTGAGTATCCAAAATCCAAACAGAATTAATATTTATTCTAATGATCTTTGATGTTTTTCTCTAACTGCTGGACATAGCTTAGATTGCAATTATCTCTGTATATACCGTATCTCTTTATTCTCTTAGATAGGTTAATTTGTTAGTTTAAGTTTATCGGGTCCACTGAAAATCTTTTGTACCTAATGTCATTTGATATTTACCGTTAGTTTTTTGGTGAAGAGAAAACATCGTGAGGAAACCTATATGACATTACAGAAGAAATTCATGATTTATGAGAGATCCCCAATCCGCAATAGTAATCGTGGGGACTAATGACCGTTCCCTCTCGCTGATTAGAGGAGGCCGTGCCTAGCAGTGGAACATATACAGGCTGATGATGATGATGATCAGATCGCGGAAGCAAGGTACATGTTTAGGATTGGTAGCAACGCATGCCGTCATTTTCGAACCGAGAGTACCTACTTAGGTTAAAATAATAATTGTTACGTTACGGGGTCGGGTACAACAATAAGATAATAATACTTCGCGTCATCACACCCCGTATATAAATATAACCTTAAAAATCAGCAAGTCAAGTTTTCGTACACGAGCTAATGAACTTCTAGCAAAAAACATTCGCTAATGTATCTCCGAGATACGGTCTTAACTAATAATGTATGACGTCATCCAGATAAATTGGTCGGTCCACTAATTGATACGATCGTTTTGAAGAATCCGTTAAGAGAGAAAAAAAATAGCGCGAGTTTTATTACTCGGATTTACGATGATCGCATGCGAGGATAGTTTGCAAGTAGTGTTTCTTTTTTAGCTTTAACAAGTGTAAATTGTACATTTAAGACAAACAGGCTCCCTGTGGAATAAGGAACGATATATAATAAAGGGGAAAATTCTATGAGTACACTGAAGATTTTAGCGTTGTAGGTAATTCTCTTTCTCTCTGGAACGGCTTACCCGATTTCAAAGATTCTGCCACCTGCATGCAGAGTGGACGTCCGGCACGTCTATCATGGGACGGCCGCGACATAATACTCTCGATTTCTCTCGCACTATATCTCTTGTTCTGAGTGTTCTAATAAGAAAAGAGACGGATAGCTATATTTTATCACGCGGGCTTGGCTGCGTTCTTTTCGATACGCGGGCGAAGCCGCGCAAGCAGCTTGTTTATGTACAAAATTATACATGTTTAATTAAAAATACTCGTACATATATAAAACGGTCCTGTGCCATTTATCATTTTTGTTTCTTTTTATGGCATGTGCCATGTCTAGAATTAATAGATTTGATTTAATTGATAAATTACCAGTTACAAGTAAACAATACGTCAAATAACGTGATAATTGCCTCGGAAACCAGCAGACCGTGGCCAAATCCGAATATTAAACAACTCTGCATCTTGTTCGTCATGTAGGTATCCACGCCCCACGGTGGTCAGGGAGGAGGGAGGATTCCGAATAATATTCAAACGCGTGATTTTTACAACTTACGCCTTCTAAGTAGATAAATGTAAAAAAATAGTAGTTTTGTCTGCCAACAAACCGCAATGGTTGAATGTTGGCAGATTTATATGTATCCAACTTTTTAACCTTCGTGTAGCGTTAAAATGTCTGCTTTCAAAGACGCGCCTGTAATTAGTTCATATGGTTCCTCATCAAAAAAATCGAAACATAACATTTGAAAATTAAACAAACAAAAAAAAAACGCTGTTATAAATTAATGTTTGGATAAAAACGTAATAATATTCCTGGGGTATATGGTATCTGAAGCTCATCATCATCATCATTTATTTAAGAGCTTGGCTCTTGTCGGTGGAGTAATCCATTACTCCTTTTTTGAGGAAGCATAGTGTGGTGGTTTCCCCCTTGCCTTCCACACCGCAGTACACGAACCGAGGTTCACCCGCTCCGTGATGTCCAAACAAGAGCCCTTCCAGATTCCTATCTTCGTTCTCCAGTCGGTACTAGTGCTACTGCTGCCTGACACTAGAGGATTGCTTATTTAATGGCGGTAACTACTCGCCATGTCACAGAATCGTCGTCGGATATTGTAGCTTTATATAGAGTACCCCCTCCTACAAGCCTACCCACTACATCCTGATAACCCTGCCGGTGTGTGGTCGGGGACTGCTTATTCAGTATATTCGCAGCTAACCATCATATCTGATGGCCATTCCACTATCCGCCGCCTGTGGACCCCGGTAGTAGCCTACAGCTCAGCCCTACCCCTACAGCTCAGCTACATAAACTAATTACAGACCTGGATATACCTCATGTCATTGTATTTACATGCAAAGTTTCGTTACAATGCAACACGTAATTTTAAAACGAGAGCGTATAATGCGTTTGTATGGAGAATCGAGCTTACTGGGGACTTTTAAGATTGACACTTTAACCTTCAAGGCATTTGTCCATAAAGCCATTCCCGAAGAGTGTTGCATCATGCGCGGAAGACATATCCGTGTCGCTTACACGAATCTGGCCAAGAATCGCACCCCCGAGATTCGTTACCATTCGCGTCACCGGAGGCCAGTTTTACACTGGTCCTTGACTCCTTGTGAATACCCAAGGTAAACGTTTTTACGCGCGGGGAAGTGAAAGTCGTACAGGATCTACGCCAATACGTCGTTAGATCAGTAAGGGCCTAAGTGTCTTCAAAACTGGTATGTGGTTTCACGTTTTGGCTAGGTCCATCAGCATCGCCAGCCCCTTAAAGCCGACAGCGTAAGTACCTAGTGCGGTCGCGCAGTAGCAGCAAGGTGCGGGTTTGTGGTTTGATAAACTATAAACTACAGGTACAATTCAGTGATGATAGTGATGTCCCGTTATTATCAATACTACAATGAATGTACGGTGTCGGGGCTTGGAACGCTTCGAGGCATTTAACCAACTTGACCAACTTCGTCCGTATTATGGCGAATGCGTTTGCTGTCGTAGAGGCTTAAGTGCGATCCAATATTGAGTGTTTAAATTAAATCAACTGCGTCATATGATATTGACATTTCGAATACTGACAACGCAAACTGGTGAATATGAAATGTTATCAATTGTGAATATTAATTTTATATAAATGTTATGTTTGGCCGAGCTGTCTTCAAAGGATTTTTTCAAATCATATTTGCACCTATGTGTTAAGTATTTGTGTCCTCTTTATTATTAAAAATCAATTTAAAGAGATTACTCTTAACTAGTATTATTTCTTTTAATTAACCTTCAACTTTAAAATAAGACATTTGGTGCTAAGAATCGAAATGCAAACACGTAAATTATTATATAGCAAGCTAACTGACCAATAAATCAAATTATGGTGACGATAACGTAGACGTTAATAGAGGTAGGACTTAATTAACATAAACCGTAGCGTTAGTAAACTACAGCCTATGTCTACCCAGAAAGTCCATTCTATAGTTTACATACCTATAACGTCGTCTGTGAGTCATTGAGTAAAAGAATATTAACTTTATGGATATTCCAAGCAGCTAGCTGAGAGGCCGCTCCGTAACAGGCAATATTGTTTAATTACACACGCTCCTTGACTCGATTGCTGCTATAAACTAAAAATAAACCGTCCACCTCGAAATGGAATAAATACATAAAATAATGTAGGTATGTATGTCACAATCTCAAGTATTTGTGGCTTGGGTCTCTCAACTTGGTGTTGCGTTTGCCGAGTTACGTTTAGGAGCTTAGTTTATCTGATTGGTGCATAAAGAGTGTCTATTTTTAAACTAACTTCTAATACGGCACGATAGCGCTTTTATTAAATGAATAAATATTAGGGGACAATCTTACACAAATCGACCTAGTCCCAAACTAACCAAAGCTTGTACTATGGGTACTAGACGACGATAAACATACTTATACAGATAAATAAATACTTAAATACGTAGAAAACATCCTTGACTCGGGAACAAATATTCGTGCTCATCAGTCATCACACAAATAAATGCCCTTACCGGGATTCGAACCCTGGACCTCTTGCTTGGTAGGCAGGGTCACAACTAGGCTAAAGCGGTCGTCTATACATAACTTCTAGTTTTACGATACATTATCTACTTAGAACTTTTCCGAAATACTGTGAAAGGATAGCTGTCTACGTGGCTGCTTTACTTGATAGCGATTGTGATGTTTCATCTTAGGGTCTCTGGGTAAGTAAATGAAACTACTCTTTAGTGTTGCAAGCGCAAGTGGCAAGCGCACGCTCCACGCTCGCTCCCAGCTCAGCCGATCACGAATGCTACCCTCAGATATATAAGGAGTACACGTCACATCGGGTACACGCACTCGCAAGATGATATTGAACACTAGGATGACTATTCAGGTGTTACATGATCGCGTAGGTAACTATGCCTCCAGTGGTTGGACGTTCCAGTTTTGCGCGGCAATCAGAGCAAAATTACTTCATTTTGCCTTCGATTATAAATTACAGTTATGATTCTACGCGTGTTTGAAAAGCTAGGTATGCGATTATGGCCTGCTGCGTAAAAAAGGCGAGAAAAACGGAGCTATACTGACGTACAGCAAAAAAGACCACAATCTTGTCAACTGTTTAAAATGTGCTGCGACATCCAAGTGCGTCAGCGATTAACAAAATTACTTCCGGACTTATTAGCATGCTAAATTAAACGCTGGTGCAACGTGTCTCTTTTACAGACGTGGTGAGGGAAAGGAGTGGAAGAAATATATATACGGCCTAAGCCGTGACACAAAAAAGGACCCGGCTCAGCATGTAATTTTCAGCTTCGACCGTCGACGCTAATGTTTAAAAGCACTATTGTTAGCCTTATTGAGAGTATGTATTATTGTTGAGCGTGTGCATATATGTGCTTGTTAATGGGTTTATTATTTATAGAATTTGTGAGTGAGATTGGGTACATTTGTATGGTAGTTTTACGCAATCATTTACCAAGTCACGACCGTCGCCGCTATCAGAAATTTCCCCGCAGGAGGAAAACTTGCATCGTGAGTAGCTTGTAGGGATTATCTTATTACTTGCCGAGGAGGATATATTGAAGATATGATCTGGCTGCATATAATTGCCGTGAAGATTACTTGCCTGATAATGAGGGCCGTCGTGCATGGTCGTTTTCTGCCTTACATTATGCGGCCTGAGCCCCTAGCACACTAAGTTTTATGTCGGACATAAAGCATTTGTCCCATTCTGGCAAATATGCGAGTGCAAGAGGGACAAATGCTTTATGTCCGACATAAAACTTAGTGTGCTAGGGGGTCTGGTTGTGTGCTAACTTTGCGAGTCGTCACTTGCAACTAATCCTACACAGTATTTTATTTACAATTTCTTTAACGTATAAAAAATCACCTATGGTTATCCATTAGTCCATTACAGTACACCAAAGAGATGGTGAGTGTTTGACAAAACAACTACAGCTGGTCGACAGAGTCCTGTCGTACACTCAAAGATAAAAGGCGTCCGACTTATGTAGCTGTTGAAGTTTTGTTTGTCACCTTTGCTAGTTTCTCACTAATACAATCGGCTCACTTTCGCTACGTTTGCTACACTTACAACAAAATATATGGCATTATCTCAAGCAGTGGAAGTTACTGAAAGAAAACTCAAAGGGGGTGATTTTCAATATTTTCATAAACTGAGTACCTGGTGAAAAATGTAGACAAACGTAAGCAACTGGGTCAAGTTTAGCTGAGAGACCAGCTCGTCATATTAATTCTATTGAGAGCCTTCTGATTCCGAGAAGAGGTAAATGGTGTTTAAACAGGGCTATTATAGTTTATCTGCATGTAGCCATCTAAGCCGAGGATTTTAATTCATTAGACCGTGGCATCCGGCACTAGATGTGACAAGAATGAGCGAGATAAGCGTCTTCCTTCACCCTTCCGCGGCCACAATTTATGGTAAAGTGAAAAATTAAGACCCTGAAGATATTGTACCCGTTTCTTGGGTAACTAGCAAGAGACATCAAGGTCTGCAGTGCTGGTACTGGTTGATGGGGACAAACTCAGACTCCAGTGCGTTCAGTATGCGAGCCTGGACACTTTCGCATGAGATCGCAGAATGGTGGCCGCCGAGGAGTTTTTAGTGGAGACAACCGTAGTAAGACAACCACATAACCCATTAATATTCCGATGATTCGCAGGTTTTTTCCACGAAATAAAATGGAGCACAGCACTTAGCTATCGAGCCCACATAAGGAGGGGAGGATGACCGACCGGACGACGACGACACTGAACTTGAATGGCCAGGCCTCAGGAGAACCCGCATTATGATGGGGAATGGGGATATGGCAATGGATTTGGAATGTCTTTGTGGATATAACTTATATCATACATCAGACCATCAGACCCAGCTTATGTGACCTAACTTCGAAAACCGCTGATTGGTATTGGTAACATATATCTTAGCTTAAAGTAAATTGCATAGTTATGGTTGCGTAATGGACGAGTTTTACAGTAGGATTATGATTATGATAAGTATACAGGGCGTCCCACGCCTATGCCACATGGAGGGAAAGTACCAACCTTGAATATTGTCGATGGAAGATTTTACTAAAATTAAACAATTAAAATTGCATTCGTAGATTTCTCTTCATACAATACCTGAGCACGTAAATTGTTTAACTTGAGCAAGGACTAAATCCTAAGGGCTAATCCTAATTTCACCCTAATTAATCTCCGAATACCAGAGCTTAGGTGTCGTGGGGGGTAGGAACGTGTGCAACTCGACGCAAGATGCGATTACCCGAAACGAAAACATTGAGTTATCGACTACTACATTAACACGTTTTATCGATTAATAGATGTTTTATTTTCTTGTATTCTAAATTACATCAATAATGCTCTAAATTGTGCAAAAACTGTAGCAATGAATTTTCTACGATCTACGCAAATACCTTGCTAAAGTCCACTAAATCCAGACGAGGCAAACTGCGTGTTATTTACATCGAATTAAAAACTAGTTTCGAACCGTTGCATAATAAGAAAGCATTATTAAGTCTACATCCGCGCGAATCTTCACGGCCAAACCTGTTGGTACCACAAATATTATTTCCTCACCTTATACGGAACGGATATCGTAAAATTCGACCTTTGTGCACGTGTAACAGAGTACAAATTGCAATAAAGATGAGCAGCCTTCGATCGCCTTTGAAATTCAGTAACAGCCAACGGCCACGAAATCAGTTCCTAGAGTTGATGTTGTTTACAGTTTTAAGCACATATCATAACATCTTCTTGGTCAAGGCGCTTCATAATATTATTCGTAATCCAATAGAGAGGTGAATATGCCTACTTATAAGTATAACATGACTACGGACTTGGCCAACACATTTATATTATTAAGCAAAACTTGGCACATTTACACACTTGAAATAAAGGGATATAGTGCTATGCGGGATGCGACCATTTAACTTTTAAAAGACTACCTTCCATTACAGAAGGATTAAGTCCAGTCATAAACTTGGCATATTAACAAAAAAAGTTAGCGCAGAGCATCAAAACATTCGTTGCTAAATTAAATCAAATCATCAACATAACTTAATAAGGTAGACTCAATTTGTAAAGAAGATTCTAAGTATTATCTGTCGAGATTTTATTGATTATAGTCAAAGTGACTGAACTGAATGACAGGCTAAGAAAAAGTGTTTCTAAGAATAATAATTGAAATAGTGACCACAATAATGGCCTACAATATCGGCCAACAAGCTGCCCTGCCCTCTGCCCCAACAAGCTGCCCTGCCCTCTGCCCCAACAAGCTGCCCTGCCCTCTGCCCCAACAAGATTGGTAACACTTCTAAGCAAAATTACTAAGTACCTAATAATAACTGTCATAAGTATATTGCATATTCAATTAGTAGATTCATACATAGTGTGTTGTTATCATTGACTTGTAATAATTGTAATAAGTACAGTTACTATTTTTTTAATTGGTCGAGGTTATAATTAATTTCTCCTCATTTACTAGTAAAAACTGCAATAAGTATAGTTAGTATCCCTTTCATAATTGGTAGAATTCTTTATTGCTCATGTACTAATCATAACCGCATTAACTTAAATTATTCCGTTAAATTGTTCTTATTCAATAATTCAAAGTTCACTAAATATTAATTACTTGAGTTAAGATATTGCAATTATTAATATTAAATACAATTGCAATATGTTATCGCACTTATGCATTGTAAAAGACCGAACTGAGGGGCGAGTGGTACGAAGTTAATTAAAGTTTTTAAGACACGAACAACAGAGAAAAATTACATTTAAAAAAGGTATGCTATTATTATTTTAATAGCAATAATCGTGAGAAAACAGAAGTAAGTGAAAAAAATTCTAACGACACTAGGATAAAACGCTCAAAATAGGAGGCATGTTCAGTACTCAACAAAGACATTGATGAACAAAAATATAAAAGAGGAAGCTATCTACGCATAGATATTATAAATAAAGACATGATCAAAGACCACATTGAAACTATTAATCCGACGATTTCTCACTACCGCACCGTGGAGAACATGTCCCCAAAAGATATTATTTGCCAAGCTACCTAAATATAACGAGTATGCATCAATGTTTTATTAAAACAATTCCCGACATACCTGTATCTTTAGAGACATAACGCCAAGTCGTGAAGGATATGAATATCTATCTCCTTTGTTCATCTTGGCAATGAAGAGTGTGAAGAATGTGCTTTATTTGAACGCAATCAAGGATGTTCTCAAGAAGGTTGTGAATTATGTACTAAAATGACTGAATACGAATTACATATTCGTAAGTTATAATACACAGAAGCATAGACAAACATAACAAAAAGATAAGGAACAAGCCTCTGCCGATGTCCAGTGCATTAAATACACTGTGGATTTGCAAAAAGTAATCATGCTTCCTAGAATGGACCAATTTAAGTCTGCCATCTTTTGTCCACGAATTATTGCATTTAAGTGAGTAAGATTAATGTGATTTAGAAGATAGTTTTGTTGTTCAGGCTGTAGGTACTGTGAGTCGACCAATCGTACCTACATAATGTAGGTAATAGATTAAGCACAGAATAGATAATAGTACAAGTACAGAAGGCACACTCCTTTGATCTTTACAAAAGCCGCTTTTTTCTCAGCCAAACCATTATGATGTATGGCCCTCTGACGTCATCGACTCCAGCGGCGGTACATTGGAAATGATAGCGTGCTTTGAAACGCCGTTCTGACTAGATCTTAATCTAGCCAGAACGGCTATAATTTCCGATATACAATAAGGTCTGATTTTCAGATTTATGATTCTTGACTATATTATTGTTTATCTGATTTTATCGATACATGATTGCTTAAAAATTCCTCAACAGAAAAAAATACCAAAGTTGGGTCTGTATTTATTTTTTTACTCAGGCTACTCAAACGATACATTATCAAGTTAATACTCATTTTATGTCATCTAAAATCACACTTTATACAATTCAAGGCGATGTAGGCTTACCTAAGAGAGAGAGGCTGCCTTTTAAAAATTTTAAAAACCATTGCGGACGTAGAAAATAGAGTTTAAAAATCTGAAAAAAATACATGTATTACGTACTTAAGGATCTAATCTAGTCAAAATCGCATCCGGTTACACGTTCTAATGAACTTCACTCGATAGAAAAAAATCCCATAGTTACTCCTTTTTGTAAAGTTTATTCAATATTATGACTAAACTGCCTGCTCCCCTCAAGCCCCGCACCTCACCCCCTCGTAAGCGGCCAAGCGCCGAACTCACGTCACCTTAAATAAAACTTCACTAAGTTAGGTATTTATCGAAATTTGTCCAAATAAGCCATTCCCGAACAGTGTTACATCTCTTTTTCTCGTGCGCGGAAGGCTTCAGCGGGTCTCTGTCTATTATATACATAACTACATTATTTCACTATTTATCTCTAAAATAATAAATCTCACAATTTGGACGAATTGAATACACCAAGACCGCCAGGCCACATTTGATTCGCTCTGCTGCAACCCACAATAATGCAAAATCTTGCATTTTTGCTGTTCATTTCATAGTCTTTGCTCACTTCAATTTTATTTGTTTAATTTATTTATTTAATCTTTATTGCAAAGAAGAACAACTTATCGTATAAAAGGCGGACTTAATGCCGTAAGCATTCTCTACCAGTCAACCTTTGGGCGAAGCAGACAAATTGTATAATGAATTACGCCATTCCGATTTGGGTTATTAGTTCATTTATACTATATTTTATATACTTCTGAAACTATCAATGAATCATTCAAAAACTTAAATGATTGTTGAAGTGATGAATAATGATTCATCACTGGTAATTTTTCAAAGGTGAGTCTAATATTATAAGAACCTATGACTATGACGTACCCTTTATAGGCATACGAAGTTGTTGGTTTAGTAAATAGGTATTCTTTACTACACTAGAATTTAAATTCACATATACCAGCAAATAATCAATTCTGATTACCAAATAAAAACTGTTCTGAGTATGACTTGATTCATACAGTATTATTAATGGAAGTACACCTCTATAATATCTATATATATTTTATGTTCATTCTCTTGCTTTTCGGCATCCTTCGGATTTTTTATTATTGTTTTTGTAGCCCGCTGCGATACTCGTAATGTCTTTTAGGTGTCTTTTTTGCTTGCGATGACTGCAATAAGTACAATACATATTGCAGTTATGTCTAGGAAACGTGTCATTTAGAAATTAAATATTCTAAACATAAGTGCGTTTTATATTTTTCCTATTGTGAATAATAAGATAAATAAAACTTAGGCACGTCAGAATAAGCTACAGAATATTATCTATATTCCAGTCAAAGTTTCAAGCCGATATAGCATGCATAGGGAGATATAGACAAAACAAGCATTATGTAACTAGGGCGGTGAATTCGTGAATGCCTCGTCGCAGGTGTTTGTGGCCCGAACCGAAGCTGAGGGCCATAAATATGCGCTCTGGGGCTTTACGAATTACCGCCCGTGTTGAGTAAAAAATTTTACGTCCTCACCTGGCCACAATGCGAGTTTTCCCGTATGCGCAGCGTGCGGTAAAACTCGCATTATGGCCAGGTGTGACGTAAAATCATTAACCGTTTGTCAAGAAAGTAGTTTTAACCTAGTTATTGCACTTTACGTAAGGAGGGCAGAATGGGCAACTGAAGGGTTGGCGTTTCAAAAATTACAGCTTTTTTGCCACACATCTAAAAATTTTGCTTCACTTTCACCTATAAAAAACACGTGCCCTGGCACCAAATTAAAAGCAACATGGCGTCATTCGCACAGGTGAAATAGTGCATCTCAACCTTTCATCCTAATACAATTTATCTTATATCTTATAATATATATATTGTATTTGAGTTTCCTCCTCTTTTAACAAAGGAGTTTGTGCAAAATTGTTGAAGCTGCTAGCACAGTCCGAATTTAATTCCATTATTTATGAGACATACTGTCTTTCCCGTCATATTTACGAGTAAGTTTTATAAACAAGAGAATACATACTACGGCAATCTACATAGATAACCTTATTACCGAGTACAATGGGAAATAATAACAAGCAAACATACAAAGGTTAAGTGGTACTGCACAAGTTATTGCCGCGACGAATTATTATGTAGGCGACCATTAAGCAAGACACGTAAAACGGAAAACAAATATGTTTTCAGTAAAGCATGGCTAACATTGCGACTCGCTCGTCGCTGTCCAAAGAGGACTACGAATGGAATTTAAACTATCCCTCTTCAGTGGTGGACTAAGCGCGTTAGGCCCGGGGCGGCAAACCTGAGTGAGTTTTTCGAATCTAGAATAATTTTGTGAGCCAAATGCTCAGCGCCCAGAGGCCTAGGGCGGGCGTTTGATAGAGTAAATACTTAGTAGCTACTCACACAACGACAACTCCAGAAACTATTTAAAGTATTAATATTTGTTCATTTGTTATTCGTAAATGAGTTCCCGAAAACGGGTCTAAAGGTGGCACGGGTCCCAACTGGCAGGGCGCACGCGCTGTGGGAATGGGTAGTAAGTCCCATACTAATTTCAATTATTGTCCCTCCACGCCCCGCCTCGCCTCGCCGGTGGAGAAACCACCTTAACTGTGAGATTTACAACAGGGGTACGGTAAAAATCGATAGCTATATTTCCGGGAAAACTCGTTTTCCCCGGAAATGCGTGATAACAAATAATCCGAGATACTTTTATATTTTATAGTTTTGGATCCATCAACTTTTCTTCTGTAAGATTTCTATACACTATCTTTTATCTCTTCGCTTCGCTCTCGCCTCCTAAACGCGCCAGATGTCTGTCGTTGTGTGTATTTATTACTCAACCAATTTACACATTATTTGTTGACGCTTTCCTTTTTAGATGTAGAGGGACGTTGGCCTGAAGCGACCCATTTAGTACCTAGTAACGGTAATAATATTTACCAAGGTAATAATATGTATGGCACAAAGCCGTGATTCATAAAATGAGGCTTTCAACTTACTATGTAAATTGTGGTATGTAAATTGGTTGAATGGTATGTAAAAGGTTGAGTTTGACAGAGAATAAAACAGCAATTACCTGCTTTTTCATAATACGGTTATGGTACGGACGGACGGGTGCGGTATACAGTGCTTTTTAGCCGTGACGTCACTTTTTTTCATTTAATGGATGTTTTAAGCGAGCCCGAGGCAATACATAAATAAATAATTAAATACAAATCCCAAACTAAACAAGGCTTGTACTATGGGTACTAGACGACGATAAACATACTTATACAGACAAATAAATACTTGAACACATATAAAACGTACATAACTCAGGACCAAATAATCGTGCTCGCCACACAAATAAATGCCCTTACCGGGATTCGAACCCAGAACCTCTTGCTTCGTAGGCAGGGTCACTACCAACGAGGCTAAAGAAAGCGGTCGTCAAATATCTGACTTTGATACTTATTTTTGGCTTTTCTTGTGCTCCCGATAGGTCCCGTACAATACAAGGGATGCCCTAAAAATGCTAAAGTAATTGTGAAAACAAATAGGAAATTATACTTTTCTAGATAGTATAATTACCACACATATACTTATTAAATTAACTCTAAAACGAAATAAAAATTGATATAATATCAGAATACGAAATGTCGATGCAGATTTACCTGTTTACTAAGGAATGCGTGCGGTTGCGGCAATCTACCTAAATGAGGAAAAATATGGAAAATATCTGTTTCGACCATTACGGGGCCGCAGGGAAATTATTCACTACTGCGGCAATATGCCTCGTTTTTAATTAACATTAAAAAGTTCACTTTGAAATATACTCCACGTAATAATAAGCATAGTAAACACTTAGAAACTATTGTCCCTATTTTCACGTGGTTGTCTCTAACGTCTAACTTTTTATTGATGATTTTAATCTGATAGGCAATATATATATTACTTCAAAAGACAATATTTTACATTGACATTGTCTCATCAGGCAGAGGCGTACGGAACCACGTAGAAATTTTGCGTGAAGGAGGTGCGGTGCAGTGTTAAGTACCGCGTGGAATGTATATGTCGCAGGGAAATGACCAAAACGGAGATTTGATCAAATCTCTAAGGGATATGATCAAATCACGCAGGATGTTAAAATGGCCAATCCATTTTGTCATTTGCCTAGAAAATATCAGTTATTTGATCAAATCCCTGAATCGGTTTAGTGAAATGACGAAATCGGACAAAAGAGGCAACTCGTTTTTTCATTTCACTAGATTTGTTTAGTGATTTGATAAATCCCTGAAACGCGTCAGTGAATTGACGAAACTAACTCGCAGATATTGGCTCCTAAATCATTAGTCATTTAAACGGTTCTGGGACTTAGACTCGGATGGCGGATAGGTTAGAAGATGGTGGCGGGAGCTCTGCTCCCGCCACCGTCTTCGTGGTTATTTTTTTTATAAAAGAGTGGAAAAATCACGCGTTAGTTTCGTCAACTCACTGACGCGTTTCAGGGATTTAATCAAAACACTAAACAAGTCTAGTGAAATGAAAAAACGAGTTGCCTTTTTTGTCCGATTTCGTCATTTCACTAAACAGATTCAGAGATTTGATCAAATTACTGATTTGTATTAGGCAAATGATAAAATGGATTGGCCATTTTAACATCCTGCGTGATTTGATCATATCCCTTAGAGATTTGATCAAATCTCTGTTTTGACCATTTCCCTGCAACATATATATGTCGCAGGGAAATGGCCAAAACAGAGATTTGAACAAATTGAGGCAATGGCATACAACGTTGCGAACCGTCGGTCACTCCGCAGCCGCTCGCCGCAGCGGCATGCGGCGCTAGTGTGATGACCGCCATTATCCATCAAACATATAGTATAGAACTTTCGCGTGAGAACACAGCATTAAAATGCAGCGAATCTAGAACCATTCGTTTCTATTCTATTCGCAATTTTGAGAAGCGTAGGTTTTACTGTGGACAGTGCAGAACGAATACAGTTATTGTTATTACAAAGGACAGCTGGATGTAAAGCTATATACCTATCTAAAAAAACTGAAACTATGGCTGACTGGCTGAAACTCTTTCGTCTAGTTACGTTACGGTCGTCACGTACCTACACACACGTCATTGTCGAGGTAATTTTTTGCCTCTTTAAGGTGAATATGTATACATATCTTTGACCGCCATTGTACGTGTACAATTCAAGACGCATTTATTAAGTGACGCATTATTTTTGAATTTCACAAAATGAGTTATAACACGCAGTAAGCACCTAGAGCAAAACCGCTACTATTCGCCACTACACCATGAGTTCAATTCGTGATGGTCCCCGCAATGGCTACCGTGAGCATTCAAATAACTCGTTTATAATTTGTTACAACCCATTGTTTGCCGGACCCATCGATTGTCTATCGCCATAATGGAACCAGTGTTGTGGTTGAAACCGTTGGTCAATGATCGGTCATAGGAGATCGAACAATCGCGTGCCACCTAAGGTGTTTGTGTCTGCGACCCGCACGGCCAGCATGATGACTGGCACACCGCGCCAGGTCTACCGGTGATTATGACCTTATGTTATGTAAGTGTAACTTTGTCACACTTATGTTTGACCGAAGGGTAAACTCCGAAACTACTCATCCGTTTTAAAACAACTAGTTGTTTGTGAAACCTACAGCATCATTCTTGACCATCTCGATTCCTCATTCCTTACCAAACGACATTTAGAGTTTTCGAGCAGACCTCACTTTACTAACTCCTAAGAAACGTTGTCGACAGTATGAACAAAATGCCAAGGCCCTAAACGCAATGTTGTGAATGCTGAGATATAAATACCCACTGGAAAGTGTGCAAAGACACTGCATAGGTCATCCTTCTCTTGCAAACTTGTTTAGGTAGATACCGTTCAAGAGGAGTCTCTATTCTGAGCTTGCCGGCAATGGAGGCTGTTAAGCTTTGTATTCTGCAGGAATTTCTTGTTACTACTAAGCGGGCACCGTCATATATTTCGTCTTAAGTACTCGCCTACTCAGGTTCTGTTTCCTGCAAGATTTTGATGGGTGTTACCGCAATGCGCACACTATCGAATGTATCAAAAACTCGATCATAGAGTGCCGGCCGGGCTCGAGCCGGACTCTGACGGCATGGAACGGTTATGTCTTCCTTAACCACACATACATGTCAACTTAAACACACATGCGTGTGAAGTCATATAAAACCATAATCAGTGAACAAGTGATTCATAAACTGTAAAATTCTGACACCTTCGTTTTCCGCGCGAGTGTGTGTAAATAGTTACAAGTGAAGCGTGCGTGTGTGCCGGTAATCGTCTTTGTTATGGTTTACTGTGTTGTAATAGACCGCCGATAACGCCCTTCGATAGTTGGATTGGTCACGGACAATTCGGAATTCACCGTGTTAACTGCTCACAGCTGATTTTAATCTGTACGTTCTGTATTAGATTGCTAAGTACAGTCCTGAGTTCTTAGAATGTAGGTGTTCGGGTGGAATCGCCAATTCTGGCTTTAGAACGTGTTGACAAACGAATCAATTGCTATACCACTGCGGCGCACGGCTAACTTGACGTGAAATGGTGATCGACAATTCGACAACCCTACAGCACCAAAAGCTTACTCTGCGCATGAGACGTAGGCACAATTTGCCCTCGTATTACATTCGTGCGTAGTATGCGCCGTAGAGGTTTCCGGCAATATAGGTATCTCCTAGTAAAACTTGATGCAGTCGCTTCGTAATGAGCACACCATAGCCACCGCAAGAACATCGGTGCCCGTCGAAAAAACTGAAAAACCGGAGCGCTTCTAAACCAAGGGTTCTTAATTCAAAGTTTAAAACCGCTCACCCGGGGCTGGATACCACAGTGTTTTCGCACTTGAATACCCTGACTGATACAAGCAATGATCAAAACGGACCGTCTAGAAATAATACAATAGTAAATAAATATTCGGCCACTATTCGCCGAGGACGCTAGTAACAACGAGCCAGTCTCGGTGTCCAAATCGCATTGGTCACGCACATGAGCCACATACATAAACACTGGATTGTACCCTTTCGAAAACAACCTAACTCAACTACTACCATAGTAGCTTAAGTCATTTCTACACCAAACTAGAATAATCAATTCATTCGAGAAGAACTATAGGATATATCGGTTGTACAGTAACTTAAGATGTTTTCGAATTAACGGAGATAACTGATCTCCTTTGGTTATAGGAGGGAAATAGTGAATTTCTAAAAGGCACTTTCGATTGCGAGTTGCGTGGATCGAATATTATTGCAGTTAAGTTAATGCTTGTGGTTTCCAATGTACCCGGGTATGTTATTACCTAAATATTTCTTAATTTTTACCTTATTGTTAACCATGTCGTGAAGTTTTCATAAAAGATTTTGGATGTTTTGCGAAGCCTTTATAATATGGAAGTTTTATATTTAACCATTGTTTGTTTACAACGTAATTTGTAGTTAAACTACTAAGGTACCGTCGCCTAATAATACCCAAGGTGGCTATGTCCGTAGGTATATCCTCAGTTCCTCTTGTATATGTGTGCAAAATAATATCTATCTATCGCTCAGTATATTGTACTAGACAAGAAGTCGCGTGGGCAGCGGAGCAAGTAATAACAGTTCTGAAATTCGCGAATCATACGACGATTTGCGTATATATCCATGTCCACTTTCCGCCTACTTAATTAAGCTTTTGCTGCTACATAAGTGACAAGCCACACCCTCGATGTGGTAGCACCTACGAGTAGTTCTATTGAATATTAACTTAACTACCAGTATGGAGACGTTTTATTAACTCCTGTTTGAAGCTACAACACAAAAGGCATGATACACATTTTTAAATATTTAATTGTTCCTTACCTTATATATACGCGGAGAGGTCGCATAGGGAGGTAAGTAGACACTGAATGAAATAATTTATTTTTGTCGTATTTCCTCGAAAAAGTATTAAAAATGTACTCAAAAATTACACAAGAGGTTAAATAATCACGAAGTTATAAATGTCCAAAGTTTTAAGAAGGGTCTGGCCCTTTTTTCGCAAGATGCAAGTTCATGACGTTCGCAGTTGTTGGTGACGTCACTAGAAGACGGCAACGTGCCGTGTCCCATCGTGTTCGGCGCCGGCGTCGACACGGCCTGCTATGCCGCTCGCCTGGCTCGCTCTGCGGCAGCCTCGCGGATTGTGACGTCACACACTGTTTGCGTTTTCTCTCTCTATCAGCGATTTCACGCCATGTTTTACTTTGACGAGGGCGTAGCAGTTTATTTTAACTAAGCAGTAATTGTTACAGGGCCGTCCCAGGTATCGAGGAACGGACCGAAGACCTGAACCACAGAATACATAATAGTATACTACGTACAGAAGGTTCTCTGTCAACAAAACCCCTGTTTAGGTATGCCGAACGAGCCTAAACGTGGCCATCCCTTTCTATCGCATGCAACGCGCTGCGATAGAACCCATGTGTGCCGTGGCAGCGCGATGCAATCACGGAGTGCGGCGCCGCTCGCTCCCAGCGATCTTCGAGCCGTCAATTGGTAGAAAACGGCGCAAGAACAAGACAAGTGGCAAAATCTCAAGTCGGTGAGTAAGACTTGCTTTACTTGTTATAGGAATAATGTACCTACCTAGTCTATGCAAACTGAATGCTTTTCGCCATTTAAGATACAGGAACTGTCGTAACAGTTATGTTTTTGTTATTATAAAATACCTACATAATGTGGTGATATTCAGTGAGATCGTAAAACAATCGTTAAGAATTGGACACGTAGCACTTACATTATTTCATTGAAAATTCGAGTATGCATAAGCATGTGTAGACATAGAAGTTAGTTAGGTACTTATATGATACGGGGTTCGTAAATCAACCAAATCAACGCCTATGCGTTATAGAACAAGTTGTTATTTTGTTACATAAGTAAGTATATAACAATTTTGCAGTTAGTTTGTGGGTACTGAGCCAGTGTCAAGCACAGTAAATAAGCGTATTACTTACTTCAAAATGGCGCACGACGGACGCAGCATACTCGTGTATTAAGTGTAATTTTATCTCATCACCAACGACACCTACAGGTTATTAGCTCATTTGGTTTATATTATTATCCTTTTTTTAAAATAATTACACAGTCACGAAAAAGCATCCTCACATTGAGAACCACTTATTGAAGGATCCATGAGAAATATTAATTATTGTTGTTATGTATTCACAAGGCTGATTGGCAATTCAACGCACGCCGCGGAGCAACCTTGCTGCAAGGCTCTTTCGGAAGATTACCGCATGCCGAATAAAAACCATCACCTGCGTTTGATTAGATAACACTTGTCTTTTAGCTTTTAGCACATACATAAAAGACATAACTATCTGTACACCTTCATGACATTGACAATAGAGTCCTGAACAGATACCTATGTATGTCATTTTTTAAGTACGATTAATACCCCTGAATGGTTACTGGTTCTGTTCAAACAAAAAATCTCCATGTTTACCTAGTTAATTATGAAAATCGGCTGTCATCCGAGTCATAGGAGTGCGACTAAAACATTTAAATAGCAGACGATTATATCGACCAGTCTATGCGCCAGTGACGATTTCTGTTCGAAGTGAGTCATTAGCGAACATTTATAAACATTTTGCCTAATGTAACATTATGCACGGGACCGGACATTAGAATGGTTATAACAAGGTTTTATTAAGTTATACCTACTGTAGGTTTGGTGTTTACTTTTTAGTGCGTATCGATATTGGTTCAACGGCGCGCGTATTCAGGTCAACTATCTACCACAAGTAAGTTTGTTACAGATAGCCGCTTTTTTAAAATTATATAAGTGACTGTCACATATTTAATTATTGGTACAAGCTTATATTGCCTACTGTACTTTTACGTATACCGTCATCAACAAACTCATTGAGACGATTAAAACGAGCCCAAACTCTCCGGGGTTACGTCGGTCAAGTACTGAATCTCCATGGCTATTAGCCACCTTTTATCGCCATTATTAAATCACCTCGATGGTACCATAATATTGACTTGTCAACAAACTATACTTATACCCAAAATTTCAGCTCCATCGGTTGAGGTTAACTGGTTCAAATTTAATTTCGAAGATTTGTCTCACTTTAAAAAACTAACAAACAAACGAACAGGTCAAGCTAAATAAAAGCTTTTAAATAGGGTTTATTCTCAGGCACTGCTTTACAGGTAGATAAGTAGATAATTAATAACAAAAGAGTCTTTATTAATTTTCCAATACGTCGCTAACTAACTAACCCAACGACATAAACTACAACGTAACATAAGTACTAACGCTGAATATAGAAAAAAATCTAAGTACTCCGTTTGTGCCGCACATTTGGAAGATCGTAAAGGAATCAAAACTAATGGCCCTAATGGGGTATAAGTAGTTCCCGCTGCCCTAGAATTATTAAATTTGGCGAGAAGCTATGTCCAAGCACAGAAATAAAGCCAAAAACCAAAAATATGAACGATTCATCAGCAGACTACATTTACATATTATTACATATGCCTATCCATTTATGCTAAAAGTGTGCATGTGCTCTGCCTATACCTTTTGGGAATAACGGCGTGAGAATCTATGATGATACCTATCCATACAGTGCAGTAGCCATTATTTATGTCTACATGACCGGACATTATCATTACACGATATAGTTTACAATACTAAATGACTATAAACGTTTGACACTTGGAATTGTGCTGGTAAAAGTACCTAAACATTATTTGTGTGTTCTACTTCGGTCGACAATATGAACATTTACCGAGCAGTATGCAGGGACAGTATTAAAACCCCCGTATTTGCTTTAGTTCAATAAAATAAAATTTCAAGTAAGTAACTCTCTTATACGAAATACGGGGATTTTGTTTAATATCGTGCGATAGTTGCAAATGTTTGTAAATCAATAATAAGTCTTGTCAGTTACAAATGTACAGGCGGCACGCGAGCTATGGTGCTTCTATCTAAGGTATGCGAAGTGTTAAACAATTTCAAACCGTATTTACAAACTGCTGTGGAACACTTTCGTAGATTGCTTTGATATGGTAGGACTATACCAACGTGGGAATAAACAAACCTTGAGTTGTATAAACAATCCCCCACAATTTGTAGTAAGCGGGGGTTTTTTGCAGTGAAATTAACCAGTAACAATGGATCGATCTCAAGCGAAGTATCTTCGGATTGTAGTGCTGTGCTCCTTACATTAATTGCAAACAGACATTTTTATAAATTATTAGGCTTCAATAAGAAAAAGCAGTGGCTAGTCACTTTAAATCATTTCATATTTATTGGTTTAAGAAAAATGATTATCTAGTCGCACTATTTAATTATTAGTGGGTAATTGGGTTTATTTGAGTTTTTCTTAACCTAAACGTTTTAATTTAATTCCGTATGTCGGCTTAAGCCTATATACCTCGCCATTAGATAGATAATGCAACCCATGTTGCCAGTTTTAATACACTTATTCCTGTTATTATAATTATCACAGATCGATGACACCAAAAATTGAAGGTAAAACGATAGAAAAAAATACTTAAAAGTACACAACTGAGTGCCTCGTGACCGCTATTGCTACGAGATAAGGTCTAGTATTGACAGTTTATCGTGTTGCTGTTTGTACCTACAGTCGACGACGTCAATAATATTGTATACAATATATGCCTTATTTCAAGGGAATAAAGTGCAAAGTGTATGTATATTACGTCGACTGTGCCTGGCAGTAACAGCGCTAGTTTAATATTCCATGAATTTCCATGTACTCATTCGTCATCAGGCACCATTTGCGAAATGACAGGTAAATTACACGAAACGACCAAATCGAGAAACTTAATTCACGGGTCACCGAAACTCGGATCCGCAAAATTAGTCGAATTACTAGCTGTACAGCATAAACAGTATTACCTCTAGCTGCATTGTTCGTTATGCGGACACTTAGGTAACCTCGTGTAACACGTAAGTTCGAGTTTAGTTAGAAAATAACTTATGAGATATCGTATAATATGTAGCATTTACGTTGTTGTAAGAAAAGATTATGGAATATTAATAATCAAACTTTAAATTTCCATATCAATTAGCATTTTGTACACCTGAAGTGCGTGCTTGGAAGCGCGGACAACATGTTTTTAATTTTATATTTTTTGGCCGTTTAAATAAATAAAAAGTAATCACTTAGTTCCCTCAAACATGACGTTGCCGATTTTTAAAAGCCATTTTAATATTTTTAGCTTTTGTACATAATTTGTTACGAATATTTTAAGTGTATTTTTGACCCTTTTAGATCTATGTTCGTGATTTTTTTGTGTCGAGCGAAAATTTCTTAATCATGTTTCGAAACACTGATTTCCCTGCAGATAAGCCTCAAGATTACTGTTAGTATTTTTTTAAACCATATTATTTTAAACAGACGCATTATATTGTTTCAAAAACTCTGTTTGCTTAACTTCGCTGAACCCACGGCGCCTTAAGGCGAAAATGTACTAAAACGTCGAGTGAAACATAGCGATAAAATGTATCATGCTTCAACGCCTGACGTACTCGTACGTACAGTGCATTACGTGAATTTAGGCACTAGATGTTTCACTCGACGTTTTAGTACATTTTTGCCGTAAAGCGTGACGAAAAAACCTATCTAGCTAGTAGGCGGTAGATCTAAATCTCACTGTTTGCATGGGGATATTACAATGGAATTTTCCTAGCGTACGTTAGAAAACTTACGTGATCTCTGGCCGCATACACAATGTCAAGGGACGGACACTCCGCGATTTACGTTCATCGCTACAAGTACATGCCGGTGCCCCAACGTTGAGGAACCGGCATGTACTTGTAGCGATGAACGTCGACGACGTCAGAGGGCCATAAATCTTAATGTTTTGGCTGAGAAAAAAGCGCCTTTTGTAAAAATCAAAGGAGTGTCCCTTCTGTACTTGTACTATTATCTATTCTGTGGCAATGTGTGAAATGGCCCAATAAAAGCCTTCAATGGAGTATTTATTCGCTCAATTTGACATCGTTAAGGTGCGAAATGTGCGAATACGGCACGAGCCGATTGTTTACAATGGTACATATATTATTACATACATTTAGCACAGTTTCCGTTGCTGCATGCATGTATTTGTTTTGTCGTGACGTTGCTTTTATCGCGAAAACCATTCAAGCTTAAGCCAATATTTAGAAACCATAAATCCTGCCCATCGATAAGTAATGGTTGACGTATTGACAATATCAAATATTACAAGGTGCTCATTTGTGTCTGTTATTGTGCGCCGTTCGAATCGGCCTAGAAATTAAGAACCATAAAATTATGAATAGTACTAAGGTGTAGAAGGTACATTGCCTTAGTGAATTACGATATGACGTAACGTTAGTATGGCAATAAAAATATGAAAACGTAAGATAGGGTTGTCGATATATCAAACAAAGAGAATATAACCACTACGTTCTAAGAGACGGGACTTCGAACTAAGTCTTGGATGACAGTGACATTGTCATTTGATTTTGGCATGATAACTCAAATGATGTTTAGCTATTTTGCCATACCACATTAAAAATTCCAAGACGGAAGTAAGTCGTAGGTACCAACGTAATGGCACAAAAGGGATTAGGGATGTAGTACTTAACAGTCTTAACACTGATATCAAATAGACATAGCATGAAAATACATTAGTTTTTACGTATAGAAAAGTGATAATGAAGGTATAAAAGGGCCATACTCAGATTTAGGTTCGCGTCTTTCCTGTGGACATTATAAAAGTTAAGGAGAAACGAATTTCGTTTATACACTGGGTTCCCAAACACAGTGTATAAGCAAAATTCGTCTCTCCTGTAGTCAATAATTAAGAGCTCACGTGCATATAAATAATATTATTATCGAATAGTATAAAGAAGAGGAGACGCTGTTTATGCGAGTCCAAACAAAAATTAGGCTTCGTAGCTCTTAATTTTTATAATGTCCACAGGAAAGACGCGAACCTAAATCTGCGTATGGCCCAAAATTGTTCAAGGATATTACTTCTTCCGCTAACTTAGTAAAATTGAAACACTAACGGTGTGCGATATTCGGTCTTGCCAACTTAGACTTACAATAAGACAAGTGTCATTCATTTAATGAAAATTGCGAGTGGGGGCGCATTTTGTTTGTGAATGTTTTAGGTTACAGTCTACGAGATTTGGGATTGGTCTTTTGACAGCTTCAATATGACGTAAAGAGTGATGTGGCTAGAGTAAATCGATTGTCATAATATCCGATTACGATCGATGGTGGCTAATATAAGGAATCGATTGATTACTGTGTACCGTGAAACATGCCTACTTTGCCCGCTTTTTTCGAAAAAACACGAATATCTCATTTTTTTAATATGGTAGGATGTTATTTTTTTTGGTTAACGAAGCTATCGTAGTAATACGCATGTGTTTATGAGGAGAAATATTTTTTTAATCAACATTTATTCCATTTTTTTATCGATTTTGATCGCGGGTAAAGTTATCTGGACTTTTGCCAACATTGCCATGTCGAATTATTGACGCAACTATAGCTCTTGTGACGCTGAGACAAGGATCAGTGCTAAATCTTGGGTAATTTTGGCGTTCCATTTAATCATCCTAGTCTTAACTATGAAAAGTCGTGAGAAATATGGCTGGGCAATGTTACATAGGCATTTTGCTCTTTTCCATACAAGTCGCATCAAGCAGTTTGAAACTGTTAGGGTTGTCACTTTTGACTTAATCTGTAGTAGTGATTTTTTGTGCCGTTATATCACACGGCCACAAAATAAAACAAATTCTTTTAACAAAAATCAACTTTTAATCAAATTATTTTCTACCTCTTCATTAGTATAGCAAAATGTTATAACACTTTAGGGTGCAATCAAATTCGTGATCCAGGTTGGTAAAATGTGAATCTATCCATGATTCCGAGCAACCTTTACTATGGGACCAACTTTGTGTTGTCAAAAAAAAACTAACTATCTCATTTGTGCGCACTCACTTACCAACCAACAGGTGTTCTTTTTGCATAATTTAATGTTGCTCCCATGGTAAAGGTTGCTCAGAATCATGGATGGACTCACGTTTTGCTGGCTTGGATCACGAATTTGATTGCACCCTGTGTATCAATAATTGTACATTGGATGTAAAATCGTTTTTAACATCAACATTTTTTTATAGAAAAATATTTTTCTTCATTGATATGTGTAACTAGATTAAATGATTTACATACATACATGCCCCTACCGAGATTTGAACCCAGAACTTTCAGCTTCCTAGGCAGGGTCACTAGGCTAAACCGGTCGGCAAATCACACAACCACACGTATATGCATACTACCTATACTACTAAAACACGACAGATTAATATAAATATAATTTACCGTACGTCCTACATAAATTAAATTCATAACCTTCCTTTACTAGTGCAATCAGGTAAACATGATGAAAGTGACAACCCATGAGATAATTTATGATGGTTATGGTGTCTGGAGCTGCGTGGTGATGAGGAGCGAGATAATACACCAGTATAGGTTAAGTAAATACCGTAAAAAGAACACTTTATTTAACTGTGTAGCCTATTTTATACATACAAGTTATCGCTGATACAAGCAATATGCGTTTATGTAGCAGTAAACTATTGTGTTACTGCTAAACACTAAATGCGGCCAATTGCCATACTACACCTCCCCCGAAAGTTCCCTTCACCCCAGGGGTGGCAGAAAAAAAAAATTAAACGCATGTTACTTGCTTACAATATTGTTGATTTTTTTTTATTAAGGGACCACTTGTAGATTATATTAATTTATATTACGTATATTAAGTTTAAACATTTCATTAAAAAAGTCAATAAAAGAAGCCTTTTTTGAGGCTGGGCAATGTTTACACTCTAGGTTCGCAAAATACTACCTAACATTGCCCAGCATCATAACTTTTGTTACAATAAGTATATCCAGATAAAATTATAATAAAAATGATCTCTAGTTCTTATTTTATTACAAGCAGAAGATTCACTCACCTGAGGCTTCCCCATTTTAAATAATAGGCACTCACACTTCCGCAAGAATTGGCCCGCCAAAAACCACACCTTCCTCGGCGAGTTCCGACAAGTTACTGAATGGAGTTAGACGCCAAGGTGATTCGTAGTGTTACCACAGATATAACCTATTTTCTACTAAAAATAGTGGTGTTGCCACCAACCTTTTTTATTTTTCTACTTTAACGGATTTGTTTTTGGGCAAAGTTCCCCCTGGTGGCAAAGTAGGCATGTTTCACGGTAATAATTATTTTTTGGTAATCAACTATAGAGAGCCTATACACAGTCGTCTGCTAACAAAAGTGTCCTGTAAAGGCGTTACGAATGCAAAGACCTCGAGATTATTTAGAATATGTGTTTGGATCTACATGTAAAATTAATTTGATATATTCCTAAGTAAATTCATAAATAAGTGAAATCAAAAGAGCCTTTTTAACCCGTCCGAGCAAAAATTGCCATAATAATAATTGTTCAATAAAGTCAAGTTGCAAAGTGACATTGACATTTCTTTGGTTTTTTTGTCAATAATGCGTTAAAGAACGTCGAACGAACGTCTAATATCATGAGACGGCCGCGACATACTCTCAATTCACACAATACCACTTGTTCTAAGTGTTCTAATAAGTGAGAGACGGATAGTGCGAGAAAAATCGAGAGAGCTCGCGCGCCGTCTCGTGATAGACGTGCAGAAATCAATGCCATATCTTCGAACGGAACATTTTGCACATTCAAATATGTCGGTTTCGATCGATTCGTGGATCGATGTGATTTTATTTCGTAGCATCCGTGACAGTAATTAAATAATACATTGGTATTTTCCTATTCACAATTATTTGATTCATTCCGAGTTATTTCTAAAATGACAGACTCCAATCGATTGAAGCAGTGCAACACTAAATTAAAAAAAAAATAAGTCGTAGGACGTAATTGTTCGCATACCGAGTTTTCAATGCTAATTTCTGCACAAATAAGCAGTAAAAAAATATTACAATAATTTATAAGAGCTAAAAAGTGCGTGCATGGAGATTGAACTTTTTTTCGTAACTCGTAAGCTATTGAAACTTTTTTTTATTATTTCGATGAGCAGTGCCAATTTACGTTATATGGGTGTCGCGAAGTGTCACAAGACCAGTCCCAAATCTCGTAAACTGTAATTACTCTTATATATTTCTGTTAGCTACGTTTAGCAGATCATTTAGTTATAATTCATACCGGCTGTAGTGTATCAAATTAATAGGCAAAGTTTTTTGTCTTATGCTAAAACCAACAACTTGTAGAAGTGACTGCGCGAGGATAGAATACTTTATATGTGAAAGACTGTACACACTCCACCCCCACTCGCTTAGTGTTTTAAAATTTGTTATTGAAGTTCTCCACAACGCAACCAACAGAGACCAATAAATAACTCATTAAAAATACCGACTCCTAATTCCATCGAGTACCTAAGTACGTCATGACGGTAATCGAACATTTTCGTTTTTTTTAAATAAAACTACTACTAGAAAAACCCAGCGGAAATTACAATGATTGGTTATTTTACATGTTTTTACGAATAAGCTGCAAACAAGGCCGTTTCCGATGGCTGGAGAATGAAAGTACGAAGATTATGTTCGAGTTAAATTGGCTAAAAATGGAGAAACGATCTTCCGTTTCCTATTCAATTCTGAAGGGTCGCCATGACGCTCGGCTCTTCATACAAACGTAATATGCAGAAACTAGTTTCCAACCTAAATATGGGGGATCCCATTGTGCATAAAAAGTGTCATGTTGTTTCAGTGTTCCATTTTAAAATGAGACTACTTAAACTACGTCTGAATCAACATTCGATTTCAATCGACCGCGCTGAGGACTCTTAGGTATTTGAAATCCGGCAAATGTCCTGATTTGAGCAAACAGGAAAGGACTAACGACTCAATCTGAGGAGCTATATGACGTCACTATTATCTGGACAAATCTAGGCATTACCCGTGTTTTATTCTTATTTAATCAAATTGTCACTTAGGAGTAGGATAAACCGATTTTTTGCAAAAACAATCTGGAACTTGTTATGAATCTCCATTTTACTCCATTATATTTTATTCTACCTTTGAACTTGAAACTGTGAGTGACCTCTGTAATTGGCGTCTTGTAAGGACATAAATAACAATTGAATAGCTAACTTACATTGATGTAAAGTAATAATATATGATATATATATCTACTCATTGCAAGTTACTTGATGTGCTGCCGGGTGAGGTGAAATTGCATAACGAACAGGTTCCTCCATCGTACCGTCATTCCATTATTATGTATACATTTCGGAACTTATGTCCAGGGAATAAGGCTCAAAATGGTATATATATATATTTGGAGCTAACCGTACCCCACTTGCACGCTATATTTCGATCGCCGTCAGAAGTCCTTACGAATATTAAATGCTAGAATGTTGGTTCACCACAACCGAGCAACGTACCGATAGGTTGAAGTGCTAATGGTCCAAAATAGGTTTACAAAATACACGTAAAGTGCTAGAATACATCCAGTCTCAAACTAAATCGTAAAAACTTTATGCGCCATTTCATCTGAGCAAGAAAACTGTTTTGCGGTCGGACTAAAAACCCGTTCCGAGCGTACCGGGAGTGGTAGATCGAAGTATCGTTATCACAGTAAGGTTTTAGTCTGACACATATTGATATCCAAAACCAGTCTTAATGTAATATTCTAAAACACACCCATACTTATAAATACTTAATCATTTTCCGGTCTGTACTCAACATTTTCATGGAACATAGCCAAAAAAGGTAGGCAGTATAGATCCGTTCTGTTGTCGTAAATAATACCTAATAGTAGTTTATGCGACTGATCCATAATGAGAGGCCTTAAAACACTCGTGTTTTAAGGCCTAATTATGTACAGTTGACACACATATCATAAGTAGTAGTACCTAAGTAACAGCAAAAAATCTGTACTGTAATAAGTAATAAGTAATAAAAATACAGTACAGATTTTACCTACTACCACAGACAAGAAAGTTCTCATAGTAAAATCGGTTGTAGTAATGCTGATCATTTGCTACGGTTTCTGAACGCATTTTAAAGCACTAATGATATGTGCGTAGATAAAAATCTATTATATACAGTAACAGAATATCTACTCTGTATGTAATGAGTGTATTCTTTCAATCAAGTGTAAATTCCTGCAATGAGTACGAGTATAGTGTGACTACAACGAAGTCTTCAAACATTGTCACAAAGGAGCATACGGACGTTTAGAAACAAGTTAGCTAACAAAAGTAGAGTTTCCTATTAGAAGAACTGTTAGGACATATCCATTCTCAATCTGCGAGAGTGGACCACCGTTCATCTTAACGATGTCATGTTATCTATGCCAACTTAACGGTCGTCAGACAGGAGCCCGTGCCTCGCTTTGTCAGACCTGATAAAATCAGTCGGTAACATACGACACGGTCGCACACAATGGCAAAATCGGCGATGTAAGAAATTAGTTTTATTTTTCATTGATAACATCTGGCAACGACACAACGCCGTTATCGTTCCCAGATAATTGGTATTAGTTCGAATTTAGTATTATATTTTGTATCATACATCACAATATTTTAGCATATTTAATATTCAATTTTATGTAGTAAGGCTATACTACTAGACAAGTCTTATCAAAATCCAATTCAATAGTTTTTACCCTAAATATAAACCGCATTTTCGCGTCATAGACTTTCCGTATGTCGTGTAGCTGTAACCTCGCGAAAGGATCTTACGTTAGTTTCTTTCATAAATATGTCACATCACATGTTTATAATCATCACCGGTCAGAAGAGCAATTGTGGCCAGTCCTCACGACATGTTAAATTGACCGCTGTATAGGAAGCAGTGAAACTTCCTTAACGACCGTCATTAGATACAATTAATCCACGAACATTCCTAGATTTATGATCGCGACAACGAAGTCATCGCTGATGTAATTTATAGGAAAGTCCTTGTGCAAGTGTAACAGATAATGACAATGACATTCGCGTTGTATTGTAAAGCTTTAGACTGATCAATGCTGGACTGGACCTGGTTCCGACAAAAGTTCTGCTAGCTCAAAAAATATTAAGGATGTGTGATTCTGGTTGTCCAAGAAATATTTCATGTTTCACGAAAGAAAAATAAGAAGAGTGTTGCGTCAATTTCGGTACTTTTTCGTTCATTATTCCTATGTCCGGGTTTATTATCAATTGCCAAGATGTAACCTTTTGCGGTAGTCCTAATCGAACGTTTGCGTGTTTTGTAATGTGCCAATGTTATGTTATGGAACCCGGTTGTTTTCCAGTCTATTTTATCATTAATAACGCGTTACCAAATAGCGTTTAATTTTCCTTTTTAATTGAAAGGCAGAGAGGCGAACGCTTCGATCGACCGGAGGAAAAAAGAGGAGAGAGAGGAACCCTTGGTAACGGTTAAAAGATATTTGGCTAAGGACCGAATACTTGGCCAGCCTAACTCACTCAATTAAATTTTCTTTACATGTTTTCCGTTGTAACACGAAAATTAACCATACAATTCTATGGTTAATTTTGTGTCACTACTGAACTTTTTACACTTGTTCAGTTTTTATGTCCAACTACCGACTATCCAGGCTAACTACTCACCAAGAATTTGGTCTTTACCCAATTTTGCCAATATTACCGCTCGCCCTCTTGACCACCACTTAGGTATCCACAATAAAGGTTCTGATACTTCAAAATTAAGAATTATCCTTCAGCAGGTATCCCTAACAACCGGTAAAACGATTCTGTTTTTCATTAGGACTTTGTCCCAGACAGGTCGAAAGCGTTAACGCAGAGAGCGCAATTTTGCATCTATTAATTATCATTTATCTCATTTCAATCGAATCTTAATATCATAGCGTATCACTCCTACTCTTCGGCTTATTTAAAAACTTAAAAAGGGTTAACTGATATAGGTACCTATACATTATATTATTTGGATGCGTCCGAAATGCCTTCCGAAATTGGTTCCAAGCTGTGTGCTTTACGGAGACACGCTATTTAAACCTCCACATCTACCTAATTAAGATTCTCATGACAGAACAGAATGCAAGACAGCCCGTAGGAAATAGCATCGTCCCGCAAGAAACCTGCAGATTGGATTAGAATATTAATGGATAGCCTAGCGGTCGACCTCTACAAGATTTGCGGGAGCCATGCCAACTCGACAGAGAAAATGGTGATATTATCTTCCTTTTTCCGTATTTTTACCGAGTTTACTTCATGATAGGTGTATATTACCTTCTTATATATACTTACCGAATGGGTTTGTAAATGTGTGACTATCATGGAATATCTAAATTTTACGCGATACTGCTACGCGATTAAATCTAGCTACTATGTCTTTGTCATTTCTGGACTTTAGTTAAGTTGTACTTTGCATCAGTGCCTTGCTCTTATCAATGATATCAATATTTAAATATTTTTTGTAAGCTCTCTAAAGTGAAAAGTAAAATGTATTTGAGAAATAAAGTTTTTTAAACCTAAATTTGTGCGTGATCTGCTAGTGTATCCAAATGCGGAATAAATTCGTAACCGCTTACCAATGTTGCGTACACTGTTAATAGTGACTTATGATATGATAGTAATTTCTTTAGTGATTTTTAGTTTCGTTGACCTAATACAATCCATGCAAAATATAAGTAGGTACTTACTTAAATATAAAATATTGTATTTTAATTTCACTCCTATCACTGAATTAAAGTTCATCTGATGTAAAGCTTAGTCTTCCCAGTTTTCTTATAATTATATGGTGCAGAAACATGAACGGGTGCGAGCCTGAATGACAGACGCAAAATTGGCACAATCGAAATGTGGTGCGTCGACTGCTGCTAATTCCATGAACAGCGTTTCGGACCAGTGTTTCAATCTTGGAAGAACTTAAAGTCAAAGAGAGATTATCGTCAACTGTGACGAATCCTCAAATACTTCGGGCACATTACTCGAAACCAACGTCCATGGAACGACTCGTTGTCCAGGGACGGGTAGAGGGAAAGCTATCACGCGGTCGTTTTCCTAAGCGTTGGACGGATTCGATAAAAGCTGCCACACAATACACAATCCACCATAGTCCAGTGATGCTGAAGACCTTAACAATCATCCATACATCATGATGAAACCTCGACCACTTTGTCAAGAGTGAACAACTGAAGAGAGAGAATTAAAGTTAATGTTGTACTTATTTAGGTGTCAAAGCGGACCCCGGGCTCCTTTAGGGGCATTACCGGGAATAACGCTAGTAGGATGATGGTTGTACTTATTTCACTCATCGGCTTTTAAGCTTAGGTACATTCCTTTGCCATACATAAACTCAAACATAAGATTGAATGACTAATTGGCAACCGACTGTGAACAATTTCTCGTACAAGACTTTATTCAATACGTTATGGTTCTGAGTATGAATAAACGCCCTTCCTGTACGCATTTCAATTTAGATAACAATGTAATCCATAATAGCGTTTTATTATTTAATTACCTTTACCCACATTGGTATCAGTATTTTAACTAGGTACATGGGGTACGGGAAAATGATTCGGAATTTATATTTTATCTGACGTGCTAATACATACGGGAAAAGTTTGTGTGACGAAATGAAACCAGATTTAATTAGCCGCGAATCCAGTTGTCTTAGTGACACATAGCTTTTCTTTAATGTCAAGAATGAATGTTTTTGATTTGAAATACCGAGGCGTGAAGGTGGGGAAGGATATCCCTATACTATGCCAATTTCATAATTTTTAAGTTATTTACCGATCCAGTGCATAACAGTGCAGTTGCACTAAGGAAGCGGTGCAGTGCTCGTATCAATAAAATAAAATTAATAAAAAATTATATTTGCGGGCACTATTACACCTATCAATCCCTAACTAACCAAAGCTTGTACTATGGGTACAATACGTCGACAGACATTCTTATACAGAAGAATAAATACTTAAATACATAGAAATCTTCCATGACTTAGGAACAAATATCCATGCTCACCACAATAAATAAATACCATTACCAGGTACAAATAAATACTTTGCAGGCAGGGGCATTCTACCAACTACGCTAAAGTGGTCGTCGTATAGAAGCAAAATACTGCCGTATGTCAGTATTTGTTACACTGTGACGCCGTATTAAACATGGCCATATATAAACAGCCTATTAAAGATTTTATGTGAATATCATTACCTTCTATCAGTATCTAAGGTACGAGTAAAATAAAAAAAAACAGGCCGTACCGTTTGACAAGTCATTCGGCTTTTTGAAAAATAGGTAAGTGGTCGAGGCACACCGACTGCGTCGTGCAGCACGCTGCGTGTGCAGCACGTACACCGCTGCGGTTGTAATGTATGAATCCTCATACGACATGACACACCGGATGCGTCTGCGTGATTTTCTTTGGGATGGCTTATGTCAATCGAATTACTCTGTGTGTAAATGTACTCTAAACTCAAAAGAAATCAATATTTTTCGTTTTTTTTTATCCAAGGAATATTGTACAAACGTCGTCGTCCAAGGGAACGGTCGCCAGTTTCAGCACTTTAGTAACTGATCATATCGATCCCAACGAGAATCAATCGTGGTAAATGATCAGGGTTACCAAATTACAAATTCAAAAGCGAAGTGAAAATCAAACATTTATTCTGCAAATTTTAGGCAGCGTTCTCGTGAAATTTTGTAAGCGGGCTCGTTAATTATATACTCCCCGAATAAAGTTTTGGAAAGAACACAGAGCCTCCCGTCTCGCGAGGTATCAAGCTCCCATTGAGATAATAAGTATTTGAGGAAATATCGATATCGTACAAAAAACATTATAATGGGTTACATCGTTAAGCCGTTATATGGCAATTTGGGCATTAGTGTGTTAATGTCGATGCTATATATAGACAATCGGAATTATTCCGGTATATAAACTGTTGTTTTCTGCTACATGTCGATTTGGTAATTTGATTAGACAATAAAACGAGGATAAACGGTTCTAGACAAAAATCTGCTAGCTTAACAGATACCTACGCACGTAATCTAAGTAAAGACTTAGATGAGTAGTACAGTCATTATATCCAAAAAACCGACCCTACCCGTGAATAATTAGTTCTTGGATTTTTTTTTGGTAGGTCCATCGGGGAGGTCATTGGGAGTGTAAATTAAAAAAAAGCGGCCAAGTGCGTGTCGGACAACGCACAACCAGGGTTCCGTCCCTATTAAAAAGGTCATGTCAGATCCACCATACCCCCTAGCCATACCCCTGGGGGTAGGGTGGACTGAACCATGACTGAACCATACCACCGTTAGTAGTGCTGGGATTTGATGGAAAAATAGAAAAAGAAATAGGTACAAATTTTTTAAATTCATTAAACTGAAAAAAAACGAAGGCCGTTCTGGCCATTTTTTACCATAGGCACGGCACTACTGCTTGGCACTGCCAGTAGTGTCATGGGTAAAAAAGAATTTCCTGTGACACTACAGTGGCCTTAGTAGTTTTCCCTTGGCACGCGGGGTATTATCTTATCTTCATACCTGTATCGTAACTGCCATACGTCCACGTTCATAACCAACCTATAGTATAAGGCAGGCCGGTGTAGATACGACGACGAGTGAAGCGAGGAGGAGTGTTAGGTGTACTGCGACTCTGCGATCCTACAGCGCGCGAGCCGAGCGAGCGAATCGAGCGTGCCGCGGCTGCGGCCGGCGAAGCTCCAGACCTAACTTTATTCGAAAAAATTATCCGTAGTCGGTTCTGGCGCTTCGCCGGCCGCTGCCGCGGCACGCTCGCTACGCTCGCTCGGATCGTGCGCTGTAGGGTCGTAGTACACCTAACACCCGCCAATCGCATCGGCCGGTTCTTTTGCGTTTAGTCAGGCGCGGGACACTCCGCGATTTACGTTCATCGCTACAAGTACATGCCGGTGCCCCAACGTTGGGGACGTCAGAGAGCCATAAATCTTAATGTTTCGACTGAGAAAAAATCGCCTTTCGTAAAGATCAAAGGAGTGTCCTTTCTGTACATGTACTATTATCTATTTTGTGTTTTAGTCTGGTTTCAACCGTGAGACTTGTTGGTTGTCAGTTATGTCGAAATGTTCAGTCAATAACTGCATAAATACCAACAAAAAAACTTGAAAAAAGATGGGATTTATTTCTTTAAATAATTTATTTTCATAACATAACGAAATTTGTGTAAACTCATTGTAATTTAATAGTTTTGAACATGTTTTAAATAATTATTTTTGTTAGTTCAAATGACAAAGTCGCGGAACATAAATCTAAGAAGTCGGTATACTTAGATACTTTTTTATGATGTCGTCACCTACAATAATTATGGTTTTCATTTTAAGATTTCCAAAAAATCCTCAGCGACGTGCAAAATGGGCTGCAGTCATAGCACGCGACAGTCGAGATGTTTTTTTTAAAACCAAACGACTCGCGTGTCGTTTGTTCGGCTCATTTTAATGATTCGGATATATTATAGGTTATACGACAAAAAATGGAACAACAGGTTTACTAAAACTGCCACACCTCTCATGAACGTACCTAAGCCCATTTCTTTCCATTACATATTTTAATTTCAATTACTTCCAATATACTTAGCTTTATCTTCTGCCTTCTGGCAAAAGGTAATTAATAGCATTAATGAACTATAATAAAATTCTATAATACAATCCCAACACATCATTTGGAAATGCGCAAATTGTTGCCAATTTTCATCATCATTCATTTTTGACCTTATATCTCGTAATACTCGTTTTATAGATGTCGGATGATCATGAGAGTGACGTTCAAAACCCATAGGATCGTTTTAGTAAAATCGACAGCTGATCTCTACTTGACTGTACGCTTACATTACATCGCAAAAAAGAAAGTATTCAAAGTAAAGGCAGGTCGAAAATACAATTATTTAACAAACTGAATCTATTTCAAGGAAACTAAAATGACTTCTTTTTATGGACTCTGTCAGCTGTACTATATGTACTTACGGAAATCTCATCAATTGTTTTGTGTATAATATTTGTACAAATATTTGAAACTTGCCCACTTGCAAAATAAAGAAACCAGATTTATTTGTGCTTTCTGTTGAATTAAATAAAATTTATAACGCGACTCCATTCATTCGCTAAACGCTAACTAAAGTTTTGACGTGAGCAGTCAATTCACATTGTATGTCTCAATAAACTAAAAAGTATTTAATATTTTGATGTTGCTTTGCTAATAAGGTGCTTAAGGTCTAAAACACTGAGTTCTTTTTTCATGGAATACCTTGATGCAGGGTATAAATTAACGCTATTAGCAACTACTGAAATGTACTAGAGCTGTCATTCTGGGGCTCTGAGGTACATTTCTTGGCATATTTGCTTGACATTGTGCATCTAGTTCTATATACTAAATCAATGGTTACTACAGATAACGGTAGTCTAACTTTTTCAACTACACTGCGTGATAGTGATAACGGTAACAGGACATTTGAGATAAATATTATAAAGCATAACATAGTCCACAGCACTACGGTGGTATGGTTCAGTCCCACCCTACCCCCAGGGGTATTGCTAGGGGTATGGTGGGTCTGACATGAAAAAGGTTATATCGTTACTGAAAACTTGTGGCACTTACGTCCTTTTCTTTAAGGGAGGCAGTTTTTTATAAATATCTCGAAAACCTTTGAACCGATCTTGTTCAAAACAAATATCGCTGAAAGAATTTTATAAGCCCTATTAGCATGATTTTTTTCATAATTTTAAAGTGCACGGTTCAAAAATTAGAGGGGGGGGACACAATTTTAGTGACTTTCGGGGCGATTATCTCCGACTCTATTCACTTAATCCAAAAAATTGCTTAGAAACCTTATATTTATTTTGAAAGGCCTGTCGATTGATGTACCACACGTGGGCTTGCAATGAAAAAATAATTTTTGACTTTCGGTTTTATGTACGGAGTGCACCCCTAAAAAAATCTTTTTTAGTAATATCATTGCAAAACTATGTAGCGGTTAACAAAATACACCCTATCCTCAAGTTTTTATTCAAATACACCTTATGGTTTTCGAGTAAAATGCCTGTGACATACTGACGGACAGACAGACAGACAGACCTGACGAATCTATAAGGGTTCCGATTTTTGCCATTTGGCTACGGAACCCTAAAAAGTAGACTGAATCAGGCTCCTGCGTATATTCGAAAAACGGTTTTTCTTGAATAACACGGCCATTTTTGATTTTACAGTAAAACTGTGAGGACAAAAATTGTAGGAAATTTGATTCTCTACAAGTTTGGTTCTTAAGAGTATTTCTTCTAGGATCGATATTTTGGAAATTAAACCTGAAAAATGCGACTAATTCAAAATATTATCATTATCTCCTATGTTCCACGTTTTACGGCATGAATGAAGAAAAACAAAGTTGTAGAGAATCAAATTCTGAACAATTTTGGTTCCCACCTTTTTTCCCCCAATCCCAAAATCGATATTTTGGAAATTAAACCTGAAAACTTGTGAGGAGCAAACTTGTAGAGAATCAAATTTCCTACAATTTTTGTCCTCACAGTTTTAATGTAAAATCAAAAATGGCCGTGTTATTCAAGAAAAACCGTTTTTCGAATATACGCAGGAGCCTGATACAGTCTACTTTTTTAATTTACACTCTCAATGACCCCCCCCCCGCCCCCGAGGGAGCTACGAAAAAAAAATCCAAGAACGAATTATTCACGGGTCAAAATCTATAATGAGTGTACTAGAGTGGCAGGCGGCGCGAAAGTGTATTTACTATTTATCTCACTCTAGCATATATAGCAATAGAAGTGATACTGGGCCACAACCGCGGTTTTTTATTCAACACAACTATCGCACATCCGTCATGACCGTGATACGACTGATAGAGACAGCAATATACGAACTATCATCTTCGAGCATTATCCGTAGCAGGTCTGACATTTATTGCATCACTCCCGCCTACCCACAATCAGAGGGTTGATCACGTAACTTTTAGTGTGCATGTTAGGACAAATCAACTGTCATTTCCCGTACAAAAAGTGACATTTAGAGCCCGACGCACGGGATCGACTTGCTGAATCCCTCCACACGAAAACATGTCACAAGATGGAAATGGATATGTGTAACCACTTATCGCTTAGACTCATTATCTCATTAATATAACTCGAATAACAGTTTTAAATTAATAAAACAGTAGGTAAGTGGCTGGTGCACATTTAAATGCTGTGCATTTCTGCAAGGTTAAATAATCCCTATGCCAACATCGTGGGGTCGTGATCTTTTGACACCAAAGCCACGAACATAAACTCGAATAAGTACACAAGAAAAATAAGTACTTAAGTAAACAATCAGAAACGTGAACACTGATGAATATCAATTTTAGTTATGTTTGATTATTACGTAGGCGGTGCTTAAATTATTTCAGAAAATAAGATTTAAGTGGTGTGCGTTATATTATATCTACGAACGTACTACCTACTCAGCCTTCATGATACGAATGTTGTTATATCTACCCATCCGATAACATACAATAAAACGCCAAAGAAAAAATACAAAAAAATCAAGTTAATATTGGGTTGGTTCAAAAAATTATTTCGTCGAAAACTAGTCTGTAAAATTCCACTAATTTGGAGTTTCTCTTCATAATATCTATAATTTTACAAAAATACAAACTAAAAGTGTTTTTATTGGGACTCAATGGACCACATAATAGTAAATTATTGCAGCGGCCGAGAAGTAGCAATTCGTGGTTGAGTTGATTTTGTCGGATGAAACGAATCTGAATCCGACAATAGAGACGAATCCACGAATTGCCGTTCCCGCCAAGGCAGATATAGTGCTTTTTCTAAAAATGTGAGGAAATCAAATAATATTTTCAATAATCTTAAAATATCGAGTGTGTCAATAAACTATCAAGTTCCCGCCCAACTTATTTTTTTAAAGTATGTACGCGGCATGACTCATAGTGCCAGTTTCAATTGGTATAAGTAGGTACATACAAATGTTTAAACCATTAGAACCAGTCACAATGTTAAATGTTTTATGCAATTAAAATTATTAAAGATTAAACGGGATTGCAATCTAAATGCATTTCAGTTCGTTGTGAGTTTTATTTTGATAAATACTTTTATTTCTTTATTTATTATAACTATTTCCGTTCCAGTTCCAATTTATAAAACAAAGTAAATACAGCAAAAACTAGTTTTGTATGAAAAACTTAAATTCGCTGTATCTTTTTTATTATTGTATCTGAAGCTACGTAAACTAATTTCAGACATAGATATACCTCATTTCATTGAACATGCAAAGTTTCGTTTCAATCCAACACGTAGTTTTAAAATGAGAGCGTAACTACGTTTGTATGGAGAATCGAGCTTACTGCGGACTCTTAAAGCAGACTACAAACGGGCGTGATTTGCAACTTGCAATAAGTAGTTGGAAAGAGACAGCCATACACTACTAACCAGTCTCACTATCGCAAGTTGTTCTGACAAATTGCAAGGACTTTAAACGTACGAGCAACTTGGCTGTTTGTAGTGATTTTTCTTAGTCAAAGTACATACTTAGTAAAAAGGTAAAAAAGTATACAGTAAAGGAATTTCATACACTTTCCTGGCCGCTAAAACTGTACAGTAATCTAGTAACTTTTAAAATTTGCGTTCTACAGTAACGAGGAACTTCACGTACTATTTTTGCTACAGTAAGGCGAACATTTCCGAGCATATTGGAGAAAGAATATTAATTGTCACTTGGACGCTGACTATAGCTCAGATTCTGTATACGCAAGACTTTTAAGACTTAATAAATTCTGTTATGTAACCTCACCTGAAGTATTTAAGATAACAAATCAATTAGAGGTCAGATGGAAGATGTACGTCGTCGTCAATGTATAAATTATTCGCCTTATAATAATGGGAAAGAGTGTAAAGGGGATAACATATCTATGACGATTGTACTCTGATCGAAACGCAAACGTTGTGCCAGAGGCGGCTTAAGATAAATTGAATGCAGACACATCATAATAAAAACGATTTATTGCGATTATGTCCAAAAATAAACCGTTTTTTATTTCACTATAAAATCAATTATAAAATCATTTCTAAGAGGTGTCAACCCTAGCGTCGCATGGCCGGCACGAGCGGGCAACGACACGCGCGTTCAAGGTAAATTTCGCTCCATTGGTAAATTTTGTAGGCATGCAAAACGGTAGGTATTACCTTTTTTATTCAGGCTTGAGTATCTGTTCGTAGAACTATTGTATAATCTGTGCTGCCCCGACCGATATGTTAGCGATGCTACGGCTCGCACGCGTTCTATCGCAGCACGATGCATGCGATAGAAAGGGATGGCCACGTTTAGGCTCGTTCGGCATATCTAAAGGGATTTGTTGATAGAGAACCTTCTGAACGTAGTACTATTATTTATTCTGTGGTTGTGCTATGAATGCTTTGATCATTGAGATAATTAAATTATGTCAAATGACAGTCGTGGAAGCTCGATTTGCGTGCCTCGGCGCATTAACCGGGCACGCTCTCGCCAGGGACGATTAGCAGTTCAGCGATATGAATGATGACTTTATCCAACCTTAATGAAAAAAAACTCATGAAAATTTTAAATGCCGGCAGGGCCATTGCGGATTTTTTTGTAACGCGTACGGATATGTCATTTGTATTTTTTGCGGGAGAAATTGACAGTTAGTAAGTCCTAATGAGATGACATTGTACTAATAGCTGGAGAACAATGGATGCATAAAGCGAACAACAGGGACACTTGGAAAGCACTTGAGGAGGCTAACTTAGAAAGTTAATTTAGAAGATCATAGCTTTCTTAAAAAACAAAAGATGTTTAATTCATGTAAGACATAGAAGTAGCTTTTTATTATATTTCATATATAAGTCCTAATGTACGTTCGAAGCTACGCCCCAGAATTTTACTTGTGTATCTGCCATTTTCCGTTTTTTCTAAGAGAGTTAGGCCGGTTAGACGTTTTTATTTAGAATACTGGCTGTCTCGGTTTGGAAAACAGTTGTCGTGTTTTAAAACGATTACGATGACCATGTAACGCGTGATTAAAATATAGCATTCGTGAGAATAGTGATATGACACGAGTATAATTGTTTCTCAAAGAATATGAGTGTCACTTTCACGAATAAATGTTATGACAGCACAAAATCGATAACGAGTTTCCGTTTTTGATTGAACGTACTTCGTAAGGAGAGTGCGAGAAATTTCACCTGACCCAGAAACAAATTGCGGCGAATTTGTTTAATTAATTATCTACCTCGTATCGCTTCCTGCGTCCTTAGCGTCGCGCCCGAGGAATTCCAACTTTCTCCACTTGTAATAGGAGCTATAGTGTTTTGAAAGTGTCGTGTAATACAGAGATTGGTTGACACAGAAACGGGCAGCGAAGCAGTGAAAATTTGACGGCAACACACAATAACTAACTAAGCATAACCGACGCATTGAATGCCTTCTGTTGTGGACCCAGCCGCAACGTCCATGCTTACATAAATTATCGTTCTCTTTACGTAACCAATGTTCGGTTTTCAGTGATTATTCCTAATATTTCAACTACTAAACTAAAAACGAAGAACGAACGAAGAATTCTAAGTATATGTCGCGTCAAGCATATCAAGTAATTCTTCCAAACGAGGCACGGACAGGAAAATAACTTTTAAGTATAAATTTCGATTTTACTATCTCGGCAATAAGGGAATGCCTGTTAGATTTTCATTTAGACCTAATAACAGCCCGATGAAACAAAAACCTGTAATAACTATTTGTCCCTTAAAAACTTTGGGTTCAGCGTTTAATGAATGTCTGCAGTGTAATTCAAGGCGGTGCGGTTGCCCAGCGGGCAACTCTAATTAATTTTGGGCCTGTTTTGGATCCTGTCTGCTAAAAATAGCAGTGAAGTCACCCAACGGAGGTTCAGGTAAATATTCTCACTAGTAAATCCCCTCAAAATAAATAATGATCACATCATTTTGTACGAAAGTTAGGAGGCGGGTAATCTTATAAAATGTTACTAGAACTTGACGAGACGTTTTTCCTATTGCATTTACACTCCAAACTCTTTTTTATAAGCCATTTTACTTCGCGTTCGCTTTAAACAGTTGCTTGATAGTGAAGTTGAAAATATTCAGTTACTTATTATACCTTTCTTGGTGGTAACATTATGTCTCTTTTTATGTATCGCTATAGAATCTTTAATGAACCTAGTGCCGTATTGTTGACGAAGATTATAAGGTGGCAGGCTGAAGGATCGTCCAAATAAAACGCGACTACGTGATCATCGCAAGACCGCGCGATCAAACCTATTGGACTCGAATAGGTGTCGTAATTGACAATCGAACGCGAGATGGCTCCGAGGCGAAGATCGGCAGTTCATACATTGGAGCGACTTCAATGTATGGCAGACGCTCGCTGCTCGCTGGCGTCCCAACCGCGCCCTTTAGCGAACAACATCGCTAGTTAGTAAGTACTTTAAGATAACAGGTACGAAATGTGCGGATACCTTAAAATAATAATATCCGGTTTTATTAATGGCACTTGTAACACTGGCATTTATCTGCGGCTCAAATACAAATTAATTGGTATCACAATAGAATTTTCTCTTATATTACTCTTAATTTTCATGTTACAGTAGACTTTATCATTTCACTGAGGATACGTGTCTAGCGAAATGATAAAAAAAGTTGAATTGGCGAGTTCGTTTCGTCAACTCACTGACGAGTTTCAGGGATTTTATCAAATCACTAAACAAATCTGGTGAAATGAGAAAACGAGTGGCCTTTTTGGCTGTTTTCGTCATATCATAAAACAGATTGACGACTGTTTTTTTCTTGGAAAATGATAAAATGGATTCACCGTTTTAACATCCAGCGAACGACAACTTCAAGTGCTGTGAACTGCGCCGTGTGTATCGAAAAAATATAACAATCACCTTTTCGAATGGAGAACTATTTTTTTTAATTTTCTCGTGCAGCAATACTGCTAACTTCAAATGGTATTGTCAGTTGTTAGCTTTGTTATCGATGAATTGCGTGCCGATTTAATTTGTAAAAAAAATTCTGTTTTTTTTTACTAAAGATAACAATTTACTTTACGGTTGCAGCCCTTAAAATATGGAAGTCATAAGTCATATACTGTATTTTGGTGGATGTTTTCGTACTTATATATAGTTTATTAAAGCGGAGTTATATAATAAATATGTACCTACTCAGTTCACATGCGTCCTTACCGAGTATGGTATAGATAGGTACCTACGTATTAAGTATGACATACTCGTATTGTCGACGAAACAGTCTAAGAGGGATGGCAACATCCTTTCAGGCGGCCTTACTAGGTAAATGAAATAAGAGTAGATGAGTCTGAACGATCGTATCGTTTGGCATAACATCCGATTGTCAGTGATTATCAAACAAAACTGTATTTGCAATGCCGATATAGACTTGCTAGGATATGTACACTCAATATCAATGAGAGTAGGTATAGGTAGTACTTTGCATAGCCAAACGACAATACGTTTTAAATTACAGATGAGAAAAAAAACCACCCTGTGTTATTTGTTTGTATGACGAATACGAATCTTGTTACTGAAACTTGTTCTTAAATACAAACTTAGTTCGATTATATAAAGTTTCGGGCGTACTTTATGAAAATTATGACAGTTGAGTCTAACGCTCGTTTGAAAAGTTACCTAATTACCCCTCAGTTTGTTCATATTATGTTGTCCTAAAACTCGTATAGTGTCGGCAGAATATCACCACCCCTTTATTCCCATAGTTTATGTGGTTTTCCATACAACCGTTAGTACGAAGATAATGCTGTGACGTCATAATATTATGTCAATTTGTATGAGCCGTTTCTCGCCAGTATCCCCAAACACTTTTGACCCAGACTAAGATAATTGACATGAACAATGTTAATGGCCTTTCATGCATGACACGTGCAGTATTACGTTTGTTCAGAGATAGTGTAATCTGTAGACTGGATGGGGAGGCACGTCTGGCCTATCGGTAACACCTGTCTTGTCCAAACTTACCTGCTGATAATGTAGGTAAGTAATAAGAATGAGAAAAATACTGCCATGATTGGTCAATTGGTCATCTAAGTAGGTACTATTCGTTGGGTAACAGTACTAAACTAATATAAAAAATAAATAAATAAATATAAGGGGACAATCTTACACAAATCGAGCTAGTCCCATAGTAAGCTCAATAAGGCTTGTGTTATGGGTACTAGACGACGATACATATAATAGATACAAATACTTAAATACGTAGAAAACATTCATGACTCAGAAACAAATATTCATGCTCATCACACAAACATTTGCCCTTACTGGGATTCGAACCCAGGACCTTCAGCTTCGTAGGCAGCGTCACTACCCACTAGGCTAACCAGTCGTCAAATATAATAATAACGTCGTCGTAATATATGCAAATAACGTCCTAATCGAAGACCTGTCGGGACCGTATGTGTATGATGTAATGGTATTTTAGGTATCTGTGGTGGACTCAAAATGTAGGTATTATTAGGTACTCCAAAAGAAAGAAGACAAAAAATATGCCTCGTTTAATATTGCTTCTTAGAGAGAGAAAACGATCGACGATCGTGACGTGACGGCCTTCGAGCGTCATAGTAAATGACGAACGTTTCGTATGAAGGTGCGCTTTGTGGAAACGGGACAGTATATACCCCCTTTTACAACTTTGGACACTTATCACTTTGTGATTATTTAATCCCCTGCTTCACTTTTTCCCATTTAACATTATTTTTAATCCTTTCTCGAGAAAATAAAGGTAATTTTTTTGGTTTTAACACCCCTACTAGGTACCTACCTATAAAGCGAGCTACAATCGCAATGATACGTCGGAGCAAACAAATTGTCGCCTACAAACATCCTTGGCAAACGGCACCACTACAGTTTTTGGCTGACGTCTTACGTACGTCTGCCAAGTGCCAACCGTACTTTTTAGGGTTCCGTAGCCAAATGGCAAAAAACGGAACCCTTATGGATTTGCCATGTCTATCTGTCTGTCTGTCCGTCCGTATCTATGTCACAGGAATTTTACTCGAAAACTATAAGGTGTAATTGAATAAACAATTGACAATATTTCAAAATATGTAATGACGCCTAAATCGAAAACCATTTCGGTAATTATGTTATCTGAACGTAATAAAGTAGTTTTCTGTGTTTATTTCCTGCTCGCTTTTAAGAAAATCGCGAAAACGTATAAAAGTGGTTTTCACCGTGTGTGACGTCAGTATTATGGCTGCCATATGAAAGGTGTCCAAACTGCCATACAGAGTCGTAGTATTGACGTCATAATTTACTTACAACCTTCTGGAATTCGCTACTTTTCAATTTGATAGTTTTGAATGAAAATTACAATTAAAGGAGAAATAAAAAAACACGTGTCGCTTAAAAAAACATTTTCTAGCGAACTAAAACATAAAATGGCCTACATGAAAATATGAAATGTTGTTAATTGAAGATAGGTGTATTTTGTTAACCGCTACATAGTTGTATAATTGAATTACCTAAAAACAATTTTTTTGTGACGCACTCCATACATAATGTTGAAAGTCAATATTTTTTTTTTATTGCAAGCTCACGTTCGGCACATCAATCGATAGGCCTTTCGAAATAAATGTAAGGTTTCTCAGCATTTTTTTTGATTAAGTGAATAGAGTCGGAGATAATCGCCCCGAAAGTCATTAAAATTGTGTCCAGAACCCTCAACGAATTAACGAAGGTTCCTTAATCAAAATTGCAAAGAAATTACCGATAATTATGATGCGATACTAACGATAAATATGTTCAATTTGATAAGGACTGTCAAATACAAATGTAGTCATGTTGTCAGTAATCTCTATGTCGAAACTACCCTACTGAATCGATTACTCAGTGATAAAAAATATTGAGCTCACGACTAAGCCGCATCGCGATTAGTGGAGGTTTTTCCACACACTATTGATATCCTCAAGACAATGAAACAGTGATTAGCGTATAGAGAAATAAAAACGAAGTTTTCCGGCTACCATCCAATTCGGAAACACGGTTTTTCTGCCCTTCAACGGTAACTAATAATTTAACGTCAACCGAGGCTTGATGGATGCACCGTGTGGCACCGTGCCGATCGCTGGTTGATTATTAACGCAAAATACCAAATACTCTGCAGTTCATTATTAATTCATACCTACTTCATAATTAGCAATGTATAGAGCTGCGCGCCTTTAACAATGAAATTATAGCTAGATTTTCTCATACTTCTGTCAATATCTCGCTTACAGCGACTGACTCCTGTCAATATCTGCAAAACTTCTGTTGAATTAAAAAAATATTCTTTATCTATACTAATATTATTAAGAGAAAGTGTCTGTGAGAAGTAGCTTTGTAAGTTTATAAATTTATATGTTTTGGGTAATATCCAGAAGCACTTATCAGATTTCTATAATTCTTTTATTTGCGTAAAGAATTTACTTTCTGGAAGATTATAGGCTATAGATATTGTATCCCTATCCCGCGAAGTAGTATTAACTTAGGTAAGTATTCAATATTTTAACACACTCAACTGCCTTTTAGATTCATGAATGTCCGGTCCGATACCTATACACTAGTACTGATAAAGCATCTCTGCAGTTGTGCGTAGCTACCGGTCAGTTTTAATGATATTTTTTACTGGCACTGATATCGATAACTTGACTTGCTTAATTACTCGTATGATAAGGTGCCTTCTAATGCATAGATACTTGATGGTACCTAAGCGAGATAGAATGTGGTCGGTTTCAGATAACAAGCCGCAGTAAATCTGCATGCTTATCGAAGCTTATTGGTGTTTACGACGATGTAGATCTTAGAGTACGTATTGGTTTCTTCAGAGGAACGGAACGGAAAGGCTCCTATGCAGCTAAATTAAGAACTAGTCTTAAAATGCCTGTCAGCTTACCACAAACAACCGGGTAGTGGTTTAATTGCAGCAAAGTCAGCGGCGTTACCACGAAAATCGAAACTCGAAGTTCGTATACATGCATCCGTGTCTCTCGAATAATGTACTCGTAAGTGCGACGGGGATGGAAATACCCGAAGTTCGACTTTCGAAGTTCGTGTTTATAGCTCAGTTGCGACAAATAACAAAAAGTGGAACAATGACAAAAAAATATATTTACCTTTTCTCTCACACTTATTGAGTTTTATATACTACCATCTCGCTTGGTCTTGGAATTATAATTACCACGGCTTGTCCTGAGTTATTATAGACCTCTTTCCATGATATAGATTAGTGGTTTTCAACATTTTTATTACGGAAAGAAAATCGCCACTAATTCTTACTATTCTTAACTTGCCTTAACTTTTAATTATACAATTATTAAATTCTTACGTCACTTTTACGTCAAGATGGGGGATTTCAGAGAAAAGATACCTATATAGATAGTTGAAATCATCTGTGCACACAGCTGTTTGTGTAACTGTGTGTGTGTGTGTGTGTGTGTTGTGTAGCTGTGTGTGTTTGTGGTTTAATAGCTAAGGCTAACATGATCTGAATCAGTTATTTAGTTCATGTTAGCTTTAAGGCCGTAAGTCCCTGCTTTTTATGAAACTAAAGGCTCAAACGCACTGACAGAGGTGGCGGAGCGGCGCGGCGCGGTGCGGAGGCGGTACGAGTTTTTATCTTCGAGCTAATATGAAAGGATCCGCACAGAGCGGCGAGGCGGGTCGCGGTATTCTGTGCGGACCCTTTGGTATTAGTTAGAACATTACAACCGGTACCGCCTCCGCGCCGCTCCGCCACCGCTGTCAGTGCGTTATGGCCTGTTAGTTAGTTAGTTAGGTAGGCGTTAACGCCTTGACCACAGAACAGATAAAACGCTGCGGCAGCGTTTTATCTGTTCATTGCGCGGTCGAGACGCGCAACGCGCTGTGGATAGTTGGGATCACGCGCAATGAATTAGAAAAACCGCTGCCGCAGGTCGCTTATCGTGGCCAAGGCGTAAGAGCTTCTTGTTATGAGATAGATCCCCAGGCTTAAGTTGTTAATATTGAATAGTGAGGTTTCTGCACGTTTGGATTTTCATTACATGAAACACACATTTACAGGATTAATTTATTGGATAACGAAACCAAACTCTCAGAAACATGATAAAGAATAAATATAAATAAACTGATAACAATTTTATTACACTAAGTATAGAATTGCATATAGTTACGCCAGTCTATTGAACTCAAACCTGCAATCTGCCAGCCACAACGCTTAGCGACACTCAAGGCAGTTCACCAGTATAAGTCGACCTCAGAACACGCATACGTATCATGCTTCTTGGGTTCAAGATAATTATACTTACCAGCATTCAGTGAGGTTAGCGAAAGGTTGTGAACCGCTTGGCTAACCTGTTTGAGGCATTAAAAGAGAACTTTGACCCAATCTTTACATTGATTAGTCACCCCGGCTTAATGTGCCCAATAACGTTTAATGACTTACTTAACTTTTCATTTAATAACTAACCCTAGTAGGTACTCGTACCATTAGATGAGGCACCTATACATAAAAAATTGTGATGTGATATGTCTCTAACTAATTACAGACATAGATATACCTCATGTATATGCAAAGCTTCGTTACAATCCAACGGGTAGTTTTAAAATGAGAGCGTAACTACGTTTGTATGGACAATCGAGCTTACTGCGGACTCTTAATGTTTCTTAATCAAGTCAGAACGGCGTTTCAAAGCACGCGATAATTTCCAATTCACCCCGTTAAGTACTGTAGTTACTACAATGAATAAAAAACACTGTATTAGTGCTATAATATCGGCATACAGATACTCCCTTGAGTGTCGAAATACACGCTTTTTGCGGCGCAGCTTCATTCAAGCTTCAAGGGAATGTAGACCCTGAATATATGGTTTTCATTTCAACTCGATACCTTCACGCGTTCCCGAGGGTCTTGACAGACAGACTGACAAGAAAATGATCCTTAAGGAAAAGTTTCTGGGGGTGTATATTTGTACGGTAATGGTATGTAAAATGGACTTTCTGGGTTGACATAGACTATATTGAATCCCGCAGCTTGCGTTCTGTGCTACACGGGCGAAGCCGCATGGGCTATACATAAACATAAAGCCTTAAGGCCTCCACATACCGAACGCGGGTCGTACGCGGCGCGGGTCGGTATATCTCTCTCACATACCAACGCATTTAATATCTCTCACTATCTATATCACACAGTTGCGCGGGCCCGCGATACCGCCCGACCCGACCCGCGCACGACCCGCGTTCGATGATGGAGGCCCTAATGCAAAGTTAATTGTAATCCGAGCCAGGCGATTACGATTCGCGCGAATATGCTGAGTTGTCCGCGTCTAGCGTCGCTCGTTAGGAAACCCGTTCCCGGTATCTCGGATCCATTTTTGAGACCGGTTCTCTCTATCTTATGCTTAATATTGATATCGTGAACAAAATACTTAGGTATCAATATACCTAAGTATTTTGTTTGCAAAGTGTTTTGTGACTTCACCTGTAACTAAGTACGCCTGTATGAGTAAGGATCTAACGATGTACCGTAAAACCTGGCAACTTTACCATAGCACATAGCTTTGCCCACCAAGTCACATTTTAATAAATCTGGCCTATCACATAAACTTATTGCTGACAACACTAACCTTCAGAATTACTTACCCGTAGCTGACGTTATTCACGTGTAAGACAGCTTTGAATCCGAGTCTGATTTTTGGTGGTTGAAATGTTCAATATAACTTTAGAGCCATATATCAGTCTACGAACGGCCTAGTGTATAAATTTAGCTGTGATACGTTTCTAGGCCGTAAAAGTAAACAATATAGACAAAAATTCAATGCTATATCTCTATTACATTTGTAATCATGGCTATGGGCAATGTTATAACTAGTGTGCGGAGTTTCGGTGGCAAATTTCACACAGCGTATAATGGAGTCGTTTTTATGATTAACTTTTTAAGATTTGAATAAATAAATTATTCATTTACCTGAATTTCTTAGTATGACATTAATTAGGTAGGTACTCATCCCGACTGTTTAGGTAACATGTTTCTCCGTATGTAATAAGTAAAAATAAATAAATTTATTAAACAATGTTTACCAAAATACTTGTGTTATTTAGTAGTCCTGTGTTATCGTGGTATAAGTGGGTAATGCTCACAAGATAATGTATAAGGAGTATTATGCAAAATTAATCTTTTAATCGTTATTCGTTTAATCAATAAAATAGTTAGGCGACTCCATTTACCTCTGTGAAATTTGCCACTGAAACTCCGCACACTAGTTATAACTATTCGGCAGATTGCCGAATCCTACACCGGAGACGACGATGCAACGGGGCCACGCCGTTTCGTCACCTAAATATGGAGTATTATTTGTTGTTTTGGTTTCGTGACGCATTGGTTATTACAGAGGCTCTAGTATAAGTTTTACCGAAACAAAACGTTACGACCGCGTTTGCGTTTAGCTGTCAAATCCCATACAAATTGAGGGTAAAACGCAAACGCGATCGTAAAGTTTTGTTTCGGTAAAACTTATACTAGAGCCTCTGTAATGTCACATAAATGTATTTGTCAATAAATAAATAAATAAATAAATGAATTCCGTGCACACGTTTACGACATTGCCCGGTAGATTTTTACCCTTAGGGTTTTCACTTTGATGTAATAATAACTTTAATAATAATCTTCTATCGGTTGCCACAATAATAAATAGTTCTTTTACTTGACATGTATCTGTTACCATAATTAAATATTTTTTAAACTTATGCTCAGTATTTGTGAACGGTTTCATCAGTATTATTAAGACGCAACTGATACTTTTTTTATCAATTTGGCAGTAATGCGTGAAGCATAATGGATAAATCACTAATCTAGAGCAACTACATTTGAAATTTAAAATTTTACTTCGTTTATTATTATTTAACAACTATGTTTCTATTAAACACATTACCTTACCTTCAAGTTCGTCGCAGTTAAATAAAAAAAAATCTATAACCCTAGCACAGTTGGGGTTTTTGTTTGGAGCAGCGTAGATTATTTTTGCGACTTTGCACACTCAAGATTAAACGTAGAATTTAAGTATTATGTTTTAATCACGTCTGGTAGAATAAAACTATGCCATATTTATCGTCGAGTATACTCTTTAAGAGCCGCACCAATAGGGCCAACCATGCTAAAGTTGTAAGAAATTCTATAAAAGTGGGCAAACTTCATTTTTTTTTTCTTTTTTTTTTTTGGCCCGATCGTATGAAGTAATACTTCTTAAGGTAAAAACATGTTTTAACATGTGTTATGTATAAGTAATACAAAACCATTTATATACATATTTAATGAAGAAATAAATATGCAAAGAGCGGGCAAATTTGTCTGGTTTTAGGGTAATCAAATATCTCTTGTAGATTTTTATCAGCTTTAACCATATCGACGTGTATCAATTTTAAACTTTATAGTGTATCTAAGTAACTAGTACCAGCGAGTACTTCTTTTTCAAATTTTATCTCCAACTCTATTCCTTCGGGGATGATTTTTGAGGTACAAATAATTTTAATCCAGGCTATGAACTACTTGAATGTGAAATTTCATCCAAATCCATTGAACCGTTTTTGCGACAAACATGAAATAATCAACTTTTACTACAAAGTTACTCTTTACAAGGTGTGAATGATTTTTCAACTAGGTACCTTATTATAAATCCGTAAACTTTTAAAAATAATTACTTTCAACGTGCGTATCGTAGTCGTTAGCATTTTAAAATATTTTACTGACGCAATGACATCGTATTTAAAAGTTGTATTAAAGACAGGTCTTACCAGAATATATGAAATGATAAGGAAAACAATACAATAATAAAACGCATATAGCGCACAAATTATTCCATTATCGTTTTTAAATTTATGTTAGTTTGAATGTTTCGGATTAAATAATATGTAGGTACGTCTATTGAAACAATAAGGATAACTAGGTTTAGGTAAAATACTAAGAGAATACTCATTTTTAGACAAAGATTTGAATGGGTTCGGAATTTCAGCGAAGTAATATTAATACGTTCTGCGCTCCACGGTTGCTACGAGTACGTTACATCTATAGGCTACTCGATATGTCATCGCGATAAAAAAACTATATGTTATTTAAAACAGTTGATATTTTACGTTTCCCAGCGAGTTGCGCAATGCAGCGCCACCTTCTGCGGCGACTAAAACCGCCTTACACTGGACCATACTAGTTTAGCTACCATTTGAAAAACGAACAACGGGTATGCGCGTTACTTTACCATTTCTTACCATAAATTTGAATTTCGTTCGTTTGAAAATGGAATTATTTGAAATATTTACGAACGAGTCATTTGTTTTATCGGCCGGTGGTATGTGGGGCGCGGTGGCATGGGGAAAAACGGTTATTTAAGAGTTGGGTAGATGTGTATAAAGCCTTAGAGCCCCGGGTTTCGAAATCAAGTAAACAGTCCTCCGTCCTCCGGCATCACTCGGCTTGCAACACCGGCGCCCGCGCCGCGCAACGATCGCGAAAGGGAGATGATAAGAAAAATATATGTTACTTACTAGCAGGGTGAAAAATTGTTTTGAAACGCTTATTTCCAGTAAATATACATAAGTTACTTTTACGATTGTTATTGTTACATACTATGATACAGATTATGCACAGCTACTTCGGTAACTGCTGAAGGTTGTGGTAAATTAAATTGTCTAAATGAAATAACATGCAGCAAATATCTTGAAATCATTTTACTATAAGCGTCCATGGTTTACTAGTTTATGGCCATATATTTCAAAGAACAAGTATTCTCCCCTTTGCCAACGTTTACTACATAAGTACTTTAAAGTGTAGTTTACAGTTTTCTACGATAAACGGTTTAACACACGTCAGAAACTTTAAGTACACTATAAACCGCGAAGTTTGCGTAATTTCATCACGCATATAATTACATGATTATTTTTACAAATAAAACTACTTACCATATTAGTTATGTAGCAATTTTAACAAAAAAAATTACAAAATACCAACGCAACGGTTAAAATAAATATACTTAGCCGTTATTCATGAACGTTTATCAAACTTATTTTATCTAAAATTTGTTACTTTTAAATTTATAGTTATGAAAAAAAAAGACATAACATAACACAGGTTTGTAGAGTTTTATCAATATGAGAGTAATTATTTATCAGGGGTTTTGGTTACATTGGCCAATCCTGGAATTCCAAAAAGAAATTTTCATGTAATACCTAACGACAACACCAGGTTAGCTAGTAGCTTTAGGGAATCGAAAGCATAGAAATTGTGTTAAAGTAACTATATACAGCTTATAAAATATCGTAATGAAACCTTAAATATGCAAAAATGTTATGTTATGTCGCACAAAATTGTAATTAGAACGCGGTCCCCAATAAAATAAAAAATAAACTAGATCATTTCCGAACTCATTAGAACCGTAAAACCACCTACATATATTTTAACACTTGATAAAATATATTATTACGGCATCTTGTCCAGAAAACTACGATTTTCGCCCGGAGCGAGTAACTACATTGGCTACAAAAAAGTTATATTTCATTATAAGTTGCAAGAAAATAGCTTTTTATCAGCTTCTAGCAGTCACGTTTTAGATACTGCCTGAGTTAATTTGATACATTTATCTATAATTTCAACAGTATTTCGACTGTGTTTTTAACAGTTTTCGTATGACCGAAAGATTAAATTAAAGAAGGTTTCATGTAAGTACTGAGACAACTGTGCAATAAATTACCTATGTTTAATAAATATGTTTTAACACATCATTGCATGTAAGTAAGAACTATCTCTTGCACCATAATTAATTCGATCTAAGTTGTTATTCAACAAAATGAGTTTGTTAATGTCATTAGGACTAGTTTTTATTTATTACCAAATGTTCCCCAATCTACCCTACTTTCAAACTGATTTAATTTTCGCGTTATTTCCTCCGTTACATACATGAATTCCTACTTTCAGTTGAGTATACGTATTTATATATCTTTGAGGTTTTAAATAGAGATAGGTATACAATCTGTAACATAACAAAGTATGTTAGATATACTGTATTCTATGTGCTTCTTTAATCTTTACCTACAAGAAATAATTGTTCGTGACATTTGAAACAAGACTTTTGTAGGTTACTTGTTTTCTCACTCGTTGGTAGGAATCAATTTAAATGTTAAATAAGAGTGGGTAAGTTGTCCGCAAGATTTTGCATAGTCGCGTCTTCGCAGCCGAAATAAGATTAATATGATCCAAAGTTGTCTGTTTACCAAAATTCAATTATGATTGCATTTTTCTCACAAAAATCTTCAGATGGGGAAAACAGCCAAAATACCTATCAACATTTCACGCATCATGTTTTAAGCAACTCTCGATGCTGAAGGTGTCGGTATCCCGTATGGTCGCGGTGACGCAACCTGTCCAGTTTTCACCGCCAATGGCGGTTTTTATTCATAAATTACGATTGCGAATAAATAATATGAAAACGTAAGTTTACACCAATAGTATTTCACTAAGGGAATGTAAACAAGTTTTATTGGAGAGTCACCACGCGAGGTAGGGGTGTGAAATCTGGAAGTTACGCGCGCCAGGTAGCAGGTAGCTAGAGGAGAATCGCAGGAAAACTTGGACCCCAGCTTCAACTTAAAGTTTCAAAACTGCAAACAAACGAAGGACTCCTCTTTTGAACTGCTTTTTTTTCTTCAGCAGCATCAAAATATTTTTATGGCAGAATATTTAACACGGCCTTTGTCACCGGGCTGGCCAGCATTATTTTCCGACCACTTTTAAGAAAACTACGCCGTTTCGTAGGTGTTATTAAATAGGTTTTTGTGTTCCATTCCAGTCACGGGTGAATAATACGCGAACAAAAGAAACGAGCATACGCGTCGAATTCTGAGCCACTTTTCACTTGCCGTACTCGATAAGATATTTAAATGGTAAGATATATACAGAAAATCCTGCGCGCGCGGAACGTTGGCGCCGAATATTTACAAAATACCGCCCGGATAATCGGCGCTGAACGGTGGTGCAGCAACCCCAATTTCGCCTTGCAGATAAATGACAGTCGCAGGGACTAGAACGAGTTCTTACCTTGTCGTAAATTCCGTGTGATTTTTGTTTTCAAAGTCCGGTTTAGCATTCACGTCGAACACGATAGCACTGCGTGAGAGAAAGGCAGCTTGTCACTGGTCACTCGCGAGTGCGGTTGCGCGGGCGTGTGCGCAAGCGACTGTCGGTGCTGAGACTGGAGGCCGCGCCGCGAGGGGGCCGCTTTAAATGATCGAGCGTAACCCGCGCCAGCTACCACCAGCACCCGACATCATCACAGTACTACATATGTGCACCAAAAAAAAACGAAATACCCGACGTCACCAACTAACAGGTAGGTACGGCATATGTATAGGTAAAAAAAACTTGTCTCAAGAAACAAATTAGAAAGACAAATATAAGATGATTAAGTATCTCAAACCAAGAGAAAATGGCTACGTATATCATTTAGAATGAATATTCGACATAACTTCCTTTCAAGAATATTCGCTTTTAATCGAGGATGTATTTTTTGTAGGAACCTGGCTCAAAATACTATCAAAACAAAAGTTAAGTAAAATTATAATAAACGTAACATCAAAATAGAATATGAAGACGATATACTGCTTTAAGTACCTACCTAATACATACATAATTATCAACTTTCAAAAACCTATTTTTTTCAACGTTCTATATCTCAAAACCGTTTCAACAGATTTTGTTGAAACTAAAGCTAAAAACCATTTTGATCACAGTCAGCTTTCGGACAAAGAACCTGCATTAAAATCGGTCCAGCGTGTAGGAGCTACGATGCCACATACAGGCACAGATACTTCAAACTTATAACACCCCCCTTCTTGGTTAAAAACAAACGTTTATGATTTGGGAGACTTTTTCTAAATTGTTACCTATATTAATATGGCATGTAACACTAACTAGAACAATCGCTAGTCACATATTATACATTAAAACTGCACAATATAACAACAGCAACACAGTAAGGAACCTATCTAATGCTTGGGTATCAAAGCAACCATTACTTATTTCAAATTATAATTGAATAAAGAATGATGACACCCCACAGTGTGGGATTACCGCTCAGTTTTGAGCACCTCTATTTTATAATTTATGTCAATAATCTGATACCTTCTAAATCCTTTAGTCAAACCCCCAGTTGCCTATCATGATATCATGAATATGTCTCACGTCAGAAATTTTTAAATGCACGGTCATTGACCTCTTCATAACCGGTTTGTATTTTATTTCCTAAATTAACGGTAATAATAACTTAATTTTTATTCCATTACATACGAGTATAAGGAAATATACTTTATTATTGGTAAAAATATATATAGCATATTGTAACGTTAATAAATAAGGCGCAAGACCTTCTTAATTTTTTTTCACATTATTATTTTTTACTTAAATATCAATTGGGGGGTTTATTTTTTTGCTATAGGATTAAAGATAAGTATACCTATACGCCCCGAAAATGTCATGTTTTTATCTTACACGATAACGGACTTATTGCATTTCTAAGTTTTTGAGAAGTTTCTATGGAAATAGGGTTGTCACATTAGAGATCCATAAAAAAATATCAATTAATTTAAATAAACACCGCACTTAGTTAAGATACCTAAGGTACCCTAAGTAAAACGCGTAAAATCTTTTTACTCTTACTTTTTTCTCATCAGAACATGATACCTGTTATGCCCTTGATCGGTTCACAGCCCATTTTTAGTACACTCTGTTTAACAGCGATACAGGCAAAATATTACACTAGTCATTTTGCGTTCTAGACCGTCCGCGAATAACCGGTGGCGAGTACGGACGCCAAACCTAAGTTATATGTGTTAAGTCAGAAAGAGGGTCTTTTCTTCCGTGGAGACAACATGCAAATCAGGTACCCAGCTTTTCTATGTGGTATTTCTACGCACTAAAAAGGATACCGTTAGGCGGCTAACGTGGAGACCTTAGCCGCCATCTGCACTAATGCTAAGTAATTCGGAGGACTCTATATCTCAGGTTGAACACGGTTGCACTAGAGCCCTCGCCTCGCACTCCGCCCACGCGGGCTCGTTCTGGGCATCTTTGTCGCCTTCTCCGGGGTACATGGCCATGTGATGTGGCTCCCGCCACAAAAACCACTGGCGACCCCGTTGACTCCCCGACGGGCGGTGGAGACCGTGCCATAAGTCTCTAGCTCTCATATTAATAAACGACCGGAAACTCACTTGAGATTCTTCTGGCTATAGTCTCAATCGTCCTACGGCTACGGTGCCTGTTGACAATCAGGCAGGCCTGGAGCCTGTTTGCCTCCGTCATAGTATGAAAAAACAACAACTTGTGTATTCTTCAATCATCTTGTTGTATGACTACTTGACTAGCCTCGTTTCACATCCCATTTTTTATGTATCGGCTGTCAGTAGGTATCGCAATGTTCACCCGATGCATTTTCAATGCAATGAACGCTGAAGGTAATCATAATCAAGGTAAGATAAAAGTATCTGTCAAGTTGTTATTGCTGATTGTACTTTATGCACAGTCGTCAACTAGGTTCGTGTTGAGAGGGACCAAACACGCCGAAAGAGGATGCAAATTTTCAAGGACTACTTATTTACCTACATACTTACACATCTACCTAATTACATACTTGCATGCTAAACACAAGAACGTTGCAACTTAAATAAAACCTTGTAATATTTTTAATTCTTAAGACGGTTAAAACGTAATTGAAATTTTGTAATGGTGAGCTCATTTTTACGGTTCTGTACCAAAAATTACCGAGTCTGTCCTTCTGTAAATCTCGGGAATTACTTAGGGTGGGTTGCATCGACTTACGATTACAGACCGATCAACGTTAAATATGGCGCTGACAGCTGTCACTCCATAGAAACTTGTCAAACGTTCCATACATTAAGATTTTAACGAACACCGCTTACGATTACAGACGGTTTGGTGCAACTCACCCTTAGGCTTTCCATTTGAAATTGTGGTTAATTGTAAAGAAAGCTAGCTACGCACGTCTTGACTTGACTTATGTTCCTGTGTCCCCTAGATGGGGCAGACGTCCACAGTGCGCCGCCATCCCGTTCGGTCTTGAGCTTCGCGCTTCAATTCGCTCTAAGTCTTCGCTATGGTCTTCGCCTCTGCGATGACGTCTGCCGCCAAGTCTGTTTAGGGCGGCCACGTTTACGCTTTCCTTGGGGATTCCAGTCCAGGGCTTGCCTCGGGATGTGATCAGGGTCCCTTCGGAGCGTGTGGCCGATCCAGATCCACTTGCGGCGTTTGATCTGCTGGTCGATCGGAGTCTCACCGCAGCGTTCCCACAGTTCTATGCTGGAGATTTTCTCGGGCCAGTAAACACCGAGAATACGGCGAAGACAGAGGTTGATGACGACCTGGAGGCGGTGCGAGATGGCCTTTGTAACCTTCCACGTCTCACAACCGTACAGCAACACGGTTTTTACGTTGGACCGGAATATTTTGAGCTTAACTCTCCTAGTCAGTTTCCGCGATTGCCATACAGGGTGGAGCTGTGCGAAGGTTGCTCTTGCCTTGGCGATTCTCGAAGCGATGTCCTCTTCGGTCCCTGCAGTTTCCGACACTAGACTACCGAAGTAAGTAAATTTGTGGACCTTTTCCACAGCCTCTGTGCTAATGAGCAACGGCAAAGCGCTTGTTGCCCCGCACCTCATTTCCTGGGTCTTCCGGGTGTTGAATTTCAATCCCGTCTCCTTTGCCTCTCGTTGTAGGTCGTCCAGCTTGGCTTGCATGTCGGCGCGTGTGTGGCTCAGCAGGCATAGATCATCGGCATAATCTAGGTCTTCCAAGACGCTGGATAGTCCCCACTCTATGCCGCAGCGCTTGTTGCTGATTGTAGAGCATGCACCGGTATGTCCTCCTAGACGAGGCCATCCTGAGTCACTCTACAGGAATACTTCCCGTAGACGGCCTTGATCATGTTGGTTATTTTCTCGGGGACCCCAATTTCACCTCAGCGTATCGAAGGCTTTTTCGAAGTCGACGAAGGTCAAATACATTTCCCTTTGCCATTCTGATGCCTGCTCGAGAATTATGCGCAACTTATTGATTTGGTCCGTGCACGATCGGTTGGGTCGGAAACCAGCCTGCTCTTTGCGAAGAAGCGGTTCAACGGCCCTCGATAATCTGTCTAAGGTAATCTTGCAGAGCACCTTAGACGGGATCGAGAGCAAAGTGATGCGTCTCTGATTGCCACATTCACTGAGGTCTCCTTTCTTAGGTACGGTGATGAGAAGGCCTTTATTCCAGTCGTCGGGTAGCTCTTCGGCTGACCAGAGGCTCTAGTATAAGTTTTACCGAAACTACTAACTAGAGCCTCAGATGTTCCGCAAGAGGGATGTCAGCACGTTCGCGGCGGTAGGCACGTCAGCTCTCAGCATTTCCGCCGTGATGAGGTCGACTCCTGGCGTTTTGCCGTTCTTGAGTGATCGTATGGCTTTCACTACTTCCTCTCCAGTGGGGGGAGACACGTCAATGTCGAGACTTTGTGCGGGCAGGCTGACAGCAGGTGTCGCAGTAATGGGGTCGGGACTCGGAAGATCTCCTCGAAATGCTCCCGCCAGCGTTAAAGCTGCCCCTCCGAAGTCACGATTAGTTGGCCTGCTTTGTCTTTTAAAGGCATTTTCTTTCTCAGGCTGGGTCCCTTAGTCTGTTAATCTCAAACCGTTTGCTTATCTTGGTAGGCTACGCACGTGCGAATGAATAATTAATCCCACTAAAAACATTAAATGTAGAGTTATTGCCATGACTCCGTAGCTCATATACCTAGCTTTCAGCGTGAAAAAGATATCAGAAACTAAAGAAGTGAATGAGTAATCCCGTATAAACCTCCATCCCCTAATTAAAAGGGTGGGGGGTGATTTACGAAGAATCCTGAAATATTTATTTTATTGTTTATAACAAGGAGTCTCCATATACAATTTCAGGCCCCTAGCATCTAAAATTGGGAAAGTCTCATACAAAATTCCATCCACTAGTTTAAGGGGTTGGGGGGTAGAAGTTCAATTTTTTTGGATTTTCTTGTTGGTTTGTGTACTAGGTTAGGTACATACCAAATTTCAGCTTTCTAGGTCTTCAGGAAGTACCCTTAAGGTTTTGATGATCAACGTGACTGAGTGAGTGAGTCAGTTATGAAATCGGCGTTTTTTAATTATCAATAATAGAACCTGGACTATCCGAGCCCAAATGAAAAGCCGCATCGATGCTTTTGAGATGAGGTGTTGGCACCGACTTCTACGGATACCTTGGACTGCTATGCGAACAAACCTATCCATTCTCGAAGAGCTGCACATACATCGTCGACTATCCACAATATGTCAAGACCGCGTATTCTCACATACTTTGGACACCTCTCAGTCCTCTCACGACGTTCTTCGGATAGCCTGGAGAGGATTATTATGACGGGAAAAGTTGAGGGCCGGAGGCCTCGAGGCAGACCATCTGCTAGATGGAGCACACAAATCACTGCACTCTTGCAACTACACCTGCACGAGGCCATACATAAAGCGGGTGATAGGAGCCTTTGGAGAAGTCTGGCCAGCAAGAAGAGGACATGATGTCACGATCCTCAGCATAGAGGGAACGACTAATGATGATGACATCAGAGGCGGAATTATTCACGCGAGCCGCAGGTTAGCGTGATAAGAGAGCCGACGATGTAATTATCAAAGCTCACGCGTTTCATACGACGTTTTTCAGCACATTTGCGAGGAAAAATCTTTTCACACCACATGCTCGACAATGCCGAATTATAGGTCATGTAAACCCTACCGAAAGCAAGACATTAAATCCCTTAGTATTAGCCGGGTTATAATGTTGTACTGAATTTCATTATAACCCGCTGGTTAATAATATGATTTCACTTTTCATAATTCTTATTACTATATGCATAAAGTTTAATTTTGCTAAACACAATTTGTCCTAGGCCATGGCCTACTTGATTTGACAAAATAAATGAAGTTTGCCTCCGTGTGAACCCCGGTCCGGAGGAGCGCGGTGTTCGAAATTCGAATTTCGAATCTAGGACCACGGCTTGTGCTTTCGAATTTGGAACGTCGCGCGCCTTCATTTGTTCACGCGTGACGAACAAATCGAGTTCTTGTAGGTGCCTATAGAAGATTTAATTTCAAAAATAATATTGAAAATGTCGAGTGATGAAAGTGTTTTGACTCCTGAGTTTATCAAATTAGACAACTCAACCTCAATAAACGTACCAAATAAAAACATTACCTTATCTTTCCATAATTGGACTAACGTGTCTAATGTTACTATGTACTTTTAATTTGCTAAATAAACATTATTTATCTACTGAGCCTGTTTTTTTGTCTCGCATAAGGTGTGAAAAGTAGAGTATACACCTCGGGTATAAGACTGTTTTAGTCTTGGGCGGTTGAACCCCTCACTGCACTCAGGACTCAGTCTTAATTCCCTCGCTTCGCTCAGGAATTAACTTATAACTCCCTCGCTACGCTCAGGAGTTAAATTATGAGTCCTTCGTTACGTTCGGGATTCAATTCGCTCCCGTGACATAAAACAGTGCTTTATCCCCTTGGTGTATAATCTACTATTTAATACCTACTGTATCAATAGCGTGTTTAATACCCAGCGACATAATAAGAGTTTACGTTACGAGTAAATGTGTAGAAAAAAAGATTATGCTATGTATCAAGTACGATTCAACGCTTAACCTTTTCACCGCCAAACACGTGAAATCACGTCATCGACGATTCGTGACACCGACGCCAAAGACGGCATTTGCCGTCATTTTTTTTATTTATTTTTATTTATGAAAACCTACTCTGAAATAGCCCCATTTCATGTTGTCATTATTTCTTTATCCATTATTTTTTTACCCTTGTGGCGTGAGGTGGCACGGCAAGTTGCTTTACCATCTGGCGGTGAAAAGGTTAATGCCAATAAAGAAGCGGGTTGAGTCGGAGATAACTACAATCGTTAATTAAGTTTAAGTGGATACTTGTATGTTGGCTATGGAACCCTCATAAAAAACCGGCCAAGTGCGAGTCTGACTCGCATACCGAGGGTTCCGTACTGAGCAAACTGTACTTAAAAATCGTAAATAAGTAAAGCGGCCTCTATCGGCACCTACCTATTTAAAGGTGGTTTGTTTATCATCGATAACTCGTTGTAATAACACGTGAACCAAGTTTAATGTTTCTTTTGTTAAATAAACGTACGTACTTTTTTACTAGGCCGTTTGATTTGTAAGAAAAAAAAACATTCTAAAATTTAAAAAAGTGCGAAGTACCTCTATGAATTGTTGAATTAAAATTGTTTTTATTATTTAAAGGAATCTGCTATTATGGTGTACCCGTAAAATATATATCGGAGTTAATTCACTTAAATATGTATAAGTACTGATAAACCGGTATATATGGCAACATTGACTGACGTAGCTCATTTGACTCGCGATACATTGAAAATGGCGGTCATTTCAGCATTATTTTCATGTCCGCCACATAAACTAAATGATATTTTGTTATTAACAACGAATGGCAAATAAAGAAGGATTAAAACATTTTACAAACAATTATTTGAAATCAGATTAGGCTTCTCTACAAAAAGTTATTCCGGAAGTCACGTGATACATTTTGAACTGTACCCCTATACAAGAACGCGAGCAAAGAAGTATCCACTTCAAAATGTTCGGTCATAAAATTTTAGGACAAACAATATTACGAATAGGTCACCTATGTCACAACAACAACCTTAACAACCAGAAATAAAACATATTTGTATCTACCATTCATGCTTTTTTTGAAAAACGCTCATCAGCACTGTTAGCGCTTACGTCCGTCATAAAGAATTCATCGACGAAATAAACGCGACCATGCTAGACATTCTAAGTACTAAATCGACATGTTGCTCACTATTCATCACGTTCCAATTACCTTATTCTTGAAAATTCCTAGTCACATATATTTCGCAGCTACTTTGTTAAGATCGTAAAACTGCATGCTTTTATGAATACGGCTTAGAACAGTTGAGTGCAGTTTAGATAACCGGATGACATTGTAACAAATAAAATACGCAGTAAGTAGCTTTTTAGGGTTCCGTATTCAACAAGGAACCCTTATAGTTTCGACTTGTCCATCGGTTCGTCTGTCCGTCTGCGGCTTAGCTCAGTGACTCTTACTACTAGAAAGCTGTAATTCGGCATAGGTATATAGTATGTCCGCTGGCGTTAGAGTAAAGAGCAATAAAACTTGTAACAAAAACATTTTTATCTTGAAAGATGATAAGTCGTAAGTCGTAATACAAATGAGCGAGTTTCAACCTAAATACAGTTTCTATTAAAGCCTAAAATGCCTTTTATGTTTCACCAACAAAAGATGCATAATTCACAGATTCATAGGGTTGTCAAAACTGTAACATTACACTAACTTGTCAATTTACTTTGCTGTACATTGCTAGCGAATTAAATTTTGTTAGAAAATTTATGAAGTCGGAATTATAGTTATTTATCCGTTAAGGTACCTAAAGAACTCCGTTAATTTATCCTATTTAAAAAAAGCCCGCCTACCGGTAACGCGCTGTATGTATCGCTGTTGATTTTCTAAATAAATAAATAAAAGTAAACAATACGCACAAATTAGGCGCACGGGGCGTTCTATGGTTTAAATTACACGTTATAAGTACTTCCTGTTGGGGTCCATCATCGTCATCATCATCATTTCAGCCGGATACCGCCCACTGCTGTACAAAGGCCTTCTCCAAGGTCACAGAATAGTAAATAGTACACGTACAGAAGGAACACTTCTTTGATCTTTACAAAAGCCGCTTTTTTCTCAGCTTAAACTGATTTATGGCCCTCTGACATCGTCGACTCCAGCGCAAGCCAAACGGAACGTTAAGGCTGTGTACGAACCGTGAAAATGAATTGGCTCACTCGCCGTGTCGCCGATAGTGAGGGCTGACAACGACTAAAATTTAATAATAACGTATTGCCCATATATTTCTTCCATTCAATATAGAGAGAAATAAATGTATATTCTTCATACATTATATACACATTATTTCTGTAAAATAATAAATCCCACAATTTGGACGAATTGAATACACCAAGACCGCCATCGCCAGGCCACATTTTATTGGCTCTGGCTGCAACCCACAGTAGGTAATGCAAAATCTTGTTGCTTTATTTTTAAACATTTTAATATATATAATAAAATAAAATACCCAACCCTAAAAACTGCGTCGGTGCATTTTTGCTGTTCATTTCATATTCTTTGCTCACTCCAATTTTATTTGTTTAATGAATTACACCATTCCAATTTGGGATATTAATTCATTTATATATTCTACGTCACACCTGCCCATAATGCGAGTTTTACTGCACGCTGTGCGTACGGGAAAACTCGCATTGTGGCCAGGTGGAGACGTATAATTTTGTACGCAACACGGGCGGTAATTCGTAAAGCCCCAGAGCGCATATTTATGGCCCTCACCTTCGGTTCTGGCCACAAACACCTGCGATCTGGGGCATTCACGAATTCACCGCCCTAGTTACGTAATGTACCTACTATTATATACTTATGAAACTATCAATGATTCATAAAAAAAATATTGTTGAAGTGATGAATAAAAATTCATCATCACTGGTAATTTTACAAAGGTGAGTCTAATATTATAAGAACCTATGACTATGGAGTAAGTAGGTACCCTTTATAGGCATACGAAGTTGTTGGTTTAGTAAGTAGGTATAATACTTTACTACACTAGAATTCAAATTCACTTAAATCAGCAAATAATATACATTACATTACTACACCATCATTCTAACGTTAACATGGTCGTACCTACCCTAAACGTGAGTACCCACCAGAGCTGGGCTGTTATTCGCTACGCGCTAATGTGGCTCACCCTTAATTAAAATATCACATCATCAGCCTATATACGTCCCACTGCTGCTGGGCACAGGCCTCCTCTCATGTATGAGAGATTAAAATATTAATATTACCTATTGAATATTTGGATCAATATTTTCAACATTTTCTAATTTACAATCTGAGTTAGACTCAAACGTGTCATCGTCAGTACTTTCAGTGACGTGGATGACAATACTATCAGTATGATGATCCATCGAGTGTTCTTGCGAACAATATTCCATTTCACATTTGATGGCATGATCAGTTGATCACAAACTTTCTTCCATTCATCTGGGCCAATCATATTATTTTTTTCTTCAATCAATTTCTTTACTGTAGTCATATTCATGTATATGTTTCTTTTTGATACATAACCTTTTATCTGAAACCAATATGTTTTCAATTGGGTTAAAGTCGGGACGGTATGGCGGTTTGGCGGTAACCTTAACACTGTGTGTCCATGTTGATGTAAAATCTTGTCTATTGAATATTCTACACAGTCTTGTTTATGACGACAAATAATTTCATATAGTTGTACCTACCTTGGTTAATGATGGATCAAAGGACATATTATATTTTTCTAACCATGATATAATTAGCGGCTTTGCTGTATTAGAGATGGGTGGGCGTTCCACATAGCTATTCTGATAAGCAGTATTATCCACTACTAATACAGAATTCGGAGACAAGTGGGGAATAAGTTGATTTTGTAACCATTTTTCATAATTTAGGTACATTATTCATGGCATCTTGATAATCACCGGTCTTATCAGTAGACATCTATATAAGCAGAGCACCCGGAATAAATCCTTTGGCACAACCTGCAATACATGCATGTACTCTAATAAGACGTTGGCCTTTTGAAATCAATTGTTTCACTCTTTTATCCGTGTAATCCGCCCAGCATTTTCCTGTTAAATGGGATTTATTGAACAATGTTTCTTCCGCGTACACAATATCTCTCCCTTCAAATCTATACTTTCTTATTAAGTCCAGATACTTCATTCTTCTTAGTGTTACGACATCCTTTTCCATCAGCATTCTTCTATCGTTTGTAATTTTCTTGAATCGATAACTAATTTGGCAAAGTATCTATCTTAATGTAAAGTCACAGCCTTTAAAATTCATCGTTTCCATCACTTTGGAGTTTAAAGCCTGGATCATAGGAACTAGTATATAAATCAGATGGAAATTAAACTATACGTCGTATTAAGCTTAGTCAAAGTCATCAAGCTCTAGATAGAACATTGTGCGTGGCCTAACTTAACATTATGTGGATTAGAATTTTTATTTGTCTTGTTATTTATTTGATTATTTAATTAGGTGAGGTCACAAAATATAAATTATTAGGTACACACACATTTAGCATAGTTCTATGAAAATAATATAAAATTTACATTTCTATAACTAGCAAGCACAACATACGAATAAATAATTGTGAAAGAAGTCCTAACTTATTGTACTTAATTAACTTTAACTTAAATATGTAATGAGATCACAGAATACAATAATGAGATCGTGTAATAAACATCTAACTATGAGACTATTTTGCAACCCAATTATCTTCTTCCTTGTTTATTGGTTTTCGTATTGTTAGCCAGAAATGCACGTTGCATCTGAAATTCGTTGTTAAACTTTGCCAAAATATTGGAAACCATAGCTACGAGTATTTCCGAGTTTGCTATTTTCTGATATAAAATACAGGAAGGTATATGTTAAATATAATGTCCTGGGCTGGAGGACCTAAGCGTTCTCTTCTTCTATTTTGAAACTTGTCCGATAAAACACGATGGAAACTAATTATGCACTACATCTGTAATCTGTACACGCCTTTATGACGTCGACAATATAGAGTCATGTACAGATATATATATGTTTTTTATGTTATCGGAGGCAAACGAGCAGACGGATCACCTGATGGTAAGCGATCACCGCCGCCCATGGACACCTGCAACACCAGAGGTGTTGTGAGTGCGTTGCCGGCCTTTAAGATATGTTTGAGGATTCGCCGTGTTGACAGCTGAAGGAACAAATTCCCTCGCTCTCAAATATTAATATTTGTGTACGTATAATTATACCCCTGACTGTACCGATCTCAAGCGATGTTCTTACTAACTAACAACACCTCATACTTATTAAATCCATCATTTAAGTCCGTCTTGTGTAGGTACGATATGTTCTTCGTTTGTACAATAAGGATCAAGTAAATAATACATATTTTTTAATTGGCTGGGACGGGAAGGATTTTTTCATGATTAGCTGTTATTAAGGTTCCTACGACACTGATATTCTGATAATATAAGGTACAGTGTGTAATTGGTACAGTCCACTGCAATATACCTACGATGAGACATGAGACGAGATGTAATGATGATGACAAAATAGTTACTTTTATGATACAAGTGCGGAAAGTAGGTAATTCGGAACGATCGACGATGACCCAAAACAAGACCGTGAGGTAGTTATTTATTATTTATTTATTTCTCTTTCTTTTAACAATAATAGGTAAGAGACCAAATGTGTACATTTTGCAAATATTGAGTGGAGTGAAATCGAAAATATTGTAAACAATTTGCTTTACCGTCGCATCAAATGGGGCTTGATTTGCTTCATCAGCTTTGCATCGTGTTCGCAATTGCGAATCAATTAATTTAGCGCACTATAGCGGCGCGGGTTAAAGCGAAGGGCCGACACACATCACAATGCGAAAAGTCGAGCAAAACTGGACCCGTGGTCGATGTGAATTCGATCGATTGAAACAAGACTTAAGAAACTTTGTAAGGAGAATAAACGGGATCTATTTAACCGAACATTTGAATGAAACTGTCTGGGAGAAATGTCAGTTCTTTATAGGGCCGTCAAATGCTCGTTTTATGTATGAGTGGGCACTGAACTCAAAACGGGGTTTAAGAGCAAATACTTTCAAATTAATTTAAATCAGTTTTGTATCTGTTTAAGGCCGCGAATTTTGATCAATGTGACATAGAATTAACATATAAAATATACGTGACGTTGTCGTAAAACGTAACATATTTTCATTAGAAAATGTAGATAATTATAAAAAAGCATGTTATAAAACATATTTCTATTATTATTATTATTATTTCTTTATTTAACAACATTAAACAGTCTTAAACAATTTAAAAAAATCACACATATTCAAATCAATAGAATAGAGCAGTGTTATTCAATTCAATGCAGTATAAATATTGCAAAACATTTTTTTTTTTCATTATTTAATTAATAATTATGTTAACCTTTTATTTGTCATAAAAATATCCACCTAACATATTGTTGCTGCCCGACTTACCCACCGAATTCACTTTCGGTTTGCTGACGATGGAAGTCTTGGCTGCCACCAGTACAGCCAGGAAAGCCTCCGAGCGAAGATCGTGTCAATACCCATCAAATCCACATAGTTGCCCATTCTTAGCACCCCTAACGCCGCTACCATAACCAGGGTATCGAGGGTCGCCGGAACCTCTGGACCGTGTCTGAGTTGTAGGTACTCATCATGGGGGGTAAACGCCATAATCGCCACACTTGGCATGCGAGCTAGCAATCGCAGCATTTCCAGCGTACTCTAAAGGATGCTGCTGCCCATCCTCCGATGCTATTGTTCCCGTCTCTCGGGGTCGGCGCCGTGCCGTGGATATGTGGCCGGGGCCCAGGCCCATACTGGGTTCTTATGATTAAAATAATGTACCTAATTGACAACTCTAATGAATTTAACTGAACGATTTATTTTGGCGATCGATTTGGGGATATAACATTCAATAAATCGATCTACTCCCACAAGAAGCTCGATACGGCTTGTGTTATGGGTAGGTACTACACGACGATAGGTATATTTAACAGATATGAATACTTAAATACAGACAACATCCAAGACTCAGAAACAAATATTCATGCTCATCATGCAGAGCTTCACACAAATTTTTCGTTCTTACCGGGATTCGAACCCAGGACTTCGAGATTCGTATGCAGGGGCTACTACCCACTGGGCTAAACAGGTCGTCAATTTGCATTGGACGCCTACCCCAGTTGATAATTGACGATATTATTTGCTTGCGATTTTTCAATTCCCAGATAAAACTATCCTTCAGATAAATGTTAGCTCTGACCTTTTCTTTCATATGACTCAAGAAAAAGATGGTGATAATACCCTTTCAGTGCGCATGGCGCCGGCTCGGCGCCATAACATTTTTGCGTTTATATCATAAAATTGATTAAAGTGGGGTTACTTTTTCATTTCTTTTTGTATAATTGACAGACTGAGCTGTAATATTCAATATGACTAAAACACAAAATGATCTGTATATATTGTAATATTTAACTCCAAACTTTCATTTCACTTTTTCTGTATATAATGGCTTGAAAACATTTCCGAAGTCCTTTAACAAAACAGAGTAGATAATATAGGTAAGAAAAAAGTAATTTTGAAGAAAATATGTCTAAGTTTAATTGGTTTAAAACCTCTTGCGCCGAGGTCGGCGTCATTCAAGCTTGCGGGTGGACAACGCATAACGACTCATTTTAAAAGAGTCGTAAGTGTTGTCATTGCCAAATCATAAGGAGCTTTATTTACATAGCGGTAATGCTACTTTTCATAAATCACGTCGTTTTAGTCGGGAAGAATGGTTTCATGCTATAGCCGTTGTAACCAAGCATATCAATGTTTGTGGATAAATAAATATATTAAAATACGTAAAATATGTGGTAGGTTGACGTCTTTATAGTGGGTTTTGGGTAGTTCCAACGATTTATTGCGATGATAAGCCGCTGCTGTATTAACCATAACAGCTACGTTACGTAACAAAGGTTTGTGTTATCAATTTTTATGAACTAGCATAAATCATCAATCATCATCCTGCTACTGATAGCACGCAGGTGGCCTGCGTGGAATGAAAACCGATAAGGACATAAGTAGGTAGTATCTTCATTGTGTGATTGCATCTGTGACCCTTTTCGCGCAAAGAGCAGCGGTAAAACAAAAGACATTATTAGGTTTTACCACTTCTTTATGTTTCCCTGAACAAAAGGACCACTAGGGGTGTTGAAAAATAAGTTGCACTATGATAGAGAGATGCACAGTCTTGGTTTGACGTTGGTACTATGCTGTCGGTTTTGTGTTTTTTTTTGTGTCTAGTGATTTTAATAACGACTTGGCTCTTCTTATCACTCAATGATAACCACAGCCACACTCAACATGAATGACCCTGCTTGCCCACCGGACCCCGATATCTCTGCATTCCATGTTTGACCCTGATACCTAACCAACCAACTATAGTGTATTTAATAATAAATACTAGTAAATTCCATGTTCGAGGACCGTATCATTAAAATTAAAAAAATAATGCATCATTTCAAGTGTTTGGTTAGTGGAAATAATGCATCAACCCATCCATTTCACGATTCGCACCCGTAGGCCGGCATGACGCCGGCTCGGCGCATCGCGTTTACCGAGCTTTTTGCTAGTTCTGCGCCATAGCGGTGCGCAAAGCGCTGACAGCGTTCGCCCTGAAAGGGTTAAACTGACGGATAACTTTATCTAGATATTGAATAAAAACTTTTTAACAAAAAATTAAACCGCCGAAAAGGAACTGAAAAGCAAAAAATAATAAAACTTTTTTATTTAGTTTAATAACTAAATTCTTAAACTATTGTAAGTACTTATACCTAAGTAAGTATATAATTTTGTAATTATTTTGACTTTTTAATTACCTAAGCTTAATAACTAAGTTCTTAAATTAATCTAAGTGTACCGAAGTAATTTTGAGTCGGCGCCAAACAAGCATATTAATTAATTATGTAAAGGACAATGATATATTACCCATTTGATTTGATACCTATTTGATTTGATCGGACATGTGAAAGAGCCCTTGAGGCCTGCTTACAGAATAAATATTTGAATTTTGAATGCCGAGCGTTCACGAAGTTATGGTTAATGTCAGCGAGACACCAACCCGAACGGGCCACACGTGAGGGCACACGTCGTAGCGAGTGGTCGTGCGGAGAGCGCATTTTTTGGAATGTTAATGTTTATGTCTGGAGATTTCACATTGCATTATTCATTTGATTTGGTCTAACTTGTACTTGTTTGGAGTAATCTTTGTTTATTGATTGTTTGGCGCCGACTCAAAATTACTTCGGTTCACTTAGATTAATTTAAGAACTTAGTTATTAAGGTTAGGTAATTAAAAAGTCAAAATAATTACAAAATTATATACTTACTTAGGTATAAGTACTTACAATAGTTTAAGAATTTAGTTATTAAACTAAATAAAAAAGTTTTATTATTTTTTGCTTTTCAGTTCCTTTTCGGCGGTTTAATTTTTTGTTAAAAAGTTTTTATTTTTCAATTTTCTGTGGCTTACTTTAGTTAATTACTAACTTAATTTCTAGTTACATGCAATATTTTTGATTACTTTTAAAATAGCTTCCTACCTTACTGAAACTGTTAATTGCTTTATAATCCTAATGTAATTATATTGCTTGTTGTATAATATAAATTCTTTAAAAGAAGAGGCTTCATATACCAACATGGGTAGGCCTACAAGAAATGCTGCTCGAATGAGAAAAATACATTTAAGAACTCACACCCCAAGGACTGATTGACAATATGCATCTGACTATCAATTCAATTCATTTATTCAAAGACCAACATGGATCACTATTGTTAGTAAAACTTAGCTTAATATTAGTAATTACAAAGTTCATAGTTAGCACACATAAAGTTAATTTAAAGAGATAATACATAGTAATAAATTATAATACGATTTAGGCCGGTTTGAAATTCACATTACAGTCAACTAATAATAAAAATTTGTAAATATTTCTGAAGTAATCTAATTTAAAAATAATAATTATTCACTGGATGTCAAGTTACATTAATAATTCATTTAAATCTCAAAATGTCAAATGTCATGTGACCTCATAATTAACATGTGTGTTTGCGTGCACCATACAGCAGTGGTTTATATACACACAGTCCATATTTACGTTCAGCGACCATTTTCAGGATGCTGTTGGCACTGGCCCGTACACTACGCACCAGGGATGTACATCGCTTGCGCATAGTAGTGTGGAAACAGTCCACCCTCGCTTCTGCAAACATCCCTGACGCGCTGCAATATCGGGGCAGCCCCATCAGCATCCTGAATGCGTTATTAAATTGAACACGAAGAGCACTGTATTGTGCCTGAGTATAGTTCGCCCACAGGCCGCTGGTATATAAGGACGTGCAGTAGGCCCTGAATAGGGTTAACTTGACCCTTCTCGAGCATCCAGCAAACCTGCGAGCGATCATGTTAGCTCTCACAGACAATGCTCTTCGTTCCCGCTCAATGTCAGTACCGTCTTTAAGGTCAGACGTCATAATATGCCCCAGATACTTAAACTGTGATACCACAGTCAGTACCTTCCCATTTAGTTTTATCGGCGGAACATCCTGTGGACTTTTATTCCTAACCCTAAAGACCATACATTCGCTTTTCAACACATTGTATTGCAGACCGTGACTCATTGCGTACCGTTCACAGATACCTATCAGTTTCGTAAGTCCGCATGGAGAGGCACTCAGCAGCACCATATCATCTGCGTAACTGATATTATTTACGCACACTCTGTCAATATGGCAACCGATGCGGGCGCTGCTGAGCTCCTCTATAAGTTCGTTTACATACAGGTTGAAGAGCTTAGGAGAGGTTAGTCCTCCTTGTCTTACTCCACTCTTCAACCTGTATGCATCCGAAAACGCCCCCGCCCATCTTACGACATTGGATTGGTTAAGGTACCAGAATTTGAGAGAGCTAGTCAGGTCAGCTGGCACGCCAGAGTCATTCAATTTTTGCCAGAGGATGTCGTAATTAACCATATCGAACGCCTTAGATAGGTCAAGGTAGCATGCGTATACATTTGTCTGTCGGTCCATGTAGTACTTGACAGTATTTTAAGAGCCACAATTGCAGTTTCTGTGGATAATCCCGGCTTAAATCCAAATTGATTATCGTGTAATTTCAGATATTTATCAATGTGGGAGTTAAGCACACTATCAAACACCTTGGCTATAATGGTAGCTAGTGAAATAGGTCTGTAGTTGGTTTTGTCGCTACTGTCACCTGTTTTGTTTTTCACAATGGGCACCACCACAGTCTTCATCGCGTCCGACGGCAGGTACGAGTGCCCTACACAGAATGTGTACAACATAGCCAGAACTCTTGGCAGATGCGGGCCAGCATGCTGGAGGTGCTCAATGCTAAGACCATCGTGCCCAGGAGACTCACCCCGTGTCATACCTTTAATAGCTTTGATAACATCTTTTGCCGTAGACCTGGTGATCATCCCCTGACCACGAGACCCAGCATCTGACACCCCCGTTGACTGTGGTAGCCCCAGTGGTAATTCGACTTGGAAATGGTGTTGAAACATGTCGGCAATACATTTGTTATCATTAATGCCTTCTACAAACCCTTAAAATCTCGTTTAGAGTGATGCTTCGCGATAATATCTAATTTAATTTGTTCTTCGTTCTTCTGACACCACTTTAAACGAGATCTAAAGATCTTTTTGCTTTCTCGCATTTCATTAAACACTGGTCCTGCTTTCGGCTTAGCATGCCACAACCAGACCTCAAATTTCAACCGATTTTCGACTATGAGAAATGTGCGAGGGTCTGCTTCTTACTGGAGACGATGCTGTTCGGAGTTGATTGCTATGGTAAGAAGTCTAGGGCCTCCTACCTGGTTTATGACCTTTTCGTGCAATGATCTAAATTGGCCGGATATGATAAAAGCTTTACTCATTGCGGATGGCCGCAATGTAAATGATAGAGACAGCATACCATTCCCTGAACGACTAAAATTGGTGCAAAAATATCCAGTGATTGTTGCCAGAAGCCGCGGCAGGCATATGTGGCGCTGAGTAGAGTAAATACACTTGATGGTATTGCTTTATCTGACCTAGAGCCGAATAAGGTATTACACAAACCTCACGATAAACGAGCTTTAGCAGAAATGCAGAGACTGAGAGGTCTACACACAAGAGACTGACAGGTGTAAAGCTCATTCAACACACACACACACACACACACACACACACACACACACACACATATGCGTGGTCATACATATCAATCAGTAAGTGAACAAACAATCATCCCCTGTTTTCCTACCCTTAGGGTTGAAATTTTTATTTAAAATTTATATGGGACCAACTTCGAGGTCTTCTTATACCCTTTCTAATAAAAAAAGAATTATCAACATCGGACTACTCTGTAAAAAGTTATGCGTGATCATACATAAAAAAAAAAATATACGCGTTGACTTGAGAACCTCCTCCGTTTTTTGCGTCGGTTAAAAATCGGCCCTAAATTACTTGTTTTCACAGCGAGATGTTTGTACAAAATAATGTATAAAAGAAGAATTAAACTTTAGTCAAATCTAGCTAAAATTTTAAGTAATTGAGCGCCTTATTTAGTTATCTCGCCTTTGTTTTTAAGTACGTCGTACAGTTGTCAATCCTCCTTGGTCAGATCCTTTTACAGTGCCTACAGTCCTTTGGACTATCGTATAATCAAGACATATATAACAATGAAGGGGAATCAAACGATTTTGTAAAATCACAATGTCTAGTAAACGTCCCAATGTTTGACACATTAATGCCTTATTAAGTACCTACTTAACTTTAACGTTTATCAAGATTATCATCATCATATCAGCCGAAAGATGTCCACTGCTGGATATAGGCCTCCCCCAAAGAGTGCCGAAGCGACCGGTCCAACGCCATCCGCATCCAACGGACTCCCGCCACCTTTTTATCGTATATCGCTGTGGATTAAACATCATGTCACTATTATGATGGATGCTTCCCACACTTGTCATTTATCGCCGTGGATAAAAGACTCGACATGTTCTGAGACGTATGCGAGTACGTGAGTGACACATGAAGCGACAAACGATAAAACGACAATCATAATATTGTAGTTATTTTTTTCAATTGATAGACGGCAAGACAGCTCTATCTGGCCAGTCACGTGGTGCATAACAGAGCCCAATGCTTGTCACTGTCACACGATAAAACCAACCACAATGCGCCTTCTGGTCATTAAATAAGAAATAAAGGCTTTTATATGACGAACGAAGGAAATCAGTAGTTGCGAGATTAATAAAGGCACATTTCCGCTCCCAGCTGCCAAGTTTCAGATCGTCTCCGAAAACATGAACACAATTTTGCGTCTTGTTCCACAGACATAAGCTGCAAAATGTTACAAATTTATAGACGTAAAGCATTCGAGATTCAGCAGAAACCTTAACGTGACTAACACGTGCCTTCATTCACAATAATACCCACAACTGTACGTCAAAACCGTGATGTCCGTACGTGGGAACATCGTATCATTACTGCATAAACGTACTAAATTAATACGGAACACAATAGGATAACAAGCGGTCGTCCATTAAGTACAGCGGAAGTCATGTCAGGGTGTGCGAATGTAAGATTACAAATGATACTAATCCGCGTACCTAAACAGTGTTGATGAATATGAAAAATAGCGGGAGGCTGAAATAGGCACGTGTGACGCCTGCGCCGTATTAGCCTAATGAGACAAAAAGATTGATGGCACTGTGAGATTATTCGTTATATCATGCGAGGGGCTCGTGCTATACTTGTATTTGTTAATGTTCTGAAAGAATCGAGCACATGAAACAGAACATCAAGCATGGGCTTTTCGAATTTTTCGAATCGGGCCTATCCCACTGTCAATTTGGCGTGAAACGAAGTTTGTCTATTATTCATACCAAATGGATACCAAATGAATGTCAGCATTCTCAATCCCGGGATTGAAATCCGATATTAGATTTCAATCCCGGGATTTCTATATTAATATCGGTATTAAGACATTAAGGTGGGTTTTGAAGATTTGTCTTTAAAAACCACTTTTCTCTGGAAAATATGATATTGATATTTATTTATCTCATTATATTGCATTGCATTATAAATAACATTAATGTAAATCTATAGAAATTAATACTATGATCGTCAAGGGTATAATCATTGATAATAAAAAAAAAACAAATAACACTGCATGACTTCTCAGCTTTACGGCTTCATGAATTCGTCCATGCAATATATTGTATCTTTCAAAAGTATTTTTTTTAATCCGGACTAGAATTCTGATACACAGAGCACGTCTTTCAATCCATTCGGTAGTTTTTCATGTAGGGTAGGCCCCATCACATATGTAGAATAATCAACAGAGTTTCCTTCTAAATAAAAGTAATGTCTCCATGACCCATCTTTTTCATTTTCATGGTGCTAGCCAACTGACAATATCTTCATAAGGAGAAATGTCGAATTTCTCTACTGTTATAAGTAAGTATAGTAGTAATAACCTAACCTAATCAAACCTAACGCATTAAATATAGAGGCCTCGGCCGAGAATACAACTTAGTACCATTTGGCGTCGAGACCCTCGGTCCGTGAGGCCCCAGTGCGCAAAAGTTATTTGCTGAAATCGCGAAACGTCTGCTTGACTTGACATGTGGTGAATTCTCTTCGGCTGGCGGCTTTGTCGGGCAACCCATCAGCATTGCAATTCAGCGAGGCAATGCCGCCAGCATCCCCGGTACAATTCCTAGAGGGCCCTTTTTTAGATTAAAAGAATTTTGTTTTAATTTAATTTAGTTAATGTTATCCTCTAGTAAATACTTTCGAAAAAAAAATTCACTACATAAGTACTGATTTTATCAAAACCAATTTGTGTAATTCTATTTATTCCGTATTACCAGAACATCACATATTTGTGATATTTCGATATTGATCCTTTGCAATACCGATATTGAAATATCGGAAAAATCATATTGGGATTCCGGTATTTCGGGATCCCAGGATCTCGGGTTGCTTGCCCTATTTTACACTGCTTTATCTTAATTATTATATACAGGTCACAAGTATTATTTTAATCGGATGCTGCACTATATACTACTATATCCTATAAGATTATCTTCCATAGCTAACCTTTGAAAAATACGGGTAGACTTGAAAATTATTATTGCTCCAAAAGAAAGAAAGCAAAAAATATGCCTTAGTGGGTTAGAATTCTGGTGGGTGAATTATTTTATTTTAATAAATGAATAACTGAAGGATTTATATATATATCAAAATACCGGCCAATCACCTTTGCGTTTTATTGTATGAACGTGAACAATTTAGAGGTTTGTTGATACATCGCATATTTTACTAGTTACATATTTTACATAATTTTTTGACGACAATAAACATTTAAAGAAATTTTACTTGTTTGCTAAAATGTTTATAAATGTATTCAAGAGCTTGAACAACTTGCAACTGGAAATAAAACTTTAAAATCGTGCATATTATCTTCTTCGAAAGATTACGAAAAGCATAAATACTTACTATGGCAATTTGTTCCATATTAGCTGGCGTTATACGGTTTCTCAACTTGTAAAAAATCCATTTATGAATCAAGTTACCTACTTGTGTGAAACCAATAAATTTAATTATACTTTATTGATTTATCAATCATTTATTCATTCATTCAATCAAAAAATATATAATATGACTCCATTGCTCTTTGTTCACCCCAATGCCACCAAACATCCCAACTCTTGATATCTTAAAGAATAGGGGTGTAGACACTAAATAAAAATAAACAATAATGTCATATTTTCTCGAAAAAGTATTAAAAATGTACTCAAAAGGAGGAAATATCAACGCAAGAGGTTTAATTTTTTACGTCACACCTGGCCATAATGCGAGGTTTAGTGCACGCTGCGCGTACGGGAAAACTCGCATTGTGGCCAGGTGAAGAGGTAAAAGTTTGTACTTACCACGGGCGGTAATTCGTAAAGCCCCAGAGCGCATATTTATGGTCCTCACCTTCGATTTGGGCCACAAACACCTGTGATCTGGGGCATTCACGAATTCACCGCCCTAGGTACGTAATGTATTATTTCTAAAGTATAAACAAGATGATGGCATTAACTAAATTAAATGAAAACTAAATTCTTTTTATCTAAAAAGGCCCGCTAGGCATTGTACCGAGGATGCTGGCGGCATTTCCTCGCTGAATTGCAATGCTGATGGGTTGCGCGACAAAGACGCCAGCCGAAGAGAATTCACTTATGTCAACCAGACGTTTCGCGATTTCCGCAAATAACTTTTGCGCACTGGGACCTCACGGACCGAGGGTCTCGACGCCAAATGGTACTAAGTTGTACTCTCGGCCGAGGCCTCTACATTTTCGTCATTTTAGGGTTATACTACTATACTTATAACAGTATTAAGGGATCACTTAGAGAAATTCGGCATTCCTCTTTATGAACATATTGTCAGTTGGCTAGCACCATGTAAATGAAAAAGATGGGTCATGGGGACATTACTTTTATTTAAAAGGAAATTCTTTTGATTACTGAACATATGTGATGGGGCCTACTGTAACAACCCACCCTCTCTGCCAGATAAAACATCGCTAAAGAACTTAAATATAACCCTAAAACGTAGAAATGGCCAAATTGATTCGTCTAGGTAGAACCCTGTATCGTTGTGATCCGTAAAACTTATCAACATTATCTTTGATGTAGATGCTTGTCAGGCTAATAAACTCCTCATCTGCTCAATCAAATCCTATTTAAACTATGATCTTCCTAACCTCTCTTCTACCAAACCCTAATAGTTATAAACAAGAATTTAATAAAATATTTATATTTTTGTGTATAAAAACCCCTACCGCCTATTACACGCTCGGATAAACAAGGACGTAGCTTTCAGATTTCATACAAACAAGATTATTTAGATTTCCCTATAATTAGCTAATAATCTTCCCTAGGTACTCGTTTTATAACAAAAGTACTATTAACATGTAGTGACGTAAAAGTAACCTTTTACACTCACTGGCTACGCCTTGCATGGATGGGGATAGAGCGTCCTAATCCATTTACCTTCCTAGCTATCCTAGAGTTTAATACTCAGAGAATGAAATTACTAGTGTTTCAAACCTATCGGACTGAATGAGAAAAAACACCGAAACAAACTCTTCAGACATCTTTATTTAATATAGCTTAGACTTCCTTTAGTCTTTACTTATAAAATATTTCCTGTGTTCGGAAAAGCCCTATTAGGCACTAATAGAAGTACTGAATCAATAGAAGTCAAACGCGAATTCTGAAGGTATATGCGAATTGAATTAGCTAGTAGTTATAAGGGTATTATTCCGCCCGTAACTACAGTCTTCAGCGGCCTGCTTCGCCTCCCGCTGGTCCCTATAACAGAATTGTTTCAATCCAAAAACGCCTCTGTTTCTCTAACCAAGGTATTCAGAATATCGCTTTCAACCACCGAAAATCAGCACTTCAGTACTTAGTCCCGAATCTGACTCTCAATTTTCCTGTTTCAAAACATTGTCTTAATGGCAACATCCAGTATGTATATAAGGTTCATGTGAATGCCAAACTTTTCCCGTCTGATACAAACTCGCGTCATAACCTCTTTCGTTGTATTCATAACTGTCTTTTCCTACGTCTTGTTGTCTTAGCAACGGTAAAATAATAAACATGTCAAAGAATAAAATATACTTTTTCTTCAGAACTCTTAGTAAAATGTGAATATATATAGTAAAGTGATGTCGTGGTGGCTTTATAAGCGTCGGTAACTTATTGGACCTTCGAACCTTCGAACCAGCGTCACCGTTTACGTGACATTTGAACCAGAAACGAACAGAACCATGTCGCGGCCGGAGACGAGGAACTTCGTTAAAGATCAAAACTTGAACACGGAACCTCACATCTACGTCGACGCCCATACAAAACTAGACCCTCATTCCCTCCAATATTAGGGAAAGTACAGTTAGTCATAATAAATTGTACAAGAAGTAGTTTTGGCTCATCTTTTCCTTCAATAACCTATTCCTCCCAAAATGTGTGTATGAATCTATTCCTTACTATCCCATCTGGAGTCTATTTGATTATTCAAAACCAAAATCTAATTCTATTTTAGATAAGAATAATACCGAAGGTGTATGCCATAACTAAGCTGTCAGAGTTCAGTCGGCCAATCTGAGGATTGCAACGCTAAGGCCTGTGTGATTGCCTCCCCCCCTCATGGCCGTAGTCTAGATGGAATATGAGGAATAAGGCGCCCTACTATGTATATGAAGATATATTTAAATATATTTAACAAGTCCGAATCTCAATTACTGCACGATTTCAACGAGTGAGGATATCCCTCAGTGCGGATCACATGAATGACTACGCCTAGTCTACGTCGCCAGTTGGGCTTTGAGATTCGTGAGGCCCCTTCTTAGGAGTAACGTCTTCTGTGTCGAGTAAAATAGAAGACGCCAGACTTCCCCATGTCTGTAGCAAAAGACTCTGGTTCATTCTCATTTGACACCGTTAGGCAAGAATGACCCCTCAGGTATACTGTAAACCTGGACACTGTTTCTGGATTTTACTTGATTAAAATAACTTTTAGTATCTAGAAGGGCGTAAAGACATTATGTAGATAGTAAAATCACCCACCAAAGATTTCCCAATTACAATCCAGAGACCTTGTCAGTCTGAGAGTTGAAGCTGAAGTGAATCCCATGTCGTCTCCGCCTAGCCTTTTTATACACCAAGACAAAAGCTACCGATTTGCTCTTGTTTCGACAGACAAGGAGAAACGCGTAGTAGCCGGACGTGATCTTAGATTATTTAATTTATTATTTCTTACGAAAATATATTTTTAATATAAAGGAAACTAGACCAGATTACTGCGTTTAGTTACAGTCTGCCCTCGATGAATTTGCAAGATAAAATATCTCAGATTTTGTCTGTAAAAATCATCCTTAAACTAAATCATTTTGTGAGTCATATCAACTTTCTATTAACTTAAAAAGTTTCAATTTATCGATAATTCAATCCCTCCAATAAGAATGTATTTAAATGTGGTGTATATTTAAACCAACAATGAATAAGCTGCAAACAATCCAGTAAAGATAGCAGACCCTGGAATTTTATTAATGAACAATGACGACTTTTCCTCAGTCTTTTCCATCTTTACATTTTAGAAGTACAAGGTTGTGAATCTTGTAGACTATAAGAGCCCGATTTTGTAGTACCACCCTGAATCTAAAGATCTGGCTGGGCATCCGTTGATTCTGTCCACATTGCTCGGACAAGTGATCTCACAAAACCTCCTCAAGCAAGACAAAAAAGCCCTTTTATGTGACATCCACTCTCTGTTAACAAGAAGTCACAGCTAAACCTCATTGGTGTATGTATCACTTAAATAGAATATCCGACCACTAAGGCTAATGTTAATATATATATATATATATTTTTTAATAATATTAACATTATTCTAAATGCTTATGCATTCTGAGCTATTGTGTTACTTATAATTACCATTTTGATATTTTGTATCACCATATTTAACAATTAATGTAATGATGCGATAACAAGTTTTACTTAATGATGTAATACGTCACATAAATAATTGCTTTGTTGTGTATTTCCTTTAGCAAATTATGAATCTGTGAACTAATGTCGAATATCCTATCCAACTGAGGTGTGTAAAATCATAGTTTGCATACATGGTAGAGTTAGTGACATCACAGTAAGCCATTAATGACCTTGCCAATTTATGACTTTAACGTTACTCCTATTACTGTAATAACACTATGTGCTTGGTTTTGGAAGAACCAATTACCAATCAATCTAGATTGTACCGTAGATTTCGTCCAATTGGGTGAAGCTCAATCATACCTCTCACCCTCAAGTCAATGTCATCCTAGTATTCAACCATTCACGACGAAACATCCTTCGACTTCATATCAACACACTCGTGTCATTCTTACTCTAAATTCTCTATCACGCAACTTCTACCAATCAAACAAACTCCATTAGTACAATCACAACATGATTGTTGCTCTTTTGAAGTTAGAACATTTATATTTATTCTACTCTAATGAATTTGTGCTATGATTTCCCCTTTTTATCATAGCTCCAATATGTAATAAATAGCCCGTTTGATTTAGTTATAAGATTTACTACTACGACCCTAGGACAGTAAACGAATTTGCACCCTGCCCTCCGCATATAAAACTCATTTATGCAATGATTTCCCCTTTTTTACAAAGCCACAATTTATAATAAATACTCCTTGCTATAGTTCAAAATTAATATAACATTAGTAATACGACCCTAATGAAAGATATAGTAAATTTGCTCCCTGCCCTCCGAATATAAAACTCTAAATATCTACTTTTTGACGCTCGCACATTAATGCACTACGTTTTATTTATAAATAATATGTAACATCTATAAAACTCGCCAAGTGCTTTACTTAAATATTTGGTACATAAACAAGCACTTGCAATGGTTATATTACCGCATGATGTTTGCTTAACGCATTGCTACGCATTGCAACTACGCATTGCTACGCATTGCTACTACGCATTGCTACGCAAATTTGCGCCTAAATCTGAATTCATAATACTGATCTCATTAATGTCTTTGACGCAACCTGCTTATTATTTACACATATTACTATACTCATTACGCTCAAACTTCTCAATGTTTTACGCCTGTGCAAATGTTTTACGCATAATTGCTATTTACGCTTTATCTTGAATTCATTACCATAAACATAGCACATTACTCGTACGTCTGCTAAAAACTACTTCACATCCTGCTAAATATTATCGTATATATCTAAATTCACAAAGTCAAATACTCTTTCTTACTGAATTATTCTTGCTAAGAATGTCCTCGCAAAACTTATAAATTTACTTTCTATTATAAGTACATGTACTGATGGCTAAATACGAAGACTAGGTATTATTCGAATAGGTTAATTAGAGCCAAGAATATAATTATGTCTATGCATTAACAAAACTATACCTCTTCGATCTAGATAATAATATACCTTTTTATTTAAGCTGTGAGTAAACTTTACACACAATTAATTACAGCCTAGCTTCAATCTAAGCAAACTGAAAAGCCTATTGGTCCTTCTCTACGTAATCCAAAACTAACGTATAGGTATACCTACAAGTATGGTAAGTCTACTTTACATTTCTTACTCTTCAACTCTCTGTGTAACTATGTTACTTTTACGTCAGTTTCAAATGACAGTTCGCCTATTTACCTTACTTTAATATGCCTAACTGAAGACAATTATTTCTTAACACAATCTTATCTGAATAAATAAACTATATCCTATGAAATCCCAAAACTAAGCTTCAAGTCAATCGATTTCAACTCCAATCAAGAACAATAAACAGAAACGATCTGCCCTCGGATTTTCATACTGAAATCCCGTGTAAGTATTTCTTACTAAAACTTGTCAACGCTTTACACTACTACTTGTGAAAAAGCATAAATGAAATAAAACGTTACCGTTATTCATAAATGAGTATGCCTATTTAAAATTTCGTATTTTAATCAAAATTTTTAAATACTAAATTTCATTTCGAGTTCAATCTACTTCCAGTAAACTCAAGTGTTCAATATGAACATTGGTTAGTAATGGTATTCTTATGAGCCTTAACGTTTGGAAGCTTTACTTTAATTTATAATAACTTTAATTATTCTATTTTCCAAAGTAAAACTATGGCTGTCCTCAAACTTTATATACTATTACAACGAGTATATACGTCTATGAGGCTGCCCCTCACTTCTATAGATTTGTACTCTAGATTTCAATGCCTGCCCTCCACCTCTTAGCTTTAAAGAGTGATAACATTTCCGTTAAATAATGACTATGTATATCATTAATTAACTAAATTTAATAAAATTCTAAAAAATCATAATTCCTTATATAATATGTTCTAATTCTAAGACGATATTCTTGCGAAAGCTATATAAGGATGAACAGACGAAGAACTAAAAACCTGACAAGATCACACTCCATTTTCACGGCAGCAAATTGTAGCCTAAACGGCTACTTTAAAACTAATTCTAACAATGTTTTCCTGATATATAATTTAAGTTCCGTTCACAACCTGGTGTATAATTGAAGTTCTGTTCACATCCTGGTCACGGCACCAAATTGTAACAACCCACCCTCTCTACCAGATAAAACATCGCTAAAGAACTTAAATATAACCCTAAAACGTAGAAATGGCCAAATTGATTCGTCTAGGTAGAACCCTGTATCGTTGTGATCCGTAAAACCCATTATCTTTAATGTAGATGCTTGTCAGGCTAATAAACTCCTCATCTGCTCAATTAAATCCTATTTAAACTATGATCTTCCTAACCTCTCTTCTACCAAACCCTAATAGTTATAAACAAGAATTTAATAAAATATTTATATTTTTGTGTATAAAAACCCCTACCGCCTATTACACGCTCGGATAAACAAGGACGTAGCTTTCAGATTTCATACAAACAAGATTATTTAGATTTCCCTATAATTAGCTAATAATCTTCCCTAGGTACTCGTTTTTATAACAAAAGTACTATTAACATGTAGTGACGTAAAAGTAACCTTTTACACTCACTGGCTACGCCTTGCATGGTAGGGGATAGAGCGTCCTAATCCATTTACCTTCCTAGCTATCCTAGAGTTTAATACTCAGAGAATGAAATTACTAGTGTTTCAAACCTATCGGACTGAATGAGAAAAAACACCGAAACAAACTCTTCAGACATCTTTATTTAATATAGCTTAGACTTCCTTTAGTCTTTACTTATAAAATATTTCCTGTGTTCGGAAAAGCCCTATTAGGCACTAATAGAAGTACTGAATCAATAGAAGTCAAACGCGAATTCTGAAGGTATATGCGAATTGAATTAGCTAGTAGTTATAAGGGTATTATTCCGCCCGTAACTACAGTCTTCAGCGGCCTGCTTCGCCTCCCGCTGGTCCCTATAACAGAATTGTTTCAATTCAAAAACGCCTCTGTTTCTCTAACCAAGGTATTCAGAATATCGCTTTCAACCACCGAAAATCAGCACTTCAGTACTTAGTCCCGAATCTGACTCTCAATTTTCCTGTTTCAAAACATTGTCTTAATGGCAACATCCAGTATGTATATAAGGTTCATGTGAATGCCAAACTTTTCCCTCTGATACAAACTCGCGTCATAACCTCTTTCGTTGTATTTATAACTGTCTTTTCCAAGTCTTTTCCTACGTCTTGTTGTCTTAGCAACGGTAAAATAATAAACATGTCAAAGAATAAAATATACTTTTTCTTCAGAACTCTTAGTAAAATGTGAATATATATAGTAAAGTGATGTCGTGGTGGCTTTATAAGCGTCGGTAACTTATTGGACCTTCGAACCTTCGAACCAGCGTCACCGTTTACGTGACATTTGAACCAGAAACGAACAGAACCATGTCGCGGCCGGAGACGAGGAACTTCGTTAAAGATCAAAACTTGAACACGGAACCTCACATCTACGTCGACGCCCATACAAAACTAGACCCTCATTCCCTCCAATATTAGGGAAAGTACAGTTAGTCATAATAAATTGTACAAGAAGTAGTTTTGGCTCATCTTTTCCTTCAACAACCTATTCCTCCCAAAATGTGTGTATGAATCTATTCCTTCCCATCTGGAGTCTATTTGATTATTCAAAACCAAAATCTAATTTGATTTTAGATAAGAATAATACCGAAGGTGTATGGCATAACTAAGCTGTCAGAGTTCAGTCGGCCAATCTGAGGATTGCAACGCTAAGGCCTGTGTGATTGCCTCCCCCCCTCATGACCGTAGTCTAGATGGAATATGAGGAATAAGGCGCCCTATTATGTATATGAAGATATATTTAAATATATTTAACAAGTCCGAATCTCAATTACTGCACGATTTCAACGAGTGTGGATATCCCTCAGTGCGGATCACATGAATGACTACGCCTAGTCTACGTCGCCAGTTGGGCTTTGAGATTCGTGAGGTCCCTTCTTAGGAGTAACGTCTTCTGTGTCGAGTAAAATAGAAGACGCCAGACTTCCCCATGTCTGTAGCAAAAGACTCTGGTTCATTCTCATTTGACACCGTTAGGCAAGAATGACCCCTCAGGTATACTGTAAACCTGGACACTGTTTCTGGATTTTACTTGATAAAGACAATATGTAGATGGTAAAATCACCCACCAAAGGTTTCCCAATTACAATCCAGAGACCTTGTCAGTCTGAGAGTTGAAGCTGAAGTGAATCCCATGTCGTCTCCGCCTAGCCTTTTTATACAACAAGACAAAAGCTACCGATTTCCTCTTGTTTCGACAGAAAAGGAGAATCGCGTAGTAGCCGGACGTGAACTTAGATTATTTTGAATTTTCGAACGAGACAAAAGCTACCGAATTGCTCTTGTTTCGACAGAAAAGGAGAAACGCGTAGTAGCCGGACGTGATCTTAGATTATTTAATTTATTATTTCTTACGAAAATATAATTTTAATATAAAGGAAACTAGACCAGATTACTGCGTTTAGTTACACTACCCTACATGAAAAACTACCGAATGGATTGAAAGACGTGCTCTGTGTATCGGAATTCCAGTCCGGGTTAAAGTAAACTTTTGGAAAATACAATATATTCATGAAGCTGTAAGGCCGTATTTTTAATAATAAATCAGCCTATATACGTCCCACTGCTGAGCACAAGGCCTCCACTCATGGATGAGATGGAACGGGCTGTAAAGTTAAGAAATAAATAAATTAATAAATAAATAATGGACCTTATTTGGTTCAACTGAAACCGGCGCGGACGGGTCGAGTTGCCCGTTACACGAGCGGAGCCGCGCTGACCCGGGGACGGGACGGGACGGAGCGGGACGGGACGGATCTTGGCGGGTTCGTGTAATTCGGGTTCTCAGTACCGCCGACACGGTTCGGCGTGTAACACGTAGGTATACTGCGAGCCCTAAATTATACGGTTATTAATACCTTTTAAAACTAGTTGAACACAGTTAACTATAATGCCACACACGCGCAGACAAGGGCGGTCCAAAGAAGGATTCGCTAAATGTCCCATGTCACTGTATACGGGATTGCTAATAGTCTAATTATAGATGCAAGTACCTGCGATAAATTTAGCTTCACGACTAATTCGGCTTAGTAGCTGCTATAGCGATCTTGACTGTGCATTGTTTTCCAACTGCTGATAATCTAATTTAGATAAATACCTAAAACTTACTGAAGTTTTAATTATATTTCATTGAGTAAGATTTTAGATGATATAAAATACTATAGTATTAACTTGATTGGGTCGTAAAATAATGTATTGTTTGAGCAGGCTGAGTAAAAAAAGGAAAATAAAGACCCAACTAGGAATTATTTTACTATAGAGGAAATTTTAGGCAATCTGGTATCAATTAAAACAGATAAACAATCATATAGTCAAGAATCATATATCTGAAAATCAGACCTTATTGTTTCTTAAACTAGTCAGAACGGCGTTTCAAAGCACGCGATATTTTCTAATGCACCCCCTTAACAGAGAACTTTCTGTGCGTAGGACTAAAGGCCTTCACACACCGGACGCGGGTCGTGCTTGGCGCGGGTCGTGCGCGGCGCGGGTCGGGCGGTATCTCTATCGCCGTCGCTTTATTCTGTGACAGTATTTTCAAAATAAAACTACTATGAGGAAAATAAAACTTACCTTGCATGAAAGCCTTCTTTCTAAGACCTTTTTTCTAAGACAGTTCCTACCTAGTCTAAATGACGAATTCCTCAAATTCCGTAACTGTTCGATCACCTACCGTTTATGGTAACTTGGTAACCCATCAGCCATTTTCAGCAGAGGCTTCTCTAGCCCATGTCGCGCCCGGGTGCAATCATTACCGTAGCGCCCCCCACCACCCCCTCCTCCCCCTAGCGCTTCTTAATTTAGCTGCATAGGAGCCTTTCCGTCCCTCGCGTATAGTAAGCTTGCGTTTTAATTAGGTACATGCATCAACCGTATATACCTACTATGCTACCGTATATGCGAGCTCCTTACAAACTACCCAAACCCGGTATAAAATGTTGGAACTAAATTAAACAGCTGCCTGGCATCGTTTTGACACCCGCCCCCGACCCCGCATGGCAATGACACCCCTCCTGTGGGCCATTTTGCGGCGTTACATAGACTTCTATGGTTTTTTCGTTAAGTCTTGATTTGTTTATAACTACAACTTTGAAAGTTGATGAAAACCCCCGACATTTTCATTTCAAAGTCTCAAAAACGGCTGAACAAATTTTCATGAAACATGGCTAAGAACACACGGGATAAAATTATGTTGCCTGTTCCTTATGTCACTTCGGCTAAGCCCGCTCCTCGCACACCTCTCATCACGGCTATTACAAGACGCCCACGACTTGTGTCGCCGCGACATAGATTAGCAGTATATTTCTAAGCGTTCTAATTAGAAAGAGGCTGATAGTTTATCTTTTGTGATAGTCTGTCAAACGAAAGCGTGACCTGGACTTTTTTTAAAGTGGCAACATTATAATCTGTCAAAGGCACGTCAAATCCTTTGGTTAGAGTTTTCAGTATTTTGTTTACACAACTATTTTGCATTAATAATTGCCGTAATATGGGTAAAACAATAAAAAATAATGTGCGAAAGCTGCTACATACTCAGTAAGTTCAAGCAAAAACAAGACGAGAAAGAAGTTGTTTTCTTTCCAAGAGAAACAACAATGTTTAGATGCGATGTCGGATTTTTTAGGTTAGTATGACTTTGTAATCTTAATCCTTGTCGGCTGGTTATTTGTTATAATAATATTGACGATAATGATGATACTTTTCTTATGTTTACAGATAATCTTGAAAATATTCAAGGAATCCGTAAATAACAAAAAATTAGTAATACCACATCTAATTTTTTTGAATTTGCCGCGTTTTCTCAGGTCACGCTTTCGTTTGCCAAACTAGCCGTGCATAGGAACCAAAGAGCACGTGTGCGAGGGGGATTCTATGTTAGAATTTTCTAGCTGTCAAACATCAGTTTTGTTAGACAGGACCTTCTGGCAGGTACGTATTTAATAGTAATCTGTGGTTCTACCCACGTTATACCCATATTTGCCCAATTGAATACCTACGTAACTCGCGCTACGTGGTGCCAGTATTTTATCGTCTATTGTTTATTGTCTCCAAACGCATATTAATACCTACATACACTCACGTCTGTATCCCGTGATGTAGGTGCGGGTTGAAAAACAGCGCTCTGTCGTCGACATGGTAGCCAGCAAAAAGTTGAGCTCCGAGCATATTGTCGCACTCATTTCTTTTCTGCTTTGTTGTACTTACATTTAATTTTCTGATTGATTTTGTGCATTTTTTGCGACAGTATTTTATATGTAATTAATTTAATTTAAACTATTCTCCCGGCATACCGGCGACCAAGCCTAAAAAGGGCAATGGCCCTCCTGCATCAGCCAGGCAAGTGGATGAACAATTACCATCAGTACCTACATGAGCCCCAGAAGCAGATGCGGAGGTACATAGTGGGAGGCTTGTTCTTTTTTTGGCTTTTGTGGACGCTTTTGAGAACCGGCACCAATTTTGGCACCGAAGACCGCTCCAAGAGCTTACCCAAACTGTCTCATCCAAGATCGGGGGCAGTAGTTATCATCTTCGAGGTGGAAAAGCGGGGTGTTAACTTAGCCAGCCCACGGGCGGAAACCCTTCACGAAGCATGCGTACATCATGGGGTATGTACGTCATGGGATTGAACGAATAGTCACGCCTGAAAACGTGCCAAATAAAGGTCCTTAATATCAAATTGAGACTAACGGCATCGGGAATTCGGGAGCAGTGGTTGTGGAATGCCGCATCATGGCTACCGCCGCTTCTTTGGAACAAGGCAGACCACTGGTGGGAGCTCTGCGACAGTTGAGGCGCTGTTCCGCCCACTGCGGTGCTGTAAGTGCATGGATATAGTCGAGCTACGGGATCGTCCGACACGTGCCGGGAGAGCCTGAGATTCCGGTGTGGCAAGGAGGTTTACAAGGCGGCGGACTGCGACAAGGCGTTTTGTTGCGCCTTCTGAGCCGATGCGGCAAACCCTTCGACTATCACATTGATAGGAGCTGCCGCGAACCGAGCGTGCGAGGGAAACTGGCTCTAAGGACCCAAGCCGTATTCGCACTGTCGGGCGATGGGAGAAGGCTAACCCGAATGCCGGAATCAATCTGTCCCAACATAGCAGCATCCTACAGACGAACTTGAACCACTGCAGGAGCACATCTCCTGCAGTCCATTCCATGCCGCAACGGCAGGTACATATAGCGGTAGCATTTGATCCGTATTTTGTCCCTGGCCCTGACCAACCACACTTATTGGGGGACTTCAAAGGCTTAGTAGAAGTCCTGGCGGGGCCAAACACTAGTCTGTCTATCTCACCTATTGCAAGAGGCTCGGGACTCCGTTAAGTTAACCGCCGCTTTCCTGAATCCATTGCCAGCCTCTTGACTACGTCCTTTACTTGGCCAAAATATGGTAGTCTAGCCTTCCTCTCTCTTGCCTTAAATTTTCCCTTCTAGGATGTTTCAGAAGAAGCGGCCGTATCAGGTTGCTCGCCAACCCGCATCTTCATTTGGAATGCGAGAGAAAATGTTTATTTTAATTGTGCAGGTTGAAAAGATTAATTAAAGTAAATGTATACATATTTTCTCTTACTAATTGAAACATGACATGATGGAGGCTGCGTTGATTTTTACCTTTCGAACGCCATTCTCCACGTAATAAAGTGACACCGACGTCTACTTTTTCCATAAGAGTGTGAATATATTGATTTAAATGAAGATTCACACACATTATTTTTACGAAACGGGCAGATGTCTCATGACCATGTTGCGACGCATCCGAATCGTCGGGAGACCTCAGAGAGGTAAACAAATAAGTTAAGTATACGCGAATAAGTCCGATTTAGAAAACTGGAGAGTGAATATGAAGCTTAGTTGAAAGCGTGTAGATAATTAAGATAGTGCACACTATAACATATAGTCGTCCTTAGGCGCCGACGGCACAAAACTGTCGTGATTATTGAAAAGACAGCCAAATTACTGTTGCCAGAAGAAAAGACGGCCTTTTACGGCAAAACACGCCACATCTTTTAGTGTTCTTAAAGTCCAAAGTGGAAATAAAACATTCCAAATCACGGTATTCAGTTTAATAACATTTACAAGGGGTAACATGGAATGTCAACAAACGTTAGGTATGCGCAATATACTCTACACAGCAATACATTCATTCCCAATCCAGGGGCCAACACAGATCCTACGGTAGGCTCCCGCCACTCGATAACAACTGGTGCCCTAGTTATTATTACCGAGCTTCCACGCTGCCATGATCAAACCGCAGCTGCGTCCCTCGGTGAGCTGTGAGCATGACTCTTCAATTTTACTCGCAAGGGACAACGAAAGGCAGAACAATAATAACTAACAATAACAAAATACTCCCGCTTTTTATATCAGAGTGGCGTATTATATTTAGATTTACATTTGTGCCTACGAGCCTCAAAACCTGATCGAGGATTTCTACCGGCTAGGCGAACCTTGGAAGAGCGAGAAATTTCATACTACCGGCGATAAAATCACTCGTTTAATTGCAGACTGTTAGCAATTTCAATTTAGTTTTAATCCCACTTCGCTGGTGAAAAGGCAACTTAAGCTGGCTTGTTCACGTAACCAGTACTGCTAGACGCAATTCTCGGCTCAGTCTAGAGAAAGGGCTATTCCCAATATATTCTCAGAAGTTCCCATTACGGACCAAGTGGTGAAAATTACTAGGAACGGCTCTAGGGTGCCATCAGCCACTCTTTTTATATCGTTATGTGTACGCCTTGACATATGCCGGGTATAGTAGCAGGGTAGTCGTTTCGGCCGAGTGATCTACTTTAAACGTATATACATTATCGACCCCACCTGGGCTTTACGGTTAAGGCAACTACTGGCATCATTGTACTAAACTAAGAGCAGCCTCGTTTGCACAATTTATGATGGATCTAGGATACTTGGGAGGTTTACAGTTAAGTACAGACTTAAGAACGTGTCTTGCTATTTCAGTCGATCACAGTACAAAAAGTACTGAGGTTGACTGAAATAGCATAACAAATAAGATGGAAAACAATCATGCACTACATCTGTCATAACGTAACTGACACTTCGGTTGGACATTGTGACATTGCACAAATGTGACAGCCAAGCCACCCATAATAAATTGTAGCATGATAATAAGTAAAGCAGCACTCCTTTTCCATGTTGATTAAGGATGGTCGAAGATTCGACAACTTCGGGGCAATGTTTCATTGGAATTGTCTTTGTGAGAGCCCAGCGTAACATGTGTAATAAAAGTTGGCAATAGTTACGACAGCTTCGAGGTCCTTTGTGGGTCGAAGTTACACCAAAATTGCCTGGATTTAGTTAGTTCACAAGCCAAATTAAAGACTACCTATGATACAACTACGGATCCAATTTAAAGCAAATGTGCCAAGCAAAAGTCCAGCGAAACAAAGCTGACGATAAACAACAATAGTTTCGACAACTCCAAGGCCCGAAGTTGTCGAAATGTCGCCGGAATTGTCTAGTTTTTGTTTGAGCTCGTGAAACAAGTCTATACATTTACATATTATGTTAGGATGCCGGCCGCAACTCAGCGATGAACTAATCTCTTCGTCCTCGCCTTTAACTTTCAGGATCTGTTCTTTATCCGATGATCTGTAAAGAAATTAATCATCGTTATAGAAGCAGAAAGTTCTATCTGATGATAGTACTTTCGCCTCAGCTCCTAATCATGTGTAATTCATTTTTAATGGACCGACCAACCTCCCTACTGTGACTCGGGGGTATATCGACACCGATTTAATAAATGAACTCAAAACTACCCTCCTAATCATAAAACAGTCCGCCCAAGGCGCTGCCATGACAGTGACTGTGCGTGAGAGTCGGACTCGTGTCGCATTCGTGAGATAAGAAATGTATTTACTGAAGCAGCAGAAAGCTTGTATTTATACAAGTTACTAGCTGTCCGCGCGGCTTTGCTTGTGTATTGCTGAGAACTCAGGCAAACCCGCGGGATTAAATATAGTCCATCCAGTCAAGGACCGGAAATCCACTTTTTAAGCTTAAGACTATCAATTTGGTAACCTTATGATAAGTGTTCTAATGGTAAGCAAATCAAATGTGGTAACCATAGGTTAAACCTGTTGATTTGTTTAGAATTTTCAAATTGGTTAGTGGCATACCAATACTCAATCAATAGGGTTACACTATCAGTACGTATAAGTTTACCAATATGGATAGGGTTTTAAAAACAACTTCTAAAATAACCCTACGGAAAACCCTTATTAGGGAAACCGACACCGATCGATTAAACTTGCAAATTTGTAACGTGAAATGACAACTGAACGATAATTCGATTTGCACCAGCCTTCGTAACTTTCAAACTGTAATAAAATTTACTTTTGTTGGCATATTTTATCGATAATTTTGTCTGTGCCCCCCGAGATCCACTAACTTGGTTCATAATGAAATTACTACTGTATTTTGACAGAGATAATTCATAACAACCACATATACTGGCAAGTTAATGCTGGGTCAATATTGTACTTACTATTGCGAGGCAAAACGACGGCCTGACTGTCGGTGACGGTGCAACAATGCAGGTTTTTGTGGAAGGTGTATTGTATGGTGAGGTGCTTGTCCTCGCCCACGCACGGGTCGAAGAAGCCGGCAAGGTCCGCCTGCAGACAAATGGAGAACATTATTGGCTGCGTTCACACTGTTTTATGATATAATTCGAACGAATTTTCACAGAGGAGGTTTGAGTTTAACTACAATTAGAAAGATAAATAGGAGTTAACATGTCAACTAACAACAACAACTTATACTAATTCACAACTTTATATTCGTACATACTAGCCATTGTATCTATGAAGCAAGCAAAAAAGTTCAATAAATCTGCACCCGGAGCATAAATTCGGATCGATTGATACCTCGTTCGTCCAAATCGGTTCAGTATCTTAAACCCTACGGTGGAACACACGTAAATACTAACAAAGACTGCTAAAAACATATGCCTTCCTTTTAGCTCTCCCGTAATCGGACAAAAGTTGCTGTTTTAGTCGTGCAATACTGTGTTTATGCAGGAGTATTGCTGTTTCAGTTGTGCTATACTGCGTTTATGTAGGTGTACTGCTGTTTTAGTAGTGCAATACTGCGTATTGCTGTTTTAGTCGTGCAATACTGCGCTTATGTACGAGTATTGCTGTTTTAGTTGTGCAATACAGCGTTTATGTAGGAGTATTGCTGTTTTAGTCGTGCAATACTGCGCTTATGTACGAGTATTGCTGTTTTAGTTGTGCAATACTGCGTTTATGTAGGAGTATTGCTGTTTTAGTCGTGCAATACTGCGTTTATGTAGGAGTATTGCTGTTTTAGTCGTGCAATACTGCGCTTATGTACGAGTATTGCTGTTTTAGTTGTGCAATACTGCGTTTATGTAGGAGTATTGCTGTTTTAGTTGTGCAATACTGCGTTTATGTACGAGTATTGCTGTTTTAGTTGTGCAATACTGCGCTTATGTACGAGTATTGCTGTTTTAGTTGTGCAATACTGCGTTTATGTACGAGTATTGCTGTTTTAGTTGTGCAATACTGCGCTTATGTACGAGTATTGCTGTTTTAGTTGTGCAATACTGCGCTTATGTACGAGTATTGCTGTTTTAGTTGTGCAATACTGCGCTTATGTACGAGTATTGCTGTTTTAGTTGTGCAATACTGCGTTTATGTAGGAGTATTGCTGTTTTAGTTGTGCAATACTGCGTTTATATACGAGTATTGCTGTTTTAGTCGTGCAATACTGTGTTTATGCAGGAGTATTGCTGTTTCAGTTGTGCTATACTGCGTTTATGTAGGTGTATTGCTGTTTTAGTAGTGCAATACTGCGTATTGCTGTTTTAGTCGTGCAATACTGCGCTTATGTACGAGTATTGCTGTTTTAGTTGTTCAATACTGCGTTTATGTAGGACTCTTGCTGTTTTAGTCGTGCAATACTGCGTTTAAGTAGCAGTAAGTCGGTTGGAATGCAAACATATGAAATAGCAAACGAGATACTGAAATTGAACACCGGTACTTTTGGGTGAAAAGATTAGGTCCCTGGTCTATACCCGCGATAACATCTCCTGTATGAGAGATTTTTAGTATGATCCCTTGCTGGCCTCCATGAGCTCTAGCCTCGAGTCCTTCACGAGACACTGCACGGGTATGGTGACGTCTATCACCTCGCTGTAAGCGCTCGGCGTTCCGCCCGAGGCAGCCTCGTCTGTGGGCTCTGCCTCTACCTCGTGACTGGATACGGTCCCCGGTCTAAACCCACCATATCATAGTATAAGACGTTACCTTGCTCGCCGCCAGAAAATGTAGCCCGGGTAAGGTGATGTCTATAACCTCGCTGTATGCGTTCCGCACGAGGCAGCCTCTGTTGTCCTGTAGGCTCTGGACTGGTTACCGTCCCTGGTCTAAACCCGAAACTACATCCGCTGTATAGAACGTTACCTTGCTCGCCTCCAGCAGCTCTAGCCTCGAGTCCTTCACGAGGCACTGCACGGGTATGGTGACGTCTATGACTTCGCTGTAGGCGCTCGGCGATTCGGGCGAGGCAGTGTCTCCTGTGGGCTCTGCCTCTACCTCGTGGCTGGAGGCCCCTGAGAAAAAGAAGCCGTTTTCACATTGAATACACGACGAAATGTCCTACCTATTTGTGAATCTTATCGAGGCACTAAAGTATGAATAGTAACATACACGCAAAGTATCTATAAAATACCACCGGCTCTGAAATGTTTCAGAGCCGGTGGTATTTTATAGATAGGGCGATAGGTGCATGTTATATGCCTAAATAGAAGAAAATATAAACCTGTCTAAGTAGTAAGATTATTCTCTCGACGCTGCATTCCGCATTCGCCTTTGATTGTGTTTAAGAACGTGTATTGTCTATTCGAATAAATGAATATACTTGAACATTTATGACAGTTTTAGTGCCCGCAACCCGCTAGGTGATGGACATTCTGCTCGTACACGCGCTTTCCGTATCCGTAACGTATGACCATTTCAATAAAGATATTGTTGCACTCTACGTAAGGTGAACTCGTGTTTTCCAGCTCATGGCGCCAGACAAAATGACGGGCGCCGGAGCTGCCGGCGTCGCGCGCAAAATTTTGCCCTATGGGCGTTGGAGATTTTACCCGCGCAAACGCGCTGCCTTATGATTGGTTACAATGTTTTCCTAAAGTTCGTAGGTACATCGTTGTAACTTATATTTGCGGTAATACTGTACCTATAACTTAGGATAAGTTCATACCGGAAGGGAGTTTCCCATACAACGCCCTCAAGATGACGAGGCCCTTTTTCTTCTCCTCGTCGCTTCGTATCCTCGAGTACGTCTCGCGCATCAGCTCGACAGTCGCACGCGCTTGTCGCTGCATCTCCTGTAACCTGGCACAACAAAAAATCATTATTATCGTCATGACATTCATCATCATCATCAGCAACAGCAATTGTATGTATGGCGGTGTATACTTTGAATTTCTTCGCACATGTATGCAGCGCAGCATACCTCACGACGTTTTCCTTCGCCGAAAAATGATTAACCATTTATAAAAAACGTTAACACCAGAGTCATAGACTTTGATTTATTTATATACATGTTACATAAAAATCTTAAAAGTAAGGTTAAAAAGAAGGTATCAGTCCAAATGCGGGAGGAGAGCAGCACAGTCGTCAAAGCCAAGCCATCTGGCTACGGGTTTAAAGCGGTGTCGTGTACCGCGGATACACATACTGGCGGCGCGTATGACGGCAATACCGATTCGTGCTCTCAGCCAGCCCAGTATGGTGCTTAAGGAGCTGTTCCAGCGCTCTGAGATTTTCTCTGCCAAGTGTTTGATAAACGAGGTCATTTGGGGAGCGAAGACGACGACGACCGATGTCACGAGGGGGGTGAAAGTTACGTGTTGCATTTCGCAGGCGTTGGAGTATTTTCGCTGTTTTTCGTTTTCGGCAGATTTTAGGATGGTTGTGACGGCGCGTGAGAGGTAAGAAGGAGCGTCAGTGTCAACGACACGGATATCAAATAACGCCTCCCTCTGAGCCACCCATACACCACGGCAGGATAGGTCTGCACGTAGTCCGCAATCGTTTTGAGAGATTATAGGTTCTTTTGTTACGTAGCCCCAAGCATGTTGGCAAAGTTCACAGAAGAGGTCTCTTATCTCGTTATGTCGCCGTGTAATGAGGCCACCCGTTTTACAGCAGAGCGCGTGGTCGATGTTAAATTGACTGTTACCGCAGACACCGCATGATTGTGGTAACGTATTGCTAGCGCGTCTCCGAATTCTGTTGAGAGACAGGTCAAAGTTATCTTTTTTTGTGGGAATAACTGAGAGCCAATTTGAGGATCTTGATTTCATCTTGGATGCGATGGATCTTTCAATTGCCCTTTTTTTGATTGCGGTAAATTTTGCTAGCGTGTTTTCTAAAAGGGTGTCATCACGGGCTTCTTATTCTTTGCGACCTTCTTTGCGTGCTTTTTTTAGAGATGTATGGTCGGACAGGACAATCTGTTTTTGGTCTATTAATGCCATCGTGAGGGCTTTGCAACCACTCTTGAAAATTTTATAGCGCATGTTAGTGGCATTAAATGGATCGGATGGACCACCTTTATGTATGGGTAAGGAGAATAGGTCAGCTTCTATAAGGGACACGTCACTACCAAAGAGAGTTGGCAGGAAGGTCGTTCGAAGTGCATGTGTCAGTGGTTTGAAGAATTCGTGGGAGTTGTTCAGAACTCGTAGTAAGAATGACCATTGGAATTGAATCGCTTTGGTTAAGGCAGTGTAGGCAGCTTGAGGGGAGTCTTTGCAGATTTGTGATAGTTTTTCTAGGGTGGAAATGAACTTGTTTACTTTGTTTTTTATGGACTCTTCTTTTCCATCTCCAATGTGGCTTCCCAAAAAGCGGGGTCCAGTAACAATGCTTAGATTGGAACCCTTGAAAATCTGGTGAGCTGTTTGTTTGCTGTTTCCGATACTACCGATTACTCATCGGTAATGTTTTTTTGGCTTGAGGTAAGTATCCGAATGATGGTCCAATGGCATTTATTTTGTCCCACCAATGCGTAGGCTATTTAAGTCACCTTGGGCTGAGGAATCATCTGCGTACCAAGATTGGATAGTTTTTTGTTCTTTTTTCATTTTAGACTGATTTGTTACAAAATCAAAAGAAGGAAATTAAATGCATAAGAATGCAATTGTATGAAATGCCCGAGTACGTCTCTTGCATCCGCTTTTTGAAAGTCTCTGTTTGGCACTGGTATAGAATGCCTTGAGGCATTAAGTCCGGTTTTAGTGCTTATTTGTTTTGTGCTATATTTTTTTACTATTTTAGCCTCCTCTTACTGTTGCTGCTCCATATCTCACTCGTCCCCAACTCGTCTTTCAAAGTTGGTCTCTCACGAGATGGGGTCGAGGAAGTGTTTCTTCAGTACCAGCCACGACACAATGGATCCTACCGTGGCTTAGAACACAGCGTTGTATGGGGCCTTTTAACTCTTCAATCTGTACCAGTCTCGCCTAACCTATGCTGCTCCCTCGCTATGTGATCCAAGGCAAGTTGTTTCACTATACTGAACCTTAACTTCTAAGCAGTAAGTATCAATATAGGCTCACCTCTCGAAGTTGGCCTCCATCGACCGCTGCCGCTCCCGCTCGGACCGCTCCCTCGCGATGTGGTCAAGGACGAGTTTCTTCAGTAAGAGCCATGAGACCATAGCTACCAATGTAGCGTAGAACACAGCGTTGTATGGGGCCTTTTAACTCTTCAATCTGTACCAGTCTCGCCTAACCTATGCTGCTCCCTCGCTATGTGATCCAAGGCAAGTTGTTTCACTATACTGAACCTTAACTTCTAAGCAGTAAGTATCAATATAGGCTCACCTCTCGAAGTTGGCCTCCATCGACCGCTGCCGCTCCCGCTCGGACCGCTCCCTCGCGATGTGGTCAAGGACGAGTTTCTTCAGTAAGAGCCATGAGACCATAGCTACCACTGTAGCGTAGAACACAGCGTTGTATGGGGCCTTTTAACTCTTCAATCTGTACCAGTCTCGCCTAACCTATGCTGCTCCCTCGCTATGTGATCCAAGGCAAGTTGTTTCACTATACTGAACCTTAACTTCTAAGCAGTAAGTATCAATATAGGCTCACCTCTCGAAGTTGGCCTCCATCGACCGCTGCCGCTCCCGCTCGGACCGCTCCCTCGCGATGTGGTCAAGGACGAGTTTCTTCAGTAAGAGCCATGAGACCATAGCTACCACTGTAGCGTAGAACACAGCGTTGTATGGGGACTAACTCCTTAGCAATCTGTATTATTGTCTTCCAACCTTTGGTGTTCCTTCGCTACGTGATCCAAGGCAAGTTGTTTCACTATACTGAACCCTAACTTCTAAGCAGTAAGTATCAATATCAGCTCACCTCTCAAAGTTGGCCTCCATCGACCGCTGCCGCTCCCGCTCGGACCGCTCCCTCGCGATGGGGTCGAGGACGAGTTTCTTCAATATGAGCCATGAGACCATGGGTACCACTGTAGCGTAGAATACCGGCGACGGCATCACTTCTTCGCAGAGGTGTATGGGGACTACAATGGTTTGTGATGAACACGTCCATCTGGTGAAATGAAAGTACAATTTTTTTATATACTACGGCGGAAAACCATCATATATACTGTCTGCTTGATAGTACGCAGAAACCGTAGTCAATATAGGCGCTTGCGAAGTACTGGACCCTCGGGACATCCATACTTATATTATAAATGCGAAAGTGTGTCTGTTTGTTACCTCATCAGGCTTAAACCGCTGAACCGATTCAGATGAAATTTGGTATGGAGATAGGTTGAATCCCGGGGAAGGGCATAGAATAGTCTTTATCTCGATAATCATCCCCTAAAGGGGTGAAATGGGGGGTGAAAGTTTGTATTGAGTTATGGAGCTACAATATAAACGAGTTTCACGCGGAGGGAGTCGCGGGCAGAAGCTAGTAAGCAATATTTTATCCCGTAGCTTCGCTTACGTTGTGTGTAATACGCTAGCGTCGAATGTAACCAAACTTAAAGACTTAACCCCTTATCCATAAAATTAAAACAGCATCTCTTAAATTAAATGTCCCTTGTGAGATTCTTACGGACACAAATGTGAGTGCCAAAGAAAAAAATATTTAAATGGCATTTTAGCTAAAATAGGGTTGTTGAACTTTTATGAACGGCCGTTATTTCCTTCCACTAAGTTAATACGCTTTGGTAGTACCAACTTGAGTTTGAGTATGACCCCGCTAGGCACGCCGAGCATCACAGCGGCCGAAACACTGCTGTTTTTAGACACCTTTTTCTCCGCTCCGTACTCCGCTATGGCACCGAAAGTGCCGAGCCTGTCAACATAAACATTCATTTATTTAACACAATTGTAAAGTGTAGCTTCGAGGTTAACACATCCACTGCCAAGAATCGCTACGCGCTACGCTCGTAGCCGATCCCATGGTTTTCCCCGTATGTAGTAGCTACGGCGTAGCCGCCCGCTAGGCGGGTTCATGGCAGTGAAAGGTGTCACAGCGTGCAAAACTTCAGCTGGTCCAGGTTAGGAAAGAGAGAGACAGCAACGGAAGCTGCAAAGTGGTTTAGGTGTGGTGTGGTTTAACTCTCGCAGAGAAAAGTATCCATCAACCCCCATTTATGTTGGAAGGCATTGTGATGCAATGTTAAGCTCTTCGCATAGCGCTGTCAGTTCATTACACGATTCGCATTACAAAAAGAATAACTACAACTTAGGAAAGTCGAAAAACCCCCGACATTTTCATTTCAAAATCCAATATCTCAAAAACATGCCTAAGAACACGCGGGATAACATTAACTATGACACAAAAAAAAACCGCATTCAAATCGGTCCATCCGTTTGGGAGCTACGATACCACAGACAGATACACAGACAGACACGTTTAACTTATAACACCCCTCTTTTTTTGTCGGGGGTTAAAAATAAATCATTCTTACATTACCAGCACGGCTATAACGCGACGGCGCGCGAGCTCTCTCGATTTTTCTCGCACAATCCGTCTCTCTCTTATTAGAACACTTAGAACAAGAGGTATAGTGCGAGAAAAACGTATTAAATGTCACTAAGTGCGACATGTTCCTTGTTTGTTTGTTTGTTTGGGTTCGGCAGTGATTCACTCATCCTGAAGAAGAACTCCCGAAGGTTTCAAAATATGTTGCCCGTAGTGCAATTTAATACGCTAGTCGAACCGTGTAATTATTATAAAGATATTTATATACATAATGATCAAAAAATCTACGCTTGTTGACCATGGAAAATCTTGACGTGACGTCAAGATTATGTTTCGTACTAACTACATATACACAATGTATACCTATACGAATAGAGCGTTTTTGACGTTTCATACGAAGTTGCTGATTTGACTAACAATCAACATACCTCTTGACCAAGGTACATGCGCTTCCGGCGAGAAGCATCATGGTAAAAGTATTTAGACAATAAAGACGAGCATGCTTGAATAATAAAGACGAGCATGCTTGAATAATAAAGACGAGCATGTTTGAATAATAAAGCCGAGCATTGAGGTGTGAGGAGTATAGCAAGATGACTCCATTCATTCATGTAACGGATACGGACGTTTCACGCACGAGTGCATTCGCTTTATCTAATGAATAACTATCCTATTTCCGATCCTATTTCCTAGCATCTCAGAACCTGATACTATGTCTCACATTACCAAATCCAATTAACAAGTAACCTCATTTCAGTAACCTTCATTGTTAGAGTATGCCTATATAAACCCATGCACTTCCTAATAAAGCAATCATTCTATAACCGAGACTCGTCGTATTATTTACTCCTCTACGTACAACATCTCATGGCGACTCTGCCAGGCCTGGCAGGACATTTTCATTTTCATCACACTTGCTCGTCAATGGCGTTATTACTTGCGAGCGTACAGAGCAGTTATAGCCGTTTTACCTCCCACGGGTTGTTAAGTTTAGTTTTAAAATAAAGAACCCACTCATACTTCACTTCGGACTGAAGATGTTTCCAATCAGCCAAGGTGTATTTCATATCTTCAAAAGTTTGCTACAACCAACTTTTAATAAATTCAAACATAAAAATACTACTTAAACATGTTTAACAGAATTATTTACAGATTTAATATGTAGTTATTTAGTGTCTATGTAAAAAGTTTTTAAGTGTTTTCAAATCGTGGCTGTATACCGAAGGGTCTTTGCCATACGCACCTCACGTCAAATTCAACAAAATGGACGACTGACATGTTGCAGATTTTATTACGATTTGTATTAATTTCATCTAAAATGTATTATTTCCTCGCAAATGTGATGAAAAACATTGTGTCCCTACTTTAAAAACAATTGCTGTATGTGGGCCGATAATATTTGAGGACTTCCATCGATTCCCCAAGATCATCACCAATGGCACTTCATTAGTTCCTATTTCAACGGAATTTTATCAGAATCTGTGACGTACTTTTGCACTTTTAAGTACATAATTAAGGAATTCAATAAGTCATCTGTGGTCTTCATCATCAATTCCTCGCCACCAAATTTATGATTCCGGATGTAAATACACGAGTTATAACAGAAAATACCAAAATCACTACACGCGTGCCTAATAAAATTGAGGAGTCCCCTCTATTCCTCATGGATCCCATCATCTAACTGAATTTTGAACAAAATGGGTCACTCCTGGAAGTATATACATACGAACAAAAAAAATTTTTCGAATCGGCTCATCAATGACGGAGTTCTGAGGTAACAAAAATTGAAAATAAAAATAAAAAAAATACAGCCGAGTTGAGAACCTCCTCCTTTTTTTTGAAGTAGGTTAAAAAAATCGTGGTGGTAGTAGTACATATAATGAATTTAAAAGGAAAACTATCACGGCTAAGTAGGTATAACTACTTACCGAGTAAGAAACCCTTTTCTTGTTGACTACGGAACCCTAAAAACTTCCAACCCCTAAACAAGCCTGTAACGCCCCAGTTCGGGAGCTCAAACACCGCGAGCCATCCGGTTGCCTCTTGGACACGGCCACTATGTATATGTGAATATGTCAGTAAAACAAAACTAAACTAAGGAATCATTACGAGTAATTCAAAGGTATGGATGGTATGCGTAACGTAAGATGGAAGCTAAAATTATAATCTAACAACAAACTTATATTTAAAGATACAGTTGTAATTATAACTAAATGAGTTCCGTAAAAATAAAATTATAATGATCTCTCTTGCGGGACCGCTAACCAGTTCTAAGAATACATACTTGAAATCAGGGTGTTATACGCTACGCACTATCTCACCCCGCCGCGCCGGTCATCCGTCACGAAACTAGACATCTGCCTACGCTTAGTTACTTAAAACCTTGAGAAATTTTTTTTAGGGTAGGTATAACACGGGCGTAAGTGGAACATTGCAAACTCGAGTCATCAAAAGCCCTTCGCCTTCGGCGTCGGGCTTCTGAGAGACTCTTGTTCGCAATATTCCGCTTACGCCCCTCGTTAAACAATGTACTATAGTGTTCCTGGCAGGGCAGGTCGCTCCGCCGCGACCTGCCTTGCGACTATAAAATAAAACCGCGCCGCGTTCTACACAATTTGCTGCTCGACGAGAACCTACCCTAGCCGTAACCAACGCTAGCCAACAAATCAAGGCATCAAGCAAGCAGTATCAGCAGCAACGATCCAACCAATTCACGAGCCACGCCGCGCAACAGAAAGAAAATACAAGAGGTGTCCAGGGTTATCCCGGCCCATGTTCGAGGGAGTCAAGGGTTTTCCCGGCCCGCATCAGAAACCAACGCAGGAGCCGTCCCGAAGAAGCACACTGCAATCACCAGCCAGCCAGCCAGCCAGCTTCAAAGACGAGACCACGGCACAATGAAGACGTCAAAAAGCGTATCGGATTTTTTTTAATTATCATTATGTTCTATTTTTTTTACTTAACATATTTTAGAAAAGTAGATAACTAAGAGAAATTTTAATGCAGCGATGCCAAGCAGGGGTGTCAGTGACAGTGATGACAAAATATGCATTAATATTATGTAGGCATGACGGCATGAGTTTTTTTGGGGTTTTTTAGTATTAGTACATTACTGCAGTCGCCAGGAAAGAAGATACGAAGCCGGCAAGCCCTTTTAACGAATAGTAGTTTTCTCAAACATCTAGTACACAATGAAACATTTCATTGCATGTTTGAGAAATTATATATTTTGGCCTGGGTTTGATTTGCTATACCAAATACATTGGTGTTACAATTTCGTAATATACGTACAACAGCAGTAGAAGCCGAATGTATAATTATTTATTTATTTATTTATTTATTTATTTATTGCATTGTCATGTACATAATAAGGTGTTACAATTTAGAGTCAGTTCATGACACCCTGTCAGGGCACACAATAGTAATTCTATAGCTATTATTATTAAACAAAATTATGGTAGATAAATATCGAATGTCATCTTACAACGTAGGTATACAGAATCATTGTCAATAATCTTATAATAATAATAACCAGTAAGTTCTCAATTTTGTGTCAACATATTAGTATACAAATCCAATGGTCAATTTATTAGTATTAGTAGCAAAACTAGCAAGGTCAATTTAATAAGAATAAAATAAAAATACAAATACATCTCCTAAATTATAAATTATAAATTATGTCCCGTATTGTGTCAACGACTTGTCTTTGAGAAATGATTCTACCGAATAATAACAATTGTCAATTAGTAACTTTTTCAATTTAGATTTAAAAGTGTTAACATTTGGTTCAAATTTGATTATGTCAGGAATTTTATTGAAAATTAGAATTGCCATATACTGCGGACCTTTTTTAAACATGGCTAATGTTGACTTTGGTAATAACAATTTATTTCTATACTGGCTTCTAGTTTTTTTCCAGATCAACTTTAGGCGGAAATAGATCTTGGTGTTTACGAATAAATAGCGCAGCCTCTAGTATGTATATCGAGGGCATGGTTAATAAATTTAATTTAATAAAATGAGGACGGCAACTGTTAGGAGGGCGTATGTTTGCCAGTATTCGTATACACTTCTTCTGCATTATGAACAGTTGTTGGGCATCTGTGCTAGCTCCCCAAAGGAGTACGCCATATCGGAGGTTTGAATAAATGTAAGAAAAATAGACCGACAAAGAAGTCTCAAAATCTGTGTTCACTTTTAGTATTCCAAGAGCGTAAATAAAACTAGCTATTTTGGATTTTAGACGTTCTACGTGAGTTTTCCAATTTAGACCCGAATCTATGGTTATGCCTAGTAGTTTAAAATGGTTTACTTCTTCTATAAAATTTTCTTTATATTCTAGTTTTAACTGTAACGGCTTTTTCTGTATAGGTTTGAATTGGATAATTTTTGTTTTTCCCATGTTAATTTCTAAATTATGGTCTTCGAGCCATTTTTTGACACACTGTAGAATTGACGATAGTTGCGCGTTACATTTAATGCTATTTGTCGTATTAAATAGTAGTGATACGTCGTCCGCGAACATAATACACTTTGTATTTTCATGTAGGATTTTCGGCAGGTCGTTAATATAAACAATAAACAGGGTACAAGCTAAAACACTTCCTTGTGGAAGTGAACAGCTGGTCTGCCGTACGTCAGAGTTGACTACTGTGGCTGCACAAGTGTCATTGTCATAATAGTCTATTTGAACGAATTGTTTTCGGCCTTGAAGATAAGATCGAAGCCATTTGTGGGCTTGACCGCGTATTCCCATTCCGTACAGCTTAGATAGTAAGATCCCGTGGGACACTTTGTCGTACGCCTTAGTCATGTCTAACAATAACCCTATACTATATTGTTTGTTATTCAAGTTTTCTAGAATGTGTGTAATATACTTAAAAACTGCAAGAGTGGTTGAGTGGTTTTTTCTAAACCCGTGCTGATTTTTATCTAGCATGTTGTATTTTTCTAGAAAATTATACAGTCGGTTACACATTGCTTTTTCGAAAAGTTTTGATACAACCGGTAGCAGGGCGATCGGACGGTATTGGCTTGAATTGTTTGCCGAGCCGCCCGGCTTTAGTAACGGTTTAATTTTTGATGTCTTGAGTAATTCCGGGTATGTGCCTTCTTCGAAAGATTGGTTGATTAATTTTGTTAGCGGGGTAACTAAGTCAGACGCGCATATTTTTATTAGAGCGGATGGAATTTCGTCAAAACCGTAACTTTTTCTGTTTTTTAATTGGTTTATTAATTTTAATACTTCGGCTTCATTAACTGGGCTAATATAAATGGAGTTTGTGGCAGGAGTGATAACAGGTCGTCCGCATGTCTGTGTTCTCGCATCTGTGGCCGCATTGCCCGGCGCGGGCGCCGGCGGCTCGCCTACTGACGCGAAGTGCTCGTTAAGTAGGTTAGCTACCGAGTAGGACAATTCTACAACTGAATCGGCAGTGTTTAATGTTATATTTTTCGTTCGCCGCTGTTTTCCTCTTCCTGTAATATTTTTTACCAGCGACCACATAGTTTTTACTTTATTTTTTGACTTTTTTATTTGATTAGTATAATTTAGTTTCCTCGATTTACTTACACACTTTTTCAAAATTTTTTCGTATTTTTTATAATGGTCGACAAGTACTGGATCTCTTGTAGTGTTAACAAAAACTTTCAATTGCCGTTTATGTCTACACGATAGTTTCAAGCCTTTAGTTAGCCACGTTTTAGGTTTTGACGATTGAAATACTTTAATTCGTCTTTTAGGTATATAATTCTCTAAAATGTTTTGCATTGTGTTGTGATATGCCTGAAAATTGTCATTTATGTTATTATTCAGCGTAAAAGTAATATTCCAGTTGATTTTAGCTAATTCCTGCCTAAAAAGCGTCATATTTTTCTCATTGAATATTCTAGTTTCTGTGTACCACGGTTTTTGGGGCTTCAGTGTCGCTTGCTTTCGAGTCTTCAGTAAGATGCCCTTGTGATCCGATATGCCGTTGTCTTCCACCTCAACATTACAATTTGACTTATTAGTAAAAACGAGGTCAATACAGGTAGATGAATTATTTACTTCCCTAGTGGGTTGTTTAACTATTTGTTTAAAGTTATGACTTAACATGATATCTTGGAGCCTATTGCTACAGGTTGAATTTATTAACATGTTTATGTTAAAGTCTCCAACAATATAAATTTGTTTACATGATTCTTTTTGTCGCACTTTAAAAAGTAAGCTATTTAAGCATTCAAAAAATGTTTAAATTTCCCGAGCAGGTCGGTAAATATTAATTAACAATAAATTTTCTTGGGGTATTTCTATAGCACAACATTCGAATATAAGTTCTTGTGATAATTTAGCAATGTCCAGTCTTTCCGCGAAAACGATATCTCGTTGTAACAGAATTGCCACTCCACCTCCCTGATGTGTTTTTCTGTAGAATCCAGCTGCAAATTCGTAATTGTCTACTACGAATTTGCAGTATACTACTAGGCAACCGAGATGTTTTTGTCCAGTAAATATGATTCCACGATATGGATCTTATTTTTTAGGCTTTGTGCGTTTTGTACTAAAATACTTAGTTCATCTACGAAAGGAATTATGTGGATTATGGTCCTTATGTTGTATACCTATGGACGTTTCATTGTCTTGAGTATTCGAAGTACTTTGCTGCGGTATGTATACTGAGGAGCTAAGTGTAACTTGGTGTGACTCAGATTGAAATTCCTGTGAGTGTTCTCGTTTACTGTAGGTATGTTCCTTGCCATTTATAAAGAGTTTGTTGTTCCTAATAGTAGCATGTTTACCTTCTCGGCGTGCTCTAATCATATTTTCTCTAAGGGATTTTCTTTCCTCTAATGATTTTGTATCCAATAAAGGTGACACGGCGTATCCCGTGTTTTTAAAGTAGTAGGCATTTTGGAGTACGTGGTTAGTCATTCGTCTACTTAGAAGGTCTATCCGTAGAGGGCGACGATACCCTCTTTTACCTATTCGGATGGCTTGTTCGATGTATCCATTAATATTTACGTTTAGTATATTGTAAAACATGTTATCTACACGGCGGCATAAGTCCGATTCTGTTTCCGAGTCGTATTCGTCCAGGCCGTAGATAATTATTGATTTCGATTGATCTGTGTTTTTGTTAGGACTTTTATGAGTCTCTAATTGTGTTTTTAGCTCGTATAATTCCGTTTGTAGCCTGTGTTGTTCAATTTCTATATTTTTTATTTTTGTGTTAGCTTCTTGTAGTTCATTTTTCAGTATTTCATGGTTAGACGATAGTGTATTTATGTTCTGTGTGATGTCTTGTTTAAATTGGTGCATAATTGTACTTATCTCTCGTTGGATCGTATTTTTCATTTCAGCTAACATGGCTTGGTTATTCCTATCCAATTTTTCGCCTAGTTTTTCGTCCAGTAGGGTGCCAAATTGTTGAAGTGTAAACGTGCAGTCTAATTGTTTGTAATTCGTTTTGTGTGGCCATGCGGTATTAGTGAATATGTTTTGTGTAGTGTCGCTAGTACTTAATACCGGTGCAAGGCTTTCGTTATGGTTCAAAATATCATCTACTGACATGGTGGTATCATCTTATGTTTTAGGACCGTATTTTATACTTAGTATTTGCATATTATTGATAGTCTATATGTTGCAGTGAAATGGCCAAAACAGAGATTTGAACAAATCCCTAAGGGATATGATCAAATCACGCAGGATGTTAAAATGGCGAATCCATTTTATCATTTACCTAATACAAATCAGTCATTTGATCAAATCTCTGAATCTGTTTAGTGAAATGACGAAATCGAACAAAAAGGCAACTCGTTTTTTCATTTCACTAGATTTGTTTGGTGATTTGATAAATCCCTGAAACGCGTCAGTGAATTGACGGATAGGTTAGAAGAAGGTGGCGGGAGCTCTGCTCCCGCCACCGTTTTCGTGGTTATTTTTTTTAATAAAAGAGCGGATAAATCTTTATCGCGTTAGTTTCGTCAACTCACTGACGCGTTTCAGGGATTTTATCAAATCACTAAACAAGTCTAGTGAAATGAAAAAACGAGTTGCCTTTTTTGTCCGATTTCGTCATTTCACTAAACAGATTCAGAGATTTGATCAAATTACTGATTTGTATTAGGTAAATGATAAAATGAATTGGCCATTTTAACATCCTGCGTGATTTGATCATATCCCTTAGAGATTTGATCAAATCTCTGTTTTGACCATTTCCCTGCAACATATATACTATTCGACTTTTCGACACCATAAACCTAAAAAGGCAAATAAGGACTTATCTAATATTTAATAACCTTATGTATATAAAGTTAGACTGACGTGATCGCTTAATGACCCCTCTATTGGGATGAGTTCCATTCAGGAATTAAATTAAATTTTCAAATTTAGGTATCATCCAAGCTCAAGCCCCCCTCAAAAAGCCAGCTCGATCTGAGTCCCTACCAAAATCTAGCCTCAGCGAGGTTAAACACCCCAAACTTTGTCAAGCAATGTTAATAATTGATTTGCTTATTTTCATGAAATTTTGCGCCTTATGCGAGAACCGAATAGAGTTGCTATAACATTGCTAATCTAACATACTATTGAATTATCAATAGTACATATTTCATAATACTTAACCAAAATGTACCTAAGAAACATATGCAGAATACGAAAATGTCTAGTCTCTCTCTCTGACATTTTTCAATATGTTTTGACAATTTCACTTTCGGTATGGAGGTCGGTGACTGATTTAAAATTGTCATGTCACGTAAGAAAAAAAAACCGAGGTCCGTGACCTATCACAGTAGAGTGAGATAGTGTGCGTGAAATGTAGTGGTGTGTGTTTCTGGGGAGAATTACGATAATGTTGCGCCGCCTAGTGCTATTTTAGTGTCGCGTATGTAGCTTCATTCAACTTGTTTCGCCTTAAGAGTAGGCAGTAAGCCCGGCCGAATTTCACCTTCTCAAACAAACGTAGTTACGCTCTCATTTTAAACCTACGTGTTGGATTGTGACGAAACTTTGCATACACAATGAAATGAGGTATATCTATGTCTCTAATTTGTTTATATGATTCCAGTTTACAGAACAAACGAAATACAGCAATAACAAGTTTTGTATGAATAACTTAAATTCGCTGTATTTTTTACTATGGTATATGAAGCTACATAAACTAATTACAGACATAGATATACCTCATGTCATTGTACATGCAAAGTTTCGTTACAATACAAGACGTAGTTTTAAAATGAGAGCGTAACTACGTTAGTATGGAGAATCGAGCTTACTGCGGACTCTTAACACTTTCGCAACCCGACTAAGAATGGAACAATTCACCAGAAACCGACAGAATTCGATAGGCGTGTAAGTTCATAGTACTGCCCGCCTCAGCCTCCCTCCCGCCGAGCCGCCCGTGAGCCGCCTCTGCGGGCTCAGCCGGCATCTGAGCAAACATTACGAGTGCCCGCTAGGTGGGTTCATGGTTTCGAACGTGTTAAGGGGCTACCCGAGCTTTTTCGTCGATTTTTGACAACTTTTGAATCGCAACTCCTACTTTTGCACTACAGATAGAATTATAAGTCAAACGGCTATCGGTTCTTTAATCTTTTATCTCCATTTTTGTCTACCGGATTTTGAAACGAATGAATACTTAATTTTGTATGATTTTTTTATACATTGTCTAAAAAACACTTATTTCGTATCTCTATTGACGTGAAAGATCTAACATATACGAAATCTACATATTTAGGTTTTCATTTTAAACTAATTAACACAAAAGTTACGGCCAGAAAACCAGATAAACTACCTAGACCTAAACTTGTTCAACTTTGATGCCAAATATCTCGAAAACAATGAACTTTGAAGTAAATATGGGATACTATATTGCTCCAAGTTGTTGTTTTTAATATAATAACCCACAAAAAACATTATAAAACTAAGGGATTCAGATGGAAGGTCACTGGGGTTATGGGAGCCCCTTAAGTAAAATAAAATAACTTACTTCAAAGCCAACCGCAGTTTCATATCGTGCTGCGGCATCTTCCTCATAACATTGAACGATATGAACGAGTGCGGGTTGCCCAGCTGGATGGCCGTGTTGGTGTGGTACTTCTCCGAGTCTCGGACGTATATAGACGTCATCGACGAGCCGCCCTGCCCGCCGGCGCGGTACGTCAGGTAGCCCACAGAGTGCGCGTCCAATTGCAGCGCCATCGCTGGAATGGGGAGCATAACAGGGGTGTACACTCGAAAATTACTATCACTCCAAAAGAAAGGCAAAAAAATATGCCTAGTGACGAAAATCTCATTCAGATATCTCAAAAAATTACGAAGCTACAACCGTTTTAATATTGCTTGTTAGAGAGAGAGAAAACGCAAACAGTGTGTGACGTCACGTTGCGGAAAGCTGCCGATTGATTTATATAGCCATGCCGAATTAGTTTTTTAGTAGTAATTGTTACTGAGCTAAGCCGAAGACGGACAGACGGACGGCCAGACGGACATGGCGAAACTATAAGGGTTTCTTGTTGACTGCGGAACCCTAAATGCCGATGCCTAGCTGGAGCTCCGTCCAATCCTTTTGCCAAGCCAAGGTGCCGCTTGCATTGGTTCACTGAAGGCTGAAACAATGATCAATGACTTACTTGACACAAGACTAGGCACGATCCCTCTAGGTGTGAACTGCATAACGGCGCCGCAGTTGAGGAACATCAGCCTGGAGAGCGTGCGGAACATCTTGAAGCCCAGCAGTGGGCCGTTGCCGATGCCTAGCTCGAGCTCCGTCCATCCCTTTTCGGAGCTAATGTGCCGGTTGCATAAGTTCACTGAGCCGGTACCTGGAACAATTACAAGTAAATTAAAAACATAAACACGAAGAGAAAATAATGAATAGGCGGGGCAGGTTTTTAGCGCGGTCGTATGAATGGTATATCTAGTCATCTTATGTAGCCTCTCACCTATCCCGTTTTGTGTAGATATGTTCCCGGAGAGCGTCATCGTGTCCCTGAGCGTGACGGGGGCGTCTATCGACTGCTGGATAGTCATGCCTGATACCTCTATGTTCGGTAGGATCGTTGACTCTTCTCTGTGAAACAAGCAACCAGTTTTAAAACATACACAAATTTCCCTATAGGCTTTCAAAAAGTTCCACAATTTCAATGATTCTAAATTGGTAGAGCTCCATTTGAAATATTTAACTTGTTTCGTTGGATCTAGAAAATAAACAAAGGTGGGAGTAGGGTTGCCAACCGTACTATATTATATAGTATTACTATATTTCGTATCTTTGTACTATATACTGTTTAAGACATAGTACGCAAAAATTCTATATACTGGGGGGCCTTACGGAGTGCTTCAAATTGTCCAGGTTTCAGTTCAATTTTACTAAATAGCAACATTGGTCAGACAAGTACTATATTTTTTACAGTGTAGTATATTTTTGTATTTTTTTTCTGGAAAATACAATAAAAAAGTTGGCAAACCTAGGTGGGAGGTTAAAGGGCTTTCTGTCTTTCTCTTCATTTCTGTGCATACAACAAAACTATTACAAATAGTATGAACAGAATAATAAATAAACAAGTATGAGTCGGATTCGCGCATGAAGGGCTCCGTACCATTTATCTATAAAGACGGCAAAATGAGAGCCCCCTTAACACATTGGACACCGCGTACCCGACTCTCGGGCACTCGTAAACTTTACTCAGATGCCGGCATGCCCGAGAGTCGAGCACGAGCTATAAACCCTCACGCGACGCCAATTCTGTCGGTTTCTGGGGTATTGTTCGGAATTTTGCCTGGTTGCGAAAGTGTTAAATATTTATTTAATCTGTTTTTTAGTATTTGTTGTTACAGCGGCAACAGAAATACATTATCTGCGAAAATGTCAACTGTCTGACTACCACGGTTCATGAGATACAGCCTGTTGACAGACGGGCAGCATGAACCTAGAATACTCTGAACAGGCTATGGTAATAATGATACCACGTGCGAGCGAGCTGGTAGCATACAATATACAAAATCTCGATAAGTGTGACAGAAAGGGAAATATCATTCATTGTCCTTGTCATAGTTCCACTTTTTTTTATTTGCCATAAACCATTACCCGTCCAAATTAAGTAGGTTGTTTATGGCAAGTCATCAGCCATTGTAAGACCGTTTCTTAATTTAACTGCATAGGAGGCTTTCCGTCCCTCACTGTGGCATCATGTAAATCCTGTCCAGAGTATTCTAGGTTCATGGACGGGCAGAGAGTCAGACGGACAGACGGCGGAGTCGTAGTAATAGGGTCCCGTTTTACACTTTGGGTACGGAACCCTAAAATATATTATTAAGCGCACTGACTTACTCAAATCGACCGTCGATTTCGTATTTTGACACGAATAAATTTATAAAACATTTCGTCCTGACTCGTAAACGTACCTATCTACCGAGGAGGTACTTGCGCGATTGTGCTAAGCTGTTAGCATACAATATTGTAGACTCCGTCGTGACTAGCACGATGACTGATAGTTGTAAGGCGGACCCCGTGTTACGTTTTAGTAGCGTGGGATCTGGAAGGGAGCCGGAGCCGGCGGGTAATTTAAACTGACCACTCCGACAACGCGTGCTTGTGTTTCCACCGGCTCCCAACCCCTTGATAGCTGTAACACTAGTATTCATAAAGACAGTAATGTTATTAATATGGTACACCAAAATATACAGGGATTCCCTAGTAAGGAACTTGAAATTGACTTGTTTATACAATGCTCAGATATCCATATTCTTTGTATAACCGAGCACTGGCTTAATGGTCATGAATTAATGTTTAATTTTAGCAATCATAGCATAGTAAGTTCATTTTCTAGAAAGTCATGTAGGCGTGGAGGTTCGTTGAATGGTAAAACACAATTTGAAAAGTAAAGAACGTAAAGATATTGTTGACAAATCCATCGAGCGCCAAATAGAACTATCTTGTGTTGAGTTGGATCAATTCATAATTGTATGCGTATACAGACCCCCATCAGCGGATTACAGACTATTCGAGTCAGTTATGGATGAAGTGCTCAGTAGTATTTTCTTAAGTACTAAATGTGTTATTGTGTGTGGTAATTTCAATGTTAACTTACTCGAGAAATCGCCCCTGTGTGTGAGTTTAGTGAATACTTTTAAATCGTTCAACTTAGTGAACCTGTTTTGTGAACCTACTCGAATTACAGCAACCAGTGCAACATGTATAGATAACGTTTTCAGTAATGAGGATGCAATTAATAAATGTATTATAAACAAATTAAGTTCTGACCACTGCGGACAACAAGTCTCCTTCAGCGGGAAAACGGACGAAGTTCCACGAGACACCATGTGCAGACCTATTTCCGAAAAGAGATTAGATTTATTCAATCGTAATATTGTGAAACGATTACGTTATCTTCCATTTACACAGGAAAGTCCTAACCGTTTGTGTGATCATTTGTTTAACTGTATCAAAATGGAATTTGATGCCTGTTTTAATTTAAGGAAAATTCAAAACAAGGTCAAGACTAAATTTAGCGACTGGGCTACCCCGGATATTCACGAGAAAAGACGCCGTCTCTACGACTTGTACGATTCGAGAACTATTGATAAGAGGCCGGAATTTCTAGAGTATGTTAAGAACTACTCGAAATCTTTTAAGTTAATGTGTGTCGCCGCTAAAGCCGATTACTTGTCAAGAAAGATTCAGAACTCCAAGGATAAGGTTAAAACTGTATGGCAAGTTAATACTGAAACTGGGAAACGCAAGATAAGAGATCCGCACTACAGCCTACGAATTGATGATACTTTAGTAAGTTCTAACCACGAAGTAGCGGATCATTTTGAGCGGTTCTTTTCTAACGTACCCGTTGAGACCACGAAGTCTTTAAACTCATCACCAGATGTCGCTGAATCGTTATTGAAAGCAAATGTAACGGAATGTACAGAAATCTTTAGATTCAGTCACGTGACCCCACTTATTCTTATAAAAGCGTTTAAATTGTTGAACTTAAAGAAAACTGAAGATCTTTGGGGCCTTTCAGTCAAAGTATTACATTCCATTGTAGAATCAATTGCACCTTTCTTAGCTAATATTTTCAATAAATGTATTGATACTGGAGTATTTCCTGACCTCATGAAACACAGTAAAATTATCCCGTTGTTTAAATCAGGAACGAAAACTGACCCTACCAACTTCAGGCCAATATCAATACTACCGGCACTAAGCAAAGTTTTTGAGAAGCTTATTCTCCATCAGCTTATGTCCCACTTTAGTTGCAATAAACTGCTCAATACCAACCAGTTCGGATTCACTAAGGGTCGCTCTACCACTGATGCCGGTGTGGTACTAATTAAACATATTTTTGATGCCTGGGAAGAGGCTCAAGATGCTATTGGAGTGTTCTGTGATTTATCAAAGGCATTTGATTGCGTTGATCACGAGAACTTAATCAGAAAGTTGAAACATTATGGAATTAAAAACGGTGCTCTTGATCTTGTGACATCGTATCTCTCGGAGAGAACACAACGAGTAGTCATCAATGGGACCCAATCAGCAGGGACAACTGTTGCTCTTGGTGTTCCCCAAGGCTCGATTCTGGGTCCGTTTCTGTTTCTGATTTACATCAATGACCTACCAAATATGTTGCAAGATAAACATGATATAGTGTTATTCGCAGACGACACTTCGCTTATCTTCAAGGTAGACAGGAAAGAGGAAAACTTCGATGATATTAATGATGCACTCAACACTGTTGTGAAATGGTTTACAGCAAATAATTTACTGCTAAATTCCAAGAAAACAAAGTGTATCAGATTCACTTTACCTAATGTCAAGCAGGTAAACAATACCAAGATCAAATTAAAGGGTGATGAACTGGAAATTGAAGATAGAACAGTGTTTTTAGGTATCACCTTGGACTCAAAACTACAATGGCAGGCACATATCACCGCCCTAGCCGGAAAACTTAGTTCGGCAGCCTATGCAGTAAGACGCATAAGACAGTTAACAAACGTTGAGACCGCCAGGCTGGTGTACTACAGTTACTTCCACAGTGTTATGTCCTACGGAATCCTGTTGTGGGGGAAAGCAGCTGATATCCAGACCATATTCGTGCTACAGAAACGCGCTGTACGCTCCATATACGAACTAAAAGCTCGAGAATCTCTCAGGGACAAATTTAAGGAGGCAAACATTCTTACTGTAGCATGCCAATACATTCTTGAGAATATCATGTATGTGCGAAAAAACCTTCACGAGTTCAAACTCAACAGCGATATCCACGACTACAACACCAGAAGTAAAAACAAGATCGCAGTGAAGGCCAGTCGTCTCCGCAAGGTTAGCACGTCGTTCGTGGGGAACTGCATACGTTTTCATAATAAAATACCCACCGAAATTGTTAATTTACCGTTCAGTCAATTTAAGTCTCATGTTAAAAGTAATTTGCTAAGCAAGGCGTATTATACTGTCAACGATTTCTTAAACGACAAAAATGCCTTTAAGCCAGTAGTAGGCTAATTCTATTAGGAATATACCTAAATACACATTATAAGTACCTACCTGAAATAATTGTTCCATTTTATGTAAGAAGAGATCACGTAATGCTGTTTCTCGCCGAGCAAGTCGCTTATTAATCTTTGCTTTTTAACATTGTCCGGTGGCTTGAATATGTCATGCTCGCTTAAAGGGCTTTGCTTACGGTGGCGTCGTTGATCGGGTCGCCACCTTCCCTAACATATGGTTGAGGGAGGCGATGGCTGAGATATGCGTCATACTCGTGATCGGGTGCTGTTTGTGGAGTCCGGACTGTTCATGCTTGCAAGGGCATAGTACCCAACTTCTTAAATACTAGTGTTATTTTATTATTATCGTATTGACGAGAGACATCATTCCGATCTTGACACGTTTTATTGTTATTGACCATGTACATCACTGACAATATTACATTAATATTCCTTTTTTTTTATTGTTTTGTTTTGACGCTTAGAGACCGTATACATCTCTACGAACATTGAATAATTATTGATTGTATTTGGACGCTCAGAGACCTTATACATCTCTGGAATACTGAATTAATATCATTAACTTTCTGTTAATGCACAGACCTTATTCTAATCGAATGTAATGGTCGTATTTTGTTTTGTTTTCATTTACTTTGTGACATTTAGTGTGTTGTTATATCAGTCGTTAATGTGCAAATTTTAAATTATTATTGTGTTAGATTATAATCTTTTATTGTAAGATTATTATTTTTATTGTAAACTACCGTTTGACATGTAAAAGTGCCCTTGTGGCCTATTTGCAGAATAAATAATTTGTATTTGTATTTTGTATTTTGACCTTATCTCAGAGTAAGCTCACTGGGCGATTATATACATGCTTCACGCAAGTGTTACAAGCCCGCCATTTGTCGGAACGGAAACGGATTCTTTATTCCTTGGTTCTCTATGAAAATTGGTTAAATGCCACTTCCAATGGATTCTTTATTCCGTGATTTTGACAGTGAGTTAAAACTTTTGGGAGTAACCCTGCCTGCGCAGCTGGCGCTCCTGGGTTCAAATCCCCATGAGGGCCAACTATTTGTGTGATGAGCATGAGTACTTGTTCCTGAGTTTTGGATGTTTTCTATGTATCTACGTATTTATATACCGGTGTCTATTACCCATACTAAAAGCTTCATTGAGCTTACTATGGGGCTAATACAAATTCAGTAATTTTGTCGAATGACTCAAAAAATATCAAATCGAAAATCTAAATAGTTTATTTGGTATCTTAAGCTAGGTTTTACAATTGTATGTGGCTGACCCCTCCAGGTAAGTATGACAATACTTGTGCTAGGAGAAGCCGCTCCTCCCATCCGGAGTTATGCGTAATTTGATACAAAAATATAATTTACAATAATAAAAATAACAATAATGAAGAAAGAAAAACTACAAGAACATTATGCGTGTGTGCGTGTATGTGTATGTGCATGGGTGCATGTGTGCATGTGTGCGAGTGTGTGAGAACTTGTGTAATCACAGTAATAATTTATGTACATTTAGGGAGTGACTCGGTGTTATCATGGCATTAACTGGCGGGTATCTGGCACTAAAAGTGTTAAACAGTATTTTATACATACTCACATAATTTCATATTCATCGTAATATTTCATAAACATGTCTGTAGCGTTGACGGAGAGTGTGATGGTGCCGCGCGGGTTGGCGCTCTGCTGCAGCCTCCTCTCCTCTCGCTCGCGCTTTAACCTGCCACGAAAGAAGCGACGTTGATGAAAAGAGATCACTAGTGTTTCACCAACTTGGCAGTGAATCAAATGCAGAACAATGTCTGCGGAATGTGGGAGAAACAATATAATTTGCTATGTACTGCCAATGAAATAAGGTAGCAATGCTACTGAGTATTCTGAGAAGTTTGTCTACTCATAGAGTGAATTCCCTTACAGTAAAATTTTAAAATGTATACCATATTTAAAAGGAATAATAATAGGATGCAATTAATTACATACATACATAGATTCACGCGTTTACTCCCAAAAGGGCTAGAACACATGAGACTTATGTTCCAATGCTACTTTTAGCACAGCACGGCTTTCACGCGACGGCGCGAGCTCTCTCGATTTTTCTCGCACTATACGTCTCTCTCTTGTTAGAACACTAATTTTATTTAATTGTATGGCGTACTTAGAACAAGAGGTATAGTGCGAGAAAAATCGAGAGTATGTCGCGGCTGTCCCATGATAGACGTGCAGATATAATCGACCAAATGTGATGTTTCCATAATATGAAAACTGCAAATAAAAAAATAAAAAAAAATCTTTTATTTCAGACCCAAAACGATCCATAGTGGGTTAGTAACATCTTATGTTAATCATAACTCAATCATACTATGTTAATTAAATAAAACACATACAAAAAAAAAAAGATTCACATAATTATCTTAAAGCTTATAGTAATGTAGCTGCATTTAAAAGGAAAGGTAAATACTAAACTAATTTAAAGTAAGTTAAGATATCATTTTGGACTTACCTTTCATATTCATCTCTAATTTCTCTAGGAGTCCGCGTCCGAAATATAACTTCCCAGCCATCTACTTCCAATCCTCGCTTGCCTGATAGAAGATTTAATAATGTTTATGGGTGAATCAACTTTGTACTGTCCTCCCCTTCCACTATTTGCTATTCAAAAAGAGATTACAAGATAATACAATGTCTGCTGTTATTATTTGTTGTTGCATTCCATACTCTATTAATTATAGCATGAAACTGCATGACAACTGTATAAAAAAAAATGCCCTCAATTTCACCTGTTGCCCAAACAACGTAAAATGTCCCCGATTTGTATTTGAAGTGTTTTGTGCCTGAAGTGAGTGAGCCAATGTGGCTCTTACGAAATCGATTAACAGCCATAACAAAACTTGACATGAACGCTGACCCATAAAAAATAATATATAAATGGCCATGGAATAACAGACCATGGTTTGTTATTCCGTGTCACATCACATCATCAGCCTATATACGTCCCACTGCTGGGCACAGGCCTCCTCTCATGTATGAGAGGGAAATAGCCTTTATTGTTATTCCGTGTAAATAGCCTTTATTGTTGAGCTTCAAAGGACATTGCCGCGCAACCATAGTACAGTCGAGTTCTCCAATATCTATACAGACCTTTCAAAAATATCTACACATGTGTCTTATTTTAGTCCTTAACATAGGCCACACTCTTCCAGTGGGGCTACCGGGAACTGAAAACGAACTTCCTTCGAGTATCTCCCTCCCTGTCGCTCGAACTATTAAGTGCGACAGAGAGATACACGAACGAAGTACGTTTTCACTTCCCGGTAGCCCCTCAGATTGTCCGATTAATCTGCAGTTTCTTGTGCTTACCCAGTGTATCATAAATAGCCCTCTTGTGGTTGTCCGAGAGCACCTCGTACGCCTCTTTCACCTTGCTGAAGATTTGCTCGGCCCATTTCAGCTTGTTCGGATCGGTGCTGTGCTTGTCCGGGTGGAACATACGACTGAACCGCCGGTACGCGCTGTTGATCTCTTCCGGTGCCGCCTGTTACATCAGACGGGTTCTTTTGAAAATATATCTTGCAATACTAGAGGGTATCGAGTTGAGCAATAGATAATTTACTTTAAAAACAAAGTTTCAACCAACTTCAATTTAGTATTCCGCCAAGCCACGAGAATATTTCCAGATTTTTTTACAATTCCCCAAGATCATCACCAATGGCACTTCGTTAGTTCCTATTTCAACGGAATCTTATCAGAACCTGTGACGTACTTTTGCACTTTTAAGTACATAATTGAGGAATTCGAGAAGTCATCTGTGGTCTTCATCATCAATTCCTTGCAACCAAATTTATGATTTTCGGATGTAAATACACGAGTTATAATAGAAAATACCAAAATTACTACACGCGTGCCTAATAAACTAATAAAATTGAGGAGTTCCCTCAATTCCTCATAGATCCCATCATCTAAGTGAATTTAAAAAAAAATGAGACCCACCTGGAAGCATAGGCTCAGGAAAAAATAAATAAAAAAATACAGCCGAATTTTGCTTTATTGTCTTAAAAGTTGCATTATTGTCAAACTTCTTGCAGATTTCGATCCGAAATTACTGGGAAAGCCCAGTAATTTTGCAGTCATTTTGGATATGATAAAAATACCTGAACATGCCATGCCATGGTAGGGGTGTAGACTCGAAAATAATTATTACCTAATCCAAAAGAAAGAGGGCAAAAAAATATACCTAGTGATGAAAATCCCATTCAGATATCTCAAAGAATTACGAAGCTACTACAGTTAATATTGCTTATTACAGAGAAAAAACGCAAACTGTGTGACGTCACGATACGCGAGGCTGCCGCGTCACGCATCGCGCGCGCCTTGGGGTCGCGACGACCCCCAGGGAGTAATTAACTAATTAGCTATGTGTCATGTAATTCAGCCAACCATTTACATGATACAAAATACTTATATGTACGCACATATCATTAGTGCTCTAAAATGTGTTCTGAAACCGTAGGAAATGACCACACTTCGCTATGCGCTATTCGTTATTCGGCTTATGCTCCTGTATTCGACACAGTGTGGACGGTTTATTCGTCTATGTTTGCTTTATTCGCACGCATCACGCATAATCGCGAATAGCGAATACGCGTATCCGAAGACTTGTCGGTTTTTTGGTACACATCAAAGGATGCAAATAAGCCGAGTAGCGCGTCGATTGCTCACGATTGCTCACACTTCCTTCACTCACTCATGCACTTGATCCCTAGCGGTGGTCGTGTCTCGACGTGTTAGGTGTGAAAAATGGAGTGGACAAATGAAAAAGAATATGTATATACACGGTGTTTTTTTAACCGTCTTAGAGCCCAAGCCCAGTTAATGTATACAATACAAGAACTCAAAAAAAGGTATTTTTTTTAAGATGCATTAATATAGTTTTTTTTGTATTAATATTAATTTTAATCATCCAGCCAAGTGGCCGCAGTGTCCACTAGCCGCCTTCTTATGTAGATAGGTACGAACTCTAACCGGGTGAATGAACTTCGCTCCGCGTGCCATAGATAATACTTCAAACTTAATTACCTTTTATTACTAAAAAGAACAAAAAATATTTAATTTTTTTCACGAATGACTAGTACGTTTTGGATACTTTAAGAAGACAGTTAAACAACACGTTGTGTATATACATATATACAGTGTTCGAGATTTGGAACTGGTCTTTTGACACATCGCGACACCCATATAACGTAAATTGGCACTGCTCATCAAAATAATAAAAAAAGTTTCAATAGCTTCCGAGTTACAAAACAAAGTTTAATCTCCATGCACGTTCTTTTTAGCACTTATAAAATTATTGTCAAATTTTTTTACGGCTTAGTTGTATACAAATTAGCATTGAAAACTCGGTATGCAAACCATTACGTCCTACGACTTTTTATTTTTAAATTTAGTGATATACTGCTTTAACGTTTGGAGTCTGTCAATTTAGAAATAAATCGATATGAATCAAATAATTGTGAATAGGAAAATAACAATGTATTATTTAATTACTGTTACGATAATACGAAATAAAATCACATCGATCGAAACCAACATACTTGATTGTGCAAAATGTTGCCTTTGAAAATATGGCATTGATTTTTGCACGGCGCGCGAGCTCTCTCAATTTTTCTCGCACTATCAGTCTCTCTCTTTACTTACAGGACACTTGTGTTAGCAGACGATAGTGTATAGGCTCTCTATTTGATTTCCTCAAAATAATTATTACACAGTAATCAATCGATACCTTTTATTAGCCATCATCAATCGCAATCGGATATTATGACAATCAATTTACTCTAGCCACATCACTCTTTACATCATATTGGAACTGTCCAAAGAACAGTCCCAAATCTCGTACACTGTAAAACAATAAGCTGCTGCTGCCAACACGTCCATCGCCGCAAATAACACACATATTTGGCATGTTGGGCATACCGGTATGAAGTGTGGATGGGCATGTTTGTTTTTGTGCACATAACAAATATTTTCACAAATACGGCGCACTACATAATGCATAGCGCAATGTGGTGCCGGCATTATAGTATCGATTTTTATGAGGCTACCATGCAGTTGAAAATTGGAACACCTGACCAAACTCGCTAACACTCGTTTCATAATTTCACTTGTGTTTTAAGGCCTCTCATTATGTATCAGTTACAAAACTACTAGTATGGTATGGACCCTACTCTCCATTCTCTTAAATTACATTACAGGTATTGAATCCATGCATGAATCTCACCTGAAATATAATGTGTAGTTGTAAAACCACATGTTAAAAATATGAGGGTTAGGACGTAGCAAAGGGTATGCAAGACTTATATGATTCTATCGTTTAGAATATACCAAAAAAACATAATTTATTTGCAAAACTTTTCTCTAAAATCAAGAATGGCTGAGATATTGGGGCCCTTCAAAACTATTCAGAAAAAAAATGCTTGCAACTTATTATATTTGCACACCCCTGACCAAAATGTGTAATGAGTAGGTATTCAAATATTCACATACTGAGGATTTTGCTTTCAACTAAAAGTTGACCCAGGTAATGTAAAAGTGGGTCAAGGACTTTGAATATAAAGGAGCAATTTGTTGTAACTTGTAGATGAAGGATTATACTACTAATGTTCTTCATTTAAGTTCGCGGTGGCCAAACGAAAGCCATTTATGACGTAGGTACCACATAGGCAGCTGTGAGACGTTCACATATATTTAGTAAATGATATCATGAATTGAAATATAATTTATATCACCAAATCTTCACTAAGTTTAAGAAGTGACATGTGTATGTAAGATTAGTATTAGCCTAGTGTACTAAGTTATCATTATATTTAGTATCCAGCACAAATGTTATTGAATTAAACATTAAAAAGCTTATCATCGCCGGTTCTAACCTAAAATTACGTGACACAATATCACGTTAATTTTTTGCACTCTCTCATATATAACATATCCCGGAAACTGCATTTTCCTTTACTACAGTGTATGTTGAACAGCGAAACAAGTTTCTCAGAGGATTTTGTCCGCTTAGAATCAAATTTGACGTTATATAATAATGATAATCAAAATAAGTAAAGCACTGACGAAATTCACATGCAATAAAATAATTACCGTTTTCGAGACATTCAGCAACTGGTAATAATTTTCTTCCATCAAAATACTATCCCCTTCTTCATCCATTATATATAATTTAAATTAAAAATTAAAAACCTAAAAAAAATTCAATCCCTGAGTAATTGAGTATTGAGATAGTTAATTTCTTTTACTGCCGCTCTGACAGCGGGGTCGCCAGTGTCGATTTGAATAACGGAGACCATAGAGCACCAGTAAAGGTTCGATCAAACTGTATCCAACATTATTAAGCCTTCTGCCACGATACGACGCAGGATTATGTTGATTATGTTTATTAATGAGGACTTTCTGTACAGTGGTTTCAAACGTACAAACATTTTTCGGACTAAAATCGTGGATAATAAATTAATTAACGTAATTATTATTTTACCTACCTGCATTGTGGAAACAATTGATAATACGACACTGAATAATAACTTACTACTACGGACATAATATGGGTCCGCTGCGCCGTGTTTTCGATGTTTTTAAACATCTAACATGTTTGGCCAATCAAAACAATACCCTATTTGTTTGCTAAAACTGAAGGACGACATGTCAGATGTTTAAAAACATCGAAAATTATATGTAAGGGGTAAATTATATGTAAGGGTTTGACTGAAAACCAGCGTTGCAGTGTAGGTACCCAGTACTCACTACAACATTATGCTGAGTCAAGCTCCTTTTTAGCATCACACAATGTTAATGCCTTGTACGACATTGTTTACGTTTTAAGTCTTTTTGTACATTGTACCTTTGTAATATAATGTGATGTTAAATAAAGTTTTTCTATGTCTATGTCTAAAACGAGGCGCAGCGGACCCGGCTTTAGTTTAGTCTTTTAAAACAGACGACTCACAAATCTTTATACAACATGTTTTTGGCAATTTCCGTTAATCAGATTTGCAGATTTAGCCAGTTTAAAGGCGTTTAACTGTGGTGTCATAACAGCTTTTTAAATGTTGTAAGGTTCCTATACACTACAAGAAGGTTTACCAATTGAATTCGTTCGATATTAGGCAAAAACTGCCTCGGAGGTAATTTTTTTCTATTAAATGTGACTTTTTGGACCAAAGGTCTTGAACCCTTGTACAATAAGACAATAACTGTTAATGCTACATTAAATTATTTTGTATAAAAAAAGAAAAAAATTTTTTAGAAATGATTATGCTATTTGGTTTCGGTCAATGTATTCTGCAATATGCCGAAGTTAACGGAAATTCCCGGGAACACCGTGTATACCTACATTCCATTAAAAATGCCAGCTATTTTGCTCAATCAAGTAATGGTGGGATGTGAATGTAACTAAATAAAGTTGCGATCTAACTAAATAATTATTATACGTGCTAGCAAAATTTCACGGGTACCTTTTAATAAATGAGACCTATAAAGGAAAACAGTCGGGCATCGGAACCTTTTGAGTATTTGAACTTTGCTTTGGAATAAAAATGACTTAGGTCCAAGTTGAAACAAAGTCGCTACAGTCATTCATTCATATAGTGTTTTTTTATTCTACTATACTTGAAATTTAAAATTAAAGACATTTTTTAAATTTTTTTTTTTTTTTGCTGAATTTAACTTGGTTTCATTAATTTTTTACTCCTAATGACCTCAGGAATGTGTGGCTAAAATCTTTTGTATTCCTCCTGACCACCGTGTATATAGTAGATTACTTACCTATATAAAAAAACTTTCATGTATTTTAATATATTTATTTAGATGTGAGGTATGTTCCAGCACGTCTATCATGGGACGGCCGCGACATACTGTCTATTTGTCTTGCACTATACCTCTTGTTCTGAGTGTTCTAATAAGAGAGAGACGGATAGTGTGAGAAAAATCGAGTGATAGTCGTGCAGTGTCCAACACTGACACATTATTTTCCTCTTTTAAACTTAATTAAAAACAATGAAGATGACATAAATGGTGCAAATTATTGGAGTTAAGTTGTCAAACATTGGGACGCTTACTTTAACAACGAGTTATATTGTTCTAAATCGTAAGACTAAATCTCAGATATAACAATCGATGTAAATTCGACTTCAAAAATGGGTATTCATTTATCATTATATGAAAGTGTGCATATGTTATCTTTGAAGTCGGAGGTACAATATCTTTTCATTGAGTAAAATTTAAAATAGTAATACAGTTTAAACAGGAAAAAATAGCTGTTTAGTTGAAGCCAAACAATTCGAAACGATACAAAGCAAAAAGGGACGTAAAAAAGCAGTAGGCACCTACATAATATATTTACTCCTCTGGCGCAGCGACCCAAAGTGATTTTTTTTTATTAGAAATGAAAGTGGGTCTTGGCCTCCAACACGACTGCTCGCCACAGATCCCAGTCCTGTGCAGTCTCCCGGCAGTCGCCAGCTTGGAGCTCGCGCAACCTTACATAATAAATCAAATCAAATTAAATCCCGCTCGTGGCGAAAAAATTTTAAATTTTTCCATCTTTATCGAAAGTTTGGTATAATAGGTATGCCACTCGGTAGCAATTATTTCCATCCTAGATTATAACACTTGATTAATTTGTTACGCTCAAGATTTTGCTTTAGAACCCCTCGCTACGCTTAGGATTACATTGTTCTTCACTCAAAATGCAATTTACCACCCTAGATGTAAATAAGTATATAATTTGTCTACCTTGAGACGCAAATCGATAATTTTCAGCCAAAATGATTTTAATTAATCGAGTAAGTAAACCATTTATGCCTGTTTTTGAGTCGATCGATCACGGAAATAATGACTCGGTTAACTTTAAGTCAGTGACCATGTTGATGTTTTTATTTTACCAGTAAGTGAAACGTCTCGTTTATTATCAGACGGCTGCAGTCTGAATGGAAAATTATTCTAGCAACCAGAAAGGAAAATCGGAAATAGTTTTACAGTCCGACTCGACACGCTTGGCTGACTAGATCGGCAATCTGATTTCAAATTCACTCTGCAGATCGTTGGACGTCGTGGTGTGGGCATAGACAATGTGTTTTTTGCCGTACGGTACGGACACTACGGACAGCAGCAGACAGCTAGTAGGTAAGTAGGTATACATACAAGCAACGTCTCTCGTATGCTCTCTCCAGTGAAAAAATGTAGTAAAAAGTAATAATATTTGTATACATCTCTCGAATATATGCTCAATGTAGGCAGGACTGTGAGTGTGTGATTGTAGCGCCACGCAGGATAACTATAGAAAGAAGAAGGTAAACAATTTGAATATATTTTTAAACAGATAATTTTAATACTTAACTGTAAAAAGATGATCGTGTCCTGACCGTATATCTAGTTTCGTTACTTTTTATGCATGATATTAAATCGAATGAGGTTTGTTTTGAAGGGACCTTGGCTGTAGGCTTTTATGGTAACGTTGGCCCGTGTAGGTGGACGATTGTTCCGAAGTTGTTTTCGGTTATAGAGCGATACTCGATAGTTTCGAGCGAAGTGTTAATTAAAAATTCTTAATGTATTTTCTCTCGCCGTACGTTACCTGTCAGAGATGCACCAATAATTTCACAAAGTACACGGCACGCGGGCTTTCCCCGGGGGAATAAATTATAACCCAGCTCAGTTTAATTTTTTTCTATTAATTTGTTTACCAGATCGGTCTACATTTTTGCAAACCATTAAACATGCTTAAAAGATATAGATATAGATTATAAAGATAATGTCACACATACCTAAACTAGTTTATTATTTAGTATCATACTTAATATGTTAATACATATCAGGCCTGCATATTTGCATGTAATTTGGGTGTCTTATTAGACTGCTGGCAACCTGTCATTCAGCCATATACCTATTAACATAGACTCAGTTTGAAGGAGGAATAACTTTCTTTTCCATAAATAGCTGCTTGATTGATTGTCTGAATGTTAATTAAGCCTAAGCGATCATTGACTGGTAACACTTTTTACAAGCCTTACGTTAAGGGGTACATACAAGTTTTAAAATTACACTTCCTATGTTTGGATCTTCTAAAGTTGGCATATACACCTTACGGTCTGCTGGAGAGTCCGACCTTTGCAGATGTACCTACGTAGGTCGACTAGAGTATGTACTGGAGGCAATGTGTTCAAAAATTGATAGTTGAAGTCAGTTCTTTCTAGTGTCACCATAGGGTGAACATGTGCAAACCCATACACTCTATTAACCTTTAGATAACACTTTGATTATGAAATTATTAACATGTTATATGTTGCATAAGCATTCGAGTCATCTTTTGTTGTCATTTACTGTCCAAAACATGTGGTACAGTTGTTCTAACTTAAAGATTGTGATGGCCAGTAACATCTAATACACAGTATATTAAGGGCCTGTTTCACAATCTCCAGTTTAAACATATCCGTCAGATAAATGTTGGCTGTCACTTTTCTTTTATATGACGGGAGAAAAGGATAGCAATCATTTTAACTGGCAGATAACTTTATCTGGCGATTGTGAAACAGGCCCTAAGCCTCTTACATTAGTCATACTGATTTAAAACCCTCTTAGTAGGTGTAATATGGACAACAATACAAACATTTAGCACCATAAGTTGATCTAATGATGGAGCCTGGAGGTATTCCTCAATATCTAGTAGTAAGGCTTGTAAATTGTATTTTTTATTGAATCTTGTATCAAATATCATAATTACATTACGATTAATATAAAAAAATATGGGGATTTACATGATTCCTTACTTTGATTCATTTAAAATAGAATTAGCACATTAGTTTCATCATTTTATGTATTATCAATTATCATAGCATTGGTTACTTGTTTTTCTGGCTTGTCTGTGTTGACACATTTGAATATCAGGTTACTAACTGTTATTTATTAAAAGTTATGTTATAAAATTGCTATACTAAAAAATATTACAAGAGTATATGTGATTCAAATCAAATCAAATCAAATCAAGATATTTTATTTCAAATAGACTCAAAGAGTACTTCAAAAATCGAAGAAGAAAAATTGAAGAAGATGGCACACACTGTCCAGTATAACAAACTATACAAGGACCTTAAACATGTTGAAATATTGGTCTTCAATAATAACTTTGATTAACACCGTTGTTGGAATTTTAATTTTCTACCTTGGGTGGTAGAGCGGCTTTTTAATGGACCATTCGATGAATTCGGCCAACTCAAATAATCTCAAGTATAGCAGCATGTTCCATTTAAATACTGAGGCAACTTTCAGTGGATACTGTTGATTGAACGGTTTGGCCTAGTTGATAGTGAGTAGTGCCCTGCATACGAAGCTAGAGGTCCTGGTTTCGAATCCCGGTAAGGTAAGGAATTGTTTTGTGGGATGAGCACAAATATTTATTTCTGAGTCATGGATGTTTCCTATGCATAAATACTGATTTTATCATCAATTTAAAATAATCTATACTGGTACAATAAATAATTTTATATCTATAATAGCTTCTGCCCGCGACCCCGTCCGCGTGGAACTCGTTTAAATCGTTGCTGCATACAAATTTTTACTTCCCTTAAGGGATGAATTCCGGGACTATCCTATGTCCTTCCCTGGGACTCTTACTATCTCTGTACCTCATCTAAATTAGTTCTGCGGTTTACGCGGTGAAGAGGTAACAGATAGGCAGACAGACAGACACACTTTCGCTCATTTGACATGTATGCAGTAAAGCAACAAACATTCAGTTGTCTAGTTGCCATGACAACATAATAACAGTGAAGTGTGTTACAGTCTTAACGCGCCCTTTATAACCTCCACATTCTAATGTCTTCCCATATAGATTAACAAGATGTTCATTAACCGACATTACCAAAGGGGTGTTGATTAAAGTGACATAGTACTTATGTGTATAATATAATAAATGACATTGACCATATCAAGATGTTGTGTTAACAGAGCCGTCAATACGAATTAAGTATATATCATACAGAAAACATAGTAAAAGATGTGGTCACTTCGACTTTTTTTACATAGATAAAATATTTTTATTGCAAAGAACTATAAGAAGAGACACTGTTCTTGTATAATATTCGGTGAAGTGTGCTGTTGTTTGTACCTAATCCAAGTAGGTACAGATCGCGCGGCGAGAGTTTGGCTTTGACCTTCAGGTGGAGGGGTACCCCGCACCCCGCTTATTGCCCATAAGCGGGGGTGCGGGGTACCCCTCCACCTGAAGGTCAAAGCCAAACTCTCGCCGCGCGATCTGTACCTACTGAAGGACTACTGCATTTAAATTTGGCAAAAAGTAAACGGTGCAGTGCTAAAACTATGAGATACTTTTGAGACACCTTACCCTTGTAATCTTTTATTATGTAAGTGTGAAAATATAAACATATATGAATGTATGTATCTAATATTGAATTTATTATCTTTCTAAGGTACGATAACTAAAGAATTGGTTAAAGTCCCCAGTCCTAGCGCGCTGTTATAATTCCCCACATTTTTGTATTTAGCTGTTTTGATGTTCAGTTGACGTTGACTGAACTGTCCATTAGTAGACTTGGCTGGATTGATTCAAACCATCGGGGAATCGTAAATTATACGCCCGTTAAATTCCGATTATACGGGAATTCTGATAGTTCTATATGGGATGACAGCCTCTGTATTTAACGTTAACCGGTTTGTCAAATGTGGTCCAATAATCTGCCAAAGGTATGTTTTCCTATTTAACCGTATTGCAATGAAATAAGGTCAAAAAAGTCAACAATTAATCTGAGCAATTAAACATGTATACGTCGATTGTACGCAGCAAGCGGCGTCACTGGAAGCCCACGCTTATCTAACAAAAACTCATTCCTTGCATTTACCGAAGTATTTTTCTTGTTGTAGACTTAGATAGACCAACAAGCTAATATGCCGTCTACACACCTGAACCTGCGCGAGGACGATGTCGTCCGGCTCTCCCTAGAGTTCCTCCACAACAGGGACTTGCACATCACCCAGCTGTCTCTAGAGCGAGAGACCGGAGTCATCAACGGTAACTTCGCTGACGACGTCCTCTTCCTCAGGCAACTGATCCTCGACGGCCAATGGGACGACGTCTTAGAATTCATCCAACCCCTGAGCGCCTTAAAGGCCTTCGACGCCGACAAATTCAACTACGCCATCCTAAGACACAAGTACATAGAACTACTCTGCATACGATCAGAAATAAAAGCCTACAACAACGTCGAAAACATTGTCGACGAAGTCGTCAAAGTGCTGAGCGATTTAGAAAAACTAGCGCCCTCTAAGGAAGAATACTCAAATTTATGTTTACTGTTAACTTTACCTAGTATTACCGATCACGTACAATTTAAGAAATGGAATCCGAGCAACGCTCGCGTCCAGTGCTTCCGCGAGGTGTATCCCCTAGTAGAACAATTTTTGCCATGCGATAAGAAATCTGGCGGCACAGTATCTAAATGCGCGAAGAACGATCGACTTATGCAACTGCTAATTAAGGGTATACTGTACGAGTCCTGCGTTAATTACTGTCAGGCCAAGGCGACGGGGTCTAAAGAGGCGCAGACGAACGAGGTGAATTTCTCCAGGTTACTCGACGGCTCGGGTTTTGACGAGTCGGACCTGAGTTTGCTGTCCTGGTTGCAGTCGATACCGGCGGAGACGTTTAGCGTACCTTTCGAGCAGCGAATGTTGAATGTTGACGTGGAGAAATTGGAGCGGCCATCGCTGCACACATCTTGGACGGAGCACATGTTGGTGACGCCGATAAAACCGCGCACGTTTCCGCATTTGGCGATGCCTTTTAGGAGACCGCGGTCGGCTGCCGACGCTATGACCCGCTCGCTGCGTCCACTGCCCGACGGCGCGCCGCGCCACCCGGCCGTCATGGCCCTTTCTGCTATAGACTACGGCCCGTCCTCGTCGTGTTTCGCCGGCTTTCATCTGACGGGCATAAAAGGCAGCAAGCTAATGAACACATCCGTTGATAGGTTGTTTGATAACAATAACGGCGGGAGTATTTTCGCCGATTTAGACGACACTTTGAAACCGATCGAGGAGCAACTGAAACCTATCGGGGAGTTCACGGGGAAGGCGAACGAGGAGAACAGTGTGGGTGCTTCGAACGCGACAACTCCAGAGCACAGGGGTCAGGATTACTCTGCCTCGACGTCGATATCTACGACGGCTGCTTCTACAGAGCGCTCGTCTTTAGCGGAGAAAACGCCGCAGCAGCCCGAATCAGCGCTGCTGCCCGCGATGGAGGGAGACTTCAGAAGAGAACTGCTCAAAGAGTATCAGATACAAAAGCAGCGAGAATGCGACGATTATATAAGGAATCTTTGCTCAACCGATGCTAGGCAAAAGGGGTGAGTTAGACATAGCCTTTCTATAATTATCTATCTTAGTGCACGATTTTCTTAGTTATTTCATTAACACTGATAGTTTTTGAAAACTTACCATGCGTGTTAAGTTCATTCCGAAACGGAATTTCAGCAATAAACCTTTCATAAATGTGTCAAGGTTTTCTAGAATGGACTTTTTAATTTCCAGAATGGAGCAAGGCGACTCTCCAGGTCAGCCCCCCGGAGCGAAGTACCCACCCGGCGCGCCGGCTAAGCCCGACGAGCAATACATGAGGTAAACTGACTCATACCAGACTAATCACACTTTGAAATAATGCGTCATTCGTGGGATCACTATCGTAAAGTTGTAACTCGTTTACAAGTGTTTTGCAAATTCGACTGTTTGTCCTACAATTTAAGAGTTCCCGATTCTTTCATCGACTTTTAATGCGACTATTTTGATGAATTTGTCATTTGCGGAATAAATGACGAAACGTCGTGTCACGCTCACGGCGAGCCTTTGCAAATTCGTTCTTATTTCGCAGACGTTAAAGTTGATAGTGGTTTTGCGAAAATGGTACCTAGTGAATTTAAATATCGTTTTTATTACATTTTTGACAAACGCTTTCGGCTAGTTAAGTTCAATGTTGTTTATGACAAGATAAAGTGGACCATGAATCTGCGTCAGCTCATTCTCCTCCGTCCTCGGTATAACTTGATATGGACATTTATAAAATCGTATTTTGATCAACATTGTCACTAGCAAACATGCATTTCAATACACTTAATACGTATTCCTTATGTTTATGGGTCACTATTATAATCTTAATTATGCATCGGCATCAATTTCTGATTAGACTGGCTCCAATATAATATAACTAACACAACTTTATAGCTCTAGAAACAGACTTAAGTCAGATAATTTCGAGTGCCTTGTTCGTTCATAATATTGTGGGTGACTGTGCTAATGTGTTTAGATATTTGTGACGGCGGTTCGACAAATGCCTACGAGGCTACGAGTATGATATGTGAATGCAATTTTGTTGTGATTTTATGTTTTGGTGTTTGGGCTTTTGCTGTTTTGTTGATAAATTTGTGCTACAAAGCAAGACATGCGCGGTACAGTCGCGTCCACATGTGTTGTAAAATGCAAGAATGATTAATATCTCCTTAACTGCAAGGGCGTTTTTGAGAGCATCTTGAGTGCTACGACTTTTGTTTTGGCGATTGCACTACACATTGTATAATTTGCACGTACATCAAATTATACTGAGGTTTCGAGAATATATGGCCCTTATACGCTACGGAACACGCAAATGCAAAACTCATAACTCTTCCTCTCAGCTCTGCCGCTTAACATGTGGGTTATCCATACTAATATTATAAATAGGAAAGTGTATGTGTGTGTTTGTTTGTCCGTCTATCACGGCAAAACGGAGCGACGAATTGACGTGATTTCTTAAGTGGAGATAGTTGAAGTGATGGAGAGTGACATTGGATAGTTTTGATCCCCGAAATCATCCCCTAATGGGGTGAAATGGTGGTTAAAAGTTTGTATGGAGCTGCGATATAAACGAGTTCCACGCGGACGGAGTCGCGGGCAGATGATATAAATCGAAGTATTTCAGGATCTTGGCGTTCGGTTGCGCATTTTAGTCACCAATCGCACGTGGATTCCTACTGGCAATTATAAAGAGAACGTCTCGGCAGCGATAACTAGGTGTCGATAAGAATGCGCCGAAGCGCGTTACTGTAACGTTACTATACTTCAATCCCCGGTTCAATGGCATCACGCGAGATTAAACTTTATCTTGAACGCAATACGGTCGCACGCGACCGCAACAGCGCATGGCTTCGCGGTGCACCGAGCATAGTCTTCGATCTGAATATTTAGAATCAAATTGCTTTACAGCCAATTTCTCGTAACCACACAGTTCTATGCAAACAAGCGTTTTCCGTATTTTGCGTTGTTAGGGACTGTTAGGACCTAACCGAGCGTTTTGTGACGCGGTGTGGCGAATGTCAATCGGTATAAATGTACTGATGCATGGGTGGTTCGAATGATTGCATAATGCTACTGAAATGGTACAGTATGGGGCAGGGGCGGTGTTAGTACGTACTCGCTGGACCGAGAAAAAGTACTACTGTTTCTTGTTATTACATTGCGTTTGATTGCTAATGGCTTTATTCACGACCACTTCAGCCTAGTTGGTATTGACCCTGCCTATGAAGCAAGAGGTCCTGGGTTCGAATCCCGGTAAGGGCATTTATTTGTGTGAAAAGGACGAATATTTGTGCCTGAGTCATGGATGTTTTCCATGTATTTAAGTATTTATTTATCTATATAAGTATGTTTATCATCGTCTAGTACGTACCCAAAATAAAGGTTTGCTTAGTTTGGGACTAGGTTGATTTGTGTAAGAGTGTCCACTAATATTTATTTGTTTATTTTATTTATTTAATGGAACGACTAGGCTGCCCGCGCGATTCCGCCCGCGTGTGTGAACAAACTCAAGGGAATTCGCGGTATTTAATTTAATTTTATTCCGCGGCTTTTGCCCGTGTCTCCGTGCGCGTGGAATTGATGGATGATTCTGGGTTAAGGGGATGCCTTGATTCGAGTCGACCACGCCCCCTTGACAGGACACGCTTATGCTTTCCGCGCACGAGAAAAAGCGATGCATAACTTTTCGGGAATGCCTTTTTTGTACAATTTTCGATAAATATCTAACTTACTGAAGTTTTATTTATATTTCATTAAGTGAGATATTAGATGAGATAAAATACTATGTCCTTCCTCGGGACTCGCAATATTATAGAATTTCAGAATTCCAGATATTATAGAATATCAGAATTTCATCTAAATCGGTTCAGCGGTTTCAGCGAGAATAGGTAGCAGACATGCAGACACACTCCTTTGCATTCGTAATATTAGTATGGACATCACGAGGTACATTCTATAAACTATGCGATCCTTCGATAACTATCAGGAAGATGTCTTCCAAAAATTATATTCTTTAAATTGTTATAAAAAATATATTAAAACAAACAAGACAAAGATATGTAAGGTTCAAAGTCTTTCTAATAATCCAGTCTATCATCCCCTTAAATTCCTACATCGTTATTCCGAACTTTCTGTATACGTATGTTAGATTTGGATCAGTTTTTATGCACTTGCGAATAGAATATACAATATCCGTCAAAGGGTGGGTTGCATTAAACCGGCTGTAATGCCTCTAGTAAGCACGTTCGTTAAAATCTAATAGTATGGAAAGTTATACAAGTTTCTATGGGATGACAGACTAGCCGGGGCCATAATTAACGTTGATCGGCCTCTAATTGTAAGTTCGTGCAAACCGAACAAGTTGGTCCAACTCTAAGACGAATAAGTAACTATGATCGCTCAAAAATGCCACCCTTAATACCGAACTCCTGTGATGGTGATAGGGGGCAGTACAGCCCCAGCTTGCGCCAGCGATTATATAATTAATTTCTAGCTATTGCGATAAATAACCTGTGTGCGAGGTACTGTTTTTAATAAGTATTGTTTTCTTTTGCAGAAAAACTGACGAAGAACCTGATATCAGAGACCAGATAAATGTGAGTAGAGTCACTGCATAGTAGCACCTAGCATTGCATTAGCACGAATGTACCCAATTGATTCGCCTAATGTACAATTCTTACCGCACGGGCCGGGCCATAATTTTTTTACGATCTAAGTACAGAAGGTTCTCTGTTAACAAATCCCATGTTCTGGGTATGCCGAACGAGCCTAAACGTGACCATCCCTTTCTATCGCATGCAACGAGCTGCGATAGAACACGTGCGTGCCGGAGCCCTAACATACCGACCCGGGGCCGGTATGTACTTGTACCGGCGCGACGAAATCTCGGAGTGAGATGCCCCTGCCACGGTTTAATAGAGTGAACATCAGTCAGGAGCCGACCGGCTGCAAGTACATTCAAATATGAAATGTAACGACTGTATTGAAGCTTCAAAATCCTATGGCAACGTGTAAAATGCTCTCAGGCGCGTTCCTGCCCGGCTCGGTCGGTGAGAAACGTACATTAGGGTGAATATCCATCAGAGATAATTATGCGAAGGTGTGTTTTATATAAATTTTAGCCGATAGCTCACACGCATCCTAGTTAAAAATTGCTTCTTTGAACTAGTTTTCACCAGAGCTAAAGTGAGCTCAGCTATGAAAACGAAAAGATTGCAGATATACGTTCTACAGCCACACAGCTCCGCTTAGCCGGAGAAGATTTAACGAAGATATTATTTATTTAAGAGTCCGCAGTAAGCTCGATTTTCCATACAAACGTAGTTACGCTCTCATTTTAAAACTACGTGTTGGATTGTAACGAAACTTTGCGTGTTCAATGAAATGAGGTATATCTATGTCTAAAATTAGTTTACGTAGCTTCAGATACCATAATAAAAAAATACAGCGAATTTAAGTTTTTCATACAAAACTAGTTTTTGCTGTATTTACTTTGTTTTATAAATTGGAACCATATAAACTAATTACAGACATAGATATAGCTCATGTCATTGTATATGCAAAGTTTCGTCACAATCCAACACGTAGTTTTAAAATGAGAGACGTTTGTATGGGAAGGTGAAATTCGGCCGAGCTTACTGCGGCCTCTTAAGTCAGCCAAATTGGATCACAGTAAAAGCGACTCTACCAATATAAGATTCTAATACAAATCATAGTTTTATGAAACGACGACTACATTAAATAATCTCAACCGACTTGTTGCCGTACAATAAAGGGAAAAGATATTATATTCTTCTACCTATTACTTACTTCCCATAAAATTATATTTCCATAATATTATTTGACAACCTTTGTAGCCTAGTTGGTAGTAACCCTGCCTACGAAGCCGGAGGTCCTGGGTTCGAATCCCGGTAAGGGCATTTATTTGTGTGATGAGCATGAATATTTATTCCTGAGTCATGGATGTTTTCTAAGTATTTATTTATCTATTTAAGTATGTATATCGTCGTCTAGTACCCATAGTACAAGCTTTGCTTAGTTTGGGACTAGATCGATTTGTGTAAGATTGTCCCCAAATATTTATTTTATTTATAACTTTGTTGGCGTTCTGAGGCCATTAATCACGAAGTTAGCCATCGCTTCGATAAAGGACAAATGTCCCGACACGTTTCTACAGAGACGTTGGGTGTCTATAGCGGGCGTCATGCGTGACGCGTTTCGTTACTATCTTGTCGAAGTCGATTTACAGCGAAACATAAAAATCATCATCCTCCTAGCGTTATTCTCGGTAACGCCCCTAAAGGAGCCCGGGGTCCGCTTTGACACCTAATCCCAGGATTTGGCGTAGGCACTAGTTTTACGAAAGCGACTGCCATCTGACCTTCCAACCCAGAGGGAAAACTAGACCTTATTGGGATGAGACCGGTTTCCTCACGATATTTTCCTTCACCGAAAAGCTAACGGTAAATATTCCGTACATAAGTTCCGAAAAACTCATTGGTACCAGCCGCCTGCAGCCTGAACCACTAGGCTACCGTAGCCGTAATATTACTGAAAATCAAGGAAGGAAAACGACCATATATTTCGTTTTTCGACTTTAGTCAAACACAGTAACGCCAATGTCGGCTGAAACAGAAAACTGCGAGCGAATTGAATACTATGAAAGTTAGCTGGAAGCAGCTCACAGCGCAGTAGTTATCGTAATAAACACTAGATGGCGTTAATCGTAGTTTCACACGCAATTGTTAGATGGCGCTACGAGCAGTGTACCTAGTATTTGTAGGGCGCTTGCTTCAAAGCGAAACAAACTCCGTATATCCTAAAGTGCTGATTATATACGAAAACAACTTATGATAATGAATATCCTAATATTGACGCGGCGGGTGATCGAGAAAGATGATAATAGGAATTAATGTCTATGCCATGTTGATATTGTTGATATGTCAAAGCTTTTCTTTGTATATTTATTCGTTTATTAGCTTTTGCCCGCGACTCCGTCCGCGTGGAACTCGTTTATATAAAAACTATCTTATGTCACTCTCCATCCCTTCAGCTATCTCCACTTAAAAAATCACGTCAATTCGTCGCTCCATTTTGCCGTGAAAGACGGACAAACAAACACACACATACACTTTCCCATTTGTAATATTAGTATGGATTTAGCTTTATTGTACAAACTGAAAGTACAAAATGCGGACTTAATGCCTTAAGGCATTCTCTACCAGTCAACTGGCACGCACACAACAAGTGGCACGTTTGTTGCATGGGAGCCCCCTTAAATATTGATTTTATTCTGTATTTTAGTATTTGTTGTTCACGGTTCTTGAGATGACAGACGGACAGACAGACAGACAGATAGCGGAGTCTTAGTAATAGTGGCCCATTTTACCCTTTGGGTACGGAACCCTAAAAACAAATAAAAAGAATAGATATATAACTAATCAAAGTACATTTCCTAACATAATATAAACATGCGTACACATACATAAATACAATAAAATATTATATGATGCATACATATTACTTTGCGTACCCAGTGCAAGAAACTACGTCGTTAATCTAACCAGAGAAAATGCTTAAGCAACATGCGCTTGAAGGTGTTTGTGCTTGTCCGATTGTAAGCGGGAGACCACCCGAAGGCCGTATATATATCCTGGACAGTGATGGAATTACTCATAAATCCAACGCGATGAGCGGGGGCTCATCGCATCGCAGAGATGCATCGTTAGTGACGTCAACGAGAATAATATAAAATTGTTTGATTATAAAATGTTCCATCTCGCGATCTCTCTCTTCTCGTGATAATGCCCGGTTCATAGATATATATATTATTTCGTAAAGATAGGCCCAACGCCCACGAGTAATTCGTCCAATGCGGTGGCCCGCCACGGGCAATCGCGGGCCACCGTTACTTAGTCTTCAGCTGTCACAGTGTGTCACAGTATGTCAAGCGAATATTGTTCGGACAGGCGTATCTTTACTTTCGATATCATTGGCCCGGTTGTTTCTTTGTCAAAGATTGACGCTGTTAAATATTACTACAAAACAGACCTTGTGTTCTGCCTTTATCTCCGCTCTTGCACGTGGCAGTGAAAATTCAGGGACTGCATAACCGAAAAATACCGGTATTATTCATAACCGATATGACGTCATATTGGTTTTGAAATAGCGGTTTCGGTAGCGGAACCTTTATATTTCGCTATCGAAATATAACGGTAACCTTTATTTTTTTCGGTACCTTAACCGATTTTTAAAGGTTACCGATATTTAGATTTTGGCGTCGTTGCCAAACCGCCGGCGCTGCCGTTTTGTCTTTCTTTCCGCGAAATCGTCGCATCGTCAGTAGGAACATTACATTCAGTACATTGGCACAGCAACATAGCGTGAGGTGCGGATGTGCGGGCGGGGACTCCGAGAGTGCGGAGCTATGATGACAGATGTACAGCCGGATACCAAAAAGGATGATGTTTTCGCTTCATTATCAAAAGAAAAGAAAGCATACACGGCGTTCTTTCGTTTTCTTAAAATTGTAGATTTTAATTTTTATATTGAATTCGAATCGAATAGCTCGCGTTTGCACTGTCAAGTGTCGTTGTCGGTGAGCATCAAAGAAGCGTATGATATGACGCTGCCGTTTCGCCCGCGCCCGCGTCGACGCCCCCCCCCCCACACGCCTCTACTACCGCTCGCTTCCCGTCCCCCGTTCGTCACTGTGCGCCGCGGCCCGCGCCATTCCGTTTATCATGCCGCGGACCCCCCCCCCCCACGCCTCTACTCCCGCTCGCTCCCCGTCCCCCGTTCCTTACTGTGCGCCGCAGCCCGCGCCATTCCATTTATCATACCGCAGACCCGCCCCCCCCCCACGCCTCTACTACCGCTCGCTTCCCGTCCCCCGTTCGTCACTGTGCGCCGCGGCCCGCGCCATTCCGTTTATCATGCCGCGGACCCCCCCCCCCCCCCACGCCTCTACTCCCGCTCGCTCCCCGTCCCCCGTTCCTTACTGTGCGCCGCAGCCCGCGCCATTCCATTTATCATACCGCAGACCCGCCCCCCCCCCACGCCTCTACTACCGCTCGCTTCCCGTCCCTCGTTCGTCACTATGCGCCGCGGCCCGCGCCATTCCGTTTATCATGCCGCGGACCCCCCCCCCCACATCTACTACCGTTCGCTGCCCGTCCACCGTTCCTCACTGTGCGCCGCGCCCCGAGCCATTCTGTTTATCATGCCGCGGACACGCCCCCCCCTCCCCCGCACGCCTCTACTACCGCTCGCTCCCCGTCCCCCGTTCCTCACTGTGCGCCGCGGCCCGCGCCATTGCATTTATTATGCCGCGGAAGATTCTATTATCTTTTAAATTCTGTCATAGTTTATTTATACCTTGTGTTGGAAATTAGTTAGGTAATTAAAAATATCGGCCGACGGACAACATTTGATACCAAGCTCAATCAAAGTACGAATAATAGTACATTACGCGCGCACATCAGCGGAGCAGAACGGGAATCGAAGCCGTAATCAATCAATTAATTGGCCATATGAAATTACGAAGTTAATAACGATTCCATTTTAAATTATCTTTATCACATGACGTGATTATCGCTAACAAAATACCTAACGCAGTACACAAGCACTGCGCAGTGAAGCACACGCAATGAATGAAACGGCGCGGCACGGCGTGACCTGACCTGACGGCGGCCGCGGCGGCATCGGCAGGCGATGCCAGCTCGCTTATTTTTTTCGGTAACCGTTATAATACCGGTTTCGAACCGGTATTATAAAGGTTTCGGTTACCTTTAAATCGAATAGCGGTAACCGATATTTCCAAACGGTTACGGTACCGTTATGTTGGCGCGGCGCGCGTAACCTTTACGCCATTACGGTACCGTAATAGAATACAGGTTTCATACCGGTAAAACCGTAACCGAAATCAGTCCCTGAGTGAAATATTTGAACAGGCTTTAGTTTTGTCTATGTTACAAATTCTTCAATGTCTAATCGATTGATCCGGTAAAGGTCACGGGAGTCCGCTGGATGCGGGTGGCGCAGAACCGATCACTTTGGCACTCTTTGGGGGAGGTCTGTGTCCAGCAGTGGATGTCTTTCGGCTGACATGATGAGCACACGATTTAACCGTTCATCAATTTTTTTTTTTGGGATTAGTTGCCAAAGTCGGACTCCGGACTGGTTTTAGGAAAACGCTAGAAACGCTAGGTTTATGTAAAAACAGCTAAAGCAAGCATTGGCAATTTGAGATAATGATCCACACACTTATACTTACATAATAATGATATGAAATTAAAATAATATAAAACCAGTGTTTTTCCCCATCTTATCCTCCCGAGGCCTGGTGGTGCTACATAAGAAACAATTGATTTTCCATTATTTTTATACATTTGTTAAGGAGGTTTAGCGGTGTTTTTTTCAAATCGTTAAGAGTTACTTACTTTATTTTATTACTAATACCATTTTGAAATAGATAAAAACGAATCAGCATTCTATAGACGTCTAGGCCATAAATCATTATAGGCCATAAAAAGGATGCTTTGTCTACAAGATCCCATCTAATGTCTATCGTAATTTGCATAGGAATAGGAGACATAAAAAGTATACTTGAATTATATTTTTATTCTGGTTTATGTACTATCGAACCAACTGAATCATGACCCACCATAGAACCTTCTTACAATTAACGAACATACGTACGTCATATGACGTTAATGTGTCAGTTAATTGTAACAAGGTTCCATGGTGGGTCAAGATTCAATTTAGTCGATAGTACATACATACACGCCTTTATTCCTAAAAGGGGTAGGCATTAATGTTTATACTGCCTTGCCTAGGGGTTATGTAATGACTGTATGAAACATTTTCGAGTTAGTAATCGTTTATAAAATTCATCTTCTCCTTAGGTACACGCGTAGGTACCCCAAATCTTTAGATATAGAAAGCTGAAATTTGGCATAGCGGTTTCTTTTACGATGTTTACTAAGGTAAGGCTAAATATAGGATAAACAGGGGGGGGGGGGTGGAATTTTGAATAAAATAACCTTTTTGTTTTTAAACTTACGATCATATATAACTGGGAAAATACTTTTCAAAAGACATAAAAGACATGTCATGTTTCATTGTTTTAGAAAATTCCACCCCTAAAATGCTGAATAGGGGGTTGGAAGTTTGAGTGGGAAAACGTTATATTTAAACCTATGGTTTTGAAACTTAGAAATATACTTTTCAAGGGAAATCAAATATTCTTGTTACCTACTTACTTTTTGTAGGTGAACTATATTTTCGGACAGAAAAAAAATGACAAAAATCTTCGAATATGGGTGAGGACCTAATTCTTGGCCAGTAGTTAGCCAGATTAGTATGGATTCACTAAAAGATCGTCTATAGGTATAATACTTTGAACATTTTAAACTACACGAGTACCTCGGATTTACTCGGACCAATATTCGTAAGGCTTGTGTTTGTAATTTAAATACTATTAGAGTCGGTCGAGTTTCCATACAAAACTATACCGTATGACATAACTAAATAAGTGCGTCATCAATTCAGGGTTCGGATATTCGGATCGATATTTACCTATTGTTGGGCCTCAGTACTCGTACCTACACCGCGTTGTTGTTGCGTAGCAAGGAGGCGGACTCAATATAATTATACTAATAAACTTCTCGGGATTTCCCGGAATACCGAAAATTAGGATAACATAAACACATTCGTATTAAATTATTTAAATAAACTATTTTAGTGGTTCCTATTTATAAAATATTATTTTAATTCATGTGTGTTTCATTTAACTTACAGTTTTAGTTAACATCAAACTAACATTGTATTTACCCGACTGCCGAAAGAGAGAGGGTTATGTTTTTCGAGCGTATGTATGTAAGTATGTATGTATGTATGTGAGTATGTCTTATTCTTTGACACGCCCTGCAGCCTAAACCGTTTGACGGATTTTGTCATGTGAGGTGTCGTTGGATTCTTCTTAATCGTAGGAGTGACAAATATTTGCAAAAAAGCATTTGGGTTTTTCGAAAAATGTTTTGGTTTCACTTGTTATTTAATCGTAATCGTATGAAATGAATTATATGACTAACCAGTTATGTAAGATATCTATAGAGATATGCTTACATTACTTTGCCAATTCACGCTGCGGCTACACTACATACACTGTTCTTGTTAGATCTATATAACAACATATTTCCTTACTATAATAGTCAAAAATAGCGATAAACTAAACATGTAGGTAAATTTGTACCATCTTATGTCATTTCGTGCGATCCCGGAGTCCCGGAGTATATTTATTAAATTTATAATAAAAAAGAAGCCAACTCCATATTTTCCCAACAATTTCCGGGATTTTGCCAAGTTTAGGTAAATATCGATCTGAATATCCGAACCCTGGTCATCCCAAGATTTGGCATAGGCACTAGTTTTATGGTATGTAAATAAGTGCGTCATTATCACCCCCGAGCGTTATTCCCGGTTGTGCCCTAATGGAGCTCGGGCTCCGCTTTGACACCTTATCCCAAGATTTGGCATAGGCACTAGTTTTATGGTATGTAAATAAGTGCGTCATCATCATCTTCTAGCGTCATTCCCGGTTGTGCCCTAATGGAGCTCGGGCTCCGCTTCGACACCTAATCCCAAGATTTGGCATAGGCACTAGTTTTATGGTATGTAAATAAGTGCGTCATCATCATCCCCTAGCGTTATTCCCGGTTGTGCCCTAATGCAGCTCGGGCTCCGCTTTGACACCTAATCCCAAGATTTGGCATAGGCACTAGTTTTATGGTATGTAAATAAGTGCGTCATCATCATCCCCTAGCGTTATTCCCGGTTGTGCCCTAATGCAGCTCGGGCTCCGCTTTGACACCTAATCCCAAGATTTGGCATAGGCACTAGTTTTATGGTATGTACATAAGTGCGTCATCATCATCCCCTAGCGTTATTCCCGGTTGTGCCCTAATGCAGCTCGGGCTCCGCTTTGACACCTAATCCCAAGGTTTGGCATAGGCACTAGTTTTATGGTATGTAAATAAGTGCGTAAGTTTAATAAAATAGGAACATTTAAAAATCATCAGTTTTTTATTTCCTAGCTCACTATAAAGTAAAAGTATAACAATGATCAAGAGATTCGGTCCAACCGGCCGGCAGCACTCGAACCGCACGCACACAGTAACATCATAGTGTGGGTAGCTATCAGGGCCGCGCGCAGACGATCGCGAATAGGTCGAGTTGTAACGAAATGTTTGCACCCTCTTAAGGGAGTTTTCTCATAAAGTTGACACTGGATTTTCCATTTATAAGTAGGTCAGTCATATCGAACATTAAAATCGCAAGCTAACGGCTAGTTGTAATTTTTTACAAGTTGCAAGTTGGCATCATTGAGAGACCTCTGTGCTTACTTGCAAAGTGACTCGAAAAATCATGAAACGATCACCCTTTTATGATATTTTAAAATACAATAAATCCCTATGCGGTTTTCTAAGTAAACGTGTATTTAAGAATACTAAAATGGCTACAATGTGAGACCAAAACCAGCTCTCTAGGTTCAATACTAACCGAGATAGAGCTCTCCAAAACTTTTTGTTGATTAGCCAACTCGGCCAAATCTAAATCGTTATAAATCCTAAACCGTTATTTTCACAAAAAAAATATTAAAGAAACCTGATAATGATTTTGAAATACCTATTTAACGGTACCCTATATGACAACATCAACGGCTTAATTTTTGTTGTTATTGGTGGCCGTCATTTAGAATTTTGATAAATTTTTGTCCGCAGTAAAATTTTAAAGATTAATACGAATTAATGAATGTATGATTAAAAAAAAATCTAACCACGCGTTTGTTCTCTAGAGTGCCACAAAGGAACAAAGATACATACGTACATACATACCTAAATTACATTTGTGCCTTGGACGCTAGCTACAGGCTACGTTAGCTTGTTTGCCACCATCTCGCGTTATAAAAATATATGTATAAATAATAGTATGGCTGTGTTAGATAGATTTATACTAAAAGTCTGTCATTAACGCTTTGTATTTTTGTATGTCATGGAGAATCTCCGGAACCGCTTTTCCAATTAAAAAAAATCTTTCACTGGCATGTAGAATGCACTTTCTGGATGGTTATTGACTATATTTGCTACCGCGGGTGTGCCTGCGTTCTTTGCAATACAAGGACGAGGCCGCGCGGGCAGCTAGTATGTGTATAAATAAGAGTGAGGCTGTACTAGTGAGTTATTATGTCAACACTATTTACGACCGATTAGATCGATTTTATTTCACGCCCACGGGCGCACTGGTCACTCTAATAAAGGTAAGTAGTAAAGGGATATAATAATAACTACTCATACCCTGTTGTGGGTTTTCTGCGCAGTTATTTCAAGGTCAAACCCTGTTGGTACCCGAAAGGTGCATTTGTGTCATAATAATAATGATACCAATAAAACAGCCTATATACGTCCCACTGCTGGGCACATGCCTCCTCTCATGGATGAAAGGGAGCGGGCAGTACTCCCGACGCCGACTTCACATATACCGTTGAATTTCTTCGCAAACGCGTACAGGTTTCCTCACGATGATTTTCCTTCACCGAAAAGCTAACGGTAAATACCAAATGGAATTCCGTACATAAGCTCAGAAAAACTCATTGGTACGAGCCGGGATTCGAACCCACGGTCACCGTGATGATCGCCACTCTAATATTCGTGTGAAGTCGCGCGGGGTCGCGGTCGCTAGTAAATAAGTTCTAGAGATGCTGCGATGAGCTACTGACAATAATACGCCTCTACGATATGTTTGGACTAGTACTAATTTGGAGCCTCACGACCAATTACTGCTTCAATATGGATATTTGTTTACTTAACATTATGTATTATGCTAATTTTCCTATTAATTTAATAGCCTACGGTTCGCGCTGCATTCATTAAGAGTTGAATCAGTCAATCCAAACAGTTACGTAAAACAGTCAGTGGGTAACGGTAGAAGCGCGAATTTGACGGTTCAATTAGGAAGACTTGGAAATCTGTTAAATATTCAATGGTTAAGCCGGATTTATATTTTTCTGGCGTGACGTGTTGTGACCATGTAACGATATCGGTGTTAGATATTCAGAAAGGTTACGTACATTCATCTGTCCGGCTAACACGATAGTCTTTATGATCACCTTTACGGCTTAAATCGAAAGTTTATTCTGCCCATAGGCAATAAAGGCACTTTTACATGTCACACTAAAATTCAAAATAACAACGAAAGTTTAACAGAACGAAATGTCACTAAATGAAAAACAAAAAACAAAATTGTATCCATTATATTAGAAACAAGGTCTCTATCAGAATCAACAAGAAGTTTATTATCAATTATCATTGAATATCCAAAAGATGTTAAGGTATCTGGGCGTCCAGATACAATTAATAATAATAATTCTAATGATCTTTGAGATGTATAGTCTCTAAGCACAGAAAATACCAAGACGACCGACCAAGTGACTTAGGAAGTTGTAAGCTGGTGTGAAATGCTGTACCACTATTGTTTCTTATAATATTTTAGCCAAATAAACTAAAAAAAAGCTTATACACATTTTTTCCGTCTACCCCGACTTGCGCTTAAGTTTATTAGCGACGCGTGTATGTGGGTGCGTCGCGTAACCTCGGACGTTTGTTTTGATTGGTTATACTGGTTTAAGCTAAATCTGCTGGGTTATTCCCACCTGTTACCACCAATTGGTTACCAGTGGTAACAGCTAGGATTTTATGTATATATATTTATGATTTTACTCCATTTTAATTGACCATTCGAAACACTTCAGCATATTACATCCACCAATAACAATTCGTTAAAAAAACATTTGTATTTGCTAGCCACTAATCAGAATACAGCTATTAAAATCGACCAATCAGGAAGCAGAATTAATTTAAATATTGGGCGTTTTTTATTCCCGAATTCAAAATCTTTAAAAAAAACGATCCTGGCCGTCTTTAGCCGCGTCCTAACGTTCGAGCGTGGTTGGCTGCATACATGGCATGAGCTATGAGATTGAGCGGGATAGACTGCTGTCTATATCGCTTTATCTTTCTGCCGCGCTCAGCCGTTTGGACACACTTATAGATTGTCAGTGGCGTTTAATTAGTGGTGTCAATATTTTTTATCTGTGTCAAAGCCGTTTATTGAAAAAAAAACGTATCGCCAAATGCCAAATTAAACAATCCCTTTGCCTTGGAATTGATTATTGATTTTGGATGGATAATCTTTGTTTTTACTATTTTCTCGTAGTCGAAGTGAAATAAGTTTCTGTCAAAAATCTCATTTGGGTACGAGCTTTTATTGCCGACTGTACTTTTCTGTATACCATCATACTCATTGAGACGATGCTAACGAACCCAAACTCGGGGTTACGTCGGTTAAGTACTGAGTTCCCATGGCCACCTTCTGTCTCCATCATCAGATCAGCTCGATGGTACCATAATATTAAATTGTCATCCAAACTATACTTATACCCTAAATTTCAGCTCAATCGGTCATCGGGAAGTGGGTCAAATTTAACTCGCAAGATTTGTCCCATACGAGTACCTACTAACAGGGCAACTTAAATAAAAGCTTGAAAAATAAAGTATATGACTATGGACTATAAGCCGTGTTAAACCTCGAACAATTTTCCTTCACTTTCCTCGGGAATATAACCATCTCATGGTAATATGGCTCATTTTAATCCCTTGTCAAACAATCTTCTATTATTCATATTATTATTTGTATGTTTTTACCATATCTCGGGACCATGGGGTCCCGGACTTTTGGGAGGCATGCGTGGGGCCGAAGTCAACAGCCCAGAGGCCCTTTAAAACAAATATAATCTCAAGCGGAAAGGGATCCACATGGCGGATACCATCTCCGAGCGCACAACATGATACACCCGATGATTGTCCCCGCCAGGTGCAAAGACTATTGCAGTGCAACACTGTGCTGCGATGGAAACTAATGTCATGGGGTTATTGGGTTGAATGGTGGGTGGTCTGGAAAATGGGTTATGGGAGCAGACTAGCGGACACCTGCCGTGACAATTAGTCTCAAAATTGTGAAAAGGCAGGCGGTGACTCGCCAACTCGTTAAGTGGGCCCCACAAACAGTCGTCTGAGCGGCTGTAAGGTTGTCGAGAGGTGAGTCTGCGGTGCGCCAGATCCCGGTAATCCGTTCAAGGGCCGCCGGCTCGACATTCTACACTTCCAACCTGGAATTCCGGCCGGTTAAACATTAAATTAATTGACCTTATAAGATGAGCTGGTCACCTAACCAATTGTGCGATGCGCCCACGGTTAATCAAACGTATTACACGCCTATTGCTTACAATTAAAGGATGTGCTACTTCACGGTTCTACTGGATAATAGGTATTGGACAGTATATAATATATGTGGGATTGGAGGCAACAAAAACCACTTTGAAAGCTCAAATTAATTATAATGTTAAAATTAAAGGAAAATTACACCACCTCGTCTTAGCGTTAATCTAGCCTAACCTCGCCGTCCGTTTCTCATTCAAAATCCACAGTCACGCATTCGCTCTCTCTTTCACACGCGTACAACCGTCTGATCATTCTTGCTCTGTCACTCATTCTTACGTTCCATTCCACTCATCCTACAAATCGGTCGTCCTGCACCTAGTCTGACCTCAGACAGGTTACTTTAAACTATGCATCTTATTCTAAAACAGGTTCTCTCTGTAGTAGGAACTGAGTTGGTAAGAGGAACTTTAACAATATTAAATAAATCTTTATAAAAACGTAAACATTAGCAAGAGATCTTTCCCTTTGTACATATGAAATGGTAGCCCATTACAGCCTAAAATATAAACAACTTATCTATCAATAACGGTTAACATACAAACTTAACTGTAACGACTTACTCGTATGTTGCATTATATTGGCTTCTTTAAATACACTAAAATGTGGGATTAACATGCTATGGCACAAACATGACGTCATAGCGTGTAGGAAATGGTATCATTGACGGAAAACAAACATTCAGTTGAGCCCATGTGCTCGCACGAAGTATGTGTGGTGCCCTCTGTGGCAGTATTAGGACAATAAAATCATACCTGTATTATCCCTCGCTAGGCCATCTCTTCATGTAGTCGCAGGCGGTTGTGGTGTCTCGCGGACCCTCGGCGTCGTCGTCCAACCTCCTCACCTTGTAACGGTCCCGTCCCGTGCACTCGACAACCTCGTACGGTCCCAGGTATTTCGGTCTGAGCTTCATACCAACACCAAACTGGGTTCTTTTTATGGCAACTTTATCACCCACTCGATACTTGGTGCTCTCTTTCCTTCGTTTGTTGTAGTTCCGTCTATTCTCTTCCTGTATCTGTAAGATGTGCTCTTTTGCTTTCTTTCTAGTTTCTTCTCTGACAGCCATAAAACTATCCCTTTGCTCTTGTTCTATCAATTCATATACCTCATAATCTTCTCTTTGCTTCATTTTAGTTCCAATTAATAGCTCAAATGGAGATGTATTTATGCTTCGCTGATGGGTGCTGTTGATTGCTCTCTGAACTCTGCTGATATGGCGGTACCAATGTGTAGGTTCTTCAATACACAGCTAGGTCAATACCCTTATCAACAGTCTGTGAATAATCTCCACTTGCCCATTTCCACGTGGGACTCCCGTCGTTATCTTGAGGTGCTCGATACCTTCGTCCTTACAAAAGTCCTGGAACAGGGTGCTGGTGAAGGCCGTCCCCCTATCGGAGATGATCCGAGTTGGATTTCCAAAACATTGTTGGTAAATCAGTAGCTTGTCTACTGTCTCTCTTGCCGTCGTACTCTTGACTGGAAACAACCAGACAAATTTGGTGAAAGCATCCACTACTGTTAAAATATGATTATACAGTTTCTTTGTTTCCGTCATTGGACCGATATGGTCGATATGAAGGGTATTCAGAGGCAATTCTCGTTTATCGATAGGATGTAAGAAACCTTCTTGTTTTCCACTCTTTCTCTCCGCTAACAAGCATGGTATACAAGTCAAAATATACTCTTCTATATTCTTTTCCAAATTCTTTACGTAGTAGTCTTTGCTGATTAGTTCCAGCATCTTCTTTTTGGAAAAATGGCCATTCTCATGTGCTCTCTTTATAATCTCGTGTTCCATAGCATGTGGAATCACCAGATGCTTCTGATTGCCTTTGTAGAGAAAACCATTTTCCATGTAATAGTCCTTGTACTGCTGGTTCCCTTTGATAAGGTCCATCACTGCCCTCAGCCCTTCATCTTGTTCCTGAGCACTCTTCACTTTCTCTGTGATCGGTGCACCGGCGCTTACCACGGCAACATATGGATTTCGACTAAGAGCATCTACATGCCTCATGCGGCTTCCTTCTCTGTGTTCTATGTCAAACGTATATAGTTGAAGATCCATGACCCATCTTGCCACTCTTGTCGACATAGCCAGCTCCTTCTTGGCAAATGTCTGCGTGAAAGCTTTGCAGTCAGTGATGATTTTGAACACTGTACCAAATAGGTAACATCTGAATTTCTTGACACCCTCTACGATAGCTAGAGCTTCTAGTTCATAACTCGTATATCTTGTTTCAGGATCCGTCGTTCTCCTGCTCATATAGTATATCGGGTGCAGTTGTGCATCGTCACCTCGCTGTAACAATATAGCTGAGATAGCTTCTTTTGATGCATCTGTGTGCATCTCTGATTTCAGTCTGGGGTCATATATTCTAAGTACTGGTTGACTAGCCAGCCTCATCTTCAATTCTTGAAATGCAGCTCTGCATGTTGCATCAAACTCAAATACATTCTCTTTCTTTAACAAATCTGTTAACGGCTTCGCAATTACTGCATAATCTTGAATGTATTTACGGAAATAGGAAGTCAATCCAATAAAGCTATGTAATTGCTTCATATTGGTAGGCTCGGGAAATCTCACTACAGCATCCGTCTTTTCTGGTGAGGGCCGTACCTTTCCGTCTTCAATCACATGTCCCAAGTACTCGACACGACGTTGGACAAGTTGTGACTTCTTCCAATTTATTTGGAGGCCATATTCTGAGGCAATCTCCAAGACTTCTTCCAATCTGCATACTGCCTCGTTCTCATCTGCCGCTGGAATAATTAAATCATCAATGAAAATGATCACCACACCTCTTGCAATCAGATCCCTAAAGATGATGGTTATGAATCTTGTGAACACCTTTGGACAGACGGACAGTCCGAACGGGGCCTTCAGGAACTCATACTGTGAGGTTTGCGTTACGAACGCTGTATATTTGATGGAATCATCATCCACAGGTAGATGAAAATACCCATTCTTCAGATCCAAGGTACTGAATACCTTCGCCCCACACAACTTATCAATATGATCCTCAATTATTGGTAAAGGAAACTCATCCTTCACAATCTTCTGGTTTAGTCTGCGGTAATCTACACACACTCTTAAGCTTCCATCTTTTTTCCTAACTAATACCAATGGACTCGCAAAGTCGGAATAACTCACCCTTATGATGCCATCCTCGAGCCACTGTGCTACCTGCTTATCTACCTCATCTTGTTCCTTAAGTGCCAACCTTCTTGGCCGCTGTGCCACTGGTACCTCGTCTTTAAGCACCAGCTTGAGCTTGATCGGCGCCTCTTTCGTCTTCCTAGGAACATAGGATTGCACCATGTTGGTCACCCTCTCTTGCACCTCCGGACTCACCTCACAACCTACAACAGAAGAGTCAACCACACATATTTCGTACACCCAGTTACTAGCCGGCTTTAACCTGACATTGTTGTTTTCCATCAAGACCACACAATGTTGAAGCAAATCTTGACCTATTATCATGGAATACGGCATAGCGTCTCTAGAAATCACGTAGAACACAACTTCGTTATACGATTGTTCGTCAATGGTGATGTTTAGCTTAACGCGACCGAAACACTTCACTTTATTCGAACCTATACCGGACAAGTGAAGTTCGGTTTTCTCGAACTCCGGTGCGTTTAACGTCGTGTAGCAGTCCATACGCAGTAAATTCACATCACTACCTGAGTCGATCAACGATAACACGTTCTGATTTAGAACTTCTACGGTCTTCATAGGCTTTTTAACTTTATTTAAGCCATTCGTATGTTCTTCCGATCTGACAGTTGTTGACAAACATTCTTCGTTCGCCATCATGCTTGTGTCAGTGCAGCCAACATGGCCGCCGTCCGTCATGACGTTCGTTTGGCCAACAAAATTCCGTCGCGCGCCGTTCGCAGCGCCACCTACGTAGCTTGAAGGCACTCTTTTCGCAATGCTGCCAACTTCACCGCTCGCTGCTGCGCTCACGTCGTTCCCAGCCGCTTGTCCTGGTGACATTCTACAATGCGAAGCAATATGGCCGAATTGATTGCACTTGAAGCATTTCAATCCTTTGTCTTTATGCGGACATTCTGATGATGCATGATTCATTTCTCCACAGCTGTAACATCGTGTAAAAACTCGCCTGTTCGTCGTATTCGTCTTCTCAGCCTGTTTCGATCTATTTGTATCACGCGTAGAACTTGAACTGGACATGTTTTCTTTCAGTTGCTCGTAGATTTTTAGCTTCTCTTTGAGATCGTTGTAACTTGTAACGCCGTATAGCATAACTTTGTTCACTTCGTTGTCTTTAATACCCTCGACGATATATTTAATGGCAACGTAGTCGGGCATCTTACCCCTTTTTCCCAATTCCTTCATGATGAACATATATTCCAGGCATGATTCATCACGTTTCTTATGTCGGGCGCTCATCATCTCGTGTATCGTTTTCACGTCTAATGTGTCTGGAAACTCTCTAGCAATACTCGTCTTTAGGTCGTCCCAAGTCTTGAACGTGCGCTCTGACCGCAACCACAACTGTGCCGTGCCGGTCAGCGAACGTCTCGCCATTAGCAGCTGCTGGACCGCCGTCCATCCAAATATCTCGGCGTTGTCCTCGACGTCGTGAATCCATCGGGCAGCAGGGTACGTCTTATCCTGCCCGCTGAATCGAGGAACCAGGCCTTCGGTTAAATGGAGGAAACCGCCGCCACTTGATGCCGGAGCTTCGTTCTCGTCATCGTCATGCTCACTATTTCTCTTTGGAGGCATTTCGAGTTCTTATTGTCGTCGTCGTAACTCGTAACGGATAACGGTGATTTCTTTTCCGCGTCGTCTTCGTCTTAACTTCTTAATATTTTGAAATTTATCCAAATCCTCACTTCTGACACCAATTTGTGGGATTGGAGGCAACAAAAACCACTTTGAAAGCTCAAATTAATTATAATGTTAAAATTAAAGGAAAATTACACCACCTCGTCTTAGCGTTAATCTAGCCTAACCTCGCCGTCCGTTTCTCATTCAAAATCCACAGTCACGCATTCGCTCTCTCTTTCACACGCGTACAACCGTCTGATCATTCTTGCTCTGTCACTCATTCTTACGTTCCATTCCACTCATCCTACATATATATATATTACTAACAAAGCAATGCGAATTAACCCATTCATTGCCACTGGAACGGCTACTCTTCCCGCAGTGCTGGTGCCTTGCAAGCGATGACGCGAATACACGTGCGTGGCATACAGTAACCGCTTTTATCGATGCGATTTCTCGCCCGCGGCATTGAAGCAATGCTCAGTGACGCGAATTAGCGTCCACGGCATTACCAATCCCAATAACATATCTTCGCGTCTGCGGCACCTGAGATAAAAAAAAAGTATAAGTCCTAAAAATTAAAAAGCAGACAGCAACGAGAATCTCCAAAATTTGATATTTTAAGTTTATTTTGAATCTCAGTTTCCTTATTATTATTAATCCTAGCTGTAATATCCAAAACATATGATGAGGAAATTTCGCGTCCGCGGCATTAGGAACGACAAATCTCTTGACGCGAATTCCCGTCAACGGCAATGATAGGGTTAAGGTGAAATGTGCTGGAGGTATGTTATATAATTCGAGACGTTTGGCACGGTTCCAGAGAAATTACCTCCCTCGAACGCTCCGGTTATGGAAAGCTCGAGGGACTACAGTGTGTATAAATTCTTAAAGGGCCGGCAATGCGCATGTGACACCCCTGGAGTTGCAAGCTTCCTTACCTGAAAGTGTGTACGCTGTTTATATAATGAAATGTTGGTCTACATGGAATACCTGGCGACATTTTTTTTTCCTTCCTCCTTCTATTTCCGCCCCAGTCTTGGTTGGCTCAGTTCGGGTTCCACATGGAGGTTCCACAATGATTCGAGAGCTCAAATGCCGCGGATCATCCGGTTGCCTCTTGGACACTGAAACTTTGCGTCATTGCTTAAGCGATTAAATAAAGCTTAGTTTAATCGCTTAAGTATTCACGGTGAATCGTATGCAGAGCGCCGATTTATATAAATCGGCCAAGTGCGAGTCGGACTCGCGCACGAAGGGTACCATTATGTATAAAAACGGCAAAAAAAACACGTTTGTTGTATGGGAGCCCCTCTTAAATATTTATTTTATTTTGTTTTTAGTATTTGTTGTTATAGCGGCAACAGAAATACATAATTTGTGAAGCCTGGTGACATACAGACGGACGGACAGACGGACGAACAGACAGCGAAGTTTTAGTAATAGGGTCCCGTTTTACCCTTTGGGTTCCGTACCCTAAAAAGGTCCAGAGGGCCTACCGCGAAACGAAAACGAACCTAGTTCGTGTATCTCCGTCTTTGCCGCTCGAACTAGCAAGTGCGATAAAGATACACTGAACCCCTCTGAACTCGAGGCCCTTTAGATCTCCCCCTAGTTCCGCCGATAGTAATCCAGTTACCCCGTAGTTGTAGATTTTGTTCTCATCTCTGAGTGGGTATAATTTGATTCCCTTGAAACTTATCTGTCACCCGGCCGAAGTACGACTTTTAATTGTATTAAACGCATCAGTTAATCAGTTCTCTAAGATTTCTGCGATGTTATTAGAAGGTACTAGGACTAGAAAGCAAAATAATACAAGACTCCGGACCTCGGCAGAATCTAATCACAGTACGCTATACGGAAATCTGCTTTGTTCCTATTTCCGTTTTAATACCTTTGTAATCCGCCCGTTTTCTGTCTCTGACGTTTGTCTACGTCAAATAGAGACAAAGCGTGACAGAACTAAATATTATTTCGTATTATCGATGTTATCTCAGCTTTCTTTCACAAAAAACTTTAAAATGAACTGAAAACGAACAAAGAAACGTTAGAAATATTTTAGCGAGTCTTCTTGACTAACAATTTCATTAGAAAATTAGTGTAGGGCTCGGGACTTATCTAATTGTCTTTACATGATATTCAGGGTCGCATTACATTTGTATGGAGCAGGTCGCCCCAGTCAGCCAACGCTCCTTTCAAAATTAAACAAATATTTCTCATTGTTTTTTCTTATCAGAACACGATACCTGTCATGCTCTTAAACGGTTTTGCGTTATTTTTGTTACACCTCGTATATCTAAACTCAAGGATAGAATTTCACCACCCCCTTTCGACCTGTCGCAGCCGTATAGCATTTTGCCGCTCTTTCATACTAACATTTATGCAAAAGTGGCCCTGCGACACTAGTTTAATGTGCTCAGCCTACCCCTTTTGGGAATAGAGGCGTCAATCAACGTATGTATGTAAATCAATAGTTTTGTATTATACGCATACGAAGTTACTATGGGCGTTCTTTTGACGTTATCTTGACCTATGTTAGGATTACCTGTCCTTTTTCATATATATATATTTTTTTTCCAATCTAACCATAGAAGTCTAAGTAGCGCCATAAAATGGCCCTACAGAATGGGTGTAAACGATTCCAGGCAGACGTTTAGTTCCAACATGCGCACGCGCTTTAGGCACGTGTTTGGATAGTAATTTGTAGGAGCTCGCATTATATGGTTTTTTCGTTCGCTGGATTTATGTAATACATTCTAGATCAGTATTTCTGTCGCGTTGGCGTAGGTTACCGCGTGCTAGTGCAATAAGGACAGCTGCAGTGACGACTAAAAATAAAAATAAAACCTCGATTAAGGAGGTTTTGTTCTCGACTGTTTCCTCCTCCGAAACTTAACCACGGTTTGGAAACTGAATAAGAAGGAAATATTCAATGGCGGACTGTATTGATTTTTCTGTTAATTTTTAATGGATTTGTATATCTGTGCGGCCTATTGAAAAACACCGTTTTAATAATTCTTTGAATTACCTTAATAAGAATATAAAAAAAGGAATAATACCGACCCAGACATTGATGATATACTTTAAATAAAATAAAAAAAACATTTTTCTAACGATCGAAAACCTCGGAGGAACCAGGCGGGAACGATTATATGGAAAACCAGACCACTATTATTTCCTTTTAACAATGCCTATAGTAAATTTTATTATTAAAAAGCATCAAAATGTCACCGAAACCTCACACTCATCGAGTATCGATCAAAAATTAGAGCTTGAAAGCCCAATTATCTCTCAAACGGGTCGCTGAGTTGAACATTGGTTTTATTACTTTAAAAACAAGGTTTTATAGCTACTTCAATTCAGTAGCTACTCCGCCAAGCTGCGTGAACATTTCTACATTTCATTTCCAATTTACCACATGAACTGATTTTCGAGAGCAAATGCGTTGATTCCGTTCAAAATACCAATTCGCTGTATGTGGGCCCATGATATTAGAGGACTTCCGTCGATTCCTCAAAAATCACCTTTGGCACTTAATTAGTTGGTATTACAACGGAATCATATCAGAATCTGTGCCAAACTTTTATAGTTTTAAGTAATAATTGAGGAGTTCCATAAGTCATCGTTATAACTTTGTTTTTAAAGTAAATTTAATGAAGTTTTTTTTTCACACCGTTATTATAATATTATTCGGAGTTACCATGAAAAAGTCACAAAATACAGAAGACATACACGACAAAGATCATTCGCATATACAAAAGTAAAAAACAACCGAATTGAGAACCTCCTCCTTTTTTTGAAGTCGGTTAATAAGTATTGGCACAGATTACCATACCAGGTAGTGTCCCTAGAATTTATTCCCAAAAGATAAGGCACATGAAACTTATAATATGCTCCAGTGCCACTTTTAGCATAAATGTGGGTATAAAAGATCGACAAAATATGATACGGGAAGAAAGGGGGTGGTGAAATTGTAACCCAACACAACACGCCCAGAAAAAAGGCATAAGGAAAGTCTGTACATGTGTTGTATTATTGTGGTTGCACAACTAGAAAACTAGGACACTGTTCACAATCATCACTATTATTTAGTTTGAGTGTCTTTAATAGTCACGTAAACGTCGACTTCCTGTTGCCATTTTCGGTGACGATTGTACTTAAGGCGATGCATTGGAAATAATCGCAAGCTTTGAAACGCCGTTCTGACTAGATTAAGAAACAATAAGGTCTTTAATTTTCAGATATATGATTCTTGACTATATGATTGTTTATCTGATTTTATCGATACATGATTGCTTAAAATTTCCTCGATAGAAAAAAAAATCCTTAGTTGGGTCTGTATTTTTCTTTTTTTACTCAGCCTTCTCAAAAGATACATTTTATGACACAATCAAGTTAATACCATAGTATTTCATCTTATCTAAAATCAGGCTTTATGAAATTTAAATGAAACTTCACTAAGTTAGGTGTTTATCGAAATTTGCGCGCGGAAGGCATTAGCGTCTCTCTGTCTAGGGGGCGTGTTTTTGGGTCGAATCAAGGCATCCCCTTAACATTTGTATTTATTGAATTACTTGATTACGGACACTGGAACGGCTCGTTGTTAGACAGTTAATTGTGTGTGTAAATCCAAAGGCATAGGGGGCTGTCGCTATAAGTAGCTGAACTGTTCTCGTACCTTTCGTTATGGGTCCTTTGCCTGAAGATTGCCCGACGTTTTAAATAGAACACTTTGATGATTGGACATGTTTTCAAATTCGTTTCTTTTAAGGGTTTTTGGAATGTTGACTTTTCTCAGATCTATTGTGATATTATAAAGAGGAAAAGTCTATGAGATTGTAAGTTTGTATGTACAATCAAGTGTAAAATCATGCACTCGACTGCAGACTAGTAATCCTGAAAGTCCAATCTATGTATGCACAGGTGAAATAATTAAGAAAATGTTTATAAAAATAATTTATAAAACTGTTCCGAAGATTACCTCTCGGTAGATACAAACTCACATCACAGACTCTTATAAAACTCTTATCTAACTTTTCCCTATTTTTTAAAAATAAAATTGTCTTAATTAATAAAGAGTTTAAATGTACAATTCCCTTAATTTGTAATAAAACCCGTCCTCACGATGTAATAAAAACAAAGAGTTTGTAATAACAAGGGAAATACCGTTTCCCTTGAATCGCAATTAGAACTGTTACGGCTGTGATGATTATTTGACACTTTATTTATAAACGAAAGTTATTTGGAATGAATTTTCGATGGTCACAATCGATTGTGCCGTGACGTTTCGGTTTAAAAATCGTAAACTTACTGTCGAAATCTTAGGCAAATAACGGAAATAGCCATCTCTCATCGTCTTCCTCCAACCGTGTGTGTAATACGACATGATAATCATCATCATATCAGTCGAAAGAAGTCCACTGCTGGGCATAGGCCTCCCCCAAATATACATAAAAGGAAAGATAAGTGCAAGAAATCCATCAAGCCGCTGCAAAGCGTGCCTAAGAAAAACAGAACCTACTTAAGGACTATTTAGTTAGTTACGATTAAGGTCATTACACTGCAACTGTCAATCAATCCGAGAAAATTGGTTTAAGTATTCCATATTATATGGATTCCTTGAATAATGGTAGAAATATTTTGTATCTGAAAGATATGTTTTAACCTTATCCGGTGTTTTATATAGGTCTGAAGTAGCTTAAAGTGACCAATTCATAATCTACATGTTAGTAAATATACAGTACCTGTTTTGTTTTCTGTATCCGAAAGTATGTCAACGTCTCTTTTCCGATACCAAGGATCTTGATAAGTATGGCGTGGCTGATAATATTTTTGCATAACTACCGAGATAAACTGGTTATGGAACGATCCTAGCAATCTGCTTACAGATGTAAACGCTGCATATTGAGTGATAACGTTTATATTCATAACTAATGTTGTTGAGATTTAAAATTGCACGATCGTAGGTTTTTCTCAAGCCGCGACTACTTCGCCGCGACCTTGGCAAGAACTTCCACCCACGTACCGTTTGTTTATTATTGATGGCTCTGAGTTGTGCTCTGGACCATTATTTACCTTGTCACTTACTTTGTATATATGTAATTGTAGGACACATCGATAATCGTGCTTGCTCGCGGGCAGTGAGTCATCGCTGTTCGAGTTGTGCGCGCAAGCCGAGCGCTCTGTCCAGTCGCCTCGCAGCATACTTCGAGGACGTACGTTAATATAAACGGACTTTGGCTTTATACTTCGCGATCGTGTCAGTGAAGATGAGTGTTGTGAAGAAGGTAGCTGCTATGCGTCAGCTGGACTCTATGTTTGGGAATATGAATTTGGAAGGGCGCCGGTCGCCTTTGGTCAGTTCGATCGTGGAACATGATCCTCACTGTGATGTCCACGGGAGACATGGGTGCAGTTCGCCTTACAGGTCGTCTTTATATCTGCATAGTAGCAGGGAATCCTCGCCTGGGTATTACAGGGAGTCTGTGTCGCCATCGAATGGGCTCATTATAAGGTACGCGATAATTAATGTTATGTTTCGATGCGCGCATCATGGCTTGTGCCCTGTCTGTAAACAATGTTGTCTTTATGAAAGCGAGATATTAATGTTGCGAAATAACGTCTCATCACATTCAATCATTAAACTTTGCCAAAAATAACAGAAGCACTCAGTGCTTTAGTTATTATTATTATTGGAACCTGTCGTGTTACATTGTCAAAGATTTCCCTTTATTCCAGTTACGATCTAAAAATGCAAAAACAATGAATAGTAAAAATATATATATGTATATTTTTTACTTAGGTGTGTATTGCTTTATATGTTTGTAAATGGGTTCTTGAAAACGATTTTGATAAGATTTTGTAAAACCCCCTGCTTACCCCGAGACGTAATGTTGATCCAGCTATTGGTCTCCTTTCTGAGAAAAATGGTTTTATCCGAGGTTTTACTGACAAGGTTGAGCAAAGCTCTTCGGTCCAAGTACTTATTTCTTAATGCATAATTCAGACAAGTGTATTCAACAAAAATGTAGCTTTTTGTACTGTCGCCCCTGTACACAGAAGCCTCAGTTGTCAAGACGTTGACATTTCAACCGTCTCATGCAATATATAGTGGAGCTTTGTTCTCGTTCAAAGACAAAAACGGGGCACAGGTCAGGTCAAGGCAGCGTCAATGCGATATGCTAGTAAAAGTTACTCAAGTATTCGTGTTGTTAAACAGGCGAAGAGATTCCTTGGGCTTAGCGGGGTCGCCGGCTCGCGAGATGGACCACCCGTCTTCATTCCCGAGCATTCTGCGTCGCCCGCACAGCCCTTCGGTTACCCCTCCACGCAGAGAGACACCCAGTCCCACACAAAGATACAACAACAAAAGGCACTCGATGGGATCGTTCCCCAATCTCTCCAGGGCCAACGTTGTTAACTACAACAGGAGAGACTCGCTCTCAAGCAACGGCATCAGAGACATGAAACGGGACTACGTGGGCAGCACCTACACTCTGTCCAGAAAGAGCTCTATCGACACAAAGAAGTCATCCTCAGATTCCTTAGACAACTGGCATATAGGCTGGGACACCGACAGACATACTCCAGTCTACACGCATGAAGATAGATTCTCTTTCGGACGTCTTCAGGTACAGCTTTTAATATACGACCCCTTAAGGGACATGTCTATTTAATCACATTAAATGATTATGTTACGTATTTCGTATGAATGCGCCTTTCCTCTTGACTTCGGCATCCTTTTGCCGAAAGGGAATGAAGCTTGGTCAATATCAATGTACTGGTAATATTAAACTGTTCAATGGTACTTTTGAGAACTTCGCCAATGAATAAACAACAATGAATTACCTCATCACCCCATTCGTCCAGTGAATAGGTAATTTGTTTAGCGAGAAAAATGGACGAATGTTCGCATGAAATTGAGACTTATGGCTTATGTGCAATTACTGCCGTATTCATGATGCGAACATTTTGTTTATTAGAATAGGTTCAGCGATGTATAGGTATTGAGTTTCTGTTTTTAATTTACCTCTTTGTTCTAATACTTTCTAATAGCGATGGGCTCTTGCCTCTTCCCAGTGACGAAGCATTTTAACTTTGTGCTGTTAACATGCCACTGATGTTACTCATTAGTGTAACACTATAAATACTATAATAATCGGTCGTGGGAAGTTGCGCTTAAGAGCTGTAAGGTGTAAATATTTGCTGACAAAAAAATTGTTATAGTAGGTACGTCATTTCGTGGAAGCCTGAGGTAAATACGGAACCGAAGTTTAATGAGGGCTCAATGTTTTTTATCTTTCCGTTAATCTTCATCAAGCGTGAAGTTGCATTGCGTTGGAAAGAGCCTCTGTTCCTTCCTATACGATTGCGTGTCAAGATTCAGACAACATGCATCGCTAACACTGATTGGTGCGCTTTTTTGCGAATGCATAATAACTGTTCTTAAGGAAAAACCGCAAATGACTCGCCCGCTTGTGTACGCTTTCATGGAATAGATAATTGTACCACGTACGCCGTCGCTTAAAATAAATATAATTATTGATTACCAAGAAATATACTATAATAAAGCGATTTTTCACTAGAATCCTGTTTAAAACGTAATAAATCCGCAAAAGCGAATCGATGTCCTTTGATGATCTCAATAATAATATTTTAATTCCTATCTACCAGCAACAAAATATCACCAATAACAAATCGGAGCGTCAATCAAAACAGATCTGCGTTCTTTTGTTTTGTTGTATACAAACATGGTTGACAGCAGAAATTAGTTCAACAGTTTTTTTACCTTACCACGATGGAATAAGGTGCAAATCTTACATTTGACGTTTACTGTACCACGTTGATGCAAATGTTCATACGCGATGTATCGTCACGCTCGTGTGAATGTGGTTGATTAACCTTACATTCCATATCGCTTTACCATTCTATTATTGACTTTGTTTGACATAGCTTGCGGTGGAAATATGCCATGTAGGTATAGCTACCGTTATGGTCATGGAAAAACTCAAACATTGACAAGTCAGCAACAGATATAAGCACAAACGAAGTGACATGATTCACTGTTGGTTCAGTTATAGTAACCTATTCAATCTTGACTTGAAAAGACCTAGATAGTATTGAAACTTCAATGTAAATAAAATAAGACTTTTGCAGGCCATTTTGGGCTAGTTATTCTGCGTAGCTATTTAAGCTGCCGATATAGGACTGTGTACTTATCAGATGTGTTTGAGTTAGAATCTCTCAATAGTCTCAATGGCACTGATGAAAAGGCACAGTACGGGCAAACCAAAATACTGAGATATAATGTGTTATTAGCAGACGGTACATTTGCAGCATTTCAATATCGTATCGTCAACTAAAATAATGTCATACCTAATTACCTACGTAAACTAAATAATCGTTAGCATAAATAACATTAACTAGTTAGACGCAACAACTTACTCCGATATAACATTTTCACGTATGCAAATAGATTGTAAAATAAGTCGAATCTGTTTAAAAATCACTCAGTTCTCAAAGGTCAAGCGCACGCTCCTAAAGACGAAGGCAAGTGACTCAAGATCACCGTGTTGATCGTTTTGGCAACATGTTGCACTGATTCATCTCTCAACTTATGCGGACCTCTCGGTCCTACGTCTCTTTCTAACGTATATGGAGCGACAAATGCTTCACGTACAGCGAACCAAAATATTTTTTTGAGATATTTTATACTGTGGCTGACTTTTTATAAAACTAATCGGACCTGGAATATCCTAACAGCCCTGACTGATGCGCGCTTTGTTGAGGCTGATAAAAATGCATGTGTACTTACAATTCAAGTTGTAGTGTCAAAATAAGAAACAATAATTTACTTTAAAAACGAAGTTTTAACCGACTTCAATTTAGTATTCCGCCAAGCCTCCAGAATATTTCCACATTTTTTTACAATTTACCACATGAACCGATTTCCCGTAGCAAATGCGTTGATTACCTACTACAGAAAAAATCCGAATCGCTGTATATGGGCCGATAATATTTCGATTCCCCAAGATCATCACCAATGGCACTTCATTAGTTCCTATTTCAACGGAATCTTATCAGAACCTGTGACGTACTTTTGTACTTTTAAGTACTTAATTGAGGAATTCGAGAAGTCATCTGTGGTCTTCATCATCAATTCCTCGCCACCAAATTTATGATTTTCTGATGTAAATACACGAGTTTAAAAGAAAATACCAAAATTACTACACGCTTGCCTAATAAAATTGAGGAGTTCCCTCAATTCCTTATGGATCCCAACATCTAACTGAAATTAAAAAAATGCGACCCACCTGGAAGCATATACATACAAACAAAAGAAAAATAAATCGAATCGGCCCATCAATGACGGAGTTCTGAGGTAACAAAAATAGAAAAAAAATAAAAAAAATACAACTGAATTGAGAACCTCCCCCTTTTGTTTGAAGTCGGTTAAAGAGCTTCAATACATATCTGAAACAAAAGCGACCGTACTAGCGTTCTTAACAGTTTTAGGCGGGCATCACATTGCCGCCGCACGGCGCTGCGGTGAGCGGAGCGAAGGTTCGCAACGTTGCGTATAACATTACCTCAACTTGTATATAAATTCCGCACGGTACTCGTACTTGACACTGCACCGCGGTGTCCGGCGAAATTTGTACGCGGCTCCGCACGCCGCAGCGGTATGCAGCGGCAGTGTGTGATGCACGAATGAAAAATGTCGCCGCAAACGTATCAAGAATTGTTAGAACATTAAATATACTTTGCATTATTCATTCATTGCCATTAAGAGCGGTTATAAAAAGTTTTATGTCTATTCTCTACGTGTCTACGCGGACAAACCGAGTGCGGAGAGCGAATCCCATTCGAGCAGAATAATAATCTGCCTCTGAATTAGGGTATATCGCCAGTAACTGGCTACCGTTCAATAACTGGCCACCTCACATTATAAATTAACTCTATTAACCTTTAATAGAATGTTTTTTAGTAAAAGGTATTAATTACTGGTCACCCTTAAATAACTTGCCACGTTATACTAAATCGAATTCTGTTTGTAGAGGGTCAGAGTTCATTTTTATCCTATGCCCTATGGTTGTAATTCTGTATTCTCTTTAACGTACGCCGACGAAGTCTCGTAATCAGAGTCAGTGTAAATGGATTGAAACCATCTCAAAGGTTCGTATAATATTTGTATTTCAAAATTATTTATAGCTCTTGCATAACATCATCTTGCTCTTTACCTATGGCCTTTTACTTAATCTAATCTTTTATAATTGCCTGCAAAGACACTGAGAAAACCCCATTAGCAAAGGTTGTTTATAGTTCAACTAGTCTGGTTAGCCAACCTGTCAGTGATATATACGATTGTGAAAAAACGGGCGTGCCGTAGCCGGTGGAATTCCGTAGGAAAATTGAAGTCAACCCTCAAATTTACAGGCACGCGTTGGTGATGTCGGTATTTTCTATTAGGTACTCGTGTATTTACCCTCAGAAATCGGAAATTTGGTGAAGTGGAACTGATGATAAATACCACAGATGACACATGGAACTCCTCAAGGATGTGCTTGTTTGCCACCGACGTGGTATAAAAAAAAGTGAAGTAGGTACGCCGAAGATTGATTCCGTTGTAGTAGCAACGAATGAAGTGTCATTTCTGAAATTATTGAGGAATCGATGGAACGCCTCGAATATTATCAGCCGACGTATAGCGGTTTCCTGTAAATCAATTTTATTATTATTATTATTTTGGTCTTGGTCTCGGTTCATGCGGTAAAATGGAAAAGAAATGTGGCCATGTTCACGTACCCATGTGGCTTGGCGAAGTTCTGAATTGAGGTCCGTTTAAACTTTGTTTTAAAAATAAATTATCAATTTACTGCTTTGCAGACTTATGTCCTTATTCATAAGCGTGCATCAAACCTATTTGTTTGCCTTTATCTGTCGCTGTTACGTTTTGTTTATTAGAAAGGGACGAAACACAGTTTTAGGTAACAGACGTGTGTGAGTTTTGTCAGGGGTATGTGACTAGGTGGCATCTTACAGCATCACATAGTGTGGAGCTGAAGAATGTCTAATAATTTACTTTAAAAACAAAGTTACAACCGCCTTCAATTCACTCCGCCAAGACATGTGAACATTTTCACTTTACCACAAGAACATGGATTATTACAGAAAAAATCCAAAGCGCTGTATGTGGGCCGATGATATTTGAGGAGTTCCGTCGATTCATCAAGAAAGATTCTGAGACCTTTGATACTTCATTACTTGCTATTTCAACGGAATTATATCAGAATTTGTGACTTACTTTCGTTAGTTTTAAGTACATCATCGGGGAGAGACATCTGTGGTCTTCATCATCAGTTCCACTTCACCACATTTGTGATTTCCGGGTGTAAATACACGAGTTATAATAGAAAATACCAAAACTACAACATGCGAGCCTACTTTATTTGAGGAGTTCCCTCAATTCCTCATGGATCCCATCATCCAACTAAATATTTGAAACAAAATGGGACAAATCTGGAAGCATACACTTACATACAAACAAAAAAATATATACGAATCGGTTCATAAATGACGGAGTTCTTAGGTAACACACGTTAAATATAATGATAAAAACATATAGATACAACTGATTTAACAACCTCCTCCTTTTTTTAACTTAGTAAAAAAAAACAAATCATTGTGCTGGCGTCTTTTCCACGTACACTCCGTACACAATGTTATACTGTTCTTCAAGTTTGACCAAAATACACCGCACAAGTATACTTGAGATTATTTGAGTTAAGCAACTCTACCGTCCTAGCCAAAAGATTCCAATTCCAGTAACAGTTTTATAAAAAGTCGGTTATACTAAATAATCTCAACCGTAGATTGTGTTTTCTAGGTCGCTTTTCATGGCTCGGGAGGCGGCTGACCTAAGATATCTCCTTAAAAGGCTGCGACGCGCCACCGGTCGCTGTTCGCTACTAAATCATGACAATGTTTACATTTACTCGCACGGCATTTTGTGCGTTTAGGTATACTTCTTTGCGGAATTTGCACAGCGTGTACAGTGGAGTGGTAAGCGTTGTTTTTACAAACTTTATACCAACTTTTTTATCACCTTGAACTATTCGTACCTATGAAAGTTGTTCTTAATTATGCAAAAAAACATACAGCCTGCCGAGCCGCTATCTGATTGAGCTGAGGCTTACTGTGTGTAACTTCGGTAACAAAGCGATGTTATGACGCAGTCGAGCTGATAATGATATAGTACAGAACAGACACATCAATTAATAAACTACACAAGATGAACGTGTCATATTTGGCCTCATTGGAACTCTGTCAACAAATAGTCCACGGTTATATAAACAGGACAGTCAGCAATAGAAACTCGTAACTTAAATACTGCTTTATTAAGCGCTGGCAGATAATTTGAAAGGGACCACCTGGCATGCTTTTAATTAAGTTATGTTAAAATACTCGCTGCCCCTAGCTATTAGTAACTATTATACTTAGATATACATATATATAGCCAGCCACATTAAAATAATCCCAACCATACTAAACTACGAAAGATAAAGGCGTCATGTTTGGGCTCATTGGAACCCAGTCAACAAATAGTCGAAGATAGGTAATGAAAAAGAACAGTCGGCAATAAAACTTGTTTTCACAAATTGAATTTTCTTAAAACACTGCTGCTTACTGAATAGATACAATCCATTAGAAACACCTGGCTTGGTTTACATTAAATAATAAAAATACTAACAACACGCGCGGTTCCGCTTCAGTATGTATTAAAAAACTTATGCAGGTACCTTTTACGTAGCTGCGGGCTAAATATAGCATATTTCCATCCCGATGGCCCAATTTATATATTTCCAGAGTAGTTCCGAATATTACCTCCTACACACACACACTTATAAAAGGGCTTTCACATGATGCAACTACTCATATGCGATTTTCATTACATTGCGCAGCTGCCGGCTAGCGAAATAACAAAACGCAATATAACAAATCTCTCATGAGATTTTGTAGCACCGGTGTAAATGGCCCTTTGAGCTCTAAACTTAATCTCGTTATAATATTAGGTTCTATAGATTGTCATACTGGATTGGGTACAATCCTACCTACGATAGATTAAAAACTTCTAACGATACACATTCTAATCGGAGAACTTAGACTTGATATGTTATCAAAATAATCAGTCGTCATAAATAGTAGAAAACAATAGAACTGTGTTGTGTAATCAACAAATAATAGTTGTGTTGATAAGCGAGGAGGACAGTTTATAGACTTTCAAGTGATGTCCTTGTTGAAACAATCGAGTCAATTGAGCTACCACATCAGCTCAGTTATCTCAGCATTTGCAAGGTGTAGGCCCGTAAAAACTTCTACCATAAATTACATTATACGTACTTAGAGCGGGTTACAAACGGCGAAAAGTCTCGCATGAACTACATGAACGTCTTGATTTGTCAAAAAAAAACACCAAAATTAATTATTTTGTTTGTGTTTTATCAATAAAAGGATAAATGTAAAGCACGCAACCAAATAGTAACGTTACGCGCTACTTTGACGTGGTATCCACAGTGCCGCAATGCAACGGGTCCTTACGCCGTAAAGTAAAGCGAATAGTTGTCGGTTGCAACAAATTTCACCTGCCACCGCAGCCCCGTATTTCAAAGAGGCCATCCAATGTGCCGACAAGGCCGTCTTCTCGTTCAATGCCCAATAATACTGAAACTTGACTACATAAATCTACAGCTTGGTCCGACTTTGACCGTTGATCAATCAGTAAATAAGTTCCAATTGATTGAAGACAAAGACAAATGTCCGTTTGCTGTAGCGCCGAATGAACCACTTGTGATCTTGCGTCGGTTGGAATTGTAAATGTTTACCTATATACTTACTTCGTTTAGGGATTTTAGGCTAAAGTAAACCGGCGCTGCCGTGACTCATTTAATGAAGTCATGGGCTGGCACAGCCACGAGGTTTGCGCAAGAGTGTGAGGTAATAATCTATTGTATTAATTACCTTATCGTCTGTTATTGTTTCACAGATCGCTCTTTTTGCGCGACTATTAATTAATTTATCAAACGTTTTGTTTTTTCTAGTAGCGGTATTCTTTATCATATATCAAAGACATAACATAGTTTAGCAGTGATGTAGGCATTTGTTGTGTCCATTATTGTTTATGTTTCTGCCCAATTAGTATGCGCGTTTTCCACGCGTAGGCTGAAATTAAGATTATGATGAGTTCCTGTGACATTAACATGTTTATGATTACCGTGCATATGATCTGTATATGGTACAGCCTTGAGTTCCCTTGTTACAAATAAGGCGACTAATTAAATATTTGAATTTTCCATCGTTATTTCTAGGCGAGCGTGGGAGTTGCGCGCAATATTCAGTTGATTTATCTTATTGTTTTACGTCGCATCTTCATCAATAAGCAACTATTATGCCCAGTATAATGTTAATTAAATATTACGACATAAGTAGGTATGTTCGTTTGTGACGTGCTTTGCAAATAACTGTTCGGGCGTAAGAAAAAAGCGAAAGTGTAATGCACGCGTGATAGATAAACGCTCTGTCTAAAACTGGCAATTCAAAGCAACCCAAAGACAATGTCTTTGTAGGTACGGAGTGCTATGGACCGAATAGTAAATCGATATTCGTGATAGAAACTTAATACGTTACGTAAAATAATAAAAATGAACGATTTCGAATTCACTCCACTTGGAATAATTACATAAATATTCAGCAGTTTTGATCGGTGCCTCATAAGAAATATTCGTGTGTATTTGAAGTCTTTCGACTGGATTCTTATTTTCGATAGAAAGTGTAAAACAAATCTTGAACAAGCATCGTTTTCAGTCTCATTACAATGCCACGACAGCAATAACATGCTGGTACTAAGTTATATTTTATTGTATGTCTAGTAAAACAGGCAAAGATATCTCGCTTACTAGAGACGAGGCTTATCTGCGCGCGCGTTCGACGCGTTGACCGCGCACGGGCTACCCCTTTCACTTATATTCGCATTCAACGGATCGAGCGGAACGCAAGCGCGCCTTTCTCTATGTTCTCATCTCTTTCTAACGCGCGGTAGATAGTGCAACACAGGTGGTGGGCCAGCGCCGGCGCAAGCCGCTCGCTGCCCGTGACAGCAGTAGCGCTGTTCCCTCGGCTACATCCGCACGGAACCAACCGACTACGCCGCGCTCGGATGCCCCGCGATCGAAATGAAGTCCAAACCGTCACATTACGTTGACGCGCCGTTCAGACCCTGGCTCCCGCTTTCCCGCCAGGCACAGCCCAACTTCTACTTCAGACCACCGGATCCGGTGGATTTGAGGAATTTCAAAACGTCATCTTCCAAGGGTTCTACGTACTCGGATTTCTCCGGGATGAGCGCGTACAGCAACAAATCTCGCGACTACTACTTTTTGTCTCCGAGCTACAGATCGGCCGGAGCGCCCTCGCCGAGTCACGCCGAGTTGTACAGCCGGGAGAGGCCTCCACGGCAGCTCCGGCACCCCAACCCGGCGCCCGCGGCGGCTTGCCCGTGCAGCCGCTCTCGCTCACTGGAGGACGTCCGTACGGAAGTCGTCACCGAGTGGGAAGACGACGACGAAAATGGCAATCGCATAGTCGCTCCTGCAACCAAATTTAACCGCGCGTCCTATAATAGCACCTCATCATTCCAAAAGCAAGGATTCTTCAGCCGTCATTCGATGGAGAACTTGGTCGACAAGCCTCCTCAATTGCTGCCTCCCAAACGTATATCCGCCTTCCAGGTAATTGAGCTAACTTTCTATCGTCGTTATGTTGCCGTTGTTGTAGCCTTTATTTCAACGACTGCAACAAATTATATTTTCTTAGGTACCTATACCGCAGTGTTATAATTTAAAAGTTGTAAAATGGAACTGTGTTGGTTACAAATGTATGTATGCGGACTTTCTTATATGCTTATCCTACCTTATTGACGCTGAGCGAAGTTTATGTGTTTGTGACGCTATTGCGAATAATGTAGCATTATATATGGTTATGAAGACGGATGTATACAGTGTTGTGTTTACGGAACGTCGGCACAATGTTTGGTCGAGTGCTATGGGAATGGGAATCAAGAGCTGCGTCAGGCCGGCCCCGTTCAGCTCCGGTGAACCGCGACGCATCGTCCGCGTCCTGCGCGTAACGGATGTTCAATACTCGTTTTTATATTTCATATACCCTAACCACATCATACCAATTCCTCAACTTGCATCACTGTAACGTTAGTAGGCAAGTGTGTATTCAGGTTTTTGGGTAATTCGAACACTTTGTTCTAGGTGTTACCCAACGTTGCAATGCGAGTGTGAATTCTTTTGTGTCGTAATATCTGTTTAGATATGTTTTAATTATTATTGTGAGCGGAATCTTGATAGTGGATTTTATCCGGCACCCTTTTACCGTTGGTTTGTTCGGGTGGGATCGTGTGATTTATTCCGGGTTACCTGGCTTGTTTTCGCCCTCGCGTGTTGCTTGCTACGTGACTCGGTCGCGGAAATCCTGTAATAGATTCAGGAGGGCTCTTTTATTATCTGCTTGTGATACGAACTCGTCCTATTGCCGCCTTGTGTCGACCAGTAGCCGAACAACATCAACACCCACCCGGTGGCGAGAAATAGCTAAGCATATTAGAAAACTCTTACCCAATACGACATCCGAAGCGAATTTACGTATTTGAATAATGCCTCGTCATCTCATCTTACATATAACTCACGTAACTGTGCATTATTGGTTCCGTATTTGAGACGATTATTATTAATCAAATTCATAAACTACCAACTGATGGTTTTCTCAATTTCACTTGCAAATATAATCGGTTACGCTATAATGAAGTCAATTAATATGTCTTCGGATTTATGGTGAAAAGTATTAATTATACATATGTGCACATGAGTTTTTTGTAACGTGTGGTCACTGGGGCTTGTTACAGCTCCAACGAAACGTGTAATAAAGAAATTGTTAACTTAAAACGGTGATGTATTGAAGCGTAGCTTGTACAAGCTTCCTTCGAGCATTTCTAGTTGCCATCATACGTATGTTATGAATTACGAACGTAACTTAGCTGAAAACAAAACGATCACCTGTTATTTTAAGTTTTATGATGGCAATAATTACTTGTCACCTAACACAATACTGCCAGTCACCGGTTATGGGCAAGCGTTAGTCATATCTTCTAATAAAGCGGATGATGCTAAGACAAATAAGCTACACTCGTGAAAAGTGACCTAACACTGGTTGCGTCGTTATTTACAAGAGGCCGTGCAAATCGTTTAAATTATGTAAAGGAAGCTAGATTTTATAAATTGATTTGAATTGGATCGTTTGGAGGATTGACCTTTAATTTGGAATTTTCCTCAATCGTTTTAGCTTTCATATTCGAATTTTATTCGCGCAGCGTAAAGGCGACTTGACATTTTACGCTAGACTAGAGGGGGTGTCCGGAAAAATTGCGCGATCTTGTTCTCGAAAAATCCCTTGTTGCATCTTCATTTCTAATTCAGTTCTGCTATTGGAATAAACAAATGTTTAGGATTATATCTAAACATCACAAACATATTCATTTGTTTTTTCTTGATAGAAAACACCTTTGCAATACCAAACAAGAACGTATGGGGTATTAACGTTACAGAAAACCTTTTGATTTGGCACCTCGCAGGTTGCGTACATGCTTGGTTCGTTTCAACTTACCGCCGGGATCTCAATTTAGAGAAACAATGGAGGGAATCCAACAAAGAACGTAATTAAAGCAATGAAGAAAGGAACATTAAATTCTTCTTTCTTTATTAGATTAAGAAATCGTAATTAAAAAGTAAAATAGTATAAATAAATTGTTTTTGAGCTGGAGCGGGGCAGCTAAGGCGCTCTTCTGCAGGCGAGGAACATAATATCATAACTTGAGATCGTAGTACCTACTGAGTAGGAGGTAGATTATTTGTAATATAATAAAATGGAGGCAGATTTTTTGTATAGCAAATATTTACATAGTATGTTTGCCCACGTATGAGCATTTATAGAATAATTTTGACCAATTAGAACGTCAATTAAAACATTCTTTTAATTCTCTTTTATTACCGATATGTTCAGTAATTTTTAATGAACTTATTTACTATTTTTGTCAATTAAGGTTCTGGTACACCCTCTACTCAATTCTAAATGTGGAAACATTGTATTAGAATAAAATGGTAAAACAAGGGATAGTGAAAGTAAAAGACTTAATTTGTGCCTGGTATGTACCTTTTCTAATGCTCATATCGGCCGATATGTCTTATTCAACTTATTTGGAACGAAAGAAAAAAAAGAATATATTTATTTGATGTGAAAATGAAATTAGACTTGTTTAAATAACTACTATGGAAATGCACCAAAAAGGATGCCACTCAGCATATGCCAGCAGCAATATAATATGCTTAAAGCACTGTCTTTCATGGACACCCTGAGAGAGATACAGAGCCTACTTAAAATATAACTTACACGTAACAAAACCTTATTAATGACAAGGAGAGGTATTTACTCGTACTTACCGTGCCCAACTCAGTAATCTTTAGCATTACCATTACTATATTTTATCTTCTGTTTCGCTAGTAGATATTTTAATGCCACTTATTCACTTATTAAACCGATCGCCATAAAGTAAAGTGCGTGAGTTACACTTTCTAATGCTAGCGAGTTTGGCCGAAGTCACACTATTACCTAATGTCAGACGCGTCGAAACGGAATTATTGAAGATCGATCTTCAAGTGCAGCGATATGTCAATTTCGGGCCCCAAGGGTATCAATCATTTTAATCATTACACCGTTATTCTCGAGGTAATAAATAAAACTGAAAAGTACTGAAATTGGTATTATCTCGTAAACTATCTATATTACCGAGTTCAAAAATGGTCAGAATATATGTGTCACTAAGAATGTAAACGTAACATTCAATAAAACTTCAATTCAGTAGCGCAGTTTAATTGGTATGTTTTTTTTGTGATTCGGGCGACCCTTTAACCGGCCAACTTTTTTTCTTTTCTCAAAACCTACATGTATCAATGGGGAAGTTTTAATCTAGTGTTTAGAATGATATAAAGAAAGGATTTTTACAATAAAAAAGAGATGCAACAAAAAAGGGCTTCATAAAACACTGTGCGAGGTGGAGCGGTATTTGATATGCTGTATTTTGTACTTTACCGCATACATGGTACGCATGCTCTTTTCTTCTTACAATAACGTAAATTATCATCTAAAATCTCATAAAAGCAAATAATAATAAAACTTTACAAAGTCACATATTCATCATCATCATATCAGCTGACAGACGTTCATTGCTGGACATAGGCTTCCCCCAAAGAGAGCCACAATGACCGGTCTTGCGCCACCCGCGTCCAGCGGCCCCGCGACCTTTACCAGCCTTGTGGGGGAAAGTTAGATTAAAAAAAAGCCGTTCCCAAACAGTATTGCATGACGTTTTCTCGTGCCCGGAACTCATAAACTTATCTCTTACACGAGGGCGTGGTTTACCAGAAACAGGGTTATCCCTTAACGGAATCATGTTGCCTCGAGAATAGAGGTACAAACGACACAAACGTGTTTGCTGGTTTTGGCAGGAGCGCTGCCACGCTGCGCTGCCTGTCTGTCGGCTGTGCAACGCATACCAAAATAATGAAGGAGTTTAAAATCGAAGAATAATGTCGACTTCAGTCGAATTCTGACGAGTAAAACTGAACCTAAAGTCTAGTTTCAGTTCTGCTCATAAAAAAAAAACTTAAAAATATAAATACATTAAAAACATACAAGACTAGGAACATTTATTCGTGCCGCTACATTTGGCCTTTTCGGGATTTGAACCTGTTCCTAATTCGAATGCTCCATTTTCCCTCCATTGTTGCAGATTAGGACATACATAGACTTCAACGCCAAATAAGTTTCTGGTAATCTGCCGTGCCCCCAGATTTTGGTATAAGCTTAATAAAATATATGCCGACTGAACTTTATTGCACAATCATCTCAACTCAACTTTTTTTTTGATTTTAAATGAGCAAATCAAGACAGGTTTATTTTGTGTAGTTTAGTACTTGCTATTTCCACCTTCTGCTCCTTCAACATAAAACCTTGATATATCATTTTGCAGGCGACTTACAAAGGGGTGCCAGAGTTCAACTCTGATTTGACCTAAACAAACAACCTAACGTAATTTACCTGCTTTGCTTTAAGTTTGACTGTTAGTGAATGCTTCATAGCCGCCTTTATGCCCTATGTACGACAAGTTCTTCTTTTCTGCACTACTTATGAATAAATAAACATACACTGCAAGTTAAAAGAAAACTTATTAAATTGACTATAGAGTTGTACCTACATATACATGTTTACTGACCCCTAAATCGTTGTCATGTTCCGTGATCTATCCGATTATGCGGGACTCATTTAGCGGTTGGCATTCTATATCGCTCGGACACTTGTCAACAACTTTCTTACCCAAACCGATTCAAACTCGAATGAAACTGTTAGAGGTGATGTTCCGATTACGATCTCGAACAGTTCACTAGATTCGTTAATCGACTCGGGAAAAACCTGTAAATGTAGTGTGGATTTACGAATATTTAAAGAATATGATTTTGTTAATCATAACAATTTTCTTCATAACGGACATGCGTCATAATTTTGTTAGTCCTAATATAATAACTAAGAACATACTTCAACTCCTAATATTGTTTTTCCTAATGAAGAAACGATTTCACTAAGCAAATAAAAAAATGGTTCTGGCGCTTCGCCGGCCGCTACCGCGGCACGCTCGCTTCGCTCGCTCGGCTCGCGCGCGTAGGGTCGCGGTACAACTTACACTTCTCCTCGCTTCGCTCGTCGTCGTACCTACACGGACCTGCCTTAGGCTACGTCCGCACAGACAGGCGGCTTGCTTAGCGTCTAGCTAGAGTCTTGTGACCTCGTCTTGTACCTTGCGATAAAAAACCACACGTTTATTTACTTCGATAACGCCAAGTAACATTTATGATGAGAAATAATATGAAAAACAAATTTAGGATTAAAAAATGTATGACTAGTGTCATTATCAATTTAAATAAAACGGACAAGTGAGTGTTATGATGAAAACAATTATGAAAATCAAAATTAGGATTTGAGAAATTTATGATTATTGTCATTATGACTTCGAGTGGTTATGACTTACGATCGTCAGGACTAAGAATTATTATGGCGTAAAATTTTATGAAGAACATTTTAGGACTTCCGATAATAGGACTTAAAAAATTAGGTGAACGAAAGCGCCCCCCTATTTTAGTTACGGGGTTGTCCATTGAAAATTTTCACAAATACTAAGTTACATCGTAATCTTGAATGAAAAAGCAAGCATTTTGCAAAATGCGCTCGTCTGTAGGCGTAAGGACCTTTAAGTCACCTTGTACCGTAAAGAGTATTTACTGGACAGGGGAAACCAGAAGTTAATTCTCACACAGTGGATGGTGATAAATAATGCCTTTTGACCACATGTTTATCACTAGGTCTTACGACAGATATTGCGCGTTCTAAATCAATGTAGATAATCGCACTATACGATTACGCGATCTCAAAGCTTGTAAGGCCCAATATATGTATACAATGTTTGGTAAGGTCATTTGAATCTGACTGATAATCGGATTTAATTTCATTTGTTAGAATTATCAACTCTATTTTGCATCACATTGGACGTACAAGGATGTTCTACATATTTTGTTTAAAACCTTAACAAATGTATGTTATAAAAATACCAAAAGTATGTTTTCAACTGTGCTGTTAAAATATAAGTCCTCGTAAAAATAAATTACCTTGCGTTTAGAGGAACTATAGGCTTGCCTACAAAGCCTAAGCGATTGGGTTGCCTTGTTACGTCTGACCCCCTAGCACAATAAGTTTTATGTCGGACATAAAGCATTTGTCCCTCTTGCACTCGCATATTTGCCAGAATGGGACGAATGCTTTATGTCCGACATAAAACTTAGTGTGCTAGGGGGTCTGGTAGGCGTCTGGGTTTATTAATTAGAAATATGTTAACTTCCTATCTTAAATATTATAGTGTCTTCTAATTATAAGAATATAGTCGAATTATTAAACGCCAACGCGTGCCGTGGGTAGCGTAAGTTAACGAGCACGCATTCAATTATACTTCGCGAGAAATTATCCACTATGTGCAAGAATGCTCTTTCGTTCGCTTTTAAAACCACCATAACATTTAATCCACTCATACTTCGGGTTACTTTACCTACATGCCTTTTTTTAGGTACATACGTGTATCCAAAAAAGTAAAATGGATGTTGACTGACCGTTATATATCAGCAACTTCGGATGAAATGTCTGCTCTGTTAGTTTGTAGGGAAATTAAAACAAGACGTCAATACCACGAGAACCCAATAAAAAAAAAAACACGGAATTCAGTTGAAGCGGCATATTTTGGTGTAGTTTCGCTTATTGGTAATGTAAGAACTATTTATTTTTACCGTTGACACATGGTTTTCATGACAGATTCATACTTCTCCGACTGGGTTCTAGCATGGTTGACATTTTATCACTTATGGATGTCGCTAAGACATCCGTCACGAAAAACCACACACATGCCACAGCATATATATGTCTGATACGACTATTTCTAGGGCCGTTAGGAGGTGTCAAATATTTTGCCGGCTTTACTACGATATATATATTAATTTATACCGTCGTAATCCTATAAAAGTGGTCTAACGCCTATCACCTCGATCGAATCGATGCATTTCTAGTTAGAAACCCGTTCTCATTGGTGTCATATAGGTATACAAGCTTTTTCTTCGGCAATCATAAATATTGTTATTGTTGCTTATTGTGGCGAGGCGTGTTCCCACGTTTTATGATAATGCAATTTCGTAGCATTGTTGACGGTAATGTTTTTAACGGATTCCATTATCATTTATCATTGAACTTTATGCTATGTAGTTTAATCTCGCCGTGTTCAGACACTCGTGAGTTTCCTGTAGGTCTCGCTGGGGCATTGAATCATATATTCCTTCACTGTCCAGGCCATTCAGCTTTTGAATGCTCTCCCGCTTACTATCAGACAAGCTCAAACGAAACTCACCTTCAAGCGCATGTTGCGCAAGCGTTTTCTCAACGATATCTGGTTAGTTTAGTGGCATAGTTTTTTTTGCGCTGGGTACGCAAAGTAATATGTATGTATGTATATAATATTTTTGTATTTATGTAAGTAAATGTATTTATTTATTATATTAGGAAATGTATTTCATTAGTTACCTTATCCTTTCCATTTGTGTTTTCTTGGTCAGCTGCCTGCACCTATAAGCTTTTCTGTTTAGCCCTGTGGTTGACTGGTAGAGAATGCCTTAAAGCATTAAGTCCGCCATTTGTACTTCTTATTGGTGCAATAAAGTTTAAATAAATAAATAAATGTATATATAATGAGTGTTTTATACACTCATGGTAGGATATTGAAGTGGTGAAATAAAACTGTACGTGTACAGAGTTGCTCTGAAAAGAGATACAACATTAAAGCTATTATTCCACTTATTCTTCTTATGCTATCTTAAGTAACTATTAACAATTTATGAACTCCTTAGATTACTCGCACTTTTGCATAGCGGTAAAACCTTTGACCTGTCAACTGTCACTTGTCATACTTCATCACTTGCCCCAAATAATTCCAAACCGACACATAGAGGTTTATGCGCAGCGATACTGCAATTATGAATGAAGTAAAACAGACTTCATTTACATACATATACGCGCTCAAATAACAGTGATATAATACACTGTTTTTCGCCCTAAGGCAGAGCTGAAAGGAAGGAAAATAAACACATTACGTGTGTTCCACCTTAGCTTTTAAGAGGCCGCAGTAAGCTCGGCCGAATTTCACCTTCCCATACAAACGTAGTTACGCTCTCATTTTAAAACTACGTGTTGGATTGTGACGAAACTTTGCATATACAATGACATGAGGTATATCTATGTCTGTAATTAGTTTATATGGTTCCAATTTATAAAACAAATTAATACAGCAAAAAGTTTTGTATGAAAAACTTAAATTCGCTGTATCTTTTTTATTATGGTATCTGAAGCTACGTAAACTAATTTCAGACATAGATATACCTCATTTCATTGAACATGCAAAGTTTCGTTACAATCCAACACGTAGTTTTAAAATGAGAGCGTAACTACGTTTGTATGGAGAATCGAGCTTACTGCGGACTCTTAAGTCAATCTATTCGAAATTATGTTCCGGGAGACTGTATAAAAAATCTTTCGTTTTGACTTTTTATACTTTTTAAATCAGTCGAGTATGGGAACGAGATTTATAACTTTAGAGTTTATACATTCTTTCCGTATGCGAGGTTTCACAGTAACCAAGCTATCTTGAACCTGTCAAAGATGATTTTCGTTGATACTGTATAGTAATTCATTCACACAAATGAGCCAATTCTTTGAATCAACAAAGTTTGTATCAACAAGTAATTTTTCTCGGTACAATATTTTTTTGATGTGTGTACGTAATGTACGTTTTTTCAAACATGCTCGGAAATGTATGCGTTAACATCACGAAATGAAGACATGAAGTTTCTTGTTTAAGGCTCCCTACATTTGGCCTTACGCCAAGAAGTAATGTATGAAAACTCTAAGTAAAACCATTATTGTCCGCTACTGTAACTTTTTAAATTTGCTTGCTAATATTAAACAGACAAAGGAAAAATTTCATACTGCCAATCACCACTAGACTCTGTAAGCATACTTGCGACATAAAAAAAACAAAATCTATGGTACTATACTTATGTACGGTTAAACATGGTGCTCGAACGGCTTGTTCAAATGTCATGTTAAAAAAAATAAAGAAGGCGGCAATTTACCTTTAATTGATTACCCTGTATTTATTTTAATTTTAATATTTCCTCACATCATTTGAGAAAAGCACTATACAATCCTCGGCCGGAACAGGGATTGCTGGACTCGTATACCCCAAATTCGTCCAGCAATCCCTTACTACACGGCCACTGCAGTAATGTACTAATGTAATAGATTAAATAATGTTAAATTGTAACTAAAACAATATGCGTTTTCAATTAATGTTAATTTGGGAGTGAACATTGGTTCTATTAAGCATACTTCCCACCATACTGTATTTTTTTGTTTATTTGCCGATTACGCTGTCCTAGTTCATCTTCGATTTCCACGTGCATCGACCGTTACGTAACACGATTCTGCGACGAAGTTCGACTGGTTTTGGTGACAGCTCGATACATAGCTGCCTTGTGGTCAATTTGCTATCAAATTTTGGTATTCAGCATAAAAAAACCGGTCAAGTGCGAGTCTGACTCGCGCACCGAGGGTTCCGTACAAACTAAAAAAAAACGAATAACTTTTACACCCAGACCATCAAACTACCAAGACCAATTGAATCACGATTTTTTTCTGACCTGCTATTGAAATATACATACCCGTTCCAACCACATTAATTCTAGAAAAATCTTAACAGCGCGATGTCAGGATGTGGTCAGCGCCATCTATCGGCCCCATTTGGTACTAACGTGCAAGGGCAATCAGCTTGGTATATGTATATGTTGGTGTTATAGCGATTATTTTTTATCACGTGAACCGATCTCGATTTTTTTTATTTGATTGAGAGTACTATTATAGTCAGGAATTTCAAAACAAAAAATTACTTATAAAGTTGATTAAATTGAAAGCTTAACTAGGAAATGATTTAGAAGAAAAAAAAATCAAAAAATACGCTAGATACAGAAAGTTACATTTTCCAGTAATATTTATGTTTGTCTTAATCACAAGTAATAATTTCAACCTTTTCGCTTGGATAACTTCGGAGACAGGGGGAATTACATTTTCCTTCATAGATCGAAATTTTACCACTGTATAAAAAAAGAAAAACTGTTTCAAAAAGTGCAAGTCAATCCCTTTCATACGCTACCCCACTTGACCAAATTGTTGATTTTTTTTACCTCCCCCCCCTCTCATGTTCGTAATTTTTTGTAGAAAATTAAAATGTATATTTAAATTTCTCATTTTCCATACACGTGGATAACTCTTATTTAAAACCATTCCAAAATTCAAATTGATAGCTTAAGTAGTTCGTGGAATATTTCACTTTGTGACAGACAGACAGACAGGCCATAAGGGTTCCTTTTTTACCTTTTTTGGTACGGAACCCTAAGAACGAGGGCCATGATGCCAGGGCGACATCACATCACATTATTTCATTAAAGCAAACTACATTGGCGTATGGTTTTCGAGAATGCTTATGATAAATAAATTCGAGATTGTTCTCAGCTGGCCGACTTATTCGGCGGTTTTTTATCGATCAATTGTGACTCTGATTCATGATGTCATAGCGCTCGAAATGGTATTTGGTGTCATCATTATGCCACCTATTTATTGTATCACGGTTATGACATTGTTTTAAACGACATTGCTTGACTTTTATCGCCTACTTAAAGTAAAATAAGCTGCCAAATCGTGCGTAACACTTACATCTGGTTCATAATTTCATAGTTTCATTTTTCTTTTATTCACGGCGTATAAGTACTCCGCTTCGAGTGTGCATATAAAATTTGTAGAGTTCTCTCGATTTCTCCAGGCCCCGTCATCACATCCTGACCTGATGAGCTGGGAAGGATGACTTGTCAAACAAAAAAAAATCTCAAACATGCTTGGAAAGCGTAGCATTTTGTTTGAAAAATGAAAACACGCGTTATGCCTAATTTTTATCTGCCATCATTTAAAAAGTTAAGTCTCTTCCTTGCCTAGGAGTACCTAAAATACCCCATACAAAACCCGTTATTTCCCGCTGCGTTAAACTTTTAAAATCCTGATAGCTTCATACTAAATCGAGACGACTATGGAAAAATCATGTTCTTACAAAAAAAAAACAACCCACCCGCAAGTCACGCGCTTTTTTACGCTCTTTATTATGGTTACTAGAAAAAGAAATTAAAAAATATTAAACCGTAAGTAAGTTCATTTATTTGAGATAAATGAAACATGAAATTAATTAAATGCGTTACTTTTACTTAATGACCTACTTGAAACACCGCATAGAGTGTAAAATATTTATATATTTATTTATTTAATCTTTATTGCACAAAAGAATATTTTATGAGTTATGGTACATAAGGCGGACTGAATGCTATAAAGCATTCTCTACCAGTCAACCTTAAGGCAAAGCAGATAAAATGTGGGCAGTGTAACTTAATTTAAAACAAAAACTCTTAAACATGTTTAAAGATGGAATGAATAATATAGTAGAACACGATACAATATAATATAATATGATATAACAATACATACCTATTAATACATACATACACATACATATGATTATAGATGAAACTTACAAATAAGATAAATTATTTTTTAGTTCTGCCAGCAAAGAAATTTTGTAAGAACTTTTTAAAGACAAGCCTGTTTGGAGATTGCCGAATTTTGACAGAGAGACTGTTCCATAGGCGAGCTACTTGGACGGAGAAGGAATTGGACACAAAAACCAGTATGGTGAGGCGGAATGGATAAGGAAAGGTTGCCGGAGGAGCGAAGTTGAAGGACTCGAGAGACACAGTAATACTGAAAAAGGGTGTTGAGGTATTCGGGAGATTTAGGATCGTTTAGAATGGAGAAGAGGGTGCAGAGCAAACGTATTTTGCGACTTGGCGGATGGGCAGCCAGCCCAATTGGGAGCGGAAGGAAGAGATGTCGTATTTGCGAAGACAGAAAATGAACCGAATACAATTATTTAGAAGACGATCTAACTTGTCAAGAAGCTCTCCATTCAAGTCAGGATAACACACATCACCATAGTCGATTATGGGCAATATCAATGTCTGCAATAAAATCTTGGTTCAGACGGGCAAAAAATGCTTTAACCTATTAAGTGCATGATGTGAACCTACAATTTTCTGACTAACCTCAGAGATCTGTGGCCTCCAACTCAAAGTGTTGTCGAGATAAACACCTAGGCCTTTGACACTTGCTGTACGGGATAGGAGTACCATTAAACTCAACTGCAGCAATAGAATTAAAATTAAGTTTCGCAAGCTGCTGGGGGCTACCAATGACGATAGCTTGACACTTGGACGGATTAAATAAGCCAAACTTCTCTGACCACCGCTGGATGTGTAAGAGATCCAGATTCAGCTTGTTAATGGTAACACTTAGGTCACTCACGTTACAGTGATCATAAAGTTGTAGGTCGTCGGCGTACAGATGGTAAGAACAGCGAAGCTCGGGGATTATGAAGTTAATGAAGATGGAAAATAAGAGTGGAGAAAGAATGCCTCCTTGAGGGACGCCAGTTGCTAGGTCACACCAGTCGGATAAGGCTCGGCCGACACGGACCGCTTGCTGGCGCTCTCGAAGGTAAGCAGAAACCCACCTAAGGGCAACAGACGACACATTTAAATGTTCTAGCAGAGCAAGAAGAATCTCATGGTCAACAGTGTTGAAAGCGTTGGAAAAATCAATAAGAATAAGAAATAAAGTGTGAAGTGAATACCGACATTGAAAGAATTCGTAGAAAGAATGCTTACATCTAAATCGTAGTATCACCGCGTTATTAGGTATGTCACAATATGTTTTTTGTAATGTCTACAGTATCATTTCCTCACATGTTCGAGAAAAGAACCGGGGTTGCCTGACTCGTCTGGCCAACCACCTCGTCACGCAACCCCATTCTTTCCGCGCCTCGGCAATAATGTACTATTTCACTATTGTTCAAGAGAAAATTAAAAGTTACCAATAGGATCCCATAAATAAGTCACGTAAGTACTATTATCTAATCTTCCTTCTCTGTGGCACGGCGTTCTCTTGCATGTATGTCCAACAAGGTAGAGGATAATACGAATGCTGTATATCGACCGACTGTCGACTGTTCCGAAATCGTTTTGGAACCATGTTATTCAGTAACAGTACGTTGTTATTCAGTATTGGTACGCGAATCACGTCTAAAAACAAAAGACGGCTGTGAGCAGTGGCTCTAAAGTTAATATTATGTTGTATATTTTACGTCAGACTAACTTTTTAACTGATACATTTTCTTTTTTCTGAGTCCGTCGTTAGGGGTCCGCTGGCGTGGAAAATATGCTCGGCTATCGATCCGCTGTATCTTAGACCCTGAAAATGTCTCTTTACTTTCTTATTACGTTCTTTGTGCTTTGTTTTTTCTCACAAAAAGAGTCTTTGAGATAAAATATGATTGTTTTCGCTTTGCAATTACGAAATACATAATACTTAATTCACATTCTATGTAGAGGGGTCAGCAGGAAACATGCAATTTAATTTGCAGTGCCATTTCTAACAATTGTAGGTTCTTAATTAAGGCCTTGAGGCATTTTTATTAAATTATTGCTTACAATGGTAAATGGCTCCACGCCAATGAATCAAATGGACCAAGCTTGGAGTAGTGGAATCGATTCATCTCGTGACAAAGAGAATATAATTCAGTCTCATTTTTCTTAGACCCAATGATAGACAGATGCTTTATGTGGTTTTTATCACGTGATAAAAGCAAACGTTTTGTCAAAGGTTTATCTAGAGCATAATAACAACAATTACGCCACAAAACGTCCATCAAACAGTACGTTTACACACAATAAAGTTTCGATATCATTGACAAACCATCTTTATTTTAGGATTGTGGACTAAGCAATCAATGTGGTGTGTTTGTTCATCCTCGTGCTTGTTCCCGACTACGCTAACATTAAATATGCCAATTATTCAAATACCAAACGTTGAATTCAGGCCTACGAATATTTACATTGCTAATATCGCGTCTATATGCGATTTGCATTTTTCCCTCCAAGAGCCAGGTCGGAAATCGACAGAGACAAATCAGCATTCAGATACCTAATGTTGTTTTAGTATCCAACGTGCTTCGGAATGGACATTTTGTTTTCAGAATTTTTAAAATCATAGTAACATTGGTAACTATAAATTGCTCGTATCAATGTGTCGTATCTGGGTTCATAGATACGCTCCAATTATGGCACGAAGTATGCTCGCGTTGAATTTTTGATGCCTAACGATACAAGCTTCGTGTATTTGGCTCGATCAACTTTTACTAGTTGTTTTCTGTCCCGGTAAAAGTGTGTAAATTGTGTAATTAAGTTTCAAAGCGGACTCGGCACTCCGGGCTCTTTTAGGGTACAAACAAAAGACGCCAAGGGGATGATGACAAGGTAAATCAGGAGACGATATTGATAGATTTTCTTAGAATAAATATTATTAGCGGACCGGGCTCCTTTAGGGGCATTACCGGGAATAATACTGCCCTCACAAGCCAAAACGCGGTATTTCAAAATGAAATGTCATTGGAACATTCAATTTAAAATCAATGTCTAATGGTAATGACATAACTTACAATGACATTTCATTTTGAGATACCGCTATTTGGATTATTATGAGGGCAGAATAACGCAAGGAGGATGGTGATGATGATGAAACATTATAATATGAACTTTTAACATGCTTAGGAGATGCCTCACCAGAAAATCCATTTACCAATGCCACATAGTAAGTTTTGTCGATTGAAACCCGATGAATAGTGGTGTAAGTAAAAGGAAATCGCATTTAGTGTGGACTCTTTTAACTTTGAAGTTGAACTAGTTATACACTAAAAAACTGTCACCGTTTATAATGAAAATAAGTTTCATTCGTCCCAGCTCTACGTTGCAAGATCTATACTAAAGCGCGCAATTGAGTATCTATCTGGGGGCACGGTAGTGCCCCCGCCAAGTCGAGCAAAACAGCGGCATGACCGGATTGCCACGTTGCAGAATTTTATTTAGCAAGCATATAAAGATTAATAAGAATGCCTGAGACATGGTTCTACGAAATATCTCGCAACTTTTTACTGTTAAAGAGTTTCGACACTTGGCCTCTTTTTTACATGGAATGTTTTTTATGGGATATTATTGTCTTGTATAATTTAACTCTATTGATTCTCCGCTTCGGCGGCTGGCTATAAGTTCTAATGGGCTAAAATAAGAGAAAGTCGTCGGTCGCACCTAAATATCCGCTCCGGACAACCTGAAAAGCCCAGGGTACCATCTATTCCTACTTATTGCTACCACTACCTCGCATGACCTTTATATCTTATTTTTAGATGTAAGTTTTATCAGTTACGACATAAGGTCCGTTATTCAACAATAACTAAGCAAGAACTACTCTTAGAAAGGGAACAGTTGATTCCATGTCGGGTCATCCGTCATCAGAGTTTGTGTACTTTCTATAGAATCCTTGATAATAGGCGTTCTCGGGTTGTATGGTCTCAGTAATTTTGTCAAAGCCTTTTGATCTGGAATTCTGAACCTACAAGAGCGTGACAAAGCGATACCTGAATGGCACAAGTACAAGTTATGGCCATGGTTTAAGTTTTGCTGGGTCACCTCAATAAAATGCTTAGGGTTTCGACCTCAATGAATGAATCGCTTAGCTACACACTGACCAAACAACTTGAGTATTGAAGGGTGATGAATTGTAATTGTCGTTTGCACCTAAACATTTTTATGTATAACGAAGTGAAAATTGCGGTTTTATAGTGAAAATTCCATTACATTCAATATTTAAAAGTGTCAAATATCGGCTGTAAAAAAAATCTAATTATAGTTTAATTATTATTAGTTTACTTTATTATAGTTTAAAATATTTAACAAAATTAATATCCTAAGAGAAACTCCCAAGTAAGCAAAACTGTGTTAAAATCAAAGTTAAAGGGCTTTCTCCTTGAAAACGAGCCACCGTCGACTAGCTAGCTAAAATAAAACTTCAAGGATAAGTACTCACTTACGAGCATGCTTAGTTTTAAGTTAAGTTTGTTAAGTTATATGCATGCAATGCACTTTATTTAATGTACACAGAAACAGGTTAAAACATGTCATATAAGAGGCAAACTTATCCCTACAGGGGAAATGTATTAAACAAGAATTAAATGTAAGTCACATTAAAAATTGATAGATTTAAGTAAATAGGTTACAATAGTATAAAACATGAGCGTTTCTCGCCATCAAACGTCACAGTTTGGCGAGTTTTTATGTAAGGTATAAAATGTAATTTCCTTTGTTTTGAATGAAATATTTACCATATTTTAAAGACCGTGGACGTACTCGATACATATGAGGCCGAAATCGGCTCTATAGAAAATAATTGCAAAGATTGGTCTTAAAATCATCATTAAACAGTTCTGTCTTTATTTTTTTGACGTATGGGTCTGCAATTAAAAACATGATGTCAACATATTCATACCTAAACCGTTAACGAGTCATACTCGTATTTCACAAATAATCCACACTTTATTTATTTAAATTATTATTATTATTATTTTCAAAAACCAGGCCGCCCAGTATAACACTCGCCCTCGTTTACTCCGATACAGACAGTGTGCGCGCTATCTCTAATCCTCAAGGGCATTTTGGTGTTGACAGCCTCTTAAACAACAGCGTCTGCGAACGAACATAATCATGTCTAATAATTCGGATTAGAAGCTATGTATCATAAAAATATTCTAACATCTATGCACTTAAGGCGCCGTAGGTTCAGCGAAGTCAAGCGAACAGAGTTTTTGAAACAATATAATGCGTCTGTTTTTAATAATATGGTTTCAAAAAAATACGAATAGTAATCTTGAAGTTTTTCTGCAGGGAGATCAGTGTTTTGAAACATGATTAAGCAATTATAGCTCGATAGAAAAAAATTACGAACATAGGTCTAAAAGGGTCCAAAAAACACTTAAAAGATTCGTAACAAACTATGCACAAAACCTAAAAATATTAAAATGGCTTCTAAAAATAGGCAATACCTTGTTTGAGAGAACTCAGTGATTACTTTTTGACTAACGGCAAAAAATTAAAATTAATAAACATGAAATCCGCGCTTCTGAGCACGCCCTTCCATCTCGCTCACGCTTATGCTCAGTAAGAGGGTGAGAAGACCATGAACCTACGGCGCCTTAACCACTTCTTCCAGCGCATCCGATCAACAATCTAACCAAACCATTTTCTCCCCAGAACCAGAACAGAAATGGTGGGCACGGTCTACCCATGTCAGCGAACGTGGTCGCGGAGGTGAACGGCTCCCGGCCAACCTTTAAACCTGTGACTGTGCTGGAGGATCTGCAAGCGGTGCGATGCGCCGAGTTCCATCCAAACGGGAAGCTGTACGCAGTGGGCTCCAACACGAAAACCCTCAGGATATGCACGTACCCGAAGATAGATGATGTCAAGTGAGTCCCAAAGTGTTCATAGTGTAGACGGTCGGCCGACCACGCTGTAAGCGCTAGGGCTCGCTCCACGAAAGAGGGCGGCCGAAGATCAAACCAAATTTTGCTGGAGACAATAACTGTCTACGCGGTCCGTCCGGACCTAGGCCGCTGCGTCAAAGAGGCTTATTCGCGATTGACGCTTTCCTATCTAATGCCGTTATTATCGATGCGCTAATACAAAACTGGTGATTCACGGCGGAATAATAACATTAAATAAAATTTTGCATCCATATGATTACGTCACTGTCGAGGGTGAACAAGGCTGCTGGATAGCCGTCGTATAAAATTTTATTATAGGACTAGTTTCTGCCCGGGACTTCTTCTCCCCCGGCATATAAACTATCCTATATTTGAATCACTACCTTCGGACAAAATTTAATCCAAATCGGTTTAGCCGTTTAGGCGTGATTGAGTAACAAACATCTGAACATCCAAATATCCAATCCAAACTTTCGCATTTATAATATTAGTAGGATACAACTGACTAAATGCCATAAGAATAACAAAAAATACATTTGCGCCAACGTCTCTAATGTCCCTTTTCCCTGAGAACGATGTAATATGAGGGTGGGTTTAGAACTTTCTGTTCTAAAACTAGTGCTTGTTCTATGTTTCTAAAAATAACGAGAAATATCGTTTCAATATTAATGTTACTCGCGGACACGCTATTGTACTTTTGATTGTAAATAATTCTAATACTATAACTAAGAATTGGAAGACATTAACATAGAAGATATTAACGTTGATGATGATATCTGTACAAATACATCTCAAATTATTTACTTATAACGATGTGATCAGACTTAGAAGATGTAATCGAGACTCTTTAAAAAAATGAGCCATGAACTCGATGACAACGATTCTAAAGCTGAGCCCTCTTTTTTAATTTATTCGATTTTCTACATTCATACCCATTAATGGAGTGTTTATTTCAAGGGACGGTTTTATTGTTTTGGTTGCGTGTTTGTGACAGTAACTCTATTTGGTAATTTTAGGTAGAAAACCAAATGATATACTCGTATATAACGATAAATAGTTTACGTTTTAAAAAGGGCATTTCGCGATAATTAAAAAACGAGGTCGTTACAACACTGGCACATTAGACATGGCTTAATAATAGCCTAAGTTAAGCTAAACCGTGCATCTTAAAAGGAAAATGCTCAATGGCTTATGAGTAGACTATTGGCTAATATGCAAAGCGAATATTAATAGTATTATTATCTTCTGCATGGTCAGCACTAGTTTCCTGTTTCCGCTGTTATTTTTCACAGTGAACGCTATTAACTGAACCATTTGTCACTCAAATGACTTTTTATGACGTGATATGTGTTTTTATTATAACAAACCGTTTGTTTGTCTCAGTGCGGTAAGTTTACTCACACACAATATTTATTTACGCTGGTAAATACGCGTACCTACAATACTTGAGCAAATACTTAGTTATACTTACTCTGATTCTAGATTTCGCGTAGGATTTATCGTATAAAGTTCATCTTAATATTCGTTGTAGTGTAAGCCGTACGATTAAAAAAAACCGCAAATCAATCGAAACGTATTTGCGTTATAATTAAAAATGGCTGAAATGTAATGATGTGGTATTTTTTAGAATCGCCTCGATATGGCCTTTTCATATAATACTACACACGACAGGTTTCCAAAAAAAAAAAAATCCATACTAAACATAAATTGTCTCAGCACTCCCCCCCCTAAAGATTTTTTTTTAGAAAGTTTGTGTAAAAAAAATTGTTTAAACCTTTTATATGCGTGTGCCAAATGCCTTAACTGTACATCGACTTGCGCTTTTTCTTAAAAAATTGGGCTTGTACGGCTACCACTATATTGGTCGATCTACAAACGTTTCAGTAAGTTGTTTTATTGTTTCATACATTGCGTCCTACTGCTATACGATGTAATGTAGTATCTTAAAGAAACACCGTAATATTTACATTTGACACTATGCTGAAAATTACCTAATGACATGTTTGACTAAGGTTGTTATTTCTCAAACTTTGATATTGAAAACTCCTCGAAAAATCTGTGTAATTGCGTTGATTACAAAAATAAGCCTCATTACGTCGAATCAAACTTTTTTGTAATGAATCATAAATATCAATTATAGAAGTGAAAATGATGATTAAAGTATGGACTTTATTAATATAATATTTATATTGGTGCCTTGGTTTAGGAGATTAAACCGACGATTTAACCGATCTGCGTGGGCAGATCGGTTAAATCGTAGACAATAATCAATCTTATGGTTACTTGAATAATAATAAGTATGTTTTTACATTGCCCATACCATATTTTAATGATAAGGGTGGGGTCAACTTAATAACTCGGATATAGCAAGGTATTAGATGGGCTAGTAGCGACATGTCACATTATTTAGCAACAGAACCTAGTTGAATACTGTCTAAAATGCTTTATGAGTAAACTGATGACTGGAGGTGTTTTTAACCGACTTCAAAAAAGGAGGAGGTTCCCAATTCGGTTGTTTAAAAAAAAGTTTGTTACCTCAGAACTCCGTCATTGATGAGCCGATTCGAAAAAATATTTTTTTGTTTGTGCTTCCAGGTCGGTCCCATTTTTTCAAAATTCAGTTAGATGATGGGATCCATGAGGAAGTCAAGGGACTCCTCAATTTTATTTTTTGTATTTTCTATTATAACTTGTGTATTTACATCCGGAAATCATAAATTTGGTGGCGAGGAATTGATGATGAAGACCACAGATGACTTATCAATAAAAACTTTTTAACAAAAAATTAAACCGCCGAAAAGGAACTGAAAAGCAAAAAATAATAAAACTTTTTTATTTAGTTTAATAACTAAATTCTTAAACTATTGTAAGTAAGTATACCTAAGTAAGTATATAATTTTGTAATTATTTTGACTTTTTAATTACCTAACCTTAATAACTAAGTTCTTAAATTAATCTAAGTGTACCGAAGTAATTTTGAGTCGGCGCCAAACAAGCATATTAATTAATTATGTAAAGGACAATGATATATTACCCATTTGATTTGATACCTATTTGATTTGATCGGACATGTGAAAGAGCCCTTGAGGCCTGCTTACAGAATAAATATTTGAATTTTGAATGCCGAGCGTTCACGAAGTTATGGTTAATGTCAGCGAGACACCAACCCGAACGGGCCACACGTGAGGGCACACGTCGTAGCGAGTGGTCGTGCGGAGAGCGCATTTTTTGGAATGTTAATGTTTATGTCTGGAGATTTCACATTGCATTATTCATTTGATTTGATCTAACTTGTACTTGTTTGGAGTAATCTTTGTTCATTGATTGTTTGCCGACTCAAAATTACTTCGGTACACTTAGATTAATTTAAGAACTTAGTTATTAAGGTTAGGTAATTAAAAAGTCAAAATAATTACAAAATTATATACTTACTTAGGTATAAGTACTTACAATAGTTTAAGAATTTAGTTATTAAACTAAATAAAAAAGTTTTATTATTTTTTGCTTTTCAGTTCCTTTTCGGCGGTTTAATTTTTTGTTAAAAAGTTTTTATTTTTCAATTTTCTGTGGCTTACTTTAGTTAATTACTAACTTAATTTCTAGTTACATGCAATATTTTTGATTACTTTTAAAATAGCTTCCTACCTTACTGAAACTGTTAATTGCTTTATAATCCTAATGTAATTATATTGCTTGTTGTATAATATAAATTCTTTAAAAGAAGAGGCTTTATATACCAACATGGGTAGGCCTACAAGAAATGCTGCTCGAATGAGAAAAATACATTTAAGAACTCACACCCCAAGGACTGATTGACAATATGCATCTGACTATCAATTCAATTCATTTATTCAAAAACCAACATGGATCACTATTGTTAGTAAAACTTAGCTTAATATTAGTAATTACAAAGTTCATAGTTAGCACACATAAAGTTAATTTAAAGAGATAATACATAGTAATAAATAATAATACGATTTAGGCCGGTTTGAAATTCACATTACAGTCAACTAATAATAAAAATTTGTAAATATTTCTAAAGTAATCTAATTTAAAAATAATAATTATTCACTGGATGTCAAGTTACATTAATAATTCATTTAAATCTCAAAATGTCAAATGTCATGTGACCTCATAATTAACATGTGTGTTTGCGTGCACCATACAGCAGTGGTTTATATACACACAGTCCATATTTACGTTCAGCGACCATTTTCAGGATGCTGTTGGCACTGGCCCGTACACTACGCACCAGGGATGTACATCGCTTGCGCATAGTAGTGTGGAAACAGTCCACCCTCGCTTCTGCAAACATCCCTGACGCGCTGCAATATCGGGGCAGCCCCATCAGCATCCTGAATGCGTTATTAAATTGAACACGAAGAGCACTGTATTGTGCCTGAGTATAGTTCGCCCACAGGCCGCTGGTATATAAGGACGTGCAGTAGGCCCTGAATAGGGTTAACTTGACCCTTCTCGAGCATCCAGCAAACCTGCGAGCGATCATGTTAGCTCTCACAGACAATGCTCTTCGTTCCCGCTCAATGTCAGTACCGTCTTTAAGGTCAGACGTCATAATATGCCCCAGATACTTAAACTGTGATACCACAGTCAGTACCTTCCCATTTAGTTTTATCGGCGGAACATCCTGTGGACTTTTATTCCTAACCCTAAAGACCATACATTCGCTTTTCAACACATTGTATTGCAGACCGTGACTCATTGCGTACCGTTCACAGATGCCTATCAGTTTCGTAAGTCCGCATGGAGAGGCACTCAGCAGCACCATATCATCTGCGTAACTGATATTATTTACGCACACTCTGTCAATATGGCAACCGATGCGGGCGCTGCTGAGCTCCTCTATAAGTTCGTTTACATACAGGTTGAAGAGCTTAGGAGAGGTTAGTCCTCCTTGTCTTACTCCACTCTTCAACCTGTATGCATCCGAAAACGCCCCCGCCCATCTTACGACATTGGATTGGTTAAGGTACCAGAATTTGAGAGAGCTAGTCAGGTCAGCTGGCACGCCAGAGTCATTCAATTTCTGCCAGAGGATGTCGTAATTAACCATATCGAACGCCTTAGATAGGTCAAGGTAGCATGCGTATACATTTGTCTGTCGGTCCATGTAGTACTTGACAGTATTTTAAGAGCCACAATTGCAGTTTCTGTGGATAATCCAGGCTTAAATCCAAATTGATTATCGTGTAATTTCAGATATTTATCAATGTGGGAGTTAAGCACACTATCAAACACCTTGGCTATAATGGTAGCTAGTGAAATAGGTCTGTAGTTGGTTTTGTCGCTACTGTCACCTGTTTTGTTTTTCACGATGGGCACCACCACAGTCTTCATCGCGTCCGAGACGGCAGGTACGAGTGCCCTACACAGAATGTGTACAACATAGCCAGAACTCTTGGCAGATGCGGGCCAGCATGCTGGAGGTGCTCAATGCTAAGACCATCGTGCCCAGGAGACTCACCCCGTGTCATACCTTTAATAGCTTTGATAACATCTTTTGCCGTAGACCTGGTGATCATCCCCTGACCACGAGACCCAGCATCTGACACCCCCGTTGACTGTGGTAGCCCCAGTGGTAATTCGACTTGGAAATGGTGTTGAAACATGTCGGCAATACATTTGTTATCATTAATGCCTTCTACAAACCCTTAAAATCTCGTTTAGAGTGATGCTTCGCGATAATATCTAATTTAATTTGTTCTTCGTTCTTCTGACACCACTTTAAACGAGATCTAAAGATCTTTTTGCTTTCTCGCATTTCATTAAACACTGGTCCTGCTTTCGGCTTAGCATGCCACAACCAGACCTCAAATTTCAACCGATTTTCGACTATGAGAAATGTGCGAGGGTCTGCTTCTTACTGGAGACGATGCTGTTCGGAGTTGATTGCTATGGTAAGAAGTCTAGGGCCTCCTACCTGGTTTATGACCTTTTCGTGCAATGATCTAAATTGGCCGGATATGATAAAAGCTTTACTCATTGCGGATGGCCGCAATGTAAATGATAGAGACAGCATACCATTCCCTGAACGACTAAAATTGGTGCAAAAATATCCAGTGATTGTTGCCAGAAGCCGCGGCAGGCATATGTGGCGCTGAGTAGAGTAAATACACTTGATGGTATTGCTTTATCTGACCTAGAGCCGAATAAGGTATTACACAAACCTCACGATAAACGAGCTTTAGCAGAAATGCAGAGACTGAGAGGTCTACACACAAGAGACTGACAGGTGTAAAGCTCATTCAACACACACATACACACACACACACACACACACACACACACACACACACACACACACACACACACACACACATGCGTGGTCATACATATCAATCAGTAAGTGAACAAACAATCATCCCCTGTTTTCCTACCCTTAGGGTTGAAATTTTTATTTAAAATTTATATGGGACCAACTTCGAGGTATACCCTTTCTAATAAAAAAAGAATTATCAAAATCGGACTACTCTGTAAAAAGTTATGCGTGATCATACATAAAAAAAAAATATACGCGTTGACTTGAGAACCTCCTCCGTTTTTTTCGTCGGTTAAAAATCAAATCAAATCAAATCAAAAAATATTTATTTCGGACAACTTGATCCATATTTTGTTAGAAATTACACTAATAACTTATGCCTAGGGTTAGTGTTTATAAAATAATACAAATTAAAATTAAAAAAACTAAAAGCGAGCGGCGACAGGTGCGTGCAGCTGCGCATGCCGCCACACCAGCGGCGAATCCCAGCGCTGGGCTGACGTGCTCAAGATGTTGTTTGAATAATCAATAATCAATAAAAATAGAAACATGTCAATTTAGAATTCGAAATAGCATTAAAAATCACATATGTAGGTGTTAGTAACATTATAATATTAGATCTGGTGTTAGTACTTTAATTTTCGAATTTCTCAATTATGTACTTGAAAGTGCAAAATTACGTCACAGGTTCTGATAAGATTCCGTTAAAATTGGAACTAATGAAGTGCCATTGGTGACGATCTTGGGGAATCGACGGAAGTCCTCAAATATTATCGGCCCGAATACAGCGACTCGAATTTATTCTATACTTAGTAATCAACGCATTTGCTATCGGAAATCAGTTCATGTGGCAAATTGTAAAAAAAATGTTTTCGTGGCTCGGCGGAGCACTAAATTGAAGTCGGTTAAAACTTTGTTTTTAAAGTAAATTATTATATATTTGCTTGACACCTCGCATGCTGTCAAATATATGAAAACACAGGTACGTAAATCTCTGCTAAATATGAACCCTAACAACCTCATTACATTGCATTTAATTTATTCAGTCACGTAATAAACCTACAGTGCGCCCACCAAGTCGTTTGACATGTTATTTCAAAAACAATTCAAGCAACACGTGTACATATGTACATGGTTATTCGAGCGAATATATCGGAATAGGAATAGAGTATTATTTTCTACGGCTCCATACTTTATTCAAACACGTCTACGGGGCGCTAAACATATATAAACTCACAGTTTGATTCCACGAGGGAGCGTTTGGGACAGAAAATGATAATCGTCGGTGAATACCCTCGCATTGGGCTTCACATTTGTGCTACGCCATTCACAACGTATCCCAAATCTCCCCAGTAAATCGTGACTCTGAGATTCGTTGAAAATCCGAGTTTTCGGAGGTCGAACTTACTCTGGTTTGCCATAGGCGTGGTTGGTAAGCCTTATGAACCAGCCCTGAGAACGTGACGGATACAGTCGACCAAGAAAGGGGTATACATTTTGAACCTCAATGTCCGAATAATAGAGTCGAAAAGTGGACCAGTTCTAGGTTTACCGTACAATAGTATCCTTCAAGAATACTCAAGGTTTGGCCAATTGTGTGCGGATAAGTTTTATCTAGGTTATAAAGTGCCGTATTTATATTCCGACTAGTAGGCGCTCAGAAGGTCAGCCGTGTTCTTGTAAGTAAAAGCAATTGTGCAATTGCGCTCGCGCCTTTTTTTTTTCGAATGTTTAATAGCGGATATCATCATCATCATCATCAGCCTATATACGTCCCACTGCTGGGCACAGGCCTCCTCTCATGTATGAGAGGGAATAGCGGATATAGTATGCTTATTCTTAATCGTTATATAAGATGGAGTTCCTCCACCGCATCTCTTAAGTCCCATAAATATCACGCGTCAACGGACTTGGTTGGGAAATAATCCTTGGATTCTTAAATATATTTTTTTTACTCTGGCTACTGGTAGATAATATGTCAATTCAACAATAACCTAAAAGTAAAGGTTGTGAAATGGATGGTAATGATAGAAATCAGGATTTCCGTTACCTTACTGTTCAATACCTTAATAGTAAAATATATCATTCAATTAATGAAGGAATTAACCTGCTCACCTACAAAGCGAAGCCTCACCACTTGTCATATCGTATTGCACCAACTTACGATCGCAAACCGATCAAAGTTAAATAAGGCTGTCATTCCATAGGAACTGGACAACTTTCCATATAATTAGGTTTTAACGTTTTCGGGACGCGTCGGCGTTCATGCGTACGGAGTGGAGGAATCTCCAAAAAAGTATGACAAAGACAAAAAAAATAGATTTTAACGAACACCGCTTACGATTACAGACGGTTAAACAAATAAGCCATCTGACGGTAATGACGGTGCCATCGGGAGAACAGCTCTGGTCAATACTATACTCTGATGAAATCATTTCATGCTTCGAACTACTCATTGGGTACTGATTTTAGTATGCTGTGCTGACCATTTTCTGTTATTGTCAAGAATTATTCGAACGACGACCGATTCTATTCTATTCAATGGCAAGCAGTCGCGCGGACTGCAAGCAGCATTTATAATTTGAATGCGTCAAAAGTAAATGAGTAACCTTTTTATTGTTACACAAAAGACTAGACTACAGAATGCTGATTTCCGGTCGCGAGAGCATTTATTTTTATTTATTACAAGGGCAGCGAAAGGAATTATTTATTAAATTACAAGCTGTTTGTTCTCTCTCGGCAGACAAATGGCTGATTTATTAATTGCCGGATGAAATCGCGATTGTACAGGATGTGTCTATGTTTCTTAATGATTCTTTAAATTTATTTGATATACAATCTAAAAAATGTCTCATTAAGGGGAAAAATTGTTAAATCATCAGAGTAATCGTTAACATAATGTATTATTAATATAACTTATCAATGACACATCAAAAACAACTTTTTGATGTGTTACAATCTAAAAAATGTCTCATTAAGGGGAAAAATTGTTAAATCATCAGAGTAATCGTTAACATAATGTATTGTTAATATAACTTATCAATGACACATCAAAAAGTTGAGAAATCGTCACTAAATCTCCAGGAACCTCTATTAAATGTAAGTACATTTATGTACTCGTAAACAGTGTATAAACAATACGGGAGCGTATAATTCGCCGTACGCAAGGAAACAAACAAGTGAATATACCACCCGATGTCCTAGATGAGTAGGTACCTGAGTTTGGCATACTTAAGGCGGTGCATTTTACCAAGCGAAGTTCACCAAGCGAACATTTAGAAATTATTACATATGATTAAGAGTAATGTAAATAATACAGGAAAAATAAGACAATATCTCTATCTAGCGTATTTTTTTATGTATCAAAAGTAATTTCTTAAGTAAGTTTGCAATTTAATTACTTTTTTAAGTAGGTAAGTATATTTATGTCTTCTAATTCCTACGACATTATTGTGAAAGTCCCTTCTTTCAAATGACAAAATAACTATCAAAATCGCACACGTGATAAAAGAATATCAATGAGAAACAAACATACTAGGTTGCAAGTTACTAGTACCAAAATGCATATGGCGCTGTACGGCGGTAACTTGCACTATGAGCTGTTAAGATTGTTCTAGAATTAATGCGGTCGTGACATGACGGGTATGATGTATGAACGTTTGTACGGAACCCTCGGTGCGCGAGTCAGACCCGCACTTGACCGGTTTTTTATTTGGAGGTAAATACTTGCAATTACCCGTCCAAAACACTTTTTTTTCAGTAGCAGCACCCATATAGTAAAACAAGCAAATAGTTGTAATTAAACGCCTGGATGGGTTGCTGCTTACGTCTGGAAAAAAGAAACAGGTTTTTATTCTTTACAGCTTTCCTTTGTTTATAATGGATACATAAATGTACATTAAATTTGCTTAGTAAAAAATCTTTCAAAAAATACTTTGAGCTTATGAATAATAAATTAAATAGCGATATGAAGGAAACACTTCAATATTATTAGTTGCAATCACAAGTCTCCACCTTAGGTACTTTAGATATGCGGGTGAGTTACTAAAATATGAATACAATCTTATAATAAAACCTGTGTAGATCATTTTGACCTTTTCGTACGCGTAGTTATTTCTGCTACTGATTGGACTGTTTTCGATTGGCCTAAATCTGAGTATATTTTTATTCCAGACGGTCCATATTATAATAATAATTGACGGCTACAAATTATGGCACGCCGTTGGAACCCGTTACCAACCTGTTTTTGAAAAGAAAAGCAGATAATTATTTTGGTCACGAAATACTAGGTACAACATTTTTAGAAAATTCGTTTTTAATTTGTTCTATGTTTGAAATAAGCATTGGTGTGGCAATTATAAGGGTTAATCATGAACCGATGATATAATATGATAAAATAACAAATTAAGCCGCGTTCACATTTGTCTGTCGTGTTGTGTTATGATGCATCAGAACGGTATCGGTTTCATACATTTAATATGGCTGCGTTCAGATTTATCTGACGCCGTGTGTTGTGACGGCTTATGTTGTGTCGCATCACAAGCGATCCCGGTCCGCGTCAGAACGGGTGAGGTGCGGGGGGCGGTGCAGCGACACGACACAGCGCATCAGACAAGTGTGCACGCGCCAGTGTTGTGTTGTGACGCATCATAGCCAGAGATGGGCAAAATTTATTCGAATGACGAATAACGATTGAGAATAACAGAATCATTCGCGAATGACGAATACATTTATCGAATGATTATTCGAAATTAGGCAAATAAATTATTCGCGAATAAATTATTCCAGGAATGATTTATTCGCGAATAAAATACTCCACGAATAATTTATTCGCGAATAATGTTGTCGAATAATTAGCTAATAAAATAACTACCTTCGTGCCTCGTTACATATATTTACAAAAAAATTTATATCCAAATCAATTTCATATCTGTCTTTATAGATACATATACCTATTTGGTGGGTTACCTTTGTTTTACCAAAAAAAATTTAGACAAATCATCACTTCCCAAAACATGTTTCGTAGAATTTCATTTGCCAAAATAATCGTTTGCCAAATTAACACTCGACAAATAATTCTTACGCAAACCTTATGTTTGGCATATTCATGTTTAGGCAATATCTCGTTTACCAACTAGTACTTTGACCAAATTTCATTCATTCAAATATGTTAGTTGGCATAATATGTTTTAACCAAAACAAAAAAAGGCAAATGATTTGTGTCGTCAATATTTAATTGATCATTTCTATTCCGTCGGTTAATCAGCAGAGGAACTCTTCAATGACAAATCATTTGCATCTTTATTTCAATGGTGTTTAAGATACACAATAAAATAAAAACTTTTTTTGTTATGTGGGTAGGAAAAAATTATTTGTGTAGAGGTCGCAATTCTAACCTAACCGCCAGCGTGTCGACGTCACCCCGCTTCGCGGGGTGCCTATTTCCGCTCTAAGCGACACAAGCTAAACCTAACCTAACCTACCAAATAATGCAATTGTTACGATTTTTTGTTTTTTTACTGCTAGGAGGCTTCGCCCCCCCCCCCCCCACCCTTTTTTGGGTGACCTAACCTAATTGAACGCCTTTGCCTACCGACCTACTTAACCGTGCATTTTTTATTTAAGGGACCGTGCCGTTTTATTAATAGTATTTTGGTAAAATGTCATAACCCAAACAACTGTGATATTTGTCTATTTATAGTTTGTCATAACATTAACTTGACGAAATGTTTAGTGTCTAATTTTTTTTTGCCTTATTAAAGCATTTGCTAAAAGACCACATGTCATAATGTAATTTTTCGTAATAATATTTTGCTGAATGAAAATTTGACGTTATGAAAATATTCGTATTAAAATTGTGCCAAAGTTTGCATTGGCAAATAAAATAGTTGCTAAAATTTGTTTGGGAAATGAAATTTGACCAAAATAAATTTGGTAAAACAACAGGATCCAGTAGGAAGGAGGTATATCAGAAAAGTTCGAAAAACTTAACTGACGTGTCGGCGGTGTGTGTTACCACTACATTCAACAAAACATATTCAGCTTAAACAAATTGATGAAATAATTTTAAAAATTATGGAAACGAAGAACTGAACATTTGTGTAATGGATCATTTGTGGTATTTATTCGAATAAAATAACGAATGAATCATTTATTATTTGAAAATGCTACCGAATGATTTATTCGCGAATAAATCAATCGCGAATATTTTATTAACGAATGATTGTTTATTCGAATAATTATTTAAATAAAATATTATTCGAATAATGCCCAACTCTGATCATAGCGATACGTGAAGTATGGAAATGCGTCATAATGCGTCATAACACGTCAGATAAATGTGAACAGCAGCCATCACAACACAACACGACAGACAAATGTGAACGCGGCTTAATGCATATGCCTAGATATATGCTGTATTGTATTTTAAATAAAGCTACCATGATTCGGGCGTAATTAATTCGGCGGGCATGTTTTGCATATGATTGCCAACCGAGTCCTAGCTACTCAAGCCGCTTTCCTCACCTTCGTCTCCTCGTTAAATTACAAATCCGAGACCTTCCGTGCCCTCGGCAATCCTTCTTACAAATAATAACCTTTAAAAATACACATTCGGCTGTTCACCACTACCCCGCAAGCGTTAAACAATTACGAACCGGGAAATACTCGGAAACCAGAAACAAAAATCAAAAGATTTTTCAACTGCATTTTCAAATATTATAAACCTACGTCGTTCACACGACTATGAGGCACCCAACGACAGCTCATATGTCAAAATCCATCAAGCGGTTTGGACAGCTGTTTGGACTGGCTCCCGTAAATAGAATTTTCTTATACACATACATATGTACAGCCAGCGCAGCGTCATATATGTAGTTTGTAGCAGCCAGAGTAGCCAAATATTTCGTAACACACCCTTATGCCGACAGTAATAAAGACGTGTAACTAAATATTTGGCTACCTTAGCTACTAACTAATTAAATTACGCTGACTGCACATATGCTCGTAAAACATAACCCTTCTTTTGAGGCATTCCGGTAAAGAACCCGAACACAAAGGAAGTTTCTTGTGTAGTTGCAAAGGCCACCTTCCGTCTCCATCAGCAGACTAGCATTATGGTACCATGGTATTGTATCGCATAGTCATCTGTCTTTCATAATTTTAAAACCAAATTTGAACTCGTTCGCACTTCAGGAAGTTAGTCAAATTTGACCCGAGGAAATATCAAGGAACGAATGAACGCTTTCAAAAATAGCAATAGGGCAAATATGCTTCGTTCTAACTTGCAAAAATACATGTAATATTAAACTTTGGAAGTATTCCTTTCAACGTCTCCCTTGTTTGTCTAGAGAGTTGTTAATATTAATAGGTTTCTTGCGGATAAATTTTATTCGTTTTATAAGGGGATGCGAGAACTCCATAATTGTATGTCCGACTTGTGTTCTATTTTTATTAGAAAATTTCATCCTATACGATCTAGACGAGGTTTCTTTGAAGTATGGACATTCTTTGTTTTGCCAATTCAAGGGTTAAGGGCAAGTGGTCCTTTATCAAGTTGACAACCTTAAATTGGCCTCGGACACACGGACCGGCTCGTGACTTGACCTTTCCCAATTATGCACGTGAAATATGTTTCTTTACAATAATTATGTAGATTTATTATTGCCTGGTCATTATAATTTACATTAATAACTGGCAACCTTAATCAATTACTCAACGTTTGATTTTCTCTTTTACAACGTTGCTAAAATTTCACGATGACAATCAAAATAAATATACCAAAAGTATTTTATGCCGTTGTTTTCTCGTTTATAATTGATAATGAAGCTCGAATCTCGCCGCCTCCGTTCCTGTTCCATTTTTCCGTAAAATCTTCGACAAAAGCGAGTTTTGCATCTAGTTAACGCGGCGTGTGTAAAATGAGAACGGACAGGGGAAGGTGATATCTAAATAGATGTTTCGATACAATGCAAGCGTGAGGTTGCGGAGTTACAAATGGCACTGGCCACAGTGTTTTAGCCATGTAATACCAAAAAGGTAGAACACTAAGAAGTCCGCGTACAATTAAGTCTTTTTGGCTTAGAAGATCGGTGTGTGGCTCGTTGGCAATCGCATCTCGCTCGCCGCGCCTTTAGAGCAAGATAAGATACGTGCGCAACTTTGAACCTTACTCCTTGGGCATAAGTTCAGTATATTAGAAGTGATTGAATTTATGGTGTAAGGAGTGGTCAGTCGGGAATAAATGTTCGTCAGGTCAGTAACATGTGCTTCAAAGGAGCCACCTTTCCGACTTATTAGATATAGACAATTACCAATGTATTCATCAACAAAATGATAAAAAACATAATAGTTCTAGCGGTACACCCCGAAATTCAGTAGAAAGTTGCAAATCGCCAAGTGCGAGTCAGACTCGCGCACGGAGGGTTCAGTACCATTATCTATAAAAACGGCAAAAAAACACGTTTGTTGTATGGGAGCTCTCCTTAAATATATATTTTATATTGTTTTTAGTATTGGTTGTTATAGCGGCAACAGAAATACATAGTCTGTGAAAATTTCAACTGTCTAGCTATCGCGGTTCTTGAGATACAGCCTGGTGACAGACAGACGGACGGACAAACGGACAGACAGCGAAGTCTTAGTAATAGGCTCCCGTTTTTACCCTTTGGGTACGTAACCCTAAAAAAGGAGAGGAGTTTTAACGTCATCTTTAATTAGTAGGTATGGGTTTTTTCTTCTTTTGTGTGAAAATATATCACATCATCAGTCACTTGTTATAAATTAAAATAAAATCATTTTCAAAACATACCAACTTTGGGTTCCTCCAGATATGATACGGTTGAATCATTCTTTCGTCCTATTACTGCAAATACCGACTATCTGCAAAAAAGTAGTTTTGAGTAATCGCATTTTAACATTCTGATGTATTTTTTTATATGTTAATATGGTAAAATATAGTCTGTATTTATTAAAGTATATAGTTTATCTTATCTTGTACTGTAATTAATAATGAAACATTCAAAAAGGATATTTTATTACGGGTAATTTCACGATATTAATAAGAAAGTCGTATACTTAGCTGGTTTTACCTGTAGAAATATTTTTAGTTGATTTGACTCAGAAAAATCATTATACGCCAGGGTTTCCGATAGATTGAGCTTTATTTTAGATAAACGATGCAAATAAGACACAAAATGGAAAAAAAATGTGATTAATTTTCAAGTTATTATCAAATTCAATGAAAATTGCCAACGACATAAGTGGTTTTACCTGTAGGAAATATTGAAGTATATAGTTTAAGGTCTCTTAACTTCTAATAATTTAAATCAATAGCTCAAACCATGTCTTTAAATATATTTAAATCTGGTTTAAATGTATTTCTAGTAATTATATAATTCATATCAGCCGAAAGACGTCCACTGCTGGACATAGGCCTCGCCCAAAGAGTGCTATATCGGTTACCTTGGTTCTGCTGCGGATAGCCTCATTTCTGATGCGATCACGCAGAGAAACTCCCAACATGGCCCACTCCATTGCCCTTTGGGTGACTTTGAGCTTTCTTATCAGGCCCATAGTAAGCGACCACGTTTCAGTGCCATATGTCATCACTGGCAACACACAATGGTCAAAGACTCTCGTCTTGAGATACTGCGGAATATTGGACGAAAATATGTGCCGTAGCTTCCTGAACGCTGCCCAGCCGAGTCGGATTCGACGATTGACCTCTTTCTCGAAGTTGGACCTACCTTACTGGATAGTCTGTCCTAGGTATACATAATCGTCTAACACTTCGAGCGTAAAGTGTCCGATTGTAATGGGAGTTGCTACGACATGGGCATTTGACATGATCTTCGTCTTATCCATGTTCATTCTTAGACCAACTCGCTCGGAAGCTTTACTGAGGTCATCGAGCATCGTACTTAAGTCAGCCAAGACTACTACTATATCGTCAGCAAACCGAAGGTGAGTGATGTACTCGCCCTTGATGTTGATGCCTAGCCTTCTCCAGTCAAGAGTCTTGAAAACGTCCTCTAGTGCAGCGGTGAACAGTTTTGGAGAAATAACATCTCCTTTCCTGACTCCCCGCTGCAGCAGAATAGGTTTCGAGCTCTGGTCCTGGAGTCGGACTGACATAGAGGCGTTCTCGTACAAACACTTCAGCACTTCGATATAGCGATAGTCAACTTGGCACCGCTGGAGAGACTGTAGTACAGCCCAGGTTTCAATCGAATCGAAGGCTTTCTCGTAGTCCACGAACGCTAAGCAGAGGGGCAGGTTATACTCCTCGGTCTTCTGTATAACCTGACGAAGCGTGTGGATGCGGTACTAAAGCCTCTTCGGAAACCGGCTTGTTCGGGAGGCTGGAAGTCATCTAGCCTTTGTACGAGACGGTTTGTAATGACCCTCGAAAGCAGCTTATAGACATGGCTCAGAAGTGAGATGGGTCTGTAGTTCTTCAGCAGAGTGTAATCACCCTTTTTGAAGAACAGCACCACCACCCCTCCGTTCCAAGCCTTCGGAGTTCTCCCTTCTAGGAAGACGGTAGTGAACAACTTCTGAAGGGCCGTAAGGACCGGTTTTCCACCCTCTAAAAGTTCGGCTGTTATTCCGTCTTCACCGGGTGCCTTGTTGTTTTTGAGCTGCTTAAGAGCCATTACAATCTCGTACAGGCTGATGTCCGGGATGTCGTCGGTAGAGTGTCGGGTTAGTCTAGCTCTGGGGTCTTCCGCCTGACGAACTTCGGGTCTGCTCGTTGCCGTGTATAGCTGTCCGTAAAATCGCTCTACCTCACCCAGGGTCTCAGGTTTGAAGTCTAACGAGTCTCCTACTTCTTGAACTCATTTTTAACGTACACCGTCATAAAACATGCAATTTAACTCTTTTTCGATATTTAAACATAATAAACAAACCGTCAAATCGGCGTGTGAGCAGCAACTGAGTGATGTTAGCTGCGGCGCGAAGCTCGTATGCGCACTTAGTCGTTTTTTCCTGTACAACTTAGTGTTCAGTCGGAGTAAAATTGTACGGGTAAAACCAATTAAGGTGCCGTACAATATTATGGCAGTAAGATATTGTCGTTAATGACTATAAAAATGTTCTGGAAAAATGTGATAACGATATTTGATCTATATTTCCTGGCGTTAAAAAATATAAGTAAGTAGATGATACATGTGTATGCTAAAAACAATTAAGTATAAATACAACATATTTCCTGAGAATATATATTGGGTCATGTTCAATAAAATGTTAATGCAAAAGAACACTATATGCCTATAACAGTTTTTATCTGAAGTTAAAAACAAAAATAAGCGTATTAACATACACATATCGAGTTTTGCCTGTTTAAGTGCCGCAAAATTAGTAATTATGTCACTTTATACTTTAGCTATCTCCTGAACGCGGCGTCGTAGCGAAACAGGGGTTTTACCAGTCTGTAGATATTGAAAACATATTTCTTTTGGTATAATAAAAGGCACTTCGGCAAAAAGTCACTTAGTTGGTATTTGCAGTAATAGGACGATTTGTAAAATATACCTAAAATGATATGTAGTTAGCCTCATATCCAACCCATATCATATCCCCTTATATTTATTTATTTATTTACTTACAAAAAGTTAAATTTTAGGCACTGGGTATGATATACTAATGCAAGAGGAGTTTTCGGCATTAATAGGGATGATTCCGCTATAATATTTACCATTGTTTAGTGAGTGACGTCACAGGAACTGCAGATCCATTTAGGCGCGAAAGTTTAAATTATCAGTATGTAACAGGATTTTTTGAGTATAAATTATACCATTTTAATTTTTGAATTGAGATTGATTTGATTTTGAAATTTAGACTGCTTTTCTCAAACGAGGTGAGGAAATATTAAAACTAAAATAAATACAAGGTAATCAATTAAATAATAGTTCATTGAAATTACAATCGGAACGAAAGATCAGAAAACAATTGTGTAATTTGCCGCCTTTTTTTTAAACATGTCATTTGTACAAGTCGTTCGAGCACCATGTTTAACCGCACATAAGTGTAGTGCCATAGATTTTGTTTTATTTTTGGCAAGTATGCTCACAGAGTCTAGTGGTGGTTGGCAGTATGTAATTTTTCCTTTGTCAGTTAATATTATTAAGCAAAAAAATTAATTTAGCAAAATAATTTAAACAATAATGCCTTTTCTTAGGGTTTTCATGCATTACTTCTTGGCGTAAGGCCAAGAAGAAATGTAAGGAGCCTTAAACAAGAAACTTCATGTCCTCATTTCGTGACATTAAAACGCATACATTTCCGAGCATGTTTGAGAAAAGTGTATTTTTGCGTAAACGGTCCAAGATTAAAGAACCCGACCCCGAACCCGACGGTCTGAACTGATCACGCTGTAAGCCTGTAAGCGACTTTTCTATCCATATGCGTTCGTTCAATAAAGCTCTCGGGCACGAGTGTCGTTTGTCATCCCAGTGCTTCCGAATACAAAAATGGTTTTATTTATTCGGAATGCCAAATAAATTAAATAGTCCGGTATTTTACCAGGCCAGCCCAACCTTTTTTTAATATTGGTGCGCAGATGCCGAATACACAGGGTGAAAAGTTTCAATGGCTTACTAGGGGTAGCATCCGTGTTTCTTGCCGCCTCGCGGAAATAATCTGAAGAGGACTTGACTAACTTTTTCAGTTGTGTCAATCGAAGTAGTTACTTGAAGCTTTCACTTTTTAATTTCCTTACCCGGGAGTAGTGTTCTCGTGTTTTCTGTTCTGTTGCTCTTTCACACGAAAGGAGCTTTATAATTTTATATGTTATTGTATATATGTTTTTTAGTCTTGAAATATCAATCATCAATCTCAAGTTATAAAATAATAACACTAGCTTAAGAAAATAATAGCGCCAATACTGTTAAACAAAATTAAATGTCAATAGAAGAAAACGAAATCACGAAAAATATTCATTACCAATTCAAAGAAAACTCAGAGGTGTATAAGATATCTCTCAGAATTAATAAGCAGATGTAAATATTCTAATATCCCAGGTATAAATAAGGTCTATGAACCAAACATTCAATACTAATTAATAGGCTACGTAGGTGTCAACATACAGGTAATTTATAAAGTGCACTTATCTAACGACGTATATCATGAGCTCCAAGCGTCAATGATTATAGAACCAATCAAACTGGATGGTCTTTAACTTTAATTCAACAATAATTATAACACAAAATTAATTAAAAGCATGCGGGGGCTTATTTCTAGTAGAAAGCGTCTGGAACAGACCGGACTCCAGCATAAAATACAGTCTTGACAAGACTACTAATTAGAATCAGAAAAAATAAGACATGGTCTATCCACGCAATAAACGTTTACTTATTTGATATCGAGGCTTTTTTGATCATTATTAGAAATGGAATAGATGTGGGGGTTTCTTTAAAGCGGTCCTTCTCAGAATCGGTTCAACGGAACTATGCGATCTCTCGGTATTTGTCGGTCAGTCACAGGCTGCTTTTGTTAAAACTAACGTTTCGTTAAATTTATTCGAGAATCTATGAATATCGAATGCCGTAACTTAAAAAGTTTCTAATGGCCTCCCCCCAAGATATTTTTATTCGATTTATGTGCCCTGGCCAACATTTTACGTCCGTAACATCGAGGTGAGGCAAAATTAATCTCTACTAACATTACGAGTATCTAGAGTAAGTCTGTGGGTTGTATTGTGTGGGGTAATCGCCGTAATTACTCATCCGATTATAAAAAATCTTTCATCAGTATATATAATGGATCTCCATGATAGAGATACATAGGCTATATTTGGCCTGCGGCTCCGGTTCATTTCTGTTTTGAAGAGCATGGTTGCCTGCGTTTCTACCCCTTTACTCATATGACATGTAGTTGACATTGGCTCGGCGCGTTTCCCTTGACCTTTCACAGTTGCGAGACTGCTTTTATTGTTTCCCGAGACATACTTAAGCGTAATTTTAAGTATGCCAGTAACTGCTTTCGCTTTTCTCTCAGAGATTGAGCGGTTGACTCGAAACCTACTCCCTAAGCTAAATGTCGCATCTACATGTATATTACAGTCGCATAGGCCTTTTCGTTGGAAGTATAGTTTGCAACGCGCGCTATGCCGTATGAGTATCACAATTTTAATACACTTATGCATTTATAAATCGCTCGTGAACAGGACATCGACCTGAGTAAACTGGTGCACGTCGCTATTATTCCCTGATAGGCGACTCGGCTTGACTATCAGACTTTCGAATTTGTGTACACGGCGAAATAGGCGCCCCTGCTGGCTAACCAACAAGCTAGTTAATCGAAGGTTCAATCAAGTGCCGGCTTTGCCACGGAATGCATAGTGGCAATTACGTACATAAATACCTCACCTGAATTTTGGTGAATTACAATCTTATGAATACTTAATACTATTTTTCTGTTCTAATAGTATACATAGGATTTTTTAAATGTTTAATGTATAAAATATCATGTTACAAATATAGAGTTACCCTCTTCTCGGTGGATTATGTTTCATTCCTATCTGTCGTACAGCCTTTTGATTTCCTGATAAGACACGACACCATCAGGCTGCTTCCTTTATTTGGTCCATATACTTAACTGCGCTCTTCCCCTGCCTCTCCTTCCTTCTATATTTTCTTCCATGATGGTTGTCAAGAAGTAGTCGTGCTTATCAAGTGATCTGATGGAAGAATAAAATACGTACGTGTAGATTTAATTTATGTGGCAATGGTAAGGTTTTAAAAATTTGGTTCGCCACTGAAACAACTACCGGTTTCCGTATAATTGAATTGTTCATTTAAGGGGTTGTTTTCTGGCCTTGCAGTGCTAAACTCCATGTGATCTCGGTAAAATTGACTGAGTCAGCGCAGTCTTTTTTATTCTGTTATCCGTCAAAAGTAATTCATATTGAAAAATTATCTTAGACCAGATGTCCAGAAGTCTCCCAACAAACGCCTATCACTTACAAGTTTTTTTTAGGTAGTTATGCACTTCATACATATCTTCATTCGTTAAACAAGGTTCTATATTGTGTTTGTTTACACTTTTGATCTCCGATACCGTTTTATATTTCAACTCGCCGTCAAACAACGCAATTCTACGTGACTTTATAAAGCTGGCCCTCTCATACAATACGGCATTCTCTTAAGACTACTCGGTGGATAGTTTACTATTTGGAGGACCGTTTTAGTGGACAAGTTTACTCAAATTCTATCCAGTTCCTTGTAGCTCAAAAACTTCTGAAACCAATAACGAGCGTCTTGTAAGGTTTTCAGGGAAACAGTGCCCTGAGATATGCAAGTCTCTGTCATGCAAATCGAGCACTCTGACCGCACAACATAATGCACTTGGTTTACCTACGAGGGCTGCCTTTTAAGTTCTGTCGCTTGAAATAAGCACACACAATCTATTAGATTATTACCATTTATTGTTTTTCAAAGAATACTCCGCGTAATTAAATACACTTTTCAATCAGTTCGAACCAGTTTTTAAAACATTTATTCTACTCCGAAGTAGGGGTAGTCAAAACAGTGCATTTTGTAACCATTTTCCCTAACTAGGGCAGTTTTTTTAACTACAAACAAAACTCTTCGCTTCGTCTCTCAAAAGAATAGCAAATAAGCTCCGGCCAGGTAGAACAATCCAATTATCTCACTTTTCTCAAAAATATATATATATATCCAATAAGCATGCCTCTCGATCTGAACTGATCACGCTGTAAGCCTGTAAGCGACTTATCTATCCGCATGCGTTCGTCCAATATACCTCTCGGGCACAAGTGTCTCGTTTGTCATCCCAGTGCTCTAAAACCTCCCCATTGAACCGCAGAAGCATTCGAACCGGCTAAACCCCCTTGTCATCGGCATAAACTTCAACAAGAGGAGCGGTTATAATACGATTATCAGCGCTGGACATGCCAGCTAAGAAGGGATTTGTCGCTTTTGTCGAGTATATAGACAAGATATTTCAGTGAACTTAAGACGCCTTTAGCCCAGGACCGTTCAAACAACGTGCGGGTTTTACTTCGCGTTCGACGGAACTTAGAACTTCGGTATGTTGTACGAATTATACTCTGTTAAACATTTTTGATGCGGCTGGAAATTGTTTCCGCCACATGCGGCGGGCCCTACTCTATATATTTATTCTATAGTATTTCAAAGATTTTAAGTTCTCACGTGAAAGTAACTCGTCATGCAGTAATGACTCTGCACTGGCCTTCTACCCAACATAGAAACTGGATTTTTAAATGTCCTTCATGACGCATGGGAACTTTAAGTTAAAAACAGCGATACGTCCATAGATATATATTTATATTACTTGATACGTCCTTATGAGCCAAATTTGCGCAGTGAAAGCTTACTGCAACCGAGAGCGACCGATCTTTTTTTATCTTAGTAATCGTATTTACAACTATTCGGTTGTGAAATAAATCACATTTAAAATTACTTCTAAATATTTGCACTAGTACATAACAGGTTGCGAGATATACGATATCGTTCTAGAGCAATTAAGTAAAGTAAACGTTGTAAATATAGCGTTTATCACGTATATTTCGTCCAGTTTATATCAGCAAATAAAAAGAAAACGAAAAAGGCACTTATCTCGACCCACTGAGAAATAAAAATCTCGGAGAGCCCCTATAAATTATGAAACCTTCCTAAGGCCGAGTAGGGAATTTCGTGGCTACTTACTTATTTCGACAACAATGCCCGTGTCATTCTGGGTAAGTCTACAGTACCACCCAATGTTGTAATAATACTAAATAATACGGATGTAGACTCGACAATTATCATTACTCCAAAAGAAAGAAGCCAAAAAAATATGCCTAGTGACGAAAATTCCATTTAGATATCTCAAAGAATTACGAAGTTACAACCGAAAACGCTTGCAGATATTGAAGTCACAACCTGCGAGCGTCATAGTAAATGACAATCGTTTCATATGAAGGTGCGTTTTGCGGGAAAAGGACAGTACATACCCCCTCTTCAAACTTTGGACACTTATATAACATTGTCGTCATTTAACCTCTTGCGTTGTCGAATAATCGTGAACCTATTTAGAGTTGTATCAATACCTACTTACCTTACCTTACCTTACCTACATGCAAACTTACAAAGCTGAACTCACAAACTTTATCTCTTTGGATTAACCATCAATACCTACTTACATAATGCATGCAGGTATGATAAACAGCAGCCTATATCACGGTAAAAGGAATCTGAGAGATTAGATTTCAAAGTGTACCTGCAAATGAATGTAAATCTGTTTTGTATTGAACATGGGAATATTTATATCAACATTTTGATGCACATCTGGATTATTGACGCTACATTATAGTATTTTATGCAACTGTTGTATAAGTAGGGTCTTATAACGCGAGTGTCGTGAAATAAAAGACGCCACGAGCGTTTTAAGGCCAAGTTATACACCATACAATATACTTTTTCTACGACTAATACGACTACGACTAATTTACTTTAATTGACTTTTCAGGAAGTAAGTTTTCCGTTAGTACTACATGTTACTACTCACGCAATTTCTTCAGCGGTGCAGTTATTTTGTTCTTCGTCTATTTTAAAACGAACGTACACATTTTTCTTCACTTCACAAACACGAATCAAATCAAATGTTAAGAAGTTATTAATAACGAATAGTTATCATACTTCGTCTTTTAATTTTGAACTGTAACTTTGGTGGGAAATTAGAAATATGACACATTGACACCTCTTGTTTATGGTCTGTTTTGTTTTTAATTTCCTTGCACTTGCCATCCGAACCAAACTGAATCCGGATCTGAACCTAATCGGATCGGTTTATATTTATAAATAATACCAATAATTGGTAAAATATGTATATTAACACAAAATACATACTAATTTATTTTTATTTGAATAAATAATTTATGTTTTACAAATATTTGATACTAAATAAAAACTCTTTAATTCGAAAAAGATGCTTATGAAGTTGGTGCCACTGCAATATAGTGGCTGATTAAAAAAAAGTTAGATGATTTGACATCGTGGTAAACAGTGGTTTTATGGAAAATGTATGAACCATACAAGTACACTAAAGAGTGCGTTTATGGGCCATAGTGCATAGAGTTTTTCGACGACTTATTATTGGTGTCATTGTATTTGAGCTAAAGCCTATATAAATGACAGATAACGGTACAGGAGTAGAAAAAAGAAAGTATTTGTTTACGATGACGCACCATAAAAAATAAACTAGTTTATAGCTGTATTAAAATGACCAATATAGGCCACTAGGGCCCATTCCACGACTCACAATTTTACTTTTCATCAGCGATTTGTCGAATAAAAATCTGCAGTCGAATTGTTATATGTCGCAACTTTTTTTCGACAGCTAATGCGAAAGTTATTCACGAATAATAGATATATATACCTACTAATATTAGTTACTGATGCAATTTTTCGTCCAGTTGTTTAAACACTGTAGCGGTAAATGATTAAACTGCGACTTTGTTTGGTTAACCCACGATTCCCGTAAATACAAGGCATGCGCATAATATAACGATTACTCGATTTGGTCTTAGTAGTAAACCCCTCTTTGTCTCAGTGTTCATAAGACATAAAATACGTTGGTTATGTATAATATCAAGTCGTCGTTATTCTTCCGAGATACAATAGGCAGTAAGTCGCAGAAATGCGTGCCATTTGTTCAAATATTTAATCTAATTTTACGGTTTCGCAGCAGATAATAATATAAGCAATTGGTGACTCATCAATGAATACTAAGTAATCCTTTACCCGTGGAAAGGCCTTATTTGAAAGTTGTATTACCAAGACCGTGTAAAGCTTCGTCATATATTTGCCGCCCGTAGACTGGAAATGATCTCACATTTACTCTCGGTATTTTGGTGCGAGACAAGAGTTACTGCGGCGGACTCTTTTATTAGATTTTTAAAGTCTTGCCTGAATTTTATGACATGTTTGTTAACTTTCAATTTATCGAAAATTGTATGACGAGGACGACAAACAGACTAGGGCCGCGATTACATTAATCTTAATAGAATCCCTATGATATCACTTATCTTTTTTGATTTATTGCTTTCTCTGTCCGACTTTGAAATCCCCTTAGTCTTTCTTTGAACTTAAACCCTATTTCATATAAGATTCGAAAAGTCTTTTTTAATTGTTATTCGATTTCAAGGACAACCATTCTTAACGCAATATCATTAGTATTGTTATGTTTGAATAGCACTGATTGATTGAGATAAGAAAAACTAGTTCAACATTTCCCTTTGATATCCTAGATAAAGGAAGAAACGTAGAGGAGAAGTCCGTTAAAATTGTAATTATATAATGTTATGAGGTATAGTTAATTGCTTTAAGTGTTAGCTGGGGAACAATGCCTCAAGTATCGACTATATAACATATTAGGCGATTACAGAAAACTGGTGTACGCCTAATTCTTCATTATGTAACTAAATCACCGGTAGCAAACTTACCGCACCCAGTAAATGATACATTACCTAATGCATGTTACTTCGAAAGTAGCAGCTTAAATAACGCTACAAATTACACCTGTAATGTAATTTCTAATTTACAGTTGACGGCTAACTAAATCAAATGTTAGCGTCTGGTGTAACATTAGCATTTGTTATTTGGTACTTACTTGTGTTGTGTGAAATGTTATTAGAAATGATATTGTTTTTTGCGAATTGGTTAAATACATACACGCTTTTATTCCCAAAAGGGGTAGGCAGAGCACATGAAATGTATGTTCCAGTGCTACTTTTAGCATATATGGGGGTATAAGAGATCTACAAAATTTGATATCACAGTGATAGGTTGCTAAGCCATCGTATACATCACACTTCGACCCATCTCCCTTAGTCCACTTTTACGACACCCTCGCGACGAAAGGTGGTGGTCAAATTCTAACCTACACCTAACACCACACGGGGTTACGAATTTTAAAAAAATACGGTTACCACCTATGTGATATGATCAGCGAAAGGTCTTAAGAGTTCCAATTTTAATTTGAACTCTAAAAAGCATTCAACTATCTTGTTAATGTGCGTGCACCACATACAAAACGTCACATAATGTATATCGTCCTTCTCACCGGATATTATTCGTGACAGTACAAGAAATACTTTCTGATATCGGCGATACCGTAAGGTTAGTTTTAGTCATAACGGGTTGAACCGCTCGCCTTTTCGTTGCAGTACTATCGAATTTTACAAAAATATGCATATTACGGTCTATTACTTTTGTTTTCATCGCTTGGCATCTACACAGTTGCATGTCGTACGCTGCGAAAGTGCTTGGATATAGACGAACATAACTAAATTCACTGTTAATTGCCCCTGTAATCACAAAAAGTATTCTTTTGCGAGTATAATTATTAACAAGTCTAGCATATGCTCAACTAGGTACTGAAACTGTATTTGAGTGTGACAACTACTGGGCTGGACTATATAGTATGTAATTTGCAGTAGTTTATATATATAAAACTACTACTACATCGCAAGTCTCTACAATAGCAAGATTACTTGATATAATTCAGGAATAATAATAACCCAAGAAAATACAAAGATCTATAGTGCATTCATCCTTACTTGTCTTATTTGGTAAACAACATTCTAACCTCAAAATGTATCTTTTTAGACTATAGCAGCTATTTTATCGTAAAAAAAGCGTTGCTAGACAAAAAAATCGTGAAGTGATGTCCGAAAAGTCGTCTCGGCATGATCTAATACTCACAAAATTGCTATTCTATCCTAAAAAGATGAATTTTGAGGTTAGAATGTTGTTTACCAAAAAATACAAGTAAGGATGAATGCACTATAAGACTGTTTCCTTCTCTGATTCTCTGAGGTTTACATTTACTCTTTAATAATATTTTCACATCGGCGTCGAATTCGGTTGTCAAGCCAAACATATTCTGAAATGTCCGTGCACCTTTTTCGTCCACTGTACATACGTATATTTATGTAATCAAGAACTGTTTTGTCCGAATTTGAGGCGGATGTAGCAACAGCGTGCATATTTTAGAGATAATACGTCTGGCCCCTATTTCACCAACTTGACCATTGTCACCTGACACTGACAATTCGCCATACCTTGCTTGTTCTAGAAGTTAAGGTGGTTGCTAGGTTACTTGTGGAATCAGACATACACGGAAAATTGTCGTTGTCACGTGACAATTGTCGAGTTGGTGAAATAGGGGCCTGGTATCGTTAAAACAAGTGAATCCCGTGATCAGCATGCAAGCAAATCACCTCGATTCGTTGTTCCATGGGTGTAATGCATAGAGCATATACTTAGCTTGCTGCATAATCCTTGGATTGGATATGCACTCTTTCTTGCTCTGCTTACAATATATTCGTGATCTTTTGTAGCAATTCAGCTAATTACTCGTAGGTACCATCAGTTTCCGATTCTACGAAATTTAAGAACACTGAAACTATTCTCTGCACGTCTCTGTCATTCACAATTCGAAAAACAGATATATAAAGGTGGGGATATTCATATGACTTGCTGGGGACACCACATCTCTAAAGTTGCAACGCCATTCCAGTCAACCGATAATCGTATGTAATCGGTTTGTGTCACTTGGGAACGAAGTAGTCTGTCACGGTGTGACAAGCGATATTGGAGTAGTTTGCTCGCTGCTAATGCCCGTTGAACATGTAACGGAGAGCACGAACGTGAAAGTACACCAATACGACATTACACTACAGCCCAGCTGTTCCAATGGATAACTCCCGGCTTAACAAAAGAAATCCCATTAGTTGATAGAAGCAACAAAGAAACTGGTTTTCGTGTTGAGTCGTTCCCAATTACTCCCAACTTGTATTTGTTAACAAAGAATTACTGTAACTGTGCTCCTTGATGTCCAACTTGCTTACATATGTTACTGCGATCTGATTGATTATTAAGCAGAATTGTCGAGAAAATTATTCTACGCTATCAGATAATGCTTTGTCAATGCATCAAGTAGAGCACTCACGTTCTGTTTGACAACAATCGAATTTATTTTATATAGATAAAAACGACCACACCGAAGTAGGAACTTGAAATTTGCAAATAAAGTATGCGCCCCACTTAACTTTAATCAACTCTGAAAGGAAAAGGGAGCACAAAATATTTCCGCTGTTGTCCCCAGAGTAGGCACCTGGCACATTCGAAATCATGCGTTCTTCTTGAACCATAAAGGGATCAAAGGCTAATTGCTGATGTGAAGTCGCTGTAGAGCAGAGCACTTAATTTATCCATACTATACTAAGTATTGTAGTATAATATACTATACTATATATCCTATAATATTATAGATGTGTGTTTGCATGTCTGTCTATCTGTCTGTCTGTTACCTCTTCACGCTTAAGAGTCCGCAGTAAGCTCGATTCTCCATACAAACGTAGTTACGCTCTCATTTTAAAACTACGTGTTGGATTGTAACGAAACTTTGCATGTTCAATAAAATGAGGTATATCTATGTCTGAAATTAGTTTACGTAGCTTCAGATACCATAATAAAAAACTACAGCGAATTTAAGTTTTTCATACAAAACTAGTTTTTGCTGTCTTTACTTTGTTTTATAAATTGGAACCATATAAACTAATTACAGACAGATATCTTCAATGACATAGATATATGTCATTGTATATGCAAAGTTTCGTCACAATCCAACACGTAGTTTTAAAATGAGAGCGTAACTACGTTTGTATGGAAAGGTGAAATTCGGCCGAGCTTACTGCGGCCTCTTAAACCGCCGAACTGAAGATGAAATTTGGTATAGAAATAGTTTGAGACCCGAGGAAGGACAGGGTATAGTTTGAATGCCGGAAATCATCATAAAATGGGGTCTGAAATTTTGAATAGAGCCATGATATAAACAAGTTCCACGCAGACGGAGTCGAGGATAGAAGCTAGTATCGTTATATAATTTAAGACCGTATTTGCATAAATAAAAAAAATAATACATATGTTGCTCTATACAACTGAAAGTTCGAACACAAACTATTATTATTCAGAGTCTGAACCGTAAAAGTCAAAAGTCTTGTAAATTGACCTAAATTGGTGAATGATAACGTCATAGACTTCATACGTTGTAATTAAATATGAGGATGTTTTGTTCCCCACTACGAGTACTACACAACTCCTGCAGCTAGCAGCTCTTGAAATATTAACAAACCCAATTAATATTGCGACCCATAATAAGTATACACTGTTAGTAACACAAAGGAATAATACAGATTTTGAGTATGACTAATAACAGTATAAGCAACCCGACTGTGTCAATTGAATCGAATGCCCAACAAAGGCCCAATATGCCAATAAATAACCAATGCCCCTGGAACACTACTATTCCTATATTCCTACAAACTTAATAGTAGGGCAGTTTCAGGTGATAATGTGGACACGCTGGACAAAAGCACCAAATTTTTTTCAGGTACTTGTTAGGTCCATAGCTTTAAGTTTTTGGTAGGAACCAACTCCTCCGTCGGCCATCTTTAATTTTATGGCGGCCATTTTGAATTTTTGTTAATTTATCAATTTCGTGAGTTCTATTTAACTAGAATGACAAACTTAGTGTCTAAATATACGTATTTGGGGTCAAGGAATTCAACTAGATAGCTTTTAGAGTCAAGTTCCCAAAGGATATCAAACGGGACCCTGTTCTTGAGCTTCCGCTGTCAGCAGCTGTGTATCAGCAATAGCTAAACTGTTCAAATTTTCACAGAAGTAGAGCTTCTATTGCTGCTTTAACATACATTCACAAAAATAATAAAAAATAATAAATTAAACAGTGCTCTCATACATGCAACGTAATTTTATGGCGTTTTTTTTCCCGCTCATAACAATCGGTATATCTCTAGAACCGTAATATGCAGACACTCAAAATTTCCGGAGAATATGTGTCGTAATAAAAATATAATAATGTTAAAACATTAGTGGGTGTGGGTAGTTAAAACAGAGTACTCGAACAAATTGTCGTAAATAGGGACACGCTGGACAAAAGCATCATTTACATCTACATTCTACATTCACAATTTTGCAGAATTAAAAATTAAAAAAAAACATAGGTATTGGATTTAAATTTGGAATTTTATTGGGTATTTAAGGACTGATAGGCATAAAAAACAACATTTCCTATCAAAAACTTAAAGCTATGGACCTACTAACAAGTACCTGAAAATAATTTGGTGCTTTTGTCCAGCGCGTCCACGTTTTCGACAATTTCTTCGCGCACTCTGCCCCACTATAATCAAATCTCCTATCGCGTTTACTGAAGGCTCAATGTTTTAGGATTAAGGATATAATACAGGGGGTCACCCCCACTTAAACTAATATCATTAGTGCTAATTTCATTACACCTAACAACGTTCGATATAATTTTCATTAGCCCTAATATTCGGATAACTAATTATATATAGCATAATTATTTGCTGCGCCTAATTTCAAACCTCCTAATCATTCCTAATACTAAACATCAAGTGTGCTAATATATTGGAAACTAATAATCATTTTTCCTAATGATTAATGTGCCTAATGATCACTATGTTTAATGTTCACTACACCTAATTTTGTCACACCTAACTATCACTTGACCTATTAACTTTTGCTCTAATTTTTGACTAGTACTAAATAATGCATCCCTGATGAACAGGCTACTTTTTACCGCGGAGTATGTCGCGGCCGTCCCATGATAGACGTCCTAATCTCGTCAAAATGGGAGCCAATAATGCACGGTCAAATAATGTACGGCCCGATAATCCGTGTCCAGTTTTCGTGGACGTGGATTATTGGATCGTGCATTATCAGGGCGGACGAAAATGGCATATCATAAGCGAACTCTATCTTAGGTCGGTTAGGTTAGGGTTCACTTGTGTCCCTCAGCCCAGAAATAGACACCCCGCGCAGCGGGGTGGCGTCGACTTGCTGTACGGCTATCACAAGACGGCGCACGCGCTCTCTCATTTTTTCTCGCATGATACTTCTCTGTCTAATAAGAGTGAGCTAGATAGACATCGGATTACCCACCTATTCTACCCTAAGGCAGGTCAGTGTAGGTACGAAGACGAGCGAAGCGAGGAGGAGTGTTAGGTAGAACTGCGACTCTACAGCGAGCGAGCGAAGCGAGCGTGCCGCGGCAGCGACCGGTGAAGCGCCAGAACCGACATTATAAGAAAAAAAAACAGTGAAATAAAATTAGTACTACTGACAATTCGGGATAATCACATTAGGGCTAAAATACTTAGGCAAAATGAAGATTCGGGTTAGTGATTTTAGAGACATTAATAATAAGGTGTAGTCATTATTAGGCATTGCAATATTAGGCCTAGGAAGAAATCGGTCAAATAAAATTAGTCTTAGTGAGAATTCGGTCATGAGAACTTAGATATTATGAAAATTCGGGATCCTGAAATTAGGGCTAATGAATAATTAGGAACAATGAAAATTCGGGTTTGTGATTTTAGGGTTAATGAAATTAGGGCTAGTAAAATTAGGTATGAAGTTATTAGGGCTAACGTTGAATATGGCGCTAGCAACTGTTATTCCAGAAACTTGTCAGACTTTCCATACCCCTTTCAGACCCGGCCAATAAAATCGTGAGGGTTGATTACATTTTAATTGTCAAATCAAAATAGCGTCGCCGAGTGGTTTGCACCACATTCCTCGTGTTTTGTTCGTTATCCCGTCGATGGACGTCACTTCGCGTCGGCCGAGCCGATCGACATCTTTGTCGCTCTTATTGCGTGGACATAAAGAGTTTTTTGATCGGCTATCGCCGATTCCGCGTCGATAGTTGTGGGGTGACCCTTATTCTGCACTTTCCGTGTCCAACTGCTGTAACATTGACCCGTTCTCTCCAGGGACAACAGCGCACCGACGGCGCCGACTGTCCTGCTCAAACGCACGAAGCACCATAAAGGCAGCATCTACTGCCTGGCCTGGAGTCCCGCGGGAGACCTGCTCGCCACCGGGTCCAACGACAAGACCGTCAAACTGATGCGGTTCAACAGCCACGCCTGCAATCTTGAAGGACAGGAGGTGAGTAACAGGAACATTACCGTAATACCTCCACAGCCACTCATGCTCTTCGCGATGTTGTCCTCTCTGGCCACACACTGCTCTAATAGGGATGATGACTAAGATTATTTATGATGTCATTCGAACGAGTTTTTGGAGAGGAACAAATGTTTGTACGGGAGCAACTACAATTAAAGAACATAAATACCTAAACATTTTAAACAAGGCTTGACGTCGCTGGCGGCAGCGCAAAACGCTGGATACACGATAGACAGACGGGTATGACGTCACAACTGACATTTATTAGTACAAAGTAGTTCGTTGTATGGAAAGTCCGGTACTTAAATTGATGTTTCGATCGCGAAATACTGCAATTTTGTTTCTATATAAGCGTGAGGATTCTATTGGTAGCTTTAAAATTACCTTTGGACAAAGAAAATGCATAATTTTTCTCATCTTTCAAGGTTCATAATATCTTTTTATGATTTTTTTTTATGATAATTTGATGGTATACTATACATTTAGCATCACTACGTTATCAATTTGAACATGAGGCATCATGCTTATTGCCCGATTAATCACGACGCTCTCTGCACTAGGTTAAGTACTTGCCTTTATTGCCGCTCTTTTGACTCGCGCCAAAAAACTGACGAAACAGGGAGCGGTTGGCATTACGAGGAGCAAGATGAGCGATATGAGGAGTTTTTTATTTTACCAGAAAGCAGACGCCGCGAGGGATACGGGCGACTGGATCCGCGATTACTGTATGGTAAATGATTTATAATGGAATGAGAGATTATGTGTATGAATGATGAGTATGGTTGTAATTTGTAATGGATGATGGGTGAAATGAAGAATGAACTATGTGCCATTGAACTTTTACAGGTTATTAACTATGGAGGTGGCGAGTTTGCAAAAAGAGGCTATTGGATATGAGGAGTTTTAAACCACACTATTTTTCTGGCTCCTTTCCTCGCTGTTTCACACGTCACTCGAGTGTGTGGCTGGGGTATTACAATTGGCGCTCACAATTTTATTTAAATTCACAAGAAACGTTTTGCAAACTTCGAAATTTTAAGTGATTTGATACAATTGACGTTCGCGTACGTATAAGGGTTGAGTGACAAGTGTGTTTGCAGAAATTGTTTGCAATGTAGACCTTCCATCCTAAAAGCCACTATGACACTAATGTGTAATTTCTAGTATTCCTATTTATATACGAGTGCTCAGTAAATTACTAAGTCACCTAAAATGAGTTCATAGTTGTCATAAAAATATATTCGTTTGGAATGCGATTATAATATATTACGATGCTTATCAACAACACATCTGTCTGACGATATCAATCAATTGACTCATTTATTGTAATTGATAACTACATGTATTTAAGACATAATGTGTAAATAGATGTAGGTAAAATTGTATACCCATGATTTTTAAGCCAGTAAACACTCAATGTAATGTACTACTTGAAGTAGATCGTGTACTTTCTACCCACCAAAAACATAAATGTAAAAAAAAGAGTTCAATACAAAAATTATGCTTGGCTGTGTGCTTCGCCGCAAAAAGAATGGAGATCTAAATGAGTGCCAAGTTATATGCAAAATATTCTTTGCGTTATTGGATACCTATAACTAGGCTTAGGACTTTTGGATGCTCGCGTGGTTCTAGAATCCAGGGGACTCCCCGAGCCATATGTTAAAATATTTTTTTCGAAGTCACAGTGTAAAAATTACAACAATATAGTAGATGCCATGATACCGAACCTGTAATAACCAGATGGACTTGGCTAACTGCATCTTTCTATTACAGTACGTATTTTGAAGAAATAAAAAATATAGTTGCAAACTTAAAGTCGAAAGATGCCATATCTATTAAAAATGCTAAAGAGGTTTTTTCAAACATTAATCTCAGAAGTGATCTTGATTTTATAAAAAAACGCCTACGAAATAATACTGAAAACTACACGTACACGTAGTTTGTCTAGATTTGATGAAGTTAGTAGTAGTAGCGCCCCTGCCTGAGGTCCTGGTTTCAAATCCCGGAAAATGCAATTATATTCTGTGGTGAGCAAGACTATTCCGTTTTTCAGTCTTAAATATCTTCTATGAATTTAACTTTTATTTATACAATAATTCGTAGTCTAGTACAAACCTTATAGCACACTAAAGGATTTTCATTTATGCGATAGGGTTCCTTTATAAATATATATATTTTTGATGAAAATTAATGTTAGCGAATTCAATGGCATTCCAAAAACAAAATCAATTATAGTTGGATATCAAAAGTATCCGCCCAAAATGCCTAGCCGTGCTTTCAGTCAGCTCAGACTCTAACTACAGGTACCAAATTATGGAGTTTCCTGAAACTTAACCGCACTATAAATGCGTGTACCTGTTCACTACGAAAACTTGTTAACTATATTGACCCCGATTAGTAGACTGGCGTACTACTATTATCCGCTACTAACTACTATTCCTCCGTCTGAGTCGGACGCGTGGTTCTGCGTTCTGGGTAATTCCTTTTGTCCCTTGTTCAAATACTGTAACAAATCCTGTGCATTGTAGACGTGCCTGTCAGCAAATATGCGGCTGGGACGCTACAACGGGACATTTTATTTATTGTACCGTTTCAGCTTTACGAAATATCTCCACTGTTGCGGTAGGCTGTGTAGCTTAATATGTCACAATGTAAATTATTTACATGCTTCATTCTTGCATTGTTTATTTATTTATACCGGATAGTTTTACCAACGCACAATGTTTGTATAAAAACACAGGTACAAAGAAATTGTTTATTTATTTGAAGTTTCTGATTGATTGTAACTCTCACGATGACAGGTTTGTTTATCAATTTGAATGATCAATGCAGCAAATTACCCTTTTAAGTGCTTAATTCCAGCCAACGTGTTACTACTTAAAAGTAATTAAAGGATAATTAGCCACCTCTAATTATTGAAAATGTAATGCATTGGTGCTTATTTGCGTTACTACATTTTCTGCATAAACCTGGTGAACATTAGATAAAAACGGATTAACAAATGCGTATCAACAATAACTGAACACGGTTTTAATTTGCCTATCTCGTTCTACCTTCCGTGGAAGAGATCCCTTATAGGGATACGTTCGCCTTTGCACTTTGATCTATTGTGTGACACGTATATTCTTTAACCTGCTATTGTGTACAATAAAGTGCACATGCATACATATATACATACTGAATCATTATTCAGTTAAGATAATCAAATAACAGACATGTATATCTAATGACTGCTTATCTGGAGCGAATAGAGTCTGAATAAAGACTTCTTCTCAAATTTCAACTGTGTCAAGGAGGCAACGAATAATCAAGTGCCCATCCGGACTAAAAGCATTATAATAGTCACTTTAACACGGTCAAGTAATGTCACTGTGAGACGTTATGCTACCTTTTAGCCAACCAAGGCGAAGTGGCAATACATTACGTCCATACCCACGACAGGTCCTTTGTTTGCTATGCTATCACTCCACCTACGAAATTTTCGGGGCTTTTACGTGTTCCACATGAATTTATGCTGCATTTGAACAGATTCATACGAGTAAGATAATAACATTTACTCAACTCCGTTTGTTTACTAAGTTTGCCGTCGAGTCAGTACACTTTGCGAGGGAACTTTTCAAATGAAATGACACTTTAATCCTTTGGATGGGAACACTCCTTTGTGTGAACCGAACTGAAATGAACCGTGCTATCGTTCGAGTTTGATAGCAATTTGTTGGATAGATTTTATCCCCGGGTGGCGTGGCTGTGTCGTTTATTTCTGTTGTAACCTTGTAGTGCGAGATTTTAACCAGGATTATATTACTGTATAGATAAATAATATTCAACCTTAGAGCGGTTTAAAGATTTAATACCACGACCATCGAATCTCGAAGTTCGTATATCTCCGTCTCTATCACACAATAGGAACGAACGAACGAATCAGAAAAGTATCAGAACAGAACCGACAAAACTGGAAGACAAAACGGCCAGCGTCGGCGGTTTGGCAACGACGCCAAAATCGAAGTAAAATGCGCTTACGGTACCGAAAAAATAAGGTTGACGTCATATCGGTTATAAAACATACCGGTATTTTTCGGTTATGCAGTCCCTGATTAAATATGGCACCGGCATCTGTCATTCCATAGAAACTTGTCAAGCTTTCCATACATTTGGATTTTGATGAACACCGGATACGATTACAGACGGTTTGGTGCAATCGCGTTATAGCGTTTTTCAGTGATATGCAAGACTCAGGTACCTAACCTGTTCAAGTGGCTTCCAATGCACAAGAACTAAGCATTGCCATTTGCTTTTGTTCGCCTTTGTGCGGGTCAGCGGGTGCCCACCCCGATCCGATACCGCTGTCTCAAGTCGTGGCCGAGCTTATGGCATCATCTATCATGCCAACAGAGCGGGGAGACTTATCGTTATAGATAGGAGCTGGTTCGATTTTGCAGCAACCTATTGACTATTCTACCTCGACAGCACTCGACAGGCTTGTTCTATAGAATAGAGCAGACATCCCCTTGCAAAAACTTGCGCATGGTAAACATCTCACATGGCAACCTGGAAACCTTTGCATAGTCGGGGGCTGGCGGGCGGTTGCTTAATATCACTGAATTCCAAGGCGGCGGCCCCGGAAGTCGTCAAGAAACTTGTTCTAGGTGGCCAGTCTATACGTAGTATTAGAGAGCTCTCTCGCACTATCCGTCTCTCTTATAGGAGACTTATAAAAAGACGGGTACTGCGAGAGAGCTCGCGCGCCGTCTTGTTCTAACCGTGCTGGTCCTCATACCTGACAGGAAGCGCACAGAGGTATCCGCTCGCTTTATGGCCCCGCGCGCAGCGGGCATTTGGTAATAGTGTAGCATCTTATGCCTTTATCGTTCATCAAATCTATCGTAGATAAAAGGTCGTTAACATTACTTAGGCGGGGTTCGAAGCGACGACCTACGACCAAGCCGCGTGGCTTACCGCTCAGCTACTATGGCTGTTAAGCCTCTCACAAACTGGTGCGGCTGGGCCTGACCGTCACCGCAGGCCGCCCCAGTGTCATTCAGGCTTACAGTCGGCAGACGTCATGATGTCTGTCAAATATTTATTGCCAAAAGGAGCATTTTGCACTATTTAAAGAAAAACTGCAAAGTGAAGGTAGAATCAGACGGTTCACCTGAATGAATGTTCACTCCAGTGAATGCTTTTTATTTCATTTTTAATTTCACTTTTCGTTTCGACGTGCCACTTTGAGTGAAAGATGCAAAATGAAATAAGAAAATTAAACAGTCTGATTCTACCTTTAAGAAATGAGGAACCGTAAACGGTGTAAGTAAAAGCACGTCTATACATATTTAGGAACTTATGGCTTCTCAATAAGACTCGAAACCGACTACAAATTTTTAAAGTTGACCGCACACAGTTACAATACCCGCAAGCCACACGCTCGAAAAACTCAAATAATTGATGTAAATCCTAACTATTAACTATGTTAAATAAATGTGTACGCAAACTGAACTGCCCTTGTTATTGGTATATATGTGCCTTTACGACACCTCACCAAACACAAATAAAAGTACATTCTTTTTGCATTTGGTACCCTATCAACAATCAAATAAAGTCCTTACTGTAATAACAAAATGAAGAAATACCATTTTATTTGGTTTAAAACAGTAGCATTCATAAGAATATTTCAAAGCAAGGGGCCAGGGGGCAGTTTAATCCCAAAGCGGATGCCACTCAGCTTAATGACTTGACTTTTCAATAGGAACAAAATATTCAAAAGAAATAAGATAAAACAACGGTGAGCTGGATATAAAGAGATGGGTCGCTGACAGATATAGACAAAGTGAGAAATATGTACCCGGTATGTGAGAGATACGAGATTTTTAAAGCTACATTACATTACGTAAATTACAAAAACTCCATCGTTGTTAAGATTTAGCCGCGGCATCTCTTCTGACACAACGTGATAATAAATTAACACAAAACCTGAAAAAACTTTGTTCAGAATCGAGAGTAGAATTTGGTTTTTTTGGCACGATTTATTTTTTATATTTGTATGGAGCAGGTAGCCTAGTGGTTCAGGCAGCTGTCAAGCGGTGGTCGTGGGTTCGAATCCCGGCTCGTACCAATGCGTTTCTCGGAACTTATGTACGGAATATTTACCGTTAGCGTTTCGGTGAAGGAAAACATCGTGAGGAAACTGGTCTTATCCCAATAAGGTCTAGTTTTCCCTCTGGGTTGGAAGGTCAGATGGCAGTCGCTTTCGTAAAATTGTCTTAAAATCTTTCTTGGGATTAGGTGTCAAAGCGGACCGCGGGCTCCTCTAGCCCAGCAGTGTAACCACGTATCACGTTACTTTTTGAACAATCATTAGTTTGCTTTACCTATTAGTTACCACAGTTACCTACTACTTTACCTACATATGAATATTAACAGTCATACGTATTCACAAAATGACCGATGGTAGTAACGGAGTTTGATATGCCTTGCGTTTATACCCATTTATTTTTCTCTGAAGTAGCTTTATCATTTAGTTTCATTGTACTATCGTACAAATTTCACTGTTTCCTGGAATTCCCGCTTCTGATTTTATGTTAATATTTATTTTATATATTACCGGGGAAATGAGATGTTTCGAATAGGTTTGAGATATTTTAAAATATGTTTTTAATACTCTCATACGGAATGTGGATGGCGTATTTTTATAGGTAAGTTTCGTTGTCGCTTCCCGGCATTCGTTTGCTGTTGAGGTTATTTAAAAGCTATGCATTGCCGGGGTGCACTTTGAATATTGGTGTGCATCAAAACATAATATTGGAGAATGTAAAAATATCACTAAAAGTCACACAATATTTGAATTATCAAAATTGCATAGTATTTTTAACCGTAACACAAGCCTTACTGAGCTTACTATGGGGCTAGTGCGATTTGTGTAAGATTGTCCCAAAATATTTTATTTTTTTTTATTTTTATTTTTTTCAAACTATGATATGCAGACAAACTATCACACATTTAAGAAATATAAACTACTTCTTAAATTTTATGTACAAACGCCAACACAGTTAACTAACCATTCTGTATTTATATTGAACCTTATTACAATTCGCATAAAGTGCACGGATGGGCGCATTATTTTTTTGCATATCGAAAGTGAAAAGATCACAAATCGTTATAATATAATCAAGTTGACTTGCCAGTACTTAATAAATAAATAAATCGAAAGAATAGGTATAATCAGAAGGCCTGTGTTATCATGAAATTCCCTATACAGATAAATTGTTGAAAACTCTTTATATAGATTAGCCGCCGTGCGTCTCTGCTATCGTATTTACACAAAAGGCTTAAGATTTTAGATTAGATTTAGATTGAAAGCAAACGAAGCCGCTAAATAACCACAAACTTACAAAGCTACACCGCCCACGATGATCTTGACGCTGTATGTGTTTACCTCTTTCCTATTAGCGTAGAGTGCTCACGAAATTGCTTTTAAATAGGGGAAACACAAAATGAAACAACCGATAATGTTGAATGTTCTTAAAATGGTTATAAGACGGTGTATTATACAATTTGTATATTGTGTCCCTTTTCCACAAAACGCACCTTCATAAAACGATTGTCATTTACTTATGATATGATTATGACGGTTGATTGCCGTTACGTCACAATTCCCGAGCTTTTTCTGTCTCTAACAAGCAATATTAAATACGGTTGACAGCTTCGTAATTTTTTGAGGTATTTGAATGGGATTTTCGTCATATTTTATTTTTATATTGAGTCTTTAACCCTATTATATCGTTGAAAGATTATCGAGATTTTAAAAGCAAACGTATTCACTGTGCGTGATAAAAACGGATTTCACCGAACTGGGAGAGTCCATCTCGTTTCCAATTAAGTTTAACTCATACCTATGTGTACACTCAGCGCCGATTGTTTTCAGTCAACCCCCCATCGGAACTGAACCAGATATGCGTATCGTATACCCGATGCAAGTACATAGTCTGCCTATTTTCGATGGGATCATCAACTATCCAAAATGAGATGTACAATTACCACGAATCCGAAACACATACACGTACTGACACATCGCGAGAATATTGAACGTGTCATCCGGGGGGTGGTAAAAAACGTTTTAAACAGATACGTTTTATGGAAGTGGGTAAATATCGACCCACAAAATTAGATTAAGGTGTACATGTAAACATGCTTACAGCCCCCCCTATTCTGTAACTTGTTTAAATCTCACCTCAACGCTCACCCACAATCTTGACACCGCGATGCGTAGTAACTAAGCGTAGGTAGAGGTCTATTCTCGTGACGGGTGACCGGCGAGGCGAGCCGCATTAGCGCGTACCGAATAACAACAACAGCCCAGGGCAGTTATTGAGAATGCGCTATTGAGCCTCACCTCACCCGGCACTTCTAACAAAACTAGATCTCTGAATATATGCTTCGTTACGGCCAATCGCGGCGTCTAAATATATTTGTGGGTCAACGGTTAGGTGAGGTTAAAACATGTTACAGAAACTATTCGATGGCAGGGGAAGATTTAAAGTTTGAAAATAATGTGTTCGAGTCGTTTCTCATAAAAAAGTTCTTAAATAAGTAAAACTACTGTCATTAATACCCTTATTAAACTTTAAATGCGTCTAATAATAAAATGTTGTTTGTCCCTTCTCACGAACATGAACGTCAAAATGATAGATAAAACGGACGAATTTTAACGGCATTTTGCTAAAAATAGGTTTGTTGAATGTTTATGAATACGGCCATAAATTCTTTTATTTCGTTCGTTCCATTCCCGCTTTCGTGAATTAACTGATATCTACTACCCAGCGCAAGGAACCATAGAAGTTTACGTAGCGCCGCAAAATAGCCCCACAGAATTATGCGGGGTTGGGGGCGGGGTGTCAAAACGATGCCAGGCAGCCGTTTAGTTCGGACATGTGCGTATGCGCATACCGGGTTTTTTTAGAATTTTGGGTAGAAATTTGTAAGGAGCTCGCATTAAATGGTTTTTTCGTTCGCGGCTATTACCGCATTGCGCTTATCCATCCACACTATGCGCTGCATGCGTTTCATCGAAATTTAATTTTGATGCAGATTCTGTTCTGGATAAAACTCTCTTTTGTCCAGCACTTATAATACCGGACTTATATATGGCGATTCATTGTTCTACAAATGGTTATTGCAGTGAATTTTCAATTGTTTAGTCTAGTTATTTTAAGGAAGTCCACTAATTTTTTCGTTTGTATACACTGCTGCTGAATTTTATTATTAAGTCTCAGGAAAACCGGGGCGGGCTTATATACATTTGATTACAGTACAGTTTCTGGGTAGATCTCAGTTACGTTCAGACCTGCTTCTTTATATATGTAGATAAATTTCGTGTAGGTACATACATAGTGACAATATACCATTTCAATATTATTTTTCGAACAGAAAGTTACTACACGGTAAGTTTTTAGTCTATTTCATATAAATAAACGTATTTATTTACCTAGACCGGACAGTATCAAATATTAAGTATAGAACTATTTTTATTGAGACGTAAAACTAGTATCTTATCCTAAACATTACATGGCGATAACATCGATAAAACTTTATATTGACATATTATCGAGTGACTTTAGCAAACGCTTATAGCATGTGTGCATGAATACAAATACTTACCAAAGCTCCTTGGAGCAAGGTTGCTTATCGAAAATAGTTTCAACGTGACTTCAGCTCGCGAAAATAAGTATGAAAGTATTCACTACTTTACGGTGTGAAGTTATGACATTTAAATCTAAAAGGCGTGTCTTTGTCAATACTTTCTTCTTCACTACATAGTATAAAACCATTTTTTCTGTGAGTCAATCAATGGCTGAGCGGTCAAACCCGATAAGTCGCGTAAAAGGATTTTTGAAAATCGAACCATGCGTAACGCTCAGCCCTCGTTAAACGAGTGATACTATTGAGTACGTTCACTACGTATAGTCCAGGAAATCGAAACTGACCACTTTGTACCACAACGTAAATATGGTAGGTACACATATATTCAAAAGGGCTGTACCGGCGGCCCTTTGTCGGGTATTTAAGATTTTCTGTAATACACAGTATTTCATTCCACTCAATCCCAGGGGATTGAGACATTATTCTAGTGGTTCAATTCAATGTTTCTCTGAAAGATGGTCTTGAGTTGTTAGGTGACTTCTTGAAACCTGGCGTAACTATGTGCCCGCTAGGAATAGCAATAAAACGTGTTTAAATTGCGCTATGGTGTTTATTGCCTCCTTTGCTGCCAGCGCAGCCTCGCCTGCATGTTAGAAAGAACGCAGCTAAACCCACGGGATAAATAGCCTATATCCATCCAGAATGTCCATTATACACGCAAGTTTGAAATCAGAAAAGCGCTTTTGGAGATTCCCCATTGAACGAAGCGAAACGGGAGTCATCAGTGGCTTCCAAAATCAAGGGAATGCGGCTCACTAACGATTTTACATTTAAATTATTCATTAACTTCCTCTCTAACGGATAAACGGATTAGTAAAGGAAACATTACGTTAGCATTAATTCATCTCATCAACAAAGAGTTTCCACAAACAGTACTTATAATCACTTGGTACGTGTAATATCCCCTAATAGCGTACCGTATTCATGAGACAGCCCACACCTGGAGATACCTGTATTCCAGAAGGGCGCGGAAACTTATCGGATGCTTGCTTCTCATACATAATTTACGAGTAATCTTGCCCTACTCGGTTGTGCGTACATTTTTAAGTCTATAGTCTCAATTGAATCCGCCCCCATGCCGAGGTGTTTACAAAATTAAATTTTAACGTCGTCAACACTGTCCTTGTGTTTATTTAAAAATGTTTTTTTAGGTTAGTTAGAGTGCATGTGTACTTGAATAATGAGTAATGGGTATCCTATAATTTTGGAAACTTTTTGACTCGCGTTCAAAGCTTTGTAATATACTCTAGACTGTTCACCGAACCCCTGCACGGTTATGGAAAAACCTTGCGAGCCGTCTCTTTCTAATTAGACCACTCTGAAAGAGACGGATAGTCTATTTTGCCGCAACACAGCTTGCGCGCCGGCTTGTGATAACTGTGCGGTGCCTCTTGCTTCTAAACTCGGCTCTCGCACACCCCCAAATGTTAATTGCGCCTTTTCCCGTTATGACGGCGATCTAGCAGTCAACCTTCAGGTCAAACAGAAAATAAGCATAGCTAGTGTGGGAGCATGAGAACAATACAGACATAAAATATGCGAACAAATTACAGCACGGCTACCCATCACGCGACGGCGCGCGAGCTCTCTCGATTTTTCTCGCACTAAGAGACGGATCTCTTTCTTATTAGAACACTTAGAACAAGAGGTATAGTGCGAGAAATCGAGAGTAAGTCGCGGCCGTCCCATGATATACGTGCTGGTGGCGTATCGTGGCGGTGGCCTGAACACATTCACTGCCAACGATTTCGTGGCGCTAACTATAGGAGCATAGCGCTTGTAACATTCATAAAACCGATCGTACGAGTGGCCGTATGTACGGTCAGAAATGCAACTCTCACAGCCGCATTTAAGAAGAAGTTACGCAAGTAGCTAATAGATATAACTCTGTACAATGTCGGGGAGTTTTAAAATACAGTGCACATATCTAATGGAGTAATTAATTATCATTGTTATTTTTGTTTACATTTGTATTGTAGAGGAAAACGCTGCCGAGCACAGCAGCCAACTGGCATTGGCAGTGTTCAACAAATACAAAAGCAGAAAAATGTAATTTATGTCAGCGATTAATAAAATGATTGCTCTGACAGCCACATTAAACAAATTTCCAATAAATGGGTTCATAATAGTAGATAAATTAATACCTGTAAATCGTTAACATGTTCGGGATACAAAATAAAATCATGGTTGAAATGGAATCGCTTTGTTAAAGTAATCAACTTGTCGACATTTCCCAAAATTTCCACTATTATTTTTTGGCTATGTTTGCAATTTTTTTAGCTTCGGATAGTCGGTGAGGCCTGGTTTTATGTCGTACTTATCGAAATAAAATATACACATTGAGTTACTTATATATTATCGGACATCTATAATCATATCCAACTAATCTTCATAAAACCTGGCCCTAACGAAAGTAAGTAGTCGAGATAATAAGCTACTAGCTAAGCTATATATAAGTAGGTAAGTTATGATGACTATTACAAATCTATCTATAAAAACGTTTTTCTGATAAACTAAATCAAAGTAACAACAAGAAAAAGTTGAAGCGATTCATTTCTTAGTAATATGCCACAATATTCTGGCAAGGATCCACCGCTCAAGTAGCTTACTCAAGTTCCCCCCATCCCCCAAGATCGGTCCCAGTGCGGAAATCTGCCGCAGTAATAGCTTAACTTTAGGTATTGGTTTTATCTGGTGTTAAGGTTGATACCTCTTTCAACTCACGGCCATGCCGTCCCTCGTGTTTTGTATACTTTGTAGTATATTATTGGGGCTTCAACCGGAAGAATAAATATGTACAGAAGAGCCTCCAGTACAACGAAGAAACATCCTATTCCTGCCTACGCGAGGAGCGGTTATGGCACATAGTCCTACTGATGGGGCTAATCCGCTTCATTTGAATTTATATAATTATCTTTTGAAACAGTGCGCATTTCTTTTGTTTCATTCGATTTGATAACATTATCAATTCAGTTCTATATACTACTAACTAACAGGAGTTGTTTTTTTATTGTCATCAGCTTCAGGACAAATCATAAAACTATTACACGACTAAGAGTTGTATGTACGAGTATGATGTCCCCGCGTGTTTTACCTTACCCATATGTCAACTTATTCGCGATTCAATTTGGCATTTTAGTGATTTTATGCCATCTTGTGACGGTGGTCGTGATATAACAATATTTGCCGTACCTATGTCTCAACTTTCTTTAGATCATTAAGATTAGCAGTTATTTATGACATGATATGCAACATGCTAAACAGAGGAACGCCTTTTTATCACTTTCACGACCGAGCTCAAATTTAATAACCAGTCATCGGAATTTTCGTAAAATTTTTGAGCTGTCATATGAACTTCTCGTTTATCGACTTCCGATTATTCACATGTATATCGATTAATACAGAATACAGTATGTAAAATAACTATGATTACGAGTAGAAGTAAACAACATGCAGTCTTATCGCGAATAAGCGATCTCTTCGAGATAACCTTTGGACACCAGCCTTATAAGGTTCAATAGCAATTCTCGTTGCAATTTCTTTCGAAAAATGTTTAATGGCCATAAGAAATCCACAAATTATTAATAAGAAATAATAAAATATTATTATTTTAATTTCTATTTATAATTTCCTAAAGGATTGTATCCAAAGGTTATCTCGAAGAGATCGTTCATTCGACATAAAAAAAAAAATTGAACTGTTTATTGCAATAATAGTTTTACACACATCATTTCTTAATTACTTAGCACAATCTTAACTTTTAAAGATTATTTGCTAAGCATATTTTCGTTATATATTATAGATTTGACCTTTGTATATTGTTATTTAATTAAGATTAAGATTTTTTCTTCACACTTAGTATGGCTTTCTTAGTTACACATTTGGCCTTATGCGGTTTATCTCCTATACTATCTATTACATTTTCAATCATATTTGTAGGGAGACTGTTTAGGACAGCAGGCACATAACTGGACCAGACCCTTCGCCCATAAAGGTTGTTGCTTCTTGGTACTGTAAATGTTTTACTGGTTGTTAGTGTCCGGAGGTTCTGTGGTCTGCTATACCTATTCAGCTTTCCTAGGTATTGTCTATATTCTAGAATCACTGCTATTTTAACTTTGTGATATACATTAAGGAGTCTACAGTATTGGAATAGGTTATCATAGTTGCTTTTGTGCTTATATTTAACTTTTAGTGGTACAATTGTTTTAATTAGCCTTAATTGTAAATTGTATATACGCTGTAGGTATGTGTTGTATGTTCTTCCATAACTAGATATGCCATAATTTATCACTGAGTCAGCCATGGCCAGGTATATTTGGCGAAGTGTGCTATATGGCATTTTATTTTTAAGTATGTTTAGGTTACTTACTATCCCTCTTAGTATATATAATATATAAGACTGCATGTTGTTTACTTCTACTCGTAATTATAATTATTTTACATATTGTATTCTGTATCTATAAATATACATCTGTATAATCGGAAGTCGATAAACGAGAAGTCCCTATGGCAGCTCAAAAATGCTACGAGAATTCCGATGACTGTTAATATCACATAAGTAGTTACACAGGTGAAGTTACTAAAACGTTTGTGGAAGCCCAACATAATCCTATGAGAACTTGATGCTAGTTCCCGTTCTGTGTGTTTTATTCTTCGACCCCGATCTCAGCCCCAGACAAATCCTCCCTTAGACCTTTTGAAGGGCAAAAAAATACGTTAATGCTGTACGAGCTTATGCCTGATTTTCTATGTATTCTTGGTGTAGTATAAATGATAATGCCTTTATTTGGAAGGTCGTAGTCATGGATCTTATCCTTTGACGGAAAGTTCAATAGTTGTTCCGATATTAATTCAAAACCAAGTTTCTTTTTTATTTGGACTATCTGAGGGTCTTATTCAGAATCTACCCAATGACAATTGCATGCCGTGTAACGTGTTTTTGTCAAGTAAATATTTCTTATTTCTTTTTTATCTTACTGTTTTGATGAAGATTTAAAATATGTCTCGAACTTCTTCAACTCGCTGTTAGATGTTTAATACGGTTTTTTTATACGATTGATTAGAATTAAGTGTTGGGTACGATTTAGTTAAAGATAAATTGAAAAAGGTATCGTGAACTAAATTAGAACCCATTATGTTACGAATCTGACAAATACGATATCTTGAAATGAAGCCAATACTGTGATAAACAGTATGTTCTTACTGTAAACGTTCCCTGTCCGAGTGGGTCCCAATGATGGGTCATGCATCTGCTTTTCAGGAGTCTTGTGTTCCACAATTGATTCCAATTTTGGAACTGGAAGCTCACTTGGACGTGTGGCATTGTCCGATTATTAGGTATGGGGACAGTGAACGTGTTAAGAATAAAATAACATCACACTATTTATTCAAACCACTGCAAGCTTTTTAGTTACTCTTTTATATTTAGTAACTCTTTCACAAGTTGATAGCTTGATACTTATTGGTGTGTGTGTAATACTCGATTATATATTCCGATGCCGCTATTATTTAGTACCTAAAGTCTGCAAATGCACTACACTCTAATTACCGAGACAAATGAAATAATCCATTGCTAAGTGTGTCAAACCTAATAACTAGAAACTACGGCCCATTACAATTAACTGTTTCTTGTTCAGATGGAACTATCGATGCACGACGGCACCGTGAGAGACGTGTGCTTTATAGAGGACACGACCAACAAAACAAGTCTCTTAGTAAGTGGTGGCGCCGGCGACTGCAAGATTTACGTCACTGACTGCGCCACGGGCAAGACTTTCCAGGTAAAATGCCTACTTACTATTGTACTACATAAAGGACACGACCAGAAACGAACCTCCCGGTAAACGGTTTTGGGCACTGCAATGTTTGGTGCTTATGCACTGCGTTTTTCAAACGCGCCGTCGACGCGCGTTTGTATCGAATCACGTGTGTATCGACACAATCGCGCGACGACAGCGCGTTTTCAAAAACGCGGTGTACATAGAGGCCCTTACGTAGCTGACTGCGCCACCAGCAAGACACTCCGGAATATTGGCCACTGGAGTCTGTGCTACGTAATGTACTTTAAACCTTACATATTTACTGAAGGCCATTAAGGTTCAATGTGATGAAGATTGAAGATAACGTTACTTCCAAAATAATTTATTTAATAATTACAGTACTAACTGAAATTGATTACGGTCAAAGGAAATATTTTTTGGACAAAGGAAATTACGCTTAAGCGATAAGCAATTAATGTTTCTACGCCAGAGAAAATTAGGTTTTTGTTCTAATTTAACTTAACTTATAATTACTAACTTAACTATCATTTAACTTTAAAAGTCAATAAATAAACTTAGAAACGCTTGTCCAAAGTGTTTATCACATTGAGACTAAGTTGAACGTCGATTTTCTTCATGACCTTCCTGGATTTTCGTGCTGCATTTCTACGTTTTTATAAGATCACTTTTATTAAAAAATCCTTTTTTCTCTTATGATAAATCTGATTTATTATTTATAATATCTAACTTATTAATGCAATCAGTAGGTATATGTTTTAAAGGGTCAACAAAACACATATTGTTATTTTTCTGGATAAAATATGATTAGTTTTGTACTTTACCTACCCATTCCCGTGAATTTTCCCGTGGGTAGTCAAACAAACAACAAGTCAAAATAGTAGAGCTGTATTTTAAAATAAAGGAAAAATAGTATTTTACATTTTCTGAATGTAGTAACCACTTCCATGTGATACTTACTGCCTCATTGCTGCCCTCTGCTAATATCCACCTATTTCATCACTTTTTTTTGGCATAACAACACAAGTTCAAAGGTCACTTTTAGTGGACACGCCTTTCTGCACACAATGGACCACCTAGCACAGCTGCAAAAGAGCATGGACGACATGAAGGCCATGTTTACTTCCCAAATGGCCGCTTTTGAGAGTTCCGTGGCCAACCAGGGAGGGGATTTGTTGGCGGGTGGCTACGGCACCTTCAAAACTCTGCTGTGGAAGGCCGTCGAGACACTCCAGGAACAAATGGGCTTCGTTTTGAAGACTTTGGAGGAGATGGAAACCCGTTCTCGAGCTGGAATTCTGCTGCTGCATGGTGTTCCGGAGGTTACAGGTGAAGACATCACAGACACAGCGATGGACATCATCAAGCAGGACCTCAAAGTGGATGGGGTCTCGGCGCATTCCATGATGGCCTGCTACCGCCTTGGTAAGACCCCTATGCCTTCAAAACCACGGGCTGTGCTACTTAAGTTCAGCTGTCACAGGGCTCGGAACGCAGTTTGGACCTCGAAGAAACTGCTCAAGGGCTCTGGTAGAACTCTCTCTGAGTTCCTCACTTCTACCCGGCATGCTGTGTTCGTGGAGGCTCGCAGGCTGTATGGCGTCAGAGACAGCTGGACAAGCGACGGGCGTATTGTGGTACAGTGCAGCGATGGAGTGCGACGGAAAATAACGTCGATGGAAGAACTGCGGTCGTTGCCTGCGCCTGCGGCTACGGAGGAGGACGGTCCTGCGGCGGGGGCAAGTGCGGGGTCAGCGGGTGCTCCGAGGGTGCCAGGTGCTGGAGTGCCTCCTACGCAGCCGCGTCGACCCAAAAACCCTTCCCGAGTTGGCGCTAGCGTAGCGGCACGGCGTGGTGCCCATACTTAGTATCCTCTTATGTGCTGTTCTTATTCCAAATTCCAATCTAGATCATTTTTATTTTATTTTTTTGTACGCGGTACACCTCAAAATATTTGTTCGAAATGTCGTGCATCACTTGTCATTCTTGTCAATGTCACTAGTAGGTTAAGATTTGTTTGACGTTTTGTGCGTTTCGTTATTGCGCAGTAAAATTATATTGGTGTATTTTTCTAGGTGCATATGTTTATACTGATGGTGTGTCCGTAATTTCAGTTTTCTTTGCGTTACTTTTGTTTTTTTTTGCCATTTGTTGATGTAACTCTTATTTTAGCTGGCGAGCGATTGAGGCAGATTGCTCTTTAGTGTAATTAGTAGTTTGTTGATTTAGCTAGTAGCTTAGGTTCTTTTATTAATTATTTATATTTCTGTATATATATATCTATATATTTGTATTCAACCGTATTTACAATGTCGGACGTGTTTAATGCTAGTTTGGACAGCGAGTTTTTTTCACTCTCTTCTTCAAGTTTTTACGATTCCTTGAGTGACGCATCAGATATGCCTGATCTTAGTGAACGCTTGCACTGTACTTTTAAAACTTCTACTAAAAACTTCAATGTCGTTCATATAAATGCGCAGAGTGTGCCGGCTCATTACACTGAATTGCTTGCATCGTTCAGCTCCAATAACAATATACATGCAATTCTTATCTCCGAGTCATGGCTAAAGCCCTCTCTTCCTTCAACTTTATATCCCTTGCCTGGGTATATTCTGATTCGTAATGACAGGATTGGCCCTAGCGATGGCGGTTCGGGAACTGTGCGGGGCGGCGGTGTTGCCATATATATAAAAAGTAATTTCGCTTATCAAGTAGTTGCTCAGTCGCCATCAGTCTACTCGAACTCTTCCGAGTATCTTTTCTTAGACGTGACTTTACATCACTCCAAAGTTCTTCTTGGCGTTTTTTATAGCCCTTCATCTCAAATTAATTATTTTGATTCCCTCGAAAATGTTTTAGTCAATATTAGCCCTCAGTTTGATCACAGCATTATTATGGGTGACTTTAACACCTGTCTCCTTAAAAATGACCATCGCTCCGCTAAGCTCCGTTCTCTTGCAACTTCTATAAATCTAAGCGTGTTGCCACTTGATGCTACGCATTTTCCTCATAACGGCCCTCCTTCTCTTTTAGATCTCATTCTTACTACTTCTCCAAATCTGGTATCCCTCCACGGGCAATTCAATGCTGCAGGTTTCTCCAATCATGATTTAATTTACGCCTCTTTTAACATTCGTCCCCCGAAGAAGAGACAGAAGATAATCATGCGTAGAAATCTCCGCGATGTAAATCTGGAAGCGCTCTGGGATGATGTTTCACATGCTGATTGGAGCAGTGTAGGTCGTCATGACGATGTTAACATGAAAGTAGGGGCTTTCAATGCCATATTGCTTGCGATTTTTGATAAGCATGCTCCTTTGAAACCAACGCGAGTTAAACACTTTCCTGCACCGTGGCTCACGCCGGAGATCAAACAGTACATGGCCAAGCGCGATCGAGCTCGTATTAAGTTCCGGCTGGTTCCTTCGGACGAAAATCGCCAGAGGTATATTTCCATACGTAACTGCTGCAACAAAGTCTGTAGGGAAGCAAAGCGCCTCCATATCCACAAATCAATAGAGGAGTGTCCCCCTTCTAAGTTGTGGAAATTTTTAAAGTCTCTTGGGGTCGGCAAAACTCAGCAATGTTCTTCCAATACTCTTGACATTGACGCTATTAACAAACATTTCAGCACGTCGCCGGTTACTCTTGACCCATCCATTAAGCAATCCACTCTTTCACTTCTTGCCAATATTACACACCCCGACCTTTCTCCCTTTGAATTTGGTTTGATTTCACCGCAGGAGACGCTTGCCCTTCTCAAATCTATTAAGACGAAGGCAATCGGTGACGATGGCCTCAGTGTGGATATGCTTATGCTCGTGGCGGATTTTATTGTTCCTACCCTTTCGGATATTATAAATTTCTCCTTGTCCACTGGAACCTTTCCGGCATCGTGGAAGTATGCTCACGTAATTCCTCTCCCCAAAATCCCTAATGCTGTATCTTTCACTCAATACCGCCCTATTTCTATTCTCCCAGTTTTGTCAAAGATCATTGAACATTATGTTAATCGTCGTCTCCTTTCTCATCTTAACAGAAATTCTTTGTTTAATCCTTTCCAATCCGGATTCCGCCCCGGGCATAGCACGGTCACCGCTTTAGTTAACGTCACCGATGACATTCGTCTCAATATCGAGTCCAAAAAGCTCACTGTCCTTGTTCTTCTTGATTTTAGCAGTGCTTTTAATACGGTAGATTTTGATATTCTGCTAGGTATTCTCCGCTCTCTTAACATTTATGAAACTCCCTTATCCTGGTTTCGCAGCTACCTCTTTGGCAGGCGCCAGCGCGTTACGTTCGATGACAAGATGTCCGAGTGGTGCGAACTCTCCGCTGGCGTTCCACAGGGCGGGGTGCTTTCTCCATTATTGTTCTCTGTTTTTATAAATAGTATCACCGAATCCCTAACTACATCATATCACCTTTACGCAGATGACCTACAGATTTATGCAGCGGCTACTGTGGATGATGTCTCCGCATTAATTTCGGAAGTCAATCGAAACCTAGAATCTATACGCTGCTGGGCGTGTAAGTATGGTTTACAAATTAATGCGAAGAAATCGCAAGCGATTGTTATTGGTAGTCCTTACTATGTAGATAAGCTCTCAAAGGTGGTGGTGCCTGACATTATTTTTGATGGAATTTCTATTCCTCTTTCCTCTACTGTCAGGAATTTGGGTATCACCATGGACCAGACGCTTTCTTGGTCACCCCATATAGCTGAGGTGAGTCAGAGGATCTTTAGATCCCTTCACTCCCTAAGACGTCTCCAGAATTTCCTTCCTCTTCGTACCAAGTTGACCCTTACTCAATCTCTTTTGCTTCCTCTTCTGGACTATGGCGATATTGCGTTTCTGGACCTCAACGAGGAGCTACTTGATAAGCTGGAGCGTCTACAAAATGTATGTATCAGATATGTATTTGGTCTACGCAAGTATGATCATATCTCTGAATTCCGCTCTAAGCTTCGATGGTTACCGATTCGCCGGCGCAGGGATGTGCATATCCTGTCATTACTTTTCAATACACTGTTCAGCCCTACTTCCCCTCCTTACCTTTCTGAGCGGTTTAGTTATATGGCAGACGGCAGTGGCCACCGCTTGCGGTCGAGTACTAACCTTACTCTTGCTGTACCGTCTAGAAAGACGCGAACATACTCCAGATCTTTTACTGCGCGCGCTGTTAAATTGTGGAATGAGTTGCCTTTGTCGCTGAGACAGTCGCAGTCTGTTGCGTCACTTAAGATGAATTTGAAGAAGTTGTGGCTTTCCAATGACTTGTGAATTGGTTGAATATAGTATTTATTTATTTATTGTATATTTGCGATATATATGTAACATATGTTAGTGTGTATTATATTTTATATTGTATATTTATATATGTATTGGCATGTTTTTATTTGTCTAGAATTAATACTAATTAGGATTTGCTTTATTTTCTCTGTTTTTGTACACGGTATAAGTTTGCCTATCTCGTTCTACCTACCTTCCTCTCAATTGCTCAAAGGTTAGCTGGAAGAGATCCCTTATAGGGATAAGTTCGCCTTTGTACTTTGATCTATTGTGTGACATGTATATTCCTTAACCTGTTATTGTGTACAATAAAGTGCTTACATACATACATACATACATTCAGAATGAGATGAGATTGAGGAAGATAACTTATTTATGTGGCATTAAACATGGTACAATTATAAGTAGCTGCCTTTTGATAGTTGGCGGTATTTTTTCTCTTATTCCGTAAATATTCACTAAGCAATATTGTTGTGATAGTTATTATGTCAATGTTATTTGAGCTCGCCCAAACATATTGATTTACTTATGTATCCTGGATTACGGGACAAAACAAAAAAAAAGTTGCTCCGATTGTTCCGAACGAATATTAAGACCAACAATAATAATAAAAATAATTAATTACGCGGAACTCATTAGAAGTTCCGGTGATTCTTGTGCGAACAGGTTTTTTTAATTAAAATTGAATTAATCTTGGCGAATGTCAGTAAGTACAGAATAATATCCACATTCTGAGAAAAGCCTCCTGTCCTAACAATCGAAGTCCTACAGAAAGGACTTACCCCGACTCAGTGGAATTTAAACCTTTTCAGATGGGACTGAAACGCATTTATATTGCTTCTTTGGTTTTTAAAGTGAAACTCATTTAACTGGGATATTAACTTTAGTCTCACAGGACCGTGCATGTGGAAATTTATTCATTTGAAAAGTATTTATTCTACAGGGATTGGAAGTACGTACCTACTTCAAAGTATTCTTTTAATAGCATGGTACATCTATAGGTAATGATTTACATTTTTAGATTACAATTTCCAATCAAACGATAGCTGTTTTAGTTGTCACTGTTAAATAATGCATAAGTATGTTTAAAGGGCCGATATTTTTAAATTTTTTAACGATAATTTGATACAGGCTGCTTTGAGCGTCCTTCTCTATCCTGCAAGAAAGAGCAAGAGAAAAATAGTTACCGGCAACTATTTTTTTGATTTAATGTAATTAACGACATTGTGTTTGCATGCATTTAAATTAAGTTTTATAGCAAATAAATTATTTGATTGATTGATTAATTGATTGATGATCTAAAACGACTGTATAGACATACGCGTATTTCTTCCAAAGCCACTAAACGTACACATAATAGTGAAAACTAAAACAACTAGTCGCATTACAAATTGCGAACCAAAGATGTATTCGATTCTGTAAAAAAATATTTTTTGTTGCCGACTATTCTTTTTGCACAATCATTTAGTACTCGTTGAGAGGGCTCTAACATTCCGAAGCACGACGTAATTACCTTGTGTAGTTTAGGAGTGGGCTAATGTAGCTAGCAAGGGTGTGCCACATGACGGGCGACGCAGTCGGTGATGGCGGGACGACTTGGATGTATTATTCAGCAACTGGTAGGCACATAGTAGGGACGCATGGAAATCACGGGGCAATAGGTTGAAAAAAAAAAAGTTTAATAGTTGCTATGGCCACCCTCTGTCTCCATCGTCAGATCAGCTTGATGGTTACATAATATTGCATTGTCACCGAACTTACCTAAGTATGCCATATTTCAGCTGGATATATAGTACTAAGTTACAGTACTTATATAGCTAAATGCCGTAATCGGCAACTGCGACCCTAGCTAATTACGAGCGTGAGCTCTAATATGGCTTGGCTTGCAAAGCCGAACTCGCAGTAAAGTTGTTCAGAATTGTTATAAGTATAATTATAGGAGACATATACATCTACACTAATATTATGAAGAGGAAAGATTTGATTGTTTGTTTGTTTGTATTGAATAGGCTCCGAAAGTACTGGACCGATGTGAAACATTCTTTTACCATTTGAAGCCGACATTATCCCTGATGAACATAGGCTACTTTTTACCGCGGGAAAATGCTTCATTCCTACGGGAAAATGGGAAATCCGTGCGAGGCCGGGCCGGGAGCTAGTATTAAATAAAAGCTTATAATTTTGTACTTAGATGACAGCCGCTTCTCGCTCCGTGCTACCAATAATGAAATATATTGATCCAAACAGCCATCTAGGCATCATCTGGGCATCTATGGAAGTTCCATTCGTTAATGACGTGTCTTTTTTGTGCACAGGCACTAAGCGGTCACTCCGGGCACGTGTTGTCGCTGTACAACTGGGGCGGAGCCATGTTCGTGTCTGGCAGCCAGGACAAGTCAGTCCGTTTCTGGGACCTGCGCACCGGGGGGTGCGTCAACGTCATCTCGCCGCCCGTCGGCAGCGCTACAAAGGTAATGGCAGATGCAGTTTACATTGATACATATTGCTGCCGTCCTAAGCAAAAAGGACGCACCTGACTATGGGACTCGTACTCAGATGCGTCGTTTTGTAGTTTGGCTTTGTCACGTACAGACGAACTTCGTGGTTGTAATCAGGCGGCGAAATGTGTGAAAATGAATAACTCTTTATTTAAGCGGGTTAGAGCCGTCAATACTTTACCTTTATTTAATTAAAATAAAAACACATGAAAGGCACCAACGTTACAGTGCTACTTACTGAACTGTCGATAGAGAAATAAGGGTTAAAATTTTAACGATATAATATTTGCGCCAAAATGGTAGTGGTGGTCACGCAAAGCAGACACGTGGTAATTTAACAACGATTTTAATTTTCAAAACATGAATTTCGTTTTCATAACAAAATAGTGTTATAATCGTAGTTCTAATGGTAAAAACTATGTACAGGGTGCAGCAGTCGCCTCGCTGGCCGTGGACCCGTCCGGCCGCCTGCTCGTGTGCGGGCACGACGACGGCTCGTGCGCGCTGCACGACGTGCGCGGCTCGCGCGCCCTCCAGCGGTTCACGCCGCACTCGGGCGACGTGCGGAGCGTGAGGTTCTCGCCGGGCGCGTACTATCTGCTCACCGCCGGTTACGATACGAGGGTCGTGCTCACGGATCTGCAGGGTGAGTAACTGTACACCAACTAGTCCGTGTAGTATGTCACAGTGCAACTAGCTCTAATTCACGACGACGGCTCGTGCGCGTTTCAAGGAACGCAGGAAAATCCGGATTAAAATATAGCCTTTCACCATCCGGAAAGACCATTTTATGTACACGCGGGTGAAATAATTTTTGAAATATAGACAAACTTACAAAGCAAGAAAATCAGACTTTTCCTTTTTAATATATACTTAAGTACAGATGACTAAACAGTCATTAGTTGTCCAACTAAAACATATCTTGGACACTGTAAATTGGGACGACCTATTTCGTATTGATTATTGATAAAATTGTAACGAAACGTATGATAGCCGATCTAGACTATTATTTATTCAGAAGCTATATGAATTGTTTATTCAGCTGGTCTATTTCAAGCCCAGAATACCCATCTTAATGTCATCCTCTGTCAGGGCTTCTGCCCTCCCAGAATACCAGATTCAGAATACGAAATATTCGTTCGCGCGTGGTAACTCAAGTTAAATATAGCCCGCTTGACTACCAATTGAGTGTTGGTCCAAATCAGGTCCTAGATTGAAGTTTACTTACTTTAAATTCATTAGAACTGTTGCATATGTAAGATTTCGGATATAAATGTCTTTTTAAAAAACCTACTTTGAAGAAATTCATCATCAAGGCCTGCACATGTAATCAGTTCTCTATCTGCGGTATGTACATGTACGTTCCTTGGATTTTCTAACAAAGTGTCAGTCATTTTATGAATATTGAAAATTGCTTATTATTTTTGACAAAGGTAGTCGAAAAGTGACGTCTCCTTTAGATAGAATTTATTATGCCGAAAATACATCATATCCTGTATAAAGATAGTATTTATTATGCCGTATCAACTGTTTATGTACGTACTTCGCCAAAGTGGGTCATTTTAACTAGATTCAACTTTTGGAAAGCGATAGCTTCCAACTATCAAAAACGTCACACCGAATCAAATACGAATGAAACTTTAAAATACTTTGTTCAGAATACTACGTCGGAATTTAAACATTTTTGCAAAGACTTTGAATTTAGTTACTGCAACTTTCCTACTCAAAGGGTAAATACGGCCAGCGTTAAAGATGATTTCTCCTTTACCTTGCCTTTAATAAATTTAAAATATACTCGTCCAATTGAAATCTTATATTTTTACCTTTCGTCGGTAAAAAAAATTAAGCTAGGAAAGCTAGCGTAAATGGAACCAAGAAAATGAATTACACAATTCTTTTACTCAAATATGCAATGAAATAGGTATGCTTTATTAGACTTCGAATCATCACTTTTCGGGCGCGGGGAGACGAGAGATCCGTAATGCAATTTTATACAAAATTGAAGGCCTTGACCTTCTTTTGTTTCAGTATCAATTCGGGAACAAGCATCGTGGCATTCAGCTTTAGAAAATACTTGGGAGTTTTTTTAGTTTATTGCATGGTTAAGCAAAGCAAGATATATACCTCGCCGTGAAAAGGGATTACCAGCCTCCTATCTATATCAGCTTGGCCGACAATCCCCATTTTCCCGGCCTCTGCAGTAATGTACCATTACCAAAAACGTAAACCTATCTGTACCTTGTCAAGAAATATGTTAAAGTCGAATATAATGTCGAAGTTTACATACGACTCTTCGTACTACTAACGGGTGTGAACGTGTAAACATAATCTTTGACATCAACCGTCAAAATTGGTACAGTATATAAACATAACTTATACTTTCCTACGAATTCAAAATAAATAATAAATTTACAGAGTTACTTTTAAGAGTGTGCAGTTATTTTTGATTTGGTGCATCACATCACTGTGCAACAGTCTAAATACCCTTGAGTGTAGTTGTGACTAAAGCGTTGATTAAAGCCGGTAAACACTAGCAGCACATGGCCGGTCCTTTAATAGCCCATTAATTACGAGGCATCCCCTACATGGGCCGGCAAGGAGAACGAATTGACGGATCATTAGAAAAAACACGCGTTTCCTTCGGTCGTGGTTTACTTTACAAATGCTGAGTGATTTAATGATACATTCAGAAAATGTGACCATTAATAATGATATATAAAAAGTATTTATTGAACTCCATGTAACTCCATGTATGTAATCACATTGTTTGTGCGGCGTTGATTGGTGCCCGAAATAGGGGAAACCTATATGTCAGGTCACCAGTTCTCCACCCCTTAGATATACTCGTATCTATAACAACAATCTTGGAAATAAACAATGCGATATAAACCTATTGTACTAACTAGAGGAGAAAAATAAATAATTGTGTGCGTTTTTGTGCGTGTAAATTAGACTGTGGATTTTAGCAAAAAAGTTCAGAATCAAATTCAACTCTGTGATTAATTGGCCGACTACGGCAGGCCCGAAAGGAAATATTTGATTTAGCAGTCTAATAAATGTGGTGTCAATCGAAATTGTGTTCCGGGTGAGATAGGCTACCTTATGTAAAAAAAAAGTTATATTTACAGTAAGATTTCCGTAGCCGGGTTACAGTTTTTAGAACTTTGTATGTTTGTTTCTAAGTATAACATAGATGCATTGTAAAGATCATAAAAATAAAGCATATAGCAACTTTGTTTGTGGAACGATCGATTGATGTTTATATTTTCTAGAGCCTTGACATTTCTGACTCTAACATAATCTTTGTCCACAATCCTCTGGGTGAACTTTTATTTGACCCACGCTGCCAACACAGGGAATCCATATATACCTTTAATTGGTGACGTGATTGTGGTACAATAGGGTGGGTTGTATCAAACCGTCTGTAATCGTAAACGGTGTTCGTTAAATATGAGGGTATGGACTGTTTTCTATAAGTGTCTAAGTCTATGGAATGACAGCCGCCAGTGCTATATTTAACGTTGTTTAACCTGTCATCGTAAATTGTGCAATCCGCCCACAGTGTTGCTAGGATTCGTTGCTTAGGTGTCCGATTAACATCACGCGAGCCACTTATTATAGTGGTCTAAAATAGTTAATGCAGAAATTTAGCGAGGAGTATTTTTTCTATTATCGCAACGTTACCAGCCTTATTGGGTCGGGGCTCGAGGGGCCGTAGTCTCTTCCGGGATCGATATCTCATTAATACGCTCGTGCGCGAATGAGCCATTTCTAAATAACTACGGGTTATTACGTGGCTCTTAACACGGTTGAGGTTGCCGGTCTGCTTGAACGCTTACTAATGGACAAGGACGGAGATGTTATAAATATGTACTTAACCACTTTTGTTTAACTCTATCCCTTGTAGGTCTCAGAGTGTCTTTTGTTTATTTTGTATTGGGGGACTGTAACTAAGGATTGTTGTATACGAGTTAAAAATTCTAAAGTTATTACTAAGGTCTCACGAGGACATAGCTTATCACGGGCGTAAATAATTGGCTTTCTTAGAAGTAAGTATCTCTCGTTCAAACCCATTTCCCCGTAGAAAGCGCAGAAAGAGGTAGGGAACCAACTGGGAAAGTACCTCCACCTTACAGAAGACATCAGCCATATACAACTTATTCCTAGTGGGGAGTAAGCTCGCCAGATCTCATCAGAATGCATTATACGTTGAGGGCGTACGACCTACTTTTGTCCTTAGCAGTTAACTAATTGCTGATCTCCTTATTACCCCCAAAACTGTCCCCTAAATTTGGGTTTACTCCTTTTTAGGGTGCCATTGGCAACTAGGAACCCTTATAGTTTCGCCATGTCCGTCTGTCCGTCTGCAGCTTAGTGAACCTTACACTATAAATATTAGATTTTTACACTATATATAATATTATTTTAGCTGTAGTTATTTAAGATACCTCCCTACACGTCATGTACTTTTTTAGGGTTCCGTAGTCGACTAGGAACCCTTATAGTTTCGCCATGTCTGTCCGTCCGTCCGCGGATAATCTCAGTAACCGTTAGCACTAGAAAGCTGAAATTTGATACTAATATGTATATCAATCACGCCGACAAAGTGTTAAAATAAAATGTAGAAAAAAATGTTTTATTAGGGTATCTCCCCTATACGTAAAGTGGGGAGTGTTTTTTTTTTCATTTCAACCTTAACGTGTGATAATTTGTTGGATAGGTTTAATTTGCCGATAGATGTCGCTGTACGCGGAACGCTCATATCGTACATGGCGGTGTTAAGATTTTTTCTGATTTAATGGGGTCGGAGCCCATAAATTAGGTCGAAAATTTTTCGTGCTCGAATTGTCTTACGCAATAAACGATTGATTGATTGATTAATTGTCTTAGTTGTCTTTGGTCGTTCGTTGTATAATAATAAAATTGTTCGCTAAGTATTGCTTGTAGGGTTTTAGGGTTCCGTACTTAATATATCAACTCAATGTAACACCCTACACTGAGCGTGGCCCGACACGCATTTGGCCGGTTTTTTATCGTTAAACCCCTGGTGTGTGGTATCGTTAATAGCTTATTCAAAAATATTATGAGTATCTCAAAATCATTTTTAACCTTAGTGGTCCATTTGTGTGATATTGGTTCCCACCCCCTGCCGGCTAAATGGCTGCTACTAGGAATGTGAAACAAATCATGGCAGTAGTACAAATAATGAATTTAAAAGGAAAACTATCACGGCTAAGTAGACATTACTAGTTACCGAGTAATAGTCGACCAACTTTAAATGTACTTGAAAAGGTCATCCTTCGTACAAATTTGGTCGACGCAAACGCACCAGGCAACTATGGAACCCTAAACTGCGTGTGACCCGCTACGCACTTGGCCGGTATTTGGATTTATGTAGTTAAGTAAGTCTTTTCCTATCTAACAATGCCAGGCGGCTCAAGAAGAGCAGGCATATTGATGGTAATTGTTAGGTATTCGTATGTATATTATCTAAGGTTTGAGATGAAATTCGAGATCAAAAATGTAAACAAAAGGGTTGCCAGCATTAAAAAATAAACGCAAGCAGTGGTTAGTCTAAAATCATTGAAATACTCATAAATATTGTCATATTCAGACTGAAATGAATAGTCAAAAATATTTTACTAAATTAAAAAGCCAAAATATTTTTTTTTATTACGTATTCTTGTTGTTCAAATAAAATATGCGGAGTTTTAATTTATGCTGTTGGCAATGGTGAGAAGTTTTAAACATTTAGTTAGTAATTAAAACAATTACCGGTTTTCTATTAGTTTAATTGGCAAATATTCATAGTGATTGATTAAAGATTAGATTTAATTTTTTTTTTTTTTTTTTAAATCATTAAATATTTCTGAACATACAAAACCATTGTCAACTAAATCCCATAGAATTAGTTTGGGCACAAGCTAAGGGGCACGTCGCCAGGAACAACAAGACATTTAAAATGAATGAAATGAATACCTTATTTGAGGAATGTTTGCCTCGTCATGTGACGCCTCAAAAATGGAGTGACTGTGTAAAACACGTCATTAAAGTAGAAGACAAAATGTGCCGACTCGACCACCTGATTGACAATGTCAAAGATAGATTTATTATAAATGTAAATTCTGATTCTGATTCCACTATAATATATTTACGTGTTTTATTTCCTCATTGTATTCCTGTCAAAATATTATAGATATCCGAAAGTATTTCGGCCTGTAGCTCTATCTGTCAGTTAAAATCATGCATAGTAGTTTATATTCGGTGAATACATTGGATAAAAATGATAGGTACCCCTGGAATGTCACTTTGAAATTAACAGTTGTTTGTTTACATTTTTGATCTCGAATATCGGGTTGGTCTCAGACGGTCCTGAACGCAATTTGCCTAGTTGGAGTTTTGCCCACATTGCAGTTTGACCACCGAGCATTATGCCTAAAACGCAAAATGCCTACATCACATTATCGTCGTTTTGAGGTTACGTTAGCGATATTTCTGGTCTGTTTGCCCTTCGGGCATCTGAAGAAACCTAACGAACCTAACCTACCTATAAGTGGTCACTTTGCGTTTTAGGCATAATGCTCGGTGGTCAAACTGCAATGTGGGCAAAACTCCAACTAGGCAAATTTCGTTCAGGACCGTCTGAGACCAACGCCGAATTTCATCGCAGACCTTACATCTATTTCAGAAATTGTAAGGTTATTACTTATTACCATTATTTCCTTAAAAGCACAATCTGTACCAAATTTCTACTTTAAAACGGTCTTTGAGAAAACTGCGGACAGGCGGACAGACAGACACCGAAACAGTGATCGCGTGTTCCGCTGGACTTATTTTAATACCCAACACTAAAAACTAAGCTAGAAAACTTTTCTATTCCCTATTGCTGTTATCAAAAACCCGATCCAGCTTGTCGCAGTAGTTTTATTGTGTCTGCCCGAGACTCCGTTTACGTTTATGTACAGAGATATCGCCTGTTATCTCGAACCTCGTAACGCGATACCGTGTTAGAAACACTGCGGTTTTGACACCGACCCTCAGTTGCACATCTCGATTGCTCGAGACATTTGTTGGGGACCCGAGACGAGAAAACGTTTTGTTTTCCGGCTCACTGTAATGTGAAGGCATTTGGTCATGTCAGATTATGTTTGATAATGTATACACTCCGAGTTCATGCATATTAATTTCCACACAAGTATGATTCGTTACGTGCAATACTTTTTTAGCCCTTAACTTGGAATAATCGTACGTTCTGGCCACGGTTGCGCTATAACGCTGTATAGAGTTAGAGCACAGAAAAGTGGTATGCTAATGTGTTAGGGCAAGTTGCAGACGAACAGAACAAGTTAATATAACGCTTGTAAATAGATTCTTTAATTAATCAGATCTACAACTATAATGAATTTATTCGTGTAGCCTTGAGTTTCCGGGTGCGTAACGATCGATATAAAAACTTTTGAGATATTTTCGATGGATATAACGATTAAAGGATATGATGCACTTTTGATATAACAACATTTGACATATTCTCATGTAATATAATTATCAACAGATATAATGAATTTGTAATATAACAACTATTAATCTAACAGTCATAACGTATAACATACATATGATATAACTTTGTTCGATATAAAACTCAGTTGGTATAATGTACTATTGGCATAATCTGGAATACTTACTAATTTTGTTGGTGTAGGTAGGTACGACACTGATTAACCACTAACACACAACAGTATAATAGCCACTGATACTTGTAACAATGGTATTAATCGTACCATTGTAGGTTAGGTTAGGGTTTGCTTGTGTCCCTTAGAGCGGAAATAACCAATGTCGCGTTCAGTCCCCAGGATGTGGTGATTAGTGTAAAATAAACTCTGAACGTCAGCAAAAAGAAGAATAAAATATTGATTTAAAATGAAAACTAGGTCGTGGGCGTGGGTGCTATAGCCCGTCTGGTTTTACGCCGTAGTTCGGTACTCCCCTCTGGCGACGGCGGCTGCTAGGACCCAGGGTTATGGAGCAGCGGACAGTGGAGCTGGTGAAGTGGCTCGGGAGCGCCGGGCAGCTGCGTGGTGGCTTTCCCCACAAAAAGGCCGCAGGGACGGCGCGCTAAAACGCGGCCGAGTTTTAAACTATAAGTCGCACCCTTATTGGGGTGCCAGATGACACTTGTAACTAATGAAGGACTTATTACATTTATTTTATTATTTTAAATTTATAAATTTTGCCAGTGCGCATGAAGACACAAAGAAACGTTTGTGAACGCAGCCGGCACATGTATGGTCTCTTTCAAAGCGTAGCTCGTAATGCCACCGCGATGCAGCCGCGAGCCGTCTCAAACATTCCTTATCGCCCGGCGGTAACATCGCGCGCACAAGTGTTAATCATGATGTGTTTATTTGTTATTTATTTTAATTATTTTATTGTGTTGTTATTTATTATGTTTTTAAGGATGTGTTAGTGTAGGATGTAAATACTTTTATTAAGTAGTTCTATAGTTAAGTTTATATTATATGTGTTTATTTTAGAATAGGTTTATCAATTTAAGATGTGTTTTAATCGTAATAATAAAACGTTACATTACCCCGCGCGTTACAAAAGGATTTTATTATACCTTAAAAATAAAATCCGTACTTTTAAGTAAATTTTCGTATTTAATCCTTTCATTCTTCAATCAGTTACAAAATTTCATACTTCACGCAATCAAAAAATGCTATAGTTACCATACTAAAGGTTACTAACGCGACCAGTCATTTTTAGAGGTTACTATATATTCATTTAATAGTTACACGCTGGTGATTAGGTTAGGTCTAGGTTAGGTTAAAATAATTGACGTGTGTGTGAAAAATAAAATTATATCTTACAAAACATTATACCACTAATACTTATGTCCAATATACATTATATCCATTAAACGTTATATCAAAAATGTTATTATACTATTGAACATTATACGCCTTGAAATTATACTGATTGTTGTTATACCAAAAGTTTATTATGTCCCTTGAGTGATTATATCCAATGAAATTATATTAAATGTTGTTATATCCAGTGAAAATATATCAAAAGTTGTTATACCATTCATTACACACCCTTGAGTTTCCACTTACAGAGGATCTTCTAAGGGTGGTTTGCACCAAACCATCTGTAATCGAATCGTACGCGATGTTCGTTAAAATCTGAATAGTTTGACTAAGTTTCTATGGTATGAAAGGTACGGGCGCCATATTAACGTTGATCGGTCTGTAATCGTAAGTTGGTACAACCCGCCCTAGAAACGTGTTACTACGTCGATTCAATTTATCGGATATCAGGTCGGTCCCACACCTGGTCAGTTAATTATTAACCATGCTGCGGGTATCGAACGTAGTATTTACTCCAAGCGCATTTTCAAGCTATTTACTCACACCGGACAAGTGTAATTTGACGGCATATGTGTTCATTGTATTACGAACAAAACCGGGCCTTTCTAGGCGACTAAAACGTAGGAGTTCCTTATTCTAGCCATACATTCTACAAATATATTATTAATAGGAGAAGTCTCCGAAATTGTAGCTCTTTGTAAATTTCTAAGTTTATGTAGAGACAGCTGTTCTCCTCTACACATCGCTTTTCTCAACAGATTTTCTTGAAATTTTGTGAGCAGGTTTATTTTTTATTTGTAGATTCACATTTTCTAAATTGAAAAAACAAACAAAGAAAGGCTGGCTCTCGCGGGTTCTGCAGCGCGCAGAACCACGAGTTATAAAACTAAAATTAAGACTTCATTTATTTTCTTCAAATGTACAGCATGGCAGAGCTTGTAATTTTTTTATTACTACACCACCTTGTACACTTACAACGTTGAAAGCGCGGTTAGAGGAAATTGAATAGTGTAGTTAATTCAAATAATTATGGTTATCAAAGCAAATAATTTCTAATAGAACATACCGCATGACCCATACGTTCGTAAAAAATGTTTGCAGTGAGAAATCAGTTCATTTAACAGCTGTACAAAACGCAAGTCTTTTTTTTTGTTTTTTTACTATCATTGAACCTGCTTACAAAATTTCACGATACGATTGAGAAATGCAACCTGTGAATATTTTTTGCCCATGCTGAAAAGGAAAACTTCTTTGGCGTCGCTCGCTCCCTAGCGCTGGCGCCTTCTCGAGTGATTTCTCGTATCCTATCAATTACTTAACTGTAAATAAGCGCTGTGATGCCCGATTTTGAACATTAAGTTCGCTCTCAATTCAGTTTTGAAGCACTTCTAACAAACCGAACTTGCATAGTTTGCCCGTTAACTAGCCTGATATTCAAACGCTTGCACTTCAGCGCCACGGCGGACTAGTCAAAGTCATGTCTCAAGTTTTTAGTATACCACTACCGGCCCACGTGTCTTCGCCCGCGTATTCCAAAGAACGCAGGCAAACCCATGGCTTAAACCACCAGAAAGTCCGTCATATCGTAGGCATGAATACATATGCATAGGCATGAAAATATAATAAAATATCAGAAACTAAAAGGTAAAATAATTGACAATGAATACACTTCCACATAAATAAATAAATTATTTTTAGGTTTTATAAATATATCGTTAATATTACAGATTGCTTCCATCTGTTTCATGCTTGCATTGTTTGAGGGGTTCTGTCAATTCCTTTAGGATTTGCCCTCGCAGTTTATAAAGAGTTTCGAATACTTGATAAATGCCGCGCAGCGCGCAAACCCCGGCTCGCTTGGTAGTATCATATATCACGTTGGCTTTGTAATCAACTGTTGCAAACAAGGGACCCTAATAGGACAAATGTTTGCCGATATCAAGACTCGGCGCCGATGGGCCACTAAATGAAACTCGTTTATTCCCAATATGAAATTGCCATCATTGTCGCTTAGCCAAATTAAACGTGCGGCCTTTTTGTTAGTCTTTATGCACGTGATCTTGACAACAGGAATAGGTCAAACAGGGCCAAAATGTTCTCTTCTGTGATCAACAGTTAATGTATAAAAAATGTTATTATTATATAATAAAAGGAGACGGCGTCTATGGGGATTAAGAGTGGCTTGGACGGTCGAGTCGACCCGGCATAAAAACGCAGTTTGGTTCTGATAACACGAAGGAGCTACGGTAGCCTAGTGGTTCAGGCATGCGGCTGTCAAGCGGCGGTCGTGGGTTCGAATCCCGGCTCGTACCAATGAGTTTTTCGGAACTTATGTACGGAATATTCACCGCTAGCTTTTCGGTGAAGGAAAACATCGTGAGGAAACCGGTCTAATCCCAATAAGGTCTAGTTTTCCCTCTGGGTTGGAAGGTCAGATGGCAGTCGCTTTCGTAAAACTAGTGCCTATGCCAAATCTTGGGATTAGCTGTCAAAGCGGACCCTGGGCTCCTTTAGGGGCACAACCGGGAATAACGCTAGGAGAATGATGGAGAATGATGATGGTTCTGATAACACGAAACTTTGTATGCTAAATGTGATACGCCCACTGTATCACTGATGAACACCAACAACATAGCTCGGACACTGGTTTCTGTAGCTATAAATTAATATGAGAACCAAACTACATTAGTATGTCCACTTGAGTAAACCGAGTTGGGGACTCTTCAAGATTCCAACACAACCTAAGTATCTATTTAACCTAAATACGCTACCCGCTCACTTGACGGAGCTCCTAACGCCAACAAAGCTTAGTTTCCCTATGAGTTGGAAGGTCAGACGCCAGTCGCTTCCATAAAAACTAGTCTCTGCACTAATATTTGATCACGTTGGCCCTGTAGACGCGTGCAGTTTCAGCAGTAAACGCGTGCAGTTATCACAAGATAGATAGTGCAAATACCTATTTGAAACCGGAATAATACTTAATCCTTATTATTTCTACGTTTCGGCTCTGTTGCCAATAGCACTTAACAAATGCTTGCATTTTATGGAGGTTCTCTGTATCAAACGATGTGAACTAGAATGCTTCTAGATAGGAACTGTATTTTCAATGTTGTCAAACCTGTGCAGCTGTGTAGAAAAATAAGATATTATTATTAGACGTGTACTTATTATTTTAAAAATAAATAAATCAGCCTATATACGTCCCACAACTCAAGGCAGTAGTCCCCACGCTGGCCCAGTGCGGTTTGAGGAATTCACATACACCTTATGTATATAGGTTCCCTCACGATGTTTTTCCTTCACTGAAAAGCTAACGGTAAATATGTATCACATGATGTGTAGCGACACATGCAATGTTTGCATCAGCAATTTTGTGTACGAGCTGGGTCCCGCCAGTCACCTAAATTGGTTGAAATAATGAAAACGAAAACGTATCAAACGATAATATCTGACTGAGCCCGACCACGATGATATATTCTCCAAATAACCTCATTAAATCCACGCCGTCATATTTTGTTACAACGAACGAGTATATTTCCACTACAACTTTGTAACTTTATCAAAGCGATTTATATCTGCGCGTCCCATTTGTACACAAATCAAACCTGGTAGTATTTCAGTGTAGTTTGGAATCAGTTGGCGATTTAAAGTGTCAGACGTCAGATTACAATGTCATATATTTCCTGTCCCTCATCGCGTATAGGAATTATTGGTTTGTCACCAGCTTTTTCCGTCACCAGTTCTTAAAAATTGCACTGAAACTGACGTCACGTATGTAATACCACTAACGTATATAGGGTACCAGATGTCAAGGATGTTGATGTTTTTAATTGAAAAACAAAAATTCTTTATGGGAATAAAATAATTCGTCTCATATAATAATATTAATAATTAATATGAATATTGTAGCTTAGTCTTCTGATCCTCTCAATTTCATCAGGTTAATTTACCTCCGTCCCATTTGGGCATTCGCCATAACTCCTACTACTCCACACAAAATCAATGATCCTTCCGCAGACTTGCGTTTGATCTTATAATGTATATCTTTGTTACAGGTGCATGATCTGACATGCCCCCTGCCTTATAATGTATTCCTTTGTTACACATGATCTGACATACCCCCTGCCTTATAATGTATTCCTTTGTTACACATGATCTGACATGCCCCCTGCCTTATAATGTATACCTTTGTTACACATGATCTGACATGCCCCCTGCCTTATAATGTATTCCTTTGTTACACATGATCTGACATGCCCCCTGCCTTATAATGTATTCCTTTGTTACACATGATCTGACATGCCCCCTGCCTTATAATGTATACCTTTGTTATAGGTGATCTGACTCTCCCCCTGCCTTATAATGTATACCTTTGTTGCAGGTGATCTGACATGCCCCCTGCCGAGCGTGCCCGTGGCCCGCCACCCGGACAAGGTGATCTCGGCCAGGTGGCACCCGGACGATTTCTCGTTCCTGTCCACCTCTGCTGACAAGACCGCTGTGCTGTGGACCATACCGCCCGTCTAAACGTTGCACATTGTAACAGGTGGGTTTAACCCGAACGAACTATGACACGATCTGTTAACGCGTCCAGTGCCAACCGTTTCGAAGCGATAACTTGGGTTTTTCTGCTTTCTGCAGCTCAGTAACCCTCTAGTTTCTCGGGTTATCACTGAAAGTGTTAATTTTACAGTAAAAAATGTAAGGGAAGGGGATATATACGTTCGCGGGTCTAAATCCACCATTATACTAATGCAATTTATTGTTATCAAAGCAAAGCACTGTTCTATGAATCTTTGGGCGATATTCGACTTGTTTCAAATAGCTTGTGATATGACCACCTTGTGACATGTAACCATTCACGTCATTGGCGATCTGTCAAGTTTTGCTCTTTGAAGTTCATTAACTCGTACATAAATTATAATGCCAATTGTGTAATATATAGGTGACCATACGACAACGTACGTCATATGTTGCTATTTCATACAAGATTAGAAAAATGGTGCGTTAATTAATCGTCATGCTACTTCAAAGTAAACCATTTTGTAAAGCAAAAAAAAATCGAAATAAGAAAATCTAGTTCAATATTTGATATCCTGTATACAGACGGAAACTTAGACGAAGTCGCCCGTAGGAAAGCTAATGTCTCGAATGGGGCAAAGCTTTCAAAAAACGAATCGCCCAAGCTCTTAGGAATATACACGAGATTTTTTTATATAACTTCATTGTCTTTAACGTGTAACGTCGTGTAATATAAGAAGTACTAAATTATATGTTCTGTAAATATATTATGTTTAAAATTTTATACGAACAGTTTTACGAGGAGTGTTCGGAGAGATTCAATTTGGCAGAGTGATCGATTTTTCTTAAATGGAAAGTCTCCGTCACATGCATCATGTATTTTCATAGATTATGGGGTATCATACTGCTCTTTCGGTTTCTTAAACTAAATCTTGTATATTTTGAAACATCGGCCGTGATAGTTTAGTTTCCTAATGGGAGTCAGTATTTTTTTACTGTCTACTGAAAGCAACTAAACTCTATAAGATGAAGCACTTCTTTTTAGGATTCCGTAGTCAACAAGGAACTCTTATAGTTTTGCCATGTCCGTCTGTCTGTCTGTCTGTCTGTCCGTCTTCGGCTTAGCTCAGTAACCATTACTACTAGAAAACTGTGATTCGGCATGGGATATAAATCAATCACGCCGACAAAACAGTACAATAAAATATTGTTTTTTTTACGGTAGCTCTCTTACACCTAAAGCGGGGATATAATTTTATTTTCTCGTTAAACCCATGTCGTGGGGTATCGTTGGTTAACTCGTTTAAAAATATTATGGGTTTCCTACAGCCATTTTTCAAATCAGTAATTCGTTTGCGAGATATTGGGCTAGCCCCCTAATTTTTGTCATGTGCCCCCCCCCCCCCCCCCCCCTCTGCCGGCTAAATGGCTACTAACTGGGGATGTGAAAAAAATAGTGGTAGTAGTTTATTCGGCGGTCGGATAGCACCTTAGGTCGCCTATCCACTAGCCAGCTAAGATCTGCCGATACAGCCTCCGGGCTTCGGCGTAGAACCAGGCAAGAAAAAAAGTGGCAGTAGTACATATAATGAATTTAAAAGGAAAACTATCACGGACAAGTAGGCATAAGTAGTTACCGAGTAATAGTCGACCAACTTAATGTGTACCTACTTGGAAAGGGCAATTTTCGTACAAATTCGGCCGACGCAACCGCGCCGCACGTCGATTTAACTAAGACAGACAGGCAACTACGGAACCCTACACTGCTCGTGGCCCGACATGCACTTAGCCGGGTTTTTTGTATTTTTTCTATGTAAGATATCGTCGGCCTTCCCTTTTTCCTTTTTTATTCGATTTTTCCCTCTATGTTTACATCCAGTCACCGTGGCGTAATATATGTCCAATAATTTTTGCTCTCTTCTTTTGAACGATTTCTAACAGATTTATTAGTTCATTTACTATTTCCAGAAGCTCCTTATTCGTTTTCTAACTCATTAGTAGTAGAAATAAAAGAAATAATAAAGGTAGAATCAGACGGTCCACTTGAATGAATGTTTACTCGAGTGCCTTCATTTTTCTGTCATGTTTTGTTTGACTTTTCGTTCAGACTTCTCATTTTGAGTGAAAGATGCATAATACAAGAAAAGTGAACCGTCTGATAGAGAAATAAGAAGATAGCCGGAATGTAGAATAAGTTATAAATTACTCCACTGACAAGAACCTAGCTCTTAACACGTTCGCAACCATGAACCCGCCTGGTAGGCACTCGTAATGTTTGCTCAGATGACGGCTCAGCCCGCTAGGCGGGCAGTATAGTATGAACCTACACGCCTAGCGAGTTCTGACGGTTTCTGGTATATTGTTACATTTGTAGTCCGGTTGCGAAAGTGTTAAATAAAAAGAAGAAGAGACTGGAAACTAGACTATCACGAAACTTGATTGTATTTTTAATGAAACTGGCACGGGGATGGAAGCGATTATGGTGCAAAATCCTACTTTTGATGGAGTTAACCCTAAACTAGGCAAAATAAAAATAAAATCGTGCGTTCAAGCGAAAAATAGTTCCAGAAAAACATGCAAAAAATGTGTGCTCTTAAAGATATACTGCCAAGTTTAGGGTAAACACAAAATCGATTTAAAGAGTGACCTAGGAACGTATGTATGGCATCAGAAATAAGTATAGGTTGCCTCACTTGTACTAACACGAGAAATAATGACCACGTTTGCTGAAATGCGCGCAAAATAATTTTAGTTTTAGTTAAAGAAATACATGGTTAGAGAGGTTGAAATGTATAGTGGCAGATTCATATTTAATGTAAAAGAATGTGTGGGTACTCGTATGTGTTGAAAGGAGTTATTAAAAACCGAAATTGTATAAACTAACTAATGCTACGGTGACGTTGTTTGTGCGAGTGTTTCTCGATATCGAAAAGGACGTCCGAAGTGAAATTAAAGAAGTTTATCACATACAGCGCCAATAACGACACACATGCGTCATGCATGGCGCTAGGGGCACTTTGCTACATATGGACATTAAGCTGCTATGGACTACGGAGTAGCGCTGTGAGCGTAGCGTGGCGGTCAGTAGTTATGAGCGTACGTTTATTTTGTTGAAGTAAATTTTCAGTAATCTGTTTACTTATTTAGCTTTGTTTTTGGTGCTGTAATAATAATAACGTAAAATTGGCAGGCCTAACTTATTGAATAGGTATCAATGTAATTAATCCTTTCCTCCAGATCCTTTTTTGATCCAAAACTTTACAATATCTTCATCACCGATCCAAATGTGTCTTAAAACAAACCCTTTCTAACTTTCAGAATTCGATTTACAGTATTGTAAAAGTAAGCTTGTACCTATATATTTTACCGTCAATAATTTGGGAATTTGATTTACATGCGTATTGTACTTGTATGACAGTCCGCGACAAAGATGTCAACACATTGTCTTCTATTTCATTGTTATAATGTGAAGTTCTCTGGAAGAAACAAGTGTGAACTTTTGACGTTGACTGTACATTGTATTTTTTGTTATTACTACGCACGTTATAAGTTAACTCGAAATACGTGTTTCGACTAAGGATACGAACATAGAAATATGTATTTCCATGTCTCACTCGACAATACTCTAATTTTCTAGCTAAGTTGATGTAATATTAATTAAAATGACGCAAAAATAATAAGTATGAGGTAAGTTTATTCATTTAACTGTACATTCATATATTAGTAAAATGTTAAATAAAAAAAATATATGCCCTGATTTTCCAAGGATGTGAGAATCATTGAATGCTAAACGTTGATTCTATAATATTTCATTGACTTAACATAATACCTGTGTAAATTTACAACCGCTTGACTTATTCGTTTTTAAACTTCATCATATTGTGATTTTATGTGATGTGCTGTAAATGCTTCTAGCTTTATTTCATTTTATAGATGTTATAGATAAAAAGCTTTAAAGTGAAAAAAAGTTCATTTTTATATACGTAAGTAGTAATGGAGCTTACGTAGTGATCTTGTCACAAATAGAAATAATATCATTCGCTATTTCGTGTAGGTACAGTCAGATTTTTCTTTGGCTGCTACTAACAATGCGACGCTGACTGTACAGTATAGTGACAAAAACTATTTCCACAGGCTAGGTGAAATTCGACCTTATGCCAATGCCCAGAGGACTTTGACAGGGAAACACTTTTGACACTGTATCTGTACTGCCGACACTGCCGTCATTGAATCTCAATTATTCTAATTTATTAAAATGTTTATTATTAGTTTTGCTTACTAAACGGAAATTTGAGCTTATTCGCCGAATTGTATTATTACTGAACAAAACTGTCAGTCACCCTGCGTGAAGTCGGGCCCGATTTAATCAAGAACATTTCCAGTTCTATTTTATTCGCTTCCACGGTGATAAAAATTCAATCTGTCATGTATTATATTACTCTCTCGTCACTCTATTTTTAACCGTATCTTATTGTTCTAAGGATTATTTTCCGTTACCCTTATCAATGTCATAGGTATTTTACTTTAATAAGAGTTGTGTCGAGTACGTGTTGTGGTCGGGCCTCTTTGCTAATTTTGCTGCGTTTAGGTTTACCGATGAAATATTTTATTAGGCAAAGCTAGCATGTCTTTATGAACTTAATCGCAAGTGAATTCAGTTGCTTTTGTTAACCGTGCGTTCCCTGACTAGAGTGCTCGGCAATATAAGTTTAAGTAGTCGAACAAATTTGATACTTTGGCGTATCTACTCAAATATATGTGATTCACGTGAGGGATGCGGTTTTACTAATATGTATGTTTCAAATAGGCGGTAACTTTCACCTTATATTTAACTGCAATGCACTGATAATGTAGATTAAAAGCCCCTCAAGTGGTTTTTATGTCTTCGATGTAGAATCGTGTTGAAGATACGTAACTAACATGCCTTATTGCTGCCTCTCCGACGAACAAATCCCTAGGAAGTGGTGCTGGTTCGGATTTTAATCGGTAGTTCCAGTAGCAGCACATTTTATATGAAGCTATTCACACTGGTAGGTCACTAATTTGTATGAGGCGCCGACATCCGATAAAAAATCGGACCGACAACCGACAGAGTGGGAACCCAGGGTAAGTGATACCAATAGTAAATCTCATAATTGTGACGTTTATGTTTACAACTATACAGTCGGTTAAAAAAGTATCAATATGAATTTATACCCATTATTAATCAAAGTGTTGCGGTGACCCGTCACAGTTGGTTTGGTGGTTAATTTCAACCATTATGAAGCTCAAATTTCGCACGCAATTTATTCAGTCAATAAGTCTCGAGAACGTTGTATTTAATGATGAGAACGTGGCGGCAACCGCAAATTAAATCGCTATTTTGTATCAAATGTGCAACTGCCCCGGTAAATCGCTTTAAGCGAAGACAATTGTTAAACACGGCTTTAAAACTAGATGCTATAGATGCAATTTTATTTACGATTGACATTTCACATCGAAGAGAAAGAGGTAATTGGTGTATAGCTGAGTTATAACATTAATTTTAACGTTTACAGCTTGTGCTTTGTTTGGGCCAACCTTAGATAAGATGCAGTTTCTCCCGATGATTCAGATAAACAACCATCTGTACTATTGGCTAGAGAGCCGCTAGACCGTTGACCATTTACTTTAGAATCGTGTGCACCGCACCTTCAATGATAGTTATTAATTATTGATAGTTGTATTAATGACAATCTTAAAGATTAAAACGTTACTTACCTAAATTATTAATGTAAATGTACCGCAATTCAATTGTAAACGACTTTGCACAAATTTAATTACTTATACTGATTTTATTTCATTTATTATATTATACTAGTTAGTTATTGTCGTCAAACAAGTACTTATATTAAGTAGTGTTTGGCTAAATGGATTGAAACAAAAAATAAATGGTGTTACAAAAAGTATTACATTTGTGCTGAGTCAGCCATTGTTGCACATGATGTTATTATATGTTTATAGTATATATATATATTTTACGAATGAAAAAAAAGAAAAATGTATTGATAAATTATTAATTTTTACTTCAATGATAATCGATGCTTTAGTATTTAAACATGGACTTACCCAACTGTAAGACTAAGTTTACAGATTGAAATCATTGTCTAACTGGAAATCGTTAACAATTTGTATCCGGTAATTATTTAAGAATATAATCACATTATTTACTGGCTGTTTCTTTGATTTAACTTCCCTTTATTTTTATGTCTTTCGACGGGAGCAATCTGCTTTGTAAGCACCTTTTCTGCTGGTACCCCGAGTCCGAACATTGAAAATAATAGGTTATTTGACAACAGTGAAAATAAGATGTTTTGTTTTAAGTAGCCACAGATAAACATTACGAAAATACTCAGAAATTATCAATCTTTCATAAATGTTCGCTTTTTAGGGTTCCGTAGCCAAATGGCAAAAATCGGAACCCTTATAGATTCGTCATGTCTGTCTGTCTGTCTGTCCGTCAGTATGTCACAGGCATTTTACTCGAAAACCATAAGGTGTATTTGAATAAAAACTTGAGGATAGGGTGTATTTTGTTAACCGCTACATAGTTTTGCAATGAAATTACTAAAAAAGATTTTTTTAGGGGTGCACTCCGTACATAAAACCGAAAGTCAAAAATTATTTTTTCATTGCAAGCCCACGTGTGGTACATCAATCGACAGGCCTTTCAAAATAAATATAAGGTTTCTAAGCAATTTTTTGGATTAAGTGAATAGAGTCGGAGATAATCGCCCCGAAAGTCACTAAAATTGTGTCCCCCCCCTCTAATTTTTGAACCGTGCACTTTAAAATTATGAAAAAAATCATGCTAATAGGGCTTATAAAATTCTTTCAGCGATATTTGTTTTGAACAAGATCGGTTCAAAGGTTTTCGAGATATTTATAAAAAACTGCCTCCCTTAAAGAAAAGGACGTAAGTGCCAAAGTTTTCAGTAACGATATGACCTTTTTCATGTCAGACCCACCATACCCCTAGCAATACCCCTGGGGGTAGGGTGGGACTGAACCATACCACCGTAGTGCTGTGGACTATGTTATGCTTTATAATATTTATCTCAAATGTCCTGTTACCGTTATCAGTATCACGCAGTGTAGTTGAAAAAGTTAGACTACCGTTATCTGTAGTAACCATTGATTTAGTATATAGAACTAGATGCACAATGTCAAGCAAATATGCCAAGAAATGTACCTCAGAGCCCCAGAATGACAGCTCTAGTACATTTCAGTAGTTGCTAATAGCGTTAATTTATACCCTGCATCAAGGTATTTCATGAAAAAAGAACTCAGTGTTTAGACCTTAAGCACCATATTAGCAAAGCAACATCAAAATATTAAATACTTTTTAGTTTATTGAGACATACAATGTGAATTGACTGCTCACGTCAAAACTTTAGTTAGCGTTTAGCGAATGAATGGAGTCGCGTTATAAATTTTATTTAATTCAACTGAAAGCACAAATAAATCTGGTTTCTTTATTTTGCAAGTGGGGAATAAACAGTTTCAAATATTTGTACAAATATTATACACAAAACAATTGATGAGATTTCCGTAAGTACATATAGTACAGCTGACAGAGTCCATAAAAAGAAGTCATTTTAGTTTCCTTGAAATAGATTCAGTTTGTTAAATAATTGTATTTTCGACCTGCCTTTACTTTGAATACTTTCTTTTTTGCGATGTAATGTAAGCGTACAGTCAAGTAGAGATCAGCTGTCGATTTTACTAAAACGATCCTATGGGTTTTGAACGTCACTCTCATGATCATCCGACATCTATAAAACGAGTATTACGAGATATAAGGTCAAAAATGAATGATGATGAAAATTGGCAACAATTTGCGCATTTCCAAATGATGTGTTGGGATTGTATTATAGAATTTTATTATAGTTCATTAATGCTATAAATTAGCTTTTGCCAGAAGGCAGAAGATAAAGCTAAGTATATTGGAAGTAATTGAAATTAAAATATGTAATGGAAATAAATGGGCTTAGGTACGTTCATGAGAGGTGTGGCAGTTTTAGTAAACCTGTTCTTCCATTTTTTGTCGTATAACCTATAATATATCCGAATCATTAAAATGAGCCGAACAAACGACACGCGAGTCGTTTGGTTTTAAAAAAACATCTCGACTGTCGCGTGCTATGACTGCAGCCCATTTTGCACGTCGCTGAGGATTTTTTGGAAATCTTAAAATGAAAACCATAATTATGTAGGTAACGACATCATAAAAAAAGTATCTAAGTATACCGACTCCTTAGATTTATGTTCCGCGACTTTGTCATTTGAACTAACAAAAATAATTATTTAAAACATGTTCAAAACTATTAAATTACAATGAGTTTACACAAATTTCGTTATGTTATGAAAATAAATTATTTAAAGAAATAAATCCCATCTTTTTTCAAGTTTTTTTGTTGGTATTTATGCAGTTATTGACTGAATATTTCGACATAACTGACAACCAACAAGTCTCACGGTTGAAACCAGACTAAAACACAAAATAGATAATAGTACATGTACAGAAAGGACACTCCTTTGATCTTTACGAAAGGCGATTTTTTCTCAGTCGAAACATTAAGATTTATGGCTCTCTGACGTCCCCAACGTTGGGGCACCGGCATGTACTTGTAGCGATGAACGTAAATCGCGGAGTGTCCCGCGCCTGACTAAACGCAAAAGAACCGGCCGATGCGATTGGCGGGTGTTAGGTGTACTACGACCCTACAGCGCACGATCCGAGCGAGCGTAGCGAGCGTGCCGCGGCAGCGGCCGGCGAAGCGCCAGAACCGACTACGGATATTTTTTTCGAATAAAGTTAGGTCTGGAGCTTCGCCGGCCGCAGCCGCGGCACGCTCGATTCGCTCGCTCGGCTCGCGCGCTGTAGGGTCGCAGAGTCGCAGTACACCTAACACTCCTCCTCGCTTCACTCGTCGTCGTATCTACACCGGCCTGCCTTATAGTATAGGTTGGTTATGAACGTGGACGTATGGCAGTTACGATACAGGTATGAAGATAAGATAATACCCCGCGTGCCAAGGGAAAACTACTAAGGCCACTGTAGTGTCACAGGAAATTCTTTTTCACCCATGACACTACTGGCAGTGCCAAGCAGTAGTGCCTATGGTAAAAAATGGCCAGAACGGCCTTCGTTTTTTTCAGTTTAATGAATTTAAAAATTTTGTACCTATTTCTTTTTCTATTTTTCCATCAAATCCCAGCACTACTAGCGGTGGTATGGTTCAGTCATGGTTCAGTCCACCCTACCCCCAGGGGTATGGCTAGGGGGTATGGTGGATCTGACATGACCTTTTTAATAGGGACGGAACCCTGCTTGTGCGTTGTCCGACACGCACTTGGCCGCTTTTTTTAAGATTTAACAATTAATTTGATAAAAACTAACAATAGAATCCCTAAAAATCTATACTTACTAAAGGAGCGTTTTTGAAGTTTCATGAAAAGAAGCTGATTTAACATTTGTCAAATACCGTGTTATGCATCTTTCCCTCAAATTTCTCGAAAAAACTACGGGAGTAACAGAGATAGACGAACGAAGCAATTCGTGGGCCTAGTCGTGGCAGTTCCGTTACTTAAATATTGAATTACCCGCATTCGGACGATGCTAAAATTATCCGGACTAGATATACCAAGCTGTTTGAAGTTAGAACCTGTTGACTAGGGCACAAACTTACAGCTTCAACCTTTTGTTATTTTCGACTTAGCGAGGGCGCCAAATTGATTTCACTTTCGCCGTGGTATTTGTTATCGATTGTGGATGCATTTTCTTTGTTTTTACTATTTTCTCGCTGTCGAACCGAAAAGTAGAGTGTATAACTCTGGTCTAAAAGTCATATTACCCCTCGAACTATTTCCTCCCACTTCGTTCGGGAAAATTACCATCTCGTGGTAATATGGCTTTTTATAGACCCTTGTCATACAATCTACTATTTATTTTATAAATGAAGCCAAAATTTACAATGTACACGTACTAAGTTGATCATTAGATTATATGCAATTAAAATGTATTCCTAGGTCTGCAAATGGCTAGTTGATGGTTTTGAAAATTCCTGCTCCGTATCGCCTCGTCTCGTCGGTGGATATCTATTAGAGCAATTCTAGAAAAGTTTGTATTACCGTCTCGATTAAGTTAGCTGCCATTGTTCCTTTTTTAGGGTTCCGTAGCCAAATGGCAAAAATCGTAAACCTTATAGATTCGTCATGTCTGTCTGTCTGTCTGTCTGTCTGTCCGTCAGTATGTCACAGGCATTTTACTCGAAAACCATAAGGTGTATTTGAATAAAAACTTGAGGATAGGGTGTATTTTGTTAACCGCTACATAGTTTTGCAATGAAATTACTAAAAAAGATTTTTTTAGGGGTGCACTCCATACATAAAACCGAAAGTCAAAAATTATTTTTTCATTGCAAGCCCACGTGTGGTACATCAATCGACAGGCCTTTCAAAATAAATATAAGGTTTCTAAGCAATTTTTTGGATTAAGTGAATAGAGTCGGAGATAATCGCCCCGAAAGTCACTAAAATTGTGTCCCCCCCCCTCTAATTTTTGAACCGTGTACTTTAAAATTATGAAAAAAATCATGCTAATAGGGCTTATAAAATTCTTTCAGCGATATTTGTTATGAACAAGATCGGTTCAAAGGTTTTCGAGATATTTATAAAAAACTGCCTTCCTTAAAGAAAAGGACGTAAGTGCCAAAGTTTTCAGTAACGATATGACCTTTTTCATGTCAGACCCACCATACCCCTAGCAATACCCCTGGGGGTAGGGTGGGACTGAACCATACCACCGTAGTGCTGTGGACTATGTTATGCTTTATAATATTTATCTCAAATGTCCTGTTACCGTTATCAGTATCACGCAGTGTAGTTGAAAAAGTTAGACTACCGTTATCTGTAGTAACCATTGATTTCGTATATAGAACTAGATGCACAATGTCAAGCAAATATGCCAAGAAATGTGCCCCAGAGCCCCAGAATGACAGCTCTAGTACATTTCAGTAGTTGCTAATAGCGTTAATTTATACCCTGCATCAAGGTATTTCATGAAAAAAGAACTCAGTGTTTTAGACCTTAAGCACCATATTAGCAAACCAATAACAAAAGATTAAATACTTTTTAGTTTATTGAGACATACAATGTGAATTGACTGCTCACGTCAAAACTTTAGTTAGCGTTTAGCGAATGAATGGAGTCGCGTTATAAATTTTATTTAATTCAACAGAAAGCACAAATAAATCTGGTTACTTTATTTTGCAAGTGGGGAATAAACAGTTTCAAATATTTGTACAAATATTATACACAAAACAATTGATGAGAATTCCGTAAGTACATATAGTACAGCTGACAGAGTCCATAAAAAGAAGTCATTTTAGTTTCCTTGAAATAGATTCAGTTTGTTAAATAATTGTATTTTCGACCTGCCTTTACTTTTAATACTTTCTTTTTTGCGATGTAATGTAAGCGTACAGTCAAGTAGAGATCAGCTGTCGATTTTATTAAAACGATCCTATGGGTTTTGAACGTCACTCTCATGATCATCCGACATCTATAAAACGAGTATTACGAGATATAAGGTCAAAAATGAATGATGATGAAAATTGGCAACAATTTGCGCATTTCCAAATGATGTGTGGGGATTGTATTATAGAATTGTATTATAGTTCATTAATGCTATTAATTACCTTTTGCCAGAAGGCAGAAGATAAAGCTAAGTATATTGGAAGTAATTGAAATTAAAATATGTAATGGAAAGAAATGGGCTTAGGTACGTTCATGAGAGGTGTGGCAGTTTTAGTAAACCTGTTCTTCCATTTTTTGTCGTATAACCTGTAATATATCCGAATCATTAAAATGAGCCGAACAAACGACACGCGAGTCGTTTGGTTTAAAAAAAACACCTCGGCTGTCGCGTGCTATGACTGCAGCCCATTTTGCACGTCGCTGAGGATTTTTTGGAAATCTTAAAATGAAAACCATAATTATGTAGGTAACGACATCATAAAAAAAGTATTTAAGTATACCGACTCCTTAGATTTATGTTCCGCGACTTTGTCGTTTGAACTAACAAAAATAATTATTTAAAACATGTTCAAAACTATTAAATTACAATGAGTTTACACAAAATGTTATGAAAATAAATTATTTAAAGAAATAAATCCCATGTTATTTCGAGTTTTTTTGTTGGTATTTACGCAGTTATTGACTGAACATTTCGACATAACTGACAACCAACAAGTCTCACGGTTGAAACCAGACTAAAACACAAAATAGATAATAGTACATGTACAGAAAGGACACTCCTTTGATCTTTACGAAAGGCGATTTTTTTTCAGTCAAAACATTAAGATTTATGGCTCTCTGACGTCCCCAACGTTGGGGCACCGGCATGTACTTGTAGCGATGAACGTAAATCGCGGAGTGTCCCGCGCCTGACTAAACGCAAAAGAACCGGCCGATGCGATTGGCGGGTGTTAGGTGTACTACGACCCTACAGCGCGCGATCCGAGCGAGCGAAGCGAGCGTGCCGCGGCAGCGGCCGGCGAAGCGCCTGAACCGACTACGGATATTTTTTTCGAATAAAGTTAGGTCTGGAGCTTCGCCGGCCGCAGCCGCGGCACGCTCGATTAGCTCGCTCGGCTCGCGCGCTGTAGGGTCGCAGAGTCGCAGTACACCTAACACTCCTCCTCGCTTCACTCGTCGTCGTATCTACACCGGCCTGCCTTATAGTACCTATAGGTTGGTTATGAACGTGGACGTATGGCAGTTACGATACAGGTATGAAGATAAGATTAATTGCGTGCCAAGGGAAAACTACTAAGGCCACTGTAGTGTCACAGGAAATTCTTTTTTACCCATGACACTACTGGCACTGCCAAGCAGTAGTGCCTATGGTAAAAAATGGCCAGAACGGCCTTCGTTTTTTTCAGTTTAATGAAATTAAAAACTTTTGTACCTATTTCTTTTTCTATTTTTCCATCAAATCCCAGCACTACTAACGGTGGTATGGTTCAGTCATGGTTCAGTCCACCCTACCCCCAGGGGTATGGCTAGGGGGTATGGTGGATCTGACATGACCTTTTTAATAGGGACGGAACCCTGGTTGTGCGTTGTCCGACACGCACTTGGCCGCTTTTTATTGTTACCAAGTTTATGAACAAATTATACGAACTTTATTGCTGTTTTGTAATTAATTAAGGTTCTGTTATCCTTACATAATCACAAACCATTATCTTGAAAACAAAAAATGGACGCTAACTTAGTTGACGTGGCAACTATGTACAAACTTGACTTGAAATGCTCATTAATGCTGCTAGTAATAAAAAGGAGTGTAAGATTGAAATGAGTTTTCTCATTTCGTAGTTGTGCACACTTAAGTATGAAAGCGCTCAGCAAGTATGAGTACATGCACTTAGCAGCTTCACTGCGTCGAACAATGGATTTGCAAGTAATTTTACGTATAGAACTAAAATTATGGACTGATGCCATAAGATAGGGAGCGATTTAAGTTATAACCTATAAACACATTTGGTATAGGAAGGTAACGTTAATTGTGTCATGATAAAACTTTGGAAATTATGTAGGTACCTACCTAATTCCAGTATCCGTAAATACGCTGTTGTCCACTATTTATTTTTTCTGTGCCCTACATTAGGTTAGGTTATGTTTAAGTATCGTTTTAAAAAGTCCGTGGATACCGCAAAGGCGTGTGACACACTTAGTTTTTACAGATGTTCTGTAATCAACACACGATAATATAACCATGCGGAAGATTAAAATCCAGGACCGTTTTAATAAAATCGACATCTGATCTCTACTTGACTGTACGCTTACATTACATCGCAAAAAAGAAAGTATTTAAAGTAAAGGCAGGTCGAAAATACAATTATTTAACAAACTGAATCTATTTCAAGGAAACTAAAATGATTTCTTTTTATGGACTCTGTCAGCTGTACTATATGTACTTACAGAAATCTCAACAATTGTTTTGTATATAATATTTGTACAAATATTTGAAACTGTTTATTCCCCACTTGTAAAATAAAGAAACCAGATGTATTTGTGCTTTCTGTTGAAATAAATAAAATTTATAACGCGACCATTCATTCGCTAAACGCTAAAGTTTTGACGTGAGCAGTCAAGTCACATTATATTTCACAATAAACTAAAAAGTATTTAATCTTTTGATGTTGGTTTGCTAATATGATGTTTAAGGTCTAAAACACTGAGTTCTTTTTTTATGAAACATATATCTTGATGCAGGTTGTAAGTTAACGCTATTAGCAACTACTGAAATGTACCATGAACCTAGAATACTATGGACGGGCTGTACGTGTTGCCACGGTGAGGGACGGAAAAGCTCTTATGCATAAGAACCGGTACTAAAATGGCTGATGACTTGTCATAAACAACTTACTACGGGACGGGTAATGGTTTGTGTGGCACAAATTCATACTAAATCAGTTGCGGCAAATAAAAAAAAAGTGGAACTATGACAAGGACAATGAATGATATTCCCCTTTCTGTCACACTTATAGAGATTTGTATGCTACCAGCTCGCTCGCACGTGGTATTATTATTACCATAGCCTGTCCAGAGTATTCTTCGTTCATGTTCTGGGGCACATTGGCATATTTGTTTGACATTGTGCATCTAGTTCTATATACTAAATCAAAGGTTACCTTCCCTACTCGTACAGATAACGGTAGTCTAACTTTTTCAACTACACTGCGTGATACTGATAACGGTAATAGGACTTTTGGGATAGATATTATAAAGCATAATATAGTGCACAGCACTACGGTGGTATGGTTCAGTCCCACCCTACACCCAGGGGTATTGCTAGGGGTATGATGGGTCTGACATGAAAAAGGTCATATCGTTACTGAAAACTTATGGCACTTACGTCCTTTTCTTTAAGCAACGCAGTTTTTTATAAATATCTCGAAAACCTTTGAACCGATCTTGTTGAAAACAAATTTCGCTGGTAGAATTTTATAATCCCTATGAGCATGATTTTTTTCATATTTTTAAAATACACGGTTCAAAAATTAGAGGGGGGGGGACACAATTTTAGTCACTTTCGGGGCGATTATCTCCGACTCTATTCACTTAATCCAAAAAATTGCTTAGATACCTTATATTTATTTTGAAAGGCCTGTCGATTGATGTAGGTACCACAAGTGGGCTTGCAATGAAAACATAATTTTTGACTTTCAGTTTTATGTATGGGGTGCACCCCTAAAAAAATCTTTTTTAGTAATTTCACTATGTAGCGGTTAACAAAATACACCCTATCCTCAATTTTTTATTCAAATACACCTTATGGTTTTAGAGTAAAATGCCTGTGACATACTGACGGACAGACAGACAGACAGACAGACATGACGAATCTATAACGGTTCCGTTTTTTGCCATTTGGCTACGGAACCCTAAAAATGACAGTACTTCTTATTTTATAGGATTTTTATGTTATTTCCACTGCCAGCTCTTTCGATACGACAAAAAATGTCCCAATGATTTGTTTTTTCCATTTCCGATATACTTTGATTATACAGGGTGAGCAATCCAAATGGGTCAGTATGGCGGTTTTGGAAACCATAACAGATAGCGAAATCTTGGCTTAGGAACCATGACGTTGATTTTAGTAAAAAGAAAAACTGCATTCATATACTTACAAAAATACGTGTACTCGGCCCAGGAATCGAACCTGGACTTTTTGAAAAATTAAATTTCGTTATTTTCCTTTGAATATCGGTTATGTAGCTCTTAAATAGTAAATTTTACTAAGAAACATGATATCTAAAACTAATAAAATGCATTGTTTTTAAACAACGAAGTTTTATTTTTCAATACTTCAGGGCCGCTATCTGTTATGGTTTCCAAAACCGCCATACTGACCCATTTGGATTGCTCACCCTGTATAATACAATAGGCTATTCAAAAATGTATGGAATGTTGGGTCATTTAATTCTGCTCGAATTGAACTAGCTAAAATCGTCCCACTTTCGAGATGTAGGCAAATAAAAAGGTTACAATGCAACCCGACTAACTTAATTTTTAAGCCCCGTTTTTTGCACTAGGACTTGGGTTACCTACCTTCGTCCGATTTCTTACTAACACTAATATTAAAATAAAAGAAACATAGAAATATATCTATTATGAGAAGATAATATGATAAAATAGCGAACTGCCCCGTGTTTAACACGGTTTTCAGTGTCTATTACCTAAGACCCTTTGTATGTATTTAAGTATTGTTCCTTTTCTATCTCTGTAAGTATATCTACTTCAATGATATAATTTGTGGCGAACCTATACCTACAGCGGAACTGGCGGAACTTCCTTTAAAATACCTATATTATGTAATTCATCATTAGAGTAGGTAGGCATTTTAGCCTACTGTGTGACATGTGCCGTGCATGGTAGCCTAAATAACCAGCTGCTTGGCACAGTCAACGACAATAGTCATTTGTGCAACAAGAGAGCAAAGTAATTTTTTGCTGCGATTGCTGATTTCGAGTCTCGAGGAAGCGAAAAATTCCAAAATTGAATCTTGATCGCAGCCTGGCACTCAAAAGCACGACCTGCAAATACTTTGCTCTCGATTAACACATACAACTTTTCACCTCAGCAGTGAGAACACATTCACATAAAAAATATATCGTTGCATGACGTACCTATTCGTGTCGTGATTATTGATTATTCAGGAAGAAAACTTGATTATGCGTTCGTTACCTACTGTTTCTTTTAACGCCGCGCCGCTTGTAAGTAGGTAAGTACCTACCTACTAGAAAGGCAAGACATCGCGCGAGAAACCAAAGGATATTTTTTATAGTATCTAATACCTACGAGTCTCGCGTGATACTAACACATCACTAAAAACTAACCGTATTATTGTTAAATCTCACTGACTTCATTCATATTTTCGAGCTAATTTTTATATATTTATCATTAATGTATGTTGCGCTAAAAAAAGACAAGGGCACAAGTTAGCATATTACGTGTTTAAAATATAACAACTACTTACTACTTAGGATAAATAAATTATCAATCTAACTAAGAATAGTGAAGACAGTGACGAGCGCTGTAATTTAACAACAGTAAGTAAGTACGGTAGTTTTTGGTGTGCATGCGAGATACACGTACTTAATATGCTAATGTGTGGCTTCGTCTCTTTCTAGCGCAATAGACATGAATGATAAATATCTCATAAATAGCTCGTAAATATGAGTAAAATCTGAGAATTGTAACAGTAATACGGTTTTTAGTAGGTAATGTGTTGTTTTAGTGTCACACGAGACTCTTATACATAGATACTAAAATATCCTTTGGTTTATGTGTCACCTACTCGAGAGCAAAGTATTGCATCTCGTGCTTTTGAGTCTCTCGCTGCGCTCAAGATACAAACTTGGATATGATCACGGATATTATATAGAAACGTTTGATTTAGTAAAACTATTTTCCTATGGATAACATTTTAACTACATTGATTACGAATATATTTATTTCATTTTGTATTGGCAGTTTATAGATAAAACATTTGCGCGTCGAGGAAATCGATCGATCTAGATCGATTTTTCGCCTGCGTATACAGCGTGTATATTTGATATAACCGCAAACTTTAGGGGGTCTTAGTATAGGCACTAATAAATATATTTATCGTAAAATTATTTTAAAAAAGCGAACTTTTTTTTCATATAAAATAATTCAGCACGCAGTGGATCACTACTTTGTCTTACTTACGTGACGTCACAATAAATCGTCACATGTCACCCGGTTCTTTCATGTGTCATCAGGTCACAGTGCACGCAATACATTGCCGTTCGATAAAATTTCAAAAATTAATTACTCTTTGGTAGTTAACACTAACTTATTTTTTTCTTGCAATATCGGTTCATAGCCCTAACACGTACCTCTGGTTACAATTTGAGGTACTATAAAATATACACACTGTATATATTCCAAATTTTATTGAAATCGTGAGTCGTTTTCGTGTTCGTTTTAAAACCGTGTCATATTTGAAATATATTATACATACAAATATTGGTCGTTTAATAGTATAGGATACATACAGTCAGCAGCAAAAGCACTGTCTAGATCATTTTGATTTGAGCGCCATTTTGCGTAGCTACTTCTGCGGCTGACTGTACTTAAAATAAGTCATATCCATCCTCACCATCCTCCTAGCGATATTCTCGGTTGCGTCCTCGGGTCTGCTTTGACATCTATTCGCAAGATTTGGCGCAGGCACTATTTTGACGAAAGCGACTGCCATCTGACCATCCAATCCAGAGGGAAAACGGCTTATTGGGATTAGACCGATTTTTCTCTCTTCACGATTTCTTCCTTCACCGAAAAGCTAACAGTAAATATTCCGTACACGACTACTACGTTCCGAAAAACTCATTGGCACCAGCCTGGATGCCACGACCCCACGACTGCAGCTTGACAGCCGCATGCCTGAAGCATAGTTTTATGGCTAACGTAGGTACTTAACATAAGTAGGTAGGTATTACATGTCAAATCAAGATGCCGATGTTTTTTGCGAGGCGCATCATGACGTCGTCGTCATTTTTTCGCTATCGAAAGCCTTGACCAAAACATCACCTCTCTTTCCAATTGCGTATTGATTAGGCCCTATTCGACTCGGTGGTGGGCGATTCTCCGAGCGTTTGAACCGCTCGGTTTTAACGTCATTGTCGTCTCAAGATTATTTAGTCAGAGGTAAAACGTACCGCAGAACTTTTAATCAAAAACAGATTCAGTACTGGTATTGGCTAACATCTTCATCAAAAGTAGACTCTGATACTCGTAGGTACCTTTTAGTAGTATTTGCTGTCTCCGACAATGACGAAAAGAAGAAAAACGCTGAATATTCGCCCGGTACGAAGGCGGTGAGGGGAATCACCACTGTCAGTATAGCAAGTCGTAAGGATAGAATAGAGGGGTTCACTCAAACATATATAGGCTTTATCGTTTGTCACCACAGTCACTATATAGACATGAGATGTCGAGGATATATTCGTCTTCTGATCCTTCTCAATTTAGTCAGGTACATTTACCTCTATCCCGGTTGGAGAATATAATGACCACCCCGTATTCCATTTATCCAATTTCTTTGTCCAATCGTGATAACTAATATTAGCTCATATTTCTCTGACGGCGACCCATTCCACTTATCCAATATCAGCTTTCTTTATTTTCAGCTTGTTTTTAAAATATCGATAGTGAATACATTTGATAGTCATTCGATTTCTTTGAGTCTATGCACATTGCTTTGTCTACAAGTAGTACAGGTAGGTTCTTCCGTACTACTGTTAGACCGAAGTAACTACTTTAGCCCTAAGTGCTTCATGACCTAATGTTTTATTAGACTTTATAGGATTATTGTGAAACGAACCTAACCTAGGTTAGACTTAGAATGACTTGTATTTGATGATAGGTATTCAAATAAAACCCGAAAAGTTCACTGTTTAGAAGAAAAATGCATTATGTGTAGTGAAACATTAGTCTTATGAACTCTTAGGGCTAAAGTTAGAAAGTTAAAGTGACAGGACCCCATAATGGGCTGTTATTCCTTACGCGTAATGCATCTCACCCAACCCCTCACGCCTAACGAAACTAGACCTCTACCTACGGTTAGATACTACGAATCACGGCGTCATAATATATTTTGTGGGTGAGCGTTGGAGAGCGTTAGAGGTGAGTTAAAAAAAAAACAAGCCAAGTGCGTGTCGGGCCACGCGTACCTAGTGGAGGGTTCCGTAGTTGCCTCTCTGTACTTGTTACATCGTCACGCGCCAATTAAATGGTGCGGTTGCGTCGGCCGAATTTGTACGAAAGTTGGACTTTTATGTAAAACGGAAATGTTTGCAAACTGATTGCAGAACACTATTATTTAGGCAAAGTTTATCAGTTGTACATATCAATATCCTTAAGATATTGACATGGGCGGTTCACTCCGTGATTTGGCCGCTACAAGCGCACTACATGATCCAGGGGGTATATTGTCAGCGCTAGAGCGCGGGCGTGCCGTAGCGCACGCCCGCGTTCTATCGCAGCGGGTTGCATGCTATAGAAAGGGATGGCCACGTTTAGGCTCGTTCGGCATACCTATCAAGGGAATTTGTTAACAGAGAACCTTCTGTATGTAGTACTATTATTTATTATGTGGCATTGATAAGTTTGATCTGGCATCAGGTCTAGGTATCGTATCTGTAAGAAATCTGTCAATTAACGTAGATATTAGCCGATGGTCTAATTTCCTTTCTGTAACATACCTAATGTTTTTGTCAGCCCCGCGGGGCTTTTAGGAGGTAATGCTTTTGAGAGACTTGGACGTTGATTAATTAATATAACGCGCGGAAGCCGCGAAACGGTTACTATGAACAGTATCTCGCCTCACACTTTGGTCAATTTATGATTACTCCAGGCAAAATACGTTTTTGAAAAACATTAATTTATAATAGCGTTTTTTTTGTTGATTTCATTATAAAATGTTATTCTAAGATGCTTTATTTAAGAATCCGGCAAACTTTCCACCCGGAAGTAATTAAGTAGATTTAAATTAAACATGCGTTGTCTTTTTCTGTATGATTTATCTTGAATATTATAGAGCAAATGTAAATGAACCAAAATAAAGACAAAAATATTTATTAATATTTTTTCTGACTTTTCTGTAGCTAGTTAATTTATCATTTTTTTGATGTTTTTGTCGGATTCTGTCGTTGGGTGACTATTTAATTGATAATAAATCCGTTACACAGAAAAAATAAGCTATTATAAATTATTTCCAAAATTGACATTTTTTCCATACAAGTTGTCAGTTCATTGCCTGGACTAGATGGGTGGCGTCTTCTTTAGTATAATCTCCCAAACATGATCAAGCTTGCTACAGAGTGGTTATCAGATGGTGTGGATGTTATGGGTACCTATGACCAACCATAAAAACTTGATACAACGGACATACGTACGATCATATGAAGTAAAAAGTCAGTTAATTGTAACAAGGTTCCATGTCGGGCGAGATCCAAATTTTAACAATTTTAAAAAAAGGAGGTGCTCAATTCGGCTGTATTTTTTTTTTCAATGTTTGTTACCTCAGAACTCCGTCATTGATGAGCCGATTCAAAAATTTTTTTTTTGTTCGTAAGTATGTACTTCCAGGTGGGTCCCATTTTTTTCAAAATTCATTTAGATTATGGGATCCATGAGGAATTGAGGGGACTCCTCAATTTTATTTGGCACGCGTGTAGTGATTTTGGTATTTTCTGTTAAAAATAAATTTGGTGAGGAGGAATTGATGATGAAGACCATGACTAATCGAATTCCTCAATTATGTACTTAAAAGTGCAAAAGTACGTCACAAGTTCTGATAAGATTCCGTTGAAATAGGAACTAATGAAGTGCCATTGGTGATGATCTTGGGGAATCGACGGAAGTCCTCAAATATTATCGGCCCACATACAGCGATTCGGTTTTTTTCTATAGTATTTTACGCATTTGCTATCGGAAATCAGTACATGTGGTAAATTGTAAAAAAAATAGGATATGTTCTCGTGGCTTGGCGGAGTACGAAATTGAAGTCGGTTAAAACTTTGTTTTTAAAGTAAATTATGTACGTATGTGCATACCTATATACTTATAGTTAGTCGCCAATGTTATGAAATTGACCCCATTTTTATAACGAGATGGTTTTAATGAAACCTTGGATATTTTGAGAGAAAAGAATAAGTAAACGTAACCTAGCTCGTTATGGGGCATTTCTATTTTAAAGGTTGGTTACCAGGTCGTCCCAAAACGGACGGTCGAGTCATCTTTTATTACAAATCTTGTCAGTATTGTCTCTTGAGATAGCATCATTTAAAAGGTAACTGAACATATTCAGAAACTGGAAGGTAAAACAAAAACACACGTCAGTATATTTAACATTTATTTTACCGATCCTCGGGGAAACAACGGTTTTGGCGGCTTTCATGGACTACCTACTTAAAGCGTAACTTTGAAATTATAACAACAAACTTTTGGAGCCGCATCAACTCTGCATAAACCAAATACATTAATAAAATACTGTGAAACTGCTAAAACACACTTACATAATCAACTCATTACTGAACCATTTCAGTTGTGAAAATTGTGTAATGATAACATTACCTAATTTAAATAAACTTTGATTAAGTGTTAAAACACAAATGACAAATCTTATAGTTTTTAACAGTACGTATTCCTCTGAAATTTGCCCATCATCCATGTTTATCTATGTAGGTAATATTGACATTTATGCTAGTATTATTACACACATGTGAATTTACTTTAGGTACGAATCACATCCCAAATAACCATTGGAAAATTAAGAAGCTACATTTGTTTTCAAGCTCTTCAGATACGCATATTCATCTTGCTTCGCCAATATTTCTGGAGTTTAGTGCCTGAGTATGAAAATGAAGTCACGTGTGGGTAGTACATTCACTGCCATAGAAACCCGCCTTATACCCCAGGAAAATTACGGTTTTTTTAACAATAATTTATACGAGCGTTTTTTTGTTTGTTTAATTTTCAAATGTTATTCTAAGATGCCATATCCAAGAATCCACCAAAATTTCCATCGGGAAGTAAATATATTTATAAAAATAAATGACACATCTATTATGTTTTTTGTGTGATTTATTTAGTATTCTTGAAGAGCTCCTGTAAATTAACCAAAACAAAAATTAAAATATGTATTAATATTATTCCTCTTTTTTCAGGAATTTGTTAAATATCGATTTTTTGATGACTAATATTTTGGTGGATTTTGAGTCTACGTAATTACTAAAATGATAATATATCAGTTAATACACACAAAAAAGCTGCTGTTAGGAATTATTTCCAAATTTCAATTTTTTTCCATACTAATGAAAATAAAGTGCTTGGGATATTATACCGCCGTAGTCAACTTCCGCTACATAGGAGGAAAGGATCGGCTACGAGCGTAGCGCGTAGCGATTCTAGGCAGTGAATGTGTCTGATTCAGCGCCTGTGATGCACATAGTTAGTGCGTCCATTAGCTACGGACTTACGGAGACCGGTTTCTCCGTAGCAGCTTAACACATTCATTGCCAAGGATCGCTACGCGCTACGCTCGTATCCGATACCGTGGTTTTCCTCCTATGTAGCGGAAGTTGACTACGGCGTAGGCGCCCGCAATGTGGGTTCCTGGCAGTGAAAGTGTTAACACCTTCGCTGCCAAGAAGCGATATACTCGTAGTCGGTCCCGTGGTTTTCCCGCTAAGTAGCGGAAAGCGCCAACGTGGAGTACGCCTGCTGGGTGGGTTCTTGGCAGTGAATGTGTAATGTTCGTCAGCAACATCCTCCTAGCGTTATTCCCGGTGCCCCTATAAGCGCCAGGCGTCCGCTTTGACACCTAATCCCTATAAAGCGAATTCGTATATAGGGAAAATAGTCCTAGCGGTACGCAAAAATATGATGCAAATGGTGTTAATTTTTAGGCCATACGAATCAATATGACCCGTAACACGAAAAAAAAACAAAAAAGGAGAGGGGTTTTATAACGTCATCTTTTTTAGTATGGGAAAAAAATATTTTTTGTTCTGAAACCTATCGTGTGTGGTAGCTAATGAAAGGATTTACTAAGCCGATTCTAAAAATATATCTAATTTTTATTCATATTTTACTCAGTGTGATTTTAGATAAGATAACTTATTTGACTGTGTCGTAAAGTAATCTATTGTTTGAGTAAGCTGAGTTAAAAAAGAAGACAAAGAAGGGCCTGACTTGAGTCTTTTTTCTATTAATATGCTTTGTTAACTAATTATAGTATCTATCCCTGTAAATTAGAACAACAATCATATAACTAGTCAAGAATCATATATTCGAAAATCAGTTATGGTTTCATAATCTTGTTAAAACGGCGCGGCGTTTCAATTTTTACGTCACACCTGGCCATAATGCGAGTTTTACTGCACGCTGCGCGTACGGAAAAACTCGCATTGTGGCCAGGTGAAGACGTAAAATTTTGTACTCAACACGGGCGGTAATTCGTAAAGCCCCAGAGCGCATATTTATAGCCCTCACCTTCGGTTCGGGCCACAAACATCTGCGATCTGGGGCATTCACGAATTCACCGCCCTAGTTACGTAATGTACTATTCCAATTTAGCTTAAAGGGGTATCTAATGACTAGAGGGCAATACAGATTATACAAATCCGGAATTTCCATTGGTTATTTGGTATGTGAATTAACATCTACTATTGAATATGAATTTTAAACATTTATGTGAATCAGTATATATTGTTACAGTACCATTCTTATAATTAACTATCTTTGCGAGACGAGCGCTCACTAATCTTCATTATAATCAGCTGGTCGATTGCGTAACATTTCGAACGTATGTTAGGTAGACCTAAATGTATTTTATTGTACGGGAAATATATGTAAAAACCGCACGGGCTATGGGCATAATCATTAAGGGCTGTGTGATTATTTAATCCCCTGCTTTACTTTTTTCTCCTTTTAACACTATTTATAATTCTTTTCGAGAAAAATCGACATTATTTGTTTTTTTTTTATTTGGTGTGTACAACCTATTGGCGGATATCATCCGCATATCTGCGGATTTTCTATGAAATAGCAGTGTTCGGAAAAAATCAAAACTCCGCCTAGCAAACTCGTCTTGGGACCATTTATTTTATTTGATATTTACGATTATCTTTCAATTCCAGAGTGGTATAACAAATCAGAAACTATGAGATTGGGGTAGAGGCTAATGTATAGGTACAATTTATTTAATTTCCGATAAGTTTGATATTTGCAATCATATTTGTCATATTAAGAATAAGGTTTTTCTTAAGTTGGCAGCAATGCCTTTAGTACAATAATTTCTTTGAAGTAAAAACATTCAGTGGTTTGTTAATTTGGTAGTACGTAATGTATTTCGTTGTTAAATTAGTGTTGATCACGTAATACTACCCATGTTTAGAAGCGTATGGCTGCTAAGCGTATCGTTTTGGCGACAAAACAGCACGGTTGTGCCGTACTGTTATGAGGAATAGAGTATAGACTTTTCTGCAGACTTATTTTGTATGTCTATATATTAGTGTTCGGGACTATGTAAATAACAGATAAAAGTACAGGAGTAGAAAATAGTACATTACGTAACTAGGGCGGTGAATTCGTAAATGCCCCAGATCGCAGGTGTTTGTGGCCCGAACCGATGGTGAGGGCCATAATTATGCGCTCTGGGGCTTTACGAATTACCGCCCGTGTTGCGTACAAAATTTTACGTCTTCACCTGGCCACAATGCGAGTTTTCCCGTACGCGCAGCGTGCAGTAAAACTCACATTATGGCCAGGTGTGACGTAATAGTTATTTACGATACAAGTGCCGAAAATAGGAAATTCGCAACGAGTGGTGATAAATTAAAACACGACCGAAGGAAGTGTTTTAAATCAACACGAGTTGCGAATTACCTATTCGCACGTGTATCGTACAACGTTTTACTGTACATATGGCTCTTTAAAGTTTCGACATATGCATGAAAAGTGCTCTTTTCCGCACTAGTGCGGGAAAGTAGCACCATATGTACTGTAAAAGATATTACCTACCTACTTAAGTATTAAATTACACATTTATGTGAAGTATTTGTACAAAAGAGCCAGTCGATTTAATCACTGTAATAGACATTTAGTTATTATTCTATATTTAGGATTGTACATACATTAGAAACATTGGTCTCACATACCTGAATGGGTAACAATTGGGATTTGTCTTAAATATTGATACAACTGGAAAATAGACATTAGTTAGAATAAATATTATGTGTCATGGTATATGGTATAGTTATTTGAGATTCGCCGGATCGCTTCAAAGTAGACTATTTAACCATCAGCTTTCCCGCCTAAAGATTCAGATTCGAATGACAGTATTATAAAAAGTCGGCCACGTTCAGTAGTCTCAACTATACCATAAATAACGTATACTTTAAAACACTGATAACCGGTCTACAAAAGATCAAATCTAAAAAAACCACGTCTAAGTTATTATTTGTGCCTGTGCGTTCTACATATATGCCTAAAATTAATGTTTTCGCAGAACAATAATATTATGTCACTGTTACAAAGCAAATTCCGCGTGAGTTAATAAGCATGATAGCGACATTGGGTCACAGTAACCCTATTGTTTGATAAATACTTACTAGCTATTATTGGTAACAACAAAAAAAAATTAACTTCCCTGAACTACATATTCACAAAAGAGTCAAGAAATACGTGCAACTATATCGGAACGGGTTAAATAAAACACTGCTTCTTTCATTAAGTAAGTTATACATATTTAAACTTAATAACGGAACTTATGATAACTCAGTTATAATGTCTATTTTATAAACCTTCAACTTCTAACGAAACAAATGCAAGAAATATAGGTACTAAACAAGTAAAATGTATACCATTTTTTGTCGATACGTCACCTTATTACTTAAACTAACCTACATTTAAATTGCTATGTACATTTTATTGTTTGTATATACAAACGTGAGAAGCTTCGCTTTACCCTGTCCGTAAGAAACGCTTTAGTGGTCATTTTATTAAAACACTTTATACCAAATAACCTCCCACACAATACGGGCTTTTTTATAATCAATTCTTTCATACAAAAACGCTTTATAATATCCAGAAGTAGAGAGTTGAGATCTTCTCACAAGACTTGGACGTAAAATAAACTTACAAAGTGTATCACCTGTTTCAGAAATTTAGCAATATAAATAGAGCCTACAGCGAAGTCAGACGAACTTTAACCGGATTCAGCTAAAATAAAGATAGGTTCAACGAAAGTTTATGAATAAAGGCATATCTTTATGACTCATTTCCAGCCAGACGATATAGTAATTTTAAAATGAACACGGTTATAAAAGTATTATAAACATTAAAGTCCACAGGTGCCTTTGCAACCATAATTTCAGTGAACTTAAAAATTTAAGGAGATGCCTTGATTCAGGTCAATTCGCAAAAACCACGCCCTTCTGTGATAGACACGCTTATGCCTTTCACACACAAGTAAAAGAGATGCAGCACAAATGGCTTTTTGGATAATATTCGATAAATACCTAACTTAGTGAAGTTTTATTCATATTTAATTAAGTGAGATTTTAGATGAGATAAATTACCAGTATATAAACTCGATTGTGTCGTAAAATATTGTAAGTATTGTTTGGGTAGATTGAGTTAAAAAAGGGAAAAAAACCCAACTTTTTTTTCTATAGAGAAAATGACAAGCAATCCGAAAATCAGTCTTTATTGTTTCTAGTCGAAAAAGACGTTTTAATGAAAGCGATATTTTATAATTCGCGACCTTAGGGGTAAACACGTAACGTTTCAAACGCGCGTTAAGACGATGTGTGCTGATATTTTTCCATATAAAGAGTGACATTTAGATCTATGTGATGCGCGTAATATACGTTAAGCCTGCAACACACTGGCCTGCGGCGGTGGTCAATAGTTAATGAAAACCGTGATTGACCTGCTTAAGTACAGTTCAAAGTGATCTACACACGTCTGAAAACATTTCCCTTCATGGCAGCCGAGTGATGCGAGAAGTGGCACAATGAGTTAAATGTAATGCTCTTAGAATAGAATAGAAATTTATTCAGATTACACATTATTACATATACCTACATTCATATAATGCACCATAAGAACTAACAAAGTGGGATGTGCTACCGAAAAGGTCTCCACTCAGCAATGCAGTTGGCACAGCAGTGCGAACTGCGCTAGTTTTCTGTGGATCCAGTGAGGGGTGCGGGACAGCATACTGCGCCACTCGTATTAAGGCCGGTATTAATACATGAAAAATACAAACAAAATAATATTCAATACAGATAAGTTTATAATAAAATTGTGGTTAAATTAATTTGAATCTCTAGAGGTCGAGTAGTATCGGTTTTTTAAAGCTACTTATGCCGGAAATACAAAGTAGGCAACAGTACTTTGCTGGTCCAAGATATTTTTTTAAACCTTACTATCGCCTTTTTAATATCGGCGGTGGAAGGTTATTCCAGCACTGCTACGAAGTGCATATAGAAAGCTGCCACGAAATGCAGCAGTACTGTGCCTCGGACATATAACTCGTGGAACATATCTTAAGTGACGACGTGAGACGACTTACCCAAAAGTCCCGTTATTCACGACACCGAATAAAGTATGTATACTTGAGATTATTTGAGTTAGTGGAATTCCATAAGAGTAGTCCATTCAAAAAGCAATTCTACCGTAAAACAAGATATAAATTAAATAATTACAACTACTTACACTAACATTGTTCATTTTACATTTATAGAAGCGCTTCGTTTCATACCGTTTTATTTTTATTATTCAACAAAATAAGATCGTATTATCCTCTATATTTCTTGCAGCGTTACCTTTGTATAAAATTTAATAAGATTATGTTGGCTTAGAATTAATAAGAAAACTATTATTTTCCGGGAACGCAGAAAATAAAAATTGCGATAAGTGTCAGCTTTTCAGTTTATTGACTTCATTTAAGATTATATTTTAAAGTCAGTGTGAAATATTCAGAAATCATAGAGTAGCTAGTAGATTTTAGTAGACCTTTTATATAAACCAAGCGTTTATAGCTTCTGTGGAATCGAATAGAAATACGACCACTTTAGAAAACAGTTAAATCCTTTAAAGGAAAATCATTTCACAGGCGCCTATCAATGCAAGTGCGTGTTAAATTACACCGAGATTACCTTATTTTTCCCAGAGCCCGAAGCTATCTTAAATACGCCTCGTCCAATTTTCTTGTTATTCAACCCCTTTCCATAAAGTGGGTATACATTTTTAAGCATTAATAATGTTAAGATCCTAGCGGAACAACGGCTTGAAACATGAGGCTGTGCGGCGAGAAAACTCAACATTAATTTCAAGCTACATCGCACATGTTTTCGTATTATAATAATAATTGCTGCGTAAATAAATAATGTACTTTTCACTTCTCATGCTCAAAAAGTGCATCATAATATTAGACTTGGCAAGCGGGGCTAAAGTAGTACATTTAGCCCATAGGGAAAATATGTATACATATTTATGATTTATAAAACATTTTAATTTGACCACTCACAACAGTTCTATATTACATCCACCAATCACAACTCTTTAAAAAAACATTAGTATTTGCTATCTACTAACCAAAATACAGCTAGACATTAAAATCGACCAATCAGGAATCAGAATTCAATTCAAACATTGGGTGTTTTTCAAGCGTGGTTAACTGCATACATGAGTCATGTATGCAGTTAACCACGCTTGAACGTTTGGATGGAGCTATAGTCGGTCAGAGGCGTTTATTTTTTTAATTATTGTAAATTAGGGAATGAAAAACTCCTAATGTTTGAATTGAATTCTGTTTCCTGATTGGTCGATTTTAATGTCTAGCTGTATTGTTGTTATTTCAAAGAGTTGTGATTGGTGGATGTGATTACATGACATAAGCTAAGAAGATTGAGCGGGAACGGGATAGACTACGCCACTATTAGACGGTCAGAGGCGTTTATTCGTCTTGTGAATATTTTGTATCTGTGTCAAAACAGTTTATTAAAAAGAATGGCGCCAAATTGAACAATTTTTTCGCCTTGGTATATAATTGTTGAATGTGGATGGATAATCTTTGTTTTTACTATTTTCTCGCAGTCGAAGTGAAAAGTAGAGTGTATAACTCTGGTCTAAAAGCCATATAACCCCTCGAACTATTTCCCCTCACTTCGTTCGGGAAAATATCCATCTCGTGGTAATATGGCTTACTTTAGACCCTTGTCATACAATCTACTATTTTGTTCCACTATGTTTACATCTGATACTGAAGCCGCACAGTGTACAGTCAGCATTAAAAGTAACTGAGCAATTGACGTCTTCAAAAGCTCTTATTACATTTTAATAAAGACTTTTGACGTCTTCGTTTGCTCAGTTAGTTTCTACGATTGATGTCGGGCGGAGTTATTTCACTAATAGTATTTCTACTTTTAAATTCTAATCACATCTGCCTGTTCCTCTTGCAACTCAGCTAAACTCTCTCCTCAGGCACCTCCGAGGTACAAATTCTCCTGAACACGGCTGTCACCGTGTCGTTTCGCACATAGTCGCGTGGCCAGATTGTCAGTGTCACGCCAAAACACGACTACCTACCTTACGTGTACTTGAGCATTCTAGAGAATGTTACATTACAGGAGCATTTAAGCGAGCGTTCTAGAGAGCATTCCAGCAACAGAAAATGTTTTCGTGCTCTGCCTAATAGCCGAGCAATTTTGTTACTGTCCTACCGCCGCCCCTCTCCATCCACACCCCCCACAGCACACCACTCCCGCACATCATTTGCTAGAGCGTTCTCTAGAATTACATGATCGTACCGATTGTTAGCTTTATGTTTGGACTAATTTAATAAACCGATCAAGTGCGAGTCGTACTCGCGCACTAAGGGATCCGTACCATTATCTATAAAAACAGCAAAAAAAAAACATTTGTTGTATGGGAGCTCCTCTTAAATATTTATTTTATTTTGTTTTTAGTACTTGTTGTTATAGCGGCAACAGAAATACATAATTTGTGAAAATTTCAACTGTCTAGCTATCGTGTTTCTTGAGATACAGCCTGGTGAAAGACAGACGGACAGACAGCGAAGTCTTAGTAATAGGGTCCCGTTTTTACTTTTTGGGTACGGAACCCTAAAAACGGCAAATGCTCGATGTTCTCTCATATATATGGTCAAGTCTATCAGCTCCTTTAACCATCGTATGATTTGAGACAAACATCGGTTTTTTTAGATTTTACACAATAGAGGACTTTCTGTACGTGAGTATCTATAGTCGGTATTATATTTATTCTGTGCTCTAACTGAGTGGCGGGTTTGGGCAAATAACAAAAGCGTATTATTTACTTATAAGAATTTAAAAATGGGAGTTGTAATCGCTTGACGTAATAGCTGCTCTCGCGGTATAGACTCGACGTTTAGATTGAAAAAAAAAATGAAATAGACACAGTACAGGGATGTTTAAATATATTATGGTCATGTGTATCTAGCTTGCATGCAAGCGTGCAAATATGTAGATGTCAATTAAATTATCAAAGAGTACAACTTACATTAAAATAACTATACAATGTCAAATTGAATTAATATACATTACTTATTTACTTAACCGGCATAATCATAATAATCGTCAAAGAGGCAGAATAAAATTTTATAACTAAATACAACACATTCTAATACTATTGATGTTCGCGATCCTCAACGCTATATATAGGTAGGAAGAAGAGAGTGGGTGTAGCTATACACCCACTGATTAATCGAACTTACTGCGACGTACGATAGCCTAGTGGTTCAGGCAGCTGTCAAGCGGCGTTCGTCAGAATGATTAAAGCAATAAATGATTTGGATTAGGTGTTAAAGCGGAGCCCGATTTCATTAAGGGCAGAACCGGGAATAACGCTATAGGAGCATTGGGCACTGTAGTGTATTGCTATCCTTATCTCGTGCGCATACGTCACGTCACGATGACCGGAGTGGGGGGCAGTAGTTGTCCGACCGTTGCCGGGAGTGGTGGTGTGCTGTCGAGCCAAGGAACGTGTAAATAGCAACATCGGTATACCTATAGAACGTGCAAATAAGTGAACACTACAGGCACTTAGGGTCGAAACACAAACCCGCGTTGCGGCGTCACGCCGCTAAAATTGGCGCCGCACCGCGGCGCACATTCCAGCGTCGACGTCAGTTTGTTTCTGTCACTCTTGCAAACAACACGCAAGAGTAACAGAAACAAACTGATGTCGACGCTGGAATGTGCGCCGCGGTGCGGCGCCGCGCCGCTGATATCGGCGCTGGCGCCACTGTCGATTTTAGCGGAAATATGCACCGCCGTGCGGCACCGCGCCACCAAAATCGGCGTTGACGCTACTGCCAATTTTAGCGGCGCGGCGCCGCAACGCGGGTATGTGTTTCGGCCCATTGGCATCATGTTAAACTTATAGGTTCATGTAGGTTGACCTTTACGAGGAAGATATCAGTATATTTATATTGTCAGTCTTCTTTGCTAAGCTACAAACGCGTCTAATTGTCATGGCAATTCCACACAAAAACTAGTATTTCTCAAATGAGTAAAATTTTTGCGCACACGGCGAGGCCTTGAGCCAGCGTGGGCTACCAATAACTTCAGTGACATCAGACAGTCCGTCAGTTTGAACCCCGGTCGTATTCCGCGTCTTCCAGACTATAAGATTCTCCAACAACCAGAATAGAAAACAATTTCCATAAAAACGCTGTTCACGCTGCTTCCACCTATAGTTTTTTTGCAGTCTGCGATGTCTACTTTTGGGCACCTAAATGAAGCTGCCAGATGTTATTTAGAAATACCTATCTCCTTGACAGTAGGAGCAGTTTTAGCCATAACACTCACTCTTGTTCGAATGATAGCTCTGGCTACATACAATTGTACATTTTACTAATTTAAGTTCTTATTTAACTGAGCCAATCTTGCAAAACCACTTGTTGCAATCTGTTTACAATCCTACATGTTGTACAATTAAATACTATAGGTACCTAGTGGCTGTGTGAGGTGTAGAAGTCGCGACCCTGTCCTTTATTCAAGAAAAAAAAATATAATCTTCAAAAAAAGTCTGTAGATGAGAACGAACGGACGGCCGGAAAGCGGGATATCCTGACAAACGAAAAGGTTTTAGCCCAAGCTGAAACGGAGATCTTCGTTCGCTTCCCTCGCTCGATCAATTACGTCAGTTATTTTTTTATCCTATGAGTCGATGTCATGTATTCGGATTAGCTAACACAGGGGTTTTCAAAGTGGGGGGCGCGACCCCCTAGGGGGGCGCGACCACATTTTAAGGGGGGCGCGGGGCCTCGGGAAATCCTTTCGCAAAACCTAGTGCCTCGTCGATCCTTGGAATTAGGTACTCAGCTGACCCTAGACTCCTAAGAGCCGTGGCGCTAATGGCAACGCTAGGAAGATGATGATGATTTGGCTAGCAAAACCATTCACTTCCGTTTCCTTGCATCGAAGTGAAGGGGGCGTGGGAACTTCATTTTAGGCAGCAGGGGCGCGTGCCTAAAAAAAGTTTGGGAACCCCTGAGCTAACATGATCGCTTTTATGTGGGACATAAAGCATTCGTCCCATACTTGCATATATGTAAGAGTGAAAGGGACGAATGTTTGACATAAACACGTTCAAGCTAGCTAGGTTGATAAGTGAGTTCATAAAAATCGATTCGAATGTTATATTACCCACGTATTTTCACAAGTGGTTTCGTGGCCCACACACGCAGTGAGCAGAATAGTTATTAAAATTGAGTTTAAGGTTGAAGTAACGACCTGTATAATCAATAATGAAGTTGAAAGCCTTATCGAAATTCAGCGTGCAGGCACAAATTCGTAAATGAGAAAATAAAAACGCCTAATCAGAATTCTGTTGGGGCGGATTGAGCAATAAATATTAGCTTTGCCCTTGGTAGTGGAAATGACCTATGTGCTATTGGAACCACCGTGAACTAAAGCCCTTCCAGACTAAAGCAAAGTTCATTTTATGGCCGATGTTCAAGTTACAGAGAACTGGGAGCGCAAGCAAAAATATTAGGGATTATTAATTTAACGATGTTTGTCTCAGCTCTGAGTAATCGTTACTTTGAAGGTGTCTATTTAATTAATAAAACCGCAGGAGTGTAAACTAAGCCTTACCCTATTACTATTTAAGGCTATAATCGCGTGATACTGAACGCCCTATTTTATAGGTAACTACGCTGATACAAAGTAACAAGTTCCAAATCGAATTCCCGGCCGTACCTAAATCTCGCCAAACAAGTTGCCGTCAAGCTTCCTTAAATCATGCGAATGTATTTGGCTCACGATATGAAAATATACGTGGAATCGACGGGATATTACCTACATGCCTGTATATTTCTTCCAGAAAATATTCGATACAACAATAGTTTTCCATCTTGATTTAGTATGGAACTGCTAGACATATACCTACTTCTATTACTCGTGGGTCAACAATGCTGTACAAAATAACTGTATTTCTAAAATGTTTGCATTCATTTAAAACACAATTGCATAAAATGACATAACCAAGTTGGTAGTTATGGTATTCCGTATTTTACCACATATAAAATCCCTTAAGAGCAAATTAACAATTCCTAAATTTTAATATGTTACGACAATTTCTTTTAACAATATTGTTCAATTTAACTGTAGGTATCTTGTATCTTGAACATTATTGAATAGAAGAATACCTCTAACAGTTCCATATCAGACAGTCTGGTTACCGACCCAAAATAAATATCAAAAGGAATAACGTTAGTAATGGTTATACTGGAACCACATGAAAAAAAGATGAATACATTTTTGGTTACATGTATATTATATTCAAAGTCATAGTTATTTATTATACAATTTAGGCATATTGCATGCAGGTGCAATATGCACGATTCATAGGTACCTATGAGTGTCGATAAAGTACCACCGGTGGGACAGACAATATTATTTTGTTGTTTATCCGAAGCCCGTCAGGGTTATGTTGAAAATCCGAATACCATAATTTGTTTATACAATAAGTAACTCAATGTATATGTATATTTTGCATATGCCTAATTTTATTAATATGACTATTTAATTTTCTGCGTAAGCCTTGTGGTACCATATGCATTAAGAAATAAAACCAGATCACCACCACCTCGATTGAAACTCCATTCAACCGGCCCTTTAATAATGTCTATAAAAATATATAATAATCTACCAGATAAAATTAAAAAAGAAATCAAATTTGTAATTCAAGTAAAACTAATTCTTGTAAATAAATGCTATAAGTGAATACTTAAAAGTCAAAATTATTGTAATAAAGTATTTACTTTATGAGAATATTCTCAGACAAAATTTTCATAATAATACCCAAACAACCTGACGATATCACCACTACCTTACACCAATAAGCATTAACTACAATTCGGTGCAAATATATTTGTTATAGGTGTTATATAACTTGAAGCTTTGTTCATTATTAAGTTAGTATTTAATTTAAATACTCCATTTGCGATGCCCTTTGTTTGATACGTCGATATTGTAACACTTACCACCTTTATGTAACAATATGAATGCAATAAATTACCTGATAACTTGAAATAAATGTTTTTATTCATTCATTCATTCAAAACACAATACCAACCACAATTGTACATTTTTTTCGATAAAAAACCAAAGTGAAAATAAAATACCGACTTTAATTATACGACATCCAAATATAGAGTTATAGTATTCGGTATTTTATTTACCACATCTAAAATCCCTTAAGAGCAGATATTAACACTTCCCAAATTTTGTAATTTTTCGAAGAATGTTGCACCTGATTTTCTCAAGAGAAAGAACTTCATAACCGCCTCGTTCCCAATTCGATATCGCGTGTTATGTACTTCAAAACGACGAGACGTGATCCTGAGAGATTCATATGGGATTATCAAATGAAGGCATCATCCATAGGGGAATATTATCATGTTATGCTGGTGTGCCACGTTTCTTCGGATTGATATTAAAGGAAATATGATATGTCATATCATAGGCTATGTAGAAGATTGGATGTGATATAAACGTGTCATGCAGAGCTGGGATGCCGCGGATGCGATTTTTTTAACATCCGCGCATGTGGAGGCGGATGCCGATATTTGGGGGCACACAACCGCGGATGTGGATTTTGGAGTCAGACACCAATAAACGTAAGTAAAGTACGTCCATTTTATGATATCACGCTATCAAGAAACACGTTGAGAATAAATTACAATACGAGTACGTGTGGTGTCGGGTTAGAATTTCACCACCCCCTTTCTTCCCGTGGGTGTCGTAAAAGTCGACCAAGGGACCAGGGTTGAAGTGTGTTGTGGGCGATGGGCTAGCAACCTATCACTGCAATATCACATTTATCCGATCTTTTACCCACATTTATGCTAAAAGTGGCGCTGGAACATACGTTTCATGTGCTCTGCCTACCCCTTTTGGGAATAAAGGCGTGAATGTATGTATGTATGTATGTATGTATGTACGAGTACTTATAGCGAACTAATCAAAAACGCGTCTGCACTTGGTCACAGAAACAAAATCTATTTTCGGCACTTGTATCGTAAATAACTATTTTTGGACTAATGACGAAAATTATTAATCGCACGCGGTAAACGCCTTGGGCTCCTCTGTCTTGTCGTAAATTACACTGCCATCGGCATCCGCGAAAACTCCGCATCGATTTTGGCGGATGAGGATGCTGATGTTGAATTTAGTGCGGAACTTCTGATGCATGGATTTAGATCTTACGTCTTTCGCGTGGACTCATTTTCGGTAAGACTGATAATCCGCATAAACTGGGTGTCGGCTTATATCCACCTGCGTTATTTTTAAATCCTAAGTTACTTACATGTACAAACGTTAACTAACAACCACACGACAGGGTTGACTACGTTTCCCTATTTCAGGAATTCTTTCACCAGATAGAATTAGTACATTGTTTAAAGAGGGTCGTAAGTGGAATATGGCGAACAAGAGTCTATCAGAAGCCCGACACCTAAGGCGGAGGGCTTTTGATGACTCGAGTTTGTAATATTCTTACGCCCGCGTTAGACACATTTGCGAGGAAACAAATACATTTTAGATGACGTTAATACAAATCGTAATAAAAACTGCAACGATTTGAAAACACTTAAAAACATTTTACATAGACTCATCTGTAAATAATTCTGTTAAACATGTTTTAGTAGTGTTTTTAAGTTTATATTTATGTATAAATATATATATATATCTATATATTTGTATTCAACCCTATTTACAATGTCGGACGTGTTTAATGCTAGTTTGGACAGGGAGTTTTTTTCACTCTCTTCTTCAAGTCTTTACGATTCCTTGAGTGACGCATCAGATATGCCTCATCTTAGTGAACGCTTGCACTGTACTTTTAAATCTTCTACTAAAAACTTCAATGTCGTTCATATAAATGCGCAGAGTGTGCCGGCTCATTACACTGAATCGCTTGCATCGTTCAGCTCAAATAACAATATACACGCAATTCTTATCTCCGAGTCATGGCTAAAGCCCTCTCTTCCTTCAACTTTATATCCCTTACCTGGGTATATTCTGATTCGTAATGACAGGATTGGCCCTAGCGATGGCGGTTCGGGAACTGTTCGGGGCGGCGGTGTTGCCATATATATTAAAAGTAATTTCGCTTATCAAGTAGTTGCACTGTCGCCATCAGTCTACTCGAACTCGTCCGAGTATTTTTTCTTAGACGTGACTTTACATCACTCCAAAGTTCTTCTTGGCGTTTTTTATAGCCCTTCATCTCAAATTAATTATTTTGATTCCCTCGAAAATGTTTTAGTCAATATTAGCCCTCAGTTTGATCACAGCATTATTATGGGTGACTTTAACACCTGTCTCCTTAAAAATGACCATCGCTCCGCTAAGCTCCGTTCTCTTGCAACTTCTATAAATCTAAGCGTGTTGCCACTTGATGGTACGCATTTTCCTCATAACGGCCCTCCTTCTCTTTTAGATCTCATTCTTACTACTTCTCCAAATTTGGTATCCCTCCACGGGCAATTCAATGCTGCAGGTTTCTCCAATCATGATCTAATTTACGCCTCTTTTAACATTCGTCCCCCGAAGAAGAGACAGAAGATAATCATGCGTAGAAATCTCCGCGATGTAAATCTGCAAGCGCTCTGAGATGATGTTTCACATGCTGATTGGAGCAGTGTAGGTCGTCATGACGATGTTAACATGAAAGTAGGGGCTTTCAATGCCATATTGCTTGCGACTTTTGATAAGCATGCTCCTTTGAAACCAACGCGAGTTAAACACTTTCCTGCACCGTGGCTCACGCCGGAGATCAAACAGTACATGGCCAAGCGCGATCGAGCTCGTATTAAGTTCCGGCTGGTTCCTTCGGACGAAAATCGCCAGAGGTATATTTCCATACGTAACTGCTGCAACAAAGCCTGTAGGGAAGCAAAACGCCTCCATATCCACCAATCAATAGAGGAGTGTCCCCCTTCTAAGTTGTGGAAATTTTTAAAGTCTCTTGGGGTCGGCAAAACTCAGCAATGTTCTTCCAATACTCTTGACATTGACGCTATTAACAAACATTTCAGCACGTCGCCGGTTACTCTTGGCCCATCCATTAAGCAATCCACTCTTTCACTTCTTTCCAGTATTACACACCCCGACCTATCCCCCTTTGAATTTGGTTTGATTTCACCGCAGGAGACGCTTGCCCTTCTCAAATCTATTAAGACGAAGGCAATCGGTGACGATGGCCTCAGTGTGGATATGCTTATGCTCGTGGCGGATTTAATTGTTCCTACCCTTTCGGATATAATAAATTTCTCCTTGTCCACTGGAACCTTTCCGGCATCGTGGAAGTAGGTATGCTCACGTTATTCCTCTCCCCAAAATCCCTAATGCTGTATCTTTCACTCAATACCGCCCTATTTCTATTCTCCCAGTTTTGTCAAAGATCATTGAACATTATGTTAATCGTCGTCTCCTTTCTCATCTTAACAGAAATTCTTTGTTTAATCCTTTCCAATCCGGATTCCGCCCCGGGCATAGCACGGTCACCGCTTTAGTTAACGTCACCGATGACATTCGTCTCAATATCGAGTCCAAAAAGCTCACTGTCCTTGTTCTTCTTGATTTTAGCAGTGCTTTTAATACGGTAGATTTTGATATTCTGCTAGGTATTCTCCGCTCTCTTAACATTTATGAAACTCCATTATCCTGGTTTCGCAGCTACCTCTTTGGCAGGCGCCAGCGCGTTACGTTCGATGACAAGATGTCCGAGTAGTGCGAACTCTCCGCTGGCGTTCCACAGGGCGGGGTGCTTTCTCCATTATTGTTCTCTGTTTTTATAAATAGTATCACCGAATCCCTAACTACATCATATCACCTTTACGCAGATGACCTACAGATTTATGCAGCGGCTACTGTAGATGATATCTCCTCATTAATTTCGGAAGTCAATCGAAACCTAGAATCTATACGCTGCTGGGCGTGTAAGTATGGTTTACAAATTAATGCGAAGAAATCGCAAGCGATTGTTATTGGTAGTCCTTACTATGTAAATAAGCTCTCAGAGGTGGTGGTGCCTGACATTATTTTTGATGGAATTTCTATTCCTCTTTCCTCTACTGTCAGGAATTTGGGTATCACCATGGACCAGACGCTTTCTTGGTCACCCCATATAGCTGAGGTGAGTCAGAGGATCTTTAGATCCCTTCACTCCCTAAGAATTCCCTCCTCCAGAATTTCCTTCCTCTTCGTACCATGTTGACCCTTACTCAATCTCTTTTGCTTCCTCTTCTGGACTATGGCGATATTGCGTTTTTGGACCTCAACGAGGAGCTACTTGATAAGCCGGAGCGTCTACAAAATGTATGTATCAGATATGTATTTCGTCTACGCAAGTATGATCATATCTCTGAATTCCGCTCTAAGCTTCGATGGTTACCGATTCGCCAGCGCAGGGATGTGCATATCCTGTCATTACTTTTCAATACACTGTTCAGCCCTACTTCCCCTCCTTACCTTTCTGAGCGGTTTAGTTATATGGCAGACGGCAGTGGCCACCGCTTGCGGTCGAGTTCTAACCTTACTCTTGCTGTACCGTCTAGAAAGACGCGAACATACTCCTGATCTTTTACTGCGCGCGCTGTTAAATTGTGGAATGAGTTGCCTTTGTCGCTGAGACAGTCGCGCTCTGTTGCGTCACTTAAGATGAATTGGAAGAAGTTGTGGCTTTCCAATGACTTGTGAATTGGTTGAATATAGGATTTTCTTATTTATTGTATATTTGCGATATATATGTTACATATGTTAGTGTGTATTATATTTTATATTGTATATATATATGTATTGGCATGTTTTTATTTGTCTAGAATTAATACTTATTAGGATTTGCTTTCATTTTCTCTGTTTTTGTACACGGTATAAGTTTGCCTATCTCGTTCTACCTACCTTCCTCTCAATTGCTCAAAGGTTAGCTGGAAGAGATCCCTTATAGGGATAAGTTCGCCTTTGTACTTTGATCTATTGTGTAACATGTATATTCCTTAACCTGTTATTGTGTACAATAAAGTGCTTACATACATACATACATACGTAAATACGTTTTCAGACATCGTATTTGATATAAAACCTTTTTGATGAGTGTCAGTTACAATTTAAGAAAAAAGCCATTACGCCCGTGGGCGTAATATAGGCTATTGTAGCTCTGTATATCTGCGCATTATGAAGCCCTTTTCGAGCAAGTGTGATGAAAAAAATATTAAGTGCTTTCTAATGAACATAGGTTACCTACATTCAATCACGCGGCTTCTTGAACTTAATACGCGTGCGTGGACGCGCTGGCAGCTAAATAATATTAATAAATAAAGCATAGTCGCTTTGACTGGTCGGTGTTAATTTAAAATTAAACTCTATTATTTACACGGTTAAACTCTTGTATTAAATGTCACAACGGGTGACATGTTTCGAACTCTTCGGGAGTTATTGTTGTATTTATTACGCAAGTTTAACCGTCCAAATATTATGATCATTTAAAATAAGTCCCACAAAAGCTATAATCGACCTAAGAGATACTCCAGTATCCCTAACTTTCTGAAACAGGAGATGCATTCGTATAAGTTCGTCGTAAGAGACTAGCATATGCAGTGGATACCTAAATAGTCCAAGCGACGTCAAATATGTATACACTTTTGCACTATATTCCATCGTAATACGGCGAAAAATGTGTCTATATTTAATTGATATCGACTGTAGGTACATGCATATTGACAACACAAATATAATTAACAAAAAGCCACTGCCCGATCAGCCTTACTCTCGACAATTACTCCCTGAATACTTTCGTATCGTTTCAACACTTACTCCCATCGAATAGCTCTACTTAAGTCTTTCTTCCCATTTCGCTTCATATTTACACACGTATTCCGGATATTTACATTGCATAAAGATCGGTCTACCCCCACTAGTTTCTATTATCAGTTGCATCGAAGATCGTTTAAATTATGACTACTTGGTGCTATAACGATCTGCCGTTTTTACAAGCTTTTATTCAACTTGACCTATTCGATTGTTTATTAGTGAGAGACAAATCTTGGAACTGAGTTTTGAACCAGTGAATCTCAAATCTCAACCGATTGATCTGAAATTTCGGGTATCGGAATTCAGTACATAACCGACGTAACCCCGTCTCAAGGAATAGTTAATGTTGTTTACAGAAAAGTACAACTGGCAATTAACAACAGACAGAAACTTATTAACGATGCAGTGCAAACCTCAGGCCACTTCCCCAATAGGCCACTTCCCATATAGATGTCGAGTTGGTGTAGTCTCAGGGGGGTTAGCACAACTGACGCCGCACCGCGACGCGAGTCGAGAAGGATCTACCGTCCTCGTTCTAATTTGCACGGTGTGAGTGTGACAGGGGATGCTCAGTCGCGCGACAAGCGGCTTGTCAGCAAGTTGCGCTAGACCAGGGGTTCCCAAACTTTATTTTCTCATAGACCACTTTCAAAAGTTAACTGGTTCTGGTAGACCCCCTACACCACTCTAATACCATGTTCCCAAAACTCGGCAAAAAATGTGAAGATTACCTAAGTCTGGAGACGCTCGCGATCTGTTGCAGACTTGCAGTCGACAAGTTTTAGAGGCGAATGGTGTAATTTTAATAAAATGTCAGTTTAATTTGCCGAAATTTTAAACTGGGAGCAGCGTAAAAAAGCTGTCATGTATTTATCCAGTCATCAAGGCTATAAAAATAACACAAAAAATAATATCTGTTTTCGTTCTTTACTATAGAAACCAGATGTACATTTTCGTGGACCCCCACTTACGAATTGTGCACCCCCATTTTTATGTCACGCCAACGTAGACCCCCGTTGAGTCTCCTGTGGACCCCTGGGGGTCCACCTGGACCACTTTGGGGACCCCTGCGCTAGACGTATAGTAAGCTGTCAGTAGCGTCAGTGCCAAATCAGTGCAGATTCTTTACTGCCACGCATTAAGATTGCTTCCTGATTGACGAAGATCACTGAATGCGTAACGCCCCACTACAATATACCTAATAATACTCATGCGCAAATATATTACTGATAAAATACCGACAAGTAAGAAAATCTTTAGGCCCGCGAGCTGTGGCACGACGACATAAACTATCCCTCTCATTCTCGCGTTCTAATAAGAAAGAAAAGGATAGTCTATCACGCCGTGCGCAGATAAAATATAATACTTAAAATAAATTAGGTAATTAGGAAGATGTTAAATTATTTCGAACTAAGCGAAATTATCTCTAAAAAAAATTCTCTCGGTCAAGTTTAAGATGGATTTCTGTTTATTCAAGATGCTTTCTTACTGTTTTTCAAAAAAAAAATCACCTTGTTTTTCTGTCTGTGAAAGCCGTGCTGTAAAACAAAATACTACATACTGATCCGCACTACCTATTGCGAAAAGTGGCCTTAGGTTTTCTCGAAGCACTAATTATCCACTTTATGAGTGATTATTATAGTCCTTCTGGTAGCGTGACGGAAAGTCAACAACTCCTTGGCTGTTGGTACGTCCTGATTCTACAGTAGCTGCTTTTTCTTCAATTGCCTTACTAATTTCAATGTTATTCGTAGTCGATTCAATAGATAACAGGCAATAATTATTTACATATATTCAATCTAATGATATGATGGTGATTTGTTGGTGAGGTAGGGCACAGCGAAATGTCATCCCGCTGGAATGTGGAGCAGCCCAACTGGGGAAGTACCTCCGCCTTGCAAAAGACCACAGCCATAACAACACTGCTACTTGCTCAGTAGTAGTGTTGTGTTCCTGGAGGTGAGCAAGGTCGCCAGAGCTCCCGAGGATGCGTTGTGTTGAGAGCGAGGGAATTTGTTCCTTCAGCTGTCACCACGGCGAATCCTCAAACATATCAAGGGTAGACGACGAACATGTTACTCCTTTGGAGTTCCACGCGTCTATGGGCTGCGATGTCCGCTTATTATCAGGCGGGCGTACGCTTGTTTGCCACCGTCGTGGTATAGAAAATAAAATAAATTAATAGACCGAATGATCGGTATCTACTTATGTATCAAATGTTTATGTAGTTAGAATACCTACTTATGTAGATAGTGATCTCAATCTTCAGTGGCAATACTTAAGATTGATTGAAGATAGAAAACCGCCGTCAGATCTTTTCAGATTAGTAACTTACATTATAAATGCCCGACCACTTCAGAACTTGAGATTTAGAGTACGCTATGTCACATCGAATGCGCCACAATTATTATGTTATGACGTATGAGTTTTTATTACAATGCAGCGTTAGCGTATTTCAAAAAGTTCTATTAGTTTTGTTTTCCGTTGAATTTTCAGGTTATTTAGAGCTGGGAAAAAGCTAAACAAGTTATATCAATGAAACTGATAATATAGTGAGCGTAGGTAGGTGCAATTCGATTCGTTGCTAAACCAGATTTGCTAATAATTACAAACAACATGAATCTGTCCATCCGCAATATACACACTGTCATTAAAACCAGTTCAATTCCGCCGCAGACCTTAGGCCGCGGTCTGGTCGCCAGCGACCAGTGGGGCGACGAGCGGCAGTATATTCATTTGTTAGAGTTCAATGTATGAGTGCCCATTCGTCGTTCCGCTGCCCGTTACACAGAAAAAAAACACTTGAATCTAGAAATACATATAAATACCGCCAATATCTTGAATGAAACAGATATCTTGAATTAAGGCGCCGTAGGTTCAGCGAAGTGAAGCGAACAGAGTTTTTGAAACAATATAATGCGTCTGTTTATAATAATATGGTTTCAAAAAATACGCATAGTAATCTTGAGGCTTTTCTGCAGGGAGATCAGTGAATCGAAATATGATTAAACAATTTTCGCTCTATAGAAAAAAATTACGAACATAGGTCTAAAAGGGTCTAAAATGCACTTAAAATATATTTAACAAATTATGCACAAAAGCTTAACATATTAAAATGGTATCTAAAAATCGGCAATATAATGTTTGAGAGAAATCAGTGAATATTTATTTATTTATTTAAACGGCAAAAAAAATAAAATTAAAAAACATGATATCCGCGCTTCCGAGCACGCACTTCCATCTCGCTCACGCTTATGCTCAGTGAGAGGGACAGAAGACCATGAACCTACGGCGCCTTAAGACGATACTCTGCAACCAAGATAAATAATTCTTGGCTCAAGATACGCTTCATACGTGGATAAATGTTGAATATTCTAGATATTTTTTCTTGGTGTAGAATAAATACCTCTACAAAAGTATGTTTTCTTTTCTGTGTGGCGTCCAGACCGCCGTGGCGTGGCTCATACCTTAACTGTGTGAGTATAGACAGCGATAGGGTGTGAGCGAGATAGCATGCGAGCGGACGCCATTTTCAGATCCATTCTTTATCTGCGCGCGTTATGTATACATGTGTTTACAAAAAGTCGTCGGCGGGCGGCACACCGGCGGCGGACATCTTGCGGCGCTCGTTCCGTGCGCGCGACACCGGCCGGTGGAACTGCTCGCTGCGCCGCCGTCAGCGCTCCGGCGCGGGCGCTTCGGACTCCAGCTCCATCCAGAGCGAGCTGATCACGCGGCCCTCTGTGAAAAACGATGTGATTAGAAAGTTATTGATCCCGTTACCGTTTTTGTTGCTTGGTAACGCAGTGGACACGAAACTTGAAAGACTGTTATGGCCGTACACACTTACTACATAACTCCGAAGAATTATTTGACCAAACATATTTATTCCGAAATTCATAATTCCGAAAACCATGTCTGTAAAGGATTTTTCGATTTTGAGTAACTGACCTAACCTACCAATTTTACAGTAAGCTTTGTATTAACTTGCCCTGTTAGTATGTATGGGACAAATCTTGCAAGTTAAATTTGACTCGCTTCCCGGTGACCGACGGAGCTGAAATTTTGGATATAAGTATAGTTTGGATGACAATTCAATATTATGGTACCATCGAGCTGGAGACAGAAGGTGGCCATGGGAATTCAGTACTTAACCGACGTAACCCCGTTGAGATTGGGTTCGTTAGAATAGTCTCAATGAGTAGGTAGTTGATGATGGTATACAGAAAAGTACAGTCGGCAATAAAAGTTTGTACCAAAAATGAAATTTTGGACAGAAACTTATTCATATTGCATTAAGTCATCTGCGTCCAGATTTTCGTTTTGCGGAAAGTGTCGTTCGAAATGATGAAATTTCGGAAAATTAATGGTATTGGACAAATGAACCTTCGGAAGTTTTCTGTGTTTCACTGTTAGTGTTTATACTTAATAACGTTGCTCCTGAGATACTGAGATAGATGGTGGTATTGGCGGGGTTTCCAAGAAGGAAATTACCGGCTTTAGTATTGGGACTTGTCTAACCATAGTTTTCCGACCTGGGTTTGATACCCATTTGTTTTTTTACAAGGCTATATTGCTTTTTCACCACATAAAGAAAATATTGGGGATTTTATTTTGGTTATAAATCAACAACCAATTAATTATCGCTTTTTAAATATTGTATAAACTACTTAATAGTAGTATTTCTATACTTATGTATAGAAATTCTAGTTTATTTTATAAATACGTTGATAATTTGTTAAAAAACACGACAATAAAAGATAATACTGAAATAATACGAGTAAAAAAGGAAAAATATGTACAAAACAACAATCAACTGTTGTACATGATTGTACGTGGGTTACGTACGTGTCGTTACAGAAATAAGTCCTAAATTATAGTTATGGTAAAGGCAACTAGGACTTAATTATGTTACATTTGTAAGTACTTGAAATCAATTATTTAAGTGTTTGCGATACTTTAATAAAGTTGTTGATTCTAAGATGATTCAACTGACCCCAGCCAACCAGGGTTATTTGAAACGATTTCCGATGTTTTGTAAAACGCTTATAATTACAAAAATATACCACTATGAAGTTAAGTAACCATTGTTGCTATATAGCCAAATAACCTGGCTAGAACTGAAAACATTTATCGAAGAGAATCTATTAAAAATAAGGACTCAATATCCTTTTTTTATATATATTTTTTTCAATGTTTGTTACCTCAGAACTGTTATTGATGAGCCGATTCGTATAATTTTTGTTTTGTTTGTAAGGAGGTATATGCATTAGGTGGGTACCATTTTTTCATTTGGGATCCATTAGGGATTTAACTCCATCCATCCATTAGGGGAACTCCTTAAATATGTTAGGCACGCGTGTAGTGATTTTGATATTTTCTATAACAACTCGTGTATTTACACCCGTAAATCTTAAATTTGGTAGAGTGGAATTGATGATGAAGCAACAGATGACTTATGGAATTCCTCAATTATGTACTGAAAAGAACAAAAGTACGTCACAGATTCTGATAAGATGTTGTTGAAATAGCAACTAATGAAGTGCCAAAGGTGATCCTTGTGGAATCGACGGAAGACGGAAGTCCTCAAATATTATCGGGACATACATCGATTGGGTTTTTTCTCTAATAATCAACGCATTTGCTCTCGGAAATCAGTGTGACTAGGTGGAGTACTAAATTGAAGTCGGCTAAAACTTTGTTTTTGAAGTAAATTATATTATTTGTTCCAATTGACTTCAGCCTCCCCGAAGTGCCAAATTTCGTAATTAAATGTGTAATATATAAAAAAAACTTATTGCTTGTGTAATACCATTGTTTCTTATTACGCGACACTCCGTGCGTAACAACATGGACAGTAAAATCGGTTTTGCTGAACCGTGAAACTACTTATTAAGTACCCAAGTAATACATTTCCAGAAAGCCCTAACACGACATACACTTACAAAGAAGGATACTTGTAAATAATTAGATTCCCCATTCCGTTACTTTTACACCAAACGTAGAAATATATCACGTTTGATTATAGGATTATAATGGTATTTACGTCACACCTGGCCATAATGCGAGTTTTATTGCACGCTCCGCGTACGGGAAAACTCGCATTGTGGCCAGGTGAAGACGTAAATTTTTTTTCACACCACATGCTCGACAATGCCGAATTATAGGTCATGTAAACCCTACCGAAAGCAAGACATTAAATCCCTTGGTATTAGCCGGGTTATAATGTTGTACTGAATTTCATTATAACCCGCTGGTTAATAATATGATTTCACTTTTCATAATTCTTATTACTATATGCATAAAGTTTAATTTTGCTAAACACAATTTGTCCTAGGCCATGGCCTACTTGATTTGACAAAATAAATGAAGTTTGCCTCCGTGTGAACCCCGGTCCGGAGGAGCGCGGTGTTCGAAATTCGAATTTCGAATCTAGGACCACGGCTTGTGCTTTCGAATTTGGAACGTCGCGCGCCTTCATTTAATTTTGTTCATGCGTGACGAACAAATCGAGTTCTTGTAGGTGCCTATAGAAGATTTAATTTCAAAAATAATATTGAAAATGTCGAGTGATGAAAGTGTTTTGACTCCTGAGTTTATCAAATTAGACAACTCAACCTCAATAAACGTACCAAATAAAAACATTACCTTATCTTTCCATAATTGGACTAACGTGTCTAATGTTACTATGTACTTTTAATTTGCTAAATAAACATTATTTATCTACTGAGCCTGTTTTTTGTCTCGCATAAGGTGTGAAAAGTAGAGTATACACCTCGGGGATAAGACTGTTTTAGTCTTGGGCGGTTGAACCCCTCACTGCACTCAGGACTAAGTCTTAATTCCCTCGCTTCGCTCAGGAATTAACTTATAACTCCCTCGCTACGCTCAGGAGTTAAATTATGAGTCCTTCGTTACGTTCGGGATTCAATTCGCTCCCGTGACATAAAACAGTGCTTTATCCCCTTGGTGTATAATCTACTATTACTCAACACGGGCGGTAAGGGGCATTCATGAATTCACCACCCTAGTAACGTAATGTACTATTCAAGGTCGGTAGTTCGGTAAGAAGAACTTTACTACCAGAGACAACACACATTTGTGCGAAAACAAATACATTTTAAGGGAAATAAAATATTCAGCGTAATAAATTACAAGTGTTGGACGTCCATTTTGTCGCCTTTGACGTGACGCGTGTAAAACAAGGAACCTTCATTATTTATAAGTTAAAGGGACAAAACACATTTCATTTATCAGAGGCTTTTTAAGCTTCATAAAATAAGGAGGTAAAAGTTCCAATAATTCATTTCGATATTGTAGATCAATGTTTTCACATGACAACCCGGTAAATCGAAATGGAGATGCGGCCTGCCTCGCCGGCGATGGCGATGGCGGGATGAACTAGACTCAAAATATTGGCCACAAGAAGCTCAGGATCGAGAACACTGGAAAGGAGGGGCGTGCCTTTGCCCAGCAGTGGGACAATACAGGCTCCCAATAATAATAATAATATCAGACACCCACATACACACATACACACATATATTTGATTGGAAACATCTATGTTTTAAAACTAACGTATGAGTGCCAGATATAAATTAAGAAAAACACCATTAAGAGTCCGCAGTAAGCTCGATTCTCCATACAAACGTAGTTTATACGCTCTCATTTTGAAACTACGCTTTGGATTGTAACGGAACTTTGCATAAAATGACGTGAAATATGTTTGTAATTAGTTTATATAACTTCAGATACATAGTAAAGAAAAATACAACGAATTTAAGTTTTTCATACAAAACTTGTTTTGGCTGTAGTTAACTGAAACCATATAAACTACTTACAGACATAGATATACTTCATGTCATTGTATATGCAAAGTTTCGTCACAATCCAACACGTAGTTTTAAAATGAGAGCGTAACTATACGTTTGTATGGGAAGGCGAAATTCGGCCAAGCTTAGTCCGGACTCTTAACCATGGACATAATATATGCTTACAGTCGCCCAGTATTATGCTTGCATCCTTACGAGCAAGTGCGATGAAAAGTAAAGCTTAATAACTTTTTACACTCGGGTTGTTTAAATAAAAGGAAATGAAATCAAAAGATCCGGGACTCACTCCTCTAATTTCCATTAAAATTGTAATTCAAGCCTTTTTTTCAGGCGTAACAAATTCGACACGAGTTTGACGCTAATTAATTTGCGAAACAAATGTTGCCAGGATTAACTAGAATAGTAAATTACTGCAGCCGCCGGGAAAGAAGGGCTTGCCGGGTGAGTAGGTATAGACGGCCGACTGTAGCTCGTGGGGAGGCCGGATAGGGAAGCTGGCTAGCTCTTTTCACGGCTAGGCATGTATAGTGCTTTTCTCAAACATATGCAATGAAATAAGAAATATCACCGCTCAAGGTTGGTTTTACCTGTATTTATGTACTTGTCCTTCGATTTTGGCGGCAACAAGTTATTCATTGCTCATTCGGCCTCCGCCCTCAATTCCGGCGTAGTACAATTAGTTTCTTCGTCGCTTTTACCATCGGAACTCATTTTGAAATTTTAATTATAAATATCAACCACAAATATAAAATCCAGCTACACGACAAAAGACTTTTCATTTTCCCTCCAATCCCTCCATAATGTATTTTTTGGTGGAGTGTTCGAATAGACCCTATTATTATAGGGCCATTATACACAAATTGATAATGCGAATCTTAATTTCTATAATAATTAAAATAAATGCAGAGGATAGAAAAAAATAAATGCAGAAGATTTAAAATATTGTCTATGGTCTCCGGTGACTTAAAAATATAATTCAGCTGTTTAACCTGTTCATGAACACAGACGCCATATTTAATTTAAATTTAGAAAAAAAAAAACATCTCGGCCTAGGCCTTCAAATTTGTATGAAATTACTTTACAGTTCTTTCGAATTGTTCTGCCCGAAATGTGATACTTCGAAGCCTGTTATGACGCACGTAACGACGACATTTCATTGCAGGTTTGAGAAATTGTTATTTATGATACAAGTGCGGAAAGTAGGTAATTCCCAAACAAAAACACGACCGTTAGGGAATGTTTTGATCGACACAAGTTGGGAATTGCCTATCCGCACGTGTATCATACAACATTTTACAATGCATCATGGGAGGAAATTAAAAATTATACAAAAAAGGTGAAATTTGAATTGTCATGAAATCTCATTCTCGCAAGCGTGTGGGAATATTGGCCCGAACCCATTCTTGCACGGCTGCCCCCCCGGCCCGGCCCGCCGCGCGGGCATGGAGGGTTTTCCGTGTTCATGTTGACCCATGTAAAGGCGCACTTTCAGAGCAAGTGCATCGTAAAATATATTAATTGAAAACATTGTTCATTACATGTCACGAGCCTCGGACGTGAAAGCGTCAATAAAAGTAGGTACTTAATTAAGAAAAGCCGCAGAAACAACAAATATAATATAAAAACATCTGGACAGACAAGACTTTCAAATAGAAAACAATTCGTTACTCATATTGATTCTTCCGTTTGGGAGTTACCACGCCACAGACAGTTTAACATGTGTATGTGTTAAACTCGCAATACTTTTTGTTCTTGTGGGGAAAGGTACAAATGCAAACGGCGGAATTTCTTTGTCTTTTATCTATTAATCATTTCGATCCGGTCTATCATAGACCTTTACGAAACGCATACGAAATGCGGAAAAAAACATCGATGCAAATTCGTATTGATTCAATAAATTTACCAACAAATTCGAACAAATTGTAATTTTATTCTATAACATCGCTTTTTAATCACATTCAGACGACGAACGAGGAACGGGATTAAAAGAAAATACGGATAGATCGAAAATTTGGAAGACACGGGAAAGACCAGGAAAGGGTAGTATTATATAGCTAATATATGAAAATTTTATATTATTTCAAGACAACACCTAATAAGGCTTCCAATGTGCGAAATTCTGGGTTTACGGGGAGATCAAATAAACAACTGTTAGGATGAAACACTTTATTTTGACAAAGTCTATACCTGACAGGCGCGTAGCAGCGTACGAAGTAGTTTGCTGGCCCGGGGTCGGATACACTACAATCCTCCACTCTTATTACTACAACACACACATACTTAAGATAATACAAAATAAACAATAGTCGAAAACTAAGTTTCTACTCTTTGTAGTTAATTACTTTATCAAGCCTACACTGGCGAATAGGACGAGGCTGGGGCGGCACTGGGGTCGACGATGACGTGGCCGCTGGTGGCACGTCCGACTGTAGCGTCGCCGACTTTGGCGTGGCCTCATATCTTAATAATAATAAATCAGCCTATATACGTCCCACCGCTGGGCACAGGTCTCCTCTCATGGATGAGAGGGAACGGGCAGTAGTCCCCACGCTGGCCCAGTGCGGGTTGGGGACTTCACATACACCTTTGAATTTCTTCGTGGATGTATGCAGGTTTCCTCACGATGTTTTTCCTTCACCGAAAAGCTTACGGTAAATATCAAATGATATTCCGTACATAAGTTCCGAAAAACTCATTGGTACGAGCCGGGATTCGAACCCACGACCGCCGTTTGACAGCCGCATGCCTGTACCGCTAGGCTACCGTAGCTTCATCATACCTCATATATTATCTTATCTTATCTAGATGTATCCCTTTCGGATACACTTCGACCCAATGAGATCTTTTGTGCATTTGCATCACGAATGAAAGACAGCAACTGCTGTAAGATGTTATCATCTGCAGTAAGCCTCTTACACTCGCGATCCAATAATACCGTGTCCTGCGCAAAATGTATAGTACATTTTACAACTAGTGTGAAAAGAATGTCTTTTTACCACTAGTACCGAGGTATCTTGCCACGAGCTGAAAGCGAGTGGCAAGACTCGGTACGAGTGGTAAAAGACATTTCACACGTGTTGTAAACGACGTTTTTTAATACAATTGCGAAAAATAATAAATTAATACATCATTGCGATAAAATATGCTTGCTTCGAAGTTATTTTTGAACGAACCCATACTTTACAAATGACACTGACAGTGACAACATACTATTGGAATCAGCGCCATCGGGTAAAAAATCTAATATAAAATTACTGCGTTTCGAAAGTATAGTTTGGAACTAAAAAGTAAAAAGCACTAGTTCGAGAAATTGAGCTTCTCGTACGCTACGCAGCCACAAAAAGTACCACTTTTTGAGCAACTGTATTAAAAAATAATATATGTTTGCTTAGATACTATCTCCGCCGTACAAACTCGCGTATCCCGCACCTGTAAGCTAATCCTTGAAATCATGTTACTCAGCCATAAGGACCCTTTACGTTTTATACAATCCTTACTATAATATAATAAATGCTAAAGTAACTGTGTCTGTCTGTCTGATACTTTTTCACGCTTGGTCCGCTGAACAAAATGGAGGTGAAATTCGGTAAAGAGATACTTCGAATTCCGGGGAAGAACAAAGGATAGTTTACATCCCAAAATTATTCACCTAAAGGGGTAAAACGGGTCTAAAATTTGTATGGCGCTATGATATATTAACGACTTCCGCACGGAAGAAGTCGCGAGCAAAAGCTAGTATTAACATAAAATGAAAACGCAACGCGGGAAGTGCTAAACGCGTTGACAACGCGAACGAGTGCTCATGACTAAGAACCGCGACCCGGTCCGAAAGCTGTCGAGCGATTTTCGGCCTTAAAAGCGTGAGTGACCCGTTTCAATTTTATTTTACAGGTAGGTATTCACTGAAGGGTTTACCCTGCAGTGCAGGTATTGTATTTTCATATGTACCTAGACTAATGGTACATAATTAGTCATCAAGTGAAATAAAAAGGGAGCTCAAATTCATAAACACTGTTACAAAAATAATGGAAACCGTGCGCAATGATGCAGGTCCAGAATAAATAGTTAATTTTTATTTTTTTATCTGACCAACTATCTAGCAATATGCTAAATAAACCGCTCGCAGAAATTCGGGTGACCTTTGCTACACGTGTCAGTGCAGGATAAGCTCCTATATTAAGGGCGCTGTACATTTAGCTAATTAATTTTGCATAAATAACTTAATAAACATGTCACGTATTCCAGCCAGCGAACGAGACAGAAATGTCTTGAATCGGGATGTTACGTACTTATAAGGGTCGCTGGGCTTTGCAAATTTAAGTATATTCATAAATAGGCTTGCCAAGTAGGTTATTCTACTTTTTTTTTTATATATTTTAAAATGTTCGTGTGGATTCGATATTACTGGTATTATTATGTCCTTAAAAATAATAACGATTTATGAAAATAAATAATGGTTTAAATTTGAATTTTTAGCATTTGCTGTTCTGTCGTCACTCACGAAAGGAAAAATAGCGGTCGACGTTTCGGTCACGTAACATACAGATAACAAAACTACGATTTTAATTTTCAAATTAATAATAAATCTTATTTTTGTCTTTTTTTATAAAAAAAACAAAAATGTTTCATAAATGCTTCAATGCTTTTTCCGCACTTATGTGCGGAAAAAGCATTGAAATGCGATGAAACTAACATAAATACACGTATAGTCCAATATGCAGCGGTACAATGTGGGAAATGAAGTCTACCGACAAATTGTCACGTGCAAGTAGTAAAAAGGAAAATGCGTATTTCGATCACTCAAACGAACGCTACAATGGCGTGGCCCCGAGACGGGGCTTAGGGTGGTATTCTACATGTGCAATATCTTTGTCTAATTTAATGTGCATTGCGTCGCACTCATTATTTAAGGAAAATGGGAGACGCAAATACACATTGGACATAGATCTTGGACAAGTGGAATACCACCCTTAGGCGGGGCGCTCACGGACCAACAACGAAACTAAAATTGATCTTTTATTTTCCTGTTCAGAAGTATCGAGTAACGAGCGGTATTATTAAGTTTTCAAGTTGATTTTTCTTCCTCATGTCGTTTAGTGCAGATTTTGCTCCACATCTTTAGAACATGTATTGTACTTACCAATACATTTTGTTTTTTCATAAATTGGTACTATTTATTTGCCAGGTTCGCCCGGGTATTGCAGAGATATCAGACAAACCCGTGGGATAAAATATGTTATATAACCATCTAGAAAAGATAAACACAGGTGAAAATATATCAGACTTTTCTTCTTTATAATACCTATTAGTAGTACTTAGTAAATATAAATAAAATAAATAAATATTAGGGGACAGTCTTACATAACTCGATTTGGCCCCCAGTAAGCTCAATAAGGCTTGTGTTACGATTATAGACGACTATATTTATATTTAATAAATATGGATAGTGTAATGAAATACATAGAAAACATCAAAGACTAAATATTTATATCCATAACACTAATATTTGCCCTTACCGGGATTCAAACCCAGGACCTCCGGCTTCGTAGGCAGCGTTACTACCGAATAGGCTACTTAACAGATCCTCAGAAAGTAGAAGTATCGATGATTAAAGATGGCTACTAATCACAAACCAAACCAAAAACAGCCCGCGAGCATTTAGAATGACATTCGGGTATATATTTCTCTCTCGTTTGCTCTTAGTGTAAGACAAAATAAACGATTAAATGTCATTCAAAATGTTCACGCGCTGTATGTAAGAGCGGAATGAACTTATGAATCAGCCGAATATTATTGGTTTTATTTTCCACTAATGCAGCTTGATGACACGCCAGCCAAGTGGTGGGTTGCCCGTGAACATCGGCCCTTACCAAGTCCAACATCCGATACACGAAAAGGAAAAATCCACACGCCACTGAAGCGAGGATCCATTTTTGTATCGTAACAGAATATCGGACAATTTGCTAAAAGCCCCGTGGACGTCGAATCTTCGTAACAACTTCACTTTGCGTCGTTTCTATGGATGGTTACGTTGATTTTCGAGTAATGGATGGGAGTCCCGGATCCCTGAACCTTAGTTCGTGTCAGATTTGTACTGAGAAGTCGTCAGAAAGTTGCCCTCGAGAAAGGTACATGAAAAACAATGTTACGCTCGCAGCGTTACTTTACGACTTATTTACCACAAAGAACACGACATTTATTTATAAATTATAATATTACCTCTAGCGGCTCAAAGGTGTCCTCGATGTTTATTGTTTACTTGCATATAATTATTAATCGTAACAGTTTAATGTGGCGTTCGATTGAAAATCTAAACCGATTCTATTCTAGGTATTCCATGTTATTACTTGATTTTTTCATTGCCATATCACACCCGATATAATTTAGTTTAGTTTAGACTAAGTATAGATAGCCAACAACATGTTTTGTAGGCGTAGTATATGATTGTGTACCAACACTAAATAGCGTCTTTAATGCCATATTAACTGCCTCTTTCCCGGATAATAGTATCAAATTTGGAATTCAATTGCTCTTCCATTATTGGGAATACCATAAACAGGAAAATGTCTTTCATTCGAATGTATTTGTTTCGCTATGTAATGAGGTAAAGAAATTGCGATAAAACAACCCGAGGCTTCGGACTAATCTATTCTCTCGTTAGAATAAGAATAAGAATGGAATAAGAGTTTATTTATGTTTCACACGAAACACGGAAAAAAGAAAATACAATCAAAAAGGGAACCGTATATAATAATGTTGCCAAGCGGGAGCCTCACTCAGCATGTTGTCACGGTAACGCTGGTTTTCAGTGAGAACCCCAAAAATAAATAAGACTAGAAGTAAACTAAAAACTAAACAAAAAATTTTATAATTTCAAGGCACTGTATACATGTCTAAAAATGACAAAAGTGAACTTAAAACTAGCGGGTAACATCAGAATCGTTGTCGACAGTGATTTATTTGAAGCAATTGTCTCAGTACGTAATAAAAAACACCAAATAAAATGTGGTTCAGTCAGCATCTAATAAGTAACTGGTCAAACGAAGTCTGTCTTTATAAAAAGGGAATAAGAGCTTTTGAAGACGTCAATTGCGCAGTTACTTTTGATGCTGATTGTACCATGCGTAAAACTACTATTACAATTAACATAATCTTATACAAGTAAAAAATAATATGTGTTGTATATAAATAAAACAAGTAAATAAGCGGCCTACTGCAACAGTCGTTTCACGTACTTGTGTAAAAGGCAAAGTGAGTATCCACAGATTATTTTATTTTATAAGTAACAATTATTCAACGACCAATTTGTACATTAATAAGACGTATCCGGACTTTTAAATTAAAGCTATGAAACTTTTGGACGTTAGACTTTATTAAGTAAAAAAAAAAAAGATTTTTCTCACGAAAACCGATCACTCGCCTGTAGGTATACTTATTTCAAAGAAAACTTTGTGAGGTTTTGTTGAAAGTGGAAAATTTCTGAATTATACGTCCGATTAAAAAAAAATCGTTCATCTGCGTATCGGTAGAACGCACTTTCTGAATGGGCATAGGCTATTATTTGCTAGCGGAGCCGCGTGGGTGGTCAGCTAGTTGTGGCTACTGTATTTCTTTATATAGGTACTTAAATCACGGGTCTGCTAACGAGCCCATGTAGGTATATATAAACTTGGTCACATATCTATCTACAATAAAGTGGAAAAATATATTTCGATTTAATTATCTTATAAATATGTGCCGAAAACTTAATCCGCTGACACATGGTACATATTTATGAATGAGTTGCAAGCATCCCTATTTTTACGCTTGACTGTATACTACTTATATAAATCAATTTGCATGTTCATGATCATAGGTATTCGCAAATATCGTTCTTAATCTCGAAGCGCCGCAGTTCGTGCGCCTGTGATTGAGATACTGGCAATGAATTCTCATTTAGGGAATGCATACCGGTAAACCAGTTTACCGGTTAACCGGTAAATTGGCCGACTATGAGGACGGTAAATTACCGGTAAATTAAAACAACTACCGGTAATTTACCGAAACACTAATTATCGATAAATCAATACATTTTATCGATTATTTATAATTTATCGTCATGATTATATCTCAATAACCCTCCTTTTATCATTTAAAAATGACAACTGAATAAACTTCTTAGCGTTATCTTACCTTATGTGCCCATAGGATCTAAATAATACGATCGTTTGTAGAAGCTTCTTAAAATGCAAACACGTTTTCGGTTCCGTTCTATGAAATATGAATAATGATCTGTTTGAATAAGTACAATAGATACGCCATAACAAACTTCAGAGGTATACCCATCATCACAATCCAAAGAAATACCTCTCTTCGTCTTACTGGGAGGGAGAACGCCAAAGGCAAGGAACAGAGGTATGGTGGTTCTTTTATTCAAAAAGGGTGACAACACCCTGCTGAAGAACCACCGACCCATGTAACTTCTGAGCCACGTCTATAAGCTGTTTTCGAGAGTCATTACGAACCGTCTCGTACGGCAGGCTAGATGACTTCCAGCCTCTCGAACAAGCCGGTTTCCGAAGGTTCTTTAGCACCGTAGACCAGATCCATACGCTCCGTCAGGTTATACAGTAACTTGCCCCCTCGTTCTTGGACCAAGAGAAATCTTTCGATACGATACAGTTTGTGTTGTATTATTTTGATAATATGTTCTTCTATTCAGTAAATGTTTTTTTTAATAGAATTGGAAATCCGAAGGATTACGTATCTGTGGACCTGGGAGTCATGACAATGACCGCAGGCACAGTGTGAACCGCCAACGCCGAAAAACTGTTTTGTATTGTACTGATATTGTAATGGAAATATGTAGGACTAAGAACAATTAGTTGAGTTTCTGGCCTTCCTACCTCTGAGCAAGTTTTAAATATGAATGAAGCTGATTATTACGGCATTTACACCACATAACTCTTTATACTAAATCGTAGCTTATTTTTACCATAAATAATCCTCAAATAACGCTACTTATTAACCAAATTAAATTTACCGGTAATTTACCGGTTAACCGGTTTTGCTTCACTCAAATCGGTAATTTACCGGTAATGAAATTTGCCCGGTAATTGCATTCCCTATTCTCATTCAACAGAGACGTACCTCACCCGGAACATATTACTTGCCTCGTATTAAGTTACTGAGGTTTATTACGTAGCCGGCAGGCAATACCTTCTAGTAGCTCGGTCTTTAAAGTAATTGTACTATTACTAATCATTGGTATGTTTTTTATTTACTTTCACGTAAGTACTTAACTACTTAGCATACACCAAAATTGCATAATGCTTTACACAAGTCTGAAAACAGAGATTGATTTTATTTAATTGTACAGTTTATAGTAGGGTAAATTGGGCGGATGGGTCAATTCGTATTTAATGAAAATATTTTTAATTCAAAACCTTTCTACTGAAACAGACCTCCCAATTATTTCAGTTTAGATCTAAAAATACTGAACTTGAAAAACGACGATACCTACATTGTTTCCTAATGAATCGAATGCTATCGGGTGTAGGGTAAATCGCCAATAAGCGGCCCCCTCATACTAAAAATGAACTCAGTTCACCTTCAGTATGAGGTGGCCTGTTATTGAACGTTGGTGGCCAGTCATTCGCCATTTACCCTACCTACCTAATACAAAGTTAGATAGAACAAGATCTTTTGTCGATATAATGCTTGTTAATGGTTATTTTCTGCGCCTCCGGCTCTCCGTATGGACTTAGATATTGTTTGTTTCAAGTGGGACATATTCGAATGTTTTACCCAACTATTATTATTATTATATCGAGCCCGTCATGTCATGTCTCACTGCTCAACGAAAATTATGTCTCGCGGTCTTGAGCAATATCTGGCCAGTCGGCGGTTTTGCCTATAAATAAATAAAAAATGAATTTGAAATGTTCTAATCAATCGGGTGTGTTCGAATGAATAGTATCCAGTACGATGCCCACCTCAATTAATTTTACGTCTACTTTGTCACTGACTGCCACAACATATATAACCCATTCAAAGCCAATATGTCACATGTCAGTCATATCTCTATGAGCGATTTCGACTTACATATGTAGCGTTGGCCTTGAATAGCTTCGTTGCTGTTAGAGTCAACTGTCAGTCAAATAAGTCTAAGTAAAGATTCTTAACTACCTAACTACTCGTCCATATTTAAAAGAGTGCTTACTGATACGACTGACGGGTTGCGCGGAAGCGGGGCATGCGAACCGTGCCATCCGTGCAAGATCATACTAGGCACTGCGCAAATGTAATACTGACAGTTTACCTACCGTAAAGTAAGAATGTAAATATTTTGGTGAGAATAGGGATCATATCAATTTGAACGGCCTCCTGGCCTATAGTTTGACGTCACAGTTTAGTTTTCCCCCACGTGCTCACAAAAGCGGCAAACGAAGCGGGTCTTTGATGGGTAATGTTATATTCTTGTTTACTCTCCTCTCCGATACTAGCTTGTTGCAAACTTGCTTAAAACTGAATTGGACATTAGTAGCGTGAAACCCATTGATTGGCACCTAAAACAGTCGACATTGGCACATGGTTTTTCCAAGGCCTTGGAGTTATTAGGTTGTGTTTGCCATCATTTAATAACGCCATAAATGTAGTTAATCAAATAAATATAGAGATGACAATGACAGTCTTACATAAATCAATTTAGTCCCTTAGGAAGCTATCAATCAATCAAAATCATTTATTTCGAACAAAGTCCATAACGTATTAGTAACATAGTACTACTTAAATCTAGGCTTAGTATTATATTAATGTAGGTTTAAGGGTAGGTACATTTAAGGGTCATATACACTCGCGGACAAAGAATACGGGTCGGTAAAATACCGTCACATTTCCTAAAAAGACCTTTTAATTAATATGAAACAATGAATATGATAATTTTTATTTAATTTTACATTGAAACAACAAAAAAGTACTAAACATAAATAACGTTTAAATCGGAATCGTAAAAACCCATGGAAAAAACCACGTTAACGGAGAGAGATATAGCAAAAATCGAAATTTTTGAATATTTATATTTTTATGATAGAATCCCGGATAATGTTAATACAGTTGGGTATTATTAAATGAGAGTACTTATATTATGCAAATAAAACTAGTGTTAAATCATCATTCTCCTAGCGTTATTCCCGGTTGTGCCCCTAAAGGAGACCAGGGTCCGCTTTGACACCTAATCCCAGTCCATAGGCACTAGTTTTACGAAAGCGACTGCCATCTGACCTTCCAACCCAGAGGGAAAACTAGACCTTATTGGGATTAGACCGGTTTCCTCACGATGTTTTCCTTCACCGAAAAGCTAACGGTAAATATTCCGTACATAAGTTCCGAAAAACTCATTGGTACGAGCCGGGATTCGAACGCACGACCGCCGCTTGACAGCCGCATGCCTGAACCACTAGGCTACCGTAGCTAACTAGTGTTAAATATAAAAAAAAACCTAATACGGTTATTTAATTTAAGGTGACCCGAAATTTTTGACCGCGAGTGTATCTGCACCCAGCCTCCGGTCAACCAGCGTGCACGGGATGGTATTCGAGCTGGCAAAACACCTTCTCAGTAGCGAGCTACATTAATATCCATACTAATATTATAAATGCGAAAGTGTGCCTGTCTATCTGTGTGTCTGTATGTATGTTACCTCTTCACGCTTAAACCGCTGAACCAATGTAGATGAAATTTGGTATAGAGATTGATTCCCAGGGAAGGAATAGGATAGTTTTTATCCCGGAAATCATCCCCTTAGGGGTCAAATGGGAGGGTAAAAGTTTGTGTGGAGCCACGATATAAACTAGTTCCACGCACACGGAGTCGCGGGCAGAAGCTATACTTATTTAAATAAAAGCATTAATAAAGACTCAGGGACAAATGCTCGTGCTCGTCACACAATTATTTGACTTACTGGGATTCGGACCCATTACCACTAGTTTCGTGGGCAGAATTGACCGAATTGTATCAAAGTCACCCGTTCAATAAGCGACTTTAACACCCAAGCTAGAGCTTCGAAATCCAAGGATAGTTTTTATGAAATGTAGGCCAGCAAAGAGAATTTACTAGTGTAAATTCCACCAGAAGTGGTCGTCTAAATGTTCGGCTTACGAACAGATGTTTGACGCCAGATGACACTGATACCATAATATGATCATTTAATTTCATTTATTCCGTGATAAAACATAGTTTTACATTCAATATTTTTTATAGTCTAGGACGCTCTTAAATAACATTAGGCACAGTACAGTACAGTCGAGAAAATGGAATGCAATGGAAAAGCACTTTTGGGAATTTGGACCTTAACTTCATTTAAATTAAGTTGACATATACCAAACTTTATTTTTCCTCGGCCGTACATAATATTATCAGATATGTAACAGGTATGTCGTTACATAGTACGTTTGTCAATACGATTTGATTATTATGAGAAGGTATTACAGTACCAATTGATTGATCATAATCATATTACAACAAACAAAAACCTATAGCTATTTTATATTAGGTACTTAACCGTGTTGCCTGCTCGTCATTTGTATTTTTATACAAAATTCAACGCTTTATAACCTCCATTAAAAAATATTTCCTCAGTAAAAATATCCTATCCTACCCGAGACTCACATTAAATTTTAATAAAATCGGTTCAGTGCTTTTAGCGTAAAAGGGTTCTATCAAAGAAAAACATTGTCTTCGCATGAAAATGTTTTCGTTAAGATCTGACCTACTAAAATAATGACAAAATGCGCAATGTAGGGTCCATGTTATATGTTGTCTTTGTTACATCGACACTCGTGCGCATTCAAGCAGGTACATTTTTAAGTTGGTTGACTATTATTCGTTTCTCAATCTGCCGCCGGCATGCACGGTAGAATGCCTCGAGGGCCTTTTCTAGATTTAATTTAGGTAGTTTTAATGTAATTTACTTAATGTTAGTTAGAAAATAAATAATCCAATAAAGAGGTATTTGCCTTTGACTTCAAAATCAGCTGTTGTAGCTTGGAATGCGAGTATGAATCGCTTATTTAGACGAAAATTGCAAATAGTACTTACATCACGTGCCTTCGTCCGTCGTTATAAAATCCAGGTATTGTATCAAATCCATACTGTAAATATAAATACTGTGATCATCACACATCACATCACATCATCAGCCTATATACGTCCCACTGCTGGGCACATGCCTCCTCTCAGGGACTGTGATCATACATGCACTTTATTAGAACTCCACTTGATATACTCGAATATCAACTCTAGATACGATGTGTATTGGACGATTTACATTCAAATAAACACTTTGCGTAATGTGACGGTGCGGTTAGATGTTCAACTATACCTGTTTTTTTATGACATAAATTAATGTCATTTGACGTAGGTATATTGTTTTAAAATTTGTTTTGTACCGTCAAGAGAGTTGTAATGTAGTGTAAATGTATATGTTTTTTTTTGCTAACCATATTTTGCTACGAAAAGTGCACGTTAATAACGATCAACAAATATGATAGGAGTCAAGTAGCCAATTCCTCTTGGTTATTACGCACCATCTTACGCGAGCTCAGAACTAATATTGTGTTATGAAAATTGGATCCAAACGTCATAAACATTGCGAACAAAGGAGAATCAAGATGAATTTACGGCGACTTAAGATACTGCCCCAAATTTTAATAAAGTCGTGTACACAACTCCAGAATTCCTGTAAGGCGTCTCAAAGGAAAACATGTTTGTAACGTTAATTAAACGCGAGGCACCCGCATCTTTGACCGTGCCACTGCAGTATGTTAATGTGAGTTTGCCCGTGTTATTACTGCTCAAGATACGTAATAGAGGACCGGCGTGTTTCGAGGCGTTATCACCAGGGCCTTATAACTGTTCATGAGTAATGAAATATCTCGTTAAATTCGTGATATTTTTAGATATTTCAAAATTGTATTTTGGTTAAGACGCTGAAATATTACTTCGATGTTAGAGCCGGTTAGAATACACAATATAAAATAACAAGATACCAGCTCGGCTTCGCCCGCGTATTGCAAATAACGCAAGCAAACCCGCGGGGTAAAATATAGCCTACAACGGCTACAACCATTAACCATCCAGAAAGTCCATTATAAACTCAGGTGATATATTTTTTTAAATGGGATAACCGGTTCAAAAGATTAGGTACCTAAAACATACAAACTTATAAGCTTACAAATCTGCAATCTGTCAGAATTCCTCTTTAGGCATAATATTTATTTAATCGTATGGCATCCATTATTTTGGCCTTTAAAGTTTGTCACTCTTTAGTAGGTACCACCCAGTGGGCACGTGCTGGGTTGTGGTAGGTAGCTCCTGCGGACGCGAGTAACAGCTGTCCCCGCTTTGTCAAGTGAGTGGGCAACTCGACTGTTAGAAGTTCTTAAGCCGCCCGACGGCCTCTAACTCGGCTTAACGACTACTGTCATAGGTATAATAGTAGCATAGATAAACGAGATACCGAAACTAATACCAATACGTATTTCTGTTACGTTGCTGCTGGCAAACGCAGCGGATTTGCTGGGTAGGTACAGTGAGCATCAGAAGTAGCTAAGCAAAATAGCACGCTCCTAATGGCCTACACTGATCCTTATTCCCTTGACATTCGAGTTGGTGTGTAGATCATTTTGAGCACTAGAACTGCTTAGCAACTCCTGCTGCTGACTGTTCTGCAATACTGCTACGTAATCGCCATATTTTCAAATACGCGACTTTCAGTGAAAGTCTAATATCTAAAGTCTTTCACGTTACATGTATCACGATATAGTGTCATATACAAATTGTCAAAAATGTGGGCACGCTGGACAAAAGCACCAATTTTTTTTTAGGTACTTGTTAGGTCCATAGCTTTAAGTTTTTGATAGGAACCAACTCCTCCGTCGGCCATCTTTAATTTTATGGCGGCCGTTTTGAATTTTAGTTAATTTATCAATATCCTGAGTTATATTTAACGTAGAATGAAAAACTTAGTGTCTAAATATACATATTTGGGGTCAAGGAATTCAACTAGTCAGTTTTTAGAGTCGAGTTCCCAAAGAATATCAAACGGAACCCTGTTCTTGAGCTTCCGCTGTCCTTCCGGCTGTCTGCGTATCAGCAATAGCTAGACTGTTCAAATTTTCACAGAAGTAGTGTTTCTATTGCTGCTTTAACATACATTTACGTATGTTGAACTAATTTCACTTTGCTATCATTAACAAAAATGTTTTACCAGTATTTTTTTTATTTGCCACGGAGGTCAGCTGATACTTGTAGCACAGGTTCATTACAAGTGTCAGCGTCTCATTATGTAATTTAATTTGAAACTGTGCCTATACCTATAGTTAATAAAATGTCGTACCACCGGCCCCGTGAAAGGGTACTTGTAAGTAAATAAATAAATAGTGCATAATGCAAGCGGGAAAAAACCGGTACCGCAGTTTCACCTGAAATAACGGAACTTCAGGGAGCTCGAGCCTTCGTCTAAACGCGTGGTGTAAGCGCATATAACATTTCCGAACCACGATGGCTCAGGCTACAAAGCTTTGAGGATTAATTAGAGCTTTGGATTATTTTATGCCGTACGCTGTACAGTTTCCAGTATACCTTTGACGTATATCTTGTATTTACACCGCATCCTAAATTATATTGGATTGGATATTCGACTGATTTGCGGTGGCAATGAGCGGTAACAAAAACCAATATTATACATACTCTAGAGATCGTCTATGCAATCACCACAGTGCTGGCATGATAGCACTATTCGGAGTTCAAGCTGTCTATAAATACAAGAATAGTCGAAGACTTCAAGGAGTATCTTCTGCGTCTGAGCACCTTCCGCACAGTACGCGGACGTTGGTAAGATATGTTTTCCTCATAGGTACAGTCAGCATTAAAAGTAACTTGGCAAACGAAGACGTCAAACGTCTTTATTAAAACGGAATAAGAGCTTTTGAAGACGTATTGTTGACGTATAATTGCGAGACTTTTGATGCTGACTGTACACAGATTTAGGTCGCATAATGCCTGTGGATACCGCTAATGTTAAGCTAAGGTGCTGATAGAGTTGAGCACTCAAATGGAACAGAACATCGAGCATTTGCTTTCTTTACTTTTATCGAGCTGAATAACGATTTGAGCCAAACATCGCTACGACTAGTCTCACGATAATTCTGGCGAACGTCTAGTAGGTGCGGGAAGGTGGGGGGGAAGGCGTCCGAACAATAACGGAACTGCTCGGCTCGGGAAAAAGCTGGAAGTAACTCGACTGTCGTTTCGATAAGTGCAATAATGTATAATAATAATAATAATAAATCAGCCTATATACGTCCCACTGCTGGGCACAAGCCTCCTCTCATGGATGACAGGGAACACGTATTCGTCACAAGCAATTACCTATACACAGATTATAAACGAAACAAATAAGTAATAATAACAGGTTAAGCTTTGTCACGAAATGCGTTATTGAGCAAACCTTACTCCACAGCTGACTGTACACGTACATTGCTTAATAAAAAAGCGCGTTGAGTTCAGAATTAATGAAATTAATAAGTTCACGTGCACTTTTTTTGAAAAAATATTTTATAGTACATATGGTGCTACTTTCCCGCACTGGTGCGGAAAAGAGCACGTTCCGTGCATATGCCAAAACTTTAAAGAGCCATATGAACAGTAAAACGTTGTACGATACATGTGCGTATTGTAATTCGCAACTCGTGTCGATTTAAAACACTCCCTTCGGTCGTGTTTTAATTTATCACCACTCGTTGCGAATTTCCTATTTTCGGCACTTGTATCGTAAATAACTATTAGGCGAACGGCTGGCAAGGCCACATAATTCCACGTTTTTTTTAAATAACATATTCTAAATTCTAAGGAAGAACTTCAGTCAATACGAAATGACCAATCACGAGGAAATGGACGCCCCAGGGGAATGATCTTCCTGAACTCCTGAGGGTTTGAACCTGTAACTGACCTGGCTTTTTCGAGTCTTCAGACACCGCCGCGAGCTCCGGCGCCTCCTCGATGGTGCTTTGTTCGTCTGGGAACTGCACGTGCTTCTTCACCGTCGACCGACTCGGCTTCGACAACACCGAAGCTGAAACAACGGCCGGGATTCAGTTGAGGCCATCAACATACATTCTGTGGTCACAGATGAAAATGTTATACGTGGTTTAGTCAATGAAGATGCACAGACAAGACATTTTTAAATTTATCGAACTAAACAACGAATAGAGCCAATATTAGAGGCAAACATCGCTAGGGACCTTTCACGATCATAGAAGCGAACGCTCTAGGAAATGTCTGTCAGAAAAAGTATTCTTGAAAATGTCACTAGAAGGTCGCGCAACAAAATTGCTCGGCTCGGCAAAAAGCTCATTTAGGCCTACCTCCTGTCTCGTATATTGTGGCTTACTGCTCCAGAAGTGACAGAATATATTAAAATGGCGGCGCAAAAAGAGGAGAGACAATTACTTCTCAACTAAGCATTAGTTTTCTTGAAGCCGTGCGTTGTTTTAGTAAAGTTTAGGCGCGTGACCTTAAGCACGGACGAGATAATATGAATAAACTTTCTACTTTCTAGTTACCAATGGTTTACTGGCAAAAAAACTCTATGAATTGAATTATTATCATGCTCTCTAACTCCTTTTTGTGTGCATAAGCTTTTGGTGGAAACCTTTTAAACTGAAGAGCTTGCTCAAGAAATGGACGTACACACAAGCACTGGCAACAGGGAAGAAATCTTTTCGAATGGCCAGATGAGCTATAACAATATCCCTCGTTCTCAGTTGAGTACTTGTTCGGCTTTGAAATGGCAGTAAGCATTATAATCTGGTGTAATAAAGAACACTTAAATAAGTGTCAGATCCTAACATATCTAGACATAGGGGTATAGCTCTAGAAAGTTAGAGTTAGCTTCGTGGGCCTATATTCTCGAGTATAATTTATGTCTTAAAGATTTAGCTGGGCTATCACAACTAACGCCGTTAACGACGCGAAACAGGAAACTCTACCATCCTTTTTTTAATTTGTTCAGTACGAGTGAGACAAGAAGCCACTAAGTACAGGATGCAGTGGTATACATACTTATGGTCTTTGCAGCGGCTTCCGAGAACTCTTCAGGGTCGTGGCGGCTAGGCATCGGCCGGCTCATTCGGGCTGTAACAAATGCAACCATTAAGCTTGAAACAAATTATCGGACGCGGCTGACGGACGCCGCTCACAGCCGGTATCTAGATAATTAATACACACTGAATTGTGCAAACTATCGGACGAAAGCCGTGGACGGAACCTTGAGCGTTCGGACGTCCGACAGAAATCTGGCGTGCTGGATCCCGTTCGACTGTGCACATTTATTAGTCGCGGACGTCAGCCGCGTCCGCCAGCCGCGTCCGATAATTTGCTTCAAGCTTTACTCACGCCTGTTATAACTAGAGCTGGGCACCGTTAATCAAATAGTTAACTTCGTTAATCGTTAATCCGTTAATAAAAAAGTTATCTTCGAAACGTTAATGTGTTATATTTCGGAAGACTCAACGGACGTTAACGTTAACCGTGAACTCGTGATAGGAGTTGTACTTCATACTTATTGCATTAGTTAACCTGCTAAAAATATAGTATGGGATATTTAGGTAGGATATGAAAAAGTAGAGTTCGTGATGATAATAACTACAAATTAAAATAAAGTCACATAAAGTGCACTGCCAGGGAGCAGATGACGGGTCATAACGTTTCAAAGATTCAAAGATTTATTTGTCCAAAATAGGTACTTATTAGGTATCACATGTTTTCAGTATCACTATGTGGCGCCTTGCGGCATACAAATATAGTTATATTTTTGTAAAATGCCTGCATGCAGCATGCTTTACAAATAATTTACATTAGGTAGTCAACATATCACAACATATCACGTAATCATTCATATTCGTCTAAAAGCGAGATTCGTTTGGGTGTGAAAATATGTTTGCCCTTGGAATGAAAGATTAAAGGTGCCCACTTGACCGTATCATACCCTGGACGTAACCGTACCGACACATAAATATATAAATATGAAATGACGTGACGCCTACTAGACCGTTCCGGCACAGGTTAACACCGGAGCGTGCCGTGCACGGATAGTCCGGCTGCCGCCGACCAACCGGAATCTACTTGACAGAAACGCGGTGTCCTTTTGGAAAAAGAAGATACCTACTTAATTAACGGATTCATGGATGGTTAACGGAAGTTAATGAGTCCGTTAACAATTTTTTAAGTTAACTTAAAAGTTAATTCGTTACCCAAAATGTTAATTTCGTTAATTAACGGATTAACGGTCTTGTGCCCAGCTCTGGTTATAACCCGACAAAACAAAAAGTCGCAGGTTACAAAACCAGCCATACTTTGAGTAAAATGTATTTTCTACTTGTAGCAGCCCAAACGAAAATAAAAGACATATTACACGAGATTTGTATGCCCTTTTAAGTCGGCTTTCAATCAAGATATGACATGACACAATTGACGGTAAAAATAAATTACTATTTACTAATTGAATTTAATTATTAAGTGTCGGATCGGGTTATCAATATCATGCTGGTGGCAGGCTGGTAACTTCACACCTGTCGATTTACTCTGCACTTTCCTCATTGCGGTGACAGAGGGCTTCCTTAATTAGTTAGAGTACATCCGATTGTTGACCTGATTTGGGTCAACCTCTTAGCTCTGCCTTATGAGTCAAATTGAGGTGAGATTTATTTCGAAAATCAGTGACATCAGTGATCCGTGTTAACGGGCAACCTTGAAGCGCTTGACCTTGGTCTGCGTTGCCTGTTTACACTGGTAACATTGTAACTTTCGTGAAACGAGCTACAGCTGGCAGAGGTTTATTTATTTATTTTAATTGTTTATTTATTTCAGACTCCTGAGTATAATCATATCAGCCCAAAGACGTCTACTGCTGGACATAGGTCTCCCCAAAGAGTGCCAAAACCCGGTCCACCCGCATCCAGCGGACTCCCGCAACCTTTACAAGGTCATCAGTCCACCTTGTGGGGGGCCTACCCACACCGCGCCTTCCGGTACGTGGTCGCCACTCGAGAACCTTGCCGCCCCAACGACCATCGGTTCTACGTGCTATGTGCTCCGCCCACTCCCACTTAAGTTTAGCAATTCGGAGGGCTACGAGACTCTTTGACCAGTTTGTGTTGCCAGTGATGACATATGGCACTGAAACGTGGTCGCTTACTATGGGCCTCAGGAAGACTCAAAGTCACCCAAAGGACAATGGAGAGGGCCATGTTGGGAGTTTCTCTGCGTAATCGCATCAGAAATAAGGCTATCCGCAGCAGAACCAAGGTAACCGATACGTTAATACTTAATTACAATAAAAATAGTTACAAACTAGAGGTTGATACAAATTGCTATCCTTATCATCCTTATACATTCAAAGACAAGAAAAATAATTTAACAATGTCAAAATAAAAATATAAAAAAAGCGGCCAAGTGCGTGTCGGACCGTGCACAACAAGGGTTCCGTGCCTATTAAAAAGGTCGTATCCTTACTGAAATCATATGGCACTTACATCCTTTTCTTTAAGTAAAGCGGTTTTTTAGAAATGTCTCGAAAGCCTTTGAACCGATCTTGTTCAAAACAATTTGGTAGATTTTTTTCATATTTCTGAAATACACGGTTCAAAAGTTAGAGGGGAGGGGGACACAATTTTAGTGACTTTCGGGGCGATTATCTCCGACTCTATTCACTTAATCAAAAAATTTGCTGAGAAACCTTATATTTATTTTGGAAGGCCTATCGATTGATGTGCCACAAGTGGGCTTGCAATGAAAAAATAATTTTTGACTTTCAGTTTTATGTATGGGGTGCACCCCAAAAAAAAACTTTTTTAGTAATTTCATTACAAATTTATGTAGCGGTTAACAAAATACACCCTATCCTCAATTTTTTATTCAAATACACCTTATGGTTTTAGAGTAAAATGCCTGTGACATACTGACGGACAGACAGACAGACAGACAGACATGAAGAATCTATAAGGGTTCCGTTTTTTGCCATTTGGCACGGAACCCTAAAAATAGGCATGTCAAATTGTTTATGGCTAAAACGAAAAATAAATTAAATATTCATGAACTCTTATTATTATTATTCAATGTTAAATATTTTAGGCCTATAGATCACCGATGTGAATGGAGTTCCAGTGCCCCACCACAGGGCAGTCGAACCTGCGCTGCGCAACACTCAAAAGGTTTGCTGTTGGTACTGGCTCGCATGCCTCTGCTCATCACGGATGCAACACGTTTCCTCAATGTTTTAAAGCTATCCGTGTTAGCCTCTGAAAGAGCACATGCCAAGTTTAGGAATATGTGACACAAGGCAGTGCTCTGCCTTGAAGCTGAGGAGACGCCTACACACATCCTAACCGATTGCCCCTGCTTTATGTGGAGTCGTAACTCCTTTCTGGGCAAACACATCATGTTCCCGGAGGAGATTAAATTTCTTGAGATCAACAGTATCCTGCAATTCTTCGAGTTCGCAGGCTTGACCAAGAATTGTAGTAAGTGGCGATCACAAGAGATCAACGATTTTCGCAGTGATATAAGGGCTCCCACAGTCCGGAAGCCATTACCAGAATAATAATAATAATAGCCTCTGAAACCATTCTAGAAGTGCTGCACCAGCGAGGCAGTACCAACAGCATCAGCACCCTAAAAGGATTATTGTACACGTAAACTATTAAATGTTTTTTAAGCATATGTGTAAGCATAAGTTACAGGTGTAAAAGGTCTCACAGTTAGATTTTAACGTCACGTGAGCACCGAACAAACCTACGGATCAACATATTAGCTCACGTAGTATTTTTGCTAGCGGCCACCTTAAACTACCAATCAAACTAATAAAGCAAGGTTATAGATACCCAAATATACATTACCCATGGACTTCGGTGCCTCGGAAAACTCTTCAGGGTCGCATCGACTTGGCATGGGCCGGCCGGCGGACCTCCGTCGCCCACCCGAACTGGTCGTCGTCGTATGCTGAGCTGTCGCAGTGTACTGCACTGCGGCAAGTTGCTGCAAGAAGGGAGACATAGTTACGCATGTGTGCCCCAAAAAATACCACCATAAGTGTGAACCATAAGGTGTGTGTGTGTATTCCCAAAAAAGATTAAAATTAGTACTTTTCTCATGAAAAACTGGAATTTAGAATTTATTCCCAAGGACGTCGTTTTAAAACAAATACTCTGCCTGCAATTGCCGACATGGCGAAACTATTAAGGCTTCCTAATTCACTTAACAATCCAAAAAAAAAAATGATGTTTACATAATGTATTTTAACTGTTGTCAAATACGTATTACTTAACACGTTGCCCCAGACAAAATACCAATTTGTTGCAAACCGGCATTTAGCGAGCCATCGGGTGTCAGCACGCATTTTCGTTTCCGAATTTCCAATCCTCTTACACCAAACGGGTATAGTACCGAACAGGTCTCGAAAATGAATCTTAGAAGCAAATATATAGGAATGAAAATTATTTGCGACAGTTGAATTATTTTGCTGCCGTGACTCAGGGAGCTCGGTTGGTTTCGGCCGTATTAAAATTCGAAGAGCTGAGTAAAGAAAGGAGCTAAAATCATTGCACAACAACGGATCTTGATGTTTTTTTGGAATCGGCACAGAGAATTGTGAAATTTGCTTGATTCTTGCTGCGTAACGAAACCTTTCACGCCTGTTTGTCCTATATCAGAAAGACGACCTCATTTTGGAGTTAAAACATGAATATCTACCGCTGGTTAGCGGTGGGATAATTTCATCTTCACAGGTCGTCAATTTAATAAGCAATACTTACACGATCAATGGACTATTTTCTGAACTAGTCTACTGCTAATAGTTTGCCAAATTTTAAATCAATCTGATGCAGGCAAGTGTGAAATAGTAGATTGTACAACTAGTGGATAAAACCGAGGCGTAAAATAGTTTTTTTATGCCCGAGTTATACAGTGCTTTTCACTTTCGATTGTAAGAAAATAACAAATATTTGCAAAATTGAATAAAATACGTAATAATAACACATTGAATAAATTAAATAAAAGCTTGAAAAAACATCGTTGTAGAAACAGCAATAACATTTTACGAGTTAACACCACTCGGCATGCAGAGGTCGAAGAAAAGACAGCTAACTTGTGCGAAACTGGTGTTTACGAGTTTTATGGAGGCGAGCTGAAAGGGAATTTGTTGGCCATTTTTGCAAATAAAAACAAAGTTTCAGGCTTTTACTACACAGCTTTACATGGTTGAGTTGTGATATGATTATGAATAAAGGACCATGCGTCAAAATGGTCCTGAAACCAACAGCACTGAGAGTTATGTCATTAAATAGGTCTTTAAATCCACTTTATTTCATTCTATTGGCACAAAGTCTAATTCCATTGCAGAACGAAGATATTCGTATTTTAGCCACAGTCAGTAGTATGAGCTATGAAAAAACACATTCGGAGAATATTCATATTTAGTATTCTGGAGGGTAGATATGATAAAATGTACTAATGATCAAGGCACATCGAGTGTGGCATATATTCATATTTTATTAATTAAACAATTAATTAGCTACAAAAAACATGTTTATTTTACACACTAACCTTACTTTAATAATTCTGAATATGTATTCACCGAGAGAACCAGTTTTCTCATAGATCCTACTCACTTTAACTTAAATAAATGAATATCTCAGTTCTGCAATGGCATTCAACTTGGTGCCCATAGAACGAATTGAAGTAGATTTAAAGACCTATTTAATGACCTAAGTTTCAGCTTTGTTGGATTCAGGACCAGGCTCTATACAAAGTTGCCCATGGTCCTTTAGAAGAGAAGTTATACATATAACTATATATCAACTTTGGCATTTGTATAGTTATACGGATATTGTTATGAATTCTTGTATTTAGGATTTTTGTTTTGTTAGTCTATCTCTGGCACTCATCTTTTGAAAGTCTCTTTTTATCCCTTTGATTGACTGGTAGAGAATGCCTTAATGCCTTTTGCACTTATTTGTTTTATGCAATTATTATTAAGAAATTGTTCTTACTAAGAAACCAAGAAAAAAAAAAGAAATTGTTCTTACTGAATCAATTTTTTTTTCTTGGTTTTTTCTTTTTCTTCGAATGGTTGCGTTGAACTTATTGTTTCTAAACACACTCTTGTAATACCACGTATGGACTAAGTACTTTTTAACCGACCGACCTCAGTATTTCAGGCGACACAAAATGTGTGTGTGTGACTTCCCTCCTGGTTAATTGCGTAACTTTTCAAACGACCGTTCGGACAAATAGACTGGTTTTATCCAGACTGATTTATGGTATCCTATATTTCAGAAATAAATCCATATCCATACTAATATTATAAATGGGAAAGTGTATGTGTTTGTTTGTTTGTCCGTCTTTCGCGGCAAAACGGAGCGACAGATTGACGTGATTTTTTAAGTAGAGATAGTTGGAAGGATGGAGAGTAACATAGATTAGTTTTTATCCCCGAAATCATCCCCTAAGGGGGTAAAATGGGGGGTAAATTTTGTATGGAGCTGCGATACAAACGAGTTCCACGCGGACGGAGTCGTAGGCAGAAGCTAGTACTAGAATATTTGAACAAAAATCGTACTGTAGTTAACGTTAAATTTACAGGTTGAAAATGACCTGAATTGCTTCGAGAAAAGGATGGTACGGCCGTGCCGCTGTTATGCTCGACTTGGCGGGGGCACTGCCGTACCCCCAGTTAATGATGTAGTTAAGGGCCACTGAGACGCTCGATTTCCCATACAAACGTAGTTTGGTTCTCAATTTAAAACATGTTAGAATAGTATACATCTTTGTAAAGATACATAATGGGATTCGACATTCTAAGATCCCAGTGTGTATAAAAAGTTTCATAATGTTCCTGTATTCCAAACTATTAAAATGCAAAGACTAAGCCCCGCAGATGATCAGACTCTTATATGACCGACAATCTTACACGCACTGACTGTATACCTGAGTTCACTGAAATCCCACCAATTGTATTACGAGTAAAGAGTTGAATAACTACAACTTAGAAAAGTTGAACATCCCCCGACATTTTCATTTCAAAGTCTTCAAAAACGGCTGAACATATTTTGATGAAACATGGCTAAGAACACTCGGGATAAAAATATATATGGCGCAAAAAAACCGCATTCAAATTGGTCTGTCCGTTTGGACGCTACGATGCCCCAGATAGATACACAGACAGACACTCTAAACTTATGCATCCCTCTTTTTTCGTCGGCGGTTAAAAAAATTACACATTCACTGCCAAGATTCAGTACCCGCTACGCTCGTAGCCGATCTCGTGGTTTTCCATGTATGTAACGGAAAGCTACTACGCTTCGTAGCGCCCGCTACGCTTTTAACACTTTCAATGCAAGTAACCCTTGCATTGAAAGTATTAAAACCAAACATTGGTCTTCAGTCTTTACACTTTTCAAACATTATCTACCACGGAGTTTATTCAGCACCAAATAAAAAGTAAGACAGTTATATTTAATAGGCAGTTGGCCATTTAAATTTTATATAAGTTTTATACCCATAGAATAATGCACACAGCACTAAACTTTTCATTAATTATATCACTTAGGTTGGTAATGAGATTATATACTTGTTATGTTATAAGTTTAAAACAGCGCCATCATACGTAAATGGGGTTCTAACTAAAGGATTATTTATTTACTTACACAATCTAAGTGCGTATATACTAGACATTTGCTATGTTTCGTTAGGCGGTGAGTCTGTCGTCGACAAATACCTAGGCTATTTACGTTTACCAAGCTATTTTAATACTGTCTAGTCATTGGCATACTAAACCGAACAATAGCTAAACCGTTTAGGGCTGAAAACGAGGGCGAAAGCGGTCACGGTCGGTATCGATCCTGGCTTTAAATGTGTCATCACAATCCATGGTGCCCCATGCGTACCTACAGGTATATTAAGCGCGAATTGGGTGATTCTTTGTCTCATTACACCCCTAGCGAGAGAGATGGATAGCGAATAACGGGAATAAGGGAAGGAATAGGCTTTTGTTTTGATCAATAAAGCTAGCTTGCCACCACAGCCAAACTTTGGGTTTCGTTTTGGGACTATGATTGATTATGGCACTTGAACGCCCGAACAAAAACCTAAATACTCATCACGCATTATTATTGTTCTACTTAAATGTTTTAGAGACTTCGTAAGTTATGATGTTTACTCGCCAAATACTAAAAAGTTAGATAAATAAATATATTATATTCGGCCGCAAAGCTTAATCTTCTGCTGAGAAAATTCAGGTGGAATTTTCACCTGAATTTTCTCATGCTTGTTATGATGTAAGGAAACGAAATTAGGTATTTCCAGCTGATGTCGTTTTACCGATTCACAAATAGATAAAACTGTAATGAGGAAGTGTCTGTCAGATAGTAGCTTTGTAAGGGCGGGTTGCCTCAAATAACGATGACAGACCGGTCACGTTATGGCGCCGGTAGCTGTCAATCCATAGAAACTTGTCAAACTTACCATACGTTCAGATTTTAACGAACACCGCTTACGATTACAGGCAGTTAGGTGGAAAGGGTGGATTGTGTTTGGAAAGTATATACATAAATAAATAAATAATAAATAAATAAATATAAGGGGACAATCTTACACCAATCGACCTAGTCCCATAGTAAGCACACATACATGTAATAAGTTTGTCAAAAATTTTAGGTACAAGTTTTTATTGCCGACTGTACTTTTCTGTATACCATCATCAACTACTCTTTGAGACGATTCTAATGATCCCAAACTCAACGGGGTTCCGTGGGTTAAGTACTGAATTCCCATGGCCGCCTTCTGTCTCCATCCCCAGATCAGCTCGATGGTACCACACTATTGAATTGTCATCCAAACTATACTTATACCCAAAATTTCAATTCAATCGGTCACCGGGAAGTGGATCAACTTTAACTTGCAAGATTTGTCCCATACTAACAGGGCAATAGCCCAAGCACTTTATTTTCATTAGTATGGAAAAAAATGGAAATTTGGAAATAATTCATAACAGCAGCTTTTTTGTGTGCAACTGATATATTATCATTTTAGTAATTACGTAGACTCAAAATCCACCAAAATATTAGTCATCAAAAAAATCGATATTTAAGCAATTCCTAAAAGAAGAGGAATAATATTAATAGATATTTTAATTTTCGTTTTGGTTAATTGCCAGAAGCTCTTCAAGAATAATAAATAAATCACACAAAAAACATAATGGATGTGTCATTTACTTTTATGTATTTACTTCCCGATGGAAATTTTGGTGGATTCGTGGATAAGGCATCTTAGAATAACATTTGAAAATTAAACAAACAAAAATAAACGCTGTTATAAATTAATGTTTGAAAAAACGTAATTTTCCTGGGGTACAAGTTAAATAAAAGCTTGTAAAATAAAGGTGGCGACCACGTATCAAACCTGCAGCTGCTACCCGATCTGCTGCGATCACAGGACGGCCCGCTAGCTTTGTCTGTCTTTTTCTTTATTACAAAGCAGTTAATGGAACCACTTTGGCCATTTAGGAAGCCTGTTCCAGAAGCAAATTTAAAAGACCTAAAGAGCCTTATTCATCTGTTTCTGCAGGTTCATCATGAAATTCTCGTTCGGTTAATTCCCGACGAAAGCATCGAGGATGATCTCGAGGACTTTTCGGGTGAACCTGACTTTGAAGTGAAATATGAAATTAGCGAGAGCTAAGAAAGCTGTGTGATAAAATCTTTTTCTTGATGTTTTAATTAAAGCGTTTGATGTTTGGTAAGGATTAGATATGAGAATAATATTTCAGAATTTTTAGAACTGCTGTATTGTAAACATTTTGTTAATAAAGTACATTCAAACTGGTGCGTATTTTTTTTTTATACCTGTTTATAGTCCCTATTAAATCAACAAGGTAGGTACCAACCCTCACTTAAATAGTCTTGCTAAAAGGAACCATTGTGTTAAGTAAAAAAATATCAACAATACCATGTTGTAACGCTTGGCAATACAACTTTGCTAAAATATGTGAGAAAAAATATTGTATACACTTTTTTAACAAATACCTCTTTTTCTCAATACTATCATTGTGTGGGTTCGTTCCCTTGTGCATAAATACGTCCAATTAACCTGACTAACCTAACCCAGTCATAGCAAAAAGACCCCGTTCAGCAGTTCCGTCTGCGGCATGGAGCCCATAACGCTGGCGGCGTTACCCCTCTGTGCTTATTGCTATAATACGTTGCGAGAGGTGAGCGCCAGCCCTATGGTCTCCTGAAGTGTCAACGAGTCGCTCAGTCATTGCCCTCATAAATGATTTCATGTCAGCTGACCACTGATCCAATGTTTCTACCGCAAGTGCCACAAACTCGTAGTCTTTAACACGTTCACTACGGCATCGGGTCGAAAATATCCGATGAGGAACTTTCCTCCGGTGCGGGAGAGAAATTGCTGTTCCTACCGTTGGTGCGGGACAGATATCTCAGAATTTTGCAGGAGTAAAATAAGGACAGTTAGTGTTTAATCAATGTTTATTCGAATATAGGCGGTTTACATAATAAAAACGCATCGGATCTTTTCGACCCCATAACGACCAGAGAGAAACTGTTTTCATCTAGTACGGCTACCGGGTCATAAGGACCCGATGCCCGGTGACCCGATAGCCGTAACTGGATGAAAGTCTAGTTGAGTTAGTGACGTCCAAGTGTGTAGGTGGTTGTTAATACGAGATAAGGTGAATTATCGAACATGAAGCGGTCGCGGAAAATGTTATTTATGTGTGACAAAAATGAAAATGAACATGAAACTGTGAAAAAGAAAAAAGAGGATATACGTGCCAGAAATACTGTAATTGGTAAGCGAAATATTGCGAAAAATAATATTTACACTAGCCCATCGACTGGCCAGACACTCCAAATACTACAATATGCAGACTCTCCCACTCCATCAACCAGTAATCCTGTCAAACGACGTGTGCAAATATTAAAAAATAAAATTATTAAACCCGCAGTCACTGCTACTGTAATAAAACACTTTGTCGTGAATGTTATAATGTGCCGCGCAAGAGTCAGTGTGGTACTGCCGAACCGGTTGGTTCCGGTCTTCGGGTTGCCACACCGAGCAAGGCGCTATATGTATCGCGCCTGCATTACTCCGCCACGGCTGATGATATGGCGGAGTACGTTCGTCAGAAGACCGGCTTCTCGCTGAGGGTGTTCCAGCTGCGTTCGCGCCACTATGTGCACTTCAGCTCGTTTGTGGTGCGCGTGCCACGGCCGCTGCAGGAGACCGTCGCATGTGCTGAATTCTGGCCGAAGGGTGTAGTGTTTCGACGGTTCCGGGGCAATCTGCCGAATCCTACACCGGAGACGACGATGCAACGGGGCCACGCCGTTTCGTCGCCTAAATAGTATTATTTGTTGTTTTGGTTTCGTGACGGATTGGTTATTACTGTAATGTCACGTAAATGTATTTGTCAATAAATAAATAAATAAATAAATAAATAAATAATGTATCACATAAATTCTACAAGTTATCATAAAGTAATTCAAAATGTTATGTATCTGGTTAGTCTTAGTTAGCCTATTAAAATTACTATCGATATCGATATTTTATTTCTACCCCAACACTAAAAAAATATCGACAATGTTTACATTCAGTGCGGATATCGGGTGTAAAAGATCCGACAGATTGTTCTTTGTTTTGCAATCAAACCATTAAGTGAATCTACCTGCGTTTTGAAGATTGGTTAGGTTGTCTATGTAAGAATATGTTGATATAAATATATTTGCATGAATGGCTATAACTACGTAGATAATCACAATTAAACAAGAGTATACCCAACGGGTCTTTTAGACCCGTTAACGCACCAGAGTACAGTTATCCGTCGGATCTAAAAGACCCCATGTCGTACCCAGGTTAAGTCATTAAAATTCTTTGCCGTAGTGAACGTGTTAATTAAAGCGATTGCGGCGCGTCAACACCTGGTTAGCTGCAGCGCCGGCTTGAGAACGAGCTCCCTGGATGTGGTTTTGAGCAAACGTATCCACGCACGTTGCGTCCCACACCAAGGCTCTACCCAACCTCCACGGCACTAAAGTGGCACCATCACATCGCTTGCCATTGTCTCTTCCCAAGCCCGTAGGTTCGAGTATAGCAGGCACATAAGCGATGGCAAGTGAACGACGGCCCAAATCGTTTATAGTGCCGTGGCGGTATAAGCGGCCGGCGCTTTTTGTACATGAGAGCCACCCACACTATCGACGCTTTTGCCACAGACGCATGTATCATCATATCAGCCGAAAGACGTCCACTGCTGGACATAGGCCTCCCCCAAAGAGTGCCAAAGTGACCGATTCCTCGCCACCCGCATCCAGCGGACTCCCGCAACCATTACCAGATCATTAGTCAACCTTGTCGGCGGCCTACCCACGCTGCGCCTTCCGGTGCGTGGTCGCCACTCGAGAGCCTTTCCGCCCCAACGGCCATCGGTTCTACGTGCTATGTGCCACGCCCACTGCCACTTAAGTTTAGCGATCCGGAGGGTTATATCGGTTACCTTGGTTCTTTTGCGTATAGCCTCATTTCTGATGCTCTCCATTGGCCTTTGGGTGACTTTGAGCCTTATTATGAGGCCCATACGCATGTATGTGAAACACATATTTAGGCCCCAAGTCTCAAGCAACGAACAATTCTTAAGGTTCTTGGGTCAAGAATAACGGTGCCTAATGTCAGGACGGAAGCGCGTGGAACCAGTACCCCGACTCGGGGGCGGCAACTGCCAGGAGGCAAGCCCGTTCAAAACCGTCCGGGCTACCATCTAAATGCGGAAGACGGCTAAATTAATGGGAGTTTTAATATTTCTTACAATGATGAATGATACAAGAACAAAGTTATTATTTTTGGTCACACCTTTTTGGTCACGGAAGCGCCACAGACATAAACGACTTCAAGTTCTCACACCAGACTGTATATAACTACGACTTAGAAAAGTTGCAAAACCCCCGGCATTTCCATTTCAAAGTCCAATATCTCAAAAACGGCTGAACAGATTTTTCATTAAACATGGCTAAGAACACTCGGTATAAAATTATGTATGACATAAAAAAACCGCATTCAAATCGGTGCATCCGTTTGGGAGCTACGATACCACAGACAGATACACAGATACATAGATACACAGGCAGACACGTTTAACTTATAAGTAACACCCCTCTCTTTGCGTCGGGGATTAAACATACGGTAGCAAAGTCATGCTTGCAAGGGCATAGTACCTAACTTCTTAAATACTAGTGTTATTTTATTATTATCGTATTGACGAGAGACATCATTCCGATCTTGACACGTTTTATTGTTATTGACCATGTACATCAATGACAATATTACATTAATATTCCTTTTTTTATTGTTTTGTTTTGACGCTTAGAGACTGTATACATCTCTATGAACATTGAATAATTATTAATTGTTGTTGGACGCTCAGAGACCTTATACATCTCTGGAATACTGAATTAATATCATTAACTTTCTGTTAATGCACAGACCTTATTCTAATCGAATGTAATGGTCATATTTTGTTTTGTTTTCATTAACTTTGTGACATTTAGTGTGTTGTTATATCAGTCCTTAATGTGCAAATTTTAAATTATTATTGTGTTAGATTATTATTCTTTTATTTTAAGATTATTATTTTTATTGTAAATTACCGTTTGACATGTAAAAGTGCCCTTGTGGCCTATTTGCAGAATAAATAATTTGTATTTGTATTGTATTTGTAATCGTAAGCGGTGTTCGTTAAAATCTGAATAAGCGGAAAGTTTGACAAGTCTCTATGGAGTGACAGCTGTCTGCGCCATATTTTACGTTGATCGGTCTGTCATAGTAAGTTGGGGGAAACCGCCTTTATCTGCAAATAACTTGTGCAAAAAACAATATGAACAATCATTACAGCACACACACATACACAAAGTGCAAAGATGAGTCGACCTATCTGTTATTATAATCATGTGATGTCTATTGAAACTTCACAAAGGCACCCCGGTTACTATTAGGGTAAGGCCGCGAATTTTGACCAATTAGGACGTTTCAAATTTAACATGCTCATAAAAAAAAATTGGTAACACCGAGAGGTTTCAATTTTTTTTTATTAAATCATGCGATAAAAACTGTCAAGAACGCAAGTGACATAATTGATTTAAATCCTTTCAAATAAATAATAAAAATATATTTCCGTCCAAAACGTAACGAAAGTTGATATTTTTTTTCGACCCTGTGTACTTAAAGCCCTGTTATTTTCACGATTTTCAACTTCTCATGATCATGCTTTTGTTTAAATAAAATTTTATGATATGACGATAGTTCTACCGATTGCTAAACATTTTTATTTAAATAATTTACTTGTTTTATCTTGCATTCTTTTATGGGACCACAATTCCACGTTTTCGTTACGATTACTTACGTGATGCTTTATACAGCTAGATTTATAGCCGATTGTGGTAGAAATTCGTTTTTGTGCACTGGCAACTCATATTCTAGTAGGGCGACAGCAGACAGAAAACCTTAACTCCTCAGTTTGTTCATAAATCGCGGACGAAAGTGACAAGGACAAAGTTTTTTTAAATACCGCTAATAGTGCTTGTGTGATTTAAAGGGTAAGTAGTGATTATTTTTAAGCGGTAATTTTTCATACGATAGGTTAATTTTATTCACGCAGGTGACATGTATTACTATATTCAAAATATCGTTATTTCACCATGATAATCAATATTTTTTCAAAAATACGTTACACTTTCGTTACGAATACGTTGCATTTTTACAAAATGCAACGTATTCTTTGTGTAACGTGACGAAAACATGTGGTAAAGGGAAGTGCACACAGATAAATAGGAACTAAAATGAGTTTTTATTTTATTTCCAACGACAAACACAGTAAGTATTAATTTGAAATTGTAGGTATGTACAGTAGGTACAGGGATCAGCTAGCACGAGAGAATTGACCAATCCATCTATTATCCATATCCATACTAATCCATACTAATATCCATGCTAATATTATAAATGCGAAAGTGTGTCTGTCTGTCTGTCTGTTACCTCTTCACGCCCAAACCGCAGAACCGATTTAGGTGAAATTTGGTATAGAGATAGTTTGAGTCCCGGGGAAGGACATAGGATAGTTTTTATCAACGAAGTCATCCCCTAAGGGAGTGAAATGGGGGGGAGGGGAGTGAAAATTTGTATGGAGCTGCGATATAAACAAATAAACAAATTTCATTTCATTTCATTTCATTTTATAAACGAGTTCCACACGGACGGAGTCGTGGGCAGAAGCTAGTATTATTATAAATGCGAAAGTGTTGTCTGTCTGTTACCTCTTCACGCTTAAACCAGTGAACCGATTTAGATGAAATTTTAGAAGCACATAAAAATAGTTTTTATCCCAAAAATCATCCCCTAAGGAGGTGAAATATAGGGTGAAAATTTGTATGGAGCTACGATATAAACGAGTTCCACGCCGACGGAGTCGCAGGCAGAGCTTCTGCGTGGCTTCTGCCCTGGACTCCGTCCGCGTGGAAGTATTTAATCGAACGAGCGAGCGAAGCGAACAAAGTTTTATGCTTCAGGTTGGGCCAAAAATCATTATGTCCAGTATCTGTGGTGTGTCCATCATCCGTCTGTCCGTCTGTTTTCCTCTATCGCATTTCCCAATCGATTGTCGTGAAGTTTTGTGAGCAGAGGTTTTCATTATAGATTTTTTGTCGAGTAACTTTTTTGAAAATGAAAACCTATTGATAAATATTTAGTAATTTTTTTTTAAAGCATTTACTTAATTAAAAAAAATGCTGTCGTGAAAACACTTTATTTTTAAGTATTTTTTTTTGAACATTAACAGGTGTGATCTAAGCTTAACAACGACTTATGTTACGTTTTATAGTAACGTCACGTATTTTTTTATGTTAGTTCTATGTCACATTGGTCAAAATTCGCGGCCTTACCCATTAACGAAGTTGTTACAGTGAGTATTCACTATTTAGGTCATCGAATGGACCAATTAACAGACACTTAGCTATGAGATGGTCTGAGACATACAATTTGCATTCCAAAATGATTATAAATGTGTTACGCGCTCGCATGCTGAATTGCTGTCACTTTGGTCGCAGTAGATTAATACTTTCGCTGCCTAAAACCCGCCAAGCAGGCGGCCACCCCATAGGTACTTTCCGATACTTATCGGGAAAATCACTACCGTAGCACGTAGCGATTCTTGGCAGTGAAGGTGTTAATAGATTAACACTTTCATTGCCAGGAATCTGCCTAGCGGGCGCCTAACCCATAGTAGCTTTCTGTTACTCAAGGAGAAAAATTTCGTCCAACGCGACAACATTACCATCCTCACCACTTAGATGGTTGGCAGTCCTCAACTGTGCGCTTCTCCAGAAACTTCCTGCCTTGCATAGCTAATCTGTGGAATGGATTGTCGCCTGCGGTATTTCCGGAGCGATACGAACTTCAAACCTTCAAGAAAAGGGCGTACACCCATCTTAAAGGCCGGCAACGCACTCACAACACCTCTGGTGTTGCAGGTGTCCATGGGCGACGGTAATCGCTTACCATCAGGTGATCGGTCTGCTCGTTTGCCTCCTATCACATAAAAAAAAAACAATCGGCTACGAGAATAGCTCGTAGCGATTCTTTGCAGTGCATACGGGCATACCACGGATTATTGGAACGGTTCTGGGTGGCGAGCATGTCCCTTATCGTCATCACCTGCGTGCCTGTCTCATTGCGTTATTCACCACCACGCTACGCGCGTAGCACTATCATATGCCCTAGCCCATTCTTGGCCAAGAATCGCTACGCGCTACGCTCGTAGCTGATCCCGTGGTTTTACTACGGCGGTCTGACGCTTATGTGTCGTCATGGGCCATGTATAGGCTAGTCTATAGTGGTTCTAAAAACATGTGTGTCATGATCATGATTGGCGCTAAACGGGTTAACCCATTCGACCTCAAGTAACACTACGTGTCCTACGCCGTAGCGCGTAGCAGTATTAACCCGATTTGTGGCGGTAATCACTCGCAGAGACATGACTGGCATACGAGTCATATCTTTGCTCTTGAATGCGTTAAAACATTAAGCGATGTGAGTGATGGGATGGGATGACCGTTGGGGCAGAAAGGTTATCGAGTGGCGACCACGCACCGGAACTCAGCGTCGGTGGTAAAGGTCGCGGGAGCCCGCTAGATGCGGGTCGCTCAGGTCCGGTTACTTTGGCACTCTTTGGGGGAGGCATATGTCCAGCAGTAGACGGATCTAACGACAATACAAAGGGTGAACGGTTGAACTAGTGCATTTGTCTAAACGTATGGAATTCAGGTCGATTACGCCACGTACGCATCCGAGGGTCAATATGACAGATATATTTTACATTTTGATTTAATGTGTTTAGCGCACTACCCATTCAGTGCCAAAGATTATGCAGCACTACGTAGCCGATAACATGGGGAACGTATGTAGAGAAGAACGCCCACCTAGTGGGCTCCTGATACAAACTCCTGCCTCACCACCGACCAACCGAATTCTACACCGTACTTGGTCGCCTAAATTATAGTAGATTTGAATTTTATAATTGTACTGTCGATTTTAAGTTCAGGTATTGACGACCTCTGAAGCCTAGTTGGTGTTGACCCTGCCTACGAAGCTGGAGATCCCGGGTTTGAATCCCGGAAAGGGCATTTATTTGTGATGAGCGCGACTAGTTTTTAACCCCCGACGAAAAAAGAGGGGTGTTAAAAGTTTATCGTGTCTGTCTGTGTATCAGTCTGTGATATCGTACCTCCCAAAAGGCTGGACCGTTTTGAATGCGGTTATTTGTGCCATAGATTATTTTATCCTGAGGGTTCTTAGCCATGTTTATAATCTGTTCTGCCGTTTTTGAGATATTGGACTTCGAACTGAAAATTTCGGGGGTTTGCAACTTTTCTATGTTGTAGTATATATTTATATTTATCTACACAAGTATGTATATCGATGTCTAGGACGCATAAGTACAAGCTTTGCTTAGTTTGGGACTAGGTCGATTTGTGTATAGGTAACATATTTATTTATTTATTGTATGCATGTTAGTCTTAAAGGCATTTTGTAACCATGAAACCTAGTTGCCTGAAATAAACGATTTATAATTATCAATGAAAGTGACACCAAAGTTTCGATGCGAAACGAATGTTCCAAATCTACTCCATGGTTCGTGCAAGCCATACATAAGGCGTGTCGAGTCTACGAAGTCAAATCAATCAATATCGGCTCAACGTTGACAGCTCATACATAATAAGATTAATAAGACTCGTAGCTGGGCTGTCTTACACTGACGGAGTTCTAAATGGGCTGTTAGCAATATCGTGTTTTTTTTAGTAGGAGATACTAATAGAGGTACGCCCTTCATTCTCCACCCATCATCTGATGATGACGATGATTAAGGCCTCGCACAGACTATTGACCTCGAGGGAGGCCTAAGTCCAGCAGTGGACATCTTTCGGCTGGTATGATTAGCAGCCGAAAGACTTCTACTGCTGAACATAGGCTAACCCCAAAGAGCGCCACAATGTGTGATAGTGTTTTCTTAACTGTTGACACCGACCCTCTGGGGTGCGCGAAGTTTCTCCATTCTTAGGAAGTACCTACACCATTACAAAGGATAGAAAAACACTAATTTAGTGGATTTCATTTTAAGATGTATAAGTTTACAACGAGACACGAGATCAGTAAAATATACAAGTTTTGTAGAAGATAGTTCTGTGTTTGACTCAATATACAGTATTGGCAAGTAACAGTATACAGTAACTCAATATACAGTATTGGAAATATAAATTGAAAACACACGAGTACATTTTCCTCATTTAATATCGTCCAGTCCATCTATAAATTACGCTTAGTACGTAAGAGTGGGTTTATGGTAATGTGAACTAGGTATATATTGTAATGTTAGCAAAGTTGCTGTAATTAAATATCCGGTGCGTTTGCCACCATAAAAGGAAAGTAATGTAAATTGCCAGGAGAGGTTCCAACCGGTAATGGAGTTCTATATGGATCGTGTTCTCACGTTTGTTTGCAATACACTTTTAATAAACGCTAAATAATATTTTATTTAATCTTGTAAAGTAGGTAGCAACAAAATCAAACCTCTCCTGACAATCTAAAATAAAATAGAAAAATTCGGTTAAAAAAATCACGCGAATTCAATATCATTTATGACAGACATTAAAAAACAATAATATAATATATTTGAAAGTCACAACCTAATACATCAGACTCATAGTTAGTGTCTAAGAGGCAACCGGATGGCTAGTCCAAATTGGTTTAAATAAACTAATCAACAGTTTGAACTTTTTTCATCTACTAAAAGTGTACTAAAAATAACCTACAGTTAAAACATTTGGGGTCGTTTCAACCTTCCGAAATTAAAAATTGCCAGATGTGAAAACTTTTCAACATTTTTTTTATTGACCTCTGAGAGACGGCTCCAATCATAATAAGGCCGTCGTATTTCTAATACATATTTTATTTACACAAAATAGATTGCAGTATGTACCTATTAGGTCTCAACTAAAAATAAATGGAGATACTTTTTACACATGTACGATTGACACTATTCGACTTTGTTTTGTACTCTTTGGTTTTTAGAATTCTAACCTATGAGCTACGGTAGCCTAGTGGTTCTGGCATGCGGCTGTCAAGCGGCGGTCGTGGGTTCGAATCCCGGCTCGTACCAATGAGTTTTTCGGAACTTATGTACGGAATATTTACCGTTAGCTTTTCGGTGAAGGAAAACATCGTGAGGAAACCGGACTAATCCCAATAAGGTCTAGTTTTCCCTCTGGGTTGGAAGGTCAGATGGCAGTCGCTTTCGTAAAACTAGTGCCTATGCCAAATCTTGGGATTAGGTGTCAAAGCGGACCCCGGGCTCCTTAGGGGCACAACCGGGAATAACGCTAGGAGAATGATGATGGTTTTTAGAATTCTACTCTTTTCTATCTCAGTACCTTCACTATACGGCATATTTTTTGAGTTTGATCTATTTTACCCGGTACATAAAATGAAGTAAAACCTTGAACTGAAACAGTGCCGAAAGATGAAATTCCATCCTATCGCGCCGCTTCGGAGATTTTCAGATTAGTATGCAAATTTGCCATACCGAGCCGTAACCAAATCGACTCTGGACATCAACCTTGGCGCCCGCCCTTCTTGTATGCGAAATAATAGGATCGGTTATCAATTTCATGAACAATTGTTAGTCCAATCTAATGGTAAATAGTTTTTAATGTATATTTTCAACAAATCAATACCCTATTCATACCATCCATACTTATATTATAAATGCGAAGTGTGTCTGTCTGTCTATCTGTATACGCTACGCTATGTATGTAGCGGCTTACAAAATATACCTATCCTCTATTTTATTTCACATACAAATTATAGTTTTTGAGTAAAATGCCTGTGACATACGAAAGACGGACACACGGACATGACGAAACTATAAGGGTTCCATTTTTGTCATATTGGCTACAGAACCCTAAAAAATTATGAAAACTGGTAAATCCTGAGGACGTCGTCAGCGACAGCAGCGTACCATCCGTGGAAGCGAGAGGCCGCGCTCGGATCTCTCGCCCCTACGTATGGCGCATCAGCCCTGAAGCCGTGGCTAAGCCGAATAACCTCTATATTATGTAGAACCCTGCTGTTTGCTCCGAGGAAGAAATGCAGTGTCAAGAATATCTCTCCTGTTTCAATTTATAAACCGTCCTTTTTTTTAATGGAATTTTCCTCAACGTTCAGAGTTCGTTATGAACTATACCTAATAGATAATAATATTAGCTGTATCCGCCCTAATGCCTACTAAAAGGCATCCTTCTCTTCAATGGAATTTATATCATTTGAAATTGGAAAAGAGTTGCATTTGTTTCGTTTCATTCAATTTTAAAACACTACTCTACGTATTTCCTATTACAGGTGATGCAATTTGCAAGTTGCATTGCCAACTTTTGTTGTAAAGTGGGCTGCTAGAGGGCTAGACATGTTCTATCCGTGTACCTTTCAGGTAACAAATCCGAAAAAAAATAGCCTATAACCATCCACAAAGTCCGTTCTACACGCATATGATAGAATTATTGAAATCAGATAAGAGGTTGCGGAGATCACCCATTACGTACAACTTTACAAACCTAAGAAAGGTTTGCCAAGGCCGTGGCAAGTGGAAATCCATGACCTCTGCCTACTCCTTCAGGAAATAGGCGTGATTAAATGTATTATATATGTATGTCTCTCTTATATTTGTAGAGGTGACATCCTTTTCTAAGTATAAGGAAATTATGTCAACCTATTTTTGGCATTCTTTATATACGAGTATGTATAACTAACCGTTGTAAGGCTTACTCGGCGCCAGAATTTGTTTGTGAAAATAATCAATCGATTATTCAGTTCAGTGGAGTGTGCTTATAAGGGTTGGCATATACAACCGACATAGTAAGTTTTAATTTTTACTTTAATAAAATGTATGATGTTTCATAATACAATCAACTACTTAATACTAAACAACATACTAAATAATTCAAACTAATTACAAGAAAAATTGATGTCCAAAGTTATGACTGCGGCGTGGAACCCATGACGCTGGCAGCTTTTACTTTTGGAAGGCAATAGTGAGCAACTTAAATCAGTTATTTTTATATACCACGTCGATGGAAATCGCCTCATGGTTAGCGGTAATCGTATTCTAAGGATACCTGCAACGCTACTGCAAGGGACGCAATGCGCGTTGCCGATGCTTAGAATGTGTACATATGTTACCGTAAAATTTTGAACTTCTGCAGTTTATAATCGAACGCATTAGATTTTAAACTAACCTACCCGTCGCTTTATTATCTCACAAGGTAGATATGAAGAATAACTTACACATGAAAAAAATATTCGTAAAAAATATATAAAAAAAATATTACGTGAACATCGATATTACGACGTCGATGAATGAGAAGTCACGACAGCTCCAAAATGCTACCATAATGCAGGACTCTTATCATCAGCATCATTTTATCAGCCTAAGTACGTCCACTGTTTAACATAGGCATCCCCAAAGAGTGCCAAAGTGACCGGTCCTGCGCCACCCGCATCAAGCGGACTCCTGCGACTTTTACCAGAGACTCAAGTATTTACCGAAACGAAACTTTACGATCGCGTTTGCGTTTTTTGTATGGGATTTGACAGCTAAACGCGGCGAACGCGGTCGTAGAGTTTTGTTATACTAAAGCCTCTGGTCACCCGTTTGGCTTTCTACTACCCACGCTGCCTCTTCCGGTAAGTGGTCACCATTCGAGAATTTCTGCCCAACAGCTATCGATTCTATGTGTGATGTGCTCCGCTCACTGCCAGAAGTGTAGAAGGTATAACACAAGTATTTAGGTAAACATTGTTTAATAAATTTATTTATTTTTACTTATTACATACGGAGAAACATGTCACCTAAACATTCGGGATGAGTACCTACCTGATTAATGTCATACTAAGAACTTCAGGTAAATGAATAATTTATTTATTCAAATCTTAAAAAGTTAATCATAAAAACGACTCCATTATCCACAGTGTGAAATTTGCCACCGAAACTCCGCACACTAGTAATGATTATGAATATTATGATAGTGATGTGGCTTAATCACGTCAAAATAGTAACAAAGCTTTTTTTTTGCCCGTTGTAGAGCCGAAAGGAAGTGATATATTCATAAGCTATGTTTATGTTTAAATGTGTTTCGCTGTAGTGTTTTAATATACTGTCGATTTTGACATAGGCTACGTTTTGTATGAAAATAAATAGGTATTTGTTATGAAAGGCCGCAAAGATGTTGTTTGGCGCAAGTATTTGTATTGAAAACCTAGGCAGCGAAAGATAACCATGAGCGAAGCGATTTATTCGAAAGGATAATCCTGAGCATAGCGAGGCTTTCAAGATACGAGACGCCTAACAACTTTGCTGCCGAGCGAAAGACACAACATTTCACCTCACCACTGCCAGAAAAATATGGACCAAAGTCATTTGAACATTATGCTCATTTTCAATAAAGGTTTGTTTACATCTCATAAAATCAAAACATTTTATGAGTATTAAATGTAACATTAACAATTTGGTATCTTTCAATAGTCTTAAAAAAGTCAAAGTATTGTTGGGTACAATGGGTACCTACTCACGGGTAAACAGGCTCAAATACGAGTACGCATATTTAACGTTTTTTTCCGCTAACTTAAAAGGCATTAAATTCCATTATAGGGTCAATTTCCCAAGCAATAAATTTTGATGGCAAGACTGAAAACGCAGGTGCAAAAAGCTTAAATAATAAAGTACTATTTTTTCTCGGGCAATAGCTAAAATTCAAATATTCATTCAGTTAATAATGAAAAAAAAATAATGAAGGGCTAATTTCTCATCAAGGTGGGCTGTCCGGAACCCAGTTTTGTTTGGAAAATGCCGCCTAAGTTGAAATATGTGTGACATTAAAAATCTTTTACCTCCATTTGAACACCAAATCCCAATAGGGAACAAAAAATATGACTCGTTATACATCTCATTTGTACCCGTCCCTTTAATTATGTACATATATATTTGTCCGGAAAAACTTTGTCATTACCGCGGACAAGGTTTGTCAACGATTTATTTGCTAAGTTTGAATCGGTAAGCCCCCCTCGCTTCAAGCGTCCTTTGAGAATCAGTTACGTTGCGGCACTCGGCGAGTGAGCACGTGTGTGAGTGGTGATACGACGGCCTGCTACACGAAAATATATCATTGCCGCGGTACGGGGACAAAAAGAATGTCATTCCGGAGTTTGCTATATCTTTATTGTATTTAATTGGTGTGATTGAAATTAATATATAACAATCAAGTTAAGTTAGTTTGCGATTAAAGCTTTAATTTATTTTTTATAATTACTTAAAAACAAAAAAAATCCACTACCAATGTAGACACATATAAAATAAAATTACAGATTAAACTAACAAAATACACAAAACTTATTATAACTATATCTAACACTAATATACTTATAAAATAAAATAAAATGTATTCGATAATCGTGATATCAAGAGTCGTATTGGTTTAATCATATTTAAGCGGATTAATATGTTTTCAAATATATATTTTTATCCAATGTTTCTCATTCCGCCGTTTTCATTCCGGTGTTTCCGGTGTAGTTAAATGGCTTTAATACCCCCTGGAATGAAAATAACACCGGAATGATTTAAAATGTAGCTTTAATTCATTCAACAAACCAATTATTTAAATTATTATAATTTATACTTATTTGATCTAAGTGTACGAGTATATAACTATTATCCAGTTTTTTTTTAATAGGACCACTGTATTGATTTTGGTCAACTTACTTGATTGTTTACGCTTGAAGAAAATAAAAATATTTAATTTTGTCTATTCAATCAAAGTAAGTACTTATACTTCTTCTCAAGGTTAGTTTGTGTAAATAACCTGAGCTATGCTGACGACATGGTGCTTCTCAGCCCCTCGGTACACGGTATTAGTGACTTGTTGGCAATTTGTGAACGTTATGCAACAGAGCACGGTTTGCTATACAACGTCACGAAAACCGAACTTTTAGTTTTCAGATGTGGAAGTGGGCTGGATATGGTACCTCAAGTATTTTTGAACGGGCAATCGATACGGGTTGCAAGGTCGGTAAAGTATCTGGGTCACGTGGTAACTGAGGACTTAAGTGATAACGCAGATATAGAACGAGAAAGAAGGGCTTTGGCCGTCCGTTGCAATATGCTAGCGCGTAAATTTGTCCGTTGCTCTGACGATGTGAAAATAACTTTATTCAGAGCATATTGTCAGAGTCTCTACACATGTCAACTGTGGGCGCGGTACACGAGGCGTGCGTATAGCAGTATCAGGGTGCAATATAATGACGCATATCGGATCCTGATGAGGTTGCCACGGTACTGCAGTGCCTCTGGCATGTTCGCGGCGGCCAGAGTACCCGACTTCTTCGCGATACTCAGGGTGGCCTGTTTCTGGGAGACGATGAGAAACTCAAAGAATGAGATTATTAGAACGATAAGTGACAACCCAGACATTTATGTTTTTAGGCATTGGCTGTCCGTGCACTACAACGAGAACCAGAAATAATGTTTCTCTTTTTTAATGTTTATTTTTTGTGACATTTTGCTGTTAGTTTTTAAGACATATGGGACTTTTATGCCTGCAATAAACCATTATTGATTGATTGAAGTTTCACCTATGATGAGTTTGAAAAACAGAGGCAAAATATATAATAGAAAATTAAGAAAAAATATGACATATTTAATTAATAATTAAAGTTAATTTTCTATACAAAATGTTTTTTCCTCGAATACTAATCCTAGAAATAGCTTCAATCTGAAGAATGTTTCAAATGTGACCTTTGTAATAAAAAAGGGTTTAAATTCAATTTAACATTTAAAGCAAAAATTGTTGTGCTATGAGTTTTATTATTCCAAAAAGAAGAAACAAATAAAAAAAAATTGAGATTAAAAAGTGTTGGTTTATTTTACCCATAATTTTGGTTTAAAAAGTTAATACAGACTAAACTTGTTAAATACTAGGTGAACAATAAAAATAAATAATTTTAAAACGGTTATTTTCAATTCCGGTGTACGGTTACGGCGTACGTTTTTATCATTCTGGTGTGTATTTATCATGCCGGTGTACATTTATCATTCCGTTGTGAGTTTCATTTTTCACTCTCTATTATCTCAAAAACTACTTAAGATATCAAAGGCCCTGTTCGACGATTTGCATAATACTGTCTGAACTATTAGTTGACATAAAAAAAATCCACGAAAAAAACCGAAACAAAGGATCACACCGGAATGATGCAAAAAACGTGTACTGTTGAAATTGACCCTATACTTAAGCTATCTTATGCATTATTATTTTAATTATACTGCGGTTTCGTTAACCCATTATGAGCTGAATTAATTTAGGGTCTTGGAAATTGATAATTTTTTGAAATATTGTTCATAAAGGTCCCCTTATTCATTTTTAGTTATTAAAAGTTAAATTAATTTATTAGTTTTGGAAAAAACATTGGGTGCCGTATGGCTCCGCTTGGCTAATACATAGTCTTTAAATCTCTCTTTTCATATATATTAATTTACCGTTTGCTAGCAATTTTTACCGTATATTTATGATTCAACTTTAGTTTAAATGAAATGGAAGGCATAAATGAATAAAACAGAGCTTTTTTATACATTTATATAATAGTAATAGTATTACATTACACCATTTTTATTTATATACGAACGTGAAACTGGTATAATTGCAGGATGTACAGAGCCCTACGTTGCATTTGCTGCATTGCAGTCTTGTATGACTATTGCATACCGCCAAGGCCCATTTGCAACACGAATAAGTTTAGTATTTCCGTAGGCAACTTTCCTCGAAGGGAACTAAAATCTCCTTCAGGAAACATGGGCGTCATCTGAACTATAAATCCTCATCAATCCATTTTCGTGATGACGCATTCTTATTGGACTTTTTCGATGGTGGTTCGTCTGTTTCTGAATTGTGTGAATCACTAGATGAACTATCAAGTTGACTAGAGTTGGCTTCACTTTTGCGACATACTCCGCGACTTCGACTAGCTCTTCCGCGGCGTGAAGAAGAACTGCTTCGTGAAGCACGCGATCCGCGAGGCGGCCCGAGATGGTCCGGCCACAGGCTGCACACGCCTATTTCCTCGAGTGGGTCGTGTACGACGTGGTGAGAGACCTAGACGCCAACACCACTTCGCACCCGGCATTAAGTTGCGGCCCTGTCAGATTATTTATAACACCAACCCGATATTCGTCGGCCGAATCTTGATCACAGTCGATTGCAGGCTCTGGGGGTTCAATATAGACCACCCGCGGATCAAGTTATCATCATCTTCTAGTACTAGGCTAGTGCCTCGTGCAGTGTATAGCCCCTATGAAGATAAATGAATACTATTCCCCACGGAGAATCAAAAAATAACCATAATTCGAAAGACAACATATCAGCCTAGAGGTGCCATACGGCACCCACAACTTTTCACGTACGACAAACCAAATACGCAAACAATATTTAACAATAATTCACCAATAATATCGTCCTTAAATAACAAAACAATAAAATAAAATGCATTTGAACGTTAAATTACACCAAATTAATAAATTATGACCAATTTACTTGAGATTGAAATCCATTTTTGCTAATAGTTTTACAACCCTGACTTGTGGACGTTATTCCTGGAAGTAACAAGTGTTTAGGTTGAAGCGAAGCAATAAAACTGATAGCTATATCGTTCTAGCACTGCAAAAACAGCTAATCACCGAGGTACACTGTGTGACATGCGCATATGGCGCGAAAATATGAACGCGGGAAATCGGGTGCCATACGGCACCGCTAGGCTATAATGGGTTAATTAAATTTAATGATAATGTTGACACTAGTTTCCAGTTTGTTCACCCTACATTTCTTAAAGTTAAGTTGATAAGTCAAACAAAAATACGTCAAATTTTTGCAAACTACCGTTAGGGTGATAATGATTTTGAATTATAAAGTCATTTCTTATTCAATTTTATTCAAAAAAAAGAACGTCTATTTTAGATAACTTCGAGTTAATCGTGTTTGGTATCAATTACAGAATTAGAAAGAATTACTCCTGATCACGAATTAAGAATCATCGTGTATAATTGTTACTATTGCATACGTAAGCAACAACAAGTATTATCAAAATAAAAGTAATGAATGATTAGCATAACAGCATAAGTTTCTGATTCGATCTTCGTTCGCTTCACCGATACAACAACCATCTTCAATGTCATGTCTTATTTTCTGACCCCATAAAATAAACATTATTTTCTATGAGAGCTGGTAAAATCGACTGCTTTGCTTCTGAAAAGGGTGACACCATTGAAGTGCTCCGATAATATAACATTTTCGGCCACAGCTGGTACCGAGTAAATATTTGAACGTACTCGTCAAGAGGAAAACACTATTTGACTAAGTATTACTTTCTCAACCTCGTAAACAATTCAAGTTAGCTATTTAGAATGATGTTTATCACACAATTCTTGAGGCAACTTTTGGGATGACATTTTCCAGTATAAAACGTATTGACAAAGTAAACAAACATTTTAACTACGGTCACTTGTGTTTGAAAAATTGTATATAAGTACCTTTAAGTATTTGATTATAAACTTTATATGCAGGGTAGTTTTATATGAATTGAGACTAAGCTTCAAGCAAAAGGCTTAAATGTACATCGTTGAAATGTATGACGTGTTAAGTACCTTGAAGATGAGTTTCTAATACGTTCACTGTCAGTTATCCGCCTAGCTAGCAGGCTCTTTGTTCGTAGGTTCTTTTCTCTTCTTAGCGTGAAAACCACTATGGTACATGATTGCATGAAAATAAGCAGGAGAACATTGATTAAATGTTGCTATGAATTTGCCAACTTCTACAGAAAAATACAATAACCGTGCGAACACTTTTTGGTCAGGTTAAGGTTAGGCGTGGGGCCGGGCTCTGCCCAGCCTCAGATGTACACGCGTCTCAAAAGCTAGCCTCAAGTCGCTTCCCGCAGACCCATCGAACCCCACTGGCATAACGACGCTACTATAGTCCGACCGCTTTACTCATTCCTCGCCTGCTCGGCGCTCGGGGGTATAACAAGGGAGCGGGCGTCGTGCGGGAGGCGAAACCCGGCCTAACATCACAGATGCAATCTTATGCAAGTAGCGCGTACTGCACTCAGAGGAAACCTTTACTACTTAACCGGCGACTGCCCCTTAGCTAAGGAATATTATTCTTACCCTATCGTTGAAGTCGAAGGAGGCGGTCCCCCGCCCCTCCAAGTACTCTTGGAACTGGGAAACGACGCACACAATCGCATAGATCTGTGAAAAAACAAAAACACTGTTAATTATTTGTTTTCCGTAGACAAAAATCACTCTTATAACTCTCTTTTAAATAGTTGTTATTAATGGAGAAGGGCAAGCTAACATGGTTTGGACATGTTCAGAGGGTGGATGAACGGAGAATAAGAAAGAGTGTATAGTGAATTTAGAATGGTCAGGTCAGGTCCGTATCAGCATGTATGAAGAATGCCATTATTATAATTGATTTTATTTATTAAAAACTAAAATTAGACATGAATAGTCAGATGCATTGCTCCCCAAAACTGCATCGATGGTTGGACTGTGGAGACAAAATGACAGTCTCATTTCTCTTAAAAATAGTAGTGTCTTAAATGTCTACAGTAAATTGGTACTCTATGAGTACATTATTTTACTATTACCTACTTCAAACATGTGAGACGGGTATCGCATGAATGCTCCATAGAAAAAAGACCGGGTTGCACTCCGGGAGTGGCGGCTGAAGTGAAAACTTGAATAATTGTAATTTTGCAAAAAAAATACCTTCCTCCCTCCTCCCTCCCACTGCGTGCCAATATATCTAATAAGTACGCTTATACTTCAGCTGAACTCCGCAAAATTGATGAAGGAGACGATTAAATAAAATACCATCTTGTTTTTGCCATTGCCATATACTTTTCAAAGCTTTATTTCTTTAGGAATAACGTCCAAATTCGCACTATTCTAATTTTGCTCAATAGCAAAACGGTAAAGGACGCGTGGACAAAATTAAAAGTTTATTTGCAGAATATGAAATTGCAAAAACTGTTTAACGGCTTTATACTCTTACGAATAATGCTCAGTTATGAATGAAGTCGAATCGGCTAACAGCAAAATATAACAGTTTGATAAAACAAAATGGAATTTTCACTTACGGAAAATGTGTTACGACCTTATACCTACTGTTAACAAAAAGTACAAATTAGAACTATGTACCCCTAGTCTAACCCCCGTTTCCCCCCGCCCCCAAGCCTCGTCCCGAATCTCCCAATTCTACGGTCACGTGACCTCCTGAGATCTCACAAAATCTGTCGCGAGTTTAACAATTTTTCCCATCCCAAAAAGTCCTCAGCGCCGCTAAAGAAGTTTTCACTTCAAAAAAACGTGAAAGAAGATTTCTATATTTATTTATTTATGTCTTTATTATTATTCATATTATTTTAATGGCTTAAAAAGCTACGGTAGCCTAGTGGTTTAGGCATGCGGCTGTCAAGCGGCGGTCGTGGGTTCGAATCCCGGCTCGTACCAATAAGTTTTTCGGAACTTATGTACGGAATATTTACCGTTAGCTTTTCGGTAAAGGAAAACATCGTGAGGAAACCGTTATAATCCCAATAAGGTCTAGTTTTCCCTCCAGGTTGGAAGGTCAGATGGCAGTCGCTTTCGTAAAACTAGTGCCTATGCCAAATCTTGGGATTAGGTGTCAAAGCGGACCCCAAGCTCCTTTAGGGGCATTACCGGGAATAACGCTAGGAGGGTGATGATTATTTTAATGGCTCAGGTTTAATCAATCTTGGAAGATTTTTTCAATTCTACCTCCGTTATAAGCTATGGACCAAACATGAAAGGCGACCACTTAACTGACACGGTGCTGGCACGCTGGCAGGTCCTTGCCGCCCCCTACCCTCCCGGTACCCTTTGACGTCTCTCCCCGCGCCCTTGCCTCTTTATAGATGAAGTCTCACTAAAACGGCTGGCTTAAAACGCCCAATGAGGTGCGTCTCCGTGGTTTGTACGGTCTATTACGGTCGATATATATCTATATATTATATATAAATATTAATAGACAGTATAATCCACAGAGAATATAGGTAACAGATGATTTCCTGTGGGATTGCCGTGTGAATCGATTAGGGTAGGATTGAATTGTGAGCGATGGGCTAAATAGTAACCTATCTTTTCATGATCATATAAATAAAACGTTATATTATTGTTATAATTGGCATCGAAATTTAATTTGCGGTTTGCCAACCCGTTTTGGAATACAGGCGTATGTTTATGTTAAGTTTATGAGATGATAAAATACCGGTAAAGCGTTTATGCCTCAGTTCATATAAAGGAATAATTTATGCTCCGAAGGCCTCATGATAAAATTAACGCCACGAGGCTGGCTATCAGAGCGGTTATTTCGCACGGCGATATTTTACCGCACAACAAACGCGATACAGGTGATTTTGGGTATTTCTGCGGCTAGTGTCGCGTGACAGTCGCACGCTTTTATCGCTGCAAAAAGTCACAGTGTATCATATTATATAGTGCATTGTGATACAAGTGAGTTATATTGATAATGACATCAGAGGCGGAATTGTTCACGCGAACCGCAGGTGAGTGTGATAGGAGAGCCGAGGATGTAATTTTTTATCAAAGCTCATGCGTATCATACGAATACCCGTTCTTCAACACATTTTGCGAGGAAAAAATCCTTTTCATAATATGATAATTTTATAGGCCTGCCAAGTTACTTTCTTCCCTTAATGATATATAGCTGGATAACAGGTTTTTACTCACATATTGTATACTTAAATCGCCAAGAATTTCCAGCGGCGTACATTCTTATTCACTTTTCTAACCATGAGTCAACATTTTTGTTAATAAAAAAACCAAATACGCATTAACAATCTTTTAATTCTACAATGGCGCGCAACAGTTTTTTCCGTAAAGTTTGCGCAGTTCGCGCGCATGTGGTAAGCCAGACTTAGTTGAAATCTCTAAACAGCCAATAAAAATAAAATAAATATTTTAATTTTAAAATGACATCTTTGTTAATTAACATAACTTGTTTTTATGGGTACGGGAAAAAAATGATGTGAATCTTTTCTGGGACCTATCTAATGCAAAGGCTTATTAAGTCGATTCTAAAAATATATAGCACATCATTATATTAAACTCACTTGTTTCAAATTAATTTCACGTACGTTCTATTAAGACGTTCTAATTGAGGACTAGTTAGCCTAGTGAGTGGGTAGTGAAGGACTTTTGGGTATGAAACTTGGAAATATGTCTCGTCAATATTCAATTATTAATCGCCAGAGGATACAAACTGAAGCGTGGAAGTTATCTAGGAGGCGACATAGATAGGGTTAATTGCGAGCTAAGAGAATAGGTATAACCACTACGTTCTAAGAGACGGCACTTCGAACAAGGTTTTGGATGACAGTGATTTTGCCATTAGACACGTACATCGTCGTCGGACGTCGTCCGGTGCACTGCATGAACTAGAAATTGTTTAAGAAATTCTGACACCAATCCAATTCATGAAATGATAACAGAAAAACTTATATTTCACATCAGTTTTTCTCACCCATTTACTGATAATGTAATTATTTAGGAGCTTTTTAACAAAAATTTACGAAACTGTAGGTACAGTCAGCAGCAGAAGTCGCTAAGCGGTCCTAGTGGTCAAAATTATTAAACACGAACTCCAATGTCAAGGTAATAAGGATCTGTGTAGGTCATTTTGTGCGTGTGCTTAGCTACTTCTGATGCTGACCGTAAATAAGTATATTACCTTTTGTTAGCATGGAGTCGCAATTATTTTTTCTCGTACTAAGACAACTCCTGCTTTTAGGTATTATTTAAGTGGCGTTGTTTTTCATAAGTAAATCAATATTAGGTGATTGTTAAAAAGTACTTAAGTGTTTTATTTTACACTTTGAATGACCGTGCATTATATGTAATGCACCGTCAAACTGGGTGTGCCTCGTCTACGTGACGTCAGAAATGTATGATTCTATACATTTGTGCATTACATGTAATGCACGGACGTATCGACCCATGACAGTGGCGAAAGCGAGGGACAGTCAAAGTGTTAAGGTAATACAATTACATTGTATTCGTCAAAAGCATTGTTTGTCTATTACGTATACGTATTTGTTGTTAGACAAACATGTTCTCTCGTGAAGTTATAATATCCATGATAATCGTCCAAAGTCGAGTCGCCATGACTACATTACAGTAAGAGAAAGTACGGAAGTAATAGATAGCATATGTCCGCCATGATAAAAGCACAGATAAAAACATGTCAGTAGTCAGAACTTGTCAGATTGATGCATAATTTTAGGAAATGGATGTCTGTCTTCTGTTTGTTCCTAGTTGCGTGACACTTAGGGAATGCGATCTCGATCTCGTGAGATATCGAAATCACTAGATCTGGAGCGAATCTTCGAGATTCAATCTCGGTGGTAGGAATTTTCGTGTGCTAAAATCTCGGTCGAGATTGACTGATATAAGTGAGAGCTTGAACGAGATTGCAGTGCGCAAAGCATGTTAATAATTCGTGTCGGACAGCCCTTGGCAAGTCTTCAAAAGAAATTATGAAAAAACATGTAATATTAGTGCGTGTGTGCACATTTTTTATGTATGTGTGTTGTACTAGACAACATAACATTTCTGTTATACCATAGATGTCTTTTATGCTCAAACTAAAATAGCAATACTTACCCTAAGTAGGTATGGGTTTAGTCGCACCTGGGCAATTCTGACCATAAATAAGGCTATGTTATAAAAAACTACTTCAACTTAGAAAAGTTGAAAAACCCCCGACATTTTCATTTCAAAGTCCAATGTCTCAATAACGGCTAAACAGATTTTGATGAAACATGACTAAGAACACTCGGGATAGAATTATCTATGACACAAAAAAATCGCATTCAAATCGGTCCATCCGTTTGGGAGCTACGATACCACAGACAGATACACAGATACACAGACAGATACACAGATACACAGACAGACACGTTAAACTTATAATACCCCTCTTTTTTCGTCGGGGGTTAAAAAGACCTGGTTGCACTTCGGGAGTGCCGGCAGAAGTGAAAACTTGATTAAAACTGATTGTGCAAAAAAACCCCTGCTGTCAGCCCATAGACGACTGTCAAACTTCCATACAATTTTATTGTAACCGGCGTAACTTACGGCTACCGACCGGTATATAAGCAACTGACCCGACAAAGAATATAAGGGTAATATTTTTCAATATTCCGAAAAGATGTACTTCCAGTAATGTTTCGATAAACAGATTTCAGCATGTTGGGAAATTTTTTCCCACAAAACATGAAACCTTACATTAGAAACGTTTCATAGAAATTGGTACCAACTCCAATTAAATTCAATCTTAATGATCATGAATACAGAGCCAATCACGACATAGTGTCAAAGTACCGCTGCAGAAACAAGTGATGCATGTGAAAATGTCTGCTACGTACTGGGGCGTAGACTTGTAGCTAGTGTCCGGAGAACCAATAAATACAAACAACATACGACTCGCAAGCGTCAGATGGCTACGGGGATTTTCGCTACATGTGAGTTAACTTTCTACTTTCTTTCACTGCCGGGTACTTGGCAGCCTAGCGGGCGTCTACGCCGTAGTCGCTTTACGCTACATACAAAAAAACACCGGTTCGGCAACGGGCGTAGCGCGTCTCGATATTGGCAGTACTACGGGCTAGGCGTAGCGCTCCGAATGAGGGGTGAATTAGTAAAAATAATGGTAGGTATTTTGTTATTCCGTGGTATTTTGTCAACATACCATATCGAATTTGTATTGTCGCAAACGTTCAGGCAATAACCAGGTCTGGTATTCACAACGATTACTAACTCGCATCAAACGATCCAAATTAGGATGCCTCGTTTCTTCAAATTACGCCCCGTAGAGACGCCATTATTTCTGCCGTACAAGAAAACGGGAATATCTTTTTGGTCAAATGTCGATATGTAAAATGGTGAAGTTTTATTCATAATGCCACTGTGAGATAAGGTAAAATATCGTTTGAACTTTTTTATGAAAAAGAATGTCGTAATTATTATGATTGATTATGTCGTATAATAATGTAGATTGAGTTGGCTGAGGTACAAAAGGTAAACTTTATCCCCACTTCTTCAGGTCGTTTGTTGTATCCAAGATATTTTAAGCAATCGTGTTTCGTCTTTACACAAATCTGAAAATCAAGTAATTTTCTTACACTTTAAGCAGTCTTTGATAAATCTCAATGTCACCATACCCTTAAGAATTTAACGATCAAATTACACTAGATGAGCGGTGAACTCAGTTGAGGTGGGTGGTGAATATACCAGCTTAAACAAGCATTTTAAGCACCCGCCGTCCGTGATGGGAACTCTCGACGAAAAAAGTTAAATGTTTAATTTCGTTAATTGTATTTGTAAACTTTCCAGGGGAACAAGTAAATAAACTTGGCAGGTCGCATTGCACGGTATTACCCCATTACCTCCCCTGGATTAAGGAAGGGGTCAGATTAGGCCCGTTATACAACGAAACTTGCTGATTTGATTGTATTCGACTTACGAACCGCTTAATAATTTCCTTGATTTAGCAACTTCAGATGTATCGATTTTGTTTCGAATGAACCATAGTTATAAACAGATGCGATTTACAAGCATTTCTTTCAAAAAATACCACACATGTTTTTATGATTTTTCTGCAACTTTTTTTCTAGTTACTTTTCATGCTCATTCGTCTGTTTTTTGTGACCTCAGTTGGATATACTACTGTAGGCACTTCAGTACGGCGACCTTATAAGAAATAAGGTCTAAAAGCCTCACTTGAAGACAGCAGAAACGCCTCATACAGATTGGTATAGTATTATGACGTCACCGCCTTATCTTAGTGCTAAGCTACGGCGTATCCTAGTGATATTATAAATGCGAAAATTTAGATGTTTGGATGTTTGGATGTTTGGATGTTTGTTACTCAATAACGCTTAAACGGCTGAACCGATTTAAATGAAATTTTGCACGAATATGGTTTATAGCCTGGTTTAAAATATAGAATAGCTTTAACCTCGAAATCATCCCTCAAAGGGATGAAATCGGGGGTAAAATTATGGTCAAAAACCTGAGTGATACAAATGAAGGCATGCCATTCTAGGCTTTAAGGTTCAGTCAATAAGGAATGTAATGGCGTGAATACAATGTACATGTCACGTTTAACCGAGTGGCTATGTGGGAACACAGTAGCACAGCGTTCTCACAACGCTGCACTTTCCTTCCCCCCCGGCGCGGGACGAGGCGGGCTGTGAGCCCACCTAGCGTCCCGAGACACTTCTTGTGAGACTTTTGTAAATAGAACACATAAATATAATTTGAATTAATTGGAGTCAGAATTTCATTTGCCAGGGTCACCACTAGGATAACCTTGTATTGTAGTTGCGACCATATTCGCACAGTGGTGACCCCGACGTGATTGTGATTTTAAAAAAAAAGTTCGCAAGTTTACGGCTGCGAGTATGCCCAATGGATTACAACACGGTGCACCGGGCGCGCAAGGCGGCGCACAGGGTCAGACACAAGGCGGACTCCAGGGACAACCTTTGGAGCAAGGAAGACATCCTACGGTCCCTACGACGTCCGACGTCAACCAGCCTCAAATGCAGCCAGAAGAAGACAGGAAACCAGATATAATGGCGATATCGCTGGCGTCAAGGTTACCCGAATTTTGGGTAGATCAGCCGCGCGTATGGTTTATACGCATCGAGGCCATTCTAGCACCGCAGAGGTTAGGGGACGACGCCCGATTCGACCTTGTGGTGGCGAAGCTGCCCAAAGAAGTTATTGTGCAGTTCACGGATTTCCTGTCCCGACCGCCGGCTACAGGTAAATTTGCCGCGCTCAAGGCCAAACTTCTGGCCTTGTACGAAGACACACGAATTCGACAAGTGGAGAAATTAATCGGCGATATGGAACTGGGTGAAATGAAGCCGAGCCAGTTATTAAACCGCATGAAAGACCTGGCCCGCGATAACTTCCCTGACGAGACTTTACGGATCCTGTGGCAAGGTCGCTTACCAGCCAGCGTGCGGGCAGTCCTGTCCGCCGCAGAAACCAGTGACCTCGATCGACTGGCAAGCATCGCGGACAATGTCGTCGAAGCAACGCGTCGTAACTACGTGTCCGAGGTCAGGCAGCCAGCTTACTCCTACAGCACACAACAGGCCGATGGTACCGCCCCAAACACTTCTAAGGATACTGCCGTCATACTGGCAGAGATTGCAAAGCTCAGCGTCCGAGTGGCGAATGTGGAGCGGTCAGTCGGTCGACAAGCAGGTCAGAGACGTCAAGGTCAACGTAACGGGAGGTCCACATCGCGCACGAGAAATATGTCCCGGAACCGCTCGAAAAGCCGTGCCAAGGACAACCCCAATTGGCTTTGCTTTTACCACTTCCGGTACGCTGAGAAGGCCAAGAAATGCTATCAACCATGTGCGTGGGAATCATCGGTTTCGGAAAACTAGGCGCGGTGGTGCAATCTACGGCGGAGGTATGCACCACATCAAATAGTCGTCGTTTGTGCGTAACGGACGCACAAAGTGGACTGAGGTTTTTGGTGGACACTGGCGCTGACGTGTCGATCTTGCCCCCCAAAAACAGATTTTATAATCGCGAGTGTACGAAATATAAACTTTACGCCGCGAACGGAAGTGAAATAAAGACTTATGGAACGAAGACTTTGGTGTTGGACCTTAATTTACGTAGACAATACAGATGGGAATTCGTGGTGGCGGAGGTGAAGCAGCCTATTTTAGGAGCCGACTTCCTGGCCCATCATAAGCTGCTCGTTAATTTAAGTGCACGTAAGTTGGTAGACCAGACGACCGACCTCAAGGTCGCTGCTGAAATCGTGAGTATGAACCAACCTTCTATCTTTACTGTTGACGAAAAACATCCTTTCCGCAAATTGTTGTCCGAGTTCCCTGAAATTACGAAACCAGCGTCGTTCAAAGAGTCGACACCGCATAGCGTGTTACATTACATAGAGACTACAGGGCCGCCGGTTTTTGCACGTGCAAGGCCACTTGCCCCGGATAGGTATTTCAAGGTCAAAAAAGAGTTCGAATTAATGCAGGAACTAGGAATTTGTAGACCGTCAAAAGGTGCGTGGGCAACTCCACTGCACGTAGTAGTTAAAAAGAACGGAGATATTCGACCTTGTGGAGACTACCGGAGACTTAACGCTATTACTAAGCCCGATAGGTATCCCATTCCTAGACTACACGACTTTACCTACATCCTGGCTGGAAAAAAAGTGTTTACTAAATTAGACATTAACCGCGCGTACCACTGTATTTCTGTAGCACCGGAGGACATCGAGAAAACGAGTATCATAACTCCTTTTGGGTTATTTGAATTCCCGAGGATGAGTTTCGGACTCCGTAATGCTGCACAAACCTTCCAGCGCTTCATGAGTAACTCGGTACTTCAAGGTCTAGATTTTTTATTTAATTATTTGGACGATGTTATCATAGCTAGCGAGGATTTAGAGCAGCATGAACGACATCTAGCGTTAGTGTTCGAAAGGTTCACGAATTTCGGCATAACGATCAATCTAGACAAGTGTTGTTTTGGACAGCCTTCGGTAGAATTCTTAGGTCATCAGGTATCGACGGCAGGTATTAAGCCGCTCGAGGACAAAGTAAATGCCATAGTCAACTATCCGAAACCGGAAACGATCGAAGGGCTCCGCAGATTTTTAGGAATGCTCAATTTCTATAGAGGGCATATTCCGGATGCAGCTGTGAGACAAGCGGAACTAGATAAGTATTTGGTTAACGCCAAAAAAAGGGATAAGTCCAAGGTCGCGTGGACGTCAAAGGCGGAAGAAGCATTTGCGCAGTGTAAGGCAGGTCTTCAACAGGCCGCTACACTCGCACATCCAAAGCCTGACGCCGTTTTAGCCCTAATGTGTGACGCATCTGACACCGCTGTGGGTAGTGCGCTTCAACAAAGGGTAAATAACACTTGGGAACCCTTAGGCTTTTTCTCAAAAAAGTTGTCTCCGGCTCAGGTGAAATACAGCACCTACGATCGTGAGCTACTTGCACTATATTTGTCGGTTAGATATTTCCGTAAGTCATTCGAGGGTCGACAGTTGACCTTGTATACCGATCATAAGCCCTTATGTACAGTATTCAACAAGGTAGGCGATGACAACAAGGAAAGCCCTAGACGCGCAAGGCAACTCCTGTTTATTAGCGAGTTTACCACAGACTTACGTCACATTAGCGGAAAAGACAATATAGTCGCAGATACGCTCTCACGAGTAGAAGTTATAGAATGTCCTACTATCATAGATTTCTCAGAATTAGCTAGTGCTCAGTATAAAGATGAATATGCATTACGAATGTCGCATTCGGATCATATAAACAACACGAGTAAATTGCAACTAAAGCTAATAAAGGTACCTAATTGCAATAGAGCTATCCTATGCGAAACGTCGACACGCGAGGTTCGACCTTATTTACCTTTAGAATTTCGTCGTAAGGTATTCGATAGTATACATTCGTTGAGCCATCCCGGCATCAGAACAACTAGGAAAATGGTTAGCAAACATTATTTTTGGCCCGATATGAATAAGGATGTCGGCAACTGGGCACGGTCGTGTATTCCATGCCAAAGGGCAAAGGTCAACCGTCATACTGTGTCTGATCTAGGTACGTTTCCAGATGCAGCTGCATTCCAGCACATTCATACCGATATTGTAGGGCCCTTGCCAACAACGTCTAATGGGTATAGGTATCTGCTAACCATCATAGATAGGTATACGCGATGGCCGGAAGCATTTCCCATAACCGAAATAACCGCTGAAATCATAGCTAAGACTATTTACGAAGGATGGATTGTTCGCTACGGTTGTCCTATAAGGCTAACTAGCGACCAAGGACGTCAGTTCGAAAGTCGGTTGTTTGTGGAGCTGATGAAGTTGTTGGGGGTAGACAAAATTAGGAACACACCCTATCATCCCCAATCTAATGGAAAAATAGAGAGGTTCCATCGAGGGCTGAAGGCCGCACTAATGGCAAAACTCGGTGATGGTACTTCCTGGGTAGATCTCTTGCCCAGCGTAATGCTAGGATTACGCACCGCGGGTAGAAGCGATAGTGGTATAAGCGCAGCGGAAATGACATTCGGTCGCACGCTTCGACTGCCAGGAGCGTTTTACGAAACGCCGTGTGAAAGAGACCCTATCGACCCTTACAGTGTAGTAGAGAGAATTGGGGATAACATTACTAGCTTGAAACCCGTGCCGAAAAGAGAGTATAAGAATAGATCCATTTTTATACACGAGGAGTTGATAAGTTGTACACATGTCTTTGTTCGAGACGATACTGTCCGTAGATCTTTAAAACCACCTTACGACGGACCTTACAGGGTCATCGAAAGAGGTGCTAAGGTGTTTTTAATCCAACTCCCAGGTAGGCAATCGCACATCTCGATCGATAGATTAAAACCAGCGTTTTTAGTTAATGCGAACACCGACAACGCCGATACGCCAGCGCGTGACAGTGTAGCAAGCAAACGTACGTACAAGAGTGCGGGGGACCGGGAATCGCCATCTGCGACACCATCACCTGCACCTGCTCCGGTAACTCGGACCACGCGCGGCGGAAGGGTTGTTAAGAGACCAGTTAGGTTTTTGATCGATGAATAAACATAACATTCATGGTACACAGTCTCATAGCACAACAGTAGCGCAACTGATGCGTGATAGTATACTTCCGCAGGGAAGTCAGTAGTGTTTTGCGCAGAAGGTTGTTAATACAGGTCTACCAACCTAGCATGAATACCTGTCAAGGTCGTTTATAATGTAATTGTGTTTGTTATATTGCTGTGTCGTAAGGAAAACTTAGGAAATCTTTTGAGAAATGTACTAAGTTGTCCTTACTGAATAATATTAGTGACTGTACCAGTCCAGTGTTAGTATTAAGTTACTATTGTGTTTCAATTCAACGAGTTGAAAATATGTCAGCAACATGGCACTGCGTTGCATTACATACGGTGCGGCCGAACCGAGATGCAATGTCAGTAATTGTAACCATCTGCTCGTGTTTCAAAATAATTACGAATAGTGCTATAGCTTAGGTTGCAACCTAGTAAGTTTGTAGTACTTTGGACTAAACCTACTTTTTAATGATAAGATTTGAGTGTATTTCAGTTTTGTATTATTGCCGGATGAGCAAATTTTGTAATATATAATACAGCGGTAGCGATAGTGCGTAACCAGACTCTCAGAAATCAGCGGAAACACCGCGAGTATATTTTTATTATTTAATCATTTTAAGTTGTCATTATTTGTATCGTGTGTACGATGGGGTTGGGACCGAGCAAAGACGATAGGTCCCAAAATAGTAATATCGCCATCGCCCAGGTTCAGTCACTCTCCGGGCAAGTTGAATCTAAACTTAATTACGTCGGAATAGGACTACTAGTCGTCGGGGTGATCATATTGATCACATTTTTGTACGTGTTGCGCGCCAAATGCAAGCGCCATGTCAATAGCTGGTTACGCAAGACAGTCGAATCGCTGCCACCGCCCACTGCCATCCGAGTCCACAATGTGCAACCGCAGCAAATGCAGGCTGCACCGACAGTGTATTAGTGATAACAAGTGTGTAACTAGAATAAGTGATTTTAGTTTAAGGTAAAGGTCCCAAATGAGAGACTAATGTATTGTTTTAAATTTTTTATTAATTGTTTTTTTTTTAAAGGGGGGGATTACTGTGGGAACACAGTAGCACAGCGTTCTCACAACGCTGCACTTTCCTTCCCCCCCGGCGCGGGACGAGGCGGGCTGTGAGCCCACCTAGCGTCCCGAGACACTTCTTGTGAGACTTTTGTAAATAGAACACATAAATATAATTTGAATTAATTGGAGTCAGAATTTCATTTGCCAGGGTCACCACTAGGATAACCTTGTATTGTAGTTGCGACCATATTCGCACAGCTACATTAAATACTAAAATACCCTAATTGACTTTTAACTAAAACTAAAATTATATGACATCTTCTTAATGTGCCCTCCGCATGATGTTTGTTTTGTTAATTGTTTCTCGCCTAAGTGTTTTTTTAATCTCAGAGACATACAAAAATTATACAGTTTAAAAATCAACATCTACTGACTAATACCTACTCGGTACCTACAATTGAGGTGAAATCAAATTGATTTGTTACTCATAGATGATATGTTCAAATTTTGAATGTAATAAAAAGAACCATCCATACTAATCCGTACTAATATTATACATGTGAAAGTGTATGTGTTTGTTTGTTTGTTTGTTTGTCCGTCTTTCACGGCAAAACGGAAAGACGAATTGAAGTAATTTTTTAAGTGGAGATAGTTGAAGGGATGCAGAGTGACATAGGTTACTTTTTATCTCTTTCTAACCCCCCACTTCCCAAAAATGGGGGGTGGAAGTTTATATGGAGCTTCCCGCAATTTTCAAGGTAGAAAGCTAAAAATTGGTATGCGGACTATTTGTGACTAACAAAAAAACAGTGCATATTTTTAAAAGTAAAAGAGGGGGTGAATTTTTATATGGGAATTTATGCAGTTTTCAAGGTAAGAAGCTACAAATTGGTACACAGTCTCTCTGTTAACCAACGAAAAATACCTGCCTTATTTTATCTTGGAAATCTTCCCCAGCCTCTAAACTAGGGGATGGAAATTTGTGTGAGACTCTCCGCAAAATTAGTACAGGTTCTATGATACAAACGAATAAAAAGGTAATTTAATTAAAACAATCTGTAATTTTATGGGGTGCTATGCTACGTCAGTGCAAACTCTTAGTGTGGGCTGAAAGTACTATGGCGCACAAAAAAGCGGTAGAAGCACTAAATCGAACGCTCCAGGATTTCCGAAACAGTACCGATGTTATGGGAGGGATGGTGGTTTTATTGGCTGGTGATTTCCGCCAAACGTTACGTCATTCAGAAGGGGACACCTGCAGACGAAATTAAAGCATGTCTCAAGTCGTCCACTCTATGGGCCACCGTAAGAAAGTTCAGTTTGACTAAAAATATGAGAGTGCAACTATATGATGACACAAATGCTGGCAACTATGCCAAAACACTATTGAAAATAGGAGATGGTCGGTTAGAAACTGATGCCGAGGGCTGTGTGACACTGACGGGAGATTTTTGTCAATTTGTACACAGTGATCCAGAATGAGTTGTAAGTGTTTACCCAGATTTACAAAACAATATACACGAAAATCAATATTTATGTGAAAGAGCCATTTTAGCACCAAAAAATGATGTTGTCAACAAAACAAATTCAGATATATTGAGTAAAGTACCTACCAGGAGATACAACAGAGTATTTATCAGTAGACACAGTTATGGTTACAGAACAGAGTACATCATCTCCCGGGTTGTCTATTGTTTGCCCGACATTCATATACTATAATAATCTTTGCCCGAACTTCGCTTGCCCGAATTTCATTTGCCCGAATGTTTCGTTTACCATAATAGTTAATTGACATACTCTTGTTTACACGAATATTGAATGTCATAATGATACGAATGCCATACGTATTGATTTCCAGATTATTGTTTGCAATAATATTATTTAATAGAATATTTAAACGCCATAATAACATGCATTCGGATTCATCTTTGTTAATTTGTTAGTTTTTTCGCTCTTCTATAAAAAAAATAACCTCGAAGACGAAAGCGGGAGCAAAGCTCCCGCTTCCGTCTTCTAACCTATCCGCGATCCGAGTCGGTTTTGCCACCAAGCCCCTGTTCCCTACTGCCTACGATACACCACTATCTTGGCATTGGGTAATCTCAGAGAAAAGTTTATTTTTACTTAGTGGCAAAACCAACTCGGATCGCGGATTGGTTGGAGGTTTTTTTTTTAATTTTTTTATTGCAATACGTACCGACTTTATTACCTATGAATATTATGGATGTTGAGTTGGCTGGCAAATGTCATTATGGCATGTGATAGTTATGGATTACAATGATTATGGAAAATGAGATTATTGATATTGATATTATGGAAAACAAAGATTCTGGCATATAATTAATATGGTAAACAATGACTATGGCATACAAAATTATAGAAAACAACATTATGGCAGTTGAATATTATGGCAGATAAAATTCGGGCAAATGAAATTCTGGCAAGCAAGAGTATACCCATCTCCCGTAGAGTTTCTAAATTCGCTTGAGCTGTCAGGTGGGTCGAGACTTCGTGTCACACAACTTGGCCGCAATATCATTAGCGCCACTATCTCAACCGGCGTACGAAAGGGTGAAAATGTAATGATCCCACGAATCCCAATAATTCCCACAGATCTCCCGTCCCAGTTAAGAAGGCTACAATTTCCTCTTAAGCAGTTTTCGCTATGACCATTAACAAAGCGCAAGGACAAACATTAAAGGTGGCTGGGGTGAACTTAGAATATTCGCGTGTGTCCAATGCCCAGAATCTTTACATTCTATCCCCAAATGGAAAGACATATAATATCGTCTACAACTTAGCGTATTAAAATTATTCTGTTCCGAGTTCTCTTCTGTGTTCTAAATCAGGAAAGGGGAACCGTGTTACCCTGAATTTAACGCGAGCGAAGCCGCGGGAAAAAGCTGGTGGCAAATAAATTAACAACTTAGAAAAGTTGAAAAACCACACACATGACATTGACATTTTCATTTCAAAGTCAAATATCTCAAAAACGGTTGAACAGAATTTCATGAAACATGGCTAAGAACACTCGGTATAAAATTATCTATGACACCAAAAAACCGCATTAAAATCGGTCTATCCGTTCTTCTTATAACAATCTTAACATGATGGTTGAATCAAACCAAATTGATTTACCTACTTTACCATTAAGGGCACAAAGGTTTACATTCCTTCTATTCAAGCTAAATCCTTTTCTTCAGCTGCATTACTTAAGCCTCGTAATTTTCCATTTGTGACAAGGAAATTAAAATTACTAGACGCAAGCGGATCTCACGCCCTAGAAATACAAAAGTGGTTTCAAACTTAGATGAGAAAGAAATCCTATTGCTGGAATCAATTTGTTTTCAATGAATCCACATTTAAACTCACGTATTAATTGTCACGACAGTGCCCCGAAATCACTAATCCTGAAGGAAAACTCCAGAGGATTTCGAAACATGTCGCCTTTCGTGACATTTAATATGTGAGTTTAACCACGAACCGTAAAATATTAGGAGTATTTTAGACATGTCTCACGAAAGATAAAATTCGGTTAATTTGTTCAAATCATGTAAGTTGTGTCCAGAGCCTTAATTTGCATCCAACTGGTGTTTCCATTAGTTTCGACATGGTTTAATTGCGTAAAGCCTGAATCACACTAGGGCGGCCTGCGGTGGCGGTCATATTAGTCATATCACCGACACACCCCAGGTCGTGCTAGTTTTGTGAGAGACTTTAAACCTTTCAGAGACTGGCCCGGCCTGCGACGGCTTCCAAAAGTAAATTTGACATTAAAAGTACAATACAATACAATACAAATACTCTTTATTGCACACCTCAAAACATGAATGAAATAAACATAATAACTAAAGTACAAAGTACATGGTCACTTCAGAAATAGTTTCGCTTGTCCGCCGAATATGATTAAATATGGAAATGTAAACCGCAGAGGAGTAGCGAGATTTCACTAGATGGCTTTGTTACACAAAAGTATTCACTTGTTACGAGCATTCTAGCGAATTTCACATTACAGGTTGCACAAAATAAACAGGTCCATTTGAGCGAGCATTCTAGCGAGAATACTAGCGGGCGTTCTAGCGAGTATTCAAGCGAAACGTCAGTAAATATGCTTCGAGCATTTTCCTGAGCCGATCAATTTTGTTACTATCCCGCCACCATCGCAAGAATGATCGTGAAAATGTTCGTAGCGATATTTGGCTGTATGACTTTGTTCGTTGTCCAGTTTGACAAATCTAATTACGGCAAATGTACCGAAACTCTATCGGTACGTTAAGGCACGCGTTTTGGGAAACTCCCGCATCTTAAAATTTAATACAAGAGCCACTTAACACATTCACTGCCAAGAACCGCTACATGCTACGCTCGTAGCTGATCCCGTGGTTCATTACGTTATGTAACGGAAAGCGTCTACGGCGTGGGCGCCCGCTAGGTGGTTTCCTGGCAGTGAAAGTGTTAATTAAGTGGGTAGCGATAATTACGGATGTAAATTATACTTTCACAAATTATGTTAATTGTTGTAAGGGACTGAAAAGGATTCGGAGTAAATTATAATTAAGTTCAACTTTACAATGGTACCGAAGGAAGCCTGCCCTTATATGTAATGTAATAAAGTAAACCTCGTTTTAGGAAGCCGCCGAGTCCTCTTCTCCCGTATTTACTTTTATTACATTAACTTGAGTACACGAAATACCAGGAACATTTTAAATCAGCCTCGTTGCTACGTATATTTTGTAACGAAGTTATTCCCAAATGTTTGCAACCTGTTCAGCTAAGCGACCATTTAGTCGAATTTGATTTAAAAAACATTCAGTTTAATTTTACCGTCTGATATCCGGATCAGTCATTACCAGTTCCACGGCGAAAGGAAGAGCCTAGAGAAGGCTCAGAATCAGAAGCCATAGGACCGGAACCTACGATCCCTCTATCCCCTGCATGGCTGCGGAGCACACTGCGACTAAACACCAAAACAACAACACACAACCCTATCAACCTATGTATACCATGTTTGGTAAGCAAATAAATGATTTGTGATTTATGAAAAAATTTGGAATACCCGAAGCACATGCAGGCAAAACAGGGAGGCCCTCCCGACAATCAACCCCGGATTGTCAAGGAAGCTAAAAAGGCCGGCACTCCGTCTCTTGACAAGCGCTAAACAAACATGTTTTCACCTTGGGTATTACAGACAGTGCTCTCTGCAGAGCCTGCATGGAAGAGGAAGAGACAACCGCGCCCACGTCATCCTGACGTGCCTGTGGTGGCAGTACACTGGGCAAAGCAACTCGGAACACTGGGGTCACTACCGGAGGCCGTCGGCAACAGAAAGAGCCTAGCTAGGCTTCCTGATGGAACTGGGTTGGCATGAATAATAGTAGTGCCAATACCCACACGCAAAATAGGCGCAGATATGGCGTCGAGTTGCGGAAACCCAGCCCGCGTACACCTATAACATAACTTATAGCGTTATATCACTGGCATTTAGATTGTCATCCATAACTGGCCACATAAATTGTCATTCAGCTTTCTGCCACTTGTTAGTAACTAATTCTCTTGTTAGGATTACTATGAAAATGCTCTAGATATTTTGTAATAGTTCTTCCGTTCTTCTGTATTTACGGTTAATTTTGTTCAATAACACAATAAGTACCCGAGCTATTAACAAAAAAAAAATCGTTAGATATTTCCTACCGAGCGATAAACTGTAAGATGCTTCAGAGAGATATATCATGTAGCCCCCGTTAACGCCAGCTGCGACTGCTGCTTAGGTGGGCTGAGTATTTTTACGTATCTGGGGGCACGGAAATGCCCTCGCCAAGACGAGCCAAGCGAAACGCAGGGGCACTAGCTACCTTTTTTCGAAGCGGTTCGTCGTTTTTTTGAACCCTCATATTAGTAGATTTTAACCGTGGCAAAAAATTAGACATCGCCACCGTTGTAGCATTTTAAACGAAACGTCAAAAACAGTCGTCACTGACGCCTCTCTCGTCCGCGTCCCTCATGAATGCAGTGACAGCGTGTAAGATTTTTTCATCATCACGGCTGGCCGTATATCACACAAGTTACAATAACAATTTACAATTTAATATTACGGGTTGCAGAATAAACTCAAATTTATACGACACTAGCTGCCCGCACGGCCTTGCTCGCGCATTGCAAAGAACGCGGAGCACCTTGTCTATATGGGTATAACCACCCCGGAAGTCCAGTTAAGCTGCAGTTAGGTGTTTTTTTCAATCGGAAACGCGGTTCCGGTTATTACCCATTACATACAAACTTATAAACAACGTAACAAAGCTACAATCTCAGAGATAGACCGATATTTCTCTACGATATTAGTATAGATTCTTAGTAAACATATGGGTGTTTTGTGGGACAGTGCTGAATTTTTTGGAATGAGCGTCGGCTTTCTCATATGAATATTACATTTAGATCTCTCATAGGCGTACGAAGCGTTACACAATTGACACCGAGGAGTGACTATTAAAATGACAATAACTGTACAAAAATAAAGCCACATTAATACACGCCTTTTTGTGATATTAAATAGGTGAAAGCGCGGCTCTGCGTGAAAAATCAACCTACACAACTGCTTATAATGAAGCGTGCAGTATAACATGATTTTCTCAAACATGCTCTGAAATGTGTGCGTTAATATCACGAAATGAAGACAAGAAGTTTCTTGTTTATGGCTCCCTACATTACTTAAAACTAACCTAACTAAAAACATTATTGTCCGCTACTCTAACTTTTTAAATTTGCTTACAAATATTAACCTGACAAAGGAAAAATTACATACTGCCAACAACCACTAGACTCTGTAAGCTGACTTGCGACGTAAAAAAAAACAAAATCTATGGTACTATACTTATGTGCGGTTAAACATGGTGCTTGAACGGCTTGTTGAAATGGCATGTTTAAAAAATAAAAAAGGCGGCAAATTACACAATTGTTTTCTGCACTTTCGTTCCGATTGTAATTTCAACAAACTAGTATTTAATTGATTACCTTGTAGGTATTTATTTTAATTTTAATATTTCCTCACATCGTTTGAGAAAAGCACTATACAATCCTCGGCCGGAACAGGGATTGCTGGACTCGTTGTATCCGGCCTCGTCTACGACTCGGCCGTCTACCCAAATGCTCGTCCAGCAATCCCTTACTTCACGGCCTCTGCAGTAATGTATTATTTAATAATAAATACATAATAACCCCCGCCTCGCAGCCGGAGGCACCCAAGGTTAGGTTTTAGTAATGATTTTATGTTTTGTATGGTTAGGTTAGATTAATATTTTACTATTTATATAATTATTGAAAAAAATACCTAATAGTCATACTTGTTATCTATCTCGATACCAGGAAAGTACGGCCTAAGCCAATCGACTTAAGAGTCCGCAGTAAGCTCGGCCGAATTTCACCTTCCCATACAAACGTAGTTAGGCTCTCATTTCAAAACTACGTGTTAGATTGTGATGAACCTTTGCATATACAATGACATGAGGCATATCTATGTCTGTAATTAGTTTATATGGTTCCAGTTTATAAAACAAACGAAATACAGCAAAAACAAGTTTTGTATGAAAACCTTAAATTCGCTGTATATTTTTTACTATGGTATCTGAAGCTACATAAACTAATTATAGACATAGATATACCTCATGTCATTGTATATGCAAAGTTTCGTTACAATCCAAAACGTAGTTTTAAAATGAGAGCGAAACTACGTTTGTATGGAGAATCGAGCTTACTGCGGCCTCTTAATAACATCGAGCCTATCACGATAACCTAAAATAGCTCTTATCATTCTTAAAACGATTAATCCAAAAGCGACCCAACCCCAAGCGGAGTAAAGTTCAGTTTCGATCGGACAGTGTTAAGAGACCATGAGGAGTCCGTAATGGCGAACTTAAAGCCACGTGAATCCGTACGCTTCAGAAACTAATTATACGGCAGATGATCAAATTATTCGTTCATGAGTGAAATTATCGATGTTAGTTTTGTTTGAATCTTAAAACCTCCTACAAGTCAACAGCAAAAGGAACTGATAAAATAGGGCCGCACGTTTGAAAAAAAAATTACTTTTTTTGTGCGTCACTTGACACTTAGTACCTAGGTAAAAATGTGTAATTCATTGAAGTTTGCAGTGAAGAGATAGATAGTTATAACATCGTGCATTATTATTTCAATTTGACATATTGATTTGTCATTTCGTTTTTATGTCTCGGTGTTATTTTGATCATTTTCATTTGACTAATTAAATATTCAGTTAAAAATGACACTAAGGTATAATTTATTATATCCTGGGTGTCCTGCTAGGGCATGTTTTGATATACTGATTTTAATCACTTACTTTTGACATTGACTGTACATATATTAATAACACAATAAGTTAGCTTTTGCGCGACTTCTTACTTACTTACTAAATTACTGACCCCCTATCATGGTCCGCCTTATCACACGATAAGTGACAGGATAGAGCGCCCGTCACTGGTTGATACCATTTGAGAAAACGAGACGACGCTCCTACCTTGTCACTTATCTCGTGATAAGGCCAACCATGACACGGCGTCTGATTAATAATACGCGCTTAGACATTCTAATAGCAATTATGCTATCTGCCCTTCCACAGCCGCAGCATCAGCAGAAACCAATACCCATAGATACTTTAATTCCCCTTATCACCCCTTTAAAGGGGCTGATAGACTTGACCATTCACTTGTAATGAGTTTTAACTTTTAGGTGTAAAAGTAGTACTTTATTATAGAATCGCTGCGCTACGCTCGTAGCCGATCCCTAGGTTTTTTTCGTCTGTAGCGGAAAGCGACTACAGCGGTATGATGCAAATGTGTCGTCATTGGCCCTGAATGGGTTAACATATCCACTGCCAAGAATCGCTACGTGCTACGCTCGTAGCCGATCCCGTGGTTTTCCTCGTCTGTAGCTAGCTACGCGGGTTTCTGGCAGGGAAATTGTTAAGGCATATTACACGCACTTAATGAATGTTGATAAACTACCGTGCATTTAAGCAAAGACGCTGTAGATGACTTACAGATCATCCACATTTGTGTTTCAATGGCGATACACTTTTGATAGTTATTTGCATGTTTAATTGCATTCGGCAGCATAATTAACGCAACTATGTCAGAGAGGTGTGCGCAATGGAGCGGGAATCCAGAAATACCGAAGTCTGGCGCCGGTATTCGACGCTAGTATACTTAATACCGCCTCCGTATGTACTACGTCAATTAGCGCATCTCTAAAGAATGATCGAGTGCTGATGCTAGCTCGCTAACTGTCATTATATAGCTAAAGAGAAATCATCTTCATCCCAACTCTCCTCTGTCACTACTCTCCTAGGTCTACCGTATGCGCGTTCAAATTTTTCTTTGTTCTTTTATCTTTAACACATTGACTGCCAAGAATCGCTACTCGCCACGCTCGTAGTCGATCCCATGGTGTTCCTCGTGTGTGCGAAAGCGACTACGGCACGGCGTAGGCGCCAGCTAGACGCGTTCCCGGCAGTGAAAGTATTAAGGGCGGGTTGCACTTGACTTACGATTACGAATCTATCAGCGTTAAAGATGGCGCTGGCAGCTGTCAGTCCGTAGAGAACTGTCAAACTCTCCATGCATTCAGATATTAAGGGCGGGTTGCACCGACTTACGATTACAGAGCGATCAACGTTAAATATGGCGCTGACAGCTGTCAGTCCATAGAAACTTGTCAAACGTTCCATACATTCAGATTTTAACGAACACCCCTTACGATTACAGACGGTTTGGTGCAACTCAGCCTAAGGAACACCGCGTTTACGATTACAGACGGTTTGGTGCAACTTACCCTTAATCAATGGTAATTTTTGGCATGTATGAGACGTTGTAGTACGAGTATATTGGACTCAAAAGCAGATACGTAAATGACGCGTATTTCGTTCTTCATAAAATCCGCATTAAATTAGGCAAGAACAAACAAGACTTAATCAATATATTATTAACACAAAGTTTAAAATGATGTTGGAGGCATAAAGGAACAATTTAGTAAGTAATTTGCTCAAACTCCGGTTTAAGCTTTTTCAACTTCGGAACACAAAAAGCTTTTGTCTCTAGAAGAATTAAGGTTTATTTACACGGTGTAATTTGTTTTTGTTAAGCTAACTAATCGAACGGAAGTTTTTGGAGAATATTTGGTTGCTGAGCAGTTAGGAAATAAGATTGTGCCGGAAGAATTATATTGACTTCGTAAAACTTTGCACAGTTGCATTCGGGATGAATACGTTGGTTTTTTTTAGCTTTTAACCGTATTCTTGCTACTTAATAAATTATTTCATTTCATAAACGTATGATTTCGTAGTGTCGCGTGTCGACACGTTACGTCAGAAAGGTTCTTCTGGCATCATCGTCATCTTCATCTGGCTTTTAAGAAGGCTAAGGTTTTTACAATGAACATACGTTATTTTACCCTAGAAATCTATATTATTTTTCTCACCACACTTACAAGCACTCACTCATTCACCGCCATAGGACGTCTCTCGTCTCTCTCAAACTTTCATACATCCCTTTCACTCTCCTTGTTACGTCCCGTTTCACGCAAAAGTAATACTGCTTTCTAACATAAATTCTACATTTAATTATTATATGCGACTTACTTACTTTAATTTCGGGCAATAGGCTCAGGGCTTCTAATAAATATACAGAGGTAGACCCTACTTCAGACTAAATCGGTCCATTCGTTAACGAGTTACGATGCCACAGATACACAGACACTTCAAACTTATAACACCCCTCTTTAAAAAAGAAATGTAGGAGACTTTGTCCGCTTAAATTCTAATTATATATGGAAAAAAGGTATGTTGTTACCAGAAGTTAAGGCAATAGCGATAGGTACACGGCACGATTTCTATCCCGCGCATCGCAAATAATTGTTTGGAGAAGTATTGTTATCAGCGGACGTATAATGGTTGCCATTTAATCTCTTATCGCGCTGTCACGCTCTGACAATTTCACGAGAGCGAGAGTGACGGATATCTTATCCACAGCGATAAGTGATAAAATGATAATCCCGCCCACCGATGTATTTTTTATAACTGCCGCAATATTAATAAAAAAATTATCAGAGTAACCCATTTAGCGTCAATAACGACATTCATGCTTCAGAAGAGCTACTCGCTTTATATAGAGTTTAACACATTCACTACCCGCGTAGCGAAAACCAATGTATCCTTTGCTACTCAGCGGAAGCCACGGGTTTATCTATGAGAGTAGCACGTAGTGATTGTGCTAACACTTTAACTGCCAGGAACCCGCCTAGTGGGTTCCTACGCCGAAGTCGCTACCCGCTATATGCGAGGCGAGAAAAAACTCGGGATGTGCTACGAGCGAGCGCGTATCGATTCTTGGCAGCGAATGCGATTGGACCTGCTCACCAAATTTCACAAGAATCGGTTGAGAAATGTGACCTATAGAAGAAAAAAGCCTAAAAGTCGCCGGGCATACGTTAGAATTTTTGCCCAAGCAAAAAGGATAACTTCGTTTGCTTCGCTCAGTCGTTCCTCAAAACGTTTTATCCAAAACTTAAAGCAGCAGGTCAATCACGTAACGCATTGTATGTGCGTCAGGTAGATCTATATGTCACTTTTTATATGGAAAAATGACAGTTGGACTACTTGACGCGCCTACAATGCGTTACCTCACTACCCATCCAATATAGGCCTGCAACACACTGGCGCGGCCGGCGGTGGCGGACAATAGTAAATTTGACAGCTATTGGCAAATTTACTATGGTCTACCGCGGCCAGGCCGCGCCAGTGTGATGTGGGCTTATAATGGGATAAAATTGTTGACGTCGAAAATCTGATTCATTAATTTGATCTACCTTCCTAGGTGAGCTATGTACTATTTCAATACCTAAGAGAAATTTACCAATGAGCAATTCAATTCCCGACATCATTTCGCTACTAAAAATAAATTGGAGATTTCATGTCATACTAAAAGATAATTGGATTTTAAAATTGGTTTTTACTCTGACGGAAAGTAAAATGAATGGAAATTACGGGATAGCCAAAACGATTCGTTGATAAACGGCATTCATTGTCGATACTTAAGTAAATTAAATATATATAAACTAGTGCCTACGCCAAATCTTCGGATTAGGGCAAAACCGGGCATTTAGGGCACAACCAGGAATAACGCTATATGTCGTACATGTATATATATATCTAATATTTATATATACAGGGTGTTACTTCCTGTTGAAGCTTGCCGGTAGCTTACAATCCATTTGATTTGGCCAGTGATAAATCGATTATTCCCTAGATTTGTGCCTTCTAATTGCCACGACCCATACACAATGTTTGTAAAGGTTCAAGGTAATAAGACACAACTTTACTGCTTTCACGATATATGAGAATTAATTAACAATAATTCCAAAGGAATGACTATTTGATTGCGGCACTATCTCGGCATATCACATGTTTATCATATGACCTTTTGTGGATTTAGTACCACGTTCCACATAACGTTGAGAAATCGTTACCCGTCATGCAATTTCAAGGAGAACCATTATGAAACGCGAAAACTTTAGTAAGTATCGTTGTTTTATTTGAACCGCTTATCGATCAACATAAGTAAAATTAATACGTTTATACTAGGTAAACGAAGAAACGTATACGTTAAGTAAATCTATAAGTTTTTTTTTATGTAAAAATTACAATGACGTGTCCTAGCGCTCGTTCGAAAAGTAACGAAATCACCGCTTCGGGCATAGATATATATATATTACTTCGTAAAGATAGGCCCAACGCTCCGTCCAATGCGGTGGCCCGCCAAGGGCAATCGCGGGCCACCGTGTCTTAGTCTTCAGCTGTCACAGTGTGTCACAGTATGTCAAGCGAATATTATTCGGAGAGGCGTATCTTTACTTTCGATATCATTGGCTTCGGGATGTTTATTCGCGACGCGCTAATGCGGTTCACCCCGCCGGTCGCCCGTCACGAAACTAAACCTCTACCTACGCTTAGGTACGAGTACAAAGCATCGCGCTGTCAAAATATATTTATGGGTGAGCGCTGAGGTGAGCTTAAAACAAGTTACGGAATAGGGGGGCTGGTCCGCAAACCTCTGCGACGTCCCATAATCCTGTTATAGTTGGTTGGGTACTGCTTATTCACCGTATCTAGTGGCAATGCCCCTATTCTTCACCTGTGACCTCTTCGGTAGATCAGATCAGTCCCATCCATGATGATTTCAATTTTTCAATTCAAAATGTTACCTACGTGTTTACCTTACTAGGTTACTTTAGAAATCAAAGAGCGTACTTTCACGAATAGTAATAAAACAGTGCTGTTTGAAATTAGGCAGATATACCTATTCAAGTTTACTTGTTTACAAACAAGATGATTGTATACTAAAATCACAGGGCACGTGAAATAGTATTTTTCACAATCGTGTTATAATAGAGAGCTTTTTAGTCGAGTACCGTGTTTAGGCCACGAAGCTTGCTGAGTGGCCTAAGTAAGGTACGAGATTAAAAAGCTTGATTATGACAGTATTGTGAACAATACTTTTTGTACGAGTTCATTAAAACTGTCTAGTTCTACTATCCGACTTCTTTTACACAAGATAATCCATAGATAATCAAACCACCGGCGTCCGTAATGTTGCAGTACTGTGCTGTGATTGGCCAATTAAAAAGCGTAGTTTTTTTTTTCAGATGACGCGACGCTGCTACGTTCCGAAACGCCATAGATAAGCAATTTTGTATCTGATCGAGTCTCCTTAAACAAGGACACATATTATTGACACGAAGTTCTATTTTCAATTTTTTTTCGGTTGTCTAGAGCGTATCGAAACAGTTATTTCGGTTGTTTCGGAAGTAACATAGACTATTCAACGTTGAAAAGAGTGACGTCGTAGTATTCTTTATGAAATCTTAATACACAGATTTTAATCGACGAGTACAAAAATAATAAAGCCAATTCAGGAAAACCGATATGTTCAAGTTCTCCACGCGAATTACAAGGCGGACGTGAGAACACAGTTAATTACTCCTGATTTCAGAGTGCAAATAAAGCTTCCACACAAACGAATCCAGTTACTATAATATTCACCAAAACCGGATATGGCTGCGTAATAGATTATTTAGTTAGTGCCTCTGTCTGCTTTGGAGATTATTTAATGTGCCCCACATTTTTGCAAACTGGCATTGTAATTTGAATCTTCTACCTTAGAGAGCAGAGTCGCTTTTAGAATGGACTACTTTGATGCAATTCGGCCAACGTACGGTCAAGGGCAAAGTAATGTCAAAGTACTGACGACCTCTGTAGCCTAGTTGGTAGTGACCCTGCCTTCGAAGCCGGAAGTCCCGGGTTCGAATCCTGGTACGGGCATTTATTTGTGTGATGAGCACGAATATTTGCTCCCGAGTCATGGATCTTTATCTATATAAGTATGTATATCGTCGTCTAGTACCCATAGTACAAGCTTTGCTTAGTTTGGGACTAGGTCGATGTGTAAGATTGTCCCCGAATAGGTATTTATTTTATTTACTTATTAAAAAAAAAGTTTATAGTTTTCGCCTTTTAACAATGGAATAGGATGAGGTGTGAACATATCTATGACGTCCACTGTAGTTTGGGTACCTACTTACCTAGGGTAGGCCTAAGGGTGAGTACCCATCAGAGATGTTTGAAGTAGCGGAGCGGAGTGCGAAGAAAAAAAGAGGAGATGCGTGAGCGAGGCACACGGCGACTTAAACTCAAATTAAGTGTGCACAGAAAGAATATTTTTAGGGTTCCGTACCAAAAATGGTAACAAAGGAACCCTTATGGTGCGACTCCGTCCGTCTGTCTGTCTGTCACAAAGTGAAATATCTCACGAACTACTCAAGCTATCAACTTGAAACTTAGAATGGTTATAAATGAGAGTTATCCGCGTGCATGGAAAATGAAAAATATAAATATACTTACATTTAATTGTTCTATAAAAACTTACGAATATGAGTGGGCAAAAAAAAAAAATCAACTATAGGGTCATGTGGGGTATCATTCGAAAGGGCTTGAGTTGCACTTTTTGAAGCAGTGTTTCTTTTTTTTTTTACACTCGGAAAATTATGATCTATGAACGAAAATGTAAAAAAAAATACCATTCCCCCCCCTTATCTCCGAAGTCATTGAAGCGAAAAATTTGAAATAATTACTTGTGATTAAGATAAACATATATATTACGAGAAAAGTTTTTATTTCCTGTATCTAGCATATTTTTTGTTTTATTTTCAAAAACCATTTCCTAGTTAGATTTGCAATTTAATCAACTTTATAAGTTTTTTTTTGTTTTGAAATTCCTATAAAACTATAAATACAAGTACTCTCTATCAAATAAAACAATAATAATCGAGATCAGTTCACATGATAAACAATAATCGCTAAACCAACATACATACTAAGCCGATTGCCCTTGCACGTTAGTATCAAATGGGGCCGATAGATGGCGCTGACCCCATTCGCGCTGTTAAGATTTTTCTAGAATTAATGGGGTTGGGATTGGGACGCGTATATTTATTTTCAATACCAGGTCAAACAAAGATCGCGATTCAATTGTCTTGGTGTAAAAGTTACTCGTTGTTTGAAATTGAATTCTATTGTGTTGGGTTAAAATAAGTAATTTAACAAATATATTGGGACTTTTACTTTACCTTGAGTTAATTGTTAGTTTGCACGGAACCCTCGGTGCGTGAGTCAGACTCGCACTTGACCTGTTTTTTTAAATAAGGATAGCCGTACAATTTTAGTCGGCGGGTGTTAACCCTTAAATGGGTAACGGTAACATATTTTCCGTAAGAGATGAAAAAAAACGATTGTATTCCGACTGATTTAAAATCGATCAATGTGGTTCTTTAAATATATCGACAGAGTTATTAAATTGAATTATTTAATAATATAGATGGGGTTACAGTGACACAATGGGATTGATCTAATTATTGGGCGAGGTTATTGAGTGTTATAATAATAGTAATAAAACTCATAAATATTGGAATAATAACCCATTGTTAATGTATAATTTTTGTTATCAGACGTAACCACAGAATAAGTAACACGTAACTGCATATAAGGTTGTCTGGAAGAGATCGCTTCTTAGCGATAAGACCGCCTGTTGTCTACCATTGTTTATGTTTAATTTACCTCGATTTTTCTATTTTTTTTTTACCATGTCTGGTGAACAATAAATAATATTTTTATTGTATTAATATTGTATAAAAAATACTGGCTGTGACTGTTTATGTGCAGGCGTGAGCGATATCATACTAGTAGACAATTACCATGCCTACATAAAATCAAAAACGGACATACTTAACTTATATAGTTGCTTCATTTTGCGTTCGGCTTTCTGTGAGAGGCGTGCCTATCGACGTTTTTCATTGACAGCTGTCTTGTTACGTCACGGGGTTGACAGCGGGATGAAATCAATTGTTTCCCGCTCGAGCGGCGAAAAACAAAAATCGAAGTCCCAGTATCAGCGGCGTGTTGTAGTGGTACAAGCGCGATAAAGACGGAGATATCCGGACTTACACTTCAGAAATAGTCGAGAAAATAATATTCTTGGGTATAACATTATACTAAAATCTACAATGGAGTGCCCATATATTATAGCCGTGTTGGCGCGTAAACTAAGTTCAGCCATATATGCTATTAGAAAAATTAGACAACTGACTTAAGTTGAAACAGCTCGCCTAGTTTATCATAGTTATTTTCATAGTATTATGTCGTACGGTATTCTGGTTTGTGGTAAAGAAGCTGGCATACAGACAGTCTTTGTATTACAAAAAGAGCCATTCGTTCAATATATAACCTGAGAGCTAGAGAATCCGTGAGAGAACTCTTTAAGGAAATTAGCATTTGAATAGTAGCGTCCCAATACATTTATGAAAATATTGTTTATGTGATTAAGAACATAGATGGGTAAGGACCAAATTCTTGGCCAGTAGTTAGCTTAATTAATTGATAGTAGTTAAAAACTTCCGTTATGACACGAAAATTAGCCATATATTTTCTATGGTTAATTTTCGTGTCACAACGGAACTTTTTAACTACTACCAATTAACGACGCTAACTACTGGTCAAGAATTTGGTCCTCACCCAGATCCATTCCGTAATAATTCTGATAGCAATCATTTTTAATACACGAAATTCAAATAAAATAGCAACCAAAAAGTTTCGTGGATACAAGTCTTTTTCGGGTATATGTATACATTTTTGTAATAAATCACTCCATCAATCTTTCCAGCTCTTAAATAATACTTGAAAAAACATTGATGTCAAAGGCTTATTATTACAGGGTTGGGGACTATCTGACAGAAATGCATGGCTCAAAATTGCTTATTCATTCATATAAGTAGCTTATTCGAACATGTTTTCTTGTAGAACAACACATTATGATGGTTTCCTTCTTAATATTAATTTCATTCATATTTTCAGTTTGACTTATTTTAAGAACTATTACTGTAATAACCTTTTTTTAGTAAAAAATAATTGACTGTTGAGTTTGTTTCGGCGTTTCTTCTTAACAGCGGTCCTCTTTTTCAGAAAAGCTGGTAGAATTTTTACTTGTAAAAGTGCCATTAAGGCCTACTTGCAGAATAAAGTTCAATTATTTCGAATTTCGATTTTTGTTGTTATAGTCGGGTCATTGTCAGTCAGTAAAACGAAAATCGTCTTTTCAGTGGGCAATAGTTAAGGGCTTATGTTTATATATAATATGTTTTTATCGCATAGAATTATAGAAAAGGCGGCGCCGTTTATGCGGATTCAGAGTTCAACCAAAAAATTTAAATTCGCTACTGCTTCTAAACTACTGATATTGACAGTTTTTTCGGGAAAACACTCAATATTCATTATATTTTTACTGTCAGTAACCCGTCTAGCCACTTACCGCTAGTTAGCGGGAAACCACGGGATCGGCTACGATCGTAGTGCGTAGCGATTCCTGGCAGTGAATGTAATAATCTAAAAAAGTTCACTTAAAACTATTTTCCAAAGTAGGTATATACAAGATGATAACTATAACATTAACTAAATTAAATTAAAGCTAAATTAAATCTAAAAAAGGCCCTCGAGGCATTGTACCGAGGATGCTGGCGGCATTTCCTCGCTGAATTGCAATGCTGATGCGTTGCGCGAGAAAGCCGCCAGCACTTCGGCCACAGTTCACTTTATAAAAAATCGTAGGGACGTTTAATACTCAGGACAAGCTATAGTAATAATGATACCAGGTCCGAGCGAAATGGTAGCGTATAATTCTCAACAAGTGTGACAGAAAGGGAAATATGTTGTCCTTCACATGGTTCCAGTTTTGTTTATTTGCCGCAACTGATTTACTCGTAGTATGAGGATTACCTGCCCGAATTAAGTATGTTGCAAGCCACCAGCCATTTTAAGACCAGTTCTTAATTTAGCGGCATAGGAGCCTTTCCGTCCCTCACTGTGGCAACACGTAAAGCTTGTCCTAGCCCCGTATCATGGTCGGCCTTATCACGCGGTAAGTGACAAGATAGCACGTCCGTCACTGTCTGACAGCGTTCGATAGAACTAGAATGACGCTATATCTTGTCACTTATCGCGTGATAAGGCCGACCATGATACGTATTCTGAGCATTATTTATATAGGTCTATGCTTCCAAATGTGGAAGTGGCCTTCGGTAAAGATATTTAAGTAGGCACTGTGAGCGCCCCTGTTTTAACCAACTCATTATACAACGTGTTTTTTTAACCGTCTTAGAGCCGAAGCCCACTGAAAGTATCCAAAAGGTACCATTCGTGAAAAAAAAAAATTAAGTGAAATTTTTAGTAATAAAAGGTAATTAAGTTTGAATAATTCTCTATGGCGCACGGAGCGAAGTTCATTCACCCGGTTAGAGTTCGTACTGTAACGTAACCCGGACCTGACAGTAATCTCATGCATCATATGTTATTTTTCCCCTTCCTCCTTTGCTATGGATAGGTATCCATGGCAGCGCTTAATTCAAGAATGATTGCTTCTGAGTAAATTATACCGGTACAAAATTTTATTGAAATTGTTTCCATGTGCATTTATTAAAGACTAGCTTTTGCCCGCGGCTTCGCCCGCGTAGTAAAAGTAATTTTCCAATAATTTTTGAATTGCTACGCCGCCTACTAACCTACTACTACTACTTCCCCTACGAATAACCCTTCGTCATAACCCATTATGGTAAATTAATTTTTATTTATTATTATTTTTATGCCCGTGTGGTGGCGGGTTAGAATTTCACCACCCTCTTTCTTCCCGTGTGTGTCGTAAAAGTCGATTAAGAGAGCAGGGTTGAAGTGTGTTGTGTGTGATGGGCTAACAACCTAAGCAATATAACTTTTTGTCGATCTTTTATACCCACATTTATGCTAAAAGTGGCGCTGGAACATAAAGTTCATGTGCTCTGCCTGCCCCTTTTGGGAATAAAGGCGTGAATGTATGTATGTATGTACGTATTTCTGTTATTAAATTTACAGTCATGATTAATGAGAATCTGTCCTCTGAAATAAAAGCTACTTTATGTTCATGATAATGTTGAAATACCAAAATATCTCCACGAATGTCAAGTCAAATTTGTGGCCTGGACATTGCTATAGGCTAGTTTTCTAAGATGCATGATTCCATGCTTTTCGAACCAGTATTTAACATAAATACCCAAAAATTTGTTTTAATTTAACGGCGGCCAAAATGCTTAACTTATAAAAAGTAAGCAGATCTTCGTGCAGCACCTTGAATGTACTTATTACGGATGCAGGCACTTTCCCAATGTCTCCTACCCTCCCGTCCCGCCGCGCCGCCCGCACTCGCCTAGGTACCGATTGCTGACGATCGAGATGGCACCAAATACAAACTTTAAAACCTATAACCCTATATAACGCGGGTCTCGTTCCATACCTCAAAAGCTAAAATAGAACCCTTATTTATAGGATCGCGTGTGGCTGTCTGTCAGTCCGTCTGTTACAACTGATTTGCTACGAAAAAAACTGGACCGATTGAATTGCAATTTGGCAGAAATATTTTCATGAATTTTCATGTCCACAACATTACATTTCAAAATCTATGTGATTTTCGTTATTAACGTCCCAAAAAACCGTAATAACAACGCCCATATTGATATTTAGACGCCACGACGTTGGAATGTAAAATCGTTGTTGTTTTCCTAATCAGCGACCCGATAAACCATAGAAACAATAGATGCCGATGTTGATTTTCAGATTTTGTCACCACATGTCTCCTTTTAGGGGTTGAATTCTCAAAAAACCGGAAACACTTGTTTACTCATTTATCGTTAGGAATTATCCTGTGAATTCTCGAATAAAATTGTCTAACTAATCTTTTTTCTCCCTACAAACTTTGGACCTCCTTTTTAACCCCTTTAGGTGTAATTATTTCCAAAACGCTGAAAGCACTTTATTTGTAAATGAATACGTAATCTGTCCACAAAGTTTTAAGTACGTAGTAGCTAAAAATAAGTTTCCCTTATACAAAATTTGGACCCTCATTTAACCCCCTTAGGGGTGGAATTTTGTAAAACGCTGAAATTACTTTTTTTGTATCCTAATAAGTTATCTTCCTACAAAGTCTCAAGTCTCTAGTTCAATAAATAATGTTTCCCCCCACAAACATTGCATACCTATTTAACCCCCTTAGGGGAAGAATTTTATAAAACGCTGAAAGTACTTTTTGTATCTTAATAATAATATTCCTACAAAGTTTCAAGTCTCTAGTACAAAAAAATATGTTTCTCGCATACAAACTTTGCACCCCTACTTAACCCCCTTAGGGATAGAATTTCCAAAAATCCCGTCTTATCCCTTGCCTACGTCATAAAATGAAGCTCTGGTGTAAATTTCAAGTTTCTAGTCCCAGTAGCTTTGAATACTAACTTTGCACCCCTATTTTACCCCCTTAGGTGTGGAATTTTATATAAGGTTGAAAATATTTTTTTTTGTATCCTAATAAGTAAAATTCTTACCAAGTTTCAAGTCTCTAGCTCAATAAATAATGTTTCCCTTATACAAACATTGCACCCCTAATAAACCCCCTTAAGGGTAAAATTTTCTAAAACGATGAAAGAACTTTTTTTGTATCTTTATAAGTAATATCCCTACAATGTTTCAAGTCTGGTACAAAAAAACATATTTCTCCCATACAAACTTTGCACCCCTTTTTAACCCCCTTTGGGATGGGATTTCCAAAAGTCTGGTCTTATCCCTTGCCTACGTCATAAAAGGACGTTCTGGTGTAAATTTCAAGTTTGTAGTCCCAGTAGTTTTGAATACAAACTTTGCACCCCTATTTGACCCCTTTAGGGGTAGAATTTTCCAAAACGCTAAAAGTACTTTTTTTGTATCTTAATAAATAATATCCCTACAAAGTTTCAAGTCTCTAGTACAAAAAAATAATGTTTCTCCCATACAAACTTTGCACCCCTATTTAACACCCTTAGGGATAGAATTTCCAAAAATCCCGTCTTTTCCTTTGCCTACGTTATAAAAGGAAGTTCAGGTGTAAATTTCAAGTTTGTAGTCCCAGTAGTTTTTAATTCAAACTTTGCACCCCTATTTAACCCCCTTAGGGGTAGAATTTTATAAAACGCCGAAAGTACTTTTTTGGTATCAATAAGTTATCTTCCTACAAAGTTTTAAGTCTCCAGTTCAATAAATAAACTTCCCCCATACAAACTTAGGACCCCCATTTCACCCCCTTAGGGATAGCATTTCGAAAAATCCTGTTCTATCCCCTGCCTACGTCATAAAAAGAAGTTCTGGTGTAATTTTCAATTTCCTAGTCCCAGTAGTTTTGAATACAAAATTTGCACCCCTATTTAATCCCCTTAAGGGTGGAATTTTATAAAACGCTGAAGATGTTTTTTTTTGTATCCTGATAATTAATCTTCCTACGAAGTTTCAATTCTCTAGTTCAATAAATAATGTTTACCCCATACAAACATTGCACCCCTATTTGACCCCGTTTAGGAGTGGAACTTTCTAAAACGCTGAAATTTTTTTTTTGTATCTTAATAAGTAATATCCCTACAAAGTTTCAAGTCTCTAGTACAAAAAATAATGTTTCACCCATACAAACTTTGCACCCCTATTTAATCCCCTTAGTGGTGGAATTTTATAAAACGCTGAAGATGTTTTTTTTGTATACTAATAAGTAATCTTCCTACAAAGTTTGAATTCTCTAGTTCAATAAATAATGTTTACCCCATACAAACATTGCACCCCTATATGACCCCTTTTAGGGATGGAATTTTCTAAAACGCTGAAATAATTTTTTTTGTATCTTTATAAGTAATATCCCTACAAAGTTTCAAGTCTAGTACAAAAAAACATATTTCTCCCATACAAACTTTGCACCCCTTTTTAACCCCCTTTGGGATAGGATTTCCAAAAGTCCGGTCTTGTCCCTTGCTTACGTAATAAAAGGACGTTCTGGTGTAAATTTCAAGTTTGTAGTCCCAGTAGTTTTGAATACAAACTGTGCACCCCTATTTAATCTCCTTAGGGGTGGAATTTTAAAAACGCTAATTATATTTTTATTTGTATCCTAATAAGTAATCTTCCTACAAAGTTTCAAGTCTCTAGTTAAATAAATAATGTTTACGTCATACAAACATTGCACCCCTATTTGACCCCCTTAGGGGTAGAATTTTCCAAAACGCTGAAAGCACTTTTTTGTATCTTAATAAATAATATCCCTACAAAGTTTCAAGTCTCTAGTACAAAAAATAATGTTTCTCCCATACAAACTTTGCACCCCTATTTAACACCCTCAGGGATAGAATTTCCAAAAATCCCGTCGTATCCCTTGCCTATGTTATAAAAGGAAGTTCTGGTGTAAATTTCAAGTTTGTAGTCCCAGTAGTTTTGAATACAAACTTTGCACCCCTATTTAACCCCCTTAGGGAAGGAATTTTGTATAACGCTGAAAGTATTTTTTTTGTATCTTAATAAGTAATGTTCCTACAAAGTTTTAAGTCTATATTTCAAAAAATAATGCTTCCCCCATACAAACTTTGGACCCCCGTTTTTCCCCCTTAGGGGGTGAGTTTTCAAAAATCCTTTCTTAGCGGATGTCTACATCATAGTGGCTATCAGCATGCCAAATTTCAGCCCGATCGGTCCATTAGTTTGGGCTGTGCGTTGATAGATCAGTCAGTCAATCAGTCAATCAGTCAGTCACCTTTGCGTTTTATATATATAGACTAGCTGGCCGCGCGCCCCCGATAGCGTATTACAAAAAACGCAAACAAATCCGCAGGATAAAATATAGCATAATTATGTTCATCCCGAAAAGAAATGGACCAACACCTGAAGGGTAACCGAGCAACTTCTTGAACGCTTGTTAGGATGTATTGACATTACGAGATTATTTTTTTAGGAGTTGCAAATCAGACTTGATGCGTGACTTGAAACTCCTGCGTATACTTTTGTTAATACACTGCTGTAGGATTCAATTATCACAGGAATATTTTACCAGTAGATAATAAGTTAAATTAAGTTAAGATAAAAATAAATTCCTACAAGATGGACTGATGACCTGGTAAAGGTCGCGGGGGTCCGCTGGATGTGGGTGGCGCAATGCCGGTCATTGTGGCACCTTTTGGGGGAGGCCATGTCCAGCATTGGACGTCTTTCGGCTGCTACGATGATGATTAAGTTAAATGACTTTTGTAATAAAATTTTGTTAAAAAATTGTGTAGTTATTAGTATTTTCCAAGTTGAAATATTATAATTTAAACATGTTTGTGTCGATTAACAATGTATTGTTTGAGTAGATTGAGGCAAAATAGGAAATTAATGACCCTGCTTTGGTTTTATCCAAGAAATTTAAAGCAATCACGTTTCGGTTAAGTCCCATAAACAACAGTGAAGAATCAAATAGCTGAAATTCAGTCTTTATTGTTTTCTAATTTGCTCAGGATGGCGTTTCAAGGAGCACGAAATTATTTCCAATGCACGTTCTTCATATTTTCCAAGGTGGAGTAATAGATATTGGCAGAGAGGCGAATAAAATTGTGAAAGCTCCACCGTCAAGAGTAGGCTCTTAAATAGATGATGATGCTTCTCTGTTTCCGGCTACCGACCCTCTCCTATTACGTGCTAATGACCCACCATTCTGAGACGACGAATGTACGAATGGTTTGAAATGGCGAAGAATTATAATATATGTACCTTCAGAATTAGGAAGGCAATTATACCTCGGAGCCCGAAAGGGGCTGTATCCATTGTGTATACTACTATACACCCACTTAAAAGGCTATTCATATTACACTATAACTAATTACTGTGTAACGCTTCCCGTACCCCAAACGCGCCCTTGTAACCAGTTTAAAATGAGCCCTTCTCGCAAAGAAGTTATGGTTGGAAGGAGACCAGCGGAATTTAGGTTTTCCTTTTAGAGACGATAGGTGCGTAGATAATTATACCGTCGGCTTTTACTTGAGGGAGCAAAGGGACGCAGCCTAGCGAATCAAATTCTACTATATGAGAAACTCATGTTGGGTACGTTTCAAGTAGTAAATAAATTCATGTACCTACTCAGTTCAAAATATGTTTTTGCGGAAGGTTCATAACGAAGTTTAAGGTATCCTAAAATAATCTGATCTGTCGCGAACGGAAATCCTATAAGGTTTTGATTATATGTTTTCTACGTCTTGATATATTAGGTTCTTACCTATGAAATTGGCGTTTTGTATGAGGAATTTTATAAAAACTGTGATATTTACATACATTGAATTCAAACCAAACAAAATTTTGGTAGGAATATAGAAAACTTTTGAGCTACTTTTTACACATATCTTGATTGCTTAAAAATAGTTCGCATCATAAAACTATACGTAATTTAAACACTTGAACCGGCAGCACATGAAAAGGGTGGTTTTCATTCAAGATTTAATTTGAAAAACTAAATATAACATTAAAACCTATTACTTGTACTTAAAACCTGTGTTATATAGTCTAATATTGAAAATATTTGGAAGTTGCAATAGAAATTAGTAAATGAATACATACATAATAATAAATAATAATATAATGTATGTAATAACATCAACTTAGGATATAATATTCTATAGTAAAATTATATGTGGACTACTGAATACAACTACGATAGATACTTACGTTCAGCATGATAAGAAAAAAGTCCAAAGTGAACAGGAACGATGTGACCGGATTGAAGTTTAACTGAAACAGAAACATCGATTGTAGGTACTTGCCGCTGTGTTTGGCCTTAATTCTCGATGCGAATACTATAATTACATAAATTCGTAGTACTTACCGTTTGTAAATAGAAGAGATACACCAGGTTGACCATTTCCACCATAGTTTCGAGCCCCATCGATACTATCCAGGGAAGCAGCATGAATTTCACATCCTGCAATAAATTAACAGATTAATACAAAATAATAAATACAGTTAACACATAGGTGGGTCAGTTGACCTTGCCAGGGCGGCAGAGGACGAGGCAGAACAAGAGAGATCCCGAGTGTACGCCTTATCGTGCCAGCGCGTGCTCTCGGGCATTGTCTAGGAGCCTCCTCGTCGCTCCCTCCTGGGCATGGTCAACGCCTCCGCGTCCTTGCAGCAGAACTGCTGTCTGGATGAGTCACCGGTACGGAACGGAATTTATATTACAGTACAGTCAAGTCGAAAAATATGTATTGATTTAATCCTCTCATGAGTATGTAACCTATTTTTTATTCTATATTAACCTAACCTTAAGGGGATGCCTTGATTCGAGTCGACCACGCCCCGCCCCCTTGACCTCTGTCAACCCGCTTATGCCTTGGGTTGCCTTATGCAGTAGATACGATATATGCTGACGTCACGAGCCGTCACGGAATGACTTACCTTGTTTTATTCTACCTAAGTATACGTTAAATATAAGCTTTTTATAAAAAACAGTTGCGTGTATTCAGAATGAAATAATTACGGCAGCCAAACTAACATTTTATAATAACTTTGGGACTGGCAGTGAGCACCTAGTTAGTTAGGCATTCGTTGAGTGTTTTACGGGTCAAGCTACCCTCGTATTGCGTAATGAGGTCTCAGATGCAGGCTACTTTAATTTATCCACAGGCCAGAAACTTTTGCGGTGGGTGTTTTGCCGGCTCGCTACGTTTACGATGTGTCCATGGATGGAATAAGCTATAGGTATTGATAATTTAAAATTATATATTTTTTTACATTAGGTACCTACTTGATATTTTTTATGGTTTCGTTCAATACGTAATGTTATAAATGAAACGTACCAATGTTTGGCATCTTATTAATAGTTGACAAGAGTGCAAGGGTTCAACCAGGGGCATGTCACCTTTATTGGTACGAGTATTAAATTAAAATTGTAAGAGTCAAGTATTGGGGCAGTGTCGGCCACTGGGGCGTTTACCTTATCGACGGTCATGCAAATATTTGTTAGATGACACGAGTATAATTTGTTAACTTATTAGTCTTGGATGTTTTCGATGTATTTAAGTATAATTATAAATCGATGTGTATAATCTAAGCTGAAGAGGGTCGAAAAGTCTGTAGGTATATGCCGATATTCGGAAAAAAGTAGGCTAGGCATACTCAGAATCGATAACAGTTCCAAAAGTTTTCAGAATTTTTGTCTATTTATTTGTACGCGCATCACGTGAAAACGGCTGAACGGATTTTGATGAAAACTTTACTAATCTGTCGAGAAAATTCCCGGACAACATATAGGCTATAAATATTATTAAGATAATGGTGCAAAAGGGTTAAAAAATGGGGTTGAACTTTGTATGGGAACTCCTTAAATCTATGAGCTAAATACTTGAAAATTGACAAGAATATACTTTACTAGAAAGTAAGATGAACCTCATTCAAACTTTTAGTAAAATATAGATAAAACTTAAAAAAACCCGGGATGTAAAATAGTGGTAGGCGGGTAAACACGACATATTAACCAAAACTGGTTGATACCTCCACCGATAGTAAAGACCTAATTATATTAGAACTTTAATCACTGACGACGTATCCTTCCATGGCGACGCGTTTAGAATGCTTTCTGAAGGAATGCTTCGAGTCTTTCACTTCAACGAAAGGCACGGCCTTTGGCCTCGCTTGCCTCGCCACTCACCTACGCTACGGGACAGTAAGTGTCGGTGAGGGCTCGCTTGCCTCGCCGCTCATGTTCGGTACTTTGGCCACTGGTTTCGTTTGCAAAGACACCTAGGGATTGTAAGTAACCGTGGGGGCTTGCCTTCGGGTCTTCGTCGGATCGGGGATGCTGTCTCTAAAAGCATGCTATAGGCCTTTAATTCCGGCGAAAAGCTCAGCCTTCGGCTTCACTTGGCTCCCCTTTTATCTTCGAAATTTGGGCCTCAGGTTTCACTTGCAAGACACCCGAAGGTACGAGTGGCGTAAGGGCTCGCATTGTGAGCACTCTCTAAAGGGATGTTGTGGGCCTTTCATTCCAACGTAAAGCTCAGCCTTTTGCTCCCTGCCTCCTGGGGATAGTATAATATAAGTAGCCTTCAGCCCCCGAGTGTTTTCTTAAGGCTTGATTTGGATCTTTCATTGTTACGAATAGTTGCCTGGCCGCTCACCGTCTGGACCTTGGTCTCCGGTTTTGCAAGACACCTGAGGATAGTAAGTGTCCGTGGGGGCTCACCCACGGGCCTTCAGCTCCCGAGCTCACATAGCGACCGCTCTCTAAAAGCACTTAGGGCATGTCATTCCTACCAAAAGCTCAGCCGTTGGCTCCACTTGCCTCCCGCTTAGGTACTTTTAGAACTTCGGTCCTCGGGTTTCGCTTGCAAGTTACTAGGAGATAACGAGTATCCGTGGGGGATCGGGCCTTAGGCCCTCGGGCTCGCATTGAGACCGCTCTCTAAAGGATTGCTTTTGGCCTTTAATTCCAATGAAAATTCGATCTACCTTGCCTCACCGCTCGGCACTTTGGCCTCAAGTCTCGCTTGCAGGACACCTTGGGATAGTGAGTGTCCGTCGGGCTCGCCCTTGGATCTTCGGATCTGGGGCTCGCATAGGGAGCGCTCTCTAAAATGATACTTTGGGCATCTATATAATGTTATTGACGACCAAGTTTATGAGGGTGTTTATTTAGATTCGAAGAGAATGGACAAGATTATTATGGAAGCTAATACGCTAGAAGTAGTAGGACAGCAATTAAATGGATACGAACAGAATAAACAAATAAATGAGATTAACAGAATTAGCCGTTTTCATCAAGGATCAAGTTCAGCAAAGGAAGACACACGGGGATATAGAGACACAAACAAAAGCTAAGGTATCAAATGTGGACGATGTGGATACGCTGCACATACTGCACCGAATCAGGAGTGTCCGGCAAAATGGAAGAAATGCCATTCGTGCGGAAAAGTTTGACATTTTGGTGCTCTTTGCAGAAACAAACCGGAAAAAAGGAAAATAGAACAGAAACAAGCGGATCACAAACATAACAAGCGACCAAAGTATCGAAGAGAAGTAAATCAAATAACACCGGATAATAGATCAAAAGAAAAAGAGGATGTACAATATGTTTTCAACGTAGATGATGATGCGACTGTTGAATGTGTGTTAGGAGGAGTGAAGTGGAAGATGCTTATAGACTCCGGCTGTAAGTTGGAACTGTTAGACACACAGTCTATGGAAATAAAATCTTTATTTTCAGTCAGTAGTATGGTTAAACATAAGAATACCATGTAAACCATAATTTACATGCGTAAGTAGCTGGCAGAAGCTAGTATAAGAATATGTATGTTGTCGCCTAATAACCATACCCCACAAGCTTTCTTGAGTTAATTAAGGATCCATCCACTTGTGTGGATTGTATATTTATTTATATTGAAATAATGGAAGGCATGAAGTATTTCTGATTACGTAACGGAAACTACGCGCACTCAATTCCAGAGATTTACATTATCCCAATAATAACACGATTCATCACTTAGCAAAATTAATCCCCTTTCTATTTTTGGCATATCGTTTAATGCTCTATCGAGTTTGTATGAGTTAATCCGGGTAAACAAAGTCAAAGGAAAACTTTTCCGTTCCCGCTGCGGCCTACTTCGATAATAAGGATAATGTCGGTTTTTTCTCACATCTGACGGCTCATTTTTTTGTCTATAGAGTGAAACAAAAGAACCGCACAAGCACAAGTCGGACTCGCCCACCGAGGGTTCCATAATCATTCATACACATGCATTCCAAATTTTGATCATAGTGGAAAATTTAAAAATTATTCGCCACGAGCGGGATTTGAACCCACAACCTCTGGAATCCGTCCATCGCTCTCCCAATTGAGCTACCGTGGGTCCACTAATGGCGACGAATCTTTCAATCCCTTCCACTATTGTAAAGAGGAGGGGATACTTGGTAATTTATTGTAAATGTTGGAGCATGGGTTACAGAGGGGGTCAGGGGAAATGGCTTCAGCAAGATTCTTGCCCACAGTTGCAAAATAAGTGTTTACATAATTTATGGCATTTATGAGATTCGAGTTAGTGTTTAGTAGTTCTGTGCCTTGTTTTTCTTTTGGTTTGTAATTAGTGATTTTTTTGATTGTCTTTCATAATACTTTAGGATTTTTAGTTGATTTAGCAAGTAGACTATCTCTCTCATATTTGCATATATATTATTTATTTATTATTATTACATAATATGTATACTTAATTGGGTCTCGATATGATTGACGCTACTCTACATAGCAATGTGGAAAGCGTCTCCCAACGTAAAGGCATGTCAGTTGTTTAGCCGTGCTTAAAATTGCATCCTTTCTTTGAACTTCCCTATAAAATAGGAAACCAACTAATCAACGCTTGTATAGATATTAAAGGGCCCTTTAACAAAGGTCGATCAAAGACTATTTTTAACAACAAAACCTCTCTGAGTTTCTCTCAAACTCGTAAATAATCTTCCTCCTGTCAAAACCTTAGATGCAGCCAATTACGTCAGAACAAATTTATACCGTCTACTATGGTGTTTGTCTACAGTATTTCGACCTGCCATCGTACCCATCGAGCCACGAAACACTTTTCAGTCATCAGTGAGGTCGGTGTAGTTAAGGATATTTTCATTAGTCGATTGGACCCGTATGCGAATTCCAAAATGCATGCCTAGGCGCCCGCATTCAGGCAACCATTTTCACTGGTTGTTAGCGCAAGCATTTCGTAAGCGGGAGACATTCAAAACGCATGCTATTGCGCTCTAAATGAAGGAACCATTATCACTGGTCAAAAGAGCAGAGCAAAGCACAATCATTTATAGCGCTCGCATTCAGGCAACCACTTTCACTTGTAGATAAAGTGGCGGGTGGGAGTTCCCTTGGATGTACATTTGTAAGATTTTTCATTGACCAATAGATTTCATGCATTATAATTTCTGTTAATTTATTGTGTATGTCTTTCCCGCTCACGGGACAATGATGTCCCGGACCTTTGAGAGGCGTGCGTGGAGCTAGGTACCTACAAAGTACCAACTGAGCCAACACGTAGAGGCCCTTTTGACAATCTAATGAAATGCAAGGAGCACACCGAGCGGATGCTGTCCATGCCCGTGTAATGGGACGCACAGAGAGACAGCACCCGCTTGGGTGTATAGGGCCTATTGATGGTTGATGGAATTTGAATAAAATGGGTTATTGGGTTAAAATGATGGACTAGTGGCTGGGCTATTCGAAGAAACATCGGACGGCTGCCTAATAAAACTGTTTCACTTTTTATCTCTGGCAGACGGTGACTCGCCGACTGCTAGATGGGCCCCTATTAATAGCGACATTAAAAATGGCCTAAGGGCAACACTGGTCAGAGAGCTTGGGGGTAGAGAGGTGGCACTGGACTTTAAACATATAGCCAACTCGCCACTTAGGTGTCCACATCTACCCTCGAGCAATAGCTCTTGCGACTTCACTCTGGACGGCCAGTAAAGGCAAGCCAGAGGCAGGGGCCTGTCCAACCATCCACCTGGTCGGCTCAACCTGACCACAGGACACCCCCAGGAGCACTCAGGTACGTAGGGTCGCTACTCCCTAACAGCCCGCCAAAAGCTGTCTTAGGTTGACTGATTACACCAAAAATCTGGTGGGCGATGGGGCCATCACATCCCTACGCCTTATTATTATTGTTATTATTACTTTGGTGGTTAGGGGTAACCACCATTCCATATGACATATAGTGTTTCCTTTTATTTACATATACACAGTGACTAAAACTAAGACAAATATTAACATTAAAACTAAAGAATATTTAAAAAATTGGGCGCTCTCGGCATTGTCCCCAAGATGCTGGCAGCGTTTCCTCGCTGGATCGCAATGCTAATGCGCTGAGCGAGGAAGCTGCCAGATTTTCGGTCCCCTGTGGACTCAATTAATTTTTTAGAGATGTCCTTAAAAAGTTGGCGAGCACTGGGACCCCACGGGCCAAGAGTCTCGACACCGAATGGAATAAAAGTATATTCAGTGCCGAGACCTCTATATTTATGTTGTTTGAGTTTTTCGGCCGCCTCGGCCGCCGCACCAGGATGATTGCTGGTCCCGTGAAGGTGAGAAGGAGCCAAAGAGTCTACACAAGTAGCGTCCCACACTAGAGCCTTACCCAAACTCCACGAGATCAGCGTCATCCCGTCCGGTCTCTTGCCATCGTCCCTGGTGCACTGGCATGCTGCACTATTGACCAATGCAAATTTGCCTGTATACGTTTACCCGCAAAGAGTAGGTAGGTACTCATTAGCCAACCTCAAATATAACTCTGAAGTTATATTGGTCCGAGGGTAAATGCCTGTCTAAGTGTCTATTCACCCGCATTTAGGCTATACGGGGCCGTTGTAATTAAACTTGCATAACTTCAATAAGGACATTTCGACCTTGAGGTTACGGCGAACCCACAATAAGTTTTCAGGCAAGAAAACAGATCAATCCAAATAAGATAGAACCCGCGCAAAAGTTAAGAGTGGAGCGTTTTCCCATGTTTACGTGAGTTCAGAAGTCAAAAACACACTTCCGATTTGTTTGCTTTATTTTCAAATAAATGTCTAGATGCATCTTTGTCCGCGTAGTTCACAAACCCAGGAGGAGCTTCAGAATAATAACTCATGCCCGGAGCTCCATTCTAAGTATACGTTGATGAAAGTATTTAAAAAATGACCGACGGACAAGTCTTACGTCATTCAACTGTAACATCTACTAGTCATGCATGTAAAATGAATAGTTTATTACTTTTAACTTAATAATTTGACACGTGTTTTTAGGTTAATTTATGATGAGAAATATTTCGAAAACCTTTGAACCGATTTTGTTTAAAACCATTTTCGCTGAAAGAATTCAATAAGTCATATTTTTTAAATACACGGTTCAAAAATTAGAGGGGACACACAAATTTAGTGACTTTCGGGGCGATTATCTCCGACGCTATCCACTTAATCAAAAAAATTGCTTAGAAATTTTGTATTTATATTGAAAGGCCTATAGATTGATGTGCCACACGTAGGTTTGCAATGAAGAAAAAACGTTTGTTGTAGGTAAGGAAGTAGCAGTTTCGCGTGGTTGGGATCAATTAGTGGATTAGAATAATTTACTTTAAAAACAAAGTTTTAACCGACTTCAATTTAGTACTTACTCCGCCAAACCACGAGAACATTTCCACATTTTTTTACAATTTACCACATGAACTGATTTCCGATAGTGAATGCGTTGATTACTGTAGAAAAAAAACCGAATCGCTGTAAGAGGGCCGATAATATTTGAGGACTTCCGTCGATTCCCCAAGATCATCACCAATGGCTTCCTATTTTCATTCATCATTAGTTCCTATTTCAACGGAATCTTATCAGAACCTGTGACGTACTTTTGCACTTTTAAGTACACAGTTCAGGAATTTGATAAGTCATCTGTGGTGTTCATCATGAATTCCACGCCACCAAATTTATGATTTCCGGATGTAAATACACGAGTTATAATAGAAAATACCAATACTCCACGCCTGCCTAATAAAATTGAGTTCCCTCCATTCCTCATGGATCCCATCATCTAACTGAATTATGAAAAAAATGGGACCCACCTGGAAGCATATATACATATACATACAAACAAAAATAAAAAATTTCACCAATCGGTTCACCAATGACGGATTCCTGATGTAAGGAATATTGAAAAAAAATATACAACCGAATTGAGAACCTCCTCCTTTTTTTGAAGTCGACTTACGAAATTACGTATGCCTGATCACGAACTAAAAATTACCGTGTAGATGTACTGTTTCTGTTGGTCTTTATACCTTTTCTCAGAACTCCTGCTCGTTTATTTTTTTTCGGAAAAGGATTAAGGATATTATCAAATGGAGAAATTTCTCCCTGTAACAAGCAATATTAAGACGGTTGAAGCTTCGTTTTTTTTTGAGATATCTGGTTCGGATTTTCTTTACTGTGAATATTTCTTGCCTTTTTAGGGTTCCGTAGCCAAATGGCAAAAATCGGAACCCTTATAGATTCGTCATGTCTGTCTGTCTGTCTGTCCGTCAGTATGTCACAGGCATTTTACTCGAAAACCATAAGGTGTATTTGAATAAAAACTTGAGGATAGGGTGTATTTTGTTAACCGCTACATAGTTTTGCAATGAAATTACTAAAAAAGATTTTTTTAGGGGTGCACTCCGTACATAAAACCGAAAGTCAAAAATTATTTTTTCATTGCAAGCCCACGTGTGGTACATCAATCGACAGGCCTTTCAAAATAAATATAAGGTTTCTAAGCAATTTTTTGGATTAAGTGAATAGAGTCGGAGATAATCGCCCCGAAAGTCACTAAAATTGTGTCCCCCCCCTCTAATTTTTGAACCGTGCACTTTAAAATTATGAAAAAAATCATGCTAATAGGGCTTATAAAATTCTTTCAGCGATATTTGTTTTGAACAAGATCGGTTCAAAGGTTTTCGAGATATTTATAAAAAACTGCCTCCCTTAAAGAAAAGGACGTAAGTGCCATAAGTTTTCAGTAACGATATGACCTTTTTCATGTCAGACCCACCATACCCCTAGCAATACCCCTGGGGGTAGGGTGGGACTGAACCATACCACCGTAGTGCTGTGGACTATGTTATGCTTTATAATATTTATCTCAAATGTCCTGTTACCGTTATCAGTATCACGCAGTGTAGTTGAAAAAGTTAGACTACCGTTATCTGTAGTAACCATTGATTTAGTATATAGAACTAGATGCACAATGTCAAGCAAATATGCCAAGAAATGTACCTCAGAGCCCCAGAATGACAGCTCTAGTACATTTCAGTAGTTGCTAATAGCGTTAATTTATACCCTGCATCAAGGTATTCCATGAAAAAAGAACTCAGTGTTTTAGACCTTAAGCACCATATTAGCAAAGCAACATCAAAATATTAAATACTTTTTAGTTTATTGAGACATACAATGTGAATTGACTGCTCACGTCAAAACTTTAGTTAGCGTTTAGCGAATGAATGGAGTCGCGTTATAAATTTTATTTAATTCAACAGAAAGCACAAATAAATCTGGTTTCTTTATTTTGCAAGTGGGGAATAAACAGTTTCAAATATTTGTACAAATATTATACACAAAACAATTGATGAGATTTCCGTAAGTACATATAGTACAGCTGACAGAGTCCATAAAAAGAAGTCATTTTAGTTTCCTTGAAATAGATTCAGTTTGTTAAATAATTGTATTTTCGACCTGCCTTTACTTTGAATACTTTCTTTTTTGCGATGTAATGTAAGCGTACAGTCAAGTAGAGATCAGCTGTCGATTTTACTAAAACGATCCTCTATGGGTTTTGAACGTCACTCTCATGATCATCCGACATCTATAAAACGAGTATTACGAGATATAAGGTCAAAAATGAATGATGATGAAAATTGGCAACAATTTGCGCATTTCCAAATGATGTGTCGGGATTGTATTATAGAATTTTATTATAGTTCATTAATGCTATTAATTACCTTTTGCCAGAAGGCAGAAGATAAAGCTAAGTATATTGGAAGTAATTGAAATTAAAATATGTAATGGAAAGAAATGGGCTTAGGTACGTTCATGAGAGGTGTGGCAGTTTTAGTAAACCTGTTCTTCCATTTTTTGTCGTATAACCTATAATATATCCGAATCATTAAAATGAGCCGAACAAACGACACGCGAGTCGTTTGGTTTTAAAAAAAACATCTCGACTGTCGCGTGCTATGACTGCAGCCCATTTTGCACGTCGCTGAGGATTTTTTGGAAATCTTAAAATGAAAACCATAATTATGTAGGTAACGACATCATAAAAAAAGTATCTAAGTATACCGACTCCTTAGATTTATGTTCCGCGACTTTGTCATTTGAACTAACAAAAATAATTATTTAAAACATGTTCAAAACTATTAAATTACAATGAGTTTACACAAAATTTCGTTATGTTATGAAAATAAATTATTTAAAGAAATAAATCCCATCTTTTTTCAAGTTTTTTTGTTGGTATTTATGCAGTTATTGACTGAACATTTCGACATAACTGACAACCAACAAGTCTCACGGTTGAAACCAGACTAAAACACAAAATATATAATAGTACATGTACAGAAAGGACACTCCTTTGATCTTTACGAAAGGCGATTTTTTCTCAGTCGAAACATTAAGATTTATGGCTCTCTGACGTCCCCAACGTTGGGGCACCGGCATGTACTTGTAGCGATGAACGTAAATCGCGGAGTGTCCCGCGCCTGACTAAACGCAAAAGAACCGGCCGATGCGATTGGCGGGTGTTAGGTGTACTACGACCCTACAGCGCACGATCCGAGCGAGCGTAGCGAGCGTGCCGCGGCAGCGGCCGGCGAAGCGCCAGAACCGACTACGGATAATTTTTTCGAATAAAGTTAGGTCTGGAGCTTCGCCGGCCGCAGCCGCGGCACGCTCGATTCGCTCGCTCGGCTCGCGCGCTGTAGGGTCGCAGAGTCGCAGTACACCTAACACTCCTCCTCGCTTCACTCGTCGTCGTATCTACACCGGCCTGCCTTATAGTATAGGTTGGTTATGAATGTGGACGTATGGCAGTTACGATACAGGTATGAAGATAAGATAATACCCCGCGTGCCAAGGGAAAACTACTAAGGCCACTGTAGTGTCACAGGAAATTCTTTTTTACCCATGACACTACTGGCAGTGCCAAGCAGTAGTGCCGTGCCTATGGTAAAAAATGGCCAGAACGGCCTTCGTTTTTTTCAGTTTAATGAATTTAAAAATTTTGTACCTATTTCTTTTTCTATTTTTCCATCAAATCCCAGCAATACTAACGGTGGTATGGTTCAGTCATGGTTCAGTCCACCCTACCCCCAGGGGTATGGCTAGGGGGTATGGTGGATCTGACATGACCTTTTTAATAGGGACGGAACCCTGGTTGTGCGTTGTCCGACACGCACTTGGCCGCTTTTTTTTTCTTTTAGAGTAATAATGGATTTAGCGTCCACAACCCTATTGTCACCTGACACTGGCAATTAGCCAAACATTTCGGGTCCGTTAACTCAACACCCAGCCACCTTTACTTGTGTAGACCTAGCAATGTATAGCGAAATTGATGATGTGTGTCAACCGAACGAAGTTCTCGGTTGGGAATAAAATCTTTCGTATGTCTCTGTCTGATATCCAGATTTCCAGTTGTCCGGCTCTCATCTACAGGTCGCATTTCTCAACCGATTCTCGTGATTTTTGTGATAAGGTTTGTTAATTATGTAGTTATATTTGTGAATTTAGAATTCGGAAATTAAAAAAAATGTTATTAGAAAATGTAGTTATTTTTAAAGCTCACAGTGCCACTAGTAAATAACAGTCTTAGTCATAACCATAAACTTAATACGCATAATTTACTTTAAAAACAAAGTTTTAACCGACTTCAATTTAGTACTCCGCCAAGCCACGAGCACATTTCCTATTTTTTACAATTTACCCCATGAACTGATTTCCGATAGCAAATGCGTTGATAACTATAGAAAAAAACCGAATCGCTGTATGTGGGCCGATAATATTTGAGGACTTCCATCGATTCCCCAAGATCATCACCAATGGCACTTCATTAGTTCCTATTTCAACGGAATCTTATCAGAACCTGTGACGTACTTTTGCACTTTTAAGTACATAATTGAGGAATTCGATAAGTCATCTGTGGTCTTCATCATCAATTCCTCGCCACCAAATTTATGATTCCGGATGTAAATACACGAGTTATAACAGAAAATACCAAAATCACTACACGCGTGCCTTATAAAATTGAGGAGTCTCCTCAATTCCTCATGGATCCCATCATCTAACTGAATTTTTAAAAAAATGGGACCCACCTGGAAGTATATACATACGAACAAAAAAAAAATTTTCCGAATCGGTTCATCAATGACGGAGTTCTGAGGTAACAAACATTGAAAAAAAAATAATAATAATAAATACAACCGAATTGAGAACCTCCTCCTTTTTTTTGAAGTCGGTTAAAAATAGGCGCTAATATGACGTCGAGTGGCGGAAACCCAGACCGCGTACACCTATAACCTATAACCTAACCATAAACTTAGTGTTTGAAGACGTATTACATGAAGAGCCCTATAGTAGAGGTTGTCTACGTAACCTCTATAGTGCTGGCTGGACAGCACTGCGCAGACGTTCGGAGTTCAAATCAACCTGTCTGGAACTCTATAAATAGAAGAGGAACCGAAAATGTCGAGGATTTGGCCCCCGAGACTTTCATCTAGCAAGTTATCCAATAAATGAAGATCAATATACTTACAAACAAGTCTTTACCATCTTTACCTCACCCCTATAGTACTCTATGAAGAGAGGAACTTCAGAATTACGCTCATTTGACGTGGGTAAATTTGGGATTGAGGTCCTCATTTTTTCAAGTTGATAATGACACAGTTAAGGGTTACGCAGAGCTTAACCATTTCAAGGCGTCTTCTCTTATTTAATTTGATTTGTAATAAAACATTTTATCACACCTGCTATTCAGAAACAAGTTATTGTTCAAATAACTCAAATGAGGGACTTAACGAATCTTCGCATGTCATCCCCTAAAGGGATTAAATGGGATGTGAGCATTTGTATGAAGCTACGATATGACCTAGTTCCGCGCGGACGGAGTCGCGGGCAAAAGCTAGCCGCTTATAAATAGGTATAAGTAAGTCCTTAACTATAATGATTACAGGTATGAGAACTTTTGTGTTTGAAGTGAAAACTTCTTTAGCGGCGCTGTGCACTTTTGTGATGGGGAAAAAATGTTAAACTCGCAACAGGTCACGTGACCGTAAGATGTCACTGACCGTAAGATCAGACAGATTAAAAATTCTTAAGACGAACACGTGACCTGATCGAAGAACTGTTACAATGTCATTGAGTTTTCACTTCTGCCGACACTCCCGGAGTGCAACCCGGTCTTTTTAGGGTTCCGTACCCAAAGGGTAAAAACGGGACCCTATTACTAAGACTTCGCTGTCTGTCCGTCTGTCCGTCCGTCTGTCTGTAACCAGGCTGTATCTCAAGAACCGCGATAGCTAGACAGTCGAAATTTTCACAGATGACTTATTTCTGTTGCCGCTATAACAAATACTAAAAACAAAATAAAATTAATATTTAAAGGGGGGCTCCCATACAACAAAAGTGTTTTTTTTTTACCGTTTTTATAGATAATGGTACGGAACCCTCCGTGCGCGAGTCTGACTCGCACTTGGCCGGTTTTTGTTTTGCTTCGATTGACCTACCAACCAACTCGGTCCAGGAGGTCATCTTTACAGGCACCTACTGCCTGCAGCCTTTACACTGTATTTAAGTTAATATATGTATAAGTACACAGTGTAAATAACTACATTCAGTTTACGTATAGCAGTAAAATATGGACATGAGTTATTACGACATACGCCAAAAACGGGGGAATTAAGGGATTGACAAATTACGGTACACATTCAACTTGAAGGGCCGGGGTATTGGATGTTCAATCGGATTAGGATGTACCTAAACACATGAGTGAAGTTCGTAGAAGCAAGCCTTGACAATTTGTAACGTGTAGTGTTGCTATGTATATTGATAATAATTTATAAATAAGCCATGACCTTATTACAATAAAGTGTAAACGTTTTAAAATATATACAAGACTAGCTTCTGCCCGCGACTCCGTCCGCGTGTAACTCGTTTATATTATATCGCAGCTCCATACAAAAAATTACCCCCCCATTTCATCCCCTTAGGGGATGATTTCGGGGATAAATTTTATCCTATGTCACTCTCCATCCCTTCAACTATCTTCACTTAAAAAATCACGTCAATTCGCTGCTATTTTGCCGTGAAAGACGGACAAATAAACAAACAAACACACACATACACTTTCCCATTTATAATCGGCCAAGAGCAACGGTAAAGTAGTGAGATTCTTCTTAGGTACAACAACATTTGCAGGTCTCTTGACATAAAAACTCTCTCAGTTTACAGAGCCAAAAAAGTGGTACTGAAATGGCTTTACTCACTATCCTACCACGACACTGAAAATCTTATTACAAAGACAGCATAACGGGATACTATAAAATGTATACATGCACAATTAAATATGACTCCATTGCAACCCAAACACAGCACACTACAAGCACAATTAGTTCCCACGCACACACACACACACACACACACTGCACACTACAAGCACAATTCGTTCACACGCACACACACACACACACACACACACACACACGCGCGCGCGCACACACACGCGCACACACACACACACACACACATACATACATACATACACACACACACACACACACACACACATACACACACACAACAAACACCGCGCGCGCGCGCTTAAAATACGAACAATTAGATCAAACTTTCATATTATTATAATTGGTTATGTCAGCCTATTTGGTATCCCTTGTGAATATTAATTTTACTTCAAATTCACTGAATTTTCTACATCATTCCTACGTTTTGTCTATTATCCTGTTTCTTGAATAATGTAATTTTAACTTGCCTGGAATTTTTAATTTTAAGTTAATAAATAATTGTTAATCGCTCTCGCAGATGTCCAAGATACAGGCTCAGCCTAGTTTGGAGTCTGATGGATATGTTTTTTGTATGCTAATCTGTTTCTGTTAAATAAACTATTTGTATTTGTATTTGAGATGATAATGCTGTGACGTCAAAATACTATGTCAATTTGTATGAACCATTTCGGCTGTCGCCTTTGACCTTTTGTTTCTATGTACGTGCTAATTTATTTTAGTACTTAAGTTTTCGAAATGACCACCATTTTGCAATACAATATTATTCAACACGTTTAGGTGCAGAAAATAAATTAAATAATATGAAAACAATGTATTTTATTTCTAGATATCATGGTTCATAGTAAAATTTACTGCTTAAGACCTTACAGTCCCACACAATCGATAGGTATCTAAATAAAAATAGTTTTAGTTTTATTTTTATGAACGTCCGGGTTCGATTCCCAAGCTAGTAAGTCAAGGTTGTTTTTAAATGTATGAATACAGTTTTTCTTGTTATAAAATCGATGACATGGTTCCTAAGAACAGATCTTCGTATGTCTTACAGTTTCAGACTTTCCCATACTGACCGATCTAAATGGGCCACCGTGTATATGGATTCAAGTGTACACCCTGCTCTTCACACACCTATGAGAAAAATGTTGATCAAATCATACCGGTAATATCAGGGGCGAAAAACAACTATGATCCCTAATTTGAAAACATGACTTTTGCTTTTTTTTGTCTCTATGCGACTGATTCAGAGAAAACAAAAAACGACTACGTACTTCACCTTCGCGATACCCATCTACTTACTCTTGTCGTTTCCTCAAATCAGATGAACCTAACCACACCTCGTGTATCATAATCCGTCAAGTCGTTAAGCTAAAGAGCGTTCGGAGGGGTAATCACGTGCCGTTTCCAACGCGGGTGAGGACTGTCCAACCGTCATTTTTTCATGTAAAAATTGACATTAGGATCTACCTAACGTACGTACTAGGGAATGTAATTTTTCGGGATCAATCCCGACGCATAATATGACGGGATCCCGTTCGGGATTGACGGGATTGGGCGGCAGTCGTCAGCGACGCTACACACACAGCTTAGACAGATTAGAGTCTGTCGTAAAAAAGGAAATGGATTTATTTGAGTGTGGAGGAACAAGGGGGAGATTTTTGCAGTTTGCATATAATTGCTTCGCCACGCTGTTGCCAACCAGTGTTGAGTCGGAGAGGGCATTCTCAGCAGCTGGGTACATTGCAACGGATGTAAGATGCCGTTTAGCAGATAACACTCTTAATACCCTTTGTTTTTTAAGAAGTCACTTTCAAAATCACCTGTAATACTCTCTAATTCCTTATTGTTTTGATTCTTATTACAGTTATACTTATTGTTTTCATTAACTTTGTTAATTTCCAAGGAAAACTGATGATGATTTAGTTAATAATATTAAAGAATAAAGGTTTTTGTTTTCCGTCTATTAATATGTTATTTTAATTAACGTCGCCATCACAAACATGGCGAATTTGACTTTTTTTTAAATCTATGTGGGTTCCCGAAAATACCGGGATCCCGCGGGATTGATATTTCTAATCCCGCGGGATCCCGAATTTGCAATCCCGAGTCGGGATTGCATTCCCTAGTACGTACAGTGCATGGGAATGAAAACGATTCTACTGAAGAACGAGGCCATTTACAAATAAAACTCTATTTGGAACTAGATACAATGTAAACATATAGGCATATGGAGATGCTTCAAACAGACATGATTTTAGTACTTTCCGGATCGTATTAATTCATATAATTAGTATAGATAAATCTAAATAAGCACATAGAAAACAATACTTTTAATTACACGGGCAGTAAAAACACTCATCCTCAAGAAGAACTCCCGAAGAGTTCGAAACATGTGCCGGAGTGACATTGAATACGTGAGTTGAACCGTGTAATTAAAAGTATTATTTTAACATGTCTCACGAAAGTTTAAATTCGAACATAGAAAACAGACAAAGCTCAGGAAAAAATGCATCGCTGCGAATAGTAACCATATGAACCGGCTCTTAGTATTCATCATACAAATAGAAACTCTTACTGTGAAGGGAACACGGGATATCCCAGCATCGTAACTGAGCATTTCTTTAAAAAATGACACTAAATTTACACGAGAGTTTTATTCAGAATCTTGATCTCCTTCCATTTCAGAGAAAAACAGTTTCCAAGACAAAATTTTCATACGTTTCTTTTACTTTCCTATAGTGTTACTGCCTTATAAAGTGTATTGAAAATGGTGAGACAATAGAAAAAAAGATCTTAGGGAAATTATTATCCTATTGGAAATAATAAATCTTCTAGATTTTTTTACAATAATAGTGGCATTTTTTTAGAAACGCTCAGGGCTGTTATTCGCTACGCACTAATGCGGCTCACCCCGCCGGTCACGCATCGCGGTGTCAAGACATAATTGTGGGTGAGCTTAAAACAAGTTACAGAATAGGGGGGCATGGTAGGCTCACTAGTCTCAATTTGACCAAAACATAAAATAATGAACTTACTTTGTAAATGCCCACGATCAACAGCCCGCACGAGATCAGCCCGAGGGTGCTGCACGCCAGCAGAGTTATGTTCAGTGATACAGTTACTGCAACAATCAAAACAAGATTAATACGCTTTGTTTTATAATGACGGGGGCAAACAGAATGTCAGGTCGAAGGGAAATTCATCATCATCATTATTTAGAAAGACTACTGCTGGTCGTAGGCCTCCCCCAAAGAATGCCAATGTGACCGGTCCTGCGCCACCCGAAGGGAAATTATTTAAAAAGCAATAACGCGTCTGAGACACCTGCTGCGTCCATTCCAAAGACTTTCATAGAAATTGTAATGTAGCATAAAATATACTATACTAGCTAAATATAGACACGCGACTTCCCCCGTGGGATAAAATATAACCTATGACCATCCGGAAAGCCTTGTGGTTCCAGAGAACTTACAAAGCTACAAACTCACAGACTTTTCCTCTTTATAATAAAGGTACTACTTTTAGGTATGTTACTACTAGTATATATATATATATATATATATATATATATATATATACTAGTAGTAACATAGTAATATAGTAACATACAGTATGAGTGTAAATAATTGGAGACGTATCGTTGTCCCCACTCCCTGTCACTGCGACATATCAGAATCTATAAATATCGCATTTCCAAAATACTATATTTTCTATGAACCGGTTTCCCTTAAAGACAAGATTCTCAAAATACCATTTTCTCAGAACCATAAAACTTCCTGTACCTACACCGCTGTTGTCAGAAGCAAGCTTACATCGGCCGCTGTTGTTTGGAATCCCCATGAGACAGCATATATCTTGCTTCTAAAAATGGTACAAAATGTTTTCCAGTTACTATCGAATTCAGCCGTTTTTGCTGGGCGCTTAAATTCACTAGAGGTGAGGCGAAATTTCGGACTTTTTCCTTAGCTTAGCATTTTGCGTGTTGATTCCAACTGTCCCGAATTAGTAGCTCAGTCGGTGTGCCTGTATGTTCCCTCACCCACTGGATTTAATTTTCGACAACGTTGTCGACATTAACTGGCGGCGCCGGCAGCACGAACATTGTCTCGCAGAAAGTCCCCGCTCATTCGAGCCTTGCACTTTATAAACTCGTTGCTTGAACCAGCACCAAACTGTGCTATATTTGCTAGCCGATGGATAGATGTGTGTGATGAATATTTGACGTTCTGCGAGAAGATGGATACACGTCTTCTGTGTAAGTTATTATTATTATTTGTTTATTTTATGCATTACTTTATGTTTAATTGTGCTTCAGTACCAAAGCAATGTAATGATATGAAATTGTATGCAATAAATTAATTTATTGCACAATACAAGATAAAGTACAAATGGCGGACTTAATGCAATAATGCATTCTCAACCCAACGTGTTATTTATACCTGTACCTAGAGTATCCCTGTGTGGCCTTAAGGCCACGAGGGAACTCAGTGACGTCACGTTTTAATATACATATAAATACTGCCTTTACGGTGCGTTCGCGTATTTCGAGCACCGTTATTTTTCTAATGACCTCGAAGATTAAAGGTAAAGTTCAAACGGATCAGAATAAGGCAATCGAAGGGCCATCAACGATTCCCAAACCAAATTGAGCTCGTCCCTTTTTATCCCATGTTCCTTTATATGTATGAAAAAACCCCTTTCCAGTAATTAGGTTAGGTCTGATACCGTGCTGGCCCCCGGATTCGCCCGTGGCTTTCCAGGTCACTTGGGTGCGAATACGGCTCGTTTAGCAAACACGGGAGCAGGGTTGCCACGTAATTTTATTTTATTATATTGTTTACTTACACAGGGTACAAGGTTTGAGGAGGAGGGAAGCTGTGTCGTAGATTTAATAGGTATCTTATTGTATTAATCTTTTTTCTCATAACAAGATTTGAAAATATACCTGTAGGTAACATAGTATATATTAAAATCTAAATCACAAACAATATTCTCTTCAATTCATATAAAATATAAATACCTATTGAGGTCAGACACATCGTATTGAAACAGTGAACCTCCATTTTTTGGATGTCGATTGAATAGATGGGTGCGACCATTACGAAGTTAAATTTGTGATCTCGTAAAGTCTTTATGACTTCGTTTTAAGATAAAAATTCACCTAGGCGCAAAAGGTTTTTATTCTTTACTTTTATTAGATTTCATCATCAACTTTTTTATTAGGCATTTCGTTAAGGTATTTTAAACTAACACTGACGTGTTCTGTACATAACAATCATTCAAAATAGGTGTTATATTATGATTACACCAAATTGGCAAAAAAAAAACAAGTGCTGAATTTAGAAAACTTTGGAACGCTATATTTCGGTCATGTTTAAATTAAGAGAAAAGTCTTTCAAGTAGAAGATGTTTATTTTGACGTGTTCTATACTTAACAATCCTTTTTAATAGGTGTTAAAATGACACCACTTTGGCAAAACAATTACCAAGTGCTGAAATGTCCCTGCATTCGATTACGAATGTAATGCCGTAATGCATCACATTTGTAATCGCATTACAATTGCATTACATTACTATTACATTACTACTTATTTACTCGTAAGTAATTGCAATGTAATGCGATTAGCAATGTAATGCGATTACGAATGTAATTCATTCATTACTTGTACCTAATTGCATTACATCTAATTTAATTTGTAATGCGCTAAAGTAATTTTCCGAAACATAAGTATCGGATATAAAACTTAATATTGTATTGGTCAATATTCCGGGTATTCCACGAAAATAGTGATTACATGACACGCGCAGCCACCTTAATAAAATTAATAAAACTAAACAAAGTTATGAAAAAAATCAGAACAGACCAGATCATCAGAAGTACATGGTAGAAGAAAAGCCTCACGTTAACGACATACTGGTTGAAGGCCCATTTAAGAGCATTCCTAGAAAGGTTTCTTCATATTTAGTACGTCAAGTAAGTCAAACTTCTAATCATCGTATTTAAAAAATGTTCTTATACAATGTTTTGAAATTATTTGGAATTAAAAAAAAAATGTAATACCAGAAATCAACAATAGAAATAAAATGAATATAAACGCTTACGACATTAAGTCCACCTTTTGTATGATAAGTGGTTCCTTTGTGCAATAAAGATTAAATAAAATTATGCAAAAGATAACAAAAGAGGCACATTAAAAGCATGCTTTACTAGCTTAAACCGTGAACCAGAGTGGCAACCCTAGGCTTTCATGAATTGTGAAGATATATTTTACCGCATTGAATTAGAAATGTTTCGCCGTTTCACAGCGCGACCGACGCCTCGTATCAGTAGGCAAAGTTGCTGTGCTATTTGAAACTCTGCGAGATAACTTTATGGGTGCGTGTGTGTGATGAAATAAGTTGTTTAGGTTGTAGATATATTTTTCTCTGTTATTCGAGAGCTACGGTAGACGGAGAGCTACGGTAGCCTAGTGGTCCAGACATGCGGCTGTCAACCGGCGGTCGTGGGTTCGAATACCGGTTTCTAGGACTAGTTTTTCCTCTGGATCGGAAGGTCAGATGGCAGTTGCTTTTGTAACACTAGTGTCTTTGCCAAATCTTGGGATTAGGTGTCAAAGCGGACCCCAGGCTCCTTTAGGGGCATTAACGGGAATAACGCTAGGAGGATGATGATGATTAGAGCATGTCAGAAACACTGGTATGACTGGGTTCCTGGTCGTTATTTCATATTAATTATAATAATTTTGTATTTACGAACTAAACTTATTTCCTGTCTTCTCTCTTCCTTCTTTTCTACGTGTAAAAATATGGGTGCATACCACTTACTCATAAGTATGTCCAGTCGCCATTAGATGTATAGGAGCGGCGAAATGGCTCACAAATATCTGAACACATCTCTATTATCGAGGCATTATTTGTGAGCACTTTGGCCGCTCCTATATATCTGATGGCAACTGTCCCATAGCTCTCATGTCGTCGGGTTAAGGTTTCAGTACATATTTTTGAGAGATTGAATCTATTTTGCTCTAGTCTAGGCTGAACCAGTAGCAGGACATTCTCGTAAAGGTAGTAAATGTTCTGATATGGAAACTTTCACGGGAACAGAACTGAAGGCAAGTTATAATTTACTAATAACTATATGAAAAAATGTTAAAATGAAAATGACTAATAACTTTCAACATATACAGTTCAGCATTTGGCCCATTGGTGCATTGCTAAGTCCAGTACCAAATTTGTCTTAACGGATTACACTTATGGACACCTCACCTTCTGGGTGTTTGTCTTAATACTTTCACTGCTAGGAACCCACTCTTTTATACAGTATTCGTAGTATTATAAAAAAACCGGCCAAGTGCGAGTCGGACTCGCGAACTGAGGGTTCCGTACAAACCTATAACAAGCAAAAGCTGTACTTAGTATGTTTATTACTAAATGATAAATGAAAATGGAATCCGTAACATTACAATGTGGAAAGCTGGGGGAGCATAAATTTAAACAGGGTAACTTTATCAATTTAGTAATCATTCTTTAGGCTTTGATTTCCTTACGAGTAGAACTACTCGCAAGGAAATCAAAGTTGCGAACGGCAAAATAAGCGGATTACTTAAATTGCTGTTTCTTTTGAAAGCTGAGTTCACGGGAAAGTAACTTTAGGTTTTGATACCCTTGAGATTACCTATAATATATAATAATATAAACCAGCCTATATACGTCCCACTGCTGGGCACAGGCCTCCTCCCATGGATGAGAGGGAACAGGCAGTAGTCTCCACGCTGGCCGAGTGCGGGTTGGGGACTTCACATACACCTTTTTCAGTTTTAAATTATGCGGCATATATTGCTATTTCTTATGATTGCGTGGACATAAAACTTTCGTTTTGCTACAGCTGAAAGGTATTATAGACATGAGTATTTGACATGAATTTCAATTTAATACCTCTACACAATTACGAGATAAAAGGTAGTAAGTTTAAAAATTTTAAAAATGATTTTTGTATGATTTTACTAAAAATGTCTACTTTTCGTAATTTTTCCTTTGTCTGTGCTATATGAAGTTTCTTCGTGCCAAGTTTAAAGTTTCTGTGTTAACGGGAAGTACCCTATAGGTTTTGAGTTTGTTGCGAGTACTCAATTTCAAAATATGCGACGAATATGCCATTTCTTTTGATTGCGTTGACATAAAAGTTTGGTTTTGCTACATCTGATGGGTCATAGAGCCCTAAGTATTTGACATGAATTTCAATTTAATACCACCACACGTTTATGAGGAAAAAGGTATTAAGTTTAAAATTTAAAAAGTGTTTTTTTTTGTATGATTTAACTAAAAATGTCTACATTTCGTAATTTTTCCTCTGTCTGTGTTATATGACAATGCTTCGTGCCAAATTTCAAGTTTCTGAGATCACGGGAAGTACCCCGTAGGTTTTGCGAGTGTCGAAAAACTCTAAAATTTGCAGCATAAACGACTGTATCTTTTGATTGCGTTGGCTTTTAAGTTTGATTTTTTTACAGCTCCAAGAGACAATAGACCTGAGTATCTGATATAAATTTCAGCTTGATACCTCCACGCATTCCTGAGAAAAATGGTCTTGACAGACAGACAGACAGACAGACGGACAACAAAGTGATCCTATAAGGGTTCCGTTTTTTCCTTTTGAGGTACGGAACCCTAAAAACGGAAATCGTTTTGCCGTAATTTAGTCCGAACTGACCAACTTCATTCGTTAGTGATTCAGCGTTAGACTTTTAGTTTGCTAGATGTGATTAATTAGTACCCATTGATGTATTCATCATATTTCATTTTATTTTTTAATTTCTGCGTAATGTAATGAGTAGTGAGTGTTATAGTATGCAACTGGTGTATAAGTAGGGTCTTAAAACGCGAGTGTCACGAGTCAATACTATTTCTACGACTAATTTTAAATAAATAGCATTTGACTTTTCAGGCAGTAAGTTTTCCAGTAGTTCTATTACTACTCTCGCAATTTCTTCAGCGGTGCAGTTATTTTTAACGACCTTCATAAAAAAGGAGGAGGTTCTCAATACGGTTCTATTTTTTTAATGTTTTTTTTCTGTTTGTTACCTCAGAACGCCGTCATTGAAGAGCCGATTCAAAAAAAAATTTTTGTTTGTATGTATATGCTTCCAGATGGGTCCCATTTTTTTTTAATTCAGTTAGATGATGGTATCCATGAGGAATTGTGGGAACTCCTCAATTGTATTAGGCACGCGTGTAGTAATTTTGGTATTTTTTAATTATAACTCGTGTATTTTACATCTGAAAATCATAAATTTGGTGGCGAGGAATTGATGATGAAGACCACAGATGACTTCTCGAATTCCTCAACTATGTACTTAAAAGTGCAAAAGTACGTCACAGGTTCTGATAAGATTCCGTTGAAATAGGAACTAATAAAGTGCCATTGGTGATGATCTTGGGGAATCGACGGATGTCCTCAAATATTATCGGCCCACATAGAGCGATTTGGTTTTTTTCTAGAGTAATCAACGCATTTGCTATCGGAAATCAGTTCATGTGGTAAATTGTAAAAAAATGTGGAAATATTCTCGTGGCTTGGCGGAGTACTTAATTGAAGTCGGTTAAAACTTTGTCTTTAAAGTTAATTATTATCTAAGACACCAACCAAGTATTACAAGTGCCAAACATGGAACGACATTAAAAGTACTTATGTTCTTCGTCCATTTTAAAAGGAACGTACGTACCTACACATTTTTCTTCACTTCACAAATACGAATAAAATCTTAATGATTTATTAATAACGAATAGTTATCATATTTCGTCTTTTGATCTTGAACTGGAACTTTGGTGGGAAATTAGAAATATGACACATTGACACCTCTTGTTTAGTTTTTAATTTCCTTGCACTTGCCATCCTTCGAACCGAATCGGATCGGTATAAGTATATTTATGAATAATACCAATAATTGGTAAATGATCATTTATTTTTATTTTAGTAATTTATTTATGTTCCACAAAGTGTACGAAAATAATAAAACTTTTTATTTCGAAAAAATTGCTTGTGAAGTTGGTACCACTGCAATATAGTGGCTGATTAAAAAAAGTTAGATGATTTGACATCATGGTAAACAGTGCTTTATGGAAAATGTATGAACCATCTAAGTACACTAAACAGTGCGTTTGTGGGCCATAGAGCATAGAATTTTTCGACGACTTATTATCGGCGTCATTGTATTTGAGATAAAGCCTATTACAGATAACGGTACAGGAGTAGAAAAAAATATTTATAATGTACCTAATGAATGTCTTATGACTTTATAATTTATTGTGTAGTAACGTGTAATGAATGTATGACTTATTGTAATATGTACTCGTAAGTGTTTTGGTTTTGAATTGCAAACTTGCATAAGTTGAGAATAAATAAATTAATAAATTAAAATAACACAACATTAGACAACATGTAAACAGTCGGGAGTTCTCATAACATCTTGTACATTTATACATGACTTGCTTCTGCCCGCGACTCCGTCCGCATGGAACTCGGTTAAATATAGTAGCTCTGTACAAACTGATGGGTTCCGGGATAAAAACTAACCTAAGACTGACAGACAGACGAACGGAGTCACACCATAAGGGTTCGTTTTTTAATATTAATGGTACGGGACCCTAAAATCTCTCACCCGTATATATAATTAAGTTTCAGGATGGACATAGGTTATGTCCTTCCCCGGAGTTCAACCTATCTCCATACCAATTTTCCTCTTCATTGATTCAGCGGTTTAAGCGTGAAGAGATAACAGACAGACAGACACACTTTCGCATTTATAATATTAGTATGGAAGTACGGATTCTTATAGCAGAATCTAAATCTAAAGTATATGGATTGAACGACTTTATCATAAGTTACGTTCGTTATAAATGTTTGTATGGAAAATCGTTTCCCTATCATCTTTCATTATGAGATTACATCTTTCATTATGAGGTCACAGATTCAGATCGATTAATTTCATAATTATATTGCACTGTTAATTACATTTTAGGTAGTAAATCAATTTACATCAATTATTATGATCGTCTATATTAATAAAATTAAGATTATTTATAGGAACAATAACAGGTACCTACATTTTACGAGCAGTTTGATCACTTGACGTATGCACTAACCCACTCGAAAGTGGGGCAGTTGCGTTACGTTTCGGGCCATTAAGACAAGACAACCCAACTGTCATTTTCTAATACAAAATATGTCATTACAAGCTTTCAATGAGGTGCTGATAGATTTGATCATGTAACAGAAAATAGAGAATTCGCCGTTAGCTAAGCCGAACTAACAACGAACAGAGCTAGGCATAGAGCCAAACATCGCTACGAACCTTTTCACGGTTGTGCTAGCGACCGCTTTAGTAAATATACTATGGGAGGTGCCGGGGAAGAAGGGCGGTGGCGGAACATAACAAAATTGCTCGGCTCGTTAATAAGCTCGAAGCAAATTTACCGTCGTCTCGCTGGAATACTTACTAGAACGCTCACTAAAACGGTCATGTTTATTTTGTGAGCTAAAACCTGTAATGTTACATCCGCTAGAATGCTCATTGTTCAAGTGTATCAGCACCTTAACGCAATCGAACTGCACGCCTAATATTTGTGATCCACCTTTTGTTCAAATATATGTAAATTCCGTCAAAGGCTCCCTCCCTACATTTTAATCAATTCAATTTCAAGAACGCAGAAAACAAAGGAAACTTCAAGTTCGCGTTCGAGTCGCTGCGGGCACGTATCACGTTTCCACTATTAGATATACCCAGTCTTCCCAAAAAGTCGTATCTCACCATTTAATATTGCTCATAGCAACCTTATTACAAACGAGTAAAGTCGACATTAGAAAATTTGCAGTGGAACATACTAGGTTTGTAAGACACGCAATCGCTTTGATTCGAATGCGTGTGACAGCGGTTAGGACACGTACGGTACCGACGTCGAATACATATATGCACTTTTGCACTCTATTCCGTTGTGATAAGGCGAAAACCGTTTACATATTTATGACGACCACTGTACTTTTCTCGCCTTGCATATTGTATGGCACATGTGTTGTCTGAATCCTTTGATGCTGTTATTTGAATAGGTTATTGCGATTCCGGTCTGAAAATGCTCCCAGAAATGAGGTATAGTCACGTCCATAACTACTATACGATTTCGAACTTATATGTACACAATAAGGCTCATAATTGAGATCCTGCGTATTGGTAAAGTTGATCGCAAGTATAATTTCCAGTCGGACATTCTTAATATTTTGAGGAACAAATGCTTGCAATGCTTTCCACTGGTTCAGTAATAAAAAAATTCAACTGTCTAGCTATCGCGGTTCTTGAGATACAGCCTGGTGACAGGCAGACGGACGGACAGACGGACGGACAGACGGACAGACAGCGAAGTCTTAATAATAGGGTCCCGTTTTTACCCTTTGGGTACGGAACCCTAAAAACTATATTAAGAGGGAGAAATATATGCATTTTTATTCTATTGTTTGATTTTAGTAAAGTTCACGATGTCACGATGATATGAACTTATACAATTTTCTGTTTTACCTCATCGAGGAACACGTCCGTCACCGATCAGTAAGTCAGTCGGTGATGGTGTTTTTTTCCCTATCATCCATGAGTGGAGCCCTGTGCCCAGCAGTAGGACTTATACAGGCAGGCACATTGAAAAACGGTAAAAGCAGATATGAATAAAACTTCCCGATTTCATATATTTATCGACATACCCCAGGCTCCTCCAAAGGACATTTCAAGGTTCAAAACTATCATCTCTTGCATTCATTTGTGATTCATCTGCCAAAACCTTTTCCTCTAGACACTGGCGGGCTAACCTGGACCGGTTCAGAGGGAGACCTACTCGTACGAATGTATTATTGCATTAAGTTCTTTTCACATTACCCGTTGCTATATTGAGTCTTCCCTAATGAAGCTGAACAAAAACAAAAGACCCGTACCAGATATACTAGTAATACCAGTGGTTATATACATACATACACGCCTTTATCCCTAAAAGGGTAGGCAGAGCACATGGAACTTGTGTCCAGTGCCACTGTTAGCATAAATGTGGGTATAAAAGATCGACAACATGTGATATCGCAGTGATAGGTGCTAGCCCATCGCCCACAACACACTTCAACCCTGTTCCCTTAGTCGACTCTTACGACACCCACGGGAGGAAAGGGGGGTAACAGTGGTTATAGTGAAAAATTGCGCGAAAGGTCTATCCTATCCCCTTTACACAATCTTTAACCCTTAAATGCATAGTGTTACCAAATGTCTACAAAGTTTTAAACAGCTCACAGATAAAAAAAAGGCTTACTTTCTTGAACGCACCTTTATACCAAACGTAAATTAGTAGTGTAACATAAAAAAACCGGCCAAGTGCGAGTCGGACTCGCGCACCGAGGGTTCCGTACAAACCATAACAAGCAAAAGTTGTAGTATGTTTATTACTAAATGATAAATGAAAATGGAATCTGTAACATTACAATGTGCGAAGCTGGGGGAGCATAAATTTAAACAAAGTCTCTTTATCAATTTAGTAATCCTAAAAAAAAATAAAAAAATAAGATCCACATCATTTATCTCTCACTCATAATAAATCTCTAAATTAAAAAAAGAATCAGCCAGTATCAAACTAACCATTTTTGTGTCCCGAATGATCTCGGCTTCCCGTGAACGGAAATACTTTAAACTTTTTTTACAAGTACATTACTATTCTAGCTAGGACTTAGGATAGTTTTTATCCGACTGCGATGGTTAATACATTTTCGGAAACATTTGAATCTCATTAAATTATTCATTTCTTCTGCTTGAAATCGTAGCCGCCATATCTGTCAACTGTCAGTGGCGTTAAAATGGCGGCCTTGCCTTAACTATCCAACAGGTCCTAATAATTTCGATCCGGTGTTGTGATAGACCTTCACAATACGCATATTAAATTCTAAAGCATAAAAAAATAATCGATTCCGATATGGAAACTTATATGCGCTAAATTCGTATTGAGGAGTAATTTCAACAAATGGTTCAACAAATTTCAACAAAATAACGTCAAACGTCAAAAGTCTGACCGACTTCCTTTTTTTTATGGCATGGAATATTTAGCACTGTCATCGGCTCATCGCGTTCAGCCATGAAATTTATTTGAGTTTCTGCAAGACTACACGCGGAGTATTTTGTCACGATACGATACTGCACGGCTATCACAAGACGGCGCGCGAGCTCTCTCGATTTTTCTCGCACTATACGTCTCTTTCTAAGTTGTCTAATAAGAGAGTGACGGATAGTTCGAGAAAAATCGAGAGAGCTTGCGCGCCGTCTTGTGATAGCCATGCTGATTTGTCAGTATTTATATTTATCAACAATAAACGTATGTATTCAATCAGTACAGAACGGGCCTTTTATAAACATTAATTATCAACCGCGTCTGTATTAAGGCGGTATTATAACTTCGTACTACGCGCCTTCAAGTTGACATGCAGCCAATATAGAGACACAGAAATTGGCCAACATACAGGAAAATACTTTTATAATGAATCACAACACACATTTAATTAAGTTGGCAATAGCGGTAACATACATAAGATTTGGCAGAATGTGATCTGAAACATTCCAATAAGTATGAAAAAAAATATATCGGAGTGACTCAAGATCATTTCGGCCATCACGTCTTTATTTATTTAATATTAAGTGTTAAAAATATGTACAGAAGAAGATCAATAAACATTTAATGCTGCAGCCTGTGTCCTACCTGTTGGATCTATTGTCACAAACATCTACTAAACTTTTCCCCCGGTATTCATAAAATTTAAAATACCTATGTTAAATAAAACGAGTTTTGTCCTTTTCCTACTAATTTAAAAATCAGAGTGACAGATAAAGACGAACGAATCTTAACGGCATTTCAACTAAAATGGGTTTATTCCACGTTTTACTTGATAGGCTAAATGAGAACTGCATGTGTCCTATGTCCAAGAGAAGAAATGCGTTAACTCCCACCACATTACCATGCAAACGAAGTCACAGGTACAGCTAGTTATATAATAAAATTGAAATACCTGAAATACCTACACTAGATTTGCAGCAGCCTGGCAAAACTTCTTTTATCAAAGTGGTTTATTTACAAAGTTTTTAGTCACTATCTTTTTATAAATCCGGTTCAAAATACTAATTACTGTTTTTGAAAAAAAAAATTAACCAGACCTGTGAAATGTTGACTGAAAAAGGTATGAATAGTACCACATTGAAAATTGAAGTTTGAAAAAACGTTATCTATAGTTGTACTATTTCGTGTAGTGCTAGTGCTTATTAACGGAAACATGTTTAGGGATGAAAAATATGTGGAAATTCCATTTTGGGGATTCATTCTAAAATCGATATTGAAGTCTCCCACAACAATCAAACGGGAACACGGGTTATAGCCCCTTTGGGGTTGCTGCCGTATATTGTTGTATTTATGCATTCAATTGCAACATTAATTTGACATTGTGGTGACCTATATTATATATATAGATACAGTTATCACTCTGCCTGACATCAAACATTTCAAAATGCAAGCATTCACAATGGCCGTTTGCAGCACCTGGGTTATTTAAAAAAAAATATCTTGTACATGATGCATCTGGGATGGCATCCTTTAGATTGCGACGTACATAAGCGATAGATCCCCAACCTGGATTTGCTTTAGATATAGCTGGACTTTCTACTCTGCACACCTCATAAAAACCATCAAGTTTAAAAGTGTCTCTACTACATCCCAGTTTTAAATTATGCAACTTATATTGCTATTTCTTATGATTGCGTGGACATAAAAGTTTCGTTTTGCTACAGCTGAAAGGTATTATAGACCTGAGTATTTGATATGAATTTCAATTAAATACCTCTACGGTTTTACGAGGAAAAAGGTAGTGAGTTTAAATTTTATAAAAATATATTTGTATGATTTTACTATAAATGTATACTTTTCGTAATTTTTCCATTGTCTGTGCTATATGAAGTTTCTTCGTGCCAAGTTTCAAGTTTCTGTGTTAACGGGAAGTACCCTTTAGGTTTTGAGTTTCTTGCGAGTACCCAATTTCAAAATATGCGACTTAATTTGCTATTTCTTTTGATTGCGTTGACATAAAAGTTTGGTTTTGCTACATCTGAAAGGTCCTATAGACATGACTTATTTGACATGAATTTCAATTTAAAATCTCAACACGTTTACGAGGAAAAAGGAATAAGTTTAAAAAAATTAAAATCATTTTTTTGTATGATTTTACTAAAAATGTCTACTTTTCTTAATTTTTCCTTTGTCTGTGCTATATGAAGTTGCTTCGTGCCAAATTTCAAGTTTCTGAGTTCACGGGAAGTACCCTTTAGGTTTTGAGTTTCTTGCGAGTACCCAATTTCAAAATATGCGACTTAATTTGCTATTTCTTTTGATTGCGTTGACATAAAAGTTTGGGTTTGCTACATCTGAAAGGTCCTATAGACATGACTTATTTGACATGAATTTCAATTTAAAATCTCAACACGTTTACGAGGAAAAAGGAATAAGTTAAAAAATTGATAATCATTTTTTTGTGTGATTTTACTAAAAATGTCTACTTTTCTTAATTTTTCCTTTGTCTGTGATATATGAAGTTGCTTCGTGCCAAATTTCAAGTTTCTGAGTTCACGGGAAGTACCCCGTAGGTTTTGCGAGTGTCGAAAAACTCAATTTTTGCAGCATAAACGACTGTATCTTTTGATTGCGTTGGCTTTTAAGTTTGATTTTTTCACAGCTCCAAGGGACAATAGACCTGAGTATTCGATATAAATTTCAGCTTGATACCTCCAAGAGTTCCTGAGAAAAATGGTCTTGACAGACAGACAGACAGACAGACAGACAGACAGACGGACAACAAAGTGATCCTATAAGGGTTCCGTTTTTTCCTTTTGAGGTACGGAACCCTAAAAATCATGCATTTAAGGGTTAATCATTCTATTTTGAGTGGCATTTTCCCAGCAAGCTGGAGGCCAGCAAAAGTTATTCCTATTCCTCAAGGTGGTGATAAATCTAACGTACAACATTACAGATTGATTATTGGAAAAGTTTTTGAATAGTTGCTACGGCCACTTTCATTGTTCCTTAACAACTTGGTTTTCGCAAAATCAAGCCCACTGTATTGAATCTCGCGGTGTATGGTTTAACTAAAGCCTAGACCTTGGACAAGCGTTCTCAGATCGATGCCTTTTACACTGACATTAGCATGACTTTCGATCGAGTCAAACATGGTTTATTAATAATCAAACTTTATCACAAGTGAGAATATGGAAAATTGCTTGACTGGTTCTCCTCTTCACACATACACTGTCAGGATTCGCTACGCGCTACGGCCGTAGCCGATCCCGTGGTTTTCCTCGTACGTAGCGGAAAGTGACTGCGGCATAGGCGCCCGCTAGGTGGGTTCCTGGCACTGAAAGGCGGCGGGTTGTGGGCGTGAGCCAGAAAGTTTCATGGCTATTTCCGGAGTGCCTTAGAGATCTCACCTAGGGCTTACATTATTTTTGAAGCTACGGTAGCCCAGTGGTTCAGGCATGCGGCTGTCAAACGGCGATCGTGGGTTCGAATCCCGCCTCGTACCAATGAGTTTTTCGGAACTTATGTACGGAATATGATTTCATATTTACCGTTAGCTTTTCGGTGAAGGAAAAACATCGTGAGGAAACCTGCATACATCTGCGAAGAAATTCAAAGGTGTATGTGAAGTCCCCAATCCGCACTGAGCCAGCGTGGGGACTACTGCCCATTCCCTCTCATACATGAGAGGAGGCCTGTGCCCAGCAGTGGGATGTATATAGGCTGATGATGTGATGTTTTCGTTTTTTGCTGATGACTTAAATATCACCAAAGTTATAAACCACGCTGACTCCCAGCAGCTCCAAAACGATTTAACTCGCTTAACAGATGATAACGAAAAGTGTTTCGTCGGCATCTGTCATTCGCATACATTTTATTACTTTCTATTGGCGTTAGCGCTTGTCGATTGTAAACTTGTCTACGCCCCCAGATTTACAAAAAAATCTTGTAGACACGACGTATTTTATAGACGAAGTACCCCTGGAAAAAGTTTCACATACTATAATTAGAGATCTCGGTGTGATTCTAGACAAGGAGTTGTCTTTCAGACTTCACTTTGATAACATCATTACTCGACCCAACTTGTTGGCTTTATCAGGCATAATCGCAAAAAAAGTGTATCTGCTTTTAAAATAGTCTTTTATGCCTTGGTTCGCAGTTTGCTCGAGTACTTCTCTAATATCTGGAATCCATATTATAAATGCGTTGATCGAATCGACCAATACAAAAGCGATTACCATAATTTATTTCCATAAATCAGGGGAAACTTCGCTTGCTAAGCTCATACAAGGACCGATTAAAATATTTCGAGATGGGAACTCTCGAGGATCGCCGTTGGATTTCTGACCAGGGGCTGTAGACAAGGTTACAATCGACAAGCGCTAACGCCAATAGAAAGTAATAAAATGTATGGGAATGACAGATGCCGACGAAACACTTTTCGTTAACATCTGTCATTCCCATACATTTTATTAGTTTCTATTGGCGTTAGCGCTTGTCGATTGTAACCTTGTCTACGCCCCCAGGTTTTACTACATAAAATTATCTCTGGCTCGCTATACTGCCCACGGCTTCTAAAACAGTTAATTGGACAGTTGTACGACAACGCTCTCGGGTATAAGACATCCGTGTTAAATACGTTTCGGTATACCCATGCCGAATTACAGTTGTCTAGTATAAGACCCGCCATACACTGACTGCTTTGAGCAGTCGAGACCCGCCATAGACGTCTGCTTAGGCCTCATTTAATATGACGACTGCTCTCGTGCAGTCGATTTCGACTGCTCTAAGGGCCTTCGCCCACGGCGACTTTTTGTAGCGATGCTGTCGCGATGCAGTCGCAAATGGCCCAACTTTATATTGCTGGTGTCGCGATGCAGTCGCGCGATTCCAAAAACGCGCGAAAGCTTCGCTACAAAATTCGCCGTGGGCGAAGGCCCTTAAGCTTATTACTTTGAGTAATTTATTAAACATAAAAAGTAAAATTTATATGAAGTAAACATTTTCATAAAAAATACTAGTCTAGAATGTTTCCAGAAAAATGATAAAATGGCAAAAAATAAATAAAATGAGACTAATAAATTAAAAACACAATGTCAAAATTTTCCAAAAGGAATAAATAAATTGTAAATTCAGTCAAAATTAGTCCCAAGAAGTTTTATCATTCATGTAGTCTTGTGTGCTATAATAATCTGTCGAAATAAGTTAAGGCTTCACATAGTTCTTGAATTTATTAACAGATAACTCAGTTACCAGGAAGGAAGTTTGTTATAAAACCTTGCACAATAACCCATGAATTATTTTTTATTTTTTGGAACCGAGTGGTGGGCACCGCGAGCTTATGCTTATTTCTAGTATTAATATTTATGTACGTCACAGTTTTTTCTAAAATTGACAATGTTTTTATGTACATCTTCACTTATCTCTAAGTGAGTCTCTATGTTTCAATCTATACATCACCCGAATAGCCCTTTTCTGCAAAACAAAAATCGAATGAATGTCCGAGGCACTGTCCCACAATAAAATACCGTATGTCATAATGCTATGGAAGTAGCTAAAATATACTAATCGAGCTGTTTTCATGTCGTTAATTGACGGATCTTGCTCACTGCAAATGCTGCAGAACTCAGTCTATTTGAGAGATTACCAATATGGGACCCCATTGAAGCTTAGAATCTAACGTTAAACCAAGAAACACTGTACTATCAAGTAGTTCCAATTCCTCATCTTTCACAAATTTAATACATTTAGTCTTTTTCTCATTTAACAATAAATTATTAACATAAAACCAATTTACTACTTTAGAAATAGCATTGTTTACATCATTGCAAGCTTTTTGCTGTCTTGTAAGTTTGAAAATAAAGTAATGTGTCATCAGCAAACATTACTACTTATATCATGGTGGGTCATTACATTTCATACATTAAACAGATGGGTGGCAGTCTGTCTCTATTCGTAGTCTTAGACTTACTAGAAAAACAAAAGCCTGCCTTTCTTCGGCCGCCTGGTACGAGTAAAAACAAAATCGCTCAGCATTTTCAATTTGGGCCAGTCAGCTCCGCTGTAATGGGTAGAAAATGATCCTAAAGTAGGGTCCAGTCTTCAATATGTTATTGAGCCAGTATTGAAAGCACAGGGGACATTCGCGAATTTGAATCTTATTATATTAATTTCATGAGCTTATACAGGTGCTATAAGCTGCTATATGCCTTTATCAAACTGGAATGTAACGGTAAATTATCAGTATCAAACCTGTTATCTCTTCCTAAATTAATGGATCTCCAAATCATTACTGAGCGTCTCAGTTCAAAGTACTTAAAAAGTGTCTACATACATACATTCACGCCTTTATTCCCAAAAGGGGTAGGACGAGCACATGAAACGTATGTTCCAGCGTCACCTTTAGCAGCGGGTATTAAATATCGACTAAATGTGATATAACAAATGGAAAATATCGCTTTTTTTGTGACTAGATTGGGGAACAATAAGGTTTGATTTCCAGATATACTGACTACCAGCTTCCGCCCGCGACTTCGTCTGCTTGGGGTAAAATCTATCCTTAATTTTAATCCAAGCTATAAACTTTCTTCGCACCGTTTAAGCGTGATTGAGTAAAAAACATCCAAACATTCAAACTTTCGCATTTATAATATTAGTAGGATATCATCTTCATCTCTATATCTACACATAATAATTGTGAAAGTTCGTTGAGGTTGTCAGTGAGACATAATAGGTAGAACTTGAAGGAAGTTGTATTTATACAACATACATTAAAAACTTCAATAGCGCGATGCAGAACTTCACCAATTTCCACGCATTTAGAAGGTCATTCTCCAGATTTTTGTCGGCGTCTGAACTCCAACAAACCATATTAGACGTATAAAAAAGTTTGATGGAGTTACGGTGACCCACAGGCCAAATTTGATAATATATTTGGATAAAGTAATCTTTACTTTGCGCACCAGCGCCATCTATCTGTTTATTAACACGACAGCCCATGGAAAGGAGTGATGTGTTCTGTTGGTCCGGGTATCATGGGAAAACTGTCGAATGGATTAATATGCAACTTTCACTAAAACGTTCAATGGATCTTCGGCCAGGTATAGGCTATAAAAATTATAAAGATAAGGGTGGAAAAGGGTTAAAAAATGGGGTTGAATTCAGTAAGTATGTTTTTGTATATAAATAGTTTTTTTTAATGCTGAGTAAATACTCACAAGTTTATTTTATTCTGTCAAATCTTCTGTCAAATCACAAAATTATGTGTCAAAAGTCCCCAAAAACGTTATTACTCAAACTCAAAGGTTAGCTGGAAGAGATCCCTTATAGGGATAAGTTCGCCTTTGTACTTTGATCTATTGTGTGACATGTATATTCCTTAACCTGTTATTGTGTACAATAAAGTGCTTACATACATACATACATACATACATTACTCAAAATGCCCTCCAGAAAGAGATCGAACCTGACACGAATTTCTATAGAGGCCGCCAGAAAACGAGTGGCAAGATCTCAGGAGTCCGAAGAAGCTTCCCGGGCTTCTAGATTCCTTGAAAACAGTGAAGACATGGAAGCACGTCTCGGCCACGATCGTGAACGCCATTCGTTGTCGCGAGCTTCCGAAGACTATTACGGAACGTGAAACAAGATTAACAGCGAATTCTCAGGCTTCTGAAACATTTACGAGTACACAACAATAAGACCGCTTCACCTCTCAGAGAAGTCGCACCTCAGTCACCCTATGTATGTTTTTCTAAATCTCTAATTATTATAAATGTTTTTATGGGCCAATTTGCGCATGTTTATTTCTCGGTAATCCATACTAATATTATAAATGGGAAAGTGTATGTGTTTGTTTGTTTGTCCGTCTTTCACGGAGCGACGAATTGACGTGATTTTTTAAGTGGAGATAGTTGAAGGGATGGAGAGTGACATAGGATAGTTTTATCCCTGAAATCATCCCCTTTGGGGGTGAAATGGGGGGGGGAAGTTTATATGGAGCTGCGATGTAAACGAGTTCCACGCGGACGGAGTCGCGGGCAGTAGCTAGGTATAATAAATAAGCAGATTCATATTGAAAATTGTACACTTATAGAATACTAGCGTTCGCCTGCAAATTCGTCTGCGTGGATCCAGGATAAAGCTATCCTATATTTTAATTCAGGCTATAAACTATCTTCGTATAAAATTTCTTTCATATCGGTTGAGCCGTTTAAGCGTCATTGACTAATAACCATCTAAATATCCAACCATCCAAACTTTCGCACTTATAATGTTAGTAGGATTATCCTTTACTTTATAATTTATCAATTAAATTTTCACTGTTTTTGGTAAACTTCAGCACAATTCTATCACCGTAGCGAAAATCGAGAATAAACCTCATTCTTTAAACTATTTAATCGTACGGCATACATTATTTTTGGCTTTTAAAGTTTGTCACTCTTTAGTAGGTACCACCCAGGGGACACGTGCAGGGTTGTGGTAGGTAGCTCCTGCGGACGCGAGTAACAGTTGTCCCCCCTTTGTCAAGTGAGTGGGCAACTCGACTGTTAGAAGTTCTTAAGCCGCCCGAAAGCCTCTAATTCGGCTTAACGATTACTGTCATACACAGCAGCACACACACACACGTAAACTTATAAAACCCCTCTTTTTGCGTCGGGGGTTAAAAAGAGTTCCACGCGGACGAAGTCGCGGGCAGAAGCTAGTTGTTTATATGATTTAATCGATAATTCAGGTATTAAAGTTGTACATATCGGGGGCATATGGGGCAGGGCACATAGCACGTAGAACCGATGGCCGTTGGGGCGGAAAGGTTCTCGAGTGGCGACCACGTACCGGAAGGTGCAGCGTAGGAAGGCACAAGATGGACTGATGACCTGGTAAAGGTTGCGGGAGTCCGCTGGATGCGGGTGGCGCGGGACCGGTCACTTTGGCACTCTTTGGGGGAGACCTATGTCCAGCAGTAGACGTCTTTCGGCTGATATGTTGATTATCAACATATCAGCCGAACAAATTTCGATATGAATTCATCATCATTATGATGATGAATTCATATCGAAATTTGTCCAAAAAACCGCTGTTGTCCACTAGAATCCCCTAAGCCGATCCCCCAGGGGGAAAATCAAAATTAATTCTTTTTCGTTTTAATTATTTTATATTTCTCGTAGACTCTAAGGCAAGTCAGTGTAGGTACGACGACGAGCGTAGCGAGGCGGAGTGTTAGGTGAAATGCGACCCTACAGCGCGCGAGCCGAGCGAGCGAAACGAGCGTGACGCGGTAGCCGAACACCATAACCGAACATTATCATTTTTTTTTGTGTTGGATATAAAATAATTGCCGGTGTGTAATCGGAATCAGTTGATTTAGCGTAGATAACGTGAAAAAATCCACCCCCAAATAGTGTTACATTTCTTAATCTACGCGCATATCATTATTGCTCTTAAATGCTTTCAGAAACCGTAGGAAATGACCAGCATTATGACAACCGATTTTACATTATATTTGTAAACATACATACAGCAAACAACAAACATACATACAGATTTTTGTAAAGTTATGAGTTTAAATTTGGAACAGCTGTCAAACTCAAGCGGGTCTCAATATTAGTATCCATATAGATATTAAAACATTGATCGATAAGAAACGTCAATTCAGTATATTTATTTGATCTCGAGTGATAGTATAGGGACTACATTCGTTTGTCTATGATTAAAAAAAAATCGGCATGAATTTTTTCTTGGTTTTTTGCTGATTTTTACTACTACTTATGATAGTAGTGTATGCAATTGTACATAATTAGACCTTAAAACACTCGTGTGATCCTATTATGAATATATAAAACCACACTCGTATTTTAAGGCGTCTCATTATGGATCAGTTGCATAAACTATTCTCTCGTGCGCGGAAGGCATTAAGCGTTTATCGCATAAGGGGGCGTGCTCTCGCAAATCAAAGCATCGCCAAAAATCTACAATGACTTAATATCACGACGACGTTCAACTCGCCATACAAAATGCAGGTTGTTACTTTACTATCGTTATTGTACATTCAACAGCAAATAAAGATCATAGATGAGATAATGATCATTGCACATTAGTACTTTATCGCACGTAACGTAACTACTGTGACAGTTGGGACGCGTAAAAGTGGTATAAGTGACAAGGTATTAAAATGATCAACAACTTACAAATTTTAAATCAAAGGAAAAATTGAAAAATTTAATGCACCGAGGCAGATTCGAACCGGCGACCACAGGCATATATTCATGGCCCGTAAAAAAAATTTGATCATCAACTTTTGCTGTTGACTATACCTACACATATCAAAAGTAGAATCTATTTTTAAACGAATCCCTACATCAAAACGGACGGCGACATTTAATGTTAAACTTTGAATGAATACCGTGAAACCGACGAATTTCATCACTTTCATCAGTAATTGCCCGCGGGTCTAACCCTAGGGGAATATAGGGCGGTTTCCGAAACATACCTACCTATTAGTGTAGCGCGTGTAAGTGTTAGCAAATTATGATTAATCTTGATTTACCCCATTTCATAGAACAATTAATAGTACCTAAAGGTACAGAAGGTTCACTACCTAGTGATGGATGACGTTAGCTGTAAAAAAAATCTAATGGAATATAGAGTGAGATAGGGTTGTTGACGTACCAAATAAGTGAACATACAAAACAATTACTATTTTACTTATATGTTTGCCATCGAAATGGTTTTCTATTTTGAAATTGATAACATTATAATGATAATAAAAAATACAATAGCCGGAAAGTCAGGTTTAAGTAAGAAAATGCACGAATCCCAACAAAGTTAAAACTAATTTGAAAAAACAGTTAATTTTTGGCCATGGATTATTCTTAAGTCATGTTACCAGAATTCTGTAAAATTTACATTCGTATTTATAACGGTTTGTGATCAATAAAAGTATGTTACACTGTGAGCAACATACTTTCGCCGTAGCGCGTAGCAGTATTTTTCCGCTTTGTAGTGGAAATCGCTCTTAAAGGCTTTACTCATATGTGAGTATGAGTAGGTAAACTACGTTTCGTTGGAGATTATCTTTAACCCTTAAGTGGTTAACGGCAACGTCTTTGCCGTCATAGATGAAACAAAAAGGATTGTATTTTGTCCGATTGACAGTTCACATTGAAATTAATTGATATAGTTGACAAATTGTCAGAGGGTTAACCCCGACGTTAACGAGGGTAGTTATACGTTTAGCAAGTGTATCTGTGTGATCTGTCTGCGCCGAAAGTCATGTCCGACGAGAAGATACTTAGCAAAATTCGTTGCGTCAGAGGTGTATAAAATTTTAAACTGACATAGATTAATTACGATGGAATAATTTAGTTTTCGCCTCACCGGCTCGAAAAGGCTTGCTTTATCGCTCAAAATCTGCGCCCAAAAGTCCATTTTATCCGCTAGCGTGGAAAGAGTTTTTGAATTTGGAACGTGACGGTCGATCGCGAGACCCTCTTTTTTCTATACAGAATGAGAGGTGCGTTCAGAAACTGATGGTGTTATGCCAATAATAAATTGTTATCATTTTGATAAAATAAAATTAATAATACTTATTCTCTCTTAATTAAGTAGGTACATACGAAATATTAATATTTAGACTGATTTATAAGGATAAATAATTTTAAAATGTAGTTTTATTTTTCTAAAAAAATCGCTTTTTCCAAATTAGGAACGCACCGTTTGAAAAGTTAATTTAAGGAAAAACTCATATACCTACATTTAATTTTGTTTTGTTCTATAGCCAAAGCCACAGACAGTAAAACCAAAATAATGGTGGTTATTTATAGATTTTAGTGCAGAATATATAGATATATGAATTTCGATGCCTGCTAAGTTAGCGGAAAAAGTGAAATAAGCGTATTAGAGTCTTATTTTAAACCGTGAGTACTCAACAATACTTTTACTTTTTTAATGTAGGTAAGCGTGAGGTTATTTAAAGATGCAAAAATATTTATGTTACATTTGATAATTATAAAATGCTAGATCTTGATGAGATGTAAACAAACCTTTATTGAAAATGAGTATAAGGTCCCAATTACTTCCATTACATTTACTTACCTACAATTTTCCTCGCGGTGGTGAGGTGAAAAATTGTGTGTTTCGCTCGGGAGCAAAATTGTTTGGCGTCTCGTGCCTTGAAAGCCTCGCTATGCTCAGGATGGTACTTTTGAACCATTCGCTTCGCTCATGGTTCAATTTTACAATCCCTCGCTAGCTCAGCTTTCAATACTAAGCACTTGCGCCAAACAACAACTTTGCAGCCTTGCATAACAAATAACTATTTTTTGTTCATCATTATCACACTGCTGGACATATACCGAAAATAGTTAGTCAACAGCGTACTATTAATCGTATTCATATAATTTTACTGTAGCTCAAAGGCAAATTTCATTACAAACTTTTTCGTGTAAATGTCACTAGCCAGTGACATTCCGTTATTTTTTTATGAAATCAGAAAAAAAACATGTCTGCCACTTTTTGCTCGCAAAAATGGAGCTAACGCGGGAAGCATTTCGTGCTATGATATATTATGATTATAAACGAGGGCTAACTTACAAGGATTCTCGTGAAAATTTAACTAGTGTTTTTGGGGCATTATCCCCATCTCTTGCCACTGTCAGTTACTGGTTCCGTGAATTTAAGCGTGGGCGGAGCGACGTCAAAGATGAGCCTAGACCGGGGCGACCGCCAACGGCAGTCACTCCAGAAAATGTTATCAAGGTGGAGTGGCTAATCAAGGAATCTCGAAACATTACCCACCGAGAAATTCAGGATGAACTGAAGATTGGATCCCAGGCAGTTTCTACCATTTTGCATGACCACCTTCAAGTTCGGAAGGTTTCGTCTCGATGGATACCACATTTTCTCACACAGGAGCAAAAAGATAGACGTGTCGATTGGTGCAAATTTATGCTAAAAAAATTCGATAAAGGCGATTCACAACAAGTGAGCTACATTGTGACATCCGACGAATCTTGGATATATAGCTACGACCCATTTACAAAACAGCAATCCACGCAATGGGTCTTTGAAGAAGATGATTTACCTACTAAAGTAGTTCGCGGCCGAAGCGTCAACAAAAAAATGGTTGCTGTTTTTTTTCGACGTAGTGGACCGGTAGCCGTAATTCCACTTGAGGATCATAAAACATTTACCAGCCAATGGTACAGTGAAGTTTGCTTGCCACAGGCCTTCCAGGAGCTGAACGTCAGCCGTCCAAGTACTGGAACCCGGGGCATAATTTTTCATCAAGATAATGCTCCGGCTCACACGGCTGCCAGAACCATGGATTTTTTTAGCAAATCAGGAGTGCAACTGCTACCACACCCTGCGTACAGCCCTGACCTGGCTCCGTGTGATTTTTTTCTGTTCCCCACGTTAAAAAAATCATTACGTGGGCGACGATTTTCGACGGCGGATGAAGCAGTAGACGAATTCAGGCGACTTTTTTTTGACCTTCCGCAAGAACAGTTTTTTTCCTGTTTTGAAAGTTGGTTCAGTCGAATGCATAACAGCATAAATGTAGCAGGGGAATACTTTGAAAAACTGTAATTAAAGTTTTATTATATTCCTTATAGTTTTTGTTTAACTAAAAATTTTCGGAACAGCCCTTACATCTCCCATGGCACGCCACTGAGCTCGATTTCAGTTTTTTCTCTTTCGACCCCTGCCTACATAATTGAGGAATTCCATAAGTCATCTTCTTTATTAATTCCACCCCACCCCAAATTTATGATTTCCGGGTGTAAATACACGAGATATACTTAATAAAAAATACCAAAATCACTACACGCGTCCTAATATAATTGAGGAGAATTCCTCATGGATCCCATCATCCCACTGAATTTAGAAAACAATGGGACCCACCTGGAAGCATATACTTACAAACGAAAATAAAATTACGAATCGGCTCATCAATGACGGAGTACTGAGGTAACATCATAGATTTTTTTTTTTAAATACAACCGAATTGATAACCTTCTCCTTTTTTTTAAGTCGATTAAAAAAGTCAAAGATTTTTGCGCTATTTTTTATTACCTTTGCATGAAGCGTTGGCCGACTGGGGCGACCTGCTCCAAACAAATGTAAAAAAAAAAGTTATCAGAACACGATAGGTACCTGTGATGCCCTTGATCGGTTCACACCCCATTTGTGGTCCTACACCCTGTATAGTTGGTATTTACAAAGCCACTCGCAATGTTCTCCTTATTTCGGAGCCGGGGATGGCCTGCTACCGGCTTGTCGATTGCGTAACTTTTTTTATATGGTATTCTGGCCTATCCAAATAAGGTTTTGATTAAGGTATTTGATTTAAGGTTTGTGCTTAGAAGACCAAACCGTCGTCTAAAGCATAATTCATGAATATTATTTAAGCCATATATTAAGACCTCGATGCTTAAAATAAGCACTTGGTATTTAACTGATGTTAAATAATATAATCCAACAATAATATTCAGATAAAATTCAACACAATACCGCAATGATAATTTAAAGCATTTTTTGCACCCACAAACCTATTTACCGGAGAATTTTCAACATAATTTTTACTGTGGTCTGTCTACACATAATAAAGCTCGAAGCGGATAGGTACCTTAGGTTCACGGATTAAGTTTTATGACACGTTTTGGGAATTATGGCGCGCGTCGCGCATATTTTTTTATACATACCAATACCGTCGCGTCACCGCCGCGCCATAATCCCCAAACCGTGACGTATACATACGCTTTTAATGGTTTTGACAATAGGCGCTCGTAGATGAAAACGAATGCTACGAGCGGCATGAGTCGCCAAACCGTGTCAGGAAAACTGATCCGGTTCAAGATGTGTTGTTGAGTGCAAGCAGTCTGGGCAACCATTCTTGCCACAAGAGTGTACCTTAAGGGGCTACCCGAGGTTTCCATCGATTTTCGACAAGTTTTGAATCGTATCTACTACTTTTGAACTACAGATAGGAGTCGAGTATAAATCAAACGGTTCTTCAATCTTTTATCTCCATTTTGGTCTACTGGATTTTGAAACAAATGAATACTTAATTTTGTATGATCTTTTTAAACATTGTCTAAAATAACACTCATTTTGTATCTCTATTGACGTGAAAGATCTAACAAATACGAAATTTACATATTTGGGTTCGTCTGTGACCTCCCTTAAAACTGGTCCAGGGTTTTCATTTTAAACCAATTAACACAAAAGTTATAGCCAGAAACCGGTTTTTTGGCCTAAAATTGTTCAACTTTGATGCCAAATATTTCGAAAACAATGAATTTTGAAGTAAATATGGGATACTATATTGCTTAAAACCGTTGTTGTTAACATGATAAGCTACAAAAAACCTAAGAAAACTAAGAGATTCAGATCGAAGGTACGATCCCATACGCCAATATGGGAGCCCCTTAAGGCTGGGCCTGCCACGACAGTTGCGGCGTGGCAGGCTTTTTTCGTGGCCGCGGGCCGTTACGGTTCAGCCCCGACTTACAACGGTGAGAAGGCAGCGCTGAGCCATGCCTGAGACCGAGAAATCGGAGCGTGGCATCTCGCTCCCACGACCGGCGTATCGCTGCCGCTGCCGTCGACGCTACAAATCGTAGCTGAGCCGTTACGCTCTAAGTATGAGCCTCCTTAAAGGGTTAACCTTACCTGCTAATGACTGGCATTAACTTTGGGGCAAATTACCCGATACCGTGTCGCCAGCGATGTCCGGCAATTCTATTCGGTTTTGGGGGATCCCCTGGTTAATCCCTGACGTAACGTGACAGCTGGTTACCAGACAAGTTGTAATTTGCTCGTCATTTCTCCAGCTAATAGAACGAGGCTGGTGCAAAATCGTGTGTTCGTCGTGTTTGTCTGCTCCCTGCCCCTCTTCAGGGTCGCATTCTCAACCGATTCTCATGAAATTTTGTGAACAAGTTCGTTAATTATACACGGGAATTTTTAATTCGTGAACAGAGGGGTAACCACGTAACGTTTTGAACGTTAGGTACGTTAGGTTAATCCAACTGTCATTTTTCCATATACAATTTGACATCTAGATCTGCCTAAAGTACGTACAATGCGTTACGTGATTCATAGGAGTCATTTTTTCTTATTCTGTAATGATTCACGGTTAATTTGAAGTTACCTAAAACAAATGTCCTTATTTCTGATGATAATTGGATAAAGAATTACTTTATAATTTTAAATCACTGTCACCCTACCGGTACTTTTAAACCTATGATACCTCCTTCAAAAATTATTTTATAAACCAACCTAAAAACCCTTCATCATTTATTTTAGAGTAATAAAATGTCAATATTCATATGCATATATTTGACAGTTAAATGTTAAAGATTTTTTTTCGCCAAACCGAAAATTTGACGTATTGTATCTACGTAACTTCATAAAACAGTGTTTTAATTACATGAGACCTCATCCATTGAAATCCGTTTTGCCTGTTTATCAATATCGTGCGACTCCACGACGGATTAAACATCACCGTGTACCTATAGATTTTTTCCGTGTTACTTTTTTTTTGTAAAGTTTGTATTTCCATAGCTCACAGAGCCATATTTATACTTCCGCCGTGGCAAACAAGCATTCGGCTTGCCTGATGGTAATTGGTGAGCGAGCAGACACCGTAGGATTCGTAGAATTCCCCTTGCGTTGCCGACCCTTTATTGATTTGAGTATTCGCCGTGTCGAAAGCTACAGACCACTGCTGGTCGTTCACTCCTAACTCAGCGGATAGTCTGGGAGATCTGGCAACCTTATTCACTACCAGGAACAAAACACTAGATACATACCGATATAGCAAGACAAAATAATTCAACATAATTTGAGATGTTCTGGTAGATGTCGCTACATACGCCTCCCTAAGGCGTTGTATGAAGGAACGTGGAAGGAACTGATTGAAGGATTTGGTGCCCGAACCAGATTGTTCCGATAGCTCAGTTGGTTAGTAGCGACGGGCCATGAATGCCTGTGGTCGCCGGTTCGAATCCGGCTCGGAGCATTAAATTTTTAAATTTTTCCTTTCATTTAAAAATTTTTAATTTTCTTTAGCAGCGTTACTACTTAAAAAACAAATATTAATTTAGTATGGGGTGGCGCATCGTTACTGACGATTTCTCAACATAATTTGAGACGTTGGTGCTGTTAAGAAGCCTAAGTCTTCTGGTAGATGTCGCTACATACATACGCCTCCCTAAGGCGTTGTATGAAGGAACTGATTGAAGGATTTGGTACCCGAACCAGAGTACCGTCAACTTTTCCCTCATACACTCTCTTTGTTAATCTTCTTTCATCCATCCTCTCTACATAAATACGATTAATAGTGTCAGAATATTTAAAATGAAACTTCTTTTAAAACGTCCATCGCTATCAAAAAATATTTTGAAGATAAAGACTTTACGTCACACCTGGCCATAATGCGAGTTTTACTGCACGCTGCGCGTACGGGAAAACTCGCATTGTTAATAATAATAATATTTTATTGCAACCATGGTATTATAGTACATTACGATACAAGTGTGGTATGTTGGTCATTACACTCGAGTCGGTTTTTAAGCCTGAGCCGAAGGCGAAGGCTTAATGGAGACGAGAAGTGTAATGACCAATGCTCACGTGTTTCATACGACGTTTTTCAACACACTTGGAGGAAAAGTAAATAAAAGTTCACATTTATTTAAAACCTTTAATTATTGAAACAGTTATTAAAAGTACAATTATTGAAATGATATGCTACCGCCTTATGAGGCATTTGTACTGTATGTTTAATTGTATTAGTAATTATTTCATTGCTTTGTTCTTGGGTAACTGTAATTGTCGGTGATAATGCAACATTCTGAAAGGAGGTAGAAGAACATTGCGTTTCATCATTAGCAAACGTATGAAATCCCAAATCATCATTGGCATATGAGGTGGAAGGACGCGGTTCAGGGCAGAACTTCTTGGATTGTGGCTCCAAATGGATTGCTTGTGTTATTTTGGCACTTATGTCGGCTTTATTTTGGATGGAGTCCTCAATATTCATGACTCGGCGACATTATTAGATCGCCATCCCCCATGGCGTTTTAAAGTCAATATATCGGCTCCTGAATTAGCCAGCAATGTAGCTGAAGTCCGCCTAAAACTGTGTCCGGTGTAAGCGTCAGCCTGTGGTAAGCCTAAAAACTTGGCAATTTCTCTAGACATCGATCCAAATTTGTTCACTCCGATAAGCTGACTCGTGCATTTGCCGTTTTGAAAATTTTGGAAGAACCGGTCAGATTTTCCTTTTGTTGAACGTAAAGTTTCATATTTTTTCACTATTTCATAAAATGGTCCGTGAATAGTAAATGACCGAGGAATTTTATTTTTAGTGTTCGGAATTTTGACAAGTAGCATCTCTCCGTGATTCTCTATATCTTTTGTCGTAATGTTGTTTAATTCCTGACGCCTACAGGCACCAGTAATTCCGAATATTAATGCGACCTGAAAATAAATAAAATCATAATTAAGTTATAATAATCGTACTTAGTTCCTATTATATCAACACTCACAATACCGCCTACAAATATTATAATAATGAATACAAAACTAAATAGTGGAACTGACCTTTGTCGCTAGATATTGATTATCCGGTGCTTCTTTAATGAACTTCTCCACTTCATTAGGTGTTAAAACCTTGGATTTTCGACTGTAAAAGCCGTCTGAACGTCTTTTCAAGAATGCAGTTAGATTGGTGTACGCTTTGATGTCAATTGCATTTTTATTCTGCACGGTACTCTTCAACATAGAATATATACACCAAAGCGAACTAGGTTTATACCTCTTCGCCAGTTCACTAAAGTAAGCCATGAACACGTTCTCTGAGAAAAAGCTTGCATTTTTGCTATTTCTCCATTGAATGAAATTTGCGTAGGCTTGCATGTATTTATCTTTTGATTTTGAGGGCAAAAGACTATCACTCGCATTTTGCGCTTCAACTATGATATCTGGCGGCGTACACTCGATAAGTAATTCTTCGTTATCTAAATTCGACATTTTACAAAACAACACTAACGAAATGCAATACTGTGAATAAACTTAACAAACAGAAACCCATTTAAAAGATGGCGGCCGTAATTTTATTTTTTCGCGCGCTCAGCGCTGCATGCGCGCGCAAGTCTGAGATAAGGGCACCGGCAAAGTAGCTAATCAGCCACATATTTATAAATTTTGAAATTGGGTATTTATAGGTAAAAATACACCGTCAAAATATAAATACCAACAAGCTAACAAGCAGTTTCATGAAATTCTTTAATTATTTATCACATTTTGAATTGAATTTTATATTTACGCAAATAACTACTTAGTTGTTTTCGAAACATTAATACTTCTTGCTAATATTTAAAAAGATATGTAATGAAAAGGCACTAGTGCGATAATGTAATGTAAAAGGCACGGCATAGGTAATATTCTGCATTATCAGTGTAAATACGCTGTAATAAGACCTAGGTACTTTACGAGCAGGTGTGTTTAAAAAGATCTTACATAAGAGAATACAGTTCCACATGGGCCCTGTTTGGGCATGGTAAAGACAGTAATACTTATGTTAAATTAAATTAATGTGATTCAATTAAGTTAAGTTATTATGTTTACCACTAAACTAACATATAACATGTAGTCTTTTGTGTGCTAAAATATAAAAATGAAATATCACGAGCGTGTAGGGTACAGTCGAATACATTTTCATAGTTATTATTTTTCTCTAATATTATGTTATTATACATTTTATATTTAATTATTATCAAGTGAATTATCAATTCAATCAATCAATTCAATTCAATTATCAATTGTGGCCAGATGAAGATGTAAAATTTTGTACGCAACACGGGCGGTAATTCGTAAAGCCCCAGGGCGCATATTTATAGCCCTCACCTTCGGTTCGGGCCACAAACACCTGCGATCTGGGGCATTCACGAATTAACCGCCCTACTTACGTAATGTACTACTTTTACCGCATGAAAATCAAAACTCGCCCCCTAGAACGAATGCGCAAAACACTTTGTTATTCGAATTTGATGTTAAATTGATGAGCCCAATTCCTGTCCGTATCCATTCATGTGGGTATCGGGTATCAAAGTGTATTTGCGGTCAGTTTGTAAATTCTATTTAACAACGATTTACACTAAAGTTAACCAACGAGAACTTTTAAGATTTAATTTGACTTCAAAGAATGAATTTAAGTTTCACGTCCCGTTTGCGGATTAATTAAGCTGCCCAAGTTAAAATCGACTTACGTACTACCCTCAGATTATCCCAACCAACCCATAACGCTTTGGCATTACCAACCTTATAGCGCGCTACATCAGGTTCATAGTCTAGTATAAGTTTTGGTCAAGATAAGAGGATACGAAATTAATAAAAGCAAATGGCAATGAACAGTCTTAGTTTCCAAGCGGAATAGAGAATTAACGTTTCTAAGATACGATTTCATTTCGCTCCCTGCGATTCAAATCGAAATCAGAAATCATCGATTTCGACTTTATGATTAGCCATGTCAAGTTTTGAATAGTTAAGCACCACAAAGGGGCTTAGTAAATCTCTTCGTAAATATAAGGTTCTTCCAAATTAGATTCCAATTGACGTGATTTTTTAAGTGGAAATAGTGACATAGGATAGTTTTTATCCCCAAAATCATCCCCTCATCATCCTAAATGGGGAGGTAAAAGTTTGTATGGAGCTGCGATATAAACGAGTTCCACGCGGAAGGAATCGCGGGCATAAGCTAGTAAATAAAGAAAAATAAATAAACGCATTTCAAGTTTATGTTAGTTTTAATAAAATTAGGAAAACAACTGTGCCACATAATAACGCCCTGTTAAATAATGAGATAATCAGAGTTCAATGATTAAGACTTCCGTGATTATCGTATGAAATCTCTTGACTGTCACTTAACTGGCTTATTAGTTCAACTAGATAAATAAAACTAAAATAAAATGTCAATGTTATACGCATACGTACGTGTTGTGTCCGTTTGTGTAAATAAATCGGTAAATAAGTTAATGAAAATAAGATGTTAGTGATAGAATTTAATTGTATCCATTTTATTGGTACTCATTGAAAATTATGAAAAGTTTTTTCTTCTGCAATGTCATCGATGACAAACACGGACGTTCACTTTGACCAGACTGCCGATGTCAGCAGATGTAACTAGGCGACGCTGTATTAGGCGCCATACAAAATGTGTTATTGAATTTCTGAGAACTGTTAACACATTTACTTTCTAATGGAATTCGCTACTGCTCAAATGTAATACTGATATCCTAATGACAAGTGAGGAAATCTGTGCGACATTCAAGCTCACGCCAAAGTACAGAATATCATCGCGCCCGGCCAATTCAACAAGTCGCCTGAGACCAGCAACACATTAGCGCGGCCTGGCCGCGGCGGTCAATAGTAAACTAGTAATATGCTGTCAAATTTACTATGGACCGCCACCGCAGGCTGCACACTAGCATTCACATGTAACAGGACACCGAGCATTTGCCGTAATTAAATATGTCGAACTGAAAAACGAACAGAGCCACACATAACCAGAGCCCTGCAGGCCTGTTATTCGCTTCGCGCTAACGCGGCCCACCCCGCCGGTCACCCGTCACGAAACTAGACCTACGCTTGGTTACTACGCATCGCGGTGTCAAGATATATTTGTGGGTGAGCGTTGAGGCGAGCTTTAAACAAGTTACAGAATAGAGAGGCAGCATCGCTGCGAACTTTTTCACGATCATTCTAGCGAACGCTGGCCTATGCGGGAGGTGTGGCGGAGAGAAAAAAAATAGGTGACAATCTTATTCAAATTATACTAGCCCGAGATAGTAAGCACAATAAGGCTTATGTTATGGGAACTGGACGACTATATGTTTATGTATGACTACACTTAAATTGAGCAACACCGTGTTCGATACTTACTGGGTGTTATTTTCTCTGGTTCAAGAAAACTCTCCGACTCTGGGTTGACCATCTCCCCGCTTAAGTACCGGTGCTCGACCTCGACAAAATGACCCATGGTCACTATAGTTATCGAGAAGTATATCTGTTAACAACAACAAAATATAAATACTAAAACATCAGTTTCCGTGTGTCTTTTTGTTTGATAAGTTATAATTCGACAATTTATGATAACTTAAAACTTTCACTGCCCGTAGCAGACCCAGCGGGCGTAAGCACTTGCCGCCGCATACGGGAAAACTACGGGATCGGTAACGAGCGTAGCACGTAGCGATTCTTGGCAGTGAATGTGTAATGTATGATTCCCACCGACCGGGCCGTTCCGGAGCGCGCCTTTGCGCATTTTACAAGTTGCCAAAGGAATTTGAAGCTTTAATATAGACGTTAAATTTCATATTTGAATGTACTTGCGGCCGATCGGCTCCTCGTGGACGTAGACGGCTGTGGTCGGCTGTCATCACATGTGACCGGCTCCGTCCGGCTTTTGCCTACTGCACTCTATTAAAACGCTGTCGGCTGCCGCCGGGTGCTCGCGCACCCGTTGCGACGCGGCGCCAGGCGACCCGGTCCGGCCCGTTCGGTGGGAATCGTACAAGATAAAGTAAATGGCTAGCTGCTGCCTGCGACTTCGTAGGCCTATGACTTATATTAAGCAATGTCATATTTTGATGCCTATGCCACATTACTCTCACAGGTAAGCTTCGTCAAAATCTGTTCAGTAGTTTTTGGGATTAAGAGAAACGAACCAATATTCATAGCTTCATCAGTTTTGGCTCGGCATTGATAAGTCAGTCAGGAAAAACGATTTAATGTATATAAATTAGGATTGCTAACTCGTATGGACCATGACACTACACAGGAGGACTAGTACAGGCCGGTGGCTCGTATACGCAGTAGCAGCCCAACTATCCAAATATATCGTGTCACATCATTAGGTACTTACAGTAATAAAAACGTGTACCGAAATATTTGGCTCCGTTGACTGCCACTATAGGATGCTGACTGTACTCGTCGTCAAGTGACGTCACGCACGACTCAGCAAGTTCTGTCTCACTCGTACTGTCAGAATTAGAAAGAGGAGGGGTTTTCTAGCCTCGCGATGCGCCACAGCTATAGAATACTTACCATGACGTGACGACACGTGACGTATCCGTGACTATCGTGAACAACAGCGATAATATAATTCTGCCCTTATCGAAATGTGCTGCTAAATAAAACATAGGCAAACGGGGCCATACCTACATACAAAAAAGAACGGGTTGCACTCCGGGAGTGCCGGCAGAAGTGAATACTTGAATAATTGTAATTTTGCAAAATAAACACACTGAGTAGTAAATATAGATACGGCTCAAACTTTCATTTCAATTGCATTTGAATGCGCGCATGTACAGTCGCCATCAGATATATCGGAGCGGCTAATGTGCTCACAAATAGCTGAAAACGTCTCTAATACCTCGACAATAAAGACGTGTTCAGAAATTTGTGAGCACCTTGGCCGCTCCGATATATCTGTTGGCGACTGTACTACCTGATACAAACTGAAATGCTGATCGCATCGGAGGCAACAAGCACAGATAGACGCATGAGTAGAGTTGAAATTATTTAATGTGACAAACTTCTCATAAATCTGTCTCTGGAATTAAAAACTTCTTCTTCTTCCTTCTAATAGAACTACATTTTTCTCTCTGTCATAGTAAACGACATTGATACGAGTATATAAGATTTATATCCACCCGGCCTGTGGAAAAAGTATTTTCATTGGGTATATATTTTAGTTGTGAACATAACGCGCGGTCATGTACTAAACAACATTGATTTGTTACAATCTTAAACCGCGCGCCGAGCCAACCGCGCGTCGCCGCGCGTTCATCTGAACTCGGCCTTATATGCTGTGTACACACTGAGTAAACGAACGCGAAGCAGCTAGAGAGATAGATAGCCGTTTATTGGCCCAGTGTGTACCCAGCATATAGTAAATGGCTACTTACTAGTGTGTACAGCGCCGAGGCGTAGCAGCCACGGCGCAGGCTTCGCCAGCAGCAGCAGGACTGGATGATGGCCATCGTGCCCTGTTGACAACAGGGATGATGACTAACATTTTTGAAGTGAAAACTTCTGTAGCGGCGCTGCGCGCTGTGCACTTTTTGGGATGGGGAAAAATTGTTAAACTCGCGACGGGCAGTGGGGGGAACAGGGGGGGATGAGGAGAGGTGGTAGTGGGGGCAAAGGGGGAGAGGGGGCAGGGGGTTTGTTTTTTTGTTTAAAAAATAATATTATTTAAGTTTTCTTATTAAGCAATTCGCAAGTTTTCACTTCTGCCAGCACTCCCGGAGTGCAACCCGGACTTTTTTCTGTCATTCGAACCCGTTTTTGGAAAATAATAAATGTTTGTACGGGAGCAACTACAATAAAAGAACATAAATGCCATAAAATTTGAGTCAAAGATTGACCTCGCTGACGGCAGCGCAAAACTCCTCATGCTGATAGACACACAGGTATGACGTCAAAACTGACATTTTGTACTAATCGTTGTATGGAAAATCAGGTAAATTGTTGTTTCGGGCGTGACCAACGCAGTATGTTTAAGTATGTACGTAGTTCTCATACAATTTTGTTTCTATAAAAGCGTAAGGATTCTATTGGTTACTTTAAATTTACTCTTTACTTGAATTTGACTTGACTCTTTTTACGGTAATTTGATGGTTTACTAGGTATTCATTTAGCATCACTACGTTATCTATTTGAACATGAGGCATCATGCCTATTGACTTATCAATGACTATGTATAGCTTCCTAGAACATTCCATCAGCGGGCGTAACTTGGTTGCCATGCATTTTTATCATGTATCGCTCTGGATAAAACATCTGTAAGTATGCGAGTGCGAGAGTGACGGATGTCTTATCCACAACGATAATTGATCAAATGGCATCATGATACGCTACGCCGCAGGCTGCCATCCTGGAATATTATTAGTATGAATTTCTGGCGGTTAGAAACGCTCGGTTCTAAAGTCATTATCATCGCCGTAAAAGTGTGACAAAACGCCTGAAATTCGATCAAATAAACTCAACGCTGGTATACGTTTTTTACGTAAGTCAATTTGTGGTCATCATTTATTTTGGCAATATTTGCTGAGATAATAAATAAACGCCGTATAAACGGTAAATATTCACCGTAGTAATATAGGTAGAACCCACTTTACTCAGTCCTAGCCTGGGAGGCGCACGGATGCGGGGGTAGGACGTTAACTGGGAGCGGGCGACGTGCGGGATACGAAGCCCGCACTCAGGTAGAGACACGTTTTTGGTGGAAATGGACTCCTTTGAAGCAATTGGACTCACACCCAAATAATCTCTACATATAATAATTGTGAAAGTTCGTTGAGGTTGTCAGTGAGACATAATAAGTAGAGCTTGAAGGAAGTTGTATTTATACAACATACATTAAACACTTCAATAGCGCGATGCAGAACTTCACCAATTTCCACGCATTTAGAAGGTCATTCTCCAGATTTTTGTCGGCGTCTGAACTCCAACAAACCATATTAGACGTATAAAAAAAGTTTGATGGAGTTACGGTGACCCACAGGCCAAATTTGAGAATATTTGGATAAAGTAATCTTAACTTTGCGCACCAGCGCCATCTATCTGTATATTAATACGACAGCCCTTGGAAAGGAGTGTTATGTTTTCTGTTGGTCCGGGTATCATGGGAAAACTGTCGAATGAATTAATATGCAACTTTCACTAAAACGTTCAATGGATCTTCGGCCAGGTATAGGCTATAAAAATTATAAAGATAAGGGTGGAAAAGGGTTAAAAAATGGGGTTGAATATGTTTTTGTATATAAATAGTTTTTTTAATGCAGAGTAAATACTCACAAGTTTATTTTATTCTGTGAAATCTTCTGTCAAATCACAAAATTATGTGTCAAAAGTCCCCAAAAACGTTGTTACTCAAAATGCCCTCCAGAAAGAGATCGAACCTGACACGAATTTCTAGAGAGGCCGCCAGAAAACGAGTGGCAAGATCTCAGGAGTCCGAAGAAGCTTCCCGGGCTTCTAGATTCCTTGAAAACAGTGAAGACATGGAAGCACGTCTCGGCCACGATCGTGAACGCCATTCGTTGTCGCGAGCTTCCGAAGACTATTACGGAACGTGAAACAAGATTAACAGCGAATTCTCGGGCTTCTGAAACATTTACGAGTACACAACAAGAAGACCGCTTCACCTCTCAGAGAAGTCGCACCTCAGTCACCCTATGTATGTTTTTCTAAATCTCTAATTATTATAAATGTTTTTATGAACCAATTCGTGCATGTTTATTTCTCGGTAATCCATACTAATATTATAAATGGGAAAGTGTATGTGTTTGTTTGTTTGTCCGTCTTTCACGGAGCGACGAATTGACGTGATTTTTTAAGTGGAGATAGTTGAAGGGATGGAGAGTGACATTGGATAGTTTTATCCCTGAAATCGTCCCCTTTGGGGGTGAAATGGGGGGGGGAAGTTTATATGGAGCTGCGATGTAAACGAGTTCCACGCGGACGGAGTCGCGGGCAGTAGCTAGGTATAATAAATAAGCAGATTCATATTGAAAATTGTACACTTATAGAATACTAGCGTTCGCCTGCAAATTCGTCTGCGTGGATCCAGGATAAAGCTATCCTATATTTTAATCCAGGCTATAAACTATCTTCGTGTAAAATTTCTTTCATATCGGTTGAGCCGTTTAAGCGTCATTGAGTAACAACCATCTAAATATCCAACCATCCAAACTTTCGCACTTATAATGTTAGTAGGATTATCCTTTACTTTATAATTTATCAATTAAATTTTCACTGTTTTTGGTAAACTTCAGCACAAGTCTATCACCGTAGCGAAAATCGAGAATAAACCTCATTCTTTTAACTATTTAATCGTACGGCATACATTATTTTTGGCCTTTAAAGTTTGTCACTCTTTAGTAGGTACCAACCAGGGGACACGTGCAGGGTTGTGGTAGGTAGCTCCTGCGGACGCGAGTAACAGTTGTCCCTTTGTCAAGTGAGTGGGCAACTCGACTGTTAGAAGTTCTTAAGCCGCCCAAAAGCCTCTAATTCGGCTTAACGATTACTGTCATAGACAGCAGCCGGGATCAATTGCTTAGCATGCCTTCCAAAGCACGGAAGCGCTCATTTATATCAACCACTCAAACATCATCAGGCGGTCACCCATCCAAATACTGACCGCTGCCATCTTTGCTTAACCTGCGCAGGCGCCGGCTGTGAGCGGAGCGTTCACTCAGGGCTTACACTTAGAGTCTGTCAGGCGAGTCGTATCCCTCATTCACGCAAAAACGGCTTAACGGATTAAAATTGATTTTGGTATACATATATATATATGTGTATATAATGGTGTATAACCTGGATTAACCTACCTACGAGTATATAATACTTTTTATTCCAGGAATCATCGTCTAAGGTGGCAAAAGTTTGTAAGGAGCTGCGATATAGGTACAACTTAGAAAAGTTGAAAAACCCCCGACATTTTCATTTCAAAGTCCAGTATCTCAAAAACGGCTAAACAGATTTTCATGAAACATGGCTAAGAACACTCGGGATAATATTATCTATGACACATAAAAAACCGCATTCAAATCGGTCTATCCGTTAGAGAGCTACGCTACCACAGACACACACACACGTAAACTTATAAAACCCCTCTTTTTGCGTCGGGGGTTAAAAAGAGTTCCACGCGGACGAAGTCGCGGGCAGAAGCTAGTATCAAAATAAGTCAGAGGATACTAAAAATAACGTTCAAAACGAAACACCAGTGGACATTTTGCGTAACATTTTAGCACCACAATAACACCCGCTAAAATCGTATAAACCTATTATAAATTGTTAACGGCATTTTTATATCACCACCTTTGTTTTGCTCATGTTTCGTATACAATTATAAAATGTATTTTTTCCTTTCCAGAAAGGGTTGAAATTCTGTACACGTACAAGTATTTACGCAAATATTTGGCAGCGCGGCGAATCGAAAGCGGAATTTTGTCTAAAAATATTATGTTTAGAGGGAACAATTTAATTTTGATTCAATCAAGCAATCTTGCTTACCAACCAAAACAAAGTCAACAAAATGAAATAACAAACCCCGGCATGGCTTCACCGCTCCTTTAGATGTTTAGAGATAGTCGCATAACCAAAGTATATATAGGTACTAGCTTCTGCCCGCGACTCCGTCCGCGTGGAACTCGTTTATATTGCAGCTTCATACAAACTTTTACCCCCCCCCCCCCCATTTCACCCCTTTCGGGGATGATTTCGGGGATAAAAACTATCCTATGTCACTCTCCATCCCTTCATCTACCTCTACTTAAAAAAATCACGTTAATTCGTCGCTCCGTTTTGCCGTGGAAGACGGACAAACAAGCAATCACATACACTTTCCCATTTATAATATTAGTATGGATAGTAAAGTGTGGCGAATTAGTGTACACTTTTTATTCGGGGCTGTATAAAAAATAACTAGTAGCCAAATCGAAATAAATCAAAGGTTGCAGAATAAGCCATTTACCTGGCTTTAAAATTAGTGAAGTTTGGTGTCAATGTGTAAAGTGAAACGGCTTAGTTGTGACTGCTTTTCCGCTACGTTAAAGTCACGACTACGGAAAACTTACTGAAAAAGAAGCTGTTATATTTCATACAAAAGGTATCGCCTATGTCATCAAAATCGGTTCTGTATCTTAAACGTTATGGTGGACCACGCGTATACAAACGTAGACTGCTAAAACCGTGTACCCTTCCCTTTCGGCTCTGCCGTCGACGGGGAAAAAGAGTTAAGGGGATGCCTTGACTTGAGTCGTACACGCCCCCTAGACAGAGACACGCTGATGCCTTCCACCCACGAGAAAACTAGATGTAACACTCTTCGGGAATTCCTGTTTTGGACAAATTTCGATAAATACTACCTAACTTAGTGAAGTTTTATTAAAATTTCATAAAGTGAGTTTTTAGATGAGATAAAATACTGTACTATTAACTTGATTGTGTCGTAAAATAATGTATAGTTTGAGTAGGCTGAGTAAAAAAAGGAAAAATTCAGACTCAACTTTGGATTATTTTTCTATCGAGGAAATTTTAAGCAATCATGTGTCGATAAAATCAGATGAACAATCATACTGTCAAGACTCATATATATCTGAAAATCAGACCTTATTGTTTCTTAATCTAGTCAGAACGGCGTTTCAAAGCACGCGATACTTTTCAATTCACGGCCTTAATTATTATATCGCAGCAGACGTAAAGTAATGTCATTTTTAACCGACTTCAATAAAAAGGAGGAGGTTCTCAATTCGGCTGTATTTTTTATTATTATTATTATTTTCAATGTTTGTTACCTCAAAACTTCGTCATTGATGAGCCGATTCGAAATTTTTTTTCTTGTTCGTATGTATATACTTCCAGGTGGGTCCCATTTTTTTAAAAATTCAGTTTAATGATGGGATCCATGAGGAATTGAGGGGACTCCTCAATTTTATTAGGCACGCGTGTAGTGATATTGTTATTTTCTGTTATAACTCGTGTAATTACATCCGGAATCATAAATTTAGTGGCGAGGAATGGATGATGAAGACCACAGATGACTTATCGAATTCCTCAATTATGTACTTAAAAGTGCAAAAGTACGTCACAGGTTCTGATAAGATTCCGTTGAAATAGGAACTAATGAAGTGCCATTGGTGATGATCTTGGGGAATCGATGGAAGTCCTCAAATATTATCGGCCCACATACAGCGATTCGGTTTTGTTCTATAGTAATCAACGCATTTGCTATCGGAAATCAGTTCATGTGGTAAATTGTAAAAAAAATAGGAAATGTTCTCGTTGCTTGGTGGAGTACTAAATTGAAGTCGGTTAAAACTTTGTTTTTAAAGTAAATTATACTCGGATGTCTACGGCCAAAGGTATTGTAAAACTGTGTCAACGCGCAGCGCGAATTTTAATGATTCCGTCGTTCCAAAGCAGCCATTACGCTGAATTACGCATTCATTATCTGATATCTCTGTTTATTAATGGGAGACACTAATGTATTCAGATAAGCAAAATTGCGGGGATTGTCAGGGTCGTTAAGCATAGCGCTAATTCATGCAAATTAAATAAACTACGATTAAGGCCTCGTTGGGAATAGATTTTATCCACCAAGCCTAGCTAGTCGTATAGCTTGGGTAGATACAACGGAGGGGTAATCACGTAACGACCCGAACGTACGTTAGGAGAACTCAACTGGCATTTTTTAACCCTCGACGCAAAAAAGGGGTGTTATAAGTTTAACGTGTCTGTCTGTGTTTCTGTGGTAGCGTAAATCGGTTTGAACGCGGTTTTTTTTGTGTCATAGATAATTTTATCCTGAGTGTTTTTAGCTATGTTTTATCAATGTTCAGCCGTTTTTGAGATATGTTTTTTAACTTTTGTTAGTTGTAGTTATCCATACTAAAAGTAACGTTTAGCTCTATCTGACAGGCGTACAATGCGTTACGTGATTGACCTGCTGTTCTAGAGTATAGATTTATATATATGCATGACATAGGCTACCGTTTGTATAAAACATGAGTATTTTTTTTTTTTCATTTACGTTTCCGCAGTCGGAACGCAGGTTTTCGAACTCACTACTCATCATCCTCCTAGCGTTATTCCCGGTTGTGCCCCTAAAGGAGTCCAGGGTCCGCTTTGACACCTAATCCCAAGATTTGGCATAGGCACTAGTTTTACGAAAGCGACTGCCACCTGACCTTCCAACCCAGAGGGAAAACTAGACCTTATTGGGATTAGACCGGTTTCCTCAGGATGTTTTCCTTCACCGAAAAACTTACGGTAAATATTCCGTACATAAGTTCCGTAAAAGTCATTGGTACGAGCCGGGATTCGAACCCACGACCGCCGCTTGACAGACGCATGCCTGAACCACTAGGCTACCGTAGCTCGCTCTCACTACTAACTCACTATACTATGCTTTTTATTTTATCACGACCTGCCTTAAGGCAAGCAAACACTGTAGCTTACGGAGACGGGCATTTTCAATAATTCGTTACAAAACTGAGACCGAGTTAATTTTTATTTAACAATTCACGGTAATTGGGTGCACGTATTATTGAAAATGCTCAGACCTGCGACCCTTTATAGCTAAGTATCCTTTGCATCGAACTAGAAACAAATGCAGGTATCTCACTCTTAAGGCCTCCACACATCGAGCGCGGGTCGTGCGCGGCGCGGGGTGGTCGCGGCGCGGATCGGGCTCGGTTGAAGCGGTGTATTCACACCGCACACACAGAAGCACGGGCCCGCCGCGATAGCAACGCGTGTACAGCGCGGCAGAAACGCGGGCCCGCACTACTGCGTGATAGAGATATTAAATGCGTTGGTAGTGAGAGAGATATCAATCGCCCGACCCGCGCCTTGGACGGTTGACGTTTCCATATAGCGGGACAGAGCGCTCAAACAAATTGTCTTAAATGTGGACACGCTGGACAAAGGCACCAATTTTTTTAGGAACAGGGTTCCGCTTGATATCCTTCGGGAATTAGACTCTTAAAATATCTAGTTTAATTCCTTGACCTCAAATATGGATATGAACCCCCTTATTCATAAAACTTAAAATGCCTCCGATGAATAAAATATGCTTTGTCCCATTCTTACGAATACAAATGTCAAAGTGACAGAAAAGGCCAAACGAATTTTAACGGCATTTTAGTTAAAACAGGCTTGTAGGACGTTTATGAATACGGCCGTTAGACACTAAGTTTGTGATTCTACGTTATTTAGAACTCGAGATAATAATAATTAACTATAATTCAAAATGGCCGCACGTGCGGCTTATGGAGGTATTACACGCAACGGGCCTACGGAGCCCTCCGGGTCCAATATAATAACGCGTTCCGGGTGATGGTGGGGCTGCCCCGCTTTTGTAGCGCATCAGGGATGTTCGCAGAAGCGCGTGTAGACTGTTTCTATGCAACTATGCGCAAGCGCTGCACATCCCTGGTGCGCCGGGCGCGGGCCAGCCCCAACCCCATCCTGCGGTTGATAGCGAACAGGCTAGATTGTCCGTACATGAGGCACTGTTGCGAAATGCATGTTTCCAGCAGTGCATATATTGTATAATCTAATCTTAAGTAATATGTAAGAAAAATTTTCTGTATGAGTCCGGTGTTACTTGAAATAAATGTTTTCATTCATTCAATCATTCATTATAATTAAATATGACCGCTGGAAGAATTGGTTCCTATCAAAAACTTAAAGCTATGAACCTAACAAGAGCCCGAAATAAAATGGTGGTTTTGTCCAGCCTTGTCCACATTTACGACAATTTGTTCGAGCACTCTGCCCCACTATATGGAAACGTTAAACTAATAACCATGGCGCAGTTCAAAGGAGTACTGAATACTAATTCATCGTCATCATCACACATAGGTATAGTTAAGGTATATGTTTAAGAGCCAGTGTCTTGTCGGTAGAGTAATTTCGTACTTAAAAACACTTCAGAATAAGAAGAATTACTTAATTACTTGTAGTAGTGGAATAGTCGAATATTAACAGAATAGGTGAGTAATTATAACCTGAAGAAACAAATCTTCAGCCTTCAGGAAAAATATTATGCTTCCAGATCAATTACTCATCGGAATCGGAATTTAGAAATGTTTCACGTGGAGTTTTCTCCCTTCCACACCGTTTTTATTGTCCGTCGTGATATCTAAACAAGAGTCTGATTTCTATCTTCGTTCTCCACACTACAGTGCCAATGTTGCCTAAAACCCTGCTTCTCGCGTAAGAGAGCTTGTCACGGAAGAGTGAAAAATTGAATTTTACATGACAATATTTGGTAAAAATTTAAGCATTTTGGCTAGTTTGATTAAAAAACCACTCGGAGATCGGATCGCAATCACGGATGGGGATAAGGATCAAACTCTTCCTTAGTAGTCCAGTCTATCACCTCCTTATGTTCCTTCACCGTGAACTCAAGTGTTTGAGCAGGTCAAACAATTTAACCCGAGACTGTAAGTAATATAAATAGCAGAGGTAAACATGACCACTTAGTGTGTGTAAACCGACAAGTGGAGTAAGCACAGGGGACGAGGTTGCTATAGTAGAAGTTTAGGCATCTAGTCCAGTCATTTAACTGTCAACGTATAAAATTAAATTTTTGAAAATATTTTATCACTAGCTTCTGCCCGCGACTCCGTCCGCGTGGAACTCGGTTATGTTATATCGTATCTACAAGTACATACAAACTTTCATCTCCCATTTCACCCTCTTAGGGATATCCTTCCCCAGGACTCAAACTATCTCTACCTATACCAAATTTCATCCAAATCGGTTCAGCGGTTTAAGCGTGACGAGGTAACAGACAGACAGACAGACAACACTTTCGCATTCATAATATTAGCATGGATAGCTTTTTTTCCCTTCGGCCGTCTATAAAACCGGAGTTTCTTGTATGGAAATGCTTCTGATCGATGCGTTTAATTTACTTGCTGGAACTGCTGGGCCTCGTTCACCGAAAAACGCTTGACGTGACGGCCGTGCCTGTATTTTTTGCGTTGGGGAAAACTTGTTTCAAAACGGGCCTGTTAGATGAATAAATCACGTCATCATATCCGTCAAATGATCTTAGTCCTCGAAGTTCGTCAAGTTATCTTGCGCGTCATTATTTCCTCCCAGCTTTGGGTCGGCCGCAGATGGTAGAAACAGGCACGCGTTCCCGGGGAAACGTACTGGTTCCATTTAATTAATAATGTCGCTTTAACATCGTCTGGGATTGCTGACAATGGCAATAAATGACGAGCACCAAAGATACGGGCATTTCTAGGGAGCAGTCTAGGGCTCACTAGTCTTTCAAATGGTGAATAAAGTAGGTACCAGGAGTCCAATGGCGATAAGTGGTGACCCTAACTAACACCATTTAGTGTTCGTGACGAAACGAAACTCATTATCTCATCTAATTAAGCGTGAACAAATAGAACTTCCCCGAGTGTCGGGTTAGAATAGCACCAGCCCCTTTCTTCCTGTGGGTGTCGTAAGAGGCGACTAAGGGACAGGGTTGAAGTGTGTTGTAGGCGATATCACACTTTGTCGATCTTTTATTACCACATTCATTCTAAAAGTGGTACTGGTACACAATGTGCTGTGCCTACCCCGTTTAGGGATAAAGGCGTGATTGTATGTAAATGAAACTTATTGCAGGTGACGAGTGGTGCCCTAATAGAGAAAAAGCCAGTAAACTATCAGATAACAAAAAAAATGAAAATATTAAGCCACACTGGAAAAAAAGGAACGAAATATTTACTAATGTTTTGCTTAATCTTATTTCTGGCTAATTTGTATTTGCTCCATAATATTGCAGATACATCATACAACAAAAGACGATATATAATTACTTCCGGGTGGAATGCTTGTTGGATGCTTGAATGCAGCATCTTATATTAACGTTTTTAAATGAATTAAATACAAAAACTACGCTACCTATCACAAATTAATGATTTTCAAAACCGTATTCTACCTGGAGTATTTTTCCTCAATTGGCGAGCGTACTTATATGTACTGTAGCATGGTTAGCCTGACACATCTATGAAAATAGGATTTAAAGACCGTCTATGGATAGGTAAGTGGCGTGGCACTTATGAACATGTACCTACAAGACTCACAGGGGTGAATAGTCAACCAAAAATGTGCGATGCTGTGTTGACCAAACTAATCGTATAAAATGCGAAGGTTTGAATGTTTGCATAATATGGATGTTTGTTAGTCAATCACGCTTAAACGGCTCAACCGATTTGCATGAAAGTTTGCACGAAGGTAGTTTATAACCTGGATTAAAATCAAAGATAGTTTTTATCCCGGGTCCACGCAGACGAAGTCGAGGGCGGATGCTAGTTTGTCATATATTTGACACCTAGCTGTCAAGTATGCGAGTAGTCACATATATGAAAACACATCTCTGCACATCTCTTATGGATATTCGGCCTAAGTCGTAAAATCGATTCAGGAGCAACAGCTACGACCGCACATCTATACTAATATTATAAAGAGGAAGTGTTTGTGAGATTGTAGCTTTGTGAGTTTGTGTTTTGGGTAATACGCAACCGCTGATCCGATTTCAAACATTATTTCACCTGCAATGGGCTTTTGGGATGGTTACAGGATATGCTTTATACCGCGGGTTTGATCGCATTACTTGCAACACGTGGGCAAAGCCGCGCGGGAAGCTAGTATCCATACCAATATAATAAAAGCGAAAGTGTGTCTGGGTCTGTCTGTCTGTCTCTTACCGGCTTAAACCGGTCAACATAAGATGAAATTTGGTATGAAAATAGTTTGAAACCCGGGGAAGGACATAGGATAGTTGTTGTTCCGGAAATCGAATTGAGAACCTCCTCCTTTTTTCCCTCCTAAGTCGGTTAAAAATCTGGCATGAGTTAACGGAGACTTTAAGGCGGTGCATTGGAAATTATCGCGTGCTTTGAAACTCTGTTCTGACTAGATTAAGAAACAATATGGTCTGATTTTCAGATATATGATTCTTGACTATGATATATGATTGTTTATCTGATTTGATCGATACGAGTACATGATTGCTTAGAATTCCTCTATAGAAAAAAAAAACAAAGTTGGGTTTGTATTTTCTTTACTCAGCCTACTCAAACGATACATTATCTTACGACAAATCAAGTTAATAGTATAGTATTTTATTATATCTGAAATCACTTTTCATGAAATTTTGATAAAATTCACTAAGGTACGTATTAATCGAAATTTGTCCAAAAAAGTCAGTCCCGAAGAGTGTTACATCTCTTTTTCTCGTGCGCGAAAGGTATAACGCGTCTCTGTCTAGGGGGGCGTGATCGACTCGAATCAGGCACCCCTTGAAGTCACTGAACCAGGCTCTGTCTGAAAACCAGCGTTGCAGTGACTTTACTGTAATATTATATACTGACGCATGCCCCTTTTTAACATCACATAATGATAACTGTGAGATTAATTTTAAATTTATATGTATAGTGAGTGTTACATCTCTTTTTCTCGTGCGCGGAAGGTATGGGCGCGTTTCTGTCTAGGGGGGCGTGATTTAAATTTATATGTTAAGTATAACCTTAACCTTTTCACCGCCAAACACGTGAAATCACGTCATCGACGATTCGTGACACCGACGCCAACGACGGCATTTGCCGACATTTTTTTTATTTTATTTATGAAGACCTACTCTGAAATAGCCCAATTTCATGTTGGCATTATTTCTTTATCCATTATTTTTTTACCCTTGTGGCGTGAGGTGGCACGGCAAGTTGATTTACCATCTAGCGGTGTAAAGATTAAGGTTTAACTTGAATAATAATGTAATGTTGAATAAAGTTTTTCTATTATATACTATTCTAAAATTGTAAAAAAATGTGGCTGATCTCATTATATTAAATATTGCTGTTTCCACTCTTCTTCTTCTTTAACTAAAGCCTACAAGTAGCACTCTTGTCGGCAGAAAACGCAAGCCGTTTCTGTCCTCTGCCATTTTCTATACTATCTGATATGACGCGACCTTAACTTTCTCATTTAATGTTCATAATAATTTCTTCCTGACCTTCACTTGCCTCTTGTTCCTTCAGTTCCCTTCTACAATAGTCTAATATACGATTCCCACAGCAGATACAATTCATATTTGATTACATTCTCCACCGACCGCGTCGGTAGCTGCCGCCACGCAGCGGATGCACGATTCATTCAAATATGAAATGTAACTACTGTATATACGGTTCAAATTCCTTTGCATGTAACAGAATGCGCTCCGGCCCGGCCCGTTCAGTTGGGTTTCACACGCATCGTCCCGAACAAAATGGCTTTTTAAAGGGCTGTTCGCTCTAAATTAAAATGCAAATTTAATACCACCAGCTCAGTTGGCTTTCATAAATTATATCTTTATGCAAAATAGCGGATTAAATGAAACCCAGTCAGTAGCATGGAATTAAAAAAAATATCCTTACACCTGGTACAGGGTTCTAAGCGTCTTAGGTAGTACATATGATTACTTAGATAAAAGTTGAGGTCACGAGCACAACAACATGTCATATAATGACAACGTTATTTGGAAATTATTGTTCCCCCCCCCCCCTTCCTCTTTTTGGGTATTAGCCCGGCGAATCTCTTGCCTAGGACGCTAAATCAGCTTAGTTTGACCTAAAGAACCATCGTGTTAAGCGGCGTCGTCTGAGACTAAAGCATAGTTACTGCCATTGTTTCCCCCACTACCTATATAAGTAACATCATGATTACAAAATTCTCGAAATAATACGTTGTCACACTATAAAGAAGTTTTATATCACGGATATTTTGAAACAGATTGACACTGGACACATCATTTTATTTACTTTATAAAATAACTTAGTAGTTCGAGGAATGAAAGTGAAAGTAGCATCAGTAGATTTGCATTGTTTTACGCCTGGTAAACACTGTACCTACCAACAGCTACCTACGTCACTCTGACAAGTAGCTGCCCCATAATTACTGCGCATCGGCCCAGTGTGTATCCAGCGTTAAGACACTATTAGTGATTGCAATTACTCGGGTGACTGGAAAGCTATTTGAGTCTCTTGCTTTACCTATAAAATACCCGTGGTCTCTGCGGCGGAGCCGGCGGATAACTCGGGCCATTAGTCGGTGCTATAGTGTTGTGAGACTGTTTACACTTGTTTTGTGTGCCAGTTACTCGAATTATAAATTGTAAAACTGTTTGTGTGTCTAAGCTTAGCGACTTGGTCGTTTGTTCACAAGAGGGGGCTGTCCATATATTACGTCATTTCAAAATAGACGGCGCCTGACCGTAGGATGACGGTAGTCATTTTATTGGGCGGGGATCCATTCAAGGAATTAACAGGTTATACTCGCGATATTATATACTCTATTATATCACGAGTAAAATTTTAAACTGACGGTGGTCAATTGATCATAATCTGACGGTAAGATTGACACGATGAACTAGTTGCATTTTCATTGTAGCGTAGTGGTGTTATCGGAATTGGTTTATACTGAGGCTGGGCTCACGCAGTATGAATTCATGCTAACTTCTAAAATGCATGACGGAAACCTGGGGACCGATTTTTGACTTTCGAGCACTCGAAAATGAAATTAAAGTAAATACATTTGGAGTTTCAAAATGGCCGGCACTTACTTTCTACCAATAGAATTGAATACAAGTCAATACCACTCGTTTTTGAATTTTCTATCGCGATTTCAAAATAGTATTTCATAATTTTTGTTAGTTTTCGAGTGAAAGAGTCAAAAAAAGTCAAAAATCGGTTCCCTGGACTGGTCGACCCCGCGCACAGGCTCCAGACGCCTGGCAAGTCTCTTGTGTAAAGGGTGCCAAAATGGACAATAAAATACCAGAACTAACCAGGAGTTTAGACACCGAAAGTAACTTTATACACTAATTTAAAATACATTGTGCAAATGTGCACCAAAGGCTACTCTGTTAAGGCGTTTCTAGATAAATAAATATGTCGAGATTAACTTGCTAATTAGAAATGTAATAATTTTAATTTTATTTTTAGGACATTCTTACCCAGTTAAATTAATTGTTTAATGTAATTGATAATGTATGATGAATACAAATAAAGACATAATATCATATTATGAGGTGGGACTGATGATGTGATGATATAATATTGTGGGGTCTACCCACGCTGCGCCTTCCGGTAGGTATTCCGTTCCGTTTAAAATTCTGGTATTCTGTGAAATCGATGATCATTGACAGTACCTACAGATAAGATAACTCATAGTGAAACCACGTTACGACACGATTGCAAAATCATTTAATGCCCTTATATTTTATGCGTGGTTATGATTCGGTGAATTAAAATTCTAAAGTAAATCTGTGTAATCGAACTATGCGATCCATATTCTGTCATAACCGATTCAGCGCAAAGTCAAGTATGGCTACATAGATTATCCCATATAAAATTATGACAAAACTTTACATATCAAATTGGGACGTGACGTTAACGTTGATAGATGGCGAGTGAAGTTGCCTGCATATTCTATCCTATTATTGGGCTGGCAGTTTTTGATTTGAGATAAACTTATTATGTTTAAAAGCGCAGCACATATTGTTTCATTAGTAGGCAATGTGCTGTGGGGCGCTTTCTCTTTTTTGTTTGTGATAGGGGGCAAACGAGCAGACGGATCACCTGATGGTAAGCGATTACCGCCGCCCATGGACAGACACCTGCAACACCAGAGGTGTTGTGAGTGCTTTGCCGGCCTTTATGGCTATGGATGGGAGTACGCTCTTTTCTTGAAGGTTTGAAGGTCGTATCGGTCCGGAAATCCGCAGGCGACAATCCATTCCACAGATTAGCTGTGCGAGGCAGGAAGTTTCTGGAGAAGCGCACAGTTGATAAAGACTGCCAACCATCTAAGTGGTGAGGATGGTAATGTTGTCGCGTTGGACGATTGTGAAAAGAAGCGGTAGGGATTAATCCGAGCAATTCCTCGGAGCACTCCCCGTTATACATGCGATAGAAAATGCAGAGCGAAGCCACATCTCTACGCAGCTCTTCCATGGAATCAAGTGTTTTATGCCGGTGGCAAATAAACATACAGCCCGCCTGGTGGTAAGCAAACACTCTAGAGGAGGACATTATTTTAGCCTTTAAAGTTTGGCACTCTTTAGTACCAGGGGACACGTGCAGGGTTGTGGTAGGTAGCTGCTGCGGACGCGAGTAACAGTTGTCCCCCCTTTGTCAAGTGAGTGAGCGACTCGACTATTGTTAGAAGTTCTTAAGCCACCCGAAGGCCTCTAACTCGGCTTAACGATCACTGTCATAAACAGCAGCCGGAGTCAACTGCTAAGCGTGCCTTCCAAAGCACGGAAGCGCTCATTTATATTAACCGCTCAAACATCAGGCGGTCACCTATCTAAAGACTGACCGCTGCCATCTTTGCTAAACCTGCATCACAGAATAAGTAAATTATCGTCTCCGACTCGCAGGCGCCGCTAGGCTATGAGCGCTTCTCTAGAGGAGTCAAAAGCACTTTGCCCTTCGATTTTTAAGTACAAACGGCACGATAAACGACTGATGAAGGACCCATCACTCTCAACGCAGCACATTCTCGGGAGCTCTGGCGACCTTACTCACCGTCATTAACAGGTCATGTTATCTACATACCTACAGAGCAAGTCATCGGTAATATTTTGGCTGCAGTTTTCTGTAAAGTGATGGTTCGAAGGAACAATTTGGGCTGATCTAAATATGAGCGAGATGACATTTTTTTGTTAATATTGATTTTTAATTGTATTAATATTAATTTTAACCATCCATCCAGCCGAGTGAGCGCAGTGACCGTTAGCCGCCATAATATATATCTTTTGTAGATAGGTACCGGGTGAATGAGATTCGCACCGCGCGCCATACAGGATTTTTCAAACTTAATTCCTAAAAGCTTAACTAATTTTTTTTTTTCACGAATGTTTAGCATGTTTTGGATACTTTAAGTCAAAAATCACGTTGTATAAGGCTTTGTGTTGTGTTGTTCAAACAGCCGCGACCGAGTTCCGTCGCCGGATTCCGCTGTGAGATTGCTATCCTCGGTACGTTTTCCCGTTGCACGTGAATTGGGTTTGTATATGGCGTGCCCAGCGGAATTTCGCGACGAATTCGACCCGAGAATTCAGCATGTAAGTGGCGAGCCTAAGCTCCTAACCTAATAGTTCCGTTGAACACAACCTTCGTACATGCCTTTACACCATATAATCGCATAGTTGGACAGTAAAAGTAGTAGTAGAGTAGATTCTCAGTTTAACGGTGGCTAAAGTTTCAATTGCCAAGCGATCAATCGAACAGGCGACTCTCGACCAAGGGAGCTATTCGCCTGTCGCTTTCGATTACAATAACGTTTTAATCTGGTCGCTCTGGAGACTGGGCCGACGTGCGCTCAGCTGACGTATCAAAACGAGTATGCGAGACATTAAGGGGAATGCTTTGTAAAATACGTGGTCATTCTCGTATGTAGCGGAAAGCGACTACGGCGTAGCCGTAGGCGCCCGCTAGGCGGGTTCCTGGCAGTTAAAGTTACCCCGTTTAGATTCGCCCCAACTATGCGTGATGGGAGACCAGACTTATGATGGCTTTAGGCGAGTGGTTGAACGTCATGAATAAGCCCCGTTTAATGACGCAATATGCGGCGGTTGTTCATTAGTTTAATCCATTACACCCACATGAAACGCTGTTACGGAGGTAACTTTAAATCGGGAAAATGGAACACATTTTTCAATTAGCAACTTTATCGAACAATTAAGAATTTTCGTGCGAATTGCCTGTTTGTTCACGTGGTCAACAGAATAACGGTACGGTCAGCCTCACAAGGGGCTTAACGCTTTTGTATCGTATCGCATTAAACGTTAATTAAACTGCCATATGAAGTTGTCAAAAAAGTGAAAACGACAATGTCTAAGTACCTTATTCAGCAACTTATGAGGCCGACTGTATTATCAAACAAAAAACACTTTACACCTTTACGCCATATACTTCTTATGCCAAAAGTAGTACTAGCGAGTATGTCATTTTTGTAACTTTTATTATTACGTAGGTAATCAGAATCTACAATAAGGTTCTAAATAAATAACGAACCTACTCACTAAATTTCACAAGAATCGGTTGAGATATGCAGTGGGGCAGAGTGCCCAAACAAATGGTCGTAAATGTGGACACGCTGGACAAAAGCACCAATTTTTTTTTTAGGCACTGGTTATGTCCATAGCTTTAAGTTTTTGATAGGATCCAACTCCTCCGTCGGACACTTTTTTTTTGGCGGCCATGTTAATTATAGTAAAATAATTAATCTCGAGTTCTAAGTCACTTAGAACCACAAAGTTGGTGTCTAAATATACGTATTTGGGGTCAGGGAATTCAACTAGATAAGTATTTTACCGACATAACACTGGATATACATGTAAAACATCTTTTTCTTTTAGTTGGTTTAAGTAATGTTAAAAAAACAATTATTAACATTGTTATATTTTTATTACTTTTTATTATAGTTATAAGCTATATAAATACATAACCTGCGGAACTTTCAAGTGTCTACATATTACGGTTCTAGAGATACATATACCGATTGTTATGGGCGGGCAAAAAAACGCCATAAAATTAAGTTTCATGTGAGAGAACTGTTTAATTTTAAATTTATTATTAGTATTGATTGATATAAATACACGCATAAAAAGTAAAAAAAATATTATGTATTGACAAGTAACAGAAAAAAAACATAGAAAGGGTAGCCTATGTTATAGGGTTGGTTTACTCACTCGTGAGGCACCTCATTTGTCATACTCATTTCATTAAATAGTCGCATCACTTCACGCTTGAAAAATGTACTACTTCATTCACGAGGCACCGCGCTCGGTCATCACCTCGCGCTTCATTTATCCCTCAAACCCTCGCCCCTCGAGCTCCAGATTCGCCACTCGCGCCTATCATTCCCCCATCTACAATACAATATTGTATGTAGTGGAGGGGGTAAGTAAGAATATTTAACAAGCTAGTAATTAGAAGTCTACGTACACTGCACATGAAAAAAACCTTGTTTTCACTTCCGATGGATATTAATTATTAGATAGTACCTCACCTCATTTGAGACATTGTAGCACTTATTTTTGGAAATGAGGTACAAACTCATTTTAATTTCATGTCCTAATAACCCAACACTAAGTACTATGTTACCCGGAGCATTATTTCGAATCGAATGACACCTCATTTATCAAAATCGTTAAACGCTACGGTAGAACACACGAACAAACTTAAAATCCCCCGACATTTATATTTCAACGTTCAATATCTCAAAACCGGCTGAACCGATTTTGTTGAAACGTTGCTAAGAACCATTTCGAACACGCCAGCTTTCGGGCAAAAAGAACCGCAATTAACCGTTCTATTCGTTTAGGAGCTACGATGCCACAGACAGATACACAGATACACTGACACGTTGAACTTATAACACCCCTCGTTTTGCGTGGGGCCTTAATTAATTCCGTAGTCGGGTAAAACATTGGAACAATGACAAAGACAACGAATGATTATCCCTTGCTGTAACTATAATGGAGATTTGTATACTACCTACCAGTGTGTTGTGGGCGATGGGCTAGCAACCTACAATATCACAATTTGTCGATATTTTATACCCACATTTATGCTAAGTGGCGCTGGAACATACGTTTCATGTGCTCTGCCTACCCCTTTTGGGAATAAAGGCGTGAATGTATGTAATCATAATTATAATCATAATCATAAATCATAAATCATTTATTCAGTCACAGAGTGGTTGACAATTGTAAATTGATGGTGCCTCTTTTTAAGTATACAATACCTGTGCTAAGAGGCACCGCTCTTCCTTAGTTGGTAGTGTTCATGTGAAGAATAATTGTATTATATATAGTAATCAAAATTTAAATTTATAAAAATTAAAATAAACTGAAAAGAAATAAAAGAACATCATTCAGAAAATAACAAAAACAGCATTATCTTTTTCATCAATTAAAAATTAAATTAAACTTAACACTTTTATACTACTTTTATAAGTTGGTTAAAGCACCTATAAGTATATGTAGGCCTATATGTATATGTATGTATGTATACTTCCTCGCTCGGTCGTGCGGTATTTTTATTACCATAGCTCGTCTGTAGATATCTATACGATCATAAAATATTCATAAACAATAAACGTCAAGTTGATCGGAACACGTATAGCCAATAAAACTGGCATATTTCCCGCGCCGTTCGTCGGCACCGGGGGAGAACATTCTCTTTGATTGGAAAATTGCAGCCCTTTGTATCATGACATGCTTGCATAGAGAATACCCCCCACTGAGGTTAAGTCAGCCGTTATTAAGATTTCTCAAAGGTACCTACTCAACTGAGAAACTATATGAATTAATTTTCGGATATACTATATTTTGGCGCTTAAGGGTCTTCCCACACCTATCGACGCTAAATCGACGTTAGCCGATCAAAGAACTCTTTATGTCCACGCAATAAGAGCGAAAAAGACGTAGATCAGCGCGACCGATGCGAAGCGACGTCCATCGACGGGATTACGAACAAAACACGAGGAATGTGGTACAAACCACTCGGCAAAATCCGATTCCGCGTCGATACGTGTGGGGAGACCCTAACTTAGAGTTGGGACGTTTGGTGGCATTGGGGTGGCATATTTTTGATTGAATGTACGTAACGTATAATTAAATTTATTCGTTTCATACAAGTAAATTGATTCATAAACGGATTTTTCATAAGTTGAGAAACCGTATCGCCAGCTAATATAAAAAAAATTGCCATAAGATCTAAATCAATGGAATTTGCTAACTATGTAAACAAACAATGTATTGAAATTGACATTTAATGTCAATTTCAGTACGAAGGTTTGTTTACATGGTTAGCAAATTCCATTGATTTAGATCTTAGTATATGTTATTCATAATCTTGACAACCGTTTAACAACAGAAAGAAGATAATATGCATGATTTAGAAACTTTAATTCCATTTGCAAGTTTTTCAAGCTCTTGTAAACATACATAAACATTTGAGCAAACAAGCAAAAGTTAATCAAATGATATATTTTAAAATCTAATTTACAGTATTACATTGCAGTCGTCGTCAAAAATTATGTAAAACATGTAACTAGTAAAATATGTGATGAATCAACAAACCTAAATTGTTTACTCTATTCACGTTCATACAATAAAACGCAAAGGTAATATATTATTGGAAGGTACTATATACTATTGATTTATCATTCAGTTAATTATTTATTCAAATAAAAAAATACACAATGGCGACCCCACTGCATTACTTGTACTAAACTGCCACCAGAATCCTAGCCCTAATTATTACACTGGTTACTACATAAAGTCCAGAACCGGAATCGGGAAAGGGGTTTTGGATTGATTATTAGAATTGTTTTTCATCACGTATCATTTGTTGTATATTGTATTAAAAAATAAAACTGCCATAAATATCGTGTCTGGAGGAGCCCAAACTAAATGCTAAAATGTAATGATATGGCATACTTTTAGACTTGCGCCAAATAGCCCTTTCATATGATACTACACACGAAAGACTTCTGAAAAAAAAATTGTGTACAAGAAATAAAATTTGTCAGCCAGCACTCCCCTTCCCCCAAGGGATTTTTTTTTGGAACTGCTGGTCAAAAAATAATGTTGTTTTGACCTCTAGTATGCGTGTGCCAAATAGCTAAATTGTACATCGATTTGAGGTTTTTCTTTGAAATTGGGCTTATAGGGCGGGCTACTACTAAGAGATGCGACCTATAGAGCCGGACATACGAAAGCATTTTTGCCCTATAGTTAAATATCGAACTCGCTCACAAAATTTCACTTAGTAGAATCTGTTGAGATGTGTCATGCGTTTCCATTATAAAATCGTTACACTTTTAAACGTAGCTACACTCTGATACTAACGTTGACGTTAAGAGTGTGACTGACTCTGTGTGACTGTACACTGACAATAGTGACAACCAACCATCAAATCAAGACGTGGAAAAGATAACTATTCAATGGTAAGCGGTATAAATATTCACCGTATTCTACTTGGTAATCACATTGTGTGGGATCCACACGAAGAGAAATACAAGCTAATGCTCGAGAGGGTGCAACGCAAATTTGCCAGATTCGTGTATAAAAGGACGTACGGATATTATCCTTACCTCTCTACCCTTCTACCTTTGTTTTAGGAATGGTAGGCCTCGACACCTTGGAGCTTAGGCGAAAGCTACTTCTTATAGCCCACTACCCCTCCCTAGTCAACGGTGGCATAGATAACCCTGGTGTTCTTAGCCGAGTGGGGCTATCGGTTCCGCCACCAAGTTACGGTCCGCCGGGTGCGAGTTTGGGCGGTGCGCGGCCGGCGCGGCGAGGGTGCCACCAGCTGGCGAGTCCCGTGACGCGCACGGTGCACACCGCGAACGCGCCCACCTCCCGGGCCATCTCACTTATGAATAATGTGCTGATCCGGGTCCCGGATGCCGACATTTTTGCCGACAGATTGAGCAAGTTTTTGCTTACTACTTTGTCCGCCTTAAACTCCATTGCAACTACGAGTAAGTAATTTATTTACCTACTGTGATACCTATCGGTATTGTCATTAATTGGAATATTGGTTCATGATATTTGAGTGTTTTTATATCTATTTTTAATTTTTATATTGTAACATAACCTACCTGTCTTCCTCTCAATTGCTCAAAGGTTAGCTGGAAGAGATCCCTTATAGGGATAAGTTCGCCTTTGTACTTTGATCTATTGTGTGACATGTATATTCCTTAACCTGTTATTGTGTACAATAAAGTGCTTACATACATACATACATACATAATATATTACCGTGTAAGCGTTTTGATGTAATACTGTGAGCTTATATGTGTGTCTACAATAAATAAATAAATTGGAAACGGTTAACCCTGTTCAAAACGGTACCCGTAACGATAGGCTAACACAATTGATAGGGAAACCATATCCTTTGGGTAGTCATTTGATAGGTTTACCATATCGGAAGGTTTAATCAAATGAAAGGGTTTTCCGGTCACCGAAATAAACTAATAGGTCTGTGGGCTGTATAAATCATGAATCAGTTTTTCATTCGACAAAAAATCTTTATAATTATTGAACCTGCTCGCAAATTTTCGAGAGAGTCGGTTGTGAAAATACGACCTGTACAGGAGCCGGTCATACAAAAATAATGACGGCCCAAGTTGAAGCAGAGAACTTTGTAAGCCCGTTCCACTACATAGTATAAAACAAAGTCGCTTCCCGCTGTCTCTTCCTATGTATGCTTAGATCCTTAAAACTACGCAACGGATTTTAATGCGGTTTTTTAAATATAAATAGTGATTCAAGAGGAAGGTTTATATGTACAATATATAGAGTTGGCATGTTTGGTAGCATTGGGGTGAACAAAGACCAATTGCTATGCATTTTTTGATTGAATTATGAATTTATAAATTATTGATAAACCAATAATGTAAAGGTAACTGGTTGAGGACCAAATTCTGGGCCAGTAGTTAACCTAATTAATTGATAGTAATTAAAAAGTTCCGTTGTGACACGAAAATTAGCCATACATTTTCTATGGTTAATTTTCGTGTGACAACGGAACTTTTTAACTACTACCAATTAACGACGCTAACTGCTGCCGAAGAATTTGGTCCTCACCCAACTAAATTTAAATTGATTCATCAAAAATCAATAAAAACTTATTATATTGTTGAAAGCAAAGCATGCTACGTTAACATCGTTGGATGTAGAGAGATCGTTCTCGACACATAAATGGATTTTTACAAGTTTTGAAACTGTATAACGCCAGATATTATGGATCAAATTTCCATAGTGTATGCTTTTCATAATCTTGACAACTATAATATATGCAAGATTATGTAACTTTATTTCCAGTTGCAAGTTGTTCAAGCTCTTGATATAAACATTTTAACCAACAAGTAAAATTAATTTAAATGTTATATTATAAAATTACAGAACCTATTGCATTGCAGTTGTCGTCAAAAATTTGTGTCAAACTAGCTTCTGCCGCTTCGGGGATAAAAACTATCCTTTGTCACTCTCCGTCCCGTCAACTATCTCCACTTAAAAAATCACATCAATTCGTCGCTTCGTTTTCCCGTGAAAGACAGATAAACAAAGAAACAAACAAACACACACATACACTTTCCCATTTAGATATAATATTAGTATGTATATGCGATATATCAACAAACCTAAATTGTTTACTCTTTAAACGTCTATACAATAAAACGCAAAGGTGATATATTATTGGCCGGTACTGTAATATAGATTTATTGTTCAGTTATTAATTTATTCATCATCATCCTGCTAGCGTTATTCCCGGTTGTGCCCCTAAAGGAGCCCAGGGTCCGCTTTGACACCTAATCCCAAGATTTGGCATAGGTACTAGTTTTACGAAAGCGACTGCCATCTGACCTTCCAACCCAGAGGGAAAACTAGACCTTATTGGGATTAGACCGGTTTCCTGACGATGTTTTCCTTCACCGAAAAGCTAACTCCGAAAAACTCATAGGTACGAGCCGGGATTCAAACCCGCGACCGCCGCTTGACAGCCGCATGCCTGAGCCACTAGGTTACCGTGGCTCCTAGTTATTAATTTATTCAAATAAAAAAATATACAATGGCGTCTCCACTGCATTACTTGTGCTAAACTGCCACCAGAATCCTTACCCTAAATAAATTAATATCCTACCGTTGCGAAGCCGGGGCGGGTCGCTAGTAAATAATAATGCAAGCCAAAAATTAAAGATTAAAATTGAAAAAAGCATTCCAGCTTTTACGGTAAGCTAGAACTGTGTAGCAACTCAACAGAAATATAAAGTGAAAATAAAATAATACCTAACAGAATGAAGCAGAATGTGCTACATCGGGCAAAAAAACCAGGCGGGAATATTATTGAATCAGCCAGTTTAAATTTTAGGCTACAGAAGGAATTGTTTACCCGAAATTATGAATATTTTATCGGCAATCGTTTCAGGTTATTTCTGTTTCGATCTCCGTCAGTTGTTTTAAAACGCTACGTTTGTCGAGTAATGAAAATGCCAGTTACAGTCGACAGCAGAAGTATGTACGTTTACATGCATATTCTAAGATGTCAAAATTCTCTACACCGTTCAGTACAGGTTCTTCGTTAGCCCTAAGAATTTCATACCTAATTTTACCAGACCTCAAAACACTAGAGCCCCTGGGACCCTAATATTGCAAACCGAATTTTAATATTTCCTAATTATTTATTCATTATCCCCTAATGTCAGTATACCGTGTCAATATCTAATTTCTCACTGAAACTAATTTGGTTTAACCGATTTTTCCCTTATCCTTATCCCCAGTGAGTAATAATGATTACACCTTATTATTTGTCTCTAAATTCACAAACCCGAATCTTCATTTTGCTTATTGCTATTTTAGCCCTAAAAATCGTAATGTCTAATGTCTCATCACCGAATCCTCAGTACCTAATATTAATATTACTTCACCAATTTTGTTATGTTTTCTTATAAAGTCGTACCTACACAAACCTGCCTTAGAGTGGAATAGGTAGATAATCCGAAGTGCAGAGGTATTTTGATTCTAGAAATTGATGAGTTTCAAAGAAAACCGAACGAAGAAAAATGCATTAGACCTAGAGAAACATTAGAGCAAAAGTTAATCAATAATCAGTCTAGTGACAGGATAGGTGTGATGAAATTAGGTGAAGTGTTCATTAAACGTAGTACTGTAGTGGTAGCCCTACGCTTAAAAAAACCGCAAATCGATGTACAGTTTAGCCGTTTGGCACACACATACTATAGGGCAAAAAAAATTTTTTGACCCGCAGTTCCTAAAAAAAATTCCCTTAGGGGGGGAGCGCCGAAACCTTTTTTCTTTTTGTATGGGAAAAAAAATTTTTTTTCAGAAACCTATCGTGTGTAGTATCATATGAAAGGGCTTTTCGAGGCGATTCTAAAAATATACCACATCATAACATTTTAGCCATATTTTTTGAATTAAAACAAAAATAATTTTCGAAACATACCAAGTTTGGGCTCCTCCAGACACGATATGGCTGATTTTTTTTTAATTCAATATACCACAAATGATACGTGATATCCTCATATCTAACCTCAAAAAATCAATTTTGAAAAGGATTAAATTAATTTTTTTTTTAATTTTTCAATATCACCAAGGGACACAGTTCTACTTGAATACCTATTTTACGTGACTTATGGAACTGTACTGCAGATACGTTACTTATTAATCATAAAATGATACGTAGTATCCATATATCTAACGGAAAATACCTCTTTAACCCTTTAACTGCGCTTTTTCATCAGTTGGTATAGTTTGGTTAGTTTTTGTCACAAAATATCAAGGTAATATATAAGGATAAGGATATCAAGATATAATGTATCACAAATGATCCGTTATATCTTTATATCTAACCCCAAGAAAGCAATTTAGAAATAATATCATATAGTTTTTTTTTTGATTTTTTTTATTTGATTGTTTCACTTGGTAATATTGACAAATAAAAAAAATACTTAATGCAATTATTTTCAAAATTGTTTTTTTTTAGGTCAGATATGAGGATATCACGTATCATATGTGGTATATTGAATTTTAAAAAAAACAGCCTTATCGTGTCTGGAGGAGCCCAAACTTTGTATGTTACGAAAATTATTTTTGTTTTAATTTAAAAAAATGACTAAAATGTAATGATGTGGCATATTTTTAGAATCGCTTCAAAAAGCCCTTTCATAGGATACTACACACGATAGGTTTCTGGAAAAAAAAATATTTTTTTCCATACAAAAAGAAAAATGTTTCGGCACTCCCCCCCTAAGGGAATTTTTTTTAGGAACTGCGGGTCAAAAAAATTGTTTTGACCTCTAGTATGCGTGTGCCAAACGGCTAAACTGTACATCGATTTGCGGTTTTCTTATGAAATTGGGCTTGTGGGGCTTCCACTACTGGGAAGAAATATTTAATCCTCGTAGACTACCGAATATCTGATGGTTTGCTAAAAGGAAGAAATCCTTCCTGTTAAAAAACCAGTTATCTGGGAAGATTTTTTTTTCTTTCTTGGCTACTGGTTATCTAACTTGGTTATCTGTGAGGAACAAAGGAATCATTTGGCTTAGTGATCATTAGGAAAAATCATTATTAGTTTCCAATATATGCATTTGGAGGTGAGAAGGAGGTGGTGGAGCTAATGAAATTAGGCCCATCAAATAATTATGCCATACAAGATTAGTTATACGAATATTAGAAATTATATCGAACGTTGGTAGTTGTAATGATATTAACACTGACAATATTAGGTTAAGCGGGGGGAAACCCATATATTTGCAATCACGTTCTCGGAAACGGCTGTAACGATTTTGATGAAATTTGGATTATAGGGGTTCACGGGGGCGATAAATCAATCTAGCTAGGACTGGTGTCTAGGAAAATTTGTTTTCTCCGGGACTTCTAAGGTAAATAAGAGTCTGTCCTATCAAGAAGTTCTTGTACAAATAGTGGTGGTTAAATTGGAATCTGAAAAAAGAAAATAACGACTTTAGCTTGTGTGGAGAGGTCGGGGAAAATCAGATTTCGTGGAAAAGTAGGCTTTGACGACCGAAACGGATCTGCGCATAGGTAGGAATACACGAATTGCAGCAGAGGTATACCAGATTACAGCGCTTTTCTCAAACTATGCGTCGAAATCACATTTTTTAATGCTGTTGTTAGTTAATGAGATGTACTCGTAACTACAGGTAAAATATTTCCTTTACGCCAATTCTCGGAACTAGATTTCAAGCCACATGTCCCTTTCAGGATGTGGCCGGGATAGCCCTGGGAGGCAAAATAAATACCCACAACCTCGGGAAAAGATAAAATGGACTGGTGACGCGTATTGGCAATTACTTGATTACAATTTGATTGACGATAAATGTTCTAAAACAATGGGAATAGCCCTGTATAGGGGCATTGGCCCCAGACGCCAACTTGGTTGCTGTTTTGCCGATTTAGGTACTTGTCCAGTTGTAAGTTGCTATTTCACCAAGTATTACCCCAATTTATACACATTATGTAAGACGACTTCTGAAGCCTAGTTGGTAGTGACCCTACCTACGAAGTCGGAGGTCCCGGGTTCGAATCCCGGTAAGGGCATTTATTTGTGTGATGTGCATGAATATCTGTTCCTGAGTCATGGATGTTTTCTATGTATTTAAGCATTTATTTATCTACATAAGTACTCATATTACAAGATTTGCTTTGTTTAGGACTAGGTCGATTTGTGTAAGAATGTCCCCAAAAAAAAATGTTTAGTCGTATTTTTAAAAAATGAAGCACGAAATGTCTTTTTAAATATTAAAATTTTCACGCAAAATTAAAAAAAGAAACATGTTATGTCTACTACGTCACTCACTAAAATCTACTAAAAATAGATGGCATCTGATTCATTCTGATCATTTTCAGTAGGTACTCAAGTAAGGATTAAGGGGATTTTGAAAATATTTTTCTTATATCTATATATCTTCGTTTTATCCATTCCATGATCAATAATATTTAACGCAGCTTATATGTTAAAGCAGAAAAAAAATTCGTGCTTTTTTATTATTATGCGGTAGTGTATAACCAAGCCGCTTGTACAAACAGCCAATAATATAATCCATACTATTTAACAATTTATCGCGTTCTAAATTGTATGGTTCATATTTGGTGAAATAGCATCTTACATCTGGGCAAATAAATCGGCAAAACAGCAACCAATTTGGCGTCTGGGGGCGAAGCCCCATACATACAGGGCTATACCCTTTTCCTAGCCGACTTAACAATCAAAACAACCCGGACAAGTGCGAGTCAAAACTCGCCCACCGAGGGTTCCGTATTTAATTACAAATGTATAGTTATCAGATTGTTCCCTGTAGGTACTTGTCTTCTTATAAGACGATATTACTTGCCAAATGTCATAGTTCTAGTTCAAAGGAAAATATTAGATACAGATAAAGAGTCTTGACAGACAGCAAGGTAGACGGAACAAAGTGATCGTATTAGTTGGTATCAGGGATCCGTTTTTTCTTTTTGAGGTACGGAACACTAAAAATTGTATCAAAAGTAAATTACTAATCATAATCTAAATTCAGGGGCAGCGTATGACCGAGTAAGTTTCGTTAGCAGACATTCATTCAACTATACCTAATACTGGCCAAGAATTTGGTCCTAACCCATTCGCTGCTCAATACAAAACTAATTTACGGCGTATATATTCAGAGAATAATTTAATGGAATATAACGACTCGCCCCAAGCCTACAAGGAGTCTATTTTTGTCTACACCTCCGATTCGAATTAAAAATTAATCTGTATATCGCGCTCACTTCTGCGCTAGAAAGACCGCGCGTATAAAAAATCGATTGGGATGTGAAGCAAATGCACCTAAACGAGCCTCGGTCAACCACAACTGTCTGAGGTACTAGTTAAATAATGAAATATAAACAGAGATGTAATGTATCGGATCGTTAGTGGTTAAAAACAAAACACATACGTATACCTACCTCAAACATTTACCATTATCTTATCTTATCTTATCTTATCTAGATGAGGGCCCTTTCGGATGCACTTCGACCCAGTGGGATCTTTTGTGCATTTGCCCTCTCCTTACGTCTACTCCCAACTTCGCTCCATCATTTCCACATAGCGGATGATGCAGCTCAGCGGAAGTGCCTTGAATTCCTTTGGTTGCGTATAGCCGATACCAAAGTAATTCATTCTTTGTCTGGCAAGGGCATGACATTCACACAGTAAGTGTTCCATAGTCTCATCCTCCTCGCCACACATTCTACAGTCTGAGCTGTCTGATAGTCCCATCTTGGCCAAGAGATCCTTGACCCCGAAGTGACCTGTGAACACCCCAGATATGATTCTGAGCTGCTTCCTACTGGATTTCCAGAGTTTGTTGGTCCAGCCCGAGTCCACTCCTTCTATGAAGAGCTTTGAGTGCCTTAAGCCCGCCTCATTCCTCCACTCGTATTGGTGTTTGGTTTTGGCGTAGGCTTTAAAGGCCGAAATTATGGTTCCCTGCGAGAGTCCCACAAATGGTTCTGGACCTACAAAGTGGTTTGTAGACCCCCCTCTAGCAAGCTCATCCGCTCTTTCGTTGCCAATGAAGCCCTCGTGCCCTGGAATCCAAACCAGTTGCACCTTATTGTGCTTTCCAAGCTTGTTCAGTGCCTGGACGCCATTATAGACTAGTCGAGATTCCACTTTCGGCGCCGTAAGTGCCTTAAGCGCCGCTTGACTGTCACTGAGTATATAGATGGTCTGCCCTCTGGTTTGTCTGTCTATATTCTCCTGTGCACAGGCAATTATGGCGTATGTCTCCGCCTGGAAGACGGTTGCCAAGTTACCCATGCTTACACTACTACTGTAGTCATTCGCATAAATGCCTGCTCCCGTACCGGATCCCATTTTTGATCCGTCCGTGTACCATATACTGTCTTCGATACCAGACCTCGGTGGTTCTAGACCTTCGGCCCATTCAGCCCTGGATGGAACTTTTGTTGTGTAGTTCCTATGGAATACAAACTTGGGTAGCATTTTGTCGCTTCCCATGCTTGTTATTCTGTCTAAGAAACCATCAGTCTCCATGTTTGTGTGCTTAGTCTTTGGCTTACTGTCGCTCCACAGTTCAAGGGTTCTTAATCTGTAGAGCGATTTGCGTGCCTCTGACTTAATCACCAAGTGAAGTGGCGGTAGGTCCAGTAGGACTTCTAGCGCCGCTGTGGGCGTGGTGCGAAACGCCCCTGTTATAGCCATGCATGCCGATCTCTGTACCTTCATCAGAGCATCTCTGCATGTGCTCTTTAAAGTCCTTGGCCACCATACCAGGCTACCGTACAATAATATGGGCCTCACCATCATAGTGTAGATCCATCTAAGTACCTTTGGGTTCAAACCCCATGCTTTTCCATACGCTGATCTACACATTCCAAATACCCTCAGTGCCTTTGTAATGGTAAGATCTGTATGCTTCTTCCAATTCAGTTCTTTATCTAGTGTGACACCTAGATATTTCACATCATTAGACAGTTCTAGTACCCTCCCGTACAGTTTTAGCTGCTGTACGCCTCGAAGGGTCCTTTTCCTAGTAAAGGGTATTACTACAGTTTTGCCTGGATTAATGGATAATTGGTGTCGGTCGCACCATCTCTCCACTGTCTGCAGTGCCTTGTTCATGATTCCCGATACCGTGCCTGGAAACTTCCCATTAACCAGTATCACTAAATCATCAGCATATCCTACCGTGTGGATGGGACCTTTATTGAGTTCTACCAGGAGTGAGTTCACCACCAGACTCCAAAGAGTTGGTGAGAGAACCCCACCCTGTGGACATCCCTTTGTGGCCGTGGCCATTATCTCATCCCCCAAGAGTGATGACTTTATTAGTCTGCCATTTAGCATATTGCCTATCCATTTACATATGGTGGGCTCTACACCATGATTAACAGCTGCTTCGCTGATAGCTTTATACGTGGTACGATCGAACGCTCCTTCCACGTCTAAGAAAGCTGCAAGACATAGTTCTTTATTCTCTATAGCCTGTTCAGCCCTGGTTGTCACCAGGTGAAGTGCGGTTTCCGTTGACTTCCCTGGCTGGTATGCACATTGTAGTTCGTGCAGCGGATGCCTTCTTAATGGGCCATCCCTTATGTGTCTATCTACCAGTTTCTCCAGTGTTTTGAGGAAAAACGACGATAAACTTATCGGCCTATACGATTTGGCTTCACTGTAATCCGCCTTACCCGGTTTGGGTAGATAGGTTACTTTTACCATCCTCCACACACGCGGTACGTGTGCGAAGGCCAGGCACGCCCTGTACAATCTGCTAAGATGTGGGATTAGTACATTAGCGCCTTCTTGTAGTAGAATGGGGTAGATGCCGTCTGGCCCCGGGGCTTTGTATGGTTGGAATGTTGAAAGTGCCCACTTTATCTTTTTATGATCTACTACCTTTTTGGACGTGTCCCAATTGTGTCTCGTTGTACTTGTGGTCTGTTCCAACGCACTAATTGCTCCATCGTCTGTTACGCTGTCGTGTATTACTGAGCCTGGGAAGTGCATTTTACACATTACCTTAAGGGTCTCCAGCCCCGTTTTCGTCATTCTACCGTCATTGTCCCTGATGGATGTGAGCGGGGCCGACTTTGTGGTTGCTAGTGCCTTTGTTAGTCTCATACCTTCTGGTATTGACTCAATCTGATCGCAGTGGTTCCTCCACGCTCTCCTCTTGGCTTTCCTCACAGCCTTGCTGAGTTCTGTGAGTTTTTGTGCATAGTACCCAAAGTCATTAGATGCCTTTGCGTCATTGAATATTGCCCTAGTTTCCCTCCTGAGCTTTACTATCTCTGGGGTCCACCATGGTAACTTTTTAGCCAGGGTTTTCTTCTCCGGGCAGTTATTAGTGAAGGCCTTGTATACAGCTTGTACTATTTTGTCCGCTTCGAATTCTATGTCTATAATAGAGTTTAGCTTGCCTTTTGGGTCTCCTAGGTCTACTTTTAGATCCCTTCTAAAGCCCGACCAGTCCGTGTACCTAGGATTCCGTTTACGTACCGTATTAATTTTTATCTTAGTTTGGTACCTGAAGCAGATGTATCTGTGGTCCGAAAGGGATATGTCATCAGATACGTGCCATGAGTTGATTTTGTTACTAGTGTTATTAGTAGCCAACGTTATGTCAATCACCTCCCCCCGCCTAGAATTGACGAAGGTAGGTTCATTGCCTTTATTCAGTAATTGTAAAGAGGAGCTTACCAGGAAGTCCAGTCCATTTACCATTACCATTGAGAGTGTTTGAAGGAAACTCTTTCATGTCTGACGGTAAAAAACAAGAAGTACCTACTTCGCTATATCTATCTAATGTAAAGTCAACTTAGGGCAGGCTCTACCACCTTACGATTACTTTTGCACTACAGATAGAAGTATCAATCAAACGGTTATCGGTTCTTCAATCTTTTATCTCCATTTTGGTCTACCGGATTTTGAAACAAATGAATACTTAATTTAGTATGATCTTTTTAAACATTGTCTAAAATAAAAACAACACTCATTTTGTATCTCTATTGACGTGAAAGATCTGACACATACGAAATTTACATATTTGGGTTCGTCTGTGACGTCCCTAAAAACTGGTCCAGGGTTTTCATTTTAAACCAATTAACACAAAAGTTATGGCCAGAAACCGGTTTTCTGGCCTAAAATTGTTCAACTTTGATGCCAAATATCTCGAATACAATGAACTTTGAAGTAAATATGGGATACTATATTGCTTAAAGCCGTTATTGTTAACATAATAAGCTACAAAAAACCTAAGAAAACTAACCGCTCGGCCACGACTTTGGTCTTAAGCGACCTGCGACCAGCGTTTTATCTGTTCATTGCGCGGTCGAGATGCGCAACGCACTGTGGTTAGTTGGGATCACGCGCAATGAACAGATAAAACGCTGGTCGCAGGTCGCTTAAGACCAAAGTCGTGGCCGAGCGGTAAGAGATTCAGATCGAAGGTACGATCCCATACGCCAATTATGGGACTTTAAATATCTCGGCTCCGATATTATTAAACGCCAAATAATTATACATATCTATGTGTATTTAGAGGTCCTCTAAATAACTATGTAAAAATCATCCGTGGCCGCTGAAAAAAAAATTACAATATTCTTCATACAAACTTACCCAATGCCCTTTAAGTTTTTATACAAAATTGTTTTTGCTGTATTTCGTTTGTTTTATAAACTGGAACCATATAAACTAATTACAGACATAGATATATACCTCATGTCATGTCATTGTATATGCAAAATTACGTCACAATCCAACACGTAGAAGATTGGGGTTGGAGATATGACACCAATAGGCTCACTCCAATAACAACGACAGAGAAAGCAGCACCCCAGACGCTTTTAAGTGTAATTTCTTGCCACTGTAAAAAGGATGCAGCAAAATATGTAGTTGCAGAAAAGCTGGATTAAAATGCTCTATTGTTTGTGGATTCTGTAGTGGTCAGCTGTATGAAAATGCAGTAGAGATTCAGATAGATAAGGAAGACTGTGATGACGACGAAATTTCATGGTTGGAAACTAAAAATACAGACAATGAAACAGAAAATTTCAGCGACGATAATGAAGAAGGCACCATTAACCAGCCCGGGTCATCAAAAAGAATTAAAAAATGATAGCTATACGATTTTTAAACAAAATTAAAATGATATTAATGATTTTTGTAAATATTATTATTTCCGTCGCTTGTAACTTCTTACCTTTAAGACAATTTTGTCTTCTTTATACCTCTCATAGACACTTTTGTGATTTAGTAAACAATTGAGAAGTTATTTAAAATATACCTAATTTTGGCACCTTTAATTCAAGATGGCGGCTAACACCTGGGTCCTTCAAGTTCGAGAACTTGGATTTTTATTAACCTGTCATACCTAAACAATATTGTTTAAAAACATTTTCTACGCCACCTTTTGTAGAGCATAAATACCTACTGACTGGACTATGTGAGGGATATTTCAATGCTAATTATGGCCATGATTTATTAATAAGTTAATGCTAATGATTTTTTTATTTTATATTTTAATTGAAAGCTGTTATGTATTGAGTTACGAATTGCTTTGAAATAACGGCAATTTCAGGCACAATTAAATGAATTACGTATTGAAATATTTGAAAATCTAACTTAAATCTACCCGGGACTAATTATTCTGTTTCTTTTGCTATTTCCAATGTATAAATCAATGAATAATGTTTTAAGTAGTAGTTATAAGTATTTTTTACTTTTAGTGAAATACTCATTGTTGACGCCTATTAAATCATGATAATGTTTACTTAATCAAAACGATTTACACGTAAAATAACCGTCGAGATTCGTTATTAGCAGCACCTAAAAAAACTAATTGTTTATTTAACAAATACTGTTTATAAAATGACTGCACAAATGGAATATCAACTACTGATTTTCATGACTGATGATTCAGGCTACGACGCTTCGAAGTAAAAAATATTTAAAAAGCGTTTTCTAAAAATAAACAAATTTAAATAAATAAAGCCTAAGTTAAGGCATATAGAGTTTAATTCTATCACGACATTAAGAGTCCGCAGTAAGCTCGATTCTCCATACAAACGTGGTTACGCTCTCATTTTAAAACTACGTGTTGGATTGTAACGAAACTTTGCAAGTAAGTACAATGACATGAGGTATATCCAGGTCTGTAATTACTGTACTGACTGTACTGATCTGAGGACAAGAGTGTCATGATATATGAATTCCAATTGGAAAGATTCATGAAAGTGATGAAAAGTGTAAATTAAAGTGGCCTAGCTTCCCCAGCTCGAAAAAATCGGGCCAATGCGTTTCCGAATTATGTAAACGAACGTTACTGTGAAAGTGCTGGTTTAACTGGTATGCCCTTGCCACCGTTGACTGACCTAATGAACTCTACTATAACGGAATAAGGTTCTTTAGATGATAATTTTTGCACCTACGCCCTTTCTAACAGCCACTTTTACGAGTATCAGCACTAATGACTAAAAGTATGTTGTGAAATTTCGAGCACTAGTAAATCGCGGAGGTTTTAAAATGTTAGCATTATTTAAAGTTGTTGGTGATACTCAACTATTGTAGTGAAAAATAAAATAAAAGATCACTAGCAAGATCACGATCGTAATTTTAATAGTTCTAACCGAAACATTTATACATTTTAAACATAAAGTTATAATATCCCGACGACGTGCTCGCGGCAACCAAGTCGATCCCAAATGGGTTATTACAATTAGGTACAAGTAGCACAAACGGCTTCGCGAACCGTACAGATCCCTGGCACAGGGCACGATACGTCAAACGCATCTGATGGTAAAAACTTTCAAATACGAAGGTGGGTAATGCAACACCGGATTGCAGATGATATGATATGATATGAGATGGGTGTATGGGTGATCGTGATAACGATGGCCGAAAGAAGAAGAAACGAAAAGAATGAACCGCGTTGGCGTGCTGATGCCTTTGAGAATTTTGAGAAAGTGCAACCGGATGGTTGATATCCCGAACTAAGGATAGCGCCCTGCGCTCAGTTCGTGCAAGGATCAGCAAGCGTGGGTGTACACAATAGCGTCACTAAATCTAAATCGCGGTTACATAGGTAACTAATTAGAACTAACAGAAGGTAGAGGATTATTAGGTTTCCGGAGACTTCCCTGGCACTCGACTTCCCTGAGACTTCCTGAGCTCCTTAGCTAGTTGAGCCGCTGCGACGAACCGTTGATCCACTTCAGGTAGGCTCCTTTGAATGAACTCCGCATTCCGGGAGTATAAAAACCCGCAGTGATAGCACGCAAGAATCGTGGGCACAAGCTTCTTTAACAGGGTAACGACCTGACGGAGTGGGTCCTCGTACCCCGATAGGGCAAGCGCTGGGTTGAGTACCCGCACCAGAAAGCTACGACAAAAATAAAGGTAAGATCTACGATATTACTTGATGCGACTATGAACTGACTAGAGACTTATACAACCAATGCTTACCCAGCACGTTCTCGACCAGCCGTCGAATACAATCAAACTCGATGTAAGACGACGCTTGTGAATTCGGAACCTCCTTTTCCTTCACACAATAGCACTTGGTGCTGGCAGCCAGAATCTTCGTTGCTTGAGATTCACTCCAACGCCACTGAGTTTTTAAAAGGAAGAATACTATCACTTAGTTCTTCTATAAGCTGGGATAAAAACAACAGTCTCGAATCACGGACTATAATTGTTTACTTGACCAATGTCAACTGCTTCTGACGCACCCCACTTTCCTATCTTTCAAACTGACCTACGAAAAGAACCTAGCACCAATCATATTTGAAAAATCGAATTGCCTTTTTAAAATTCAAATTGTCCTTTTTAAATTCCACCAGTACAAATACGCTAAGAGTACTGCATGTACCGAGGCCGTACCAGAAATCCTAAGTTGTGGACGCCACCTACCGGGAAGACGTAAAAGTCCTAGAGACACCTGACAACGATAACAGAAAACACAAGTGACCATTAACCCTGAAGGAAAAAGGTTCAAGTAATATGCGTTAGATGGCGCAGAAACAAAAATCAGTAATTTAAAAAATTCAGCGGTTTAACCGACAGTGTTGTTCTTCAGATGAGTTAACGCTGCACTATATACTAACATGCGTGGGTAAAACTCATAGCTTATAATGGACACAATTTCTGGAAGCACTTCTGTCTAATTAATAACAACTTCAGACTCTAGTATTAAGTTTATTGCACCTCTTTAAGGTCTTGCAACTTGGACACCATATACCTAATCTGAATTTAAGAGCTCCCAGAAAGCTCGACACAAAGTGGGCTTCCCATACAAACATAGTTTAGCTTTCATTTTAGAAGTATATCTGCTGCAAAATAATTTACTTAAACAAAGTACACATACCCAAATAAACATTTTCACCTTTCCTCTAAAAAAAGCTTAATTTGAAGAGTTCCATCGATTTCTCCAAGATCGTATCATGAAATAAAATTAAACTCAAAAGTAACTAAGTTGCAGGACTTGCAGTTTCGTTGTAGTTGCGTTTCACCGTCTTTTTTGGGCCTAAGGGAGGTTCTCTATTGTATGGGCAAAAATCATTTCCCAAAGTGTCACTTCCCAAAAAATGTTTCCCAAATGATCATTTGGCAAAAAATCACTAGTCAAATTATTGTTTCGCATTTTATTACTTGGCAATAACTCCTATGGCAAAATATTACTTCGCAAATTATTGTTTGGCAAAGTTTTACATAGTCAAGTTTCATTTGGTCAAACGTATTATTTGGCATAATATTCGTTTTCCAAATTATTGCATGGCATACGATTTAGATCCTAATTGTGCAGTACATACGAAATCTATTTGAGTGAGATTAAATATTTTGCTAAGCGGGTAGTTTGTAAAAAAACAAAAGTAAATAATTTATAGGTAAGTTTATATGTTCTTTTGTACTATAGGTACTTAGGTAACAATATATTATAATGCAAATAAGCAGCATGCATGCAAGCAAGCCCCGAGTCGGTTTCACCCTTTTCATAGAGAGTCTCCAGCGAATCGACGCCACTCCGCTCCGCGGGGTGTCTATTTCTGGTCTGAGGGAAACAAGTGAACCCTAACCTAACCGACCAAAAACAAAGTTCGGTTATGACAAGCCATTTTTTCCACCCTGTTACCTAATGTGCGAAATGAAAATTTGAACAAATGTTTTGTTTGGAAAACAATATTAGGCCGAACAAAGTGTTTGCTTAATAAACATTTGTCTTAATAACACTTGACAAGGCAAAATTATGCCAGATGATATTTTGATCAAATGAACAAAATGCGAAACAAAAACGTGCTATTTGTTCGTTTGGGAAATGAAACTACTGCCATAAGTTTTGTGGGAAGTGAAATTTGGCGATCCGTTGAGTATCCTGCTGTTTCGGCAAAATATTTTATTTTGCCGAAACAGCAGGATACCCCTAAGGGAACAGGGTTGAAGTGTGTTGTGGGCCATTGGCTAGGAACCTCTCACTGCGATATCACATTTTGTCGATCTTTTATACACACATTTATACTAAAAGTGACACTGGAACATAAGTTTCATGTACTCTACCTACCCCATTTGGAAATAAAGGCGTAAATCTGAATATAATATGATTGAACCAGAAGCAATGGAAGGAAACAGACCTCTAGCTTTGCTCAATGCCTCCCCGTGCCCGTAGCGATGTAGCCGGTTTAACTGCGTAATGTAGAGCTTGACTTCATATGGTATATCTTTTATGTCGGGTCTGTGGAGGGCTTTTACTTATGCAGGTCACACAAATAGGAAGGCTTCGCCACATTTCGACTTCATTTTAATGATGTTAAGGGTCAAAAGTGACGAAACCTTTTCATTACACTACTTTCTTGAAGAACCCAATACTATAGTCCGTCGGAAAAACCTATTTTATTTAAAATAAACAAATAAATACAACATTTTGCGAAATTTCTATTCCTATGGACTATGTGTGTTGTTTTCAATAAACCTAAACTTTGTTTACATAAATGTATCCGACTTTAGCTTTCATAACTGCATCACACAATCTCGGCATTCTTTCAATTCATCGATGGTATTTTGTTCAAGATTAGCCCAGACTGTTGACAAATTGATTGATGACAGATTGCTGATTTTGAAGTTGGACATGTTTTTCTTATCTGCCTGTCCAGCTCGTCCCACAGTTATAATGGAAACACGAAATCTCAAACAAAACAACTTCGTTTCCATACTTTTGGCCTACACAGAGACTTTATTCTTACTTACATAAAACACATGTGTAGATATTTGTGAAAGGGCGTCTGTGTTCACATTCACTGCCAACAATTTCGTAACAGGTAGCCGCTAACTTATAGGCAACATAACATGCGAAAAACCGTTTGTAGAGGAAAGCATCTAAGACTAGAGCGTACCTAGCAGGTTCCTAACACTGAAAGTAATAAACTCCATAATAATGTAGCGCAAATTCGCCCATAGCGGTATGGCGCATGATACACTCGAGAGCAAAAGTTTCGGGTCACTAGCATTTACTTCAATATATTGAAAACGAATAAAGCTATCGTATTGAAATAAATTGAACCTTATAGACAATGTAATGTTACTAAAATAAAATGCATTACATTTACTACTGACCATTTGTTTTATTATGTTTAAAACGACAACAAAAACAAGACAAAACTGAAAATATTGAACTTTTTATATTTACAAGTAGTTTTAACACTGTTTAGTACTTGGTATTACCCCCACGTGCTGTCTGGACTGCTGCAATGCGATTCGGCATGCTGTACACATTCACTGCCAACAATTTCGTATCAGGTGGCCGCTAACTGATTAGGGATAACATGCGAAAAACCGTTTGTAGAGGAAAGCATCTAAGACTAGAGCGTACAGTTCCTAACACTGAAAGTAATAAACTCCATAATAATGTAGCGCAAATTCGCCCATAGCGGTATGGCGCATGACAATTCGCCATACCGCTATGGGCGAATTTGCCCTCAAGGTTTAGATTATTCTAATGTTGGAAAAATGATCCTCATGGCATGGGACATAATATACATGGTATATAAGGAGAAAGAAAGAAAGAAAATCCATTGATTCTATAAAGCACACATAACAGGATTAATAATAACATCAACCTAGAGAAATACTAACGTAAAAGGCACAGAGAGGTGTGCACATTACACAAAGGGTCCAGCAATGTGTGCGATAGAGAAAAGGCTGCGACACACATGTGTTACTAATGTACGCAAATTGCAACGCTGTTATTCTGCCTGAATATCCAATAATTTACTTTAAAAACAAAGTTTTAACCGACTTCAATTTAGTACTCCGCCAAGCCACGAGCACTGCATTTCCTATTTTTTACAATTTACCACATGAACTGATTTCCGATAGCAAATGCGTTGATTACTATAGAAAAAAACCGAATCGCTGTATGTGGGCCGATAATATTTGAGGACTTCCATCGATTCCCCAAGATCATCACCAATGGCACTTCATTAGTTCCTATTTCAACGGAATCAAATCAGAACCTGTGACGTACTTTTGCACTTTTAAGTACATAATTGAGGAATTCGATAAGTCATCTGTGGTCTTCATCATCAATTCCTCGCCACCAAATTTATGATTCCGGATGTAAATACACGAGTTATAACAGAAAATACCAAAATCACTACACGCGTGCCTTATAAAATTGAGGAGTCCCCTCAATTCCTCATGGATCCCATCATCTAACTGAATTTTGAAAAAAATGGGACCCACCTGGAAGTATATACATACGAACAAAAAAAAAATTTTCCGAATCGGTTCATCAATGACGGAGTTCTGAGGTAACAAACATTGAAAAAAAAAAAAAAAAAAAAAAAAATACAACCGAATTGAGAACCTCCTCCTTTTTTTGAAGTCGGTTAAAAAAATATATATCTATCGTTATCAAAACCTATTTCTGTTTAACCGCAGGTCTGACATAATGTCCAGCGATTGGCGCCGAATGGGTTAATAAACCATTTGTCTGGCGCCTGCACTATTAACGTGACGGTTTAGTTTATTCCAATGCAGCACAAAAGGGTTACTGCCGGCCATTATAATAGTCACTTGACAAAATTGGACGTGAGCTGTGCAATTCAATTTGCTCGGGTTTGACCAAATTGCGCGCTCTGACCTTGCGGGACTTGATTTGAGATAGGACTAGTTATGTAATGTTTTTATTGCTGACGTGTCGTATTATTATTGGCTTTTTGGATATCTTCAGGACCTTCTGAACGACGTCAATTTAAAATCTATTACCAAGGTCACTTTTACAAATTTTAAGGTTTGACAGAATATTTTGACGACGCTATTCTAAAAGGAAATATGAAATAAATATATAATAATCGGTTTTCACTGTTTTTTCTACTTACCAAAAAAATGGAGTTGTGATATGTAGTTTCTTCAGAAAAAAATAACAACAACGCAATCAAAGTTACAATCAGAATTACTAAAACCACAACTTTTATATAAGTTAATATTTAAAAAAAACGGTTAATCACCTTTTGAGTTATTTGATATCAAGAATAAAACGATTTATTAACTTCTCTAATGATTATTCGTATGCAAGTAGTGTGAAAGCTTTAATAAGGTGCCGGCTTAAAATGTTTAACAGCTTTCAAACAAAGCAATATTATTTGGCCAAAAGACATTTGAGATTTTTCAAGGATATTTTTTTAACCTTGTGACCCAATCTTCTAATTGACATCACGTGGTATAGTTTCAACAAAAAAAACTATATACTTAATATATAGTTATATAAATACCGCCACAAAACGAATTCCCAGGACTTAATCGTTTGATAAATTTCACCACATATAGATAGGTGTTCAAAGATGGAAGAATTACGAAACTAAATTATGGTACAACATTCATTTTCTCATACCTTTGATGACGAAACGAAATTCCCGGGATGAGCTAGTCGTATTATATTATAAGTAACAGTGGCCTGATGGCGAACAATACACCCTTTTTCACCTTTTCGTACTTATGTAATAAATAGGGCCCGGATTTTAGCGTGCCGCTATTGACACATTGTAGGGAGAGAGCACCGATTTTTACAGATATTATCAGACTATTACTCAGAAAACCCCCGTGAGTCTCAGACGTATTAAAGTATAATAAAAAGAAGTCTTTCTGGTTGAACACAAGACATTAGGGATATTCGACCTCAAAGACGACAGTAAACAGTTTCGTTATATTTTTAACGCAAAAAGAGGGGTGTTATAAGTTTAACTTGTCTTGTCTGAACTTTATCCGAAATGTTCTTAGCCATGTTTCATCATTATCCGTTTAGCCGTTTTTGAGATATTGGCCTTTAAAATGAAAATGTTGGATGTTTTTCAAATTTTCTAAGTTGTAGTTGTTTTACTTTATCAATGCGGCTGCGGTTAATATATCTAAATAAAATAACACGCGCAAGCGAATACCTAATTACCTCATCATCTCTTTATAGGTACCTATGTAATATGTATTAACACTGGCAGATGAGTATTTAATCTTCAACCAGGGGTATTTCTTGTACATATACATACATTCGTATATATATACTCATATGGACATAAGTGGTTTTGTATGTGACATCTCTCACATTAAAATTTATAAGAAAAAATAAAGTAGGTAGTGTTCTACAACTTGCCAAAAGCCACACCCAAAAATCCAGGCCTTACCAATAAGATTCATCGTGAAGTCGTGTAAAATAATGCAAAACACATGGAAAGTGTGTTATCTTTTTCCATGTTCTTTTTGCAGTTTTTTAGGGTTCCGTTCCTGAAAAAGAAAAAAAACGGAACCCTTACAGGATCTCTATGTTGTTCGTCTGTCTGTCTGACAAAACCCTTTAGATCAAGAACGCGAGGTATCGAAATTAAATGAAAACTGCTGTGAATAAATCAAACTAAGTTAAGTTAAATTAAAGATACGGCCGTTTAGGGCGAGTTGTGCACCAGCTTACGATTACAGGCCGATCAAAGTTAAATATGGGACCGGCAGCTGTCAGTCCATAGAAACTTGTCAAACTTTCCATACATTCAGATTTAAACGAACACCGCTTACGAATACAAACGTAGATTTCGAGACTGTCCAAGAATTCAAAAAATAGGGTACTTCCAGTTGACTAATGAAAAACGAAGTGAACTAAGATAACTATGAAATTTTCAAGTAATACCGTCTTATACAACTAGTACTGCGAAAAATCTGAAAACTATACATTTTTAATTTGTTACGGAACCCTCGGTGGGTCAGTCCGACTCGTACTTGTCCGGTTTTTTACTCTATACATTTTCAGGAAAAGGGTTAGGATCTAAGTTTTAGAGGCTTTGTTCCATCTGAGAAAACTGTAGAAATTCCATCTGACACAGTAGAAAACTGCCACAAGTACCAGTGTAATTTCATTTGAATGAAATGACGAGGACACCGATACAGGCTCTTGCACGAATCCTTGAGAGCAACATTGTCGTAATGTTTAATGCGCTGTGACTTTACTGAAGTAGAAACTTTAAGAGACACTTCTCAAATGAAATTAGTATTTAAATTGTACAATCACAAATCCTAGGGGCCCATTTTACATCAACTTGTTACTTGTAAGTTTAAGCCTCTGTTCAATCCAGCTTTACATTTTTTTATTTATCTTGAACTGTTCGTATATATGTAAATATGTACAGTCACGGGTAATAATATACGGACATAAATATCCGTACAGGGGCCGTAGACAAGATTACAATCGACAAGCGCTAACGCCAATAGAAAATAATAAAATATATGGGAATGACAGGTGCCAACGAAACACTTTTCTTTAACATCTGTCATTCCCATACATTTTATTACTTTTCTATTGGCGTTAGCACTTGTCGATTGTAACCTTGTCTAGGCCCCCTGGACTCTATTGTCAATGTCATAAGTACGTGAACTTACATATTAAATTGTGATGAATATATTCATCTGCCAAATTTACAAACCATTTTCAGCTACAAGAGAAAATTCCCTTTTTTTAAGTTCGCTGAAGAAGACTTCATGCCAAAGTTCGTTTATTCATTTATCGTATGACAAATCAGTATTTAGAACCGTGAGATCTAAGAAAAGACAGTACGGTTGCCAAGTTTATGGGCCAAGCATATGAATACCTAGCACACAACGTTGTCGTCATATTAATGACTGTAGGTGTGTCTGGTAAAGAGCCAACACAAGTAAAGGCCGCTACCTATTAATTTCCCGTTACTAACTGCCCACTTAGGTAAATTAATGGAACAGATTTTACTTTTTACTGTGTGTTTTGCGTCGGTCAAGTACATTTACGTACCAGTGTATTCACAGGTCACTTCGGTGCCAAGGATGTCTTGGCCATGATGGGACTATAGGACGGCTTAGACTGTAGAGTGTGTGGCGAGGAGGATGAGACAATGCAACACTTACTGTGTGAATGTGATGCTCTTGCCAGACAAATAATGAATTACTTAGATACTTAAGCTACCCACAACCTAAGGAATTCAAGGTACTCCCGCCGAGCTGCTTCATCCGGTTTAAGGAAATAATCGAGCGAGGGCGACTGCACAAAAGATCCCATTGGGTCGAAGTGTATCTGAAAGGGCCCTTATCTAGAAAAGATAAGGTTTATGCGGAAATCGGGGCCCACTAGAATAAAACATATAAACTTGGGAGATTTTGTTTCAGTAGCGTGTGTGTGAAGAACGCGTTTTGTATACACTATTTCTGCCAAACGCGACGTTGCGTGACACACTAAGTTTTTACGCTGTTCCTAAGTAAACTATTAAAGAAGTATTTGTAAATACCTATACATATTAAATAATTATTTGTGACCACCTTCATAAAACAGCATCAATTTTGACGTAATTTACAATGTATAGTTATATTGTAAATATCGTAATATAGCTACTATATAGCTCTATACTACTATAGCTATTACTACCGGGATTTTTTCAGCCAAACTATTGGTGAAATATTTTCTAATGTACTAAATTAGGAATAAAATACTTTCATCCATTAAACAACAGAACAGATGCACGCAGGCCGTGCCTCTATTTGTGTCTCCTTCTATTAGATTACTCGTTTATGGCTATAGGTAAATCTAATTAAGTCCGCTCTTGCATGTAGTAGGAATAGCCGTTTATTTGTGTAACTTTTTTTCATTAAGTTATGTTTTACGAACTGGTAACAACCTTATTTTGGAAGGTATTTTCTTAATATTGTTGCCTATACATAGTCACAAATAAAGTACAAAAGGTTTCTGTTATAAAATCCCCTGTTCAGGTAAGCCGAACGAGGTGTGCTAAACGTGGTCATCCCTTTCTATCACATGCAATGCGCTGCGATAGAACGCGTGCGTTCCGTATCAACGCTAACATGCCGGCCGGGGCCCGTAGGCCAATATGTTCTTGTAGCTGCGCAGCGAAATCACGAAGTGAGCCCCTGACATAATCAGAAATCTAAACGGGAAAACCAAACGAGCCTAAGAAAAACCGATTATTAGCGACACATTCCTAGCAGTGAACAGGAGTGTATTCAGCAGTGATCGTAAGTTTTGTAGCATTTTTGGTGCAGCGTAGTGTTGTTAATGGAATTGGTATAGACAATATCAATCAAAATTGTTAATTAAGGTAAACATTCACGTTATTAACGCTAATCAAGCATTAGGATTGAAATTATTAATACCAATTCCGTTATTAACACTACGCTGCACCAAAAATGCTACAAAAGTTACGATCATTGGTGTTCAGTCTATGACAGTCAAAAAATAGGTGTACATTAGTATCTATCTAATGGAGACATGATTTATAGTGAACGTAACTTGTGACCTGACCATGTGTCAACAGCAAAAAGATGTACATTTTCGTCTTATTACAATGGACTAAGGTGCAAAGTTGTAAACAAATCTTTCCATTGACTGTACGTTTTGATATTGATTTCGATGCGACGCACCCGGTGGTCTATTTGGGTCGACGTATTATGTAGCTCCGCAGCTGAACTAAGGTAACCGATATAGCCCTCCGAATCGCTAAACTTAAGTGGCAGTGGGCACGCATATTGCACGCAGAACCGATGGGTGGCAGACGCAGCGTGGGTAGATCACAAGGTGGACTGATGACCTGGTAAGAATATACGTAATAGTGAGATCAAGGATGAATCGACGTGGATCCTCAAATGTTATTGGAAGTAAGCTAACTTATATTTAGTTAATTTTTTTGAAGTGAAAACTTCTTTTGCGGCACTTAGCACTTTTTGGGATGGGCAAAAATTGTTAAACTCGCGACAGATTTTGTGTGAGAGATTCGGGACGAGGCTTGGTGGCGGGGGGGGGGGGGGGGTTTGACTGGGGGTACACGGTTCTAATTTGTACTTTATTGTTAACAGTATCAGGTCGTAACATACTTTCCGTAAATGCAAAATCCATTTAGTTTTATCAAACTTTTATATTTTGCTGTTAGCCGATTCGACTTAAATCAAATGAACACTATTCGTAAGAGTATAAAGCCGTTAAACACTTTTTGCAATTGCATATTCTACAAATAAAGTAATTTTGTCCACGCGTCCTTTACCGTTTTCCTACTGAGAAAATTCGAATAGTTCGAATTTGGACGTTATTCCTAAAGAGATAAAGCTTTGAAAAATATTTGGCAATGGCAAAAACAGATTGGTATTTTATTTCATCGTCTCCTTCATCAATTTTGAGTTGAGTTAAGTTGAACTATAGCGTACTACTAATAATGATGTTATCAGATAAATTGGCACGCAGGGGCGGGAGGGGGGAGGAAAGGGATTTTTTTGCAAAATTAAAATTATTCAAGTTTTCTCTTCTGCCGGCACTCCCGGAGAGCAACCCAGCCTTTTTAGGGTTCCGTAGCCAAATGGCAAAAATCGGAACCCTTATAGATTCGTCATGTCTGTCTGTCTGTCTGTCCGTCAGTATGTCACACCATAAGGTGTATTTGAATAAAAACTTGAGGATAGGGTGTATTTTGTTAACCGCTACATAGTTTTGCAATGAAATTACTAAAAAAGATTTTTTTAGGGGTGCACTCCGTACATAAAACCGAAAGTCAAAAATTATTTTTTCATTGCAAGCCCACGTGTGGTACATCAATCGACAGGCCTTTCAAAATAAATATAAGGTTTCTAAGCAATTTTTTGGATTAAGTGAATAGAGTCGGAGATAATCGCCCCGAAAGTCACTAAAATTGTGTCCCCCCCCCTCTAATTTTTGAACCGTGCACTTTAAAATTATGAAAAAAATCATGCTAATAGGGCTTATAAAATTCTTTCAGCGATATTTGTTTTGAACAAGATCGGTTCAAAGGTTTTCGAGATATTTATAAAAAACTGCCTCCCTTAAAGAAAAGGACGTAAGTGCCATAAGTTTTCAGTAACGATATGACCTTTTTCATGTCAGACCCACCATACCCCTAGCAATACCCCTGGGGGTAGGGTGGGACTGAACCATACCACCGTAGTGCTGTGGACTATGTTATGCTTTATAATATTTATCTCAAATGTCCTGTTACCGTTATCAGTATCACGCAGTGTAGTTGAAAAAGTTAGACTACCGTTATCTGTAGTAACCATTGATTTAGTATATAGAACTAGATGCACAATGTCAAGCAAATATGCCAAGAAATGTACCTCAGAGCCCCAGAATGACAGCTCTAGTACATTTCAGTAGTTGCTAATAGCGTTAATTTATACCCTGCATCAAGGTATTTCATGAAAAAAGAACTCAGTGTAGACCTTAAGCACCATATTAGCAAAGCAACATCAAAATATGAAATACTTTTTAGTTTATTGAGACATCCAATGTGAATTGACTGCTCACGTCAAAACTTTAGTTAGCGTTTAGCGAATGAATGGAGTCGCGTTATAAATTTTATTAAATTCAACAGAAAGCACAAATAAATCTGGTTTCTTTATTTTGCAAGTGGGGAATAAACAGTTTCAAATATTTGTACAAATACAAATAAATACAAATACAAATAGTTTATTTTCTCAAAACATACTTAATCTATTACAATAATACTGACCCCCACACTAGGCATTGCCTGTCCTGTGGGAGATGATGTACTACAGTTAACAAAAAACATTTTACGGCTACTGGCACCAGTATAAATTAAGTTAAACTAATAATTCTAAGTAGGAACAGTGATGTAAGCTGTGGGCTTATGTTAAAAACAAAGAGATAACTGTAATCATAGTAATAACATAAACATTAGACTCTAGACAAACAAATATAATGTTAATTTAATAAAATTAAGACTATTCTAATAAAAGGGTGCGTGTGTGTGTGTGCGTGTGTGTGTGTGTGTCTGTGTGTGTGTATGTGTGATAGAGAGAAAGAGTGTGAGTGTGTATGTATGTATGTCAGTACAGTATCTTTACAAAGTTTTCTGTGTCTATAAAAGATAAATGCATCATGTGGTTTGTCAGCAGCTTCTTTGCCTCGATGACGGAGTGTTCTTGAAATTTGTATAGCCTAACTAGGCGGTTGTAATTCCTTGTAAAATATTATACACAAAACAATTGATGAGATTTCCGTAAGTACATATAGTACAGCTGACAGAGTCCATAAAAAGAAGTCATTTTAGTTTCCTTGAAATAGATTCAGTTTGTTAAATAATTGTATTTTCGACCTGCCTTTACTTTGAATACTTTCTTTTTTGCTATGTAATGTAAGCGTACAGTCAAGTAGAGATCAGCTGTCGATTTTACTAAAACGATCCTATGGGTTTTGAACGTCACTCTCATGATCATCCGACATCTATAAAACGAGTATTACGAGATATAAGGTCAAAAATGAATGATGATGAAAATTGGCAACAATTTGCGCATTTCCAAATGATGTGTTGGGATTGTATTATAGAATTTTATTATAGTTCATTAATGCTATTAATTACCTTTTGCCAGAAGGCAGAAGATAAAGCTAAGTATATTGGAAGTAATTGAAATTAAAATATGTAATGGAAAGAAATGGGCTTAGGTACGTTCATGAGAGGTGTGGCAGTTTTAGTAAACCTGTTCTTCCATTTTTTGTAGTATAACCTATAATATATCCGAATCATTAAAATGAGCCGAACAAACGACACGCGAGTCGTTTGGTTTTAAAAAAAACATCTCGACTGTCGCGTGCTATGACTGCAGCCCATTTTGCACGTCGCTGAGGATTTTTTGGAAATCTTAAAATGAAAACCATAATTATGTAGGTAACGACATCATAAAAAAAGTATCTAAGTATACCGACTCCTTAGATTTATGTTCCGCGACTTTGTCATTTGAACTAACAAAAATAATTATTTAAAACATGTTCAAAACTATTAAATTACAATGAGTTTACACAAATTTCGTTATGTTATGAAAATAAATTATTTAAAGAAATAAATCCCATCTTTTTTCAAGTTTTTTTGTTGGTATTTATGCAGTTATTGACTGAACATTTCGACATAACTGACAACCAACAAGTCTCAAGGTTGAAACCAGACTAAAACACAAAATAGATAATAGTACATGTACAGAAAGGACACTCCTTTGATCTTTACGAAAGGCGATTTTTTCTCAGTCGAAACATTAAGATTTATGGCTCTCTGACGTCCCCAACGTTGAGGCACCGGCATGTACTTGTAGCGATGAACGTAAATCGCGGAGTGTCCCGCGCCTGACTAAACGCAAAAGAACCGGCCGATGCGATTGGCGGGTGTTAGGTGTACTACGACCCTACAGCGCACGATCCGAGCGAGCGTAGCGAGCGTGCCGCGGCAGCGGCCGGCGAAGCGCCAGAACCGACTACGGATATTTTTTTCGAATAAAGTTAGGTCTGGAGCTTCGCCGGCCGCAGCCGCGGCACGCTCGATTCGCTCGCTCGGCTCGCGCGCTGTAGGGTCGCAGAGTCGCAGTACACCTAACACTCCTCCTCGCTTCACTCGTCGTCGTATCTACACCGGCCTGCCTTATAGTATAGGTTGGTTATGAACGTGGACGTATGGCAGTTACGATACAGGTATGAAGATAAGATAATACCCCGCGTGCCAAGGGAAAACTACTAAGGCCACTGTAGTGTCACAGGAAATTCTTTTTTACCCATGACACTACTGGCAGTGCCAAGCAGTAGTGCCTATGGTAAAAAATGGCCAGAACGGCCTTCGTTTTTTTCAGTTTAATGAATTTAAAAATTTTGTACCTATTTCTTTTTCTATTTTTCCATCAAATCCCAGCACTACTAACGGTGGTATGGTTCAGTCATGGTTCAGTCCACCCTACCCCCAGGGGTATGGCTAGGGGGTATGGTGGATCTGACATGACCTTTTTAATAGGGACGGAACCCTGGTTGTGCGTTGTCCGACACGCACTTGGCCGCTTTTTTTCTATAAGTTTTTGAAACGATCTCAGACACATTCGTCACTTTCCAACTAAGTTCCCAAAAACGCATTTATGTATTTTTTGTGCTCTTTCGTCAGTTAGTATCTGATCAAATCGAGTAGGTTGCCATCAGTGAACGAAAGAAATAGACATAGAATGCGAGCTCTTTACAAATTTCTACCCAAACACGGGCCTGAACTAAACAGCTGCCTGGCATCGTTTTGACACCCCGCCCCCAACCCGCATAATGGAAATGGCATCTATTATGTGAGGCTATTTTGCGGCGCTACACTTCTATTGTTCTTCGTTCACTATTAGTTGCCATACATTAATTGATTACAGTTATTGAATTAAAAAAAGTCCACCCGTGTAGTTTAAGGGGCTCCCATAATAGGCGTCTGGGATCGTACCTTCGATCTGAATCTCTTAGTTTTCTTACGTTTTTTGTAGCTTATTATGTTAAGAATAACGGCTTTAAGCAATATAGTATCTCATATTTACTTCAAAGTTCATTGTTTTCGAGATATTTGGCATCAAAGTTGAACAATTTTAGGCCAAAAAACCGGTTTCTGGCCATAACTTTTGTGTTAATTGGTTTAAAATGAAAACCCTGGACCAATTTTTAGGGACGTCACAGACGAACCCAAATATGTAGATTTCGTATGTGTTAGATCTTTCACGTCAATAGAGATACAAAATATGTGTTATTTTAGACAATGTTTACAAAGATATTCATTTGTTTCAAAATCCGTTAGACCAAAATTGAGATAAAAGATTGAAGAACCGATAACTGTTTGATTTATACTTCTATCTCTAGTGCAAAAGTAGGAGATACGATTCTATACTTGTCAAAAATCGATGGAAACCTCGGGTAGCCCCTTAACACTCTCTCCCGAAAAGCATCTTTCAGTCAACGAACTGACAAGCTCTATGGGAATAAATACACAATTGGAAAGAAATTATAGTAGCACATTTTTTCTGTGATGGATATACCATACCTATTATCAATGAAACAATTACCTAGAGACAAAATCCTACAAAATGTTAAACATCAAAATAAATAATAACTTCTGAAACGTCAGAAAAAAGAATTATAAATGTGTTTATCTTTTTTTTTTTTTGTCACTTACATTTGGTCTATGATGTACAAGATAAATCATACAAAAAAAACGATGCATGCTTCATTTAAAACTATATAATTACTTCCAGGTTGAACATTTGTTTGATTCTAGAATGACGCGTCTTAGAATAACCTTTTAAAATTAAATAAACAAAAAAACGCTATTATAAATTAATGTTTAAATAAACTGTATTTCCCTGGAGTTGTGCACGACCCATTAATTGTTGATAGGTGCAGCACTGGAACTCATTACATTTTTTTTTAATCTTTATTTCATAAAAGAAGGCCTTATATGTTCTAGTTATTGTATTGTGTTGTTTTAATGCTGCTAATTTAATGATTTCATTTTATTTTATGTATTTTAATAATGTTATCTTTATTTTTAATTGATTAATGTACTTTATTTTGTAATGAAATCGATACCGTAGTTCAAAATCGTACTAATTACAGGGAAAAACGTGGTGTAATTAGTATGATAGTGCTCAAATCATAAGTTAAAATTTCAGTGACTGTGAATTAGGGTATCGAAATATAGACTTATGGTTCGAAATAAATGAATAAATAAATTAATTAATGGGAGTACTCAGGCAGGGAACGTGTAGAATGTATAACCATGACACTTAAACGAAAGGTTCTAAAAATAAATTTTAGCGGACAGAAGTACGAAATGAGAAATGACAAAACTCTATGAAACATGTACGTCCCTGGGCGTGTTCCGGCATCAAATCCACCTGTTACACCATGCCTCAAGCGTTCGGCGCGTCTACCAGGATAAATGGCTGATATTTTTTTTAAACTGGCATCGGAATTAGGGTTGCCAGGTGGAAAAATACAAAAGCCGGACTCGGCACTTAATTAAGCCGGACATATTACCCTAAAGGCCGGACGGACCTTTTTTGCGCTAATTATAGCTTTTTCAAAGCCGGACATTACGTTCTAATAGCCATAATTATATTCGTAATAATCATAATATAGCAGTGCTATAAATGCAAAACTAACCCTGTCTGTCTATCTGTTCACTTTTCACGCCGAAACAATCGTACCGTTTTGAATGAATGTAGATGATAAGTTAGACTTTATTCCGAAAATCATCTCTTAAGGTAGTGAAAAGTAATAAGGGGATGAAAGTCAGGAAAAACTACGATTTCATGCCTATGAAAAGTAATTTATTTCTTATTTTAATTGCGTATTCGTTAATCACATTACTACACATTCTCATAAAACATAAAAATGTAATTAACATTTAAAAGAAAACAAATCTACCTCTTCACAATCTAAGAGACTATACATATTTATTTCAGTCAAAAACAAAAAGATCCATTCTTGACAAATATAAACAAACCTATAGGTACTTTGCCAACCGCTGCACTAGTCACACAACACACGCACGGCATGACGGCACGGCACGGCACTGTTTTACTTGCGCTTAGCGCTCAAGTTTAAACTCGCGCGCGTTACGCGTTACGCGGCCGCCAGGCAAAAAGCCTAACAAAAGCCGGACAGGCCGGACGAGTGAATATTTGGCCGGACACGGCCCTAAAAAGCCAAACATGTCCGGCTAAAGCCGGACACCTGGCAACCCTAATCGTATTGAATGGAGTACTTTAATGCAATTCGGCCAACTCAAATCATCTCAAGTTGTAACACTCGCATCGCACGCCATTTTATGCATAAAACGCATTCCCTGATCACATTATACGAATAAACAACAAATTCGCCGTATAGAGGGCAATGTATCACATATAGCATATCAAGGGTCTTACAGTCAAAAAAACAAAAGCCGACTTTCTTATGGTCAATACGGGCTTATGTGAATATTTAAAATGTTTTATCGTATACAATTGTATAAGAGATGTCGAAAGCAAAGACGAGAAAGTAAATCTTTGCATTACCCGCAGGGAGTGTGTTTATAATATTCCATACAACCACCGAAATCCAAGCAGTTGAAGCGCTCACGAAAATATATCTCCAAGCTCTGATAAGTACCCTTTTATTTAATGCGAAAGCATGTAGTACTGGCAATCCAAAAACGTTTATACCAGCTATAGTTATATACCCACGAGCTTCTGCCCGCGACTCCATCCGCGTGGAACTCGTTTATGTCATAGCTAAATAATTTTCATCCCCCACTTCAGTCCCTTAGGGGAGGATTTCTGGTATAAATATACCCTTTGTCCGTCCACGAGACTCAAACTATGTCTACACCAAATTTCATCTAAATCGGGTAAGCGGTTTAAGAGTGAAGAAGTCATAGACGTAGACGGGCAGACATTTATAATATTAATATGCATTCAAGGACGATATGAAAACACAATATATTGCTACGCGTAGTCTATATAGACGTTGTTTTACACTTCGGAAAACGCTGAAGGAAAGAGCGTAGAACTGTTATCATATCAGTCTGTTATCATAAATGGCAGAGAGTGACCTAATAATGAATTGAGGTCTTATCTTAAATTGTTTATCTTTAGAGCAAAATGTATAACGCGCAAAATGACCAAAACACCACCCTAATGAAATGACAAGAGAATGAGGAGGGTCCAGATCATTTACAGCAAGCTACATATTTTGGGTAGAAACTTCTGATGCTGACTGTACAATGTACGTAACCTAACCCGTTTTTAACTTATCGAAGATACAAATTTGACGATAGGGACCAAATAATATATGCGTGAATACAGAAATGTCATATTTAAAATATCACATTTCATGTACCTTATATCAAAAAATAATTAGCATTGCAAAGTATTTTATACATGTATACCTAGGTAAAAAAAGTTTCTATTTTGGGTTCTTTTATTATGCAAACGGGTACCTAAACCTCAAAAGACCTACTTAGTTCTAATTTTGCTTATTATGCTTGCATAAAAATTGTTATCATTTCGATTAAGAATAAAACTAATTAGAATGCCTACATACATTTGTTTGATAATATTGTTACACTATCAAAGCTCGTCTAGTAAATTCGAGTCTCAAATGATAACAATTTTCGTTTAAATGTAGGTACGCTTGCACCAATCAAATCAGCCGTAAAGTTTTTTCAAACAACTCACAATAAAAAAGTCATAAAACTCGCACGGCAATCGCGAACTTTTGAAAACATATGAACATCTCACCTTGATCCTGTTATCGGTAGCTTCAATTATGGATCATCGCGTGACAATATCACCAAGTTATAACCAGTACTTCATCAGTTCACAGTGGCACACATTTTTTGTTACAAAGTTTTGACGTAAATTTCGCGAGCTTGGACCGGGAGGCGCGACCGCCCTCGCCACCGGTGCCGACTGTTCTAATGGCACTTTGGCTCCCCCGCTAGTGATGTACCACGGGGCGGGAGTTTGACGCGCTATTTATACTAACAGTGAAATGTAAAACATATATTTTTTTAAAGGGTCCTCCGCTATTGATAATTCTGCTCAACGAACTTAAATAAAAAAAACTGCTGAATTGAAGTCATTGTTTCCGACCTTTATTGGGCAAGTTAAGTTAATCTTGAAACCATTTATGCTGTTATTGTGTATAAGATTGAAAATGAAGCGAAACTCGTACCAAGTCCAAAATTATAGTTTTAATAGCACACGCATTATTTTAAAATTTTAATGTAACGTTCGTTATATTCCATTTTAATGAATGTTACATAAAAGTCTGTTGCCAATTTTTCTCAGTAATAAAATAAGCATTTCAAAGAATTGGAAATGCATAGAAAACTAATCACGGGAGGTTAGCAAACGCCTGCATTTAAACTACGATCAGACACATTACAAAAGAAAATCGTGATAGAAAAGAAATCAGGACATACCTAAAAAAAACTGTTTTCACCAAATAGGTATGTCGTTTTTTAAAGGCACACCCGAGGCGCGGGCATTTTCACTCCGGGTCCTTATTATTAGGCCCATCCCTTTTAGCCAAATCCTCCCGACCTCGCCCTAAACGCGCGTACCTCTATAAAGTGTATAGCTTCGCGTCTCAGATGTTCTGCTTTACTTACGTTGATCATATGATGCGCAACAAATGCCTAATATAAACGGGCATAAGTTGGGTAATGACCCAAATTTGTGGTGAAGTTTTAATAGCTTGGATTATGAAAGTTATGCAAAGGTGAATCAAACAAATACAGCGCTGTACGCTGTACTTAGTGTTGGTGGTTAATTTTAATCCATATATACTCGTACTAAGACTAGGCTCTGTGAGCTGTAGAAATAGCGAGTCAATTTATTTAAAAAAATACACGATCATAAGATCAGATCATCTATATAATTAACGAACCTTCTCACACAATTTCACGAGCACCGGTGTCCGGTTGAGAAATGGGACCCGTAGTGTAGAGGCGAACCGAAAGCGGGACATCTGCGGCGTTACCACGAAAATCGAAACTCGAAGTTCGTATACATGCATCCCTTTCACTCGAGTACTGTAAGTGCGATAGAGATGGGAATACCCGAACTTCGACTTTCGAAGTCGGTGGTTATAGCTCTGGACACACAAACGATTTTCGGCCGAATCTGAAGCATCAGAACTACTAATACGTTCGCTTCGCTCCCTCGTTCGACTAAAAGAGGAACAGTCTGTGAGGATAGCTTTGAACGTATATAGGGGGTAAAATCATCATCATCATCATCATATCAGCCGAAAGACGTCCACTGCTGGACATAGGCCTCCCCCAAAGAGTGCCACAACGACCGGTCCTGCGCCACCCGCATCCAGCGGACCCCCGCGACCTTTACTAGGTCATCACTTCAACTTGTAGTCTACCCACGCTGCGCCTTCCGGTACGTGAATCTTTCCGCTCCAACGGCCATCAGTTCTACGTGCAATGTGTGGGGGTATAATACCCGTAACTATTTAACCGATTTCAATTACAATTTGATGAGTAGGTATGTATATATATATATATATATACAGGGTGGAAAGATAAGTCGGGCCCTAGAGAGAAACTACCTTATATCCTTAAGTTAGCTCATTTTACTTCAAGAAAACATTCCTTTATTTTTAAAAAGAAACAAAACTGCATTCAAAGATTTTCTAAAACTCGCTTGCCTGGCCCGAGACTAGAACTAACTAAAATAAAATAAAAAAAACACTGGCTATTTTTTTACACTAATCAATAGGATTATTATCCAGGACAAAATTTTAAAAATAAAGGAATGTTTCCTTGAAGTAAAATGAGCCAACTTAATTTAAGGTAGTTTCCCTCCAGGGTCCGACTTATCTTTCCACCCTGTATATATATAGAACGGATCTTACGGATGGATACACGATATATTTTGGGCAGGTTTCTGAGTACGGGTACGCGGGCGGAGCCGCGGAGTCAGCAAATAAGCAATAATCTTAGAACGACAATATTTATTTTTATTTTTGTGTGGACCAATTACCTACTGCAAAACGATTGAGATAGCCAAAATCCCTCAAATAAATACAGGAAATAATTAGGTAAGAAACTTCACCATCACAGGGCAGGAAGGACATTCATATAAATGATTACCACGTAAAACAGACTTCTTTAACGGACATTCATGAACACCTACATATGCATTTTTAGTGTTGCGTCTAAATTAAATATCTGAGGGGCTACCGCGAAACGAAAACGAACTTCGTTCGTGTATCTCCGTCTCTGTCGCTCGAACTAGCAAGTGCAACAGAGAGAGAGAATCACGAACGAAGTTCGTTTTCGTTTCGCGGTAGGCCCTCTGGTGTAAACGTGCCGCTTGTAATACGATGTTTAAATGACCATCTACAAACGGGCAATGTCTCCCCTGTTTGGTTACCTACCGTCACGCTTGCCGACCTTAATCGCATTCTTATATCCATGTTCAAAAGCCGCAATACCCTAGACATATATAACATATCGGTTAATATACTTTTGCTTATTTGGCCAGCACGGCTATCACGCGACGGCGCGCGAGCTCTTTCGATTGTTCTCGCACTATCCGTCTCACTTTTATTAGAACACGTAGAACAAGAGGTAGTGCGAGAAAAATCGAAAGTATGTCGCGGCCTTTTCATAATACGCGTGCTCTACAATCTGTAATATTTGTTTTAGTAAACGAGATGTTCTCACAAGGTGTTTACCCTGACGTACATACTGTATAAGAGTACCTAAGGGCGACAGATCACGCGTTGATAATTATAGGTCAATATTGATAGTTTAGGATTTTTAATGAAACTTATTTATTTTTACCGGCAAGCAAAGAGCAATCCACAGTCGTTAGTAGTTATAGAAGGTCACCGATGAATGATGAATGTCATGATGTAAACAAACAGCAAGGAAGACGAAATACTTCGCGATAAAACAAAACACAATATAAAACTACAATAAATATTTATGCCGAAAGTAATCCATAGCGGCAACGTATAACAAAGACTGAGTGCTGCAAAGAAACATTAAATCCAAACTTTAAAAAACCATTTATGAAAAAAGTCACTCTACTCCATAATATAATTCATACAAATTAGGAAATAGACTATAAGTAAATTATTTATTTAAGTATTTGTTATTAGGAGGTATTAAGAGTTGAAATTGTCATACATGAGAGGAGGCCTGTGCCCAGCAGTGGGACGTATATAGGCTGATGATGTGATGTGATGTGAAGAGTTGACAAGTAGGTATTATTATTTGTAAGTTTATTGATAGGCAGTTTATACTGCAACTACTCGTTGTATTATTATTATTAATTATGACATGATTTTTATTTAACATATATACAATAAAAAATAGTACCTGTATCCAGGTATGACCGTAATGTTATTTATTATTATTTATTTACACTCATAATTGTATTTTTCCATTGTGTTTAATTAAATAATAAATTGTGTAATTATGTAAAGGATCGCTATAATTATGAAAAGTAATATAAGATAACTTTACAACTGTATTTTGTGATTTTTTATACAGGGTGTTTTTTAATGAGTGTCCAAATTTTTTGTAGGCATTTTGGTATCACTAATAGACTCCTTTTTTGAAAAAAAAACTGGTAGGTATTTTTTAAATTATAAATTTTCTATACCAGAAGAGATAATGTCTGTGGAGTGTAAGTTTATCGAAAAAGCGAGCGGAGCAACCAAAGTTCTGTTATTTACCTCGGGCCAGCATTCGTTCATGTCCGTATGTCCCGCTGTTCGCTTGTTCTCCTGTACGTTATTCACAAATACGAGACAATTTTAAAATTATTTTAGTTTCAATCAAACCGTAATAATTGACACAGGCGGAATCAACATCCGCTCTCAGGGTACACAACCCGGGGGCAGAGAGATAATAGCTCTACGTACAGAAGGTTCTCTGATAACAAATCCACTGTTTAGATATGCCGAACGAGCCTACACGTGGCCATCCCTATCTATCGCATGGATGGAGCCGGCAGCCCAGCATCTACTTGTTGCGGCGCTACCAAATCACGGAGTGAGCCGCCCCTACCCTGTGTAAGTACCTTTAGTCGCCGTCAAAAAAAAATACAAAATACAAAATTGTTTATTTGACTTTTTCACAGGTAATAAATACAAACAAGGTTGGAACCTTCCATTAAGCATTATAATATGCTTGTATCGGAAGATCCCGCTCTTCCATCACTCGGAAGTAGTAACAAAAACCAAATAAATAAAGAATTAAAGATTATATAAGCCTAATAATGAGCTTAATTATAATGAACGAGCACGCGCGCGCGCATGTGTGCGTAGGTATGTGTGTGTGTGCGCGTGCTTGCGTGCGCGCGTGTGTGTGTGTGTGTGTGTGTGTGTGTGTGTGCGTGCTTGCGTGCGTGCGTGCGTGTGTGTGTGTGTGTGTGTGTGTGTGTGTGTGTGTGTGTGTGTGTGTGTGTGTGTGTGTGTGTGTGTGTGTGTGTGTGTGTGTGTGTGTGTGTGTGTGTGTGTGTGTGTGTGTGTGTGTGTGTGTGTGTGTGTGTGTGTGTGTGTGTGTGTGTGTGTGTGTGTGTGTGTGTGTGTGTGTGTGTGTGTGTGTGTGTGTGTGTGTTGGATTCACAATTATTAACTTAATTTATACGTTTTATATATCGTTTACTGATTACGTTTACTGATTAGTCAAAGATAATGTATACACTTTTGCACCTTATGCCATTGTAAAACGGCGAAAATTGTAGACGGTACGTGAGGCAAATAAGGGCCATCCTAATACAAATCTAAATATTTGAAATAGGTTGAACAAAAAGAAAACGTTCACCGTTATATTAATATTTTTGTTTATTGACCGTCTGAAGAAGTCCAATTGTTTGAGTTTCTTCTTCAATTTTGATAAGGCCCTTATTAAACTTTGGTGGTGAGGGCCAAACTGTTTTAGTTCTGAAATCGCAATCTAATTACATATTAATCGAGTATTCAAGTTCTATTTCGATTAAATTATCGCTTTCCTAAATCATATCTTTGACCAATCATAATTAACAACAGAAACAGTACTTCCTTATCCTTAGAAAAATTCCTGATATAAAATCAGCACGTTGACATTACTGTGTATCTGTGAGTCTGTGAGTGATTGTAGTAGTATAGATGTGGCATTGTAGCTCCTAAACGAATGAACCGATTTTTTTTTATGTTATAGGAGGCAAACGAGCAGACGGATCACCTGATGGTAAGCGATTACCGCCGCCCATGGACACCTGCAACACCAGAGGTGTTGTGAGTGCGTTGCCGGCCTTTAAGATATGTTTGAGGATTCGCAGTGTTGGCAGCTGAAGGAACAAATTCCCTCGCTCTCAACTCGACGCATCCTCGGGAGCTCTGGCGACCTTGCTCACTTCCAGGAACACAACACTACTACAGAGCGAGTAGTAGTGTTATTATGGCTGTGATGTGGTCTTCTGCAAGGCGGAGGTACTTCCCCAGTTGGGCGTGTAAGTTGGGCGTTGGAGTTTAATGCGGTTTTTTTCCGAAAAGCCAATGTAATTGAGATTCTTAGTTATGTTTCAACTAAATCGGTTCAGCCGGTTTTGAGATATGATGTTTAAAATGAAAATGTGGGAGGTTTTATCATTTTTCCATGTGTTTAATTATAATATATTAGAAGGTATATAATAACTTTTGCAAACAGAGCTTGCGTCTCTACACAACTATAAATCAGTGATCTAAAAGTCAAATGGTAATATTGTATTACCAAATGATAAACCATTTTGAAGTCGAGTAATGCGGATCAATCAGCAGAGCGATTCTATGGGAGATGAATAATTTATGTTAGTATTTGGTATTGCGCGCAATTTCCAGGACATTGGGAGGAAACAATTTGCTTTGCAGAACATGGGTTTATTGGAAAATATCGCGTTCTTTGAAACGCCCTTCTGACCAAATCAGGAAATAATAAAAACTGATACGCGTATTATTCTTGATTATAGATTGTTTGTCCTATTTAACCGGAACATGGTGGCTTAAAATTTGTTCGATAAGAAAAAGATCTGAAGTTGGTACTTCATTTTCACAAAGAGGTAGATAAGTTATAAGAGCTCCAAAAGTGGCACGCTAAAACTGAGCCAATTGCACCTGCAACGTGCCTCAGTTTCGCGTAGTCAACGTATGCTGTCAGATTTGGTGGCCATTTGTAAACACGGAATTTCGTATAGACAACGTGTCTACCAATTTTATATTACATCATTATCAATTAGAATATTGACCCGTGTAGCGTTCCTTTCGAAAATCTGCCAATAGACGAACCCAATTACCTGATTTCTTAGCTTGTTTCTTAAATCTCGACATGATCGGAAGTAGATATACCGGGGCCGGATAGTATAGGCGGGCCGGCGCGCATTCTATTACATGCAAAGGAATTTGAACCGTCCATACAGTAGTTACATTTCATATTAGAATGAATCATGCATCCACTGCGTGGCGGCAGCTACCGACGCGGTCGGTGGGGATTGTTATCAAATATGAATTGTATCCGCTGTATAGAGACGGTTGAAATTCCTTTGCATGTAATAGAATGCGCGCCGGCCCGACCCGTTCGGTGGGAAACGTACATAAGGCCTGAACACACTGGCGCGCGGCTCGGTCGAGCGCGACTTTACCTAACTGTCAAGTTTACTATTGACCGGCACCGCAGTCCGCGCGAGTGTGATTCAGGCTTTATGAGTCTTACTATTGAAAGACAAAAACATATTGTACGATTATTCTTATTTCAATAAAAAATAATGTTCTTTTTTGTGCTCTAAATGCATTGACATTACATTTTTGATGTTCACTAAAAACATGTTATAACTGTTTCTATAAATGCATTGGGCCGTACTGAATTCGCCCGGCGGCGCGTGCTAGTTTAATTTGGTGATATATTTCATTAACTTCTCCTGACAACCTACGGAAGCAATATTTGGTCGAACTGCATCATGGTTCCCATTACGCTAGCAGCATACCTCTCTGAATTTTGATTGTATTTATATCGTGTAGTCATGTATTACATGTGCGTTGTTCTATTGTTTTTTCTGGCATATTGTATGGTTTTCTTTAGACGACAGCAGTCGTTTTCGTAATAGTATTCTAGTGTTACGAAAGCGACTGCTATCTGTTTTTCCAAAACTAGAACGTGTAATATGTCAAAATAATGTGTGAAACCCGTAACTTTATTTACCTCTCGTACGTATGATAAAAGCAATGAAAAAACTGATAATCGTCAAAACTAATTAAAATACGACAACCATTTCACGGAACTCCAAAGCATAAATGTAACATTGGTTACGGCACATGCGTTAGTTATTGCGGCATTTGCTAAACACGCTCTAGTTTTATAAACATTGCGTTAAAATTTTTGTTTCTCTCTTGTATGTATAACAGGAGTTACGAGGCGAGTTCAAGCCCGCAATCATTCACTGGACGTTATGGCGCATAGTCAGATTACCTTGTTTCTTGCCGTAGTGCTCGGGGCTGCAATCATCGTAAGTACAACTGCCTAATTAAACTACAATACGGCCCACGATAGACAATCAGCTGGAACCTACAACTGATGTACAAAGATCGGTTTCAATGAGTTCCACGCTGGTCCTGCGCCACACGCATCCAGCGGACTCCCACGGCCTTTACCAGCCCCCCTATTCTGTAACTTGTTATAAGCTCACCTCAACGCTCGCCCACAAATATATCTTGACACCGCGATGCGTAGTAACCAACCGTATGTAGGGGTCTAGTTTCGCGACGGGTGACCGGCGGGGTGCGGGTGGGCCGCTTTATCGCCCTTGTGGCGCGTCAACCCACGCCAACCGGTACGGTACCTTGGAATCAATTAGTGGAAGAAATACGAGTAGAAGTAAACTTGTTAAGTTAGGTAGTTAATTATACTGGGCATTTTCCGCAAGTAGACATCTAGTGCGTATTTTTGCGTAAGAGCGAATTTAGTTTGGTTGAAAAAAAAAACACCGGATCCTAAACAAATGCGACTCTGTTCCAATTGCAAACGATTATTCCTTTAAGGCGCCGTAGGTTCATGGTCTTCTCTCCCTCTCACTGAGCATAAGCGTGAGCGAGATGGAAGGGCGTGCTCGGAAGCGCGGAATTCATGTTTTTTAATTTTAATTTTTTGGCCGTTTAAATAAACAAAAAAGTAAACACTGATTTCCCTCAAACATGATATTGCCGATTTTTAGAAGCCATTTTAATATTTATAGCTTTTGTTCGTAATTTGTAACAAATATTTTAAGTGTATTTTAGACCCTTTTGGGCCTATGTTCGTGATTTTTTTCTATCGAGCGAAAAATGCTTAATCATGTTTCTAAACACTGATTCCCCTGCAGAAAAGCCTCAAGATTAATATTCGTATTTTTGAAAAACCATATTATTATAAACAGACGCATTATATTGTTTCAAAAACACTGTTCGCTTAACTTCGCTGAACCTACGGCGCCTTAAGCAAATGAATCCTTTAAGTCGATTATGGTGGAGGTTATGGGGCACCCGGTTATGGGGCACCATTTCATGCCTGCTAAAGGGCAGAGACGTCAACTGGCCACTTAATAATGTCAAAGGATAGGGACATTATATTGGTCTAAAATCGTTCGTTAAGGGTGTGCACTGATTCGAGTCGACCACGCCCCCTTGATAGAGACACGCTTGTGCCTTCCGCGCACGAGAATTATAAACTTTAAAAATAAGTTTTAACCGACTTCAATTTAGTACTCCGTCAAACCACGAGAACATTTCCACATTTATTTTCCAATTTACCACATTGATGGACTTCCGAGAGCAAATGCGTTGATTATTAAAGAAAAAAACCGAATTGCTTTATGTATGATCACCTTTGGCACTTTAGCTGCTATTTCAACGAAATCTTATCAGAATCTGTGATGTACTTTTTTATGTACGCAATTGAGGAATTCCATAATTCATCAGAGGTCTTCATCATCAATTCCACTCAACTAAATTTATGTTTTCCGGCTGTAAATACACGAATTATAATATAAAATACCAAAATCACTACACGCGTGCCTATTATAATTGAGGATTTCCCTCAATTCCTCATGGATCCCATCATCTAAATGGATTTTTGAAAGAATGAGACCAACCTGGAACATATAGGTACAAACAAACAAAAATACGAATGAAGTGAAAAAAACATGATAAAAACATAAACCGAATTAAGAACCTCCTCCTTTTTTGAAATCTGTTAAAAAGTGATGGAACAATCTTCGGGAATGGCTTTTTTTGGTCAAATTTTCGATAAATACCTCACTAAGTGAAGTTTTATTGATATTTCATAAAATGAAATTTTAGATGAGTTTAAGTACTTTACTTTTTTTTAATTCTATATTTTTAACTGATTGTGTCGTAAAATAATGCATTGTTTAAGTAGGCTGAGTAAAAAAAGGAAAATAAGTTTTTTAATCTACTCGTAGCTAAAGTGAGAACGGCGTTACAAAGCACGCGATAATTTCCAATGCACCCCCTTACAACAACATTCTAGACCAAGTACTAACTTCACTGAACCTGTTTTGTGGTCAAATGTTGACTTGGCCAAATCCTAAAATATTTTAGACCTTCGCGACCGGACTAAAAATGAAACAATACACCAGAAACCGTCAGAACTCGCTAGGCGTGTAGGTTCATACTACTGTCCGCCTAGCGGGCTGAGCCGGCATCTGAACAAACATTACGAGTGCCTACCAGGCGGGTTCTTGGTTGCGAACGTGTTAATTAATATACCGTTGCTGGCATCAATATCTGCTATAACAAAGCGGGCTAAAATACCTGACACGTCCTTACTGTCCTAGAAATAGAGTCGTGCGGAGGCGGATTAGGTACCTATATGTCGGGAGTGCCCTAGCCTAGGCAAGGACCTCATCGGGCCCCTCTAGCGGCAATACTTTAAAAATTATGAAGAAACAGGGTTCCAAAGGGGCGCGCCTTTGGAACCCTACGCCTCTAGGCAAGTGACTAGCTTGCATAGTAGATATAATATATTAATTGGATATTCCGCCTCTGGGGTCATGTCAGATATTTATGCGCGCTATGCTATGGCAGATCTTAACGCTGGTACTGTGCCTATTAGACGTGTGCGCCGATCGGCGTGGCGTACGCCGCCGGTCATATATGCCACGCCGCCGCCTCCGGTCATTCCACTGGCGTGGATTCGGCGTGAAAATAGCGTGCAGACTATTGTGACTCGGGGTAAAATTTTGGCCTGTGCTACACTCAAACAAGCCACACAAACACAATGTGCATACGGCTACATGGACAGCAGCGCCAGATGTTGTTGCTTGCAAGACACCTGGAGATTGTATGTATCTGGGGGCTTGCTTCGGGTCTTCGGCCCTCAAGCTGGCCTAGGGAGCGCTCTCTAAAAGCATGCCCTATGGCTCAGCCTTCGGCTTCACTTACCTCCCCTTTTACCTTGGAAATTTGGGCCTCAGGTTTCGCTTGCAAGACACCCAAAGATAATGAGTGTCCGTAGGGACTCGCATTGAGAGCGCTCTCTAAAGGGATGCTTTGGGACTTTCATTCCTACATAAAACTTTTGGCCTCGCTGCGACCTGAGGATAGTAAGTGGCCTCTCTTAAGGCTTTCATTGTTACGAAAAGCTCAATCTTCGGCCTCACTTCCTTGGCCGCTCACCTTCGGGATTTGGTCTCCAGTTTCGCTTGCAATACACCTGGGGATAGTAAGTGTCCGTAGGGCCACCCACGGGCCTTCAGCCCCCGAGCTCGCAAAGTGACCGCTCTCTAAAAGCATGCTTAGGGCCTTTCAATCCTACGAAAAGTTCCGAAAGACCGCTCTCTGAAGAATTGCTTTAGGCCTTTAATTCCAATGAAATCTGCCTCACTGCTCACCTTCGGGACTTTGGCCTCAGGTCTCGCTTGCAAGACACCTGAGAATAGTGAGTGTCCGTCGAGCTCGCCCTATGGCGTTCGGTTCGGGCCTGGGGCTCGCATAGGGAGCGCTCTCTAAAAGGATACTTTGGGCATCTATATAATATTATTGACGAACACTTGTTGTTGTTGTATTTTGAGGGTGTTTATTTAGATTCGACGTGAAGTGTTGTTACACGCACACAGCACAGTCTATGTGAATAAAATCTTTATTTGTCAGATATATATGGTCAAACATAAGAATATCATGTAGGTTCTTAAACCATAATTTATACGCGTAAGAAGTCGTGGGCAGAAGCTAGTAATTTTTATGAGCCTGAGCTGAGATGCCAGAATTAAATGAATTATTATTATTATTCTAAATATATGATTTAAAAAATGAGCCATGCTGTTTTTTTTGAATACCTAAAAATAAATGTTTCATTATGAAAGAAAAAAGTTTATTTGGTTTAGTTTAATTTGTTTGTTGTAGTATGAAAAATAGTTTTTTTGCATCATTGCTTATTTTTATTTATCACGCCGATCACGCCGATTACGCCGCCGCCGCCGGCCATTTTTGGACCGGACGCCGCCGCCGACGGTTTAGCCATCGGCGCACACCTCTAGTGCCTATCCGTACCTACATATTAAGGATTCTTAGAAATAATACAAATTAATATTCAAGTATTCCTTCTTAAGGAGGCCAATATTTATACAGCATACAAATAATAGAAGCGTTAGTCATTCCGAAAACAGATGTTCCCAGAGAATTCGTGTATCATGCGAAGTCATAAAACGGTAATCTGTTTATTGAAATAAATATTCCAATGTGTGAAAGACGTTTACATTTATAACTACCTACCTACTTCAACCAAAACGCGTAAACATTGGCTATTGTAGGCGGCAGAAGGCGTAAATATCTGCACCTTGCATCTTTTGGATGGTTTACAAACTGTAAGTACGAGTAGGTACCTACTCATATAGTAAGTAGCTTATATTATAGCTTCACCACTTTATGTAGCTACCATGTCTGCTAGCAGGATAGATTTTATCTTCACTTTTTATGACCCAAAAGAATCAAAACGTTACGTAAAACGTGACGATAAATCGTACGTTAGGGCCTCTGTAAGTACCAGCTTCTATAGAGGTTGCTTTAAAGGTCGCCTTGACGCTCAAATCTCCTTATAAAGGCAGTTTGGTTCTCATTTTAAAAAGATATCCTAAAATAACATGAATCTGGGTATAATGTATATGTACAATGGCCATATCTAGTTCTGTTGCTAGACAATATTATAACGGTTGCCATATATACAAACTATTTCGAAAAAATATGACCGGCTCATGATTTCTACAACACAAATTAAACCATTATTTTCCGCACTATTGGCTCTCACTGAGAGATCAGGCTCAAAGTTCCGGGTCAACAGGCTTTTGAAACAGAATAGGTATTGCTATTTCGGTCGCCATGGGCAGAACACGGGCCACTGGCTGGTAAAGGGCTCTTGCCGTGAATAAACACGACATTGACCGTGATACAACGTTTTATTTACTTTGTAAAATAGTGCGTGTAGTTGGTTTAGGAAAATATACACTTCTAGCGTCTGCCCGCAACTTTCACCCTCATATGGGATGATTTCGGAAATAAATACTAAGTATCCTATATCCTTCCCCGGATTCAAACTACCTATCTCTATACCAAAATTCAATTATATCGGTTCAGTGCTTAGAGCATTAAACCAACCGGAGTGGCCATTGACAGGCGTTCCCCTCTGCCAAAAGTATATGACCAGTGATCATACACATTGTATGGACTGACGTTTATCTGACGTAGCTATTTTCACGTTACGCATACATTTGACGTTCCCCTCCCTCGCAAAAATCGGCAGACTTTTTATGTATAGAAAATGACTCATGGCCACTCCGGTTGGTTTAATGCTCTAAGGTCCAGTGGTATAAGCGTGAAGAAGCGGCGAGGCGAGAATAACAGACAGACATGACATACAGACACACTTTCGCATTTAAAATCCATGCTAATGACTTTTATTACAACATATTCATTACTTTATATGTAAATTTACACTACTCTCCGGAATGAAATAGCAGTTGTAATGCATTTTTATATCATCTTACCCCAAAAAATTGGCAATCATAGCATATTGAATCGAACGTAACACATTACGATTCGTACATATTCGATTTATAACTATATGCTCTCGAGCCAATAAAATACAACCGAATTGAGAACCTCCTCCTTTTTAGGGTTCCGTACCAAAAATGGTAACAAGGGAACCCTTATGGTGCGACTCCGTCCGTCTGTCTGTCTGTCACAAAATGAAATATCTCACGAACTACTCAAGCTATCAACTTGAAACTTGGAATGGTTATAAATGAGAGTTATCCGCGTGTATGGAAAATGAAAAATTTAAATATACATTAAATTTTTCTTTAAAAACTTACGAATATGAGGAGGGGGCAAAAAAAAAATTCAACTATAGGGTCAAGTGGGGTATCATTCGAAAGGGCTTGAGTTGCACTTTTTGAAGCAGTTTTTCTTTTTTTTTCTACACTCGGAAAATTTTGATCTATGAAAATGTAAAAAAAAAATACTATTCCTCCCCCCCCCCCCCCCCCCCCTTATCACCGAAGTTATTCAAGCGAAAAATTTGAAATAATTACTTGTGATTACGATAAACATATGTATTACGGGAAAAGTTTTTTTTTCTGTATCTAGCATAGTTTTTTTTGTTTTTAAATTCCTTTAAAACTATAAATAGAAGTACTCTCTATCAAATAAAACAATAATAATCGAGATCAGTTCACGTGATAAACAATAATCGCTAAAAGACCAACATACATACTAAGCCGATTGCCCTTGCACGTTAGTACCAAATGGGGCCGATAGATGGCGCTGACCCCATTCGCGCTGTTAAGATTTTTCTAGAATGAATGGGGTTGGGATTGGGACGCGTATATTTATTTTCAATAGCAGGTCAAAAAAAGATCACGATTCAATTGTCTTGGTGTAAAAGTTACTCGTTGTTTGAAATTGAATTCTATTGTGTTGGGTTAAAATAAGTAATTTAACAAATATATTGGGACTATTACTTTACCTTGAGTTAATTGTTAGTTTGCACGGAACCCTCGGTGCGCGAGTCAGACTCGCCCTTGACTGGTTTTTTTTTTAATCCGGTTAAAAAGTATGGATGTATAACACTCTTGCCTAGATTACATGAGACCACGATTTGATATTGAGTCTAAGGGTGAGTTGCACCAAACCGTCTGTAATCGTAAGCGGTGTTCGTCAAAATCGGAATGTATGGAACGTTTGACAAGTTTCTATGGACTGACAGCTGTCAGCGCCATATTTAACGTTGATCGGTCTGTAATCGCCAGTCGGTGCAACCCACCCTATGTGTAAGGTATTGTGCGCGTAGTCGTATACAAAACACAACACTATCATTGCCAGGAACTGCCTAGCTGGCGCCTACGGTAGGTATACTCGCTTTCCGCTACACGTGAAGAAAACCACAGGGTCGGCTACGAGTGTAGCGCGTAGCGAGTCTTGACAGTGTGTTTGCTACGGATTGTTCCCTTCCATTTGTAAAAAATGAAGAAACATCTTGCACCTTGTAGTATGATATACTCCTATGAGTTATATGCCTAAAAACGAAACATTTCAAACTCTATTGCGAAATCTCAGTAGCTACTTAAGGAAGTATGGGGAAGGCCCCATGTGTTCTCTGTATTCGCAACAATCTCTATTGTTTACGGTTCGAAAAAAACTGTTTTAATAGTAGGTAGGTAGCCGTGAGAAATATTATTGTAGGTATGCACTATGTTACCTAATCAGAGATACAAATACAAACCCCTGACATGATAAAAACCCTGTACAGATTACAAGACTGTCTAGTCACCGATAAGATATTTACTTAATTAGTCACTGTGTGAGACGTAAAAATAGTGAGTCTGTAATGAAAAAGAAATACATATTCTAGATCGTATTTTTTTACATAAATATCTAGCCTGCTCACAATATTTCACGAGAATCGGTTGAGAAATACGACCTGAATCAGAGAACTTCCTCCGCTTTAAATAGTCGCTCCTTCAACCACTTCATTTAATGACTTTCTCAGTTTGTGACAAAAAACGTTCCCATTGATCTTCCTTGAGGTTGTCTGTTTGTCATCAGCATTTCATAATTTAATTGACGTTAAAGATTTAATTTAATTTAACAAACCATTTCACGTGGGCGCGGTAAAACTCTTTGTAAATAATTTAACTAAGCCTTTTAAAATACTCGTTCATTTTAGATTTTCTTGAAAAAGGAATATAAATGAAGTCGAACCGACTTAACTATGTGAAAAAAATAATCTCTAACGGTAAAATAGTGATACCTATTATAGGTTATTTTTACTTAACGCGTTCGGTTGAGCAACGTCTCTAGACGTCACATATTTAACAATGATTTAATTGAGGTTGCGGGTCCGAAAGGGTTAAATCTGAAGCTAAAAAAACTTTTAACAAGGGGCGGGTTCCGCAAAACGAAGTCATGCATGTCTCACTTGTCTCAGTAGGTATTAGTTACTGTCGCCCTGCTTGTATGGCGCATGACAGGTGTACCTAGTTATATATCTCTCCCTAGGTGGAACGGTATCTTCGTAATATTTTGAGAAGCGCGAGTTTTCACTCTTAGGTAATTTTTTATTTACTTCCTTTTTTAACCCCGACGCAAACGAGAGTTTTTGAGGTTTTTTTTTTGTGCACCTGCGTGTCTCTCTGTGGCAGTGACGGCGCGTGAAAATTATCAATGGGCAACCCGTTTTTTATGAAAGAGTTTTTTAGAGTATACAACTAATACGCTGGCCTAAAAATAAATTTAGGCAAGTCGGTGGGAACCGGCGCTCCGCTAATGACATTGTCTGTGGTATCGTACGGTAGGCAAGCGGTCCCGGTTTCGAATCCCTGTAAGGGCATTTATTTGTATGATGAGCACGAATTGTTCCTGGGTCATGGATGTTTTTCTATGTATTTAAGTGTTTATTTTTCTATAAATGCATGTTTATCGTCGTTCAGTACAACAAGCTTTGCTTAGTCTGGGACTAGGTCGACTTGTGTAAGATTGTCCCTTGACATTTAATATTTATTTATTTAAGCTAATATTACAATGTGACGAAATGCTTGTCATTTAACACCGCGGCTTAAATGCGTGCGTCGGGTCTGTCTACGTTAAATCTGTCTCGATAAATAACTAGAATTAGGTACCAACAGTTTGCACATGGAGCTATCGGAAATACAACGACTGCGGACATCAGAGGTTGCTTTGCTTTGCTTTACGTCAAGTGTTTACATAATTCGTTATACCGTTAATCGTTAATCAACGAATAGGTATAACATTTTGATTAACGGATTAACTTTTAAGTTAACCTAAAAAAATGGTTAAAGTAAAAATAATAAATAATAAAAAGGTTTATTCGGCACAATTTCAATATCAATAATTACCAGAGGTCTCTGCACTAGGCTTTGAATGTATCGCGGGGAACCAAATACAAGTTACATTTTAGAATTTTATTACAAATTACACAAGGAAGAACAAAACAAAGGAACTTAAAAATTTACATGGCAATTTTACATTATTAAATAAACTAACTTCTGCTTCTTAAATTGCATTCTCTAAACTAGCTTCTGTCTCGGAGTCATTTAACGAAATGAAAAGATTAGTAATGAGTTTTTTTGCCTCATTTATAGTGCAACCCATTACAGTGTTTTAGTATAGCATTAGAAGTGGATATCCTAATGTTATCTCCGAATCGCTTAATAAAGGACTCATTAACTTCTGTTAACCACCCATAAATCCGTTAATCAAGTAGGTACTACGCGGATAGCGCCGCACCGCCAAAATCACGTTCTGACAAATAATTTCCAGTCGGTCGGCGCTCATCATCCCAGGTGCTGGTCAGGTCTTTCAAACGTTATGAAAAAAAGCGATATTATAACGATATATTTCGTTAGTGTTGAAAAATTACGTTACAATAAAATCATCGAATAAATTATTATAAATTATTATTATATTGGGTTAGATTTATAACGTTATAATGGATACCGCTATACAGCGCGTCAAATATCGAATATAACACTTTATGGGAAAATACCGTTATAAACCTTAGCGCTATACGAAAATAACGGTATTTAAAGGCCTGGTGCCGGTTATGCTAGGCTAGCGGCTAAGACAGATGCAAGAAAACCAATAAATGTAAAATTTGACAGCTAATGACAAGTGCACTATGGTCCGCCGCGGCCAGGCCGCGCCAGTTGTGTGGGCTTTAAATGAAACTGTGTTGTCGGCGCGCGTGCGTTTGATACATCTGCGAAGAAATAGGTTTGATACCTATGATTTATCCGTGACCAGCTGCTGAAGTGGTTGATAATTATGACTTTAATACAAAGTCCTTTTTACAAGCTTTACGAGTATAATAACTTGCCACGTTAGTCAATATGGATCAAAACTTGCAGGTAAAATTTGACCAACTTCCTCAAGTCCAATCGAGTTGAAATGTTGTAAATGTAACGCGGATGACAATGCAATACCAGTGAGATTGACTTCCGCAACTTTTATCACGAGTTAACAGTTAACTATTAACGTTATACAGTGTGTATATTTCATATTACCTCAAATTGTAACCAGAGGTACGTGTTAGGGCTATGAACCGATGTTGCAAGAAAAAAATAAGTTAGTCTTAACTACCAAAGCGAAATTAATTTTTGAAAATGTATCGAGCTGCAATGTATTGCGTACACTGTGACATGATGACACATGGAAGAATCGGGTGACATGTGACAATTTATTGTGACGTCACGTCAGTAAGACAAAGTACCTAGTGATCCATTGCGTGCTGAATTATTTTATATGGAAAAAATAAAGATGGTGTTTAAGAAAAAAAATTGCATTATCAGCCAACACCAGCCTCTGGTTACAATTTGAGGCAATATTAAATATACAAACTGTACCTATATTCAACGAAGTTAACGTTTTAATTTTACGAATTAGCGGTTAACGGTTAACGATTTGACTAACGGTGCCCAGCTCTAAGTGTTTACAAACCAAACATAGTTTACGTAGCTTAGTGAAGTGGTTGGGTACTTTTAATGACCGGTATTAGGAGGACCTTTAAATATTTTGTCGAGTAAAATAAGGCGAAGGACTGTGATTAAATAGGGTGAAAACCAATCGTTCGGCACTCGGTTACAATTTCAAACAAGTCCAAAAAGGCAACACGAGGCAAGAGCCGACAGAGAGAGAGAGAGGTTAAGAAACCAGTAACTTCTTTATCACATGTATTGCCTGTTTAGTGCCGCTAAATGGTAATTTGTCGGTAATCGGTTCTACTTGCAATGTAACTCCCACTGGCACATCGTGTGTGTACCTAAATACAAACGTTAAATTAAGATTTAACGAGTACCTATGCTGGTGCCTTTATGTCTTTGTATTTTAATGATAAATATATTTCATGGTTGCAGGAATCCAAAATAGTCCTCCCACACAAACTGCGATACCTCGAAAACATGTTGAACGCAGATCTTATGTCGAAAGCGGCGAGGATGAGACAGCGAACCGACGGCAACTCAGGCCCGGACAACAAGGTGTGGCCGGCGTTGGGCCTGGGGAAATACCAGGAGGAAAAGATGGCGTCACCAGCGTTGCCACCATTCTTAATGAACAGCCTGTATCAGCGCCGGCTAGCCAACTCAAATATCTAATAGTTTAGGATTGTGCTGCGGTCTAGTTTAGATCATATTTGTAATTATTTTGACTAAACCGGGCTAACTCGGGCTCGACAACAAGAATATGGCGACACATCGGGAAGGCTCAACGAGGTAAATGAATTAGTTAATTATACGTTATTAAGTCCCGTTTAGTCGAAATAATGAGTGAGAATCGTAAAAAAAAATCGATATAGGAATTTTTAATAGTTAGTTTCATTAGCAGTCTAGCACTTATGGTTGATTTTAGTCAGTTCACTGATCATGATTGCTTGTTCGTTGGCTTAGCCCAAACCGGCCCTAAATTATGGCTAGGCTTTGTACAAAAGTTAAGCACGTTTGTGAAGAATTGCACGTAAGAAACGCTCATGTGGAGACTTAAAATGTTACGATCACGCGTAAATGATATAGTGATCATTTTCTGAAAGACGGGCAGCTTGATTTTAGAACCTAATTTAGTTTCGGTTAACACTTGGTCATAGTTTTTCTACTTGAGCGTTTCTCAAAAAAAATACCACTACATTTTTTCAGAGATTTTCTGCAACTTTTATATTACGTATTTCTACTCAAAATCACGATGTCTTTCCATCCCAATAGGAGAAAAAAAGTGTCCCAAAATTTCCATACATTTTTGAACTTTCCTATTGTGTTACCGCCATACAAAGTCTAAGGTAAACGGTAACACAATAGGAAAAATTTCTTTGGGACAAATTTTTGTCCTACCAGGGTCGAAAGAGCTCCTGATTCCGAGTGGAATAAAATTCCTAGAAATACAATTAATAATAGTGGCATTTTTTTGAGAAATGCTCACTTATGGCGTGACAAAAGTATAGTAATACTTGTAATGAATGTTAAGTATGTTTGCATTATTATCGAACTGATATCTCAATCTGGTATGTTATATATTAATACTTCCCACTGATTTTTACTCTCATAGAAGAAAGTATTGCTTATCTGGAGCAGAATTTTCGTAGCATGCCATTACGGATTTTATGACTTCTTTATATATCGATATCTATCTTATCAAGATGAGGGCCCTTTCGATACACTTCGACCCAGTAGGATCTTTTCTGCATTCGCCCTCTCCTTTATGCCTACTCCCAATGTCGTTCCATCATTGAGAGTTATCTATATACTTCAATAAGTTTCACCATATTTAATTATTATTTATTATCATCACATTCTACTGCCAAATCAGCTTCATCATACAAACTCTTCTAAAATTATGGTAGAGTTGCATTACAATCATTGTTTTGTATATATTTGAAAATTAATTTAGGGGTAAGTTAATTGTAAGCTATAGTTTTATTTACTGATATATATTAACAAAATCAGCTTAGACTAGAAACTTAACCTTTCTCATACAAAAACTGTTCTAAAACCTATTAGACTGTACATATATTTAATGGTAGTCAATAACTCCGATTTACATGAAATATGTAAGTATACATAAACGCTGAGATATTATCAAATATATGTTGTGAATTGCCCAAAAAAGTCTTTTACTGTCACATTATTACAATGGAACCGGTCGATGTATTATGATATTTATCATCCAGGTGTTACATCTCAGTCGAGTTATTTTACAATGTAAACTATATCGCATGTACAATAAGGCAGGTATTAAATCACAATGAAATGACGTGCTTTCAAATAAAGTAAAAACGGTGAAAATCGGTTCACGCAATAAAGAATTATCCCATAAAAATCATCTTCCATACTTTAAGCTCGCGCGCAATAGTTTACTTAATTTGCCGATAGATGCCGCTGTACGCGGAACGCTCATATCGTACATGGCGGTGTTAAGATTTTTCCTGATTTAATGGGGTCGGAGCAGGTGCGCCCATACTTTAGGTCGAAAATTTTTCGTGCTCGAATTGTCTTAGTGGTCTTTGGTCGTTCGTTGTCTAATAATAAAAATGTTCGCTAAGTATTGCTTGTAGGGTTTTAGGGTTCTGTAGGTACTTAATATGTCGACTCAATGTAACAAATAGCCCATTTTTTTAACGCGTAAGTGGGGACACTTACTGTGACGGACGAAAAACTACGGAACCCTACACTGAGCGTGGCCCGACACGCTCTTGGCCGGTTTTTTTTTTTCAATAGTGTGTAGTGTTTCGAGTACAAAAACCACTTTGAAAAATACTATAATGAGCAGAGGTTTTTCCACTCCTTTAAAAAAAAAATTGGATGAAGATCAAAAAATAGGTATGCAACTTACATAGTTACGGCCTTGATTTAATTTACGCGTTAACTTTCTCATTTTCGTAACGACAATTACCCAGAGGGCATATTTTTTGATTTTCACCCAATTACTTACCTCGAAGCCGAAAGCAAAGCTACCGCTTTCGTCTTATAAACTATCCGCGATCCGAGTCGGTTTTACCACTAAGTCCCTGTTCCCACTTCTCTGTATTTCTAGTCGCTCACTTAGTAATGTAGTCCCACGGATAGACTTTTAATATATGAAATCGATTAATCACAATCCACTTTTAATAAACTCGTTCTGGATTTTGTTATTAATCAATATTCGTTGTTAGTTTAGTTAATTTTTCGCTTACTCAAATTCATACCGCTCAAATTGTTAAAACAGTAGGTATGTCATCAATCATAATTATACCTAGATAATTTTTCTAGCAGGAACGGTTTGACATTAGTGACTTCGTTTTTATACTAGTTTATCGATATACTGTTGTAATTGTAAGTGTGATATATCTTGAAATAAATACGTAAACAAGTATCAACATATTTTTGGTATGGAGACGATAAGGGTATTTAGTTAGGTATTAAATGTTTATGAAGCAGAAACATCCGCTAACGAAATCCCAAATTTCGATCATAGTGGCAAATTGAAAAATTATTCGCCACGAGCGGGAACCCACAACCTCTGGAATCCGTCCATCGCTCTCCCAATTGAGCTACCGTGGGTCCGCTAATGGCGACGAATCTTTCAATCCCTTCCACTATTCCCGCTCGTGGCGAATAATTTTTCAATTTTCCACTATGATCGGAATTCAGTTAGGTAATTTAGATTTCAAATATTGATGTACAATACATAAGTCACATTTTTCGTTTATAACAAAAATGTGTACATTCTCTTGTTGATTAAAAATATATATTTAATATAATATATATTTTTTTATACTTGGTTTTTCTTCTTCCCTAAATAATAAAAAAGGTGAATTAGTCTTTGTGTGGGAGTAATGCTTTGTGATGTTTGAGAAAAGCACTAACTCGGCGTGAAAAGGGGTTGCCAGCCTCTAATTATACGATGTACTCGGCCGGCAAACCTCTAATTATACGATGTACTCGGCCGGCAAACCTCTAATTATACTATGTACTCGGCCGGCAAACCCTTACTTGCCGGGCTATGTAGTAATGTACTATTATTTCATACCACGGCGTTGACAAACGCGCGGTTCGCCTGATGCCTATTGCATTTAAATAATATATGTAAGTTATACTTACCATTAACGGTTTGTTACAAGGTGGTCACACACTGACGTTCAGCGTCAAACCCTTTCGTCACATAACTGAAGATTAGACGTGACTTAACCCATTCAGGGCCCGTGACTCAGCGTATGGGTCATGTTAAAACAGTCGCGCAGGGCCCGTGACTCACATGTGAGTCGTGAATAAATTCTGATTTAAACATAAACAAAACGTAATATGACGAAATAATATAAGTATAATTTGAGCTAACAACCATCTTTATAAGGCATGTTGAAAAACATAATTGTAAACATGTTTTTTTTTAGTGAAACAGGGTCTAGAATATTCAAGTTTGGTTTACTGGAAGTGTAATATAGTCAATATTCTGAAATTCGAGATACATACGTGTCCCAAGCAAATGGATAAATCTACATTTCAAAAATATCAAAAATATATGTATGCCTGAAGTTATTGACATGACTCAAGGTATGGGTCACCGTGGCCTGGCGCTAATTGTAAAAACTACACATATCTTCATAGCACGCAAAAATAAACTTTATAACTTGGTTTTAAAGCTTATTTCATGACGAAACTAGTTGCAAATTGTACCTTTTTACAATGGATTACTGTTTGGATGGTAGCAAGCAACATTTCTAAGGACCAAACTTATTACCATGCCAATTTTTTTTGTTTCATTATAAAAACAGGGCGGCTTAAACTGTCACCAACTAAATGGTATATTGTATTATCACAACAGTGTGTGAGAAATATTTACAAGAAAATATTTTTTCTGAACCCTATAATTATATGAAAATAACAGCGCCCTCTTGACAATGATCATCTATTTCTGATCAGGCTTTAAAATGTTCATTCTTAGTTTCTTACAAATGTCAACAAATTAGTAAATATATACCGGGTGGAAAGGCACGACGATCCTTTCCGCAAAGGGGGGTTAATTTAAGTGATGGGGAATCGATTCGTAGTGTTTAGATTTTTGTTACGAACAATTAGTAAAAATGTTAAAATTAATTAATGTTCTTCTTAGTGACAACCCTACTATTACTACGCACTAATAATTGTATAAACGTATTGATAAAGGTCACTGACTCTTGTGTTATTGTTAGAATGTTACTGAATCCAATGAGGGTTGTCACTTGCAGTATTTTGCATTAAAAGTTAACTGCCTATAACTTCAAAACGCTTACGAATATGAGCCTAGTTTCTTTAGAGGAAATACAGTACTCAACCTAAACAATCCCCCTTTTGCAGAAAGGATCGTCGTGCCTTTCCACCTGGTATATTTTAATATGAACAGTAAACAGTTGGTTAGTAAAAATGGTAAATAATATTGTCCAACGGACCGGATTCATAAGCGGCAATTTCTTTGACGTTCGCGCCAGGCCCCGAGACCCATAAGCTGAGTCACACGTTTTAGCTGAAAACGGTTTGTATGGTGGCCCGGCGTGTTGTGTACGCTTCGTGGTTCGTGGCCATGAATGGGTTAAATACAACCAAGTACCTAAAGCATCCAGCGAGTAGTAAGGAGAAAACCTGCGAATCAGGTACCCTTATCAGGGGATGACTGGTTATGTGGCGGCGGCAGGCACCGCTCTCTGATGCGGAGGATACCACCCCCTGGAACTTGTTTCAACTCCATAACTCAACGCTCACCCACAAATATATATTGACACCGCGATGCGTACCACCAAGCGTATGTAGAGGTCGGTTCGTGACGGGTGACCGGCGGGGTGAGCCAGTTTAGCACGTAGCGAATAACAGCGCAGCCCAAGATATATTTGTGGGTGAGCGTCGAGGTGAGCTTCAAACAAGTTACAGAATAGGGGGGCTGAATCTTATGCTGAACGCACCGGAGCCCCCCTCGCGCCTCGCCACATTAGGCTCGTCCTAGGGCGAAAAGATCTTCTACGAGACGGGGGAGACCGTAGCGTAGACCTATTGCTCTTGTCTGAGCCTACATGTTCTAATGTCCACATAGAGAGAAAATTATAATCAAAAAGGGAAATATTTCACCGGAACACCATGGTGGCGCAACCAGTCGCCGCCAGCAACAAATTGAATGCAGCCGGTTGCGCCGCCATGGTGTTCCCGGTGAAATATTGCCCATAGAGCTGCATACAATTTGTTGGTGGCGGGCGATGGTGGCCCGGTAAGATATTGCCTTTAAAGTAAGTAACTCTCACTTTCGTCATCATCATCATATCAGCCGAAAGACCTTCACTGGTTGACTAGCTAAGGCCTTCCCCAAGAAGTGCCACAATGACTGATACTGCGCTACCTGCATCCATCTGAATGCTGCAACCATTACACACTCATCAGCCCGCCTTGTCAACCCACGCTGCGCCTATGGGTACAAGTGGTCGCCACTCGAGAACCTTTCTGCCCCAACGGCCATCGGCTCTACGTGTAAAGTGCCGTGCCACTGCCACTTAAGTTTAGCGATACGGAAAGCTTGGTTGGTGGTTGGGTGATCTTGGTTCTTTGTTCACGCTTGCCGTAGGTAAAATAAATTAAAACAAAGCGTTGTTCTTCAACATGTTTCTATTAAAATAATATATAATGTAGATCACAAAATACTATTAAAACAGCGTTTTATTTCATGGACATATTAATGAGTATCAGTACTCAATACAATGGACTAGTGGTTACTGTGTTGTGCTGAGCATTTATTGATCACAATTTAAACGATTTATAGGAACGTGTCACAATATTATAGGCGATCATCACTGCCGTCCGGAGCGACGCTTCGCAACGTTGTATGCCAGCACCTCGTTTTGTATATACATTCCGCACGGTTACTGCACATTCGGGTTGTATATAATAGTGATTACGATAGTTATATATTCTAGATTTTTAACCGCACCGGTTTCAAGGAAGTAGCACATTAACGAGCGGTTTTCGCTACACAGGGAGCCACTTTCATTGCCAGGGAACCCGCCATTAAATAATAAATAAATAAATATTAGGGGACAATCTCACACAAATCGACCTAGTCCCAAACTAAGCAAAGCTTGTAGGTACTACGGGTACTAGACGACAATAAACATACTTATATAGATAAATAAATACTTAAATACATAGAAAACATCCATGACTCAGGAACAAATTTCGTGCTCATCACACAAATAAATACCCTTACCGGGACTCGAACCCAGGACCTCTTGCTTCGTAGGCAGGGTCACAACCAACTAGGCTAAAAAGCGGTCGTCAATTCAAGGAAAACTACGGGATCGGCTACGAGCGTAGCGACTCTTGGCAGTGAACGTGGCTGCAATGCTACGGCGTAGCACAAGGAACGTCGCGTTACGGTGAACGAGTTAAAATTGAATTATGTTTCGCAATCTTTAGAAACTATCACGAGTATACATATATATATATAGAGTATACATATATATATATATAGAGTATATATAGTATATATTGGCGCAAATCGGACTAAGATTCGTTAGCACATTCAGATTAATGCTGTGAATAAAATATTCTTAAGACAGGCTTAAAATACAGGGGCTGGGTCGCATTGACAATTGACAGCGCCAATGGTTGTGCATTTTTAGATTGCTTCTTTGAACCGGAAAAACGTTCGCTCCCAGGATTCCTTCTTAATAGCAATTTGGAGGCGACATTGTAGTGTTTTACAAAAGTGGCCGAACATAAGGCAGAGCTATCAAGAGCTTTCGTAACAAGTCTAATAGCGTCCATCTCCAGCAGTGAAATTCAAAATGTATTAAAACTACAATTTTTAAGGCGGTCAGTAAATTTATAATACATTAAATTATAAGGATAATACATCCGGTATAAGGATGGAGACCAAAAAGCTCACGTATTAACGATTTCTTGCCCGTTCTACTTTTTTTTCCGTTGTGCGACAGAATGTTGTGATATATATATATTTTTTTTTGTCAAATTAATGATAAGCCTGATTTTTTTTGTAGAATTAACCATAAAATTACCTACCAATGATTATTTTTGTCGCACAATGGAACCATTCCGATTCGTAGTTGCGTATAGCTAATTACAGCCATGGTCCATATTTTAGAGCTCCACCCTTATCGGTAAACATATGATATGCTCTCAGTAATATAAACTACTTGTTTGACACTATCCCGAGGTTTTTTACTCGCTAGAAGATATAATAATGTTTCAAATCTCCGAATTAACGGCTTATCTCGCCGTGTACACTAGAAAATTTATGATAATATCGCATGTAAAATTCATTTTGTTGCGTCATATAAACCAATACAGTGGGTGGGTTTATTCCATTTCATGGAAGTCTAATACCTCATTTACACTCTCGTGCGAGTCACGAGACGAGGTGCGAGACGAGGTACGAGGCGAGAGTGTGAGTAGACGCTCGCGGCTCGTCTCACGCTTCGTCTCGCGACTCGCAGCGCTCGCGTTCGGAGCGGTTTTTGGGCACGAGTCAAAGGACCTCGTCGCGAGACGAAGCGCGAGACGAGCGTGTGTTTACATTCGCGCTATTGCTTCTCGCTTTGCTCTTGGACGTCCTCCATTGTTGCTAGCTCAAAGACAACTGAACTCACGGCGAGAGTGTAAACAGGAAGCTCATTTACCATCGATCACGCGAGGTGCGAGCCGAGACACGAGACGAGGCGCGAGACGAGGTAAGGCGCGAGTGTAAATCTAGTATAAGAGATTGTATACACACCATTAGAATCTACACCACACAGTAGTCACTGCTGTGGGAGTGCTCTGGAATCCTTGAATTGAATAAAATTTCAAATATAAATTATGACATGTAACAGCAATAAATAGCAGACATAGTCGATGGGAAAAACGGCGGTCGGTTGGCTAGGATATCGAACTGGATATTTACTACAGATGGATTACAATGCGCATTTAAGTTCAGTATACTTTCTAGCTAGCAAGATAGCAATGCTTTCTAGTAAAGTGCTTTTTTTCTTCATTTGTTATTCGAATAGTACTCCAGGCAAAATACGGTTTTGAAAAACATTAATTTATAATAGCGTTTTTTTGTTAATTTCATTACAAAATGTTATTGTAAGATGCTTTATTCAAGAATCCGGCAAACTTTCCACCGGAAGTAAAAGTTAATTTATCATTTTTTTGATGTCTGAAATTTTGTCGGATTCTGTCGCTGGCTTAATTGATAATAAATCCGTTACACAGAAAAAATAAGCTATTATAAATTATTTCCAAAATTGACATTTTTTCCATACAAGTTTTCAGTTCATTGCCTGGACTATATAACATTCTTCTCTAGTCCTGCTATCAACACTAAATAAAATAGTAATAAAATGACACTGTTAACTTTTTAAGCTCAATTTCGACCTGCAATTCACAATTCAGTATATTAAAGAATATAATAAATACCTAACTTAAACTAAATTTTGACGTGGAGGTCGATCACGTAACTCATTGTACGCGCGTCAGGTTCATCTAAATGTCACTATTTAAATAGAAAAATGAGTTATATTGTCCTGACGCGCGTTCGATACGTTTCGTGACTACCCCTCTGTTATAAAAACAAGATACTGATTTCATTTATAAGTATTGCACAAATAGCCTGCTTCATATATGAACTATTTACACACCGGCCCAACCCTAGCGCGTGCATTGCAGATGAAAGGCTTAAATATTCTATATAACTCTATTGTAAAAGCACCTTATGAAAATGATCATTTCATAAATTATATCATACAGAAGCTGGTAAAAAAATAAAACTCCTTACCATAAAAATACTAATTGTACTTTTTGACAACATTATCATTTACAAATTACAAATGAAGTAGCTTGAACTGAGAGATTAAGAATCTTGTTTAAAATTTAGACGACATTAAACTAATTGGGTTGTTTCTTTCCAGATTTCACAGTAGGTACGCGAATGTGGCGCAGACTTTTTTTAGGTAACTACTTTACCTGCATTTTAGAACGAGGATTTTGGAGCCACACTCAGAATCATGATCAAGAAAGAAAGTATCATCACAGGTATTTTTTTTTTTTTCAAGTTGAATAAAAAGGACCTACTATCAAAAAAAAAGTTTTTTTTTTAATTTCAAATTATATGTATGAGTTTTCATCATGAAATTATAAATATGGAAAATGACTGACAAAGTTGTCGAAAATTCAATGTTGTGCGACATTACTCGAATATAATTGTATTACGTTAGCCATTATATAATTTATTATCCGGAGACATGAGACTGGTCGGGTCATATCACACGTTCGCTCGAATACTGCTACTGAATTTTATAATTTATTTGATTTTATGTTCAAAGTTATGCAATACGAACTTATTATCTCTGTGTATCTTTTATACACTGCAACTGGGTATCGTATTAGTACTAAATGGGCAAATTCCAAAAGCTAGCCCATCTTGAGCTTGTAAATGACATACATAACGACGGAGAAAAGTTCCATTGTGCGACAAAAGTTCAACCATTGCAAGTTGTATATCTGTCCCACAGTAAAACTTTTACGAAGGAAAAATTGTAGGAGTTATATAGCATGACTCTATTTTTATGACCACCCAAATGTCTTAGCAACATGGGGGGCGAAAGGATTTGGACTCGGCCGCAGCTTTGAGCGACGGTAGCGACCGCTTTCTCTCACTCTAGGCCGAGTCATACAGGTTTTTATGTTACATTATGGCGTTTTGACCAAAAGTGACGCCTGAATCAATTAAGAGATATTTGAACAAAAAGTTCGTTTCCTTTCTCAAATATTTACAAAGGCCGAAATGACTCGTTTACTTAAATATTACGGCAATATAATTATTGATATAAAATGTTACAATCAAAACAATAACAACATGGAAGATCTCAGAAAAATATTGACTATCTTGCACATAAAAAGAATTGATCTATCTGAAATATACATATGAAATTACATACAATTAACCTACGACACATATACAGAAAACATTATCTATTACGTGTTAACAACACAATTTTATATTACAATTCATTGATATGTCACATTATGTACATCAATATCAATCGAAACTCTGAGTATATCGCTCATATTCCGTCCCTACAATAAATAAATTAAATTAGCACGAGAGTAAAGGTATATATGGTATACACGCAAAATATACAGATTGCCAGGAGCACTTAGTTAAATGTAGCCCAGCCTTTAGGTACGGTAGGTGTTTCGGCACTCGAGCTCGGCGCAGGCGCCTCCAACAGGCCGAAACCAAACTGGCTAAAGTCCAACCCATACTCGTGCAAGAGAGCACTGTCCGTCGATTTGTTCGTCTCAACTTTATCGTTTTTATCACTACACTTGAGCGGATCGAAATCTTCCAGATTCGTCGGCGAATCATCCAGTTTTATGAGATCAGACTCACACGACTGTAAAAGAAAACTTCAGTTACTACATCTACACGCGTTTACATTATTGAATCAGCATATTTATAACCTATAATTTAATCTTACCTACAGCTACAAATATCTAATATTAAATTAAACACACAAACTACATACTAAGTTCTACATTTAGTGGCATGCAAATGCGTGCTTTAAAGGCATGACAAAAGAAGTGTTTTAATTATTTACAAGGCAATACATTGAACAGGCAGATTACAGTGATGTGTCAAAGTTTATGTTATAATGTGCAAACCATGAACACGGGTCAATCAGGTAAACTTATATTACACGCGTTCATTTGTAAATTCAAGGTCTTTTTATTAAAATGTTCACCCACATTAGGTAAACTCAAACGCAGCTTTAGGGGTGAGGTGGTGAATCAATATCCACCTCTATAATTAGAAAAAAAATATTATTTCTGCTTTTCAAGTCAATCAAATAAACCAGGATTAGTTCAGCAATAAATATTGTTATTCAGTATATCGTGTAAAATTCGTAGCATAAATAATGATTTATTATCAGTAACGATAGTCAATTACCGCTTTTAAAAAGTTTAATTTGCTAGCAAATTTTAATATTTACCTTTTGGTTAAGTAAAAGAATGGTGTCCTTTGCGACATTGAAGCTTCTCATCTAGGCACTTTTTGTTTTTCCCAGATTAGAATATTTCGTCATGAGAACCCTGAAATACTATTCTCGGCCAGCCACGCCATGTTAAACAAGTCATAACAGATCACGATGGGTCATCGAATAGTCTGGACGGCCCCTTATTCCCCGGCCCAATCTCAACTTACCCAAATCAGGGATGCTGGTTAGCTCAAATACAGTGAGGAATGAAGGACTTTGCGTATGTTACACATATATTAATCCATAATAAATTAACAATATAATAAGTTTCTATAGTTAATGTTTTAATAAATAAACTATTCTTATATATTCTGTTTTTTTTAAAAAACCGTGTTAGTGCAAAACAAGCTCCACTCTTGATTTCAGAACAAGAACTCGATCGCTATACGTTTTACGGCGAGATATAGAATCGGTATGATTACAAATGCACATATCACAATTACCTCTTGAATTTTTCCTCTATCTGTCAGTATGTGTCGGTTTCGGGGCCTGGGTAAGATATTGGGTTCCTGGTTTGGGGGCGCGGGCGGTGGTCGGTGGCCGTTAGGAGCGGGCGCTGCCGAGGTGTCAGACAGCTTCCTCTGGCTTGTCGACATGGTCAGCTTGAGCTTTCCTTTCTCCTTGCCCTCGGTGAACTGTATAGTGCTAGTGTGGAAATCACTCGTGTGGTCACTGTTTTTGGTAATGTTAGTGACGAAATGCGAGTTCGTATGGTGCTGAGCGCGAGGGGGCGGCGCGGGCGCGTCCGACACGTCTATCAACTTCCTTGTGGAAACTATTGGGTAGCGGAGAGGAAGTTGGGGACGATCCGGTAACCGGGGTGGGATACTTGGTGACAGTGTTTTCTGCAAAATAAAATTGAATAATGTGCCACGGTGCCCGTAAGAGCGGCATGCTGACACGCATTCGCATTACACGTATCGCATACCAAATGACGTGACGAAGGCGATGCGTAAGCTACAATGAAATGGAAACAAGGCGCGTACTTGAAGTCAAAAGAAGTACAAAATTTAAATGCTTACAAATATACAATAGTGTATTTAATTTCAACGACTAAAAACTGATTAGTCGTCAACTCTAAGAACGTGAAACAATGACAGTTCAAGCTTAGCTTTTGTTACGTTACATAAGATATATTTAAAGAAACATAGGTAGATACCAAAAACAATATTCGGATTTGAAGTAGAAAATGGAAAACACATTAACACCGCAACAAGTTACTTCAAAAAAAACGCGTATACCAACTACTTGCAAAGTTTTTGGCGCTAACTGTAAAATTAATAAAACTGTAAATTAATTAATTCACGAAATTTACTGGCATAGAACGTTATAGCCACAACGGAAGACCTACGCTGTGTCTGCCAGCATTACGCCGAGTTGTGGCCATTTCGTGACAAATTTGAAGGTCTGTATGTGTTCACAACTTAACGATTCTTATTGTCACGAATAAATACTTTCTTTCTTTCTTTATTATGCAAATTTTAATTGAGGGTTTTTGTCTCTCTGCTAATATCTACACCTCGTAAACTAGCAATCATCTTTCTAATAATTCAATTGTTTCTAAGTAGTACCGTAGGTACTTTGCGATACAGAAGGCAGACTTTTAGCTATAGAACCGATATTACGTCTATAAGGAAACTCACATAAATACAACACCTTACTACACGGTAACAAAAGCCAGAATGACTAAAGCACACAACAAGCGACTAACAATCTACAAAAAATGCAAAGAAACTCGTAAATTGTACCACCTCTTTCACCGTTCCTTTATAAAAGAATCGAGTGAAAGAGGCTCAGTTTCAGATCTATCGATATCTACGTTTTTTTTTGATTAATGTCGAACGTAACTTTCAGTATCGCTATTTGAAAAGACCATAAGATGGTCTGTTCTGTTACTGTAAGTTAGTCCGGAGCTTTGTTTTTGCTATGGCACAGCGGAAGTAGAGTCACAATCGATCTGACAACGAAAATTGATGACAAGAATGAAGAATGAATTCATTCATTCAATAATAATGAAGTGGATGCGATCACTTACATAATATAATACTTAGTACGTATTTTTGATGACGAGAAAAACGCATTAATATCCCTAAACTACGCAAAATGAAAAAGAACGCTCAAGCCTCGATTTCACTAAATAAAACTATAATACTTGCTACAAAAATGTAACAACAAAATGTGTGCATTTAAAGATATGCTGCCAAGTTAAGGGATATAGTATACACTACGTTAAATTTCCGTTCTAACACTATCATTTTCCATTGTGACACTATCATTTTCGGTTGTGCGACAGCTAAAAAAAATCGTTATACGCAGAACTCGGCAGTTTTTCGAATGGTGCAACTCACAGATTTTTCGGCTATACTGAGTGGATGGTGCGAGCTATTGGGGAGGCTGTCTCGGCGGGATTTGTTCTTGAACAGGTGCTCCATTTCAGTGAGCAAGTCGAGAGGGAGCTTGGGCGCCGACCCGCGCAGTGGCGGGTCGCGAGAGGGCGACGAATCCGAGGAATCTGATGATACTGGCGTCGCTGAACCACACGAGAATCTATAACAAAAGTTGAAGGTTGCGGTGCGCTCCTTATACAAACGTATTTTCTCAAACATCATCATCATCATGCGTTATTCCCGGTAATGCCCCTAAAGGAGCCCGGGGTCCGCTTTGACACCCAATCCCAGGATTTGCAAGATGGTATTTTTCAATTTCCACAATTTGTGGCACAGGATCACGGCGTTCAGCCATGAAAATAAAAGTTTGATTTCTTGGAACATTTTTTTTTATTTATAAATAAATATCATTGCATGTTTAAGAAAACCACTAAGTATACATACCTCGGCGTGAAAACGGGTTGCAGGCCTCATAACTATCCGACCTCGCTACGCTCGGGCCTCTATATGCACTCGGCCGGCAACCCCTTACTTTCCCGCCTTGTACTATTGTAATGTAATTAAGCGTTTCACATTCGTGTTTCTTAGTTACTTTTCTCAATGGTCTAAAATGTGTTTTCTTTTTTATTTAAGTACAGTCGAGGAAATTGAATGTTTAGCACTATTGGACCTTAACGTCATTCAAATAGAGTTGACATGTGCCAAACTTCATTTTCCTCGACACCGTACATAATTTTTGGGGTATCAACAGCATTACAGAAAAAAAATTGAGAATAGCTCCACATACGAGGATAAACACAGGATCGGCTACAAGCGTAGCGCGTAGGGATGGTAGCGAAAGTGTTAAGGTTGGGTTGCACGAAACCGTCGGTAATCGTAAGCGGTGTCCGATAAAAATCTGAATGTACGGAAAGTTTGACAAGTTTCTATGGAATGACGGCTGCCTGCGCCATATTTAACGTACAATCTTACCTGCTGTCATCTGTAGTGTTGATCGACGACGGCCGCGAACCAGTTTTTGGCATTTTATTCTTCAGACCCCTCACCGCTGACTTCATGTTTCTACCTCCTTGCCGGACCTATGTTCAACCGTATAGTTGTTAGTGTGGCGGACACCAAAAATATAGATAGCTTAATTCGGGCAATAAACATTGAAAAAATCGTTTTTTGTATTTTAGTTTGTTGTTCGGCTACATTTTTAAAACGCAACAGTTAAACATACAGGATGTATTAATACAAACGGGGCAGTGAGGTACAATCTGAAACTACTAGACATTTTTCAAAAAACACAATTTTTGTTCCTATCGGATTTTCCCTCCCTGCTCCGTTTGAATAATACCCTCTGTATATCGCTTACCGCTTTGAAATGGTGATGATGGAGTAAGCGTAATTCACTTGATTTTCTACCTTATACACATTTAAATGGAGTCCTTATTAGAGTGTCGATATACCTCATTTGAATAAATATAATTATATGCCTATTCTCCAAAGCTTTTTTACAGATGGAGTAGGTATATTTAACTACTTACGATAAAACAGCTGTTTCAGTTTGACCTTTTTTGGCAACAAAAACTTAACTACTCCAAATGACCAGATACACTTCCAGTCTAATTTGTATCACTTGCAATATATTTTGGATACGTTTCAATTACAAAAGGATGCCATATATAATGAGTGTTACGACGACATCGACATAACAGTGATACTCTCGGGACAGAACTGTTCATATATTCTGTGAGTTATTCAGCCTTCCCGCCGCATATTTATACCACCGAATCTTCCTCTTGTAACGCCTTCAATTTAATTAAAATAAGACCAGAATAAAAATGCTAGTTGTGTCTATAGTAACAGCCTTTTAAAGGTAAAATGTGATTAAAAAAACTTTATGTAGGCAGTGTAAAGAACAAATGATTAACAATGGGAAACTAAACGAACCGTTAGCAATAACCACGATGGCACATTATGCAAGTTTAAATTTTATGGCACTCGACATCATGGGATTAAAGCCGTTCGTCACCTTTTTTAAGGAATGCGAAGGATTCTACGTCCGTGACAAATGTGTCTGTATACGCCTTCCGGTTGTGATATAAGGCTGAAAGTGCCCGTAAACAAAGAATCAAAGAAAAGAGCAATGTACCCATTTTGGGACAAAACGTACGTTACCCCATGTGAAGATTCGAAACTTTCCAACTTAATTTACGAGTATAATACACCCTGAAATGTTAGTGGTTGTTTTCCCGCAACGAAATGATTTTGATATCGATATACAGTCGATGTGTAATCTTTTTTTTTTAATAATGTTAAGAAATGCCCGATTTATAAATGTGTCGAACGAAACTCGAAAGCGACCTAAAACCAGTAGTAGCACTGCAGTAGTACCTGTTCACAATATCGGGAACTGACGTCGACTTGCAGTTTTAGTGCGTTACTATTGTTTTTCGCTTATTCGAGTTTAAGTTATTTTTTTGCATTTTTTTTTTTGAAAAACAGTTTATGTTTGTCTATCATAATTCGAAAGTACTACCGATAGCAAATCGCCCTGCCACGGGAAAACAACCACTAAAATTTCACGGTGTATATTGCCGTAAAGGTTCAAAAGTAACGAACCTTTACATTTTCACCTTATTACGGTGGAATAAAGTGTAATTACAAACAAATATTCCAGCCGTTGAGTATAGAATAAATTGTATGTGTATTGTGTGAATCAGTTCTTCATTTGTTCTTACAAAAATCGTTACCGCATGCAATAAATACAGTATTACGCTACGGAGACCCAGTGCAGAAAAGAATTTAAAATCAATTGATGATATTCGCTACTTCGTGGAGTACACATACTTAGCGCCGCTAAAAAACTAGGTAATTGTGAATAATGCTATAATTATATAATACGGTCGGGAAAAAGCGAAAGGGTGAAGTTTGAAAAGTTGTAAAGCAAACCATACAAAAGGGAAACTTTCAGATAATTTATTTGCGTGAGTTAAGATGCCTACTTTTAGGGCTTCAGCCGGATGACAGATGGTGTATTGCTATCTACAGAGTGTGCCAAAAAAGGGATGTGAGCCGATCAAAAGCATAACAGGTATCGTGATCTGAAGAAATAATTTACTTTAAAAACAAAGTTTTAACCGACTTCAATTTAATACTCCGCCAAGCCACGAGAACATTTCCTATTTTTTTTTACAATTTACCACATGAACTGATTTCCGATAGCAATGCGTTGATTACTATAGAAAAAACCGAATCGCTGTATGTGGCCGATAATATTTGAGGACTTCCATCGATTCCCCAAGATCATCACCAAAGGCACTTCATTAGTTCCTATTTCAACGGGATCTCATCAGAACCTGTGACGTACTTTTGCACTTTAAGAACATAATTGAGGAATTCGATAAGTCATCTGTGGTCTTCATCATCAATTCCTGGCCACCAAATTTATGATTCCGGATACACGAGTTATAACAGAAATTCCCAAAATCACTACACGCGTGCCTAATAAAATTGAGGAGTCCTCTCAATTCCTCATGGATCCCATCATCTAACTGAATTTTGATAAAAATGGGACCCACCTGGAAGTATATACATACGAACAAAAAAAAAATTCGTATCGGCTCATCATCATCATCATAGAGGGAAAGAGGAAGAGAGGGAGACCAAGAAGATCTTTTATGGACCAAATAAAAGAAAAAGTAAACGGCGCGTCGTATCAAGAGGTCAAAACAATAGCTGAGAACAGAGAGGAATGGAAATTGCTCCACCGACAAGATTTTGAATCTTAAATATAATGAATGAATCGGCTCATCAATGACGGAGGCTCACATTGAAAATAATAATTTAAAAAAAATACAGCCGAATTGAGAACCTCCTCCTTTTTTTTGAAGTCAGTTAAAAACTAAAACAAAATTTGTTTCTACGCATTTTTTAAGATTTATATGGAGCGTTGGCCGACTAGGGCGTTCTGCTCCATACAAACCTAAAGAAAAATCGCGTCAAAAAAAAAAAAATAGTTTATTTCCTATCAGAACACGATACCTGTTATGCCCTCGATCGGTTCACATACCATTTTTGGTAGCTCTGTATATACTTGCTCACGCCGTTATGAAAAGCAAAATTGTTTACCTCGTGTAAGATTTGAACAGGCAAACAATTTCCCAGCTTATGTTAGACAAGATATAGAAGGAAGTTATATCCATTAAGGGCGAGTTGCACCAAGCCGTCTGTAATCGTAAGCGGTGTTCGTTGAAATCTGAATTTATGGAAACTTTGACAAGTTTCAATGGAATGACAACTGCCGGCGCTATATTTAATGTTGATCGGACTGTACTCGTAAGCTGGTGCAACCCGCCTTAAATGGAATCTAGTGGAATCTTTAGCCCGATTCTTTTATAATAAGTACATAATAAAGGTAATATAATTAAATGCCCCAAATTCAGGGTATTATAAATCATCCTTTTATGGAAATACGTAAATAAACAACCTTTAATAAACTTAAATAGGTATATTTTACGTTATATTCATGTAACATATCAAGCCATGCATGTAATAGCCGTACATAAATTATAATAACAAATCTAACATTACCTACCAATACTACACAGATAATAAAGATAGTGGAATAAAATCACTAAGAGCATGACTATATTGTCTTTTTAAATCGAAACAATACGGGGATATTATGAAACCTAGTAGAATCAGTTCCTGCCTTAAGTCTTGTCATGGAACAAAGACTAAGAATTATAACATTGCCAGACTAGCACAACTGACGCCGCCACGCGGCGCGAGGCGAGAAAATCTATTCTCCTCTTTCTAATTAGCACAGTGCGAGAGGGACAGGCTCCCAGTCGCGCGCGCCGCACTTGGCAACATGCTGCACTAGCCGACGTAAGCATTTTCCCGTACTACTGCCCCATAAATATAACCAGACATCGTACACTTTGTATCCTTTTCTCATTGCATCAATCTGAATGGTTATTAATATTATTCTGATAAACACATATTCACTATTTATGCATTGCGATTAAATTGAAACGATACAACATGTGTCTTCATATATAATAAAATACAACTAAACTAAAGCATATTCATCCACTGCCATCACCGATACGCAACATAAAAAATAGTTTTGCACCACAAGTAGGTACGCTCCACAGAGTAGTGAATAACGCGAGTGATTTGGACAAAACAGTTCTGACGACAGTATCTGGGACTCACCGATTTGACGGCCGACTGTACAGCGGGGTTCGCCTGTAAATATTAAAGATAAACAAACACACGTAGTTAAAGCATGCATGCATAGGGATGGGCTGGGGGCAGAATTATAATGCCGGTCATACAACTGTAAGAGCGTTTATGCTCGGTCTCATATATCAATACTAATGTTATTGGTGGCTTTTAGTTTGTTTGTTGGGTATCTCCAAAACGTGGGTGTCATGTTTATTTAGTACTGATAACACAGTCATGATAATCATGACTTCGTTCGCTTCGGTCACTCGTTCAATAAATACGAGTAAATAGATGAATTAGTACTCAATAGTCAATGTACAGTAGCCATATTAAATAACAGAAATGTGAACTGTTTTTTTATATGTTAGTACCACCTGTGTTCTCAGTGAGATATGGGAAACATTTTAATCTACTTAGTACTATCTACGGACATTGTTCTTCATTTGTAAGTTTATAAATTATCACCAAACAAATAAATTAATTAATTAAATCTGCCAATGACCTAAACCCACGATCCATCATACATTATTCATATGCAAGTTATATATTTGCCCAATTTCCGGCCAGGGGAGATGGAAAGTCCATGGGCATAGCATGCGTCCTTTCTCACACAAACGCAAGTGCTATGAGATATGCTTTTTCAAAGCGACCACATCTGTATGTTTGAAAAACAAAACACAAAACAATTATTCTTGTCAGTGACAGTACCTTATCTTTGATGTTTTTGAAGAAAGCACCGCCTTCTTTTTTCACTGTCTTGGCCCAGTCTCTGTACTGTTGTTTTAGCCGCTGTCCGCTGCCCGTGCCTAGTTTTTCCGCGTATGCGTTGCACTCCATTTCGAATTCGTCTTTAAAGCCTCTCCCAGAGTTGAGCAATTCCAACCTCTCGTCTATAAACTAGAACGCAAGGAACAAGGTGAGAAAAATATATTTTTTTTATTTTATTTCCATATTTCTGATACTTAAGTACTAAAGAAGTCTAAAAAAGTAATTATCATGGTAGAATAAAACAAGGTATGTCATTACCGTGACAGTTCGTGACGTCAGCGTATATTGCATACGTCATCAGCATCTTAAAAATGGTGGACTGTCAGGGCGTTGCCACTGTGTGAAAGTAAATTACCCGAGTAAATTACATTTCTTCACTCACATGCCCTTAATCAATATTTATGATGAACAACAGATTTTATCCAGTTGTCTCCACACCCTAAATAAATACTTAAACAAGCTAACATTATTTTTTATGTTAATATGACATCTCCCATAAAAACTGCTTGTTTGTATGCAATATATCAGTCAATCGCAACATTTGTGTGTCAACTTTGAAGATTGCAACGTTTGTGTATAAGTTACATCGTAGGGAATGAATTACGTTGCTTTATTCTACCATGGTATTTTTAATGCCAATCATATAAGGATTTGTATTAGCAAAAATAAAAACTGGCTGTGACAGACGGACAGCCTCCGAGTGATCGCATAAGTGTTCCGTTGGACCAATTTTGGTACGGAACACTAAAAAGATGTAAGTTAAGAACAGGCGTGGGTGGAGATCGCTAAATATTTTCCATACAAAGAAAGTCACATCTCAAAAAAAACGCAAAACGATACTAGTAAAGTTAAGAGCCTCCCTACTCTCGGGGTCCACAGTGAGCATGGCCTTGCCGGATTCGAGTAGGCTGGTTTCTGCCTTAACTATTTGCTCAGTGTGTGGCGCAGCACCTACCTGTTGAAATATTTGTGATTGCAGTATTTTTTTCAGGAATGGTTGCATATTTTTTCTAGTCCTCACAAAAGCCTCAGGGTTAAATGTTATTAGTTGACCTTTCTCGATTCTAAAAAGAAAATAACGAAAATCAGAACACTGTATGCTTACTTAGACTGTAGGCGAAGAATTCACAATTGTTATGAGTTTAAGACACCAGTTATTGGCTCAAGGGAGGTCATTCACACGAAATCATTCGGCTCAGTCATCGCCACGCTGCAGCTTAAACCCTTACGCAGTGAAAAGCGGTTGCAGCCCTCTCAATTATATCGATATTGACCTTGAATAAGTCAGTCAGGCCAGGGCAAATGCAACTAAAGCTACTGTTAAGGTACTGTTACACATGCTCTTTAGTAGCACAAAAGCATGCTAGTTTAGAGCAAATAGCATGTGTAAATGTAAAGTTGCTAGTAAGTAGCATGCTATTTGCATATATAATAATTGAGCATGTTCAAACATGCATGCTACTAAACATCATGTGAAAGCATGCCACTATTTATGACAATGATTAATGGGGCCCGACTGAGGAATTTTAAAAAAAAACGGTGGCGGCGCATCGACGCGCAATCGATAGGTTCTCGTAAATTAATAAACCGGGTAAACAAGCTATTTCTATTCTCGTTGCCGCAACCCTAGTTACCTAGAGCGGTGAATTTTGTTTGACATATCCCAGTCGCCGCAAAAAAAAAATAGAGGTTGCCCCACGCAACGCAAATCTTAAGTCAATTTTTTTGGACTTTGTATGACGTCGGTGGCAGGTGGATGGCAACAGTGACGAAGTTGAGTTCAAATCAGTGGCGGCGAAAGAGTTATATTACCACAACCACCATTAAATACATGTGTGCTCTTTCTAACCTCTTAACTGACTCTAGTGCACCATTTGTCTCAGCGACAAATGGATGGATGTTCCATCGTTCAAATTTCATATTCTCGACTGTTCTACTCGTATTCGGATGGCGCGTTGGTTTGGATGTCCAACAAACGCTAGTTTTGGCATTCTCGGACTTTGGCACATTGGCGCCCCGCGGCATTCTGCTTGTTGAAGGGGTATTTAATGGCAAGCTTATAAAAATATTCAGGTTCTTGGTCGGATATAATCGTATGTCCTGTCCAAAAAAGTATACTCAGCTATTAAGACACCACTAGTTCTTGCAGAAGCGAGTACCATCTGACCTTCCACTATTTTTAGATTAGGCTGTGCCAAGGCTAAAAGGCAACTAGACTGTTAGAAGTTCTCAAGCTATCAGTGGGCCAATAACACGGCTTAAATAATGTTGCCCTAGATAACAACTGTAAACATAATCTTAAATTGTGGTGCATGTTTGAGGTGTATCTACACGAATTCTACACATCATAATTAGTGGTCCTAGGAAATAAAACTATATCACATCCAACACCAATACATTTAATAGTAGTCATAGAAACAGTATTTTATAAGGCACCCTCACCCTTAAACCTCAAAATACCATGAATTAAACAAGAACATAAATTTCAATTAACAAATTCAATAATTATTTCAAGCCATATTATTTTCAACTCTAACTGTGGATGTATGATTGATAGGATTATGTATCAATGCAATCAAATCTTGAACGTCAATATTCACCTAATTTTCTTAGCCGTATCGATTTGAAACTGTGTACAGTAATTTTACACCAACAAGTCCATGTAATGATGGAGCCAGGAGGAAAAATTTTCAATGGATAATAAGACTTGTACTAATAATTAAATTCATTATTGTAGTCATAACACTGTCAAGTTCTGCAGCGTTATCAAGTTATCATGTCTCTCGACTCATCGAATAGAACACAGATTTAGACCGCGTTACTAATCTGTCTTTCTATAGTTGCACAGCGCTCCAATCAGCTCCGCCTGAGACCTAGGCGCGTACCTCAGCAGCTCAGCTTGATAATACCTCGGCCGTATCCCTGATATCACCGCTTCAATCATCAAGTCGTTAGAAGCGTTCGGCGATATCCTGGCGAACAGTCTCCACGCCTCATTGACATATTCTGCATAAGTAGGCGCGTCGTACGAAGTGTAGTCGCGGAATCGGTTCACGAAGCGAATGTATCGCAGCTCCCCGCAGAAATATGTCATTAGCTGCTGTTTTACTTCTGACCATTGCGTAAAAAGGTGGGCGTTGGACTCCGCCCAGAATTGCGCACGGCCTCTAAGGCATGAGAGGGCCTTCGTCAGTGCCAGCGATGGGGCGACGCCGCGAACTTCGATCAAAGAATCAACCTGATTGCACCACTCCCCAACGGTTATCCTATGGTTATCCGGATTGTACTCCGGTAAATACACATCGGAGATTCTATTGATGATCCGTTTGTTTTGGAACAGCATTCGCTCGAGCAGCTGGACTTGTCTTTTCAGCACGATGAGTTCGTTTGACTGCAGCGTCTCTTGAAATACCGAAGAGCCTGGCAGGATCGGAGAGTAGGTCGACGTTGATGGGTTTTCGTGAAAGGAGTAGTCTTCGTCAGGCGTTGGCGATCCTTTGGGACGGGACGGCACTCTTCTATCCGACATGATTGAAGAGCAGGCTTCGAGTTCTTTACACTTTGAGAGCGTCGCGGATACTGAGAAGTGAACCATCGACTCAACACTTACTATCGGATCTTGGCGTTATCGATTCCATGATCTAAGCGCATTTCAACGTGACATAAATGCGTAAAATGTTCACTAATATTATGTCTGTTTACTTCAAATGCTATTGTATTGCAATAGATTTGGATCATATGTAACTAGTTTATATTGAAAACATTAAACCATTTGAATAATAATAAAAATGAAGAATAGAATGTTCTGCTACTGCACGTTTCATTTGTGAATAAGTTTCACGTGTTAACCTTCTACGTGGGTGCAGTAAAAGCCAGATAAAGTCTAACCTTCGCATATGCAATTTACTGGCAACATGATAAATTCATAAACATACATCGGTTTGATATCCAGACTTTAACAAATCGCATGTCGATTTTCACTACTATACATTAGGCATGGTTGGCGTACTATCGACAACACAACTGACCATACGCTTCACTTTACGTGCATTGTATTAAGGCAGGGGTTTCCAAAGTGGGGGGCGCGACCACATTTTAAGGGGGGCGCGGGGCCTCGGGAAATCCTTTCGCAAAAACTAGTGCCTCGCCGATCCTTGGGATTAGGTACTCAGCTGACCCTAGACTCCTAAGAGCCGTGGCGCTAACGGCAACGCTAGGAAGACGATGATGATTTGGCTAGCTAACCCATTCACTTCCGTTTCCTTGCATCGAAGCGAACGGGGGCGTGGGAACTTCATTTTAGGCAACAGGGGGGCGTGCTTAAAAAAGTTTGGGAACCCCTGTATTAAGTTACTATTTAAATACAGGATGGTCAGTTAACTTTGTTGGCGTTTGTACAACGACAATGACACCCAAACATGAGGATCTTAAATAGACGAAAGAGAATTGCCATGCGGTCTGGCGCAACTAAACTAAACCTTTCTTCCTTCCTTCCTTCGCTGAAATGTCTTTGCGGCCCTCGTAGACAAAATGTGAGTATGGCTGGCTAGCGGGATGCAATGACATGATTATCTGTCAACCATCGGGTTTAGTAGACAGTGGACCTTCTCTACGTAGCGATATTGTTTAATCTGTGTCAAAATCTTACCTTATAGCGTCGCGGTACCCTCCTATTAAGCCGACCAGGGCGCGCAGAAACGCGCGCGACACGGCATCGCCTAGGGCGTTCTTATCACTTAAAGCTTTCTTTAAACTGGAAACCTGCAATAACAAACGAATATTATACACACAAGAACAAGGGAGTAGAGTTATATTGTATCTATCTGTATCTGTGTATATATTTCGTTGCTCTGCTCGCTGACATGGTCCCCTCGGACACGTTATGTCAAAGAACAACTCGCTGAATGACATCTTACTACACATGGTGATATGCCAGAGCCAATGCGAGCTGTGAAATGCGAACGATATTTTTGTGACACTGGAATTTTAGCGGCACAAATATGTCTTTGACATTAGACATGCCATAAAACATGTATACTGTTTTCAGGCCAAACTAAGGAATAATTAAGTCGGTCCAGTGACACAATCCGGCTTTAAACGCTGGATGTACTCAGGCAAGACATGCAACAAAACAATGAAAAAAAAACTCACCAATTCAGGCGGAAGAGTTTCCAAATCTTGAAAGGGAGTTTCCAGTTCGTTTTTGTCGACGTTTAATATTACTACGTCTCCTATATCTGACAATCTTACAGTCTGAAATATACAAAAAAATACAATTTATTTTTTTAATTATACTTTATTGGATCACTTGCCACTGGGTCGTAAACAATCAATAATGTCCTATTTTCTCGAAAAAAAATCAACGCAAAAGGTTAAATACGTAATCACGAAGTCATACGTATCTAGTGTCCAAAGTTTTAAGAAGGGTATGTTCTGCCCTTTTTCGCAAAACGCAACGTCATATGAAACGATGACGCTTGAAGATTGTGACGTCACTAATAGAGGGCAACGTGCCGCGCCCCATCGTGTTCGGCGCCGCCGTCGACGTGGCAGCCTAGCGTAACGTGACGTCACACACTGTTTGCGTTTTCTCTCTCTTACAAGCAATATTGAAACGGTTGTAGCTTTGTAATTCTGTGAGATATGTGAATGGGATTTTCGTCCTAGGCATATTTTTTGCCTTCTTTATTTTGGAGTAATAACAATTTTCGAGTCTACGTTAGTTGAATTACAAACTTGGATGTACCTCATGTCATTGTACATGCAAAGTTTCGTTACAATCCAACACGTAGTATTAAAATGAGAGCGTAACTACGTAGCCGTTTGTATGGAGAATCGAGCTTACTGCGGACTCTTAAAAAGCAGTCTTGCGAGTTCTATAACTGACACAGCAGTAGCAGTAAATAGCTCTTGTTCTCCATACCTAACTAAATTATTTTAGTTCGAATGATTCGACGGAGCCCTGGGGCAGTGCGGGGCTCTTATTTCTGGACGGGCTGCCCTTCGGCCCTAACCTAACCTAACCTAACCTACCTAGTGTTTCGTGAACACTTGCGACGGCTGGTTATGTAGCTTGGTTATTACTCCAGGCAAAATACGGTTTTGAAAAACATTAATTTATAATAGCGTTTTTTTTGTTGATTTCATTATAAAATGTTATTCTAAGATGCTTTATTCAAGAATCCGGCAAACTTTCCACCCGGAAGTAATTAAGTAGATTTAAATAAAACATGCGTTGTCTTTTTCTGTATGATTTATCTTGAATATTATAAAGCAAATGTAAATGAACCAAAATAAAGACAAAAATATTTATTAATATTTTTTCTGACTTTTCTGTAGCTTCTTAATTTATCATTTTTTTGATGTCTGAAATTTTGTCGGATTCTGTCGCTGGGTGACTATTTAATTGATAATAAATCCGTTACACAGAAAAAATAAGCTATTATAAATTATTTCCAAAATTGACATTTTTTCCATACAAGTTGTCAGTTCACTGCCTGGACTATATATGAACGGGGTGAAAGGCGTAAATAGCAAGGAACGAATGCATTGTGCCCGACATAAACGTGATCGTGCTAGCTAGGCAGAAAGGTCACGTCGGAGGATACAGGGTTCATATAAGCATCATAGTTATTTACGATACAAGTGCCGAAAATAGGAAATGAAATGAAATGAAAAGGGAGTGTTTTAAATCGACACGAGTTGCGAATGACCTATTCGCACGTGTATGGTACAACGTTTTACTGTACTGTATGGCTCTTTAAAGTTTCGACATATGCACGGAAAGCGCTCTTTTGCACACTAGTTTTTTTTTCTATGTTATAGGAGGCAAACGAGCAGACGGATCACCTGATGGTAAGCAATTACCGCCGCCCATGGACACCTGCAACACCAGAGGTGTTGTGAGTGCTTTGCCGGGATTTAAGATATGTTTGAGGATTCGCCGTGTTGACAGCTGAAGGAACAAATTCCCTCGCTCTCAACACGACGCATCCTCGGGAGCTCTGGCGACCTTGCTCACCTCCAGGAACACAACACTACTACAGAGCGAGTAGTAGTGTTATTTTGGTTGTGGTCTTTTGCAAGGCGGAGGTACTTCCCCAGTTGGGCTGCTCCAAATTCGAGCGGGATGACATTTCGCTGTACCCTACCTCACGCAAAGTGCGGGAAAGTAGCACCAAATGTACTGTAAATAATATTCCATAACAATGGTTACTTATCGGCGTTGCAAGATCTTTGTTAATACATTGTCATGTAGCTAAGCTAAGCTCGAAATATAAGTGCATTGTACTATACGAATGTTCAACCTCGTCAAATCGCGGTATATATCAAAAAAAAATATTATTGTGTTTATGTCATCTTAGTTCATCTTTTTACAAGGACTCTATTTTCTTCCGGTTAGTTAGATAGTTGAAACATACCATCATACAATGACATTTTTCAACAATAACTATTAAATCACACGTTTCCTTTATAAAGATGTACAGTTTGTGTGTGTCAATATCATAAAGATGTACAGTTTGTGGGTAAATAACTTTCTAAGTTGGTGTATCTGGTAATATGCGGAACTACCACTAATATACCTACGAGTATGATTGTATTGGCGAATTTAAATAACTGTTCCGTTTTATGTAACATGAGAGCACGTAATTCTGTTTCTCGCCGAACAAGTCGGTTTAATCTTGGCTATTATCAATGTCCGGTGGCTTGAATATGTCAAGCTTATTAAAGGGCTTTTCTTACGATGGCGTCGTTGATCGGGTCGCCACCTTCCCTAACATATGGTTGAGGGAGGCGATGGCTGAGATATGCGTCATACTCGTGATCGAATGCTGTTTGTGGAGTCTGTTCATGCTTGCAAGGGCATATTAACTACCTAAATACTTGTGTTATTATTTTCATATTGACGAGAGACAACATTCTGTTCTTGACACGTTTTATTGTTATTTTACAGGGATACGTTTTACAGGACGGAAGCAGGAACTCCAATAAGAAACGGCATTGGCGCCAACAAATAGTCCACGAAGTGCTTCGGCAGTATGGGTATAAATATGTGCTGCCATGACATCGGGAAGAGGGTGGCGTTTGCCGGCTGACTCCCCTTCATAACGGTAGCAGGAACTCCAATAAGAAACGGCATTGGCGCCAACAAATAGTCCACGAAGTGCTTCGGCAGTATGGGTATAAATATGTGCTGCCATGACATCGGGAAGAGAGTGGCGTTTGCCGCCTGACTCACCTTCATAACGCTAGCAGGAACTCCAATAAGAAACGGCATTGGCGCCAACAAATAGTCCACGAAGTGCTTCGGCAGTATGGGTATAAATATGTGCTGCCATGACATCGGGAAGAGGGTGGCGTTTGCCGGCTGACTCCCCTTCATAACGGTAGCAGGAACTCCAATAAGAAACGGCATTGGCGCCAACAAATAGTCCACGAAGTGCTTCGGCAGTGTGGGTATAAATATGTGCTGCCATGACATCGGGAAGAGAGTGGCGTTTGCCGGCTGACTCACCTTCATAACGCTAGCAGGAACTCCAATAAGAAACGGCATTGGCGCCAACAAATAGTCCACGAAGTGCTTCGGCAGTATGGGTATAAATATGTGATGCCATGACATCGGGAAGAGGGTGGCGTTTGCCGGCTGACTCCCCTTCATAACGGTAGCAGGAACTCCAATAAGAAACGGCATTGGCGCCAACAAATAGTCCACGAAGTGCTTCGGCAGTATGGGTATAAATATGTGCTGCCATGACATCGGGAAGAGAGTGGCGTTTGCCGGCTGACTCACCTTCATAACGCTAGCAGGAACTCCAATAAGAAACGGCATTGGCGCCAACAAATAGTCCACGAAGTGCTTCGGCAGTATGGGTATAAATATGTGCTGCCATGACATCGGGAAGAGGGTGGCGTTTGCCGGCTGACTCCCCTTCATAACGGTAGCAGGAACTCCAATAAGAAACGGCATTGGCGCCAACAAATAGTCCACGAAGTGCTTCGGCAGTATGGGTATAAATATGTGCTGCCATGACATCGGGAAGAGCGTGGCGTTTGCCGCCTGACTCACCTTCATAACGCTAGCAGGAACTCCAATAAGAAACGGCATTGGCGCCAACAAATAGTCCACGAAGTGCTTCGGCAGTATGGGTATAAATATGTGCTGCCATGACATCGGGAAGAGAGTGGCGTTTGCCGCCTGACTCACCTTCATAACGCTAGCAGGAACTCCAATAAGAAACGGCATTGGCGCCAACAAATAGTCCACGAAGTGCTTTGGCAGTATGGGTATAAATATGTGCTGCCATGACATCGGGAAGAGAGTGGCGTTTGCCGCCTGACTCACCTTCATAACGCTAGCAGGAACTCCAATAAGAAACGGCATTGGCGCCAACAAATAGTCCACGAAGTGCTTCGGCAGTATGGGTATAAATATGTGCTGCCACGACATCGGGAAGAGAGTGGAGTTTGCCGGCTGACTCACCTTCATAACGCTAGCAGGAACTCCAATTAGAAACGGCATTGGCGCCAATAAATAGTCCACGAAGTGCTTCGGCAGTATGGGTATAAATATGTGCTGCCATGACATCGGGAAGAGCGTGGCGTTTGCCGCCTGACTCACCTTCATAACGCTAGCAGGAACTCCAATAAGAAACGGCATTGGCGCCAACAAATAGTCCAAGAAGTGCTTCGGCAGTATGGGTATAAATATGTGCTGCCATGACATCGGGAAGAGAGTGGCGTTTGCCGCCTGACTCACCTTCATAACGCTAGCAGGAACTCCAATAAGAAACGGCATTGGCGCCAACAAATAGTCCACGAAGTGCTTCGGCAGTATGGGTATAAATATGTGCTGCCATGACATCGGGAAGAGAGTGGCGTTTGCCGCCTGACTCACCTTCATAACGCTAGCAGGAACTCCAATAAGAAATGGCATTGGCGCCAACAAATAGTCCACGAAGTGCTTCGGCAGTATGGGTATAAATATGTGCTGCCACGACATCGGGAAGAGAGTGGAGTTTGCCGCCTGGACACACGCCGATAACCGGGAGGGTTTGGAGGCGACTATGGCGACTCGTCGCTCGTGAAGCAACGCCGCCCATAGGCCCGCCATGCATTTTGTGTCTACGGCGCTGAAGTACTCCGTTAGATTGCACTGAAAAAAGTAAAGTTGGTTGCAGTACGGGTACTGACACTACGCAATTTTAATAGGCACATTAGAACCAGCTACGATAGCCCAGTGGTTCAGGCATGCGGCTGTCAAGCGGCTGTCGCGGGTTCGAATCCCGGCTCGTACCAATGAGTTTTTCGGAACGTATGTACGGATTATTTACCGTTAGCTTTTCGGTGAAGGAAAACATCGTGAGGAAACCGGTCTAATCCCCTACAAGGTCTAGTTTTCCCTCTGGGTTGGTAGGTCAGATGGCAGTCGCTTTCGTAAAACTAGTGCCTATGCCAAATCGTGGGATTAGCTGTCAAACCCCGAGCTCCTTTAGGGGCATAACCGGGAGCAACGCTAGGAGGATGATGATGACATTAGAACCAGAATAGGATATGCATATATTAAAGAAAAAACCACCTTAAAATTGTCGACATTCCACTAATCGATTTGTTACCATGAGAGAAAACATTTATGATTATCTTGCGTAGTTTACAAACTGCAACCAACTGGCCACCTACAGTCTAAATCATCAGACCTAATTTCCAGTACAGTCAGCAACAGAAGTAGCTACGCAAAATAAAACGCTCAAAATTATCCAGACAGTTCTTATCCTATTGGCATTACAATCGTGTCCATGTCATTTTGAGCATTTGCTTCTTATTGTACCAAGGGTTTGCATTGTCACCTGAGTTACACTAATGTACAAAATTTAACTTAATTAGATTACGGGAAGTCGGTTAAATATCCGCGACACGTACACGTAAAAATTACACGAGACACACGCACACAGAGACGCCTTTGAGCACACAAAACAGCATTGGAGCTTGGGAAAATAGTTTATGGTAGCATAAGACCGTGCAAGAGCAAGTGAATGAGCTTGACTGATCCGACGATTGTTACAAGCCCCAAACTAAGCAAAGCTTGTAATAAAGTCAAGTGTAAAAAAAATGGGTGCATACAACTTACGCATAATATATGTCACATAACTCTTAATGACAGTGGATTAAGGCTTTGGTACTTATTTATGAGAGGATGTTATCGATACAGATTTTTGCACTGGATTGTTTTAGAGGACGATATATTTTTGGCATGTATGTTAAACAATAAACTCAAAGATATATAGAAGTATTCCAAAAATGATGACGGATTACTCACCTTCCAACCTTATTGTTTTAATTAACAATTTAGCAATATACACGTGGCGCGACAAAACATTACTCCTGTCAACTGAATGACAAGGAACACATGAAAGATGACAGCGTGATCTGTTTTGCTATGATTTACTCTTGTATTGAAGAAGTTGAAAATGGCCAAAACCGGCCCAGTGGCCAGAACCGGGGCATCTGCCCTACATAGTTTTATTTAGTTTAAATACTTAAATACATAGAAAACATCCATGACTCAGGAACAATTAGTGCTCATCACACAAATAAATGCCCTAACCGGGATTCGAACCCGGGACGTCTTGCTTCGTAGGCAGGGTCACTACCGACTAGGGTACAGTAGGTCGTCAAGTTTAAAAGTGACGTTAAAGGGACATGATACAAAAATGTTTAGCCCCTTGCAAGTTCGACCTACATATACTGCAAGGTAAGGACACGGACCCGAAAACCCATTGTTAGGCCTAAACCTATCGAAGGTGACCTTATCAATTTGGTTACCTTATGATATAGGGCTACTATATGATCTGGTAAGCATATAGGAAGTAGTAACCATAACTTCTGATAGAGTTAACCACAAACCCTTTCGGGATTTTTCATTGAGTTACGGTTACCATCACCTGCGTATATATTTAAAGTATTTATATTTAAAGTATTTATATTGAAAGTATTTGAACACATTATAAAGCACTAATCGTACACGCGTTGCTATCGCAAATCATTTTCAAATATTCGTACAAATTATATTCGTTTGAACTGGTTCAAACCTCTATGATAGATAAACCATCTTGACAGGACCTTAAACCCCTGATTAGGGAAACCAGTTCCGGTCCCTGGGAAAGTAAAAGGCCTTTTACACGATCGGGACCAACCGCCAACCACCGTGTCCTTGGTCGGGTTGATATAAAAATGGACCGTGTAGAAAGCGGTTGACCAACCGATATTTGGTTGATGTCAACGGCCTTGGTCGTGAGCGCATCCCTCGCGACAGGCTGCGTCGGTGGTTGGTCCCAACCGTCTGGAACGCTGTCGGCCAACCGTTGATCCGACCAAGGACACGGTGGTTGGCGGTTGGTCCCGATCGTGTAGAAGGCCTTTAAAAAAAAACTTGTAAAAGGTACATACATTATCAGGGATGCTTGGGAGCCGTCGGGAGTCCGGGCTCTGGCAAGAGAACACACTATGACCCGCGTTGTAGGTAACTTTAAGCGTGTCGCCCGGCATCGGCGGCCGGATCCGACACGCCTCGAGGAACGCCGTCAGCTCGCCTTTTTCCGGGCTGTTTATTAGATTCGCTATGCTATTTAGTAACCTGGAAAAAGATGGGTTTGATGAGACCTGCTCTACGCGCTTTGTTGCTTGGTGTACATAGTCAGCGTAACTGGACAAACAAAGATGTCAAAAGTCCTTATTAAAAGGGAATAAGAGCTTTTGAAGACGTCAATTGCGCAGTTACTTTTGATGCTGATTGTACAGTCGAGCTAGTAACTGAACACGTTGATGCCCGGGCGCTTTCGCCCGCTCGACAATTTCGTGTGACAGCTCAAAGTACGGTTCCCATCGACAGAGTCGGGCCGGAGCGCATTCAATACGTATTACTCCAAAATAAAGAAGGCAAAAAATATGCCTAGTGACGAAAATCCCATTCAGATATCTCAATGAATTACGAAGCTACAACCGTTTTGATATTGCTTGTTAGAGAGAATACGCAAACAGTTTGTGACGTCACAAACTGCGAGGCAGAGCGAGCCCCGCGCGCGGCGGGTCGCGTCGATGGCGGCGCCGAACACAATGGGGCACGCCACGTTGACGTCTTTTAGTGACGTCACTAACTACGAGTGTCGTCGTTTCATATGAAGTTGCGTTTTGAGAAAAAGGGACCGAACATACCCTTTCTTAAAACTTGGGACACATATAACTTCGTGATTATTTAACCTCTTGCGTTGCCTATCTCCATTTGACTACATTTTTAATCCTTTTTGAAGAAAATTGATTATTTTATTTAGTGTCTACACCCCTATTACATGCAAAGAAATTTTAACTGTCTACACGTAGTATCAATATTTTGATGAATCGTACATCCGCTGCGAGGCGGTAGCTATTACCGAGGCGGTCGGTGGTAATCAAATATGAATTGTATCTGCTGTGTAGACGGTTCAAATTCCTTTGCGTGTAATAGAATGCGCTTCGGCTAGAATCTGTCGTGTCGGTGGGAATCTTACTTAAGGATCGCCAATACAAAAGCTTATTATAGGCTAATGCTGCGATAACGCGGCAAAATGTATGCGTGGTTGAGATTATTAATCATCATGCTACAATTTATATGTGCCAGGTAATTTCATACGTAGTAATAATAAAATTAATATTCATTCGCATAGCTTTGTATATCAATTCAATTCAATCAATTTATTGATGAATTAAAACAAGTATTTTACAACGCTGCCTTCGTTAGCTAACATGAACGCCCACTGCGGCGCATGCCACACTCCGATGCAAGCACATAACGTATTTTACTAAATTGCCAGGTAAAAGAAATCGGTTCAAATTCGCACAGCTCGCAATGCGAGTTTTAAAACTACTTTCGTAAAAAGTGGTAATGAAATCTGTACAACAACAGTATATTTAATTTGAAATGATATATATTAATACATAGAACATTTGTGGCACCTCTCTCTTCGGGCATACCGGGATTCCATTTTAGTTAATCTACTTAATCTATGGACAAACCAACTAGGTAATACGAAAGGAGAAGGCGTGGTAATGTATATGGTAGTTGTGTAATTGCTTTTATGGATTGGCGGATTCACCCCACTCAACACAGCGCAACTTCAGGGCTATGCCAACCTCAAACAAGTATTATCCTAGCTTAGCAAGCCATCCACTAGGCATAAGTACCTATACACGAAAACGGGCTGGCTGGTAATAGGAAATAGTTTGTTTTGTTTTGTAATCGAAACGCGACAAAACAAATGCAACTCTGTTCTATATAACATACTCATGCCGATGCTGTTGGGTCTGCCCAGACACTGCAGTGCCTCAGGCATGTTTGCGGAAGCCCGTACAGATGGTTTTCAAGCTGTTATTCGGAAACGGGTCGCTTCCATCAAGCACCGCGTGGCGACAGCACCAACAGCATTCTTTGTGGGATCCCCAGTAGGCTTGATTGCCCCATAACGTTGCATTAGGATAGCCTCCATGTACACTCGTTGCCTAGGTTCGTTTTATTATAGTTCTAGGTTTACGACATTGTAATATAATTTGTTAATTTGGGTATTGATATTTTTAATGTTTGATGTTTATGTAATTTAATTTAATTTACTCTAGCTCATTATTACTATTTTTAGACATGTACACTAACACATGATGGATCCTTTGTTATCTGAATTAATGATGATTATTATTATTACATTAGAATGGTAAACAACCCATTGAAGATAGGATGCCTTTTAATAAGCCTCTGGGCGACTAGGTGACAACATTCGATGCAGAACGGTGTCCGCGAAACTGTGCGCACGCGAATTAACCGAAGGCCAGGCCACTTACGCTCCCCTTTATAGATTGTCTAGTTCTATTACTATATTGAACTGATTTGTTATTCACGTTGGCGCAATAGCACTATACTTTGTGACAGAATAAGGCGCGCATATCTGCTGCTATACAACTTGGGGTGGCCGGGATGCTCGACTCACAGTGCAAACTTAGTTCACCCTTTATAAGGCAGAAGGAACTATATTCCCACCATGAATGAACCTTACGAGTATTTCTATGTTCAATTCTATGAAAAACTAGATGCCATTATGCCCGTTAAAGGGTTAAGGTTCTCATTATAAACGACATGCCAGAATAACATGATGGCTGAGATATGCGTCATACTCGTGATCGGGTGCTGTTTGTGGAGTCCGGACTGTTCATGCTTGCAAGGGCATAGTACCTAACTTCTTAAATACTAGTGTTATTTTATTATTATCGTATTGACGAGAGACATCATTCCGATCTTGACACGTTTTATTGTTATGGACCATGTACATCACTGACAATATTACATTAATATTCCTTTTTTTTATTGTTTTGTTTTGACGCTTAGAGACCGTATACATCTCTATGAACATTGAATAATTATTAATTGTATTTGGACGCTCACAGACCTTATACATCTCTGGAATGCTGAATTAATATCATTAACTTTCTGTTAATGCACAGACCTTATTCTAATCGAATGTAATGGTCATATTTTGTTTTGTTTTCCTTATCTTTGTGACATTTAGTGTGTTGTTATATCAGTCCTTAATGTGCAAATTTTAAATTATTATTGTGTTGGATTATTATTCTTTTATTGTAAGATTATTATTTTTATTGTAAATTACCGTTTGACATGTAAAAGTGCCCTTGTGGCCTATTTGCAGAATAAATAATTTGTATTTGTATTTGTATACTTCGCATACGCAATGGAAAGCGCCGTATCTAGATTCTAGAAATGAAGAGGAAAAAAATAGAGCGAGGTGAACGTTTTCATACAGAATCTCTAATAGCTGTTTTTAGGGTTTCGTACCCAAAGGGTAAGAAACAGGACCCTATTACTAAAACTCCGCTGTCCGTCGGCCTGTCTGTCTGTCCGTCTGTCACCCGGCTGTATCTCATGAACCGTGATAGTTGGACAGTTGAAATTTTGCACTGGTGATGTATTTCTGTTATAACAACAAATACTAAGAAAATGGAATTAATAAATATTAAGGGTACATACAATAAACGTGATTTTTTGCCGAACCCTTCGTGCGCGAGTCCGACTCGCACTTGGCCGGTTTTATTTTTTGTTATAGCGAATCCTGGTGTGTATAAAAACCACCGTTTTAAAACGAGGACCAAATGTAGTTAGTCCATGGGCTACAGTTTCGAATCAAATTACTAAGTGGTAAGCTAGTAAAATAATCGGTCATTTTCTGCAGGCTGTATCAAGAGTAAACAAACGCGATACTGTGTCGATTGCAGATAATTATGGGACTAATTGAGACTATTTGATTAGGCCGAATCGCATCAAAGTAGGACATTCAAAATGCCTACACTTCAAGATACAAAATTCGAATTGCAATAACACTTTTATAAAAAGCCAGCCACATTGAATAATCACAACCATAACTCCTTCAACATCGCAGTGCAATTGTACATGGCACAAAATTGACGTAAAAAGACAGGAACACTAGAGTAAAACGCCCATTATTCTACACCAATTGGCACCCATTTTTCGCAGAAGAACGTGCTTTTAATGGAACGTATAGACAATGGGTATTTTTATCCTACTAGCTGTGATTCCAGTACAAAGGTACTTACTTATAAAATATGTCGTGCCATGGTAGGTGAGATAGTAGTACTAGAGCCGTATTCGTTCTGGGGTCGTATCGGCAGAAACAAAAAGTATACTTTGAGTCCACAGCCGTCATCACAAACGAGTAGTGTTGGACGAAGTTACTGAAAAAAAAATAGGTATAATTTATTGCAAACAAGTGAAAATAACAGATTTGTCCAAATAGCCTATAATTACTCCCACGAGTTATCCTCTAGCAGCCCACCATACCACACCTAGAATTTACGATAAAATTTGAATCAACTAAGTATAACAGGGAATAGGAGTTTATTTTGTTTCAAAATTGAATGAAACAAAACAAATGCAAGTCTGTTCTAATTATAATAAATTAATTTTAAAATTAAGAGGAGGGTACCTTTAATAAGCCTTTGGGAAGCTAGAGGATGAGGGATGCAACAAAACCTCATATGTCTAAATCCTTTAAACAGTATTTTAGTGTAGCCCATTAAATAGAATCTGATCCACATACATACATGTTTACATATTTATGTACATATATACACTTGAAAAACAACCCTCTTTTTGGGGTAGTCGGTTAAAATTTTATTTATTTTTATATTTATTTATTTATTTATAGTAACATTTATACCTTAACAGCAAGGCCAAAGCGGTACAAACTTATGAATATGTAACATTAAGAAAAAGAAAAAGAAAAACATAAACAACAACGAAAAATACAAACTGCGACTATTTGTATTTCTTTACTAACAATAATAGTGCTTAGATTAGTGAGGGTGTTTGTAGTCTATATGTAAGGGTTGTAGACCCCTCAAATCAAACTTAAAAAAAAAACAATTCAAAAAGATGTTATGTTATGCTAGAGGCCACGTGGTTGATCACCAACCCAGTGGACAGGCCAATATAGGTCGGTAGAGAAGGATCACGAAAGTACGTATTTTTACTAAAAGCCTAAGTTATTGAAGTCTGCAATGATGTAGAACTTGCACATAAAAATCTTTGTCATATTGTGGACATAATAAAATGTTTTATGGTACAAAATGTACACTTAAAACAGTAAACCATAATTAAGTTACATCTTCGATCGGTTTTTTCTATTATCGATCATTTAAGTGTGTCCCTCGTACAGTCGAGTTCAAAGATATGTATACACTTCTGCACCTTATTCCATTGCGATAAGGCGAAAAATGTATACACATATTTGACGTCGACTGTACAATTTGATCCGTAGTTTGGTCCCGACCCCGATCACACGTACCGAGCAAACGAGCGGCTTAAAAGCGGCGAGACAGTAGCTCGGCTCGCTTTCTATCTACTAGGCCGAGTACTGTCTCGCCCGTTTGCTCGGTACGTGTGATCAAGGCAAAAATCCTACTCACTTATCCAACTGACAGGGGAATGTGAACTTGGGAACATTTTTCAGTTCTTCCTCCGTCCTATGTCCCTCGGGATATTTCCTTATGATGTAGGGCTCTTTGTCTTCCTCCCCAGGTGATACTTCACAAAACAGCTCGAATAACCGTGCTGTGTCTCTGAAACAAGGATAGGTACATTCAGGTATAAGTGTATATCTGCTGGAGTCATTCACTTTGTTTTTAACGTAACCTTAAATACGATCAAGCTTATGTTTGTATGTTATTTTAGTGTAGTTTAGGATTTAAGGTTATGTCATAGTGAAAGTAACAGCCGGGATAAAACTATTAACCAGGAAATAATTATATGAAAGCGACTTATAACTATACTAGAGATATAGCTAATCAGGGACATACAGGTTGCACTCGACCTAAGACCTGCCCACAAGTAAATGAAGCCCTGTTTCGCGGGTAATCAATTTTCGATCTAAGGAACACAGGGTAACAAACAAACCTACACCATAACCTACTCACCACTCAAGTGTGTGTTATAACTATTTCACTAGTCTAGGATATAGCTATTTTTCTAGTAAGATAGTTATAGCCGGTACCATATAACAAATTCCTAGTCAATTGTTATATACCGGCTATCTGGCTATCTCGCCAAGTCAAGCAACCAAGATAAACATGGTATATTTCAAATTTTATTCAATTTGAACCTGTAGTTTAAACTAGTAAAAGTTTCTTAATTTTATCACTCACTCACTCACTGATTGACTGACTGATCATCAAAACTCTTCAAATTTAGAATACAATTAGTGTTTAGTGTATTAATTAACGAAAAATTAAAATATTGTCTAGTTTTCTAGATACACACCACAATACTACATAGTTTTAGCTATGCGAAAATCCATAAATAAAAGTAGTAAAATTGAACTAGACTTTTTTAGTGTCCATACACCACAGTATTATATAGTGGTAGGAAAAATCAACAATCAATATTTGTTTATAAACGAAAGAAAGAAAGAAAATAATTTATTAGTGCAAAAACGATACATCAATAAAAGTGGAACAAAACTTATCTCAATAAACATTATTCTAAGTAATTACATATTATGAACATTATATTATTTGTATTATTTATTAACAATTTGCTAATAGTTTGTTTGGTTTAGCCCCTAATTAAACTAATAGCTACCTACTCATTTTACTTTAACTGTCAAAACCACAACAATTAATTAAATGGAATTATTACTCTAATCACACCATCATCATCTTTCTAGCATTATTCCCCGTTGTGACTTAAGGAGCCCACTTCGGCACCTAATTTCAAGATATGGCATAGGCACCAAGTTTGACGAAAACTGCCATCTGACCTTCTGATTCCAACCCAGAGGGAAACATAGAACTTACTGGGACTATTTTCACAGTATATCCTGTCAATAATTATTTTGTTTCATATACAATGCTGGCCACTTTTTGGTTAGTTTGATATAATTACTTTTACATTTCACATTACTTTACAAGACCAGCACTTTGATTCTTTATACTAATATGTTTGACTGATAATCATTATCAGAAAGAGAACTCTTTCAAATTACATGCTTGTGAAATGGCCTCATGAGTATGGCCACTACTTTCACTAAATACAGAGTATTACAAGCTAGTATTTCCCTGCCGTAAGTTCAATGTTTCCGCTGAGCTGCACCTTTTTATTCACTAAAAATAGCAACGTTGTTAGGTCAAGTTTCAGTGATGCTGAATTGTCCAAACCATTCTGGGCGAGAAGAAATACAAAAAGAAGTTCTATGAGTGTGTTAAGCCGGTTGCAAATTAAAGAGTTCATAATCTCCTATATTATATTCAGTGAGAATTAGAAATGATCTGATGACTAATGACCACATTGGCTTTTTAATATGCTCATAATTTAAGCATCTTACAGACAAATAAGAGAAATGAAAATTCAGATTACTGTGTGCCTGTTAATTTGGGGTGATAGTGAATGTAGTTAACTTATAAATCACCATAACATGAAACATACAGAAACTATATGAATTTAGGAAGTAGGCGTACATCTTGTTTATGTTTGAGATACTGCGATATCAACAAGCGAGTGGCGTTACCAACGGAAACGACTGTCTGATACAGCGATATTAAATAGGATATAGCCAGCATGGTAAAACCAAGTGGTCTACAGTTATAAGTCATGCCGCACGCCACCGACAACGTGCCGCTGGTCAGAATGATAAGGAGGAAGGAAATTAAACAATTACCTTAATCGGGAACCCATTTCTCTACGTGGAGATCTTCAAATTTTGACCGAATTACGTGTTGCGCTGTACATTGTGCATGTTTGCTATAATAAAGACCTAACGATCATGAAACATCGCAAGCCATAGAACACTAAATATGTCTGGAAATTAACATTTTAAAATGATTTTCCAAGTCTATTACGAAAGGTATTGAGTCACCATGGTTTGGTACAGGCGAACACTGCAGCATACATCACAAATTGAATACCAAAGAGAAAATTGTATTTTTTTCGCAAATGTCATAGCGGTTTGACGTTTTAAAAACCAATAAGAGTTTTATAGGCAGTATGGCCCATGGTCTTAGCCTGTCCGAATGGACGAATTTAAAAAAAAAAAAACAATAAGAGTTTTAGTTTGACCAACGTATCGATAGTTCATTGGCGGGTTTTCTGTCAAAGATCGCATGACATTGACAAAAACTAACAAAAACAAGTCTTAAAGTTGCCATTATAAACATTGTAATTTTTTGTTTTCAATTTTATTTAAACACTAGGAATCAAATAATTAATTCTCAATTTCGCTGAAGATTATAAATGGCTTAAAATTAGTACGCCGAATCGCGGTGAGAATCGCGCGCGCGCGTGAAGTCTCCTTGGCTCCATAGTCGCAGTATTCACAATTGTGTTCACAGTTTAGTTCGCGCCATCGACGAATATGGACGTCATGGACGAAGTTATTGCTTCGACAGGCCTAATGCTCGGTGTATTTACGTATTACAAATTAAAGCGCAATTGCAAATTAAAGAGAATTGGAATGGAATGGATGGTCGATGACGGCAATTCATCGTAATGACCTGCACGCAACTAAGAGAAGGAGTGAATGTGGAGTCTGTTGTGTCTACGCAGCTTTCGCGCGTTTACAGGCCCTTTGACGCGGGCGAAAAAACCTACAAAAAGTGGTTAACTTGGCGCGAACCCCCGAAAAAATATGCAAATGGGCTCCACATTCACGCGTTCGCGCATAGTTTTCGCACGCTAACGCGCGAATGTGGAGCGGCCTTAAGAAAGGGTTCAATTGGCAGAGAAAGGCTGTAACTTTCATACTTTTGAGCTATTCTAATATTGACACTGTTGACTGCATAAGCACACTGCAAACGACGCAATTTGTCACGCCAACTTGCTATAAATGAAAGATATTCAAATCTGGGAGGGGGGCACGGCGGTGCCCCCGTCAAGTCGAGCAAATCAGCGGCACGGTCATACTATATCCTTTTCTCGAAGCAGTTTAAACCAGTAGACCCTTCTAGAACTTTGTTGTGGATAAAACTAGAAGCCTGAATTTTCAGTAGATTAACCAAGCAGGCATTGTATAAACACGATATATACCTATTTAAAATTTCATTCAATTGGAACAAGTGGTTCATACATTTATCCATTCTTAATGTAGTTAGTTAGTTAGTTGGTTATACTGGGCGATTCCGCAAGTCGACATCCAGTGTGCCTATTTTGCGTGAATCGGTGGGGTAGCGCTACTCTAACCACCCCAGCTCCTCCAGAAAGTTTATGAGTGCTTTGGTATTGCTGACTGCGTCCTTTATTGTGTCCGGAGACCCTAGGTGTTTTTTCCTGTATACTTCTACCTGCTTACAGTCCAGTAGAATATGTTTGGTTGTTTCTTCAGCTTCCATGCACGCTCTGCACATGGGGCTGTCTGTGATACCTAAGGTGTAGAGGTGTCTGTTCAGAGTGTTGTGTCCTGTTATTATTCCAACTATCTTGCGTATAGTTGGCTTCTCTGTGTCCTCACTAGTGCAGTAGTGAAGTTTGCTGTCGCGTTTCGACAAAATCTCTTTAGTCTGTCTGCATGTGTCTATCTCCTCCCAGTATCTTTGGTGTTGGTCTTTGGTGTATAAATCCAGTTAATTATATTTATATTGTAGCTTTGTGGCAGGGGTAAAATTGGCTCAGGTCCGTATGCCGTTGTTTCTGAGCCTTTTCTGTGGCCAGTTCATCCGCTGGTTCGTTCCCTCTTGAGCCACTGTGCCCCTTGATCCATTGTATAGTAACGTTGTTTTTATCTGCGCACACCTCTGTGAGGCTTTGGTGGCATTCGTATATCAAGCTATATGTAACGCTGTCACTGCTCAGTGCTTGTAGTACCGATTTACTGTCTGAGAGTATCCGTATGTTTGTATTCTCGATTTGTCGTCTTTTTATGGCATTGCAGGCTTCCGTTATCCCTACGCATTCGGCCTGGAATATTGTGTTATGTTCACCTAGTGGTTTGGATATGTGTATGTTTAATTAAATCTTCCGAGAACACACCACATCCCGTTCCCGTGTTCGTTTTAGACCCATCTGTAAAAGGTCTGTTTGGTTTAGCCCCTCTCTCGAGTCTTCTGTTATAGTACGGTGGCAAAATCGCAAAAAGTCGTCTCCTTCACGATTTTCGTGGACATCTCTTCTATATACCTAAAACTGGTATGGATGTGTTCCTTGTTGTCTCCAGGGTACGAATCTGCCGGTTTTAGTTAAGGGAGAGGGGGACGGACATAGCTGTGACGTCACAAAGATGGCCGCTTACGGTCATCGCATTTTGTTCAAATCTCGGGTTCTATTTTACTGATTGCTTCGTGTGAGGTGTCATTTGAAAGCTTATTAAACGTACTATAATTGATTTCTTGAACGCTATGACGTACAATCAACAGTTTTGTAATTATTAGAAAAAATATGATTTTTTTACCCCGCGCATTTGAACAAGTACTGATAAAAAAATGCTTGTAACTCAAAAAATAATAACTTTAGCGAAATAAAACATATTATAAAAAAGGTAGGTAATTTTATAAGCTTTCCAAAAAATAAAGTATTTGTTGGTGTACACTAATAAATAACCAAGTAATCAAATTTTTGTGAATTACGCACCAAATAACTATCACCACGCTCGTCTCTGCTAGCGATCGCTGGCGTCACATCGCGCCTTTAGAAACTCTTTTTTTGTTTTCAGAGTAATTATACGACTCAGACGGTCATGATACGCACCTAAAGCAGTAAAATAAAGGCCACCTCAGGAACTTTGTAGCCCGAGCCGAAGGCGAGGCGAGTGCACTGAAGCGTACTTTTTCACCCCCCCACACACAATTTTACGTCTTCTTTTGGCTGACAAGTGAAATTGTTATTGCCAATTTACGCCCGGTTGATGTAAAATTAGTCTAGTTCCTAGTATTAAGTTGAAAATAATTAATAAATCAATGAACGCAGGCAGCTTTATTAGACAACTAGCTTCCGCCCGCGACTTGGTCTGCGTGGACCCGGGATAAACTGATCATCTAACTGACCTATGTTTTAATCCAGGCTATAAACTATCTTCGTACAAAATTAAATCCAAATCAGTTGAGCCGTTTTAGCGTGGTTGAGTAACAAACATCTAAACATCAAACATCCAAACTTTCGCAATTATAATATTACTAGGACTAGTTTTTGCCCGAGGTTACCTGTGTTTTACTTTGACTTGTACTTTCCAAATCTGACTTGTTTTGGTTAAGTATTTCCTCGCAAAAGAGAAGTGAAAAACAGCTATAGGAAAAGCGGCAGAGAGATTTGTAACTGAAACGTTGCACGCAACGAGTGTGTGTCCGCTTGGTGAGTGTTTGAGTCTTGTATGTGATAGAGAAAGGGGGGGTGTGTGGCCGCGTTGGCTTGCCGTACGAGCCTTTGGCCCTCAAGTTCGCTTGTAAAACACTCGGCGGGTATGGTGTCCAAGAGCGCGCCCCGAAGGGACGCTATATACAGACCTTCGTCCCTATACGGAGAGCTCGGCCTGCCGCCTCGCTTACCATGCCGCTCTCTTTCGGGTCTTCGGCCCTCAAGTTGTCCGCGCAGGCTCGCGTGGAGAGCGCGCTCTGAAGGGACGCTTCAGACCTGCGGCCCTACGGAGCCCAGCCCAGGAGTAAAGTATACGAGAGCGCACGCACTCTGGAGGGTCGCTTCCGGCCTTTGGCCCTCCGACTCACGTAGAGAGCGCGCTCTGAAGGGACGGTTCGGGCCTTGCTCTTAGATTCGCTGGTAAGTGTTATAAATATGTATACAGTTTGCCACAGTCTACTCAAACCATCTTTAATCTAGTTGAACTGTCGACTCTTGTTATTAAAGTATGGCAACTTCCTCTATTGCATCTGTCACTTCTCTATCGCCTTCGGCTCAACCACTGTGAGATTTCTTATTAGGGCTCCGCTATTAAATCGTCTTATATCAACAATGTAATTATATCATTTTCTGGTTTATCTTAAAAAGATAAAATAAAGAAACTATGATGGAACAGTGATCAATTTTATTTTGATAATAATCTTCACCTCACCGGTCGAACATTGGTAAGCTATGGGCTCTGCAACCTCGACGCTTTAGATGGTGCAAGTGGTGCAAGTGCCCGCAGCGGGCTGCGCCTCCTGCGTCGAGCTGTTCTAGTAGTAAGACACTTAGGAGTAACAAAGTGTCCGCGTGGGCCCGCCTTTCAGGCCTTTGGCCATCTGGCTTGCGTGGAGAGCCCGCTCTGAAGGAACGCTTCGGGCCTTCGACCCCATGCAGAGCTTGGCCTGCCGCCTCGCGCGCCATGCTGCTTTTTCGGACCTTCGGCTCTCAGGTTTGCTTGTAGGACACATAGGAGTACTGAAGAGTCCACGTGGACCCGCCCTTTGGGCCTTTGGCCCTTTCGCTTACGTCGAGAGCCCGGTTCGGTCCTACGCAGAGCCTGGCCTGCCGCCTCGCGTGCCATACTGCTCTCCTTCGGGCCTTCGGCCCTCAGGTTTGCTTGTAGGTCACTAAGGAGTAGTAAAGTGTCCACGTGGGCCCGCCCTTTGGGCCTTTGGCCCTCTGGCTTGCGTGGACAGCCCGCTTTGACGGTACGCTTCGGTCCTTCGGCCCTCAGGTTTGTTTGTAATGCATTTAGGAGTAGTAAAATGTCTGCGTGAGCTCGCCCTTCGGGGTCTTTGGCCTTAGTACTCGCGTGAAGAGCACGCTCTTGAGGGATGCTCAGGGCCTTTGGCCCCGCTAGCCTCACCGCTCGCCTTCGGCCCGTGTTGGTCTGTTCGAACTTGTTTCCTGCGAAACTGCTACTGCTTGCAGCTGCTGAACTATGGAGCTCCATATTTCGCAACACATATCAGTCGACAAGCTATATATAAAAATATCTATACGCATCTCCAGAGAAAAAATATGTTTACATATAGCTGTTGCTACAAAGGTAATTTAACGAATCACCACGTGCAAATATCCTCAAATTCAACCGCAACTTGCACTCAAATGAAATGAAGTATGCGCGGGCATGGGGCAAGAGCGGCCTTGTTCCGAGTTTGGCTCCTAGTCCTCGGGCTGGATTTTGGCGAAAGCTTGCGGCCTACAGTCAAAGAAGTTATGAATTTAAAATGCCTCTTTATTGAAACATATTTATCTGTCTAGGGGGCGTGTACGACTCAAATCAAGGTGTCCCCTGAAACACAGTATTTATTAATTCGACTACAGGAACACACATGAAGGCGTGGCGAGAGCTTATGAAGGCCTTAAGGGGATGCCTTGATTTGAGTCGTACACGCTCCCTAGACAGAGATACGCTGATGCCTTCCGCCCACAAGAAAAAGATATAAATAAATATTTGGGGACAATCTGACACAAATCGACCTAGTCCCAAACTAAGCAAAGCTTGTACTATGGGTACTAGACGACGATAAACATACTTATATAGATAAATAAATATTTAAATACATAGAAAACATCCATGACTCAGGAACAAATATTCGTGCTCATCACACAAATAAATGGGGATTCGAACCCAGGACCTCTTGCTTCGTAGGCAGGGTCACTACCAACTAGGCTAAAGCGGTCGTCCACTGTAACACTTTTCGGGAATCGCTGTTGTGGACTCGATAAATATCTAAGTTGGTGAAGTTTTATTAAAATTTCATAAAGTGAGATTTCAGATGAGATAAAATACTATAGTATTAACTTGATTGTGTCGTAAAATAATGCATCGTTTGAGTAGGCTGAATAAAAATAGGAAAATACAGACCAAACTTTGGTTTTTTTTTATAAATAAAATCGGATGAACAATCATATAGTCAAGAATCATATATCTGAAAACCTCTTATTGTTTCTTAATCTAGTCAGAACGGCGTTTCAAAGCACGCGATTTCTAATGCACCGCCTTAAGCACCACGGGGATGCCCTAGGGCAACAACAACAACAGCAACACCAATAGAAACAACAGTACCTTTCATTTGGGAACACCAAAATTGAACTCTCATAGTATTTCAATCATACGCATCGTGCCGGTTCCCGCGGACTTGCGTTACGGAATTGGCCATAAATGACAGGTTTATTATTTAACGACAACAAATTGCATATTATTGGAAAGCTAATAAAAAAAAAATTAATGACATTTATCACGCTAAAGTATCTCTTTCTCGAATTATGATGTTAAGAAAGCAGAACGTCTAAGGTAAAAAAAAACTATTTTTTTAATTATTTTCCAAACGGTTGAATGTACGTTACAGATCTCAAAGAATGAATTATAGAACATTTAATACGCATTCAAATGACACCTCGTATGAACCGATCAGAAAAATAGAACCCGAGATTTGAACAAATATCGATGACCGTCGCGTCGGCCGCCATCTTTATGACGTTAAAGCTATATCCGCCCCCCTCTCCCTTAACTAAAACCGGTAGATTCGTACTCTGGAGACAACAAGGAACACATCCATACCAGTTTTAGGTGTATAGAAGACGTGTCCACGACTTTTATCAATATTGGCCAATTTCCGCCGTATTATTATAGTACGTATTATATGTTATAGTACTTATAGTCTTTCCTGAAGACTGGGGTTTTTGGTATTTTGTCGATTGAAGCCTCCATGATGGGGAGGCTTGTGATCAGTCTGTTATGGATCTTTGTGTGGGGTGCGCTAAGTTTCGTCAATAGGTTGAGGCTTTTTAGGCGTATTGCCGTCGCTCTGTATATGTATGTGTAAAGGTAGGAGTCCTAGCAGTCGTTCTCATACAACCTGTAGCCGCAACACATGCTAGTCTTTGTGTTTTCTGGATTTTGTTTATTGCACTCGTGGTTTGGGTGCGCGGCCACCATACTATGGCGCCATAGCTTATCATTATTTATTATTATTGTTGGTTTATGGGCCTTTTGTTTGCCGCTTCGACCAGCAGGTGATCTATTGTGGCAGCCCTTTTGTTATTAGATTTCACCGTTAAGACCCGTTGCCTCTAGGAAATTCCAGATTCTTTGGGCGGTGATATGTTGTACCTCTTCTGGGTGCACGACGTGTCGCCCTAGATAGATACTTCTTTTTTGCATGAGTGTTCCGCAGGAGCAGAGAATGTGCGCTGCTGTTTCCTCTGTCTCCTGACAGAACCTGCAAGTTGCATCCTGTTTCATACCCATCTGAAACAGGTGTTTGTTTAGTTTGCAGTGACCTGTCAGGATTCTCGTCACTGCGCAGGTTTTGTGCCTTTTGAGTTGTAATAGCTCTTTAGACAGTTTATCATCAAATCAGCTATATAAGATATATTTTTTTCCTTATTTTTTCTCGACTAATCATAAGCAGCTCCATCCTCTGGTGCCGGCTTATCGTTGAGTTTTGGGACACGTTGTATATTTGTGCAAGGATGTCCTGTTATATATTGTAGGTAGGGATCGCGAAGGGGATAAACTGTAATGTGTATAAAAATGTGTACTATTATGTAATGTTTAATGAAAGTTATTTTTTACAACCATTTTGCTTTCTCTGATATTAAATACCTTCGAGATTTTGCTGATTTTGGTTCATACATCCAGATTTCTATTCGAAAGTTAATAGTTTTAAAAAGTGGGCAGTACCTACGTTCGCCTGAAAAGAATCGAGCTTACTGCGCACTTTAAGAATTCATATAAAAAGTCTTTAAAGTGGTTAGTTAAATTGAAACGAATTTATTTAATTTCACCGTTTATTTTTTATTTAGACTTACTTAATGATTAGAAAACAACTATATATATAAGAATCGACACAAAATACAATCAACTAAATAATAAAACACATTTATCGAGGTATCATCATCATAACATTTAGAGAACAACTACCTAGGTATATATACCTATATATAAATCAACACAAAATACAACCAACTAAATAATAAAACACATTTATCGAGATATTATAAATATTGAGCAGTTCCTCTTCCGTTACCACATCATTCGGGTAGTCTACAAGTATCACCGAAATAGTCAATAGTTGCAATAAGATCCCAAAATCCGTAAAATAAGCGAAAGTCGTTGATTAAACCAAACCTAACCAACTGAGGAGCTAAGTAAACTAAACACATCATATATCTTAATGCAATCTAAATTTATTCAATAATAGATGAAAATGCAAATCAATTTTCAAAAATCTCACAGAAAAAATGAGCAGAAAATAGTAGGAAAGGTAGTCACTTACCAGTTGGTTCGGCTGCAGTTTCGTCGAAGGTATTCATCTCCTCCTGCATAGCTGCCAGGTATATAGCCATGTCAGTCGGAGCGGACAAGTCCTTGTTTCCAGAATTCGTGGCCAGGTCGTTCGGGTTAAGCAGGTTCGGAGTCAAGTTTATAGCGGGGTCGGTCAGGTTGGGCGAATACGTATTCCGATAATCCATAGCCAGGTCACTTCACTAGATATACTCAATCACACACACGCGATAGGAAGGTACGAAAGTGCCAACGAATAAATCGTGACTAAATGACTTACCCTTACTGTCATTGTCTCAGAATTCGGATCGCCTGGTAGAGTGGGAAAGGGCACAAAAACCACATATTATATCCCATGTGTCAAGTGCACACGTGCAAGATAAGAAAATTGCAGAAACAAATAAGTTCAAGCAAGCTAGTAGTAATATCGGCTAACTGCCTATTGTTAGAAGCAGTTATTGTCCTCTTAAAGATAAAGGTAATTTTCACTGACCAGGTAAAAAAAATCTCCGAACAAATAAACCTACCTGAACAAAAGGGAGTCACCCATTATTTCAAGGAACAAAGGAAATCACAAAGGTACCGGCAAGAACCAACGATTTTTATTTCAATTTATCAAAACTAGTAATAAGCATACTTTTCTTGGTTTCTCTGATGGTTGTGTAGAGTCATCCAGATTTGACCATTTGGCAAAATGGCCAAAGTACAATTGGCATTTATAGTAAAATAAACCTTAAGTTAAGGGTATAAGGTTTATAATGTCCCGTTTCGTAAACATGGAAAGGTTTTACGGTATGTGCCGGGCCATGGCGACGACAACCGTTCGTCATGCCAATAACTTCTAAAATATATATATGTTTTCTATCTTTAGTAAATAAATTCACTACGTGAAAAGGCAAAGATTATATACGAGCGTTTTCATAAATGAGATATTTCATTTACATATAATTAATCGCATTTCGTTTTTCAAAAGGGCCTAATTAGCAGAAAAAAATGGTTATTATTTTTATAAACTAAAGTACCACATATAAATGGTTGTTATAATTAATTTTATAAATTTTAATTTTTCGTATTTTGTTTAATTCATGTGTAAAAAGAGATTTACTGGTGACGCGTATACTAGTCACGGGCCAGGCTGAAGCGTTCCGCCATGACGAATACGTGTCGTCATTGGCCATGAATGGGTTAATGTATAAATCAAGAAAAAACAAAAATATTTTAAAATTTCGGTCGTTTTCTAGATACACCAACTGCATAAAGAACTTTGTAATCCCATATAAATATATTGGATTACAAAGTACCATTTGCAGTGAATGGGACGAAATATGAAAAGCATTCTTAATATAATTTGTATATTTTGATACCACAATAACCTATAAAAAGAAGTTAGATCCCATGAAAACATTCCATTATTTTGCATATTTCTATTAGTATAAATACAAAAAATATTTAAATAAACAATTTTTAATAAAATTTTGGTTTCGAGTTTAACTTACATATAAAAGACATAACGAAATAAAAATACATATTTAATCAAGTAAATATATTTACAGAGATAGTTATAGCACCGTGTTTATGGGAGGTACCTAGTTACCTACCTACTATAAAAAAAGACCGGGTTGCACTCCGGGGGTGCCGGCCGAAGTGAAAACTTGCGAATTCATCCTCCTAGCGTCCGGGGTCCGCTTTGACACCTAATCCCAAGATTTGACATAGGCACTAGTTTTACGAAAGCGAACTGACATCTGACTTTCCAACCCAGAGGGGAAAACTAGACCTTATTGGGATTAGACCGGTTTCCTCACGATTATTTCCTTCACCGAAAAGCTAACGGTAAATATTCCGTACATAAGTTCCGAAAAACTCATTGGTACGAGCCGGGATTCGAACCCACGACCGCCGCTTGACAGCCGCATGCCTGAACCACTAGGCTACCGTACCTTGCGAATAACTAAAATAATAATAATAATTTTAATTTTGCAAAAACAATCAAACTTACAAAGGTATAGTTAAGATTATATAAGCTGTCCATTTAGCACTTGAGAGCTTATCTTGTGAACAATGGCACTGTTTCCTATTGTATAAGCCCACCGCAAATACTCCGACGAGATAAAAATGAAGCAAGTGTAACAATAAAATTCATACAATCTCTAAGTCACAAGATTGTAATTGCAATAGCATATCACTTTCGAAAAAGGACACTTGGACATTGAAAGCCGCAATCAGGTAAGTCACCGACGACGTTGCGAGTGAAGCTATGCAGTCGCTACGCACTTCTAAAGCAAAATCTTGAGCGTAAGCGTAACGAGGCATTCAAGTGTTTACGCCCACGACGGAAATTTTACACTAACCAAGCTGCATCCAGTCTACTTTAAGTAGGTACCTATGACATTTTAAACTATAAAACATAGATAAATGCGAGGTTAAATTCTTCGAATAAGACCTGGGCACCTTGTATAGGAACAAATGTAACAACCAATAGGCCGACATGCTTAGGAATAAAATTTCATACTTAGTCTGGTATTTTAATACGACCTAAGAAAAGTGGGACAAAATATAATATTATATAAGTATACCTACTCAACACAACATAAAAGCTCCGGTAGATTAAGTAACATCTGTATATCATAATAATTACCTACTCCGCTGATATGCCTACAATAAAAATAAGTCCCAAAAATGGGATGTGAACCGATCAAGGGAATATTCGGTAGCGCATTGCGATTCCAAATATGCATTTGTTTATGTTTTTATTTACTGTTTATTTTTGATTACATTAGTCTTTTCTTTGTTGACATTGCTTGTAGCTGAGAACATTCCTCCGCGATGTTGAAGGGTTAGAGGGTTCATTTCATTTTCAACCGCCGCGTGCACAGCTGTGATATGAAAACAAATGTTTTAATGTATATTTTATTGATACGCATGTGACGGCTTATACGTTTTCGTTGCCATAACAGGCAATGTAAACGAAAATAATTACTTTAATGAACACATGTACAAAAAAAACTGTGTAAACAAAAACAAAACAAGTAAACCATTGCGTTTTTTTTGGAATCGCAATACGCTACCGAACCTGGTCTTGATGAGCCCCATTTTCGTTACCACCGTGTAAAAATATCAATGTATTGAACACATTTCACAAACGTTGAGTCAAAATAACAGCAAATGACATGGTGGTAATTATCGCTATAGACTAAACTATTTCTATACAGTAACTTCGAGACATCTGATAAAAGAAACGTGCTCTCGACTTTCATACGACTTAGTTTTGCTGGTTGGGTAAGAACGTTGTCAGTGTCAGTATAATGTAGGTACAGATAGTTAACGCGCACAACGCTATGTGAGCGTGGAGTGTGTAATGTAACACCGTGACTCGGTGTACGAACACACGAGGATTTCATGTTAATAGACAATTACTTTGTATGAGTATAGCATATTAATACTCTGTACACAAGGTATTTTCAAATTAGCCGCAGTACTCAAGTGACACCAATGGCTGGACAGACAATAAATATTAAATTTGTGACTCTATAAACATACATTAAATCAGTAATATACTTTACGCCACACAAACGCCACACAAACGCTGCGCGTACGGGAAAACTCGCATTGTGGCCAGGTGAAGACGTAAAATTTTGTACTCAACACGGGCGGTAATTCGTAAAGCCCCAGAGCGCATATTTATGGCCCTCACCTTCGGTTCGGGCCACAAACACTTGCGATCTGGGGCATTCACGAATTCACCGCTCTAGTTACGTAATGTACTAATTACAGTACATATGGTGCTTATTTTCCGCACTAGTGCGGAAAAGAGCACTTTCCATCCATATGTCAATACTTTAAAGCGCCATATGTACAGTAAAACGTTGTAAGATACACGTGCGAATAGGTAATTCGCAACTCGTGTCGATTTAAAACACTCCCTTCGGTCGTGTTTTAATTTATCACCACTCGTTGCGAATTTCCTATTTTCGGCACTTGTATCGTAAATAACTATTAAAAACACAAAACAAACAATAAAAAATAAAACACACGTATACAACTAAAACAAATAGTTACCTAGAATGTAAGAAACTCGATCCTTAAACTTAATTTTGCATTAAGATAATCTTTTAATAATAAGTACAATTTTAGTAACTTTGGACCCATTGCTTTTTGCTTAAAGACTACGTTTATTTTTATATCGACGCAAAAAAATACTCTCTAAAATATTTTATTTTTATTTTTATCTATCAAATTAAGTACAATTTCAGTAACTTTGGACCCATAAGACTATACTTAATTACATAACGCCGAAACGAAAACAAGATTCTCACTCACTTATTCCTAGCCTAGTTCTTGACTTACTATGAGCAGATTTAAAAAAAAAATTGTACATGGTTGAGGTCCTAATTTAATCGACGCTTGTTTTTTTCCATTGTGTAAAGAAAGTTACCCATAAATATATATGGCTCATTCATCATCAATATCATCATAATCATCATCATATACATACATACAGACATAGGCCTCCCCCAAAGAGTGCCAAAGTGACCGGTCTCGCGCCACCCGCATCCAGCGGACTCCCGCAACCTTTACCAGGTCATCAGTCAACCTTGTGGCCTACCCACGCTGCGCCTTCCGGTACGTGGTTGCCACTCGAGAACCTTTCGTCCCCAACGGCCATCGGTTCTTCGTGCTATGTGCCCTGCCCACTGCCACTTAAGTTTAGCGATTCAGAGGGCTATATCGGTTACCTTCGAGCAAGAGGAAGCTTCGCGAAAGAGGTCAATCGTCGAATCCGACTCGGCTGGGCAGCGTTCGGGAAGCTACGGCACATCTTTTCGTCCAATATTCCGCAGTGTCAGAAGACGAGAGTCCTTGACCAGTGTGTGTTGCCAGTGATATGGCTCGTTGTCGTCACACAATGGCCAGTAAGCGTAGATTAAATAAGGGCCCTTAATTAGGGGTGTAAACTCAAAATGTATTATTACTTCAAAAGAAAGAAGGCAAAAAATATGCCTATACGAAAATCCTATTCAAATATCTCAAAAGATTACGAAGGTACAACCGTTATAATGCTGCTTGTTACAGAGAGAAGACTAGCAACCTTGATGTCGCGATCCTCGAGCGTCATAGTAAATGAAAATGGTTTCATACGAAGGTGCGTTTTGCGACCCCTCTTAAAACTTTGGAGACGTATAACTTTGTGATTATTTAACCCAGTGTTTTACAAACTAGTTAGGGGGCGCGAAGCCTTCTAAGGGTGGTCGCAAATGCTCATTTTTTTAAAGTTAAAAGTTGTTTTTTTTTAACAGCTTAGGGTAGGAGGTCGTTTAGTGTCTACACCCTAGATTATGTCCACATTCTAGCCATTCACGCTTTTACTGGGTCAGTTGGGGTAAAAAAAACAGGTTCTCCCGGGATAAGACCAACACTACAATCCCTTAACCCTTTTCTTGACATTATTATCTTATGATATAGGTCCATGTCTATAATAGATATTTTAGTTATTTTTCACTTCTTTACCTCTAGTTCGCAAACAAGACTCACTTTGTTTAATTTGCCAGAAATAGTGATGAAAATGTTAGTTTTAGCCCTACCCCACACAACCTTGACGTAAAATTACATATAACTAGTTTAAGTTACACATTATCTGATAGTAAGTAGTAAGGTACAGTGCTCAGGACTGATTAAAATGACAGGAGCAAACTATGCACTAAAATCTAAAAGCACTTATGATGTTCCACAACAATTATTAAAAAAAAAACTTAACGTTATTTTATACTTCGCAAGCCACGTGACTGTGTATGAGAATACGAACGGGTGAGATTGTTTTGTAGCCAATTTTTTTTTTAACTGTCATTGGAATTAGAATTATGTACCTTTAACGGTAGACTTGCTCCTTGAATGGACTACTTTCCCTGCACCGCACAAGATCCCTGCCTTTTTTTAATTGGTTGATTTAATATTGAACTTATACTTATGAACTATCGTAGTTGCATTTCTCTACCCTCCTGAGGGTCATCCACAATACACACCATGTCGGCAGGCTGCTCGTACCTAATGATAGACATGTAGCCACCTGAAATAGAAAAATAATCCCGGTAAAAAAATAAGCTCAAAATAAAACACATAATTTCATGTATGCACACGTAAACTACTAGATTGTGGTTCAAGATAGCAAAATAATATAGGTATTTTCGCCAAGAGAGCGGTATTAAATCTTGACCGTTTCGAGGGACTCAAGTGTTGACGACCGTAATATTTTGGCTACCTAGAGGCACATACTGCTTTTCACACGTTCTGTGAGGAGAAATTAAATTAAACAGGGGCACAATTTTTTTTTCTGCAGGTGTGAAAACAAAAAAGGTCAACCATCTGTGACACTGCAGAGTTGAGACTCATTCTGCTCTGTTATTTAAGTGGATGAGCGTGTTTTCAGTTTACTCGCTATGACACGGAAGGTGACCCGACTTTGTATATAAGTGTACCTATTATTAAAATATATATATCTAGCCTATAATTATACACCACACAATTTGACAAAGTAGATTATACACAGTGGCAATACAACACTTGTGTTAGGGAAAAATGGAATGTACTTGCTTTTTGTTTACCATATAATAGTTTTCAAATGGCGTGATGAAACACGTCGAAATTGAAATCCTTGCTAAAAAATACCTAGACCACAGAGAACTGTTCTGTAAAACAAATGTCCTAGAAAATAATTGTAGACGTCAAACCGAAAGAAAGGATAAATCAAACACAATCCAGATGATAGAAAATCATTTTTATTGAAAAAAATCCAAAACTTTATAATTTTAACATAATACTGGATCTAAGAGGAACTTCTAGGCACTACTTTTAAATAAGTATCAAAATAGGTCAGACTATGAAATACATTATAATCAAGAGTTCATTACGTAGTAAATAACAAGAAAAAAACACTGGAATATATCTCACTAAAGTATAAAATTCTTGTTTATAACACGTCATCAGGTCAAAGAGAATAAATGTTGGTATTCTAACATACAAATGCTGAATAACAATATTCAATACACCGGGTGTTACCTATAACCACCGTTTCATTTATTGCTAATGTTACAGGCAACACCCTTTATAATAACTAAATTCAATTTCATCAGGATACATGGATGTAGAATATAAAACGGATATCTACTTCAGACACTCGTAAATAATAGTCCTAGTCTATAATAATTATAACTAGCTAAGTACATAATTTTACTGCTGTAATTTGTTTATCCTTTGTTCAAGAAAGGGACTTATGGTTAAAAGCAGTATAATTTAGGTACCCGACCCTTTTACGTATACCTATTCTACACAAAATGAACTTTTGTGACGAACCGAATACTAAGTTGCATATCTAACCTACCAGAAAATAAAACGGAGTACCTACCTATAAAATATAAGTACGATTGTTCCGTTTAATGGGAAACTTACGTAAAAATGTATATTGATACCGAGGATTTAAACGAGTCCATCGATCTCCTTATATAACTTTTTCCGACTTGTCAAAATGTAAAGAATGATGAAAGTACGACGGACAAAAAAAACATACAATCTGGGCGAACAACAAGGGAAAAAAACAAACAAAAAAACAAAAACAAAAAACCTTCAAAGGTAAAAGAAAAAAAAACACTACACTGAAAAATATCATAGCAGTCAACCAATAAACGAAATTGAGTAAAAGGAAATAAACATTAAGGCGGCGAACATACTCCAAAATACGAATCCACTATCTGTTTTGCTGCACACACAATATAAAAGTATACACCAGACCCCCTAGCACACTAAGTTTTATGTCGGACATAAAGCATTTGTCCCTTTTGCACTCGCATATTTGCCAGAATGGGACGAATGCTTTATGTCCGACATAAAACTTAGTGTGCTAGGGGGTCTGAGCTGTGCATATCCTACTGTCATGTTGGCGCGAAACGATTCTTATCTATGGTAACCTCCTGTGGTGGTCTAGCTAGGGCTGTACAGGGTATCGCTCACAATGAGGTTTCATATATACGTTCCGTGGTTCTTGGTAACAAAGTAATTTCATTGATAACACATAATTACACAAATTTCATATTTACAACATTTAGCGAACATGACGAAGACAGTAATCCAAAAAATATGAACATTTTTGCAAACACTTAATGTGTTTTCATGTACGTTTTAAGTAATCCTGGCTTTCATTTTTTTATTATTATCATATCATATTATTATTTCCAAAATATATGTTTATTTTGATAACAAACACAGGAACTAAAACAATTAAAATTTTGAATGTTCGTTATGTGGTACGTCGACAACCCTATCCCACTCTTATGACTATCTATTGCCAAAAAAATACAGCTAACGTCATCACTTAAGCAGTGGATCTTCTGTACCTTTAGGTACTAGTCATTGTTCTTTGGTTGTGCGAAAAAAAAACACCATTAGAAAGATGGATGATCTGGAGTTTGATCACGCTAAGTTAAAGTAAAAATACTGTAGCTTCAGTATTTTCAATTGGAATTCGCCTTTGAAAACACAAACAACAAAGCAAGTATATTCCAAATATATAAATACAGACAACGGCATCAGACGAACAAGCGATATAAAACTAACAAAGCCAATGTAAAATGTAAAAGTAAAATGGTTTTGAAACGAGTAGCGTTGCATAGACACTCGAATAACTCATGGGTGAGCATTTCTAGAAAAGTTTGTATAGTTATCAGGTCGTTTACAAATTATTCCTTTTTTGTTACTAATTTTGGTAATGTTTTCTTACACAATAAGGTTTAAGATTAAGTAGAATTAAGAAAGTATAAATACGAACCTTTATCATCTACAATTACAATAAATCTCATAGACAGTGAGTGTTACATAATTCACCATGAAAAAGAAAATATTTATGTAACCGAAAAAATGTGCCAACCGTAATAACCGGTCACGTCAATCAAACGGAATGTCGATAGATTATTTTAACAGAAACCTAACTGTTTATCACTCGTACCAAGTTTAAAAATAATTAAACCATTTTACTCCTACAAGGTTGGCAATCTCATGAAAAGGAAATTTAATACCTAAAATACAGAATAAAAAATATGGTGTCAATTACAAGTCCATTAAATAAATCCTCATGTTCATATTATTACATTTCACAACTGAAATACTATTTAGGGTTCTCATTTCAAATTCTTCATAATTCTCAATTTATGAAAAATTGGAAAGAGAGCATGTATTCCAACTCGGTTGGTTATGATTGTAGCAGAGAGGTAAATTCTCAGAGGAAATTAGGTAAACACATGTAAATTACTTTCTGGGTAGTCTACTCTTTAGTTTTACTTTTTAAGGGTTGCGTATCAATGACGATTATTTTGTGTTTTCTCAATTTTTTTGTGGATTACTTTAATTGTGGACAATGGGCTCTTGAACTCGCTTTCGCCTGTAGGGGTATTTTTGTAACACCTTGTATAAAACATTGAATTTTTGAATTGACGTGCCAATTATGTAGAAACTTTTCTGGAAATGCTCAGGTATTGCTGCACTAAACATAATCACAGTCAACATAGGATCAGATTTCATAATGCGGTTTGTTTAGGTTAGCTCAAAGGCATATTCTGGTACTCTTACTAGTTACTTTACATCATTGATATTAGTATACTTGTATGGGTTAAGAAATAACCATTTAATATTAAACCAAGGTATTCGGTAAAATAAGTGTACCGTATCTATGTCATTTCTTAATAGTACATTACGTAAATAGGGCGGTGAATATTTATAGCGCATATTTATGGCCCTCACCTTCGGTTCAGGCCACAAACACCTGCGATCTGGGGCTTTACGAATTATCGCTCGTGTTGCGTACAAAATTTTACGTCTTCACCTGGCTACAATGCGAGTTTTCCCGTACGCGCAGTGTGCAGTAAAACTCGCATTATGGTCAGGGTGACGTAATAGTACATTACGTAACTTGGGCGGTGAATTCGTGAATGCCCCAGATCGCAGGTGTTTGTGGCCCGAACCGAAGGTGAGGGCTATAAATATGCGCTCTGGGGCTTTACGAATTACCGCCCGTGTTGCGTACAAAATTTTACGTCTTCATCTGGCCACAATGCGAGTTTTCCCGTACGCGCAGCGTGCAGTAAAACTCGCATTATGGCCAGGTGTGACGTAAAGTATATTTTCGATTTATTTAAATTTATGTTACCCCTGCTTTAAACGAATACGTAGTTAATTAACGCCTTATCACCGTGATTTTATATTGCTTTAGGCGTTCTCCAAAATGACAACCACGAAGATTGTACTGTAAAAATTATATAAAAATGCAGAGAGCACATAATAATATTGTGAGCAAAACAATTTTATACAACTCATAGTCACATAAGTTAGAGTGACATAAAAGTATGGCAAGAAGTATAATTTTGTAACATTATTTAGGTGTAAATGTTTCTTTAATCTCAACCGCCATCGCGTATCATACATACTCTGGAAATTGTATTATTAGCATAAAAGGTGTCTAATAAGCCACGACCATAGTAAACAACTTAACGTACAAAATTTGTAACATGGGACAGAAATAATAATAGTGTATGTAATTTCTTTAAAAATCTTAATATCTACACTTGTTCTAAACGTAAAAAACTTTGATTATTGGCGGCAACATCGACCACAACTATTTGAAAACAACTTTAGTTGATGGAGTACTTGTCACTAATGTAATACTTGCACGTTGAACCTGGCATTTATTAGTCACAAACTCGTAATATCTATTACTATTTTCCAGACCGGCATTACCATTATATTGACCGCATTCAAACATGTATCTTAAGATCAATAAATAGAGCTGATAATCGATTGTGATTTTTCAACTGTCTGTCTGGAAAAGGGTTAAGGGTGAGTATCCACAAGTGCCGTGTGAGATCATATTGATGGTATTTTTTTCCTACCACACCATCCCGGTGCCTCGCACTGCTGTGGTAGATAAGCATTCTATAAATTTGTGTACCCAATTAGCGCGTTTAAATATAAATAATTTAGTGTCAGATTTGTGACGAAAATAGGATACAAATTATGCAATAGTACATTGTGATACAAGTGAGGTATGTTGATAATTACGTCAGAGGCGAAATTGTTCACGCGAACCGCAGCTGAGCGTGATAAGGAAGCCGAGGATGTAATTATCAAACCTCACGCGTATCATACGACGTTTTTCAACACATTTTGCGAGGAAATAGTACATTATTGTCGAAGCAAGGGAAGTAGGCAATTGCTGGCTGAGTATTAATTTTAAACGGACGACCTTGGGAGTCCGTTTAATTTAATACGAAGCCAGTAAATGCCCTTCCAGCCGAGATAAATATAGTGCTTTTCTCAAAAATTGTGCAAGAAAACAAAAATGTATTTTCTGAAAATGATAAGGCATGCATTTCTTCTCGCCGCTTCAAGAAATTGTCGTATACGCCTTCCGATATCTGTCTTTTGGCTTTGCAAATTACCAACAAATTACACTTAAACAAATAATCAATAACTGAGCTTGCAGCTTCTTTTAAATCTGGAATAATTTACACGTCAATTTTCTATATTTTCCGTAAAAAGAATTAGACACTGTATGTTAAAACAGAATATTTTTTGCATTGCCGCCTTTTAATTTTTTTAATAATAAGTTGGGAGTGTATTTTTCTTCCGAAAGCGCCATAAGTTATTTGAGTCAACTAAAAAGTCGCGATGAGTCACAGCTACTGATCTTGCGTTTTGGCTGTTTAGGACCTATGCCTTTTATTTATATGGCGGTGTCAACTATTTAAAAAGTTTGTACCACGACAAATAAGGGAATTTGTATGCAACATTGTAGTCGAGCAAAATCGAGCCGGCAAGGTTTTTTATTTTTTAAATGTTGACTAACCATAAACTATGCACTTCACGTCCTGATTTTTTACCAATAAAGTCAACATTGCCGATGATTTTTGAGAAAAAATCATTTTCATAAGATGAAAATGTTATAGGCCTGCCAAATTTACATTCTATTTATCACTTTTCTAGTTACCACAAGTCAAAATTTTTGATAATAACCAAACACGCATAAACAAATTTTACAAATATTTGTGAAATAAATAACCTATCTTGGCGCCCAACAGTATTTTTTTCGTGAAGTTTGCGCAGTGTGGGCACAGAAATCTCTAAACAGCCAATACAAAATAAAATTATATTTTCGTTTTAATATGTTATCTGTATTTAATTCATGTAAAATGTTATGAAAAGTGTATAGTTTTACTAAATTAAACGTTTCCATATCATATACAAAAATAAATAGTCAATTAATTAACAAAAAGGATTTAATTTGTTTAGTCGAGTAAGAATCCATTTGCCGAAAATTAAAAAAAAAGCTGTACATTCTGTACAACCCGGTTAATTTAAGAATGCACCGTGTTCATGCATATATCTTGCTGCAAGGTGCCAACGTGACTTAATCGGAATATAACCATAACACACAAGTGTTGTAATGTTATAAAACACGCGTTTTTAATATCCAGGATTATGAGCCTAAAAGCGACACAATAAGAGGTACGTTACGAGCAATTGTGTTGAAAAAATCTTTGTTTCACATAAAAGGAACGTGTTAATGCATGTAATTTACAAATTGATAAGTACATTACGTAACTAGGGCGGCGAATTCGTGAATGCCCCAGATCGCAGGTGTTTGTGGCCCGAACCGAAGGTGAGGACCATAAATATGCGCTCTGGGGCTTTACGAATTACCGCCCGTGTTGAGTACAAAATTTTACGTCTTCACCTGACCACAATGCGAGTTTTCCCGTACGCGCAGCGTGCAGTAAAACTCCCATTATGGCCAGGTGTGACGTAAAGTAAATTTTCATACAACCTGAATAGGTACAGTCACCGGCATCAATATGTGCCGAAAGAAAACCGGCAAAAATATCTGACACGTCCTTATGGCATTAGACATAGAGTCGTGTCAAATATTTATGCGTGCTATGTTGTGGCAGATCTTGTTGCTGGTGACTGTACTTTAATTGGCGCCACAAAACAATGAGTTAATTTTTGTCAGACAACTCGTGCTAATTGTGTACACGCTTTTTTGCAAATGCCATACTCGCTTATAACCAGGGATAAGGGGGGCATACAGTATGTCAGACGTGTTGCCAGCGGCGTAGGGTGATGTGGCGCAACGTTGAGAGACTTCGCTCGATATGTCGCGCGACGTCGCTAGATTAAATTTCTGGCGTACTCCAACAATTGAACTTGCCTCATTTTTCACCAATTGACAACATTTCAGCGATCATGGTGAGATGAATAACATTAACTGCCCTGTTTTCACTAAGTAGGAATGTAGTGTATTAAATTGGAATGCTTAGTACTTGTTTAATTAACGAATTAAAACCCTCTAGTGAATAAAGGAAAAATTATAACATTTTATTGCAGTGTTGAGTGCGAAACACGATTGTCAGAACTCGAACTGTAAACAACATTTTATGTGTGCCTACGCCTTTGGAGACCAGATACCAATTCTTCTGAAATGTTGCCAATCACCATCTCAACCTACTCGAACCCGCTCTCCTCTTTACCTTGCGTCCCTTTTCTGTCCTTCACCAGAAACTGGACCACCACGTGTACCACGCCGAACGCGATCGACCCGATACCGAACCAGCGGAAGGTGTTCCAGCCACCATGTGTCTCGTAGAGGCGGCCGCCGATGTAGCTGCCGAGGGAGGTGCCGACACCCTCGAATACAGCGCCTACCAGGCCCTGGGAACGTTTCAATTGACTGTAAATGTCGTTCTTTATAGGGAAATATATAATACTAGCTTCTGCCCGCGACTCCGTCCGCGTGGAACTCGTTTTTATCGAAGCTCTATAAAAATAAAACTATTCCATGGGCTTCCCTGGGACTCAAACTATGTCTATACCAAATTTCACCCGTACAAACTTTGCACCCCTATTTAATCCGCTTAGGGGTGGGTTTTTCCAAAACCCTAAATTACTTTTCTTATATCGTAATGAGGAAAGTCTCAAATCACTCACTTAAAATAGTACTCCATCCCCATAAAAACTTTAAACCTCCTTTTTACCCACTTGAGGGTGGAATTTTCAAATGGGTATTTCTTCTTAGTGGGTACTTACTATATATTATCAATTTATCAGGAATTTTACGTTCATATTTATATTCTTACTAATATTATAAATGAAAAAGTGTATACGTCTTTCACGGCAAAAAGGAGCGACGAATTGAAGTGATTTTTTAAGTTGAGATAGTTGACGGGATGGAGAGTGACACAGGATAGTTTTTATCCCCGAAATCATCCTCTAAGGGGTGAAATGGGGGGTTAAAGTTTGAATGGAGCTGCGATATAAACGAGTTCCACGCAGACGGAGTCGCGGACGGAAGCTAGTAGATTTATATTTTGACACTCTCAAGGGAATCAAAATGTATACTTTCCGTTGACCTAGAACTGTGAAATTTGACAAGTAATATCGTATTATACAACAAGTACAGGAAAAACCTGAAAACTTTACATTTGTATTTTTTTACGGAACCCTCGGTGGGCGAGTCCGACGCGCACTACTCCGGCTTTTTTTTCTATAGTTATTTCCATCAAAAACGCTAAAAATTTTCGAGTTTGGTAAGAAAGGGATTCACCGTTCTGCGTGTACATTGCTCTTTAACTGGCACGATTATTAATAGAAATAGATGATTTTTCAAGGGCCGTCAGTCAGATTCGTTACATGCGATGGGACATCCGTAACACAGGAGGTAATTTTGATGGCAATCTGCGAGCCTAGCCACACAGAAAACTGGCATTCTATAAATTTGCTGTGTCAAGAGTCTGTTAACCTAGGTATCTGCTAAGTTGTAATCTAGAGCATCAACTCATCTCAACAGTGGTCTCCGTGCCCGGCGGCGCCATGAACTTGGCATACGACGCCATGGTGGGGTAAAACATGCCGAAGGTGAGTCTGTTAACCTAGGTATCTGCTAAGTTGTAATCTAGATCATCAACTCACCTGAACAGTGGTCTCCGTGCCCGGCGGCGCCATGAACTTGGCATACGACGCCATGGTGGGGTAAAACATGCCGAAGGTGAGTCTGTTAACCTAGGTATCTGCTAAGTTGTAATCTAGATCATCAACTCACCTGAACAGTGATCTCCGTGCCCGTCGGCGCCATGACCTTGGTGTACGACGCCATGGTGGGGTAGAACATGCCGTAGGCGAGTCTGTTAACCTAGGTATCTGCTAAGTTGTAACCTAGAGCATCAACTCACCTGAACAGTGGTCTCCGTGCCCGGCGGCGACATGACCTTGGCGTACGACGCCATGGTGGGGTAGAACATGCCGTAGGCGAGTCTGTTAACCTAGGAATCTGCTAAGTTGAAATCTAGAGCATCAACTCACCTGAACAGTGGTCTCCGTGCCCGGCGGCGACATGACCTTGGCGGACGACGCCATGGTGGGGTAGAACATGCCGTAGGCGAGTCTGTTAACCTAGGTATCTGCTAAGTTGTAATCTAGAGCATCAACTCACCTGAACAGTGGTCTCCGTGCCCGGCGGCGACATGACCTTGGCGTACGACGCCATGGTGGGGTAGAACATGCCGTAGGCGAGTCTGTTAACCTAGGTATCTGCTAAGTTGTAACCTAGAGCATCAACTCACCTGAACAGTGGTCTCCGTGCCCGGCGGCGACATGACCTTGGCGTACGACGCCATGGTGGGGTAGAACATGCCGTAGGTGATGCCCTGGAACATCTCTATGGGAAGCACCCACCACGCGTTCGTCAGCAGTGAGTACAGCACGAAGCGGACGCCGAACGCGAACAGGACTAGGCTCATCATGTTCGCATGGCCCACACGCTTGAGTATGTAGCCTGTGGACAAAATTAAGTTTTAATATTTATTAATTTATCAGGCAACAGAGGCCCAGCCGAGTCGGATTCGACGATTGACCTCTTACTCAAAGTTGGACTTACCGAACTGTACAGTCTGTACTAGGTATATATAATTATGCGACGATAATTATGACAACTGCTTTAGCCTACTTGGTAGTGACCCTGCCTACGAAGCAAGAGGTCCTGGGTTCGAATCCCGGTAAGGGCATTTGTTTGTGTGATGAGCACGAATATATATTCCTGAGTCATGGACGTTTTATGTGTATTTAAGTATTTATTTATGTACTCAAGTATGTTTATCGTCGTCTAGTGCCCATAGTACATTCGTCACGTGTACTCGAAGTAAATATTGTGTGACAAGCCTAGTGTTAGATTTCAATATTTTTTTCACCACTGATAACGGGGTCTGCACGGCTATCACGAGACGGCGCGCAAGCTCTCTCGATTTTTCTCGTATTATCCGTCTCTCTCTTATTATAAAACTTAGAGGTTTAGAGCGAGAAAAATAGAGAGTATGTCGCGGCCGTCTCATGATAGACGTGCTAGTCATTAGGCGGTGGGCGACAAAAAGTAGCTTATTCTGCGGATGGTCTGGAGATTACTCCGTTCATTCAAACTCACAAACCCATACTCTAACTAACATACTTTCTCTCTTTACAGCATTAGTATAAAAGTACAGATATACTCACCAGACACAAACATGAAGGGTATCTCCCCACAGAAAGTCTGAACGGCGCTGACCAAGCCCTGCAAAGTCTTATTATAGTCCGATCCGTGACAACTCCCCTTCGCTATGTCTTCTAAATGCCAGAACAGGAACTGCCATAGCAGACCGGTGCAGAGGCCGACAACTATGGTCCAGAGAAAGAATATCACGTTCGGTAGAGAAGAAAGCAGCGTCCCGACGTCGGCCAGGATGCTCACTGACATCTTTGTGGACTCGATCTGGAAACCATCAGTTGTTGAAAGAAAGAAGACATTTATTCACTACACGAAAGACACACAGAGGCAGGAGTAGACATACAATACTATTGACACATATGGTGTGTCTTCGCTGCAGTGAATCGGTCGCTGTGTCAGCATTATGCCGAGGTGTCAGACGGACACCTAGAGCGCTGTTTTTCAGACATCACCGTACGTGACCCACGGAACGCATGCCGTGTTGCGTTCCGTGGGTACAAACTATCGATACAAACGTATACACATATTAAATAAATAATTTATATAATAAATGCGTTACATATGTAACACTAGCACAATGGGATGAGCAAACACGAACAAGTAAAAAACGGGAAACATTTGGGATGTTTAAAAAAGTGCCGGATGGGTTAGTGTAGACTAGCTGCCTGCGCCGCTCGGGCCGCGTATCATATCGCAAATGTCCATAATGAAGCTCTATTCTATACAGGGTGTGGCCTGGAATAGGAGCAAAAAATTCAACGGTATTATTAAGTTTGTGAGCAATTATTTCCAGGTGGTTTTAATCGAAAAAGGTGTTTGTTTTATTTTTTTCTTTAAAGTAAGTTAACGTGTATTTTTTACTCTTCTGGGGTGACTAAAGTAGTTTATTTTTCAAACACAAAAATATATTTGAAAAACCAAAATGCTAAAACTATTATGACTCATTACACGATGTTCCCTTACAATCAGCATTGGCTGCTGTGCTATGATCTCGTGGTGCCAACACACAATACATGGAGCTCATAACTTTAGATCAACATTTCACCGAATAAAAAGACATGAAAAAATTGGTTACTGTGTTAGAGGAAAACCACTTTAGTAGAGTAAAAGATGAGTTTAATCCGTGAATACGTATCGTGAGTACAGCTGCTCTGTTAAGAGCCTAGCAACCGTCATATAAGCCAATACCACGACAACACATCTTGTATTAGCTTCTATACAGCCAGTATACATATAGTTTATATGCAGGTTCTAACACCACCCCTTAAAGTGTATGTTCATACTACATGTACTAACTAATGCACTACCTAAGCATGAAAAAGTCTTTTACAAAACGTTGATACTTTTCAGTACTCAAAGGCTTTGTCAAAGCATCCGCCAGCAAATCGTTGGTACACATATATTTCACTACCAATATACTATTTTCAACTATTTCGCGGATAAAATGATGTCTGACATCAATATGCTTAGTTCTTGCATGATACATATGGTTTTCAGACAATTTTATTGCAGATTGGTTGTCATTCCAAACTACTATTTTGACATCCAACCCCAAACACTCTTTCATGAATGATTTTATGAACAATGCCTCTTTGCACGCATCGGATAACGCCATATATTCTGCTTCCGTGCTGGAAAGAGCCACCGTACGCTGTTTACGACTCTCTCACGAAACTAGAGAATTGCCCAATTTAAATATGTAACCAGTGTAAGACCGACGATCGACTACACTAGCCGCCCAGTCTGCGTCCGCTGACCCAGTCACGTCTAACCCGCCCTTCTCATAGGTGATGCCGTAGTCCATTGAACCCTTAAGGTATCGAAGCACGCGCTTTGCCGCTTTCCAATGAGCTTCCGAGTAGCAATCGTTAAACTGGCTTAACATACTCACAGCATGCGCAATATCAGGACGCGAACAGACTGCGATATACTGTAGGCAACCAATCAGGTTTCTGTATTCATAGCCTCCATTCTTCTCAGATTTTGTAAGTTTCAGTCCAACTTCCATCGGTGTTTTAGCCGGTTTGCATTCAGTCATTTTGAACCTCTCTAAAACTTTGCTAATATAAGCAGACTGATCAAGAATGATCTTTCCATCTTCACGATGGATGTGCATACCAAGTATACTTTTTGCAGGCCCAAGATCCTTCATAACAAATTGCTTCATTATCTCCTCTTTTACCGCCCTTTTCTCAGTTTGACTGTTGCTAAGTAACAAAATGTCATCAACATAAAGACCGAGGATAACAAGTCCGTTTTTGCTAGATCTGACGTAAACACACGGCTCGGACGCTAGTCGTTCAAATTTCAGCTTCTTGACAAGCGCGTCGTTTATCTTCTCATTCCATGATCTGCTGGCTTGTTTTAATCCGTATACAGCTTTAAGCAAACGATATGCCTTTCCTTTGCTGTTTTCCACGTCAAAGCCTTCAGGAATTTCCATATAAACGACTTCCTTCAAGTCACCATTTAGAAATGCTGTCTTGACGTCCATATGATCTACTTCCATGTCATATTCAGCCGCCAGTGCCAAAAGTAATCTTATTGTAGAGTATCTCACGACAGGTGAGAACGTTTCAAAATAATCTACTCCATATTTTTGCGTAAAACCCTTTGCAACCAGTCGAGCTTTGTATTGTAAGAGCTCTCCGTTCAGTCCTCTCTTCTTCTTGAAAATCCACTTGCACTTAACAGGTTTCTTGCCCTTCGGTAAGTCCACAAGTTCGAGACATTTATTATCCAAGAAAGACTGATATTCATCCCGCATCGCTGCCTTCCACTGCGCAGACTCCGGACCGTCGAGTGCCTCGCGAACGGTAGATGGTGTTTCCGTGTCGCTACTCGCGTCGGTCGTGAGTGCCGACAAGTAAGAATCCTCAAACTCGCTCCGTCCTCTCGATTCCTCAGAATCCCAAGATGACAAACCAGGAACGTAGTCGACATCTGAAGTGCTGGATTCTTCATTATCGGTATCATCTGTGTCATGGATCAGGTCCTCGTGAGGCTCTTGTGTGCTGTCAACTGGTTCTGCCGTCTGCTCTTCTATATTTTCAGATTCATTACTAATGATCACATATGGAGTCGGCTCGTTGACCACAGGTTGCTCAACTGTATCCTTGAAGTATTTGTCCTCTACAAACACAACATTGCGCGAAGTTACACATTTAGTCGGATATGCGGGGTCTACAAGTCGATATCCCTTCGTATTTTCGCAGTAACCAATGAAGATATACTTCTTACATTTCGGGTCTAACTTCTTTCGTCCCTCTACCACAGAATATGCCACACAGCCAAAAATTCGTAAATGGTTCAAGTTTACCTTAGATCCCGACCACTTCTCCTCAGGAGTAGCACCCAACACAGCCTTGGTTGGCGATCTATTTTTCAAGTAAACCGCAGTGTGCATCGCCTCTGCCCAGTATTTTTGTTCCAAGCCAGCACCCTGTAACATACACCGTGCAGCCTCAACAATCGTGCGGTTGCCTCGTTCCACTACGCCATTCTGAGATGAAGAGTGAGGAACAGTCCTCTGGTGTACAATACCATGCTGGTTCAAAAAAACGTCAAATTGTTTATTAACAAATTCCCCTCCTCCATCAGTCCTCAAAGCCTTAATTGTTTTATTGGTTTGATTCTCGACGAGAGATTTGAATTGCTTGAATTTATCAAAAACTTCATTCTTTGTTTTAATAAAATAACAAAAAGTTTTCCTTGAAAAATCATCTATAAAAAGTAGCATGTAGCGAGATCCACCAAACGAAGTTTGCGGCATAGGACCGCACACGTCACTGTGTATGAGTCCCAAGAGTCAGTCAGTCGCCCTAGTAAACGATTTCTTTGGAAAAGGTAATTTTGTTGTTTTCCCTTCTATGCACGAAATACACAGTTTATACTCAGAGTTATTAAAGTCAATGCCATTCGCCATACCTGTTTTCAGTAGATTCATGCTCCTACAGTTCAAATGTCCCAATCGCTGATGCCATACATCTTGAGACACAACACGCCCAGTCCCCACGTTCGCCGCGACATAGTCAGCGGACGCAAACTCAGACGATTTCGGTTTACTACGCGTCGAAAGCGTTTCTAATTTGTAAAGCCCATTTTCACGTTTAGCATTAGCAAACAAAACATTTTCAAAATAAATGTTACAAAAATCAGAACAAAATACAACTCGAAAACCTTTTGACGTCAAAACTTTGACAGATATCAAATTACATGACAAGTTAGGAATAAACACTACACTGCTTAAAGTTTTTATACCATCTTTAACATGCAGTTCGGTACTGCCGTAACCTGCACTGACAAGTTTTTCACCGTTCGCCACCGTGACTTCCAAGGTTGTATCCACCACGAAGTCGTCGAGTATGTCCTTCCTGTTGCAAAAATGGCGCGATGCCCCGCTATCGATGTACCAGGAATCCTCCTGCACGTCCACCGACAGCGCGCTCATCATATTTGCCTTTTCTTTAGCGACGGGATCCTTCGACTTCTTATTCTCTGGACAGTACTTGGAAATGTGGCCCAGCTTCTTGCAGCGATAACATTTGACAGGTTTATCATGCCGTTTCATCACCATCACGGAATCACTGCTCGTGTACGTTCCGTTGGTCCGACGTTGTTGTTCTTGTAACAACTTTTGTTTCACTAGCTCGCTCGACATTTTTACGTTGTAATTCTCTAACGCCATTATCAGTGGGTCATAGTCGGGTGTGAGCCCACTTAGCATTATTACAGCTAAAAATTCGTCCATCAAGGGAGCTTCGATATCCGTCAATTGTTGTGAGATATCATTTATCTTCGTAAGGTAGGGTTCCATACCGGGATACTCCTGGAGTTTCATTCCGAACAGCTACCGCATTAACCCAAGTCTTCGACTAAGACCTCTGTCTTCATACGCAGTCTGAAGACTTTTCCACGCTTCCCATGCGGTAGTGGTATCCCAAGTAGCAATCAAATGTCTTAAAAAGGGATTGAAGATATCTTGAAGACAATAAGACAAATTCTTGCTGTTGTCTTGGCTAAAACCATTATGTCCCTGAAGATATCTTGAAGATATCCCCCAAGACTCAGTTAGGACAAAGTGGGCACAGTATTTAAGACATTTTCAAGCAAGAGTTAATACTACTATTTAGACAAACTTAAACCCTACTTAAGAATGAGGGTTTTACAGATCTCTAAACTTCGAATTGAAGATATCTTGAAGGTTGACTTAAGGCCAAGAAATAAACTTAAAGATATCTACAATACTTACTTAAAACTATTAACACTGAGTTGCACAAATTCGATCATCTCTTAACAAAGAAAATTTTAAAACTTTTTTTACTCATGGAATTGTATTTTAGAAAATATGGCGAACTCTTTTACTAACTAGAGAATTCACTGAAGTTTTATCAAAATGGCGATTACTTAACTATTTATTACGTTTAGAAACGACCGTGTAATGTCCCTATAGGTATTTAAAAACTATAACGCATGATGGTTTATCGTGTAAAATTGATTGAAAGTGCTATAAAACAGACGGGCTTACCAAATACTGGAAAAAGAGCAATAAAAATTAGGAATATTAGGTTGCTAAATTAAACATTTGATTACATACAGCGCAGAATACTACTTTTCTGTAAATGTTTGCAATATAAATGCAATTATTATTGCTATTACATAAATCTAACTACAATGTACTTTATTTTTTATGAATTAGTGTCGGTATTTTTTTTTTTTTACTAAAAGTAAAATGGAGTTTAGTCTTATTATTCTTAGCGAAGTATGACTTTAGACGATACTGATTTTTTAAGGTTATTTTAGATAAAGTATAGAAAAATTGCATTTATAGTAGTACCGGTTTAGAGATATTATACTTAACTTATACTAAAAACCGAATTAGTGTAGTTCTACTTAATACTTAATGGTTCTTTATCAAATCTTTAGTTTGATTTAATGAATGCAAGTTGCCGTCCATTTTACGGTAAATGTTTATGCAAGAATAACCATTAAGTTTATAATACTTATGATATATTTATTCTGTATATCCTGTCCTGTGTTTAAAACAAACCATAAATTCAACCAAGCATAAAGGATGACATTGACACGTCAACAACATTGCACTTTCATAATCTTCTATCTTTTATCAATCTATACATATAATAAAGCTGAAGACGGTCGAAAGTCTGTACATGGAAGATATATTCGAGAAAAAGTTTGTTGGGGATGCTTAGAATCGATAACAGAACACGATCCAAAAGTTTTTAGAATTTTTGTCTGTTTGTCTGTTTATTTGTACGCGAAAATTAACTTCTGAACGGATTTTGATGCAAACTTTGCTAACCTGTCGAGAAAACTCCCGGACAACACATAGGCTATAAAAAATATTAAGATAATGGGGCAAAGGGGTTATAAAATGGGGTCAAAATGTATGAGCTAAAGACTTGAAAATTGACAAGATACTTGACTAGAAAGTAAGAAGAACACCCCATTCAAACGTTAAGCAAAATATAGATAAAACGTGAAAAAACCCGGGATGTAAAATAGTCGTAAACACTACATATTAACCAAAACTGGTTGATACCTCCACTGATAGTAACTGTTATACATCTGATACCTAATTAAATTGGAACTTCAGTAACTGACGACGGCGCTGTTTATATTGAAAAACCAGCAACCTTGATCTCTGCCTTCCTATATTTGCTATGAAGTCAGAGGTCATCTAAAGTTGTTTGAAGGAAAAGAATTATCATAGTTCACCAACGTCAAGGGATGTGGGTAGGTATACAATTTGGACAAAACGGCATCCCGCGGAAAATTGAGTATCTGTGGTATCAATTTTATGAATGTAGAAAACTCCCGTGACTTTCTGAAATATGCGCATCATCAGGAGCGCCCCCTAAAGGTATATAATTTTGGGCCTTTCATTCCTATGAAAACCTCAGCCTTCGCTTCGCTTCTTCTTCGCTTGCCTCCCCGTTTTCCTTCGGGATTTTGGTCCTCAAGTTTCGCTTACAAGACACCGAAAGATAATAAGTGTCTTTAGAGGTCATTGCTTGCATTGAGACCGTTCACAGAAGGGTTGCCTTACAATAGAACGAAAAGGCCTTGCTTGCCTCTCCACTCACTCTCCGAACTTTTACATGCAATTTCGCTTGCAAGACACCTGGGAATAGTAAGTGTACATCCCCCACGTCGCCATCAGGTTTCACTTGCAAGACACTGGGAGATAATGAGTGTCCGTCTATAGGGGTGCATTAAGAGCGCTTTCTGAAGGAGTGCTTGGAGTCTGTCACTTCAACGTAAAGCACGGCCCTTGGCCTCGGTTGCCTCGCTACTTACCTATACGGGACTTATTTCGCCCTTCGCCTCGCCACTCAACTTCGGGATAGTCAGTGTCCGTGAGGGCTTGCTTGCCACGCCGCTTATCTCTAAAAGTCTCTAAAAGCATGCTATAGGCCTTTAATTCCTACGAAATGTTCAGGCTTCGGCTTCCCTTGGCTCCCCATTTATCTTTAGGAATTTGGGCCTCAGGTTTCACTTGCAAGACGCCTGAAGATAATGAGTGGCCTAGGGGCTCGCATTGAGAGCGCTCTCTAAAGGGATGCTGTGGGCCTTTCATTCCAACGTAAAGCTCGGCCTTTGGCCTCGCTGCCACCTGGGGTTAGTATGATATAAGTATCCTTCAGCCCCCAGTGCTTTCTTAAGGCTTGATTTGGATCTTTCATTAATACGAAAAGTTGCCTGGCCGCTCACCTTCTGGACTTTGGTCTCCGGATACTACGGATACGAAGACATCTGGAGATAGTTAGTGTCCGTGGGGGCTTACCCACGGGCCTTCAGCCCCCGAGCTCACATAGCGACCGCTCTCTAAAACCATGCTTAGGGGCTGTCATTCCTACGAAAAACTCAGCCTTTGGCTCCGCTTGCCTCCCCGTTTACCTCCAGAACTTCGGCCCTTAGGTTTCGCAAGTTACTCGGAGAAGTCGGAGATAACGAGTATCCGTGGGGGATCGGGCCTTAGGCCCACGAGCTCGCAAGAAGACCGTTCGCTTTAAGATTGCTTTAGGCCTTTAATTCCAATGAAAAGCTTGGCCTTCGGCCTCTCTTGCCTCACCGCTCAGCACTTTGGCCTCAGGTCTCGCTTGCAAGACACCTTAGGATAGTGAGTGTCCGTCGGGCTCGCCCTAGGATCTTCGAACCTAGGGCTCGCTTAGGGAGCCCTCTCTAAAAAGATACTTTGGGCATCTATAGAATATTATTGACGAGCAAGTTTATGAGGGTGTTATTTAGATTTGAACTGTTACACGCACTATCAATGAAATCAGAAATCAGAAAGTTTATTTGCTTCAGATACAGTCATAGGGTTATTACAAAAATGATGCGCACAGTGTCCAATGCCTGCGAGCAGGTGTGCAAATCATTAAATTATATATTTAATGTCACAGCTACATAATTTATATGAAATCAATATGGAAATGAAATCTTTATTTTCAGCATGTAGTATGGTTAAAAAACATAAGAATACCATGTAACTAAACCATAATTTATGCGCGTGCGAAGTCGCGGGCAGAAGCTAGTACTGCTAGTGCTGCTACTTCATTTTCCACATCTTGCGTCATCATCTCCTTTCTTGTGATCTACAGTATACTTGGTAATAATGATACCAAAGCCTCACTCGAAGATGTACTTGGTACTAATGATAACAAAGTCTCACTCGTCGCACGGCCGTTTGAATGACTTGGTCGCACACAATTGGACGATATTTTTTTTATATTTCGGAGCACGCCGACGAAAGCCACCACATCTTTAAAAAAAATATATTTCATCCATCTTCAATTGGTTCTAGTTTGTTGAAAAACGTCCCGTTAAACTTATTTTCACTTAAACTTGATTAAATTTAATAAAAAAAGAATACAGTTACCTTAAGTGACCCAATTCATAGAGCTTGGTGTAACCAATCATCTTAAGTTTATCTACAAAATCAATTTTTACTTTGTGATTCTAAACTGATACTTAAATTATACCATTGAATCTTAAATGAGTCTTCAAATAATCTGAGTTGAGTAAAAAACACATTTTTAGACTAATTTGTAGACATACTTAACACCAAATAGTTTTTAAAATATTTAACTAGGTTTTAGGTATTCTTGACTTGCTAAAGTGGCGGTAGCTTAAAACTCTTTAGTTTTTAAGATTAAAATTACTAAACTTGAGTCTTTTTAAATTTAGCTTATTCTTATTTTAGAAAAAGTTTAGAAATGTAAGATTTAATCATTATTCTTGTTTGCTACTTGGGATTCCGCACGTGGGTGATAGCCACAGGGTTTATGCTCAAAGCTGCTTCTTTTTATCATCGCAATCAGGCTTCACGCCGTCCTTGCTCTCAACGCACTCCCACAAATCCTCCTGGATTAGGACCATTTTCATTAGAAATTTCCACGATCCGTAGTTACCCATGCCGTTCAATTTTTCCATGGTAGTAACAATAGCCGCCCCTGTGCTGGACGTCGCCATTTGGGATAAGTTCGTGCACACGATTTATTTCTCGATAAAAAGAATTTACACAGCACACATAGCTTCGCTACTCACTTTACCTAAGCGAATGCTACCATGTTAGAGGAAAACCACTTTAGTAGAGTAAAAGATGAGTTTAATCCGTGAATACGTATCGTGAGTACAGCTGCTCTGTTAAGAGCCTAGCAACCGTCATATAAGCCAATACCACGACAACACATCTTGTATTAGCTTCTATACAGCCAGTATACATATAGTTTATATGCAGGTTCTAACATACTGCAGATGCTCTAAGGAAACGCTTCCTTTTAAATATTTGCTCCTGTTGCAGGCCACACATTGTATACTAAACTAACTATTTTCGGCTCGCCCATTAACTCCTCGATCTCGACATTTTTCCGGCTCCTCCATGTTCCATCGTCTCTCTTGACAGGTCCCGAGATTTTCCCCCATTGAATATATTTACTAGTGAAAACCCTATAATTAGCGGGCGCCTACGCCGTAGTCGCTTTGCGCTACGTACAAGGAAAATCACGGGATCGGCTACGACCGTAGCGCGTAGCGATTCTTGGTAGTGAATGAGTTAATATTAGTATCCTTAGCTAACAGACCTTTCCTCTATGATATTGGTATGGATAAACCAGTCTATTAATTCCTGTAATTGCCAAATGATAGCTAGAATTTGAACAGTTATGTCTCCGGCATGACACGTATTGATCAGTACTATTTAGAAAAATACAATCAGCATTTAATAAAGTCCATTGGGTATGATTCGACAGTAGGCTTTCAAGCGACATTTTTGTGTAGAATTGTTTCGCAAAAATTATCAGTATACTTATGTACGATTCTCACCGAACGGGCCGAGCCGGAGCGCTCGAGCCTAGAGTCGAGCGGATAGAATGCGCTCCGGCCCCGCCCATTCGGTGAGAATCTTACATTATCTTATAAGCTGTAGTTATGGGGTTGATAGTCGAATATACCTTCAAAAAGCACGACACTATGACGTCACCGGTCATAAAAACGAACATGAGCACGAACGCGACCGCGTAGTTCTTGAATTCGCCGTCGCTGAACACGTCTATCAGGGTGCCAGTGAGCAACGAGAATATTCCAAAGCCGACTGAGCCCCATAGGCGCTGCTTGCCGTATTGGGACACTTTTGCACCTGGAAAGAGGAACTTGCTCGTTAAGGGGTAGAGTCTAGTTTTGACTGTAAATTTCTCTGCTTGGACGAAGGATCTTATTTAATTTGAGTGTATGGTACGGACATCAGTTGCTACTCTGTGACAACACCTAGCAGATGGCGTCTGCGAACGTAACAACGACCGCCATGCCGACCCAACTGATGATCATGAGTATGAAGAACATCCAGAACTATCCGGTGTACTGTGTGGTCGTGTCCATGCTGTCTGAGGCCGCTTGGAACATCTCGTAAAGTCTGTTAATGCCCTGTCAGATTGTACTCACCTAGGAGATTGAAGCAGATGGCGTCTGCGAACGTGACAACGACCGCCATGCCGACCCAACTGATGATCATGAGTATGAAGAACATCCAGAACTGTCTGGTGAACTGCGTGGTCGTGTCCATGCTGTCTGAGGCCTCTTGGAATATCTCGTTCAGCTGTTAAACCACCAATGATAATCAAATTAGGAAAAAAATACTAATAATTATATTTACCGTTAGCTTTTCGGTGAAGGAAAAACATCGTGAGGAAACCTGCATACATCTGCGAAGAAATTCAAAGGTGTATGTGAAGTCCCCAATCCGCACTGGGCCAGCGTGGGGACTACTGCCCGTTCCCTCTCTTACATGAGAGGAGGCCTGTGCCCAGCAGTGGGACGTATATAGGCTGATGATGTGATGTGATGTGACACGGTTCAACTCACGTATTAAACAGTGTAATTATTAGACTTATTTCAACGTCTCACGAAAGTTTACATTCGAGGAAAATAATATGTGTCAAACTACTATTTTGCTGTTGTTATATTTTAATTTAAGGTTGTTATGGTCGTGTCTTTGTCTTCATAGTGTTAACGACAATATTTCTGTCAGGCCAATTTAATACGTAAGTCCTAGACAGTAACGTTTACATTCGAGCGCATTAGTTAACCGCCGCCTTATCGTGTCTCGAGTAGCGAGTGACGTAGGTCTCGCGGGGATTAAAGTGCATGGTAAATTCGCGCGCTCTGCTCATGTCTTGATGGCTCCGCGGTATGGAGGTCGGCCTAACGATCCGGGGAGCGAGAGTTCGAATCTCGGCAGGGATTTACTTTTTCTATAATTTGTAAGGACTTTTATTTATTTAAAGTAACGACATAGGTTCGACGAGTCATTCCAGCTCATGTCTTTAAGACAATCAGTACGTGTGTAAATATGTTACGAATAAATATGTACCCGTCATGTTGTGAATTGTGACAGCAGCATTTGCTTGCCGATGGGCAAATGAATTGATTTGCGAGATTATTTTCTATTACGGACATTTGTTTTGGTTAAATTGTGTGTGGCATAACCAGCGAAGGGGTAAGTTTTAGTTATTTAAAACTTAACACTGTAATCAGGCAGTAGTCACATACCGTCAGCCGTGTCTAAGCTTACTCCTTTGTTCTAGCCTTTGGACATGCCCTTCGAGGTTTAGTTGAAACCTGAATTTGATTATAATCGCGCTAGCCGGCGTATTGGATAAGCAGGGATCCCGAACACAGTTGTCAAACCCCTCTTGGCGCTCAACACTTTTAGATATAGGTTTTTGTTAAGGGTTTAAGTTTTTAATATACTATTATATAGGTCAGTTATAGGCATCGTTTTATTTGCTACCCGGTCCAACACATAACAAATGGCGCCCAACGTTAAAATATAGTGTGTTTGGATAACGGTATATATAGCGGACTACTCATTAGTCATAACTGACATAAGTGTAGGAGTAGATTGTATTTTCTTTTCACATTTCATTTTATATTGTTATTTTTTCTGTTTTATTTTGTTTTACCTACGTTATGTTTTAATGTAATACGTCCGTCCGTGCGTACGAATTTGATAAGTATTTTACGTGTGTGTTTTGATATAGGTTGCATTATTGTGTCGTGGGCATTTATTTCGTTGTAACTTTATTTTTATTTTTGAAACGGCATAATATTGTAATGTCAGCTAAGTTTTACTTTTAATTGTGGGCATAAAGAGTGTTATTGTGTATGAGGTCAAAAGGCATTTCGACGCCGTAAATTTGTTACCATTAGTCAAGAAATAACGTGACAATAGTTTGTAAGTTGGATGGAAATTTAGTGTGCATGATAATATAAGTATTTTTTTTTTTAAAAAATCTCTTACTGATTTTCGATAACGAAAACGGTTTGTTCAGAATCCGTTGTGTATTAGCAGTCGTATTATAGTCATTTGTACTGTCTTTAGTCAATATGGATCCACAATATCTATTAAAGGATGAGCTGGAATATGAACTTGAGTGTCGTGGGGTGCGTATGCAAAGTACAGTCCCAGTATTAAAAAAGTTATTAAAGGAATTAATGCTCGCGGAGCAATCAGAGGGGCGGGCGCGCGATGTCAAAACACCAGCTCGTAAGGCAGAGGATATTAAATCAGAGTTAGACATTTGTGCGACAAAACTAAGCGTTCTTTCCAATTACATCGCAGAGATAGTAGGTAAGCCAGACAAAGCGTTGTTCAGGCGTCTGGTATCACGGCTGTACCATGTGCAGAACAGAGTGACTTTGGTGATTCCCGTGGCGGAAGACGACGGCATCAGCAAAGATGCACTTCAGCAAGAGTGTCAGATTTTACTCGAGAAGTTAGAGGGGTTGGATGATGAGGTCGAGGATGATAATTTAACTGTTAAGGATAAAGAGATACTGCAGCAAACATTAGGTGACTTGGGTGTAAGGATTGCAGATAAACTAGCCAGTGCTACACATCCCTCATCCAAGGACTCGGAGGAAACACCCCTGGGTACAAAATTGGGTAATCAGGGATTGACGGTAGTAAATGAGTTGCCGGACAAGAGTGTAAATTTTGCGGCAGGGCAGTGGGAAGGCCAAACACCTGGCAGCCGATTGAAGTTATTACGCTCATCCACCCTCGAAGAAGAGTCTCCGAAACGTAAACTAGTGCCAATTTATCAATGGGGTCTTAAGTTTACGGGATCCAACATGAGTATCAATGCGTTTTTGGAACGGGTTTCAGAGCTCAGGGATGCTAGAAATGCGACAGATTTTGATTTATGGCGGTATGCGATTGACTTCTTTGAGGCAGACGCATTGATTTGGTATAGAGCAAATAGAGAATATGCTAGCAATTGGGAGGATCTGGTAATTTTATTGAAGCGTTCTTTCCAGAAACCGTTTTACCAGGAAGAATTGTTAGCAGAAATAAGAGCACGAACACAAGGTCGTGATGAAACAGTGTTGATCTATGTTTCGATTATGCAGAACATGTTTAATAGATTGCCCAGCAAACTGGCGGAGACGGAAAAAATATGTATACTGTTGAGAAATATTCAGCCATATTACCAGCGGGCAGTGTGTAGGGATGAGTTTAATTCAGTGTCTGACTTGATAAATGTCTTAAGAATAGTAGAGCGCACAAAAATTAACTGCGACAGGTTTGAAGAACCCAAGGCTGTGAGAAACCCATTGGAACCGGACTTAGCCCACAAAACAAACAACAATTCAGGAGAGTTTAGAGAGGCTATGGTGATGGAAGAGGTGGCTCAGTTGCAAAGTAAACCAACCGTGATTAGTAAACGTTGCTGGAACTGTAGAGAAGGTGGCCACTTGTTCCGAGACTGCAAGATGCCGAAACAAAGATTATTTTGTTATAGGTGCGGTCGCTTTGGTACCACGGCTAAGGACTGCTCGTGTAAGGGAAACGCTTCAGGGGAAAGTTCAAATCAGGCCCCTTAGACTTTCCCCAGGGTAGTGAAAATAAGGATTGGCAAGAATGGTTAGGGGTTATTAAGAGATTTTTCGCGCGAACAGACGGGGAATTATGCCCCGTAGTTTTAAAAAAGGAGAATGACAATAGGTCGTATGTAACGATAGATATATTACAACGGCAGTGCATAGGCCTATTAGATTCAGGGGCTAATAGGACAGTTATGAACTCTGTATTTGCGGGCGTTTTGTTGTCAATAGGTTTAAAAAGCTATAAAATTGCACGTAATCGTGTAACAACAGCTGATGGTTCCATGCATGATATATCAGAGGTGTATGACATTCCGATAATGTTTGATGGTCAGTTTAAGGTCATATCAGCTATGGTCATGCCAAAATTAAACCAACCTCTAGTATTGGGTAAGGATTTCTTTGACGATTTCGGCATATCCTTACAGTTCAAAGGCAAGGGGATTGAGGTGTTGAGTTTAGATAACGCTACAACACCTAGTCCCGTCATCATATCTAGTGAAGATTTGAGTTCAGAACAAAAAGAAGATTTGGAACGAGTGATACAAAACATGAGGAAGGAAATTGGCAATGGTTTGGGCCGAACATCCGTTTTAAAGCACAACATAGATACCGGGGATAACAAACCAGTCCATCAGAAACAATACAACTTCTCTCCGGTGGTAAAAGCAGAGATTGAGAAAGAGGTCGATAAAATGTTAGCAGATGACGTCATAGAACCTTCTTATAGTTCTTGGTGTTCACCGGTTTTGATTGTCAAAAAGCCAAATGGTGAGAATAGATTATGTCTTGATAGCAGGCAACTGAATAGGGTGACAAAACGGGACACTTACCCGCTGCCACGCGTATCCAACATCATTGACAATTTACGTAACGCTAGATTTTTAAGCACGATTGATTTGAAGTCAGCGTTTTGGCAAATACCGCTAGACGACACCAGTAAAGAGAAAACGGCGTTCGCATTACCAGGAAAAGGGCTTTTCCATTTCAAAGTAACGCCATTTGGACTGGTCAATGCCTCGCAAACACAGCAAAGGTTAATGGACATTTTATTCCACTCGAGTGAAGACAAAGTTTGGGCGTACCTGGATGATATTGTCATTTGTTCATCAACGTTTGATGAACATATATCGCTCCTCAATAAAGTTATAGAAACTCTTAAGAAGGCTAATTTGACAGTAAATGTAGATAAATGCAAGTTTGCTCGATCTAGTATGCGGTACTTAGGTTATATTGTCGATAGAGATGGGATTAGGACAGATCCAGATAAGGTCGCTGCAATTATTAACTTTCCTAGGCCTCGAAATTACACTGAATTGAAAAGATTCATTGGGTTAGCAAGTTGGTACAGGAGATTCGTGAAGGACTTTTCAATAGTAGCGGCACCTCTCCACGACCTTACTAAAGGAAAGAAGAACAAACGCTTGTTTTGGACCACGGAGGCAGAAGGAGCGTTTGTGAAATTGAAAACCCTACTTACATCGGCTCCGGTCGTCACTTGCCCAGATTACTCGAAACCATTCATAATTCAGTGTGATGCATCTAATAATGGCGTAGGAGCGGTATTGTGTCAGAAAAGTAGAAATGAGGAACAGCCAATAGCGTACTTGAGCAGAAAACTTAATGATCGGGAAAAGAAATTTTCCACGTCAGAAAGAGAACTATTAAGTATTGTGTATGCAATTGAAAAATTTAGACCATACATTGATGGGGTACAATTCACGGTGGTAACTGATCACAGTGCTTTGCAGTGGTTGCACAAAATGAAGGACCCCCATGGAAGGCTAGCAAGGTGGGCAATGAAGCTACAACAATTTAGCTACGACATAATTCATAGGCCGGGTAGAAGCCACGTAGTACCAGACGCGTTGTCAAGGGGCTCAGATATAATTTCGGAGATTAATAATTTAGAGATATTAGAAAAACATAAAAATAGCTGGTACAAGTCTAAAATGAGAGAAGTGCAAGAGAATACACTTGAAGATTGGATGGTATCGAACGGTTGTCTGTATAAAAAGGTTAAATTGAAATCATTCCCAAACGCTGAGGACGTCTGGAAATTATATGTACCGGAAGATTTAAGAAATAAGGTCCTGAAGCAATGCCATGACGAAGTAACGGCGGGTCATTTAGGGGTGCGCAAAACGTATTTTAAAATTAAACAGAGATATTTTTGGCCCAATTTATTAGACGATGTGAAGCAATATGTCCAAAAGTGTGAAAGTTGTGCCAAACATAAAGTATCGCAGCAGGGGCCACTGGGATACATGGGAAGACACAGAGAAGTGACACGTCCATGGCAGATCATATCGTTGGATCTGATGGGCCCATTTCCAAAAAGTAAAACTTGTAACACTATGTTGCTAGTGATGACATGTTGGTTCAGCAAATTTGTGCTGTTATTCCCGCTGAGAACCGGAAAGGCAGACAAGATATGTGACATTGTGGAAAGACAATTTTTGCTCTATGGCGCCCCTAAGGCTATCATATGCGATAACGGCCGCCAATTTTGTTCCCAATTGTTTAAAGACTTGGCTGTCAAGTTCGGTAGCCAATTGTGGTTCACACCAAACTACCACGCACAAGGAAACCCCACAGAACGGGTTAACAGGGTTATAGGCACTATGATCTCCACCTACATCAAACCAGGAAAACATAATGCGTGGGATGTCAATTTACCCCAAATTGGGCATGCGATAAGAACAGCAGTGCATGAGACAACAGGCTATACGCCTTCATACCTGTTCCTTGGTAGAGAGACGTCGGTACCAAGCGTGGATCACCCAAATTCAGGACAATTATTGCAAAACCCGGACAATTCGTATCCTGTAAACGTTACTGACTACATCGATTGTGTAGGATATAGAAACAGTTTGTATGAAAGGGTTCAACATAGGCTACGATTAGCACATGATCACAGCCGGAAGGGCTATGATAGCAAACGTAAACCCTGCAATTTTAAGGTGGGTGACATGGTGTGGAAGAGAACAAAACTTTTGTCAAACGCACCAAATAAATTTATGGCTAAACTGGCTCCGAAATTTGAAAAGGCGATTGTTGTCGATAAACTCTCGGACACCATATATCGCTTAAATAATGTTGCTGGCAAATGTGTTGGTAATTGGCATGTCAAGGATCTTAAGCCTCTGAAAAGCTTTGCATAAGGGAGAGTAAAAAAAAAAAAAAAAATGTATTTTTTTTTTCATTAGGGAGAGGAAATATGTTATGGTCGTGTCTTTGTCTTCATAGTGTTAACGACAATATTTCTGTCAGGCCAATTTAATACGTAAGTCCTAGACAGTAACGTTTACATTCGAGCGCATTAGTTAACCGCCGCCTTATCGTGTCTCGAGTAGCGAGTGACGTAGGTCTCGCGGGGATTAAAGTGCATGGTAAATTCGCGCGCTCTGCTCATGTCTTGATGGCTCCGCGGTATGGAGGTCGGCCTAACGATCCGGGGAGCGAGAGTTCGAATCTCGGCAGGGATTTACTTTTTCTATAATTTGTAAGGACTTTTATTTATTTAAAGTAACGACATAGGTTCGACGAGTCATTCCAGCTCATGTCTTTAAGACAATCAGTACGTGTGTAAATATGTTACGAATAAATATGTACCCGTCATGTTGTGAATTGTGACAGCAGCATTTGCTTGCCGATGGGCAAATGAATTGATTTGCGAGATTATTTTCTATTACGGACATTTGTTTTGGTTAAATTGTGTGTGGCATAACCAGCGAAGGGGTAAGTTTTAGTTATTTAAAACTTAACACTGTAATCAGGCAGTAGTCACATACCGTCAGCCGTGTCTAAGCTTACTCCTTTGTTCTAGCCTTTGGACATGCCCTTCGAGGTTTAGTTGAAACCTGAATTTGATTATAATCGCGCTAGCCGGCGTATTGGATAAGCAGGGATCCCGAACACAGTTGTCAAACCCCTCTTGGCGCTCAACACTTTTAGATATAGGTTTTTGTTAAGGGTTTAAGTTTTTAATATACTATTATATAGGTCAGTTATAGGCATCGTTTTATTTGCTACCCGGTCCAACACATAACAAGGTGTCAAAAAAACCATTTTTTTAAGTTTTATTTACGCATAAATCACTGTGGTCTACTTACCAAGGAATTGTCGCAAGTAATTTCACATGAAGTGTGGAATAATTCGTTTGTGGTGCAATACGGATAATGTACCGAATGCGAATCACCTGAAAATTAAAATAATATTTGGTAATAAGTTCCTACAAAGGTTTAGTTTTTGGAACTTTTTTTGCACAGTCGACCCTCTCACGAAGTTCAGTAATGTATAACCATTTGATCTTCGTGAGAGGTTCGATGGCAGCGGCTAGCCTGTATCCTTGTGGTGGCCACGAGTTAAGAGATCGACGGTAAATGCCGTTACATACAATTTGAACTTTCTTGCTTAGACTTTAAAGTCGATATCTAATCTCTCACCACTATAAACAGACACGTTAAGAGCCTGCAGTAAGCTCGACCGAATTTCACCTTCGCATGCAAACGGAGTTTCGTTCTCATTTTAAAACTACGTGTTGGATTGTGACGAAACTTTGCATATACAATGACATGAGGTATGTATATATAAATGTATGTAATTAGTTTATTATATGGTTCCAGGTAATAAAACAAACGAAATACAACAAATACTAGTTTTATATGAAAAACTTAAAATCGCTGTTTTTTTACTATGATATCTGAAGCTACATAAACTAATTACAGACCTGGATATACCTCATGTCGTTGTACATGCAACGTTTGGTTACAATCCGACACATAGTTTTCAAATGAGAGCGTAGCTACGCTTGTATGGAGAATCGAGCTTACTGCGGACTCTGAAGCGTGACAAACGCGCAGCTAACTGCCGCTTACGGGGTAGAAAGCGATATGTTGCCGATGAACGAGAAGTTCGATGGTAGCGGATAGCCCTGTCTCGACTTCATTGTCCATAAGTCGGTCTACATCAGTCAGTCTAGTTTGACCCTTCATGTCTAGACCTTAAAGGCCACATCTAAACTTACGATCAGGAATAGATTTTAAGCGTGACCAATGCGCAACTACCAACCGCCTGCGTAGTAGAAAGGGACACGTAGCCGGTGAACGAGAGGTTCGATGGTTGGGGCTCGCCCTGTCTCGACGTCATTGTGCACAAGTCGACGTACGTGCTAATAGTTAGTATTATTTGAACCTTCGTGTCTAGATCTTAAAGTCGATATCTAAACGTACCATCAGGAATAGACAGGTTCTTAAGCGTGACATACGCGCAGCTGCCAGCCATCTGCGTGGTAGAAAGGGACAGTAGCCGATGAACAAGAGATTCGATGGTAGCTGCTTGCCCTGTCTCGCCTTCAGTGTTCACAAGTCGACGTACGTGCTAATAGTTAGTCTAATTTGAACCTTCGAGTGTTGACCTTAAAGTCGATATCTAAACGTACCATCAGGAATAGACACGTTCTTAACCGTAACATACGCGCAGCTGCCAGCCGCCTGCGTGCTAGAAAGGGACACGTAACCGGTGAACGAGAGGTTCGACGGCAGCGGCTCTCCCTGTCTCGTTCTAGGTGCGCACGATTGTGTCTCGTCCGCTTTCCAACCGTCGCAGATCTCCATTAGGCGCCAGGGTGTGGCCTCGTCTAGGTCACAGTTTGCCTGTAACAACATTCTATCATTCTAGATAAAGAATGGATCTGAAAATGGCCGTCCGCTCGCATGCTATCTCGCTCACACCCTAATGCTGCGGGTGTGAGCGAGATAGCATGCGAGCGGAAGGCCATGTTCAGATCCATTCTTTATCTGCGCGTGTTATATGTGTGTTTCGAAATCAAACGAAACAAGACAAATGCAATGCCAATAGAGGGGTGTAGACTCTAAATAAAATAATAAATAATGTCATATTTTCTCGAAAAAGGATTAAAAATGTAGTCAAATGGAGAAAAAATCAACGCAGAGGTTGAATAATCACGAAGTTATAAGTGTCCAAAGTTCTAAGAAGGGGAAGGGGTATGTTCTGTCCCTTTTTCGCAAAACGCAACTTCATATGAAACGAGGACGCTTGCAGTTTGTGACGTCACTAATAGAGGGCAACGTGCCGCGCCCCATCGTGTTCGGCGCCGCCGTCGACGCGGCTTACCCCGCGCGCGCGACGCGCTCGGCGGCAGCCTCGCAGATTGTGACGTCACAAACTGTTTGCGTTTTCTCTCTCTAACAAGGAATATTAAAACAGTTGGAGCTTCGTAATTCTTTGAGATATCTGAATGATATTTTCGTCACTAGGCATATTTTTTGCCTTCTATCTTTTGGAGTAATAATAATTTTCGAGTCTACACCCGTATTTAGAATATAAAAAATTAAAAAAAAGGGATTCCGTTACTTGACATTGACTGCTAATTTCTCTAGGCAGCTTATCCAGCGAGGTATCGTTCACGCACAACTTATAATTGAGGGTCTGATTGAGACATGTCATGTTCGCTTTCTGGCCGCTTATCACACCGGACAGAGTGGCGTTGTCACACTGCAGACTACAAGGCTCGTTGATGTCCACGTAGTCGCCTCCGATCCGGCAGTGGGGGGTGTAATAGTGGCCTGTTGAGAAATTTGGATCGATCGGTGATATGGTCATGAGAGGTAATTAATATAAACTATGGGTGTAGTGTTTCGGGTTGAAACCCGCTTAGTATCGAAACAAATAAAAAAGTTGGCGTCAAATTAAATTATAGCCAATTTATTTTGAGGAAGATGCCTTTAAAAGATCGCTATAGACGATGCCTTTAATATATCCAAGACATAAACGCAATACGTACGGTATTTAAAAACAGTAAAAATAAAATAATTTTACGGTACTAGCAAACAAGACTTACGAAAAAGCTCGGAAAATATCTAAAAAAAATTATGCTATTTCAAAGATTTGTAATTAAACAAACCAGAATGAAGTCGTTAGTAAAGGACGCTATTCGAGCACAGAAAACGATGACATTAAGGTGCTGATAGACTTGGCGATTCACATGTAACATAACAACGAGCATTCGCTGTTTTTATGTTTGTCGAACTGGACAACGAACAGAGCTAAGCATAGGGCCAAACATCGCTACGAACATTGCCGCGATCATTAATAGCGAACGCTCGTAAATGCTCGCCAAAACATGTATTGTTCAGACTTGACTGTTGCTTAACAAAATTGCTCGACTGGGCAAAAATCTCTAAGAGTCGAAATGTAGTCGAAGTTCTCTTGTTTATTTTGAGGGCTTACGTGTAATGTAACATTCATTAGAATGCTCAACTCTATCCGCACCTTTACAGAGCGTTGTTGACGTTTCAAACACATTTTACTGCTTTGAAGTTTGTAACATTTTAATATTTTTTCAATTGTTACGTATTATTAATATTAATGTATTTAGATTTGAGATTCATTTATATTGTTACTCAAGCTACGGTAGCCTAGTGGTTCAGGCATGCGGCTGTCAAGCGGCGGTCGTGGGTTCGAATTCCGGCTCGTAGCAAATTTTTCTGAACTTATGTACGGAATATTTACTGTTTGCTTTTCGGTGGAGGAAAACATCGTGAGGGAACCGGGTCTAATCCCAATAAGGTCTAGTTTTCCACCTGGGTTGGAAGGTCAGATGGCAGTCGCTTTCGTGAAACTAGTGCCCTATGCCAAATCTTGGGATTAGCGGCTTTACCGGGAATAACGCTAGGAGGATGATGATATATCTGTACCTCTAGAGTGCTTTTGCTCAACTTACCCTCAAGCGACACATTATTAGCCGCTATATACGCGCATTTTTCGTTCACGGTGGTGCCAGCCACAAACGCAGTATAGTTTATACTGTCTGTCGCACTGTAGCAGTACTGTGGTATGTGCCAATGTTCACACACAGTCTGCCACATCTTCGGTGACGTCATGTCGCAATTCATCTGCAGATTGTTATACATCAATAATAAAATAATACTTTAATATAATTCATGATATAGTATCCGCAAAACCAAGTGGCGAGTCCGGTTATAAATCAATGGATCATGCTATCTCTTTCGCACCTGCACTGCGGATACTACGGATACTATACTACTGTTTTGCGGATACTATAGACTAAAACTAGGTAAGTCATTCCCGACGATGTGTCTTGCGTGCGTCACACAATTGTGAATTTTGTTAATGCATGTTTTTAAATGTTAGCTAGTTTAACTATTCATTTTGCGGTGGAAAGATCACGTTGATATTGATTGAAATGACGTAAGTGAAGTTATGCAATTTACTCGGGTAAGTAATCTACTTTTACACAGTGGCAACACACTGACAGTCCGCCATTTTTAAGTTGCTGATGAGGATGACATTGGCAAGGCACGCTGATTTCTGTTACCTGTGATAGCTACTGTAGCCTATCGATTATTTAACTTACATTGCACGACGCCGTTCCCGTGTCGTTTCCCAACGAGTATATTTTACACTGGTCTATACTTTCTTCATTCTGGAAACAGCTCCTTAGCACGGATACACCGCTGTCACAGTCAAGCCCGACAGTGACATTGCTGTTCGACTGCGGGACCAGGTATATTGCGGCGAAACTCACTATCGTTACTATTTGGAATATTATTAAAATTGATTTCTGTATCTTAAATCTGTAATAGAGAAAGCATTCGATATTTTAGAGACACACTGACTGAACAATCGAAACTAAATAAGAATACTCGAAGAGGTTCTAAATTCCATAGGAAGGAGATGTCTGCTAAGAACTATTGAAAACAGAAGGGGAACTATGTGCACCTAAAATTGAAGGAAAGATAGAAGGAAGGAGAGGCAGGGGAAGACCAAGAAGTGCCTTTATGGATGAAGCTACGACAAAAGTTAATGTGATGTCGTAAGAACAGAATGGCGATTACTCCACCGACAAGAGACCGGCTCTTAAGTTTACGATGATGACACACTGACAGGTGGCTTACTTAGCGCACAAGGCCAAGCGAGTCAACCAGTGAGTAGATTGTAAAAGGAACGTTCTAGAATGGTCGCAGCCGGCGCCTAGTTCTCTCTCTCTCCCTCTAGCTATGTATCCCGCATGGTGGTGGGGTCAGCTTTCCTCTTCTTACTTCTCCACTCCGCTCTGTCTTCAACATCTGTTTCGGATAGCTTGCATTCTCTCACGTCTGTTGGCACTACATCCTTCCATCTTGTTCGGGGTCTTCGACCAGAGACGGAAAGTTGTAGTGCCAAGTTACCAACATAGTTTGGTGGCCTCCTCTTCACATGACCATACCATCGCAGCCGGCTTTCTCGACGCCCAACGTAGTATCGAATTACAGAAACGTGTTGGTTTTCTGTCGCGAGGCATCTAGGCGCTAAGCAAGTAGCCTTAGTCAATGGTTTAATAATGTTCGTGCCGCGGATTACATGTTTGAGATTGTTTAATGTGGCAGATTTTGTGTAACACTGTCGTTGGAGAAGGGAACTTCTAATTCGGATGGTAGAGTTGCTTTTTGAATGGACTACTTCGATGCAGTTTGGCCAAAATAACAACTTTTAATTATGCCCACGAGTTTATATTGCTTTGTAACGCAATTAAATTCGCTCCGCAAATTCATACACTTTTCAATATCACATTTTATTACACATTTTTGTAACATCGAAAGTATAGAGCCCGAGTAAGGAATGCAATAACCGGTCTTATTTCATACAGTTATTTATGATTTCTATAATGATGGAAAAATAACAAAGTGTGACAAACTCCACACAGTATTTGCTAGAGCGTTTGCTAGAATGTTCGTAGCGATATTTGACTCTTACGCTTGGCTCAGTTCGTCAATTTTATAAACGGCGAATCGAGAACGCTGAAGTCTATCAGCAATATTAGTGTTATTAGTGTCCCTGGCTTATCATACAAATTTCCCGGAGGGGTAGGCAGAGATCACCGATTTTCAGTTGCTACGATGTTGCCAAACATGTCTTGCTTCATTCACTTGCCTTCTTCACACATGCTAGTCGGTTTAGGATACCTACTCGTGATACCTCCATGATATCAGTATAGATTAATATGATCCTATCACATACGTTGGAGAAAACGATATCTAAAGATGGGGAATGTAAGGATTATGATAATACCTATACAAGATAACTTTCGATGGCAATGCAACGCGATTACAAGTAGATTAACTATATCAGTAGAACGTGAACGGTCTACTACTACTAATACTACTAAATTAAGTAGTTTAAAAGGATAGGTATCGGAATAGGCATGATGAAACATTTTGAAAAACTGCTCTATAATGTTTAGAAACACTTGTTATGTACAACGACTAAGATTTTTCAAGAGAATATAACAGTTAAGTAGGAAAAAAATGCATTTTAGTTTTTAAATTTCAAATTGGCGCTATAACGCTTGTCAGTGTCATGGTGTCCCGAGTGACGTCACGTTTGTATAAACAGAACGCACCCCTTTGACGTTTGCTACCTAGATCGCTCAATTGCTCATTGAATGAACATAAATTCAAAAGTTTACAAGTCTTGCGCGGTCGTGCGAGCGAGAAAGCGGGACAATGACGTATGAAGATCTGACAGATAGCATGGTTCTATCCCTGTCTTACTATTCGTTCAGTACGTAAGTTTTCTCTGTAATCTGTGCAATGGCCGTTATGGGTATTTGTTTATACAAACGTGACGTCATGCGCTCTAATTGGTGTTTAACATATCATGGCGGGCGTCCGTATTTTTCAGCCTAATTTTATCAAAATAAATAATAATCTCTTACTTAATCAATTAACTGTCATGCAGTTTGGCAGAAGAATATTTTTGTAAAACAAGGGTTTTTTAAGTGAATAAAATTTTCTTATTCTTATTATTCTTAATAAAAAACTATGAGCATTTTTCGAATTACATGATTAAGATTTCACTAAGAAAATACCATATTTTAGTGATTTTCAATTATTGTCATCATGCCTATTATAGTAGGGTAGGCAGTGTCTTTTCGTCTTTATGAAGTGCACGAAACTGATCCTGACCCATCATACAGGACACGGCTATGCGGTAGAACGAGACATAAATATGTCTTATTCCCTTTAACGCATATTTGCGTCCTGTATGATGGGTCAGGATGGGCCATCGTGTGGAGCGGCCAGTAGCCACTTTCGCAAACGAATATGGCACTAGTAGATGCGAGCAGTCAAAAGCAAATCTTCATTAAATACAGTCGCGTGCATAAATATGTCTAGATTTAATCCACTCATAAATAAGTACCAACAACTTAATCCGCTGTCATAAGAGAGATCGGACATACTTATGCAACCATATTTTTACACTTGACTGTACTAACACACTCAAAACATCGAGGCATTTCCGAGTGGGCTAATTGGGCAAACCAACAAATACGTATTGCTCGCTGCTATGACCTCGAAGACTTTAAATGCATGATTGTGACAGTCGTCGACCTTTATCAACCAAGTTAGAAAAAACGACAAAGATTTTTTGTAACTGACAACAACAGTCTACGCCAAACTTACCATAAACTATTAGGTATTTTCAAATCAAAACATTTATTTCGGTAATATTCCGTTAGTAATAAAGGTCTTAAAAACTATGTTAGTAAGTGTTATATTACTATTTGCAAGTCGTCAGATGCCCTATGTAACCTATGCCAGTGAAATAGGAAGGGACCATCCAGGCGCGCCGCCACCGATTGCAGGAGGCTGTTCTATTCATTTTCATACACATTCAGTTTTTATTACGTCATACAATTACACATATCTAATATGTATGACCACGACTGTATACTTGTGATTATTTGTAAACTAGTCCATTCAAAATGCAACTCTACTGTCCACGGTAGAAGATTCCAATTTCAATAAACCGTCGTATTAAATAATATCAACCTTATTATAATAGATTCAAGGAGATCATTATATCAACCGAAAGACGTACACTGCTGGACATAGGCCTCCCCCAAAGAGTGCCACAATGACCGGTCTTGGTCCGGTCCGGGTGGCGACCCGCATCCAGCGGACTCCCGCAACCTTTACCAGGTCATCAGTCCACATTGTGGGAGGCCTAGGTACCACGGAACTATATGAAGATGAAGGAAAAAAGCAAATTTATGTACCTAGTATTATTGTATGATTAATTCATGAATCGTTTGGCCATCCCTTTCTACCGCAGCCTCTGGGGCCGGTAGGTGTGTACTTGTAGCGGGGCGACCATTCACGAGATTTCTGTGTGTGGTCAAGGCAGAGATACCCGCCCTTGTTACTAACAAGTATACTAACCTATCAGCAATAACTCCAAAAAGAGGTTTCGCTATGAGGCCGAATATCGGCAGGATTGTGTAGATCAGTCCGACTGTGGTCGAGGAGAATCCTAGCTGCCGCGCGTACGTCGAGAGATATGGCACTAAGGGTGCAGTACCTGAAATATGGAATTAATTATGAATGAAAACTTGCTGCGTATGTTTTAAACGGTCGCGCTTTATATCTACATATTTAAATTATTGTTTTCCACGGGTCTAACGCGATTTTTATTAACCTTCATTTCTGACGTTTCAACACGGGTTGCACCCATCATGGTCGCAGATGAGTGTCGTCCCAGCGTCGTGACCATTTGGTAGATAAATATCGCGACAGACCCGTGAAAACAATAATTATCTTATACGGGATACGAGGCTGGCAATCCCACAGAACAAGTATTCCGTGGGCAATCCCTTTTCACATAGAGACTTTGTTTTTCTCAAACATGCAATGACACAAAACTCAAAGCTTTTCTTCATGGCTTAACACCACGATGTTGATCCACGAATTGATACTGTAACATTAAGTAAAAAACTAAAACAAAATTGGAACGGTAGGAACGGTGGTAGACTTCCAATTTTGTACGCTCCCTATACGTTAAAGTTTGTCACTTTTTAGTACTACCCAGGGGACACGTGCTGGGTTGTGGTAGGTAGCTCCTGCGCACGTGAATTTCAGTTGTCCCTCCTATAAGGAACATATCGTCAATATTTCATTGCATGTTTGAGAAAAAGGTATCATCATATCAGCCGAAAGACGTCCACTGCTGGACATAGGCCTCCCCCAAAGAGTGCCAAAGTGACCGGTCCTGCGCCACCCGCACCCAGTGGACTCCCGTGACCTTTACCAGGTCATCAGTCCACGGGCCTACCCACGCCGCGCCTTCCAGTACGTGGTCGCCACTCGAGAACCTTTCCGCCCCAAATCGCCCCATCGGTAAAAATAAATAATAAAAAAAACCGGCCAAGTGCGAGTCGGACTCGCGCACCGAGGGTTCCGTACAAACCTATAACAAGCAAAAGTTGTACAGAGTATTTATTTTATTTATTTATTTATTTAAACTTTATTGCACAAAAGAAAACTTATCGTACAAAAGGCGGACTTAATGCCATATGGCATTCTCTACCAGTCAAACCTTAAGGTAAACCGGAAAAAGATTGTGGGCAGTGCAAGTAACAACAAAAAAGTTATATTACGGTATTACTATATACATTCAACATATTTACACAAATACATATACATAAACAAAATAAATAAATACATATCCAAATAAATATATACATAAATATACACTACATGCATACTTACAAGCGGAATTTACAAACTTGAAACCTACTACTACTCGGATCTGCCAGCAAAAAAATTACGCACAGATTTCTAGAGTATGTTTATTACTAAATGATACATGAAAATGGAATCCGTAACATTACAATGTAGAAAGCTGGGGGAGCATAAATTTAAACAGGGTCACTTTATCAATTTAGTAATCATTCTTTAGGCTTTGATTTCCTTGCGAGTAGAACTACTCGCAAGGAAATCAAAGTTGCGAACGGCAAAATAAGCGGATTACTTAAATTGCTGTTTCTTTTGAAAGCTGAGTTCACGGGAAAGTCACTTTAGGTTTTGATACCCTTGAGATTGCCTATAATATATAATAATATAAACCAGCCTCAGCCTATATACGTCCCACTGCTGGGCACAGGCATCCTCCCATGGATGAGAGGGAACGGGCAGTAGTCCCCACGCTGGCCGAGTGCGGGTTGGGGACTTCACATACACCTTTTTCAGTTTTAAATTATGCGACTTATATTGCTATTTCTTATGATTGCGTGGACATAAAACTTTCGTTTAGCTACAGCTGAAAGGTATTATAGACATGAGTATTTGACATGAATTTCAAATTAATACCTCTACACATTTACGAGAAAAAAGACAGCAAGTTGAAAATTTTAAAAAATGATTTTTGTATGATTTTATTAAAACTTTATACTTTTTGTAATTTTTCCTTTGTCTGTGCTATATGAAGTTTCTTCGTGCCAAGTTTCAAGTTTCTGTGTTAACGGGAAGTACCCTTTAGGTTTTGAGTTTGTTGCGAGTACTCAATTTCAAAATATGTGACTTAAATTGCCATTTCTTTTCATTGCGTTGACATAAAAGTTTGGTTTTGCTACATCTGATGGGTCATATAGCCCGAAGTATTTGACATGAATTTCAATTGAATACCACCACACTTTTGCGAGGAAAAAGGTATTAAGTTTAAAATTTAAAAACTGTTTTTTTGTATGATTTAACTAAACTTGTCTACTTTTCGTAATTTTTCCTCTGTCTGTGCTATATGACAATGCTTCGTGCCAAATTTCAAGTTTCTGAGTTCACGGGAAGTACCCCGTAGGTTTTGCGAGTGTCGAAAAACTCTAAAATTTGCAGCATAAACGACTGTATCTTTTGATTGCGTTGGCTTTTAAGCTTGATTTTTTTACAGCTCCAAGAGACAATAGACCTGAGTATTAGATATAAATTTCAGCTTGATACCTCCAGGCGTTCCTGAGAAAAATGGTCTTGACAGACAGACAGACAGACGGACAACAAAGTGATCCTATAAGGGTTCCGTTTTTTCCTTTTGAGGTACGGAACCCTAAAAAGGTACATATTTATTCTACATCTAAATAATACTTTGTTGTTTCTCAATAAGATGCTTCTGGTATGAGGATTCGATATTTACGGTCAACTAAAAATAAATGATTATTATAACTCAGTAAGGTGAAATCCATCTGTCGTCAATTTGTGGTAACACAAGAAAGCAGAATACGAATTTTCGACTTCATTATTTGAACATTATTCCATATTGACATTGCCAGACTGAACTTTCGATATAAAACACAACATGATAAAATTTTCGTCTGAATAAAATTTAAACAGACTATTATTTTATTAAAAATGTACAAATACTTATTACATATCTGTGATTAACTTGATGGTAATTAAAAAAAATATCCTATAATTGTCGAAGTTTGGTGCCATATATCCCGAAAACTGTGTGTTTAGAAGTAAATATGAAATACTACTTCGGTAGACCTTGTTGTGGTAATACGATAGGTAAGCAATAAAAAACACGAAAGTACCGAGAGATACAGCTCGAAGGTCATTGGGAGCTAGGAGTCCCTTAAATAGATAGAAAACATCCATCAGGAACAAATATTCATGCTCAACACACAAATAAATGCCCTTACTGGGATTCGAACCCGGGACCTCCGGCTTTGTAGGCAGGGTCACTGCTAATTAGGCTACAGAGGTTGATGTATACATACAGTATAATTTAATTCACACTCCACATAGATAGAGGAAAATTGTATTCATTATAACATAGGTCCCAAGATTGGAATGAATGATTGATAATTTAGTCAATTAATAAGTGGTTCTATAGAGGATCTATATAGGGGATCTGTTTAATAATTAAAAATATAGCCTTTATTCAACCAAACTAAAATATAATATGTATTTTCTCTCTCTCTGGGTAAAGTGATGATCATATTTGATATATGCATATATTCCAATATTTTATGTACAATCACACCTCTTACCCATCTACAAGAGTAGGCAGAGAGGACTCCTTAAAACTTTTGCAACCGGACTAAAAGTAGAACAATTCACCAGAAACTGTCAGAACTTGCTAGGCGTGTAAGTTCATACTACTGCCCCGCCTAGCAGGCTCAGCCAGCATCTGAGCAAACATTATGAGTGCCTGCTAGGCGGGTTCTTGGTAGCAAATGTGTTAACACTCAATATAAATCCTACAATTTCTTAATACATCTTTCACTTTATTAAGAGTTCCCAGAAAGTTCGACTCTCTTTACATATAGAAATAAATAGAGAAGGAAGAAGTTTTTCATATTAAAACTTCTATTCCCCCTATGTTTTTTCCATTGTAATTGGTGGATCCCGTTGTGTATACAGTTTCTTGTTATACCAGCATGCTGATTTAAAACGAGAACCAAAGTTTGTTTGGGGAACCAATTTGTGACAAGCTTTCTTTCTTTCTTCTTTCTTTCTCTCATACATGTTCAATGGTTTAGGGTGGGTTGCACCATACTGGTTGTAGCAGTAAGCAGTGATTGTTAAAAACTGAATGTATGGAAATTATCAATTTTATTTCTATTCAGCTGACAGTGCTATATTTAAAATTGATCAGTCTGTAAGCATTGGTTTCTGCAACCTACCCGTAGTCTTGACCAGAGGGGCTACCGGGAAATGAAAACGAACTTCGTTTGTGTATCTCCGTCTCTGTCGCACTTGCTAGTTCAAGTGACAGAGACGGAGATATTCGAACGAAGTTCGTTTTTACTTCGCGGTAGCCCCTCTGGATTTATTTAAGACTGTCATATTTTTGTTCTAAGAGTGTCTGTTTTTCTTCAACATTAAATATAATGAATAATTGCTGTTTCGGCTGTTTTTATCTTCTTTCACAGGGAGCGGGAACATTTTGGAGTGAATTTCTAGTCACAATTCCCTCACAAAGTTCTACCAATTTAGGATACAAGACCTAAAATCTGCGCTAATTTAGACCAATTCTGGGCCAGACAGTTTGAATCTCGGAGAAAGAAGCTGCCAGCATAGATATTATTTTAAGTGCATTTAGCTGAATTAGCAGGAAAGTTTTATAATGGTAAATAAATAAATCACTCACCTGCATTGAAAAAGAAATAGTGCCCTTTGATGGGCAACCACTTTTTGTTAACTTTCATGGTAGGCAGCATTGAAACTGAAAATAAAAACACTTGTTCACGCACCAATATTCAAACAATAAGGTTATGAGCATAGATATTTGGTTATGACACAAATAAACTGGTAAGGACAGCAGCGCAAAGGCATACAAATCTGCCGAGACAGGAATTAATACACAGCTCCTTAGAAATACTAACGGTTGCAGTTATTTAGCTATCGCATGGCACATAGATATCTCAACGAGAACTATGTTTGTATTGCTTTGTCTTATTTATCTAATAAAAAATATTTACTTGTTGGTTACTCGCGCGCCGGCCGTCATCGGCGCTCTACTCCACAAAATCCACAGATTACTAATATGTAGCTAGCTACGCTACTCTACTCGAATGAAACCGCGTGCAAACAATTTCTGGGAACTGTACGGTTTGACAACTGTCACTGCCAGTGTCAGGTGGTGGCACTGGCTACTATTGTCTATGCCCGGTGCAAATCGAAAACGGAGGGTGACGGAAAAGAATTAGCAAAGAGTTTAATCTTATCAGTGAATTTTGGACGTAATAATATTTTTTCCCGTGTGGTGTCGGTCCCCGTGTGGTGTCGGGTTAGAATTTCACCACCCCCTTTCTTCCCGTGGGTGTCGTAAAAGTCGACTAAGGGAGCAGGGTTAAAGTGTGTTGTGGGCGATGGGCTAGCAACCTGTCACTGCAATATCATTCTGTCGATCTTTTATACTCACATTTATGCTAAAAGTGGCGCTGGAATAAAAGTTTCATGTGCTCTGCCTACCCCTTTTAGGGATAAAGGCGTGAATGTATGTATGTATGTAATATTTTTCGGCACAAACTGATGAGTTTGTTTGGGCGTTTCTTTAACAGTGCTCTTCTTTTTCAAAAACGCTGGTAAAATTTTGACTGGTAAAAGTGCCATTATGACCTACTTGCAGGATAAAAATCATTTATTTCATAAAACAGTTGTATGTACGGCGGAAATTGGCCAATATTGATAAAAGTCGTGGACATGTCTTCTATATGCCTAAAACTGGTATGGATGTGTTTCTTGTTGTCTCAGAGTACGAATCTACCGATTTTAGTTAAGGGAGAGGGGGACGGACATAGCTGTGACGTCATAAAGATGGCGGCCGACGGTCATCGATTTTTGTTCAAATCTCGGGTTCTATTTTTTTGATCGGTTCATGTGAGGTGTCATTTAAATGCGTATTAAATGTTCTATAATTCATTCTTTGAGATCTGTTACGTACATTCAACCGTTTGGAAAGTAATTAAAAAAAAGGTTTTTTTTACCTTAGACGTTCTGCTTTCTTACCATCATAATTCGAGAAAGAGATACTTTAGCGTGATAAATGTCAGTATAAAAATTATCAAACATTTTATTAGCTTTCCAATTGTGCAATTAGCTGTCGTTAAATAATAAACCGGTCATTTATGGCCGATTCCGTAACGCAAGTCCGCGGGAACCGGCACGATGCGTATGATTGAAATACTATGAGAGTTCAATTTTGGTGTTTCCAAATGAAAGGAACTGTTGTTTCTATTGGTGTTGCTGTTGTTGTTGTTGCCCTAGGGCATCCCCGTGGTGCTTAAGGCGGTGCATTAGAAATTATCGCGTGCTTTGAAACGCCGTTCTGACTAGATAAAGAAATAATAAGAGGTTTTCAGATATATGATTCTTGACTATATGATTGTTCATCTGATTTTATCGATGCATGATTGCTTAAAATTTCCTCGATAGAAAAAAAAACCAAAGATTGGTCTGCATTTTCCTTTTTTTTCAGAGCGGGCTCTCCACGCAAGCCAGATGGCCAACGGCCTGAAAGGCGGGCCCACGCGGACACTTTGTTACTCCTTAGTGTCTTACCAGCGAATCTAAGAGCAAGGCCCGAACCGTCCCTTCAGAGCGCGCTCTCTACGTGAGTCAAAGGGCCAAAGGCCGGAAGCGACCCTCCAGAGTGCGTGCGCTCTCGGATACTTTACTCCTGGGCTGGGCTCCGTAGGGCCGCAGCTCTGAAGCGTCCCTTCAGAGCGCGCTCTCCACGCGAGCCTCCGCGGACAACTTGAGGGCCGAAGACCCGAAAGAGAGCGGCATGGCAAGCGAGGCGGCAGGCCGAGCTCTCCGTATAGGGACGAAGGTCTGTAGCGTCCCTTCAGGGCGCGCTCTTGGACACCATACCCGCCGAGTGTTTTACAAGCGAACCTGAGGGCCAAAGGCCCGTACTGCCGTAAACAACGCGGCCACACACTCCCCTTACTCTATCACATACAAGACTCAAACACTCACCAAGCGGACACACACTCTGTGCGGGCAACGTTTCAGTTAAGAATCTCTCTGCCGCTTTTCCTATAGCTGTTTTTCACTTCTCTTTTGCGAGGAAATACATAACCAAAACAAGTCAGATTTGGAAAGTACAAGTCAAAGTACAACACAGGTGACCTCGGGCAAAAACTAGTCCTACTAATATTATTAATGCGAAAGTTTGGATGTTTGATGTTTAGATGTTTGTTACTCAACCACGCTTAAACGGCTCAACTGATTTGGATGTAATTTTGTACGAAGATAGTTTATAGCCTGGATTAAAATATAGGTCAGTTAGGTGATCAGTTTATCCCGGGTCCACGCAGACCAAGTCGCGGGCGGAAGCTAGTTGTCTAATAAAGTTGCCTGCGTTCATTGATTTATTAATACCTAATTTATTAATTTATTTATTTATTTATTTATTGTAAATATATTACACAGCATTACAGACTTAACCTAATACACTGTGAAACTAAATTAAAACAAGGTAACAATCAGGTAGGGTAGGAACACTAGTCATTCTATTATCCATCAGCTCACAGTACTTCAGGCACGCACAACACACAGGCATCCATCGCCATGCAAAAATATCACATTCTGGTGTTGACGCCAGAAGCGCATTAAGCAGCGTCAGGGCGCGGAGAAGTGAAGAGTTCCTGTGTGACACGGTACGAGCTGCTGGCACAGCCAACAATTAACTAATTGACGACCGGTTAGCCTAGTGGGTAGTGACGCTGCCTACGAAGCTTGGGGTCCTGGGTTCGAATCCCGGTAAGGGCAAATATTTGTGTGATGAGCATGAATAATTGTTTCTGAGTCATGAATGTTTTCTATGTATTGAAGTATTTATATCTGTTATATATATCGTCGTCTAGTACCTATAACACAAGCCTTACTGAGCTTACTATGGGACTAGGTCAATTTGTGTAAGATTGTCCCCTTATATTTATTTATTTATGATTTTCAACTTAATACTAGGAACTAGACTAATTTTACATCAACCGGGCGTAAATTGGTAATAACAATCTCACTTGTCAGCCAAAAGAAGACGTAAAATTGTGTGTGGGGGGGTGAAAAAGTACGCTTCAGTGCACTCGCCTCGCCTTCGGCTCGGGCTACAAAGTTCCTGAGGTGGCCTTTATTTTACTGCTTTAGGTGCGTATCTTAATCGTCTGAGTCGTATAATTACTCAGAAAATAAAAATAAAGTTTCTAAAGGCGCGATGTGACGCCAGCGATCGCTAGCAGAGACGAGCGTGGTGATAGTTAATTGGTTCGTAATTCACAAAATGTATAATTACTTGGTTATTTACCAACAAAATCCATATTTTTTGGAAAGCTTATAAAATTACCTACCTTTTTTATAATAACTTTTATTACGCTAAAGTTATTATTTATTGAGTTACAAGCATGTTTTATCAGTACTCGTTCAAACGCGCGGGGTAAAAAAATCATATTTTTTCTAATAATTAAAAAACTGTTGATTGTACGTCATAGCGTTCAAGGAATCAATTATAGTAAGTTATAATAAGCTTTCAAATGGCACCTCACACGAAGCAATCAGTAAAATAGAACCCGAGATTTGAACAAAATTCGATGACCGTAGACCCCCTCTCCCTTAACTAAAACCGGCAGATTCGTACCCTGGAGACAACTAGGAACACATCCATACCAGTTTTAGGTATATAGAAGAGATGTCCACGAAAATCATCATTCATCCACGAAAATCATGTTAGAATGATTAGGTATATAACTATTACTGTCTCGTTACAGGTTGTATTTGTAGTATCCTATAATCCCCAGAGCGACAGAGAGGGCGAGGGCGGTACATGAACCACGTTTGCCTCCATGGCAGTTCGCGTGCGCCGAATGCGCCGTCTTGTGCTAACCGTGCAGTACTCCACGTGATGCAGGACCATACTGTAGATAGTTAATGGCTACGCTACGTCCGGCAAAACTATAGTCACACCGTGCTGGATCCTGCAAGCTCCGCTGAGCTGTCAGTTCATAGAGGAAATTATTATAATACTGAGATAGAGTCATCAGCTTCCTCCATGTACTAGCGCCATCTATCTATTGTACAATGCTATGCATGTACATAATATATGTATATACTGTATATACATATATGTATACATACATAGCATTTTACGTTCACTGCTTGTAGGCTACTTTTCCACCGAGATATTCGAAGCTGTGTTTCCATAGGATTGATACTTAGCTTTATAGCTAAACACAATAAGAACACCTTCTTTCGTCACCTTTCCGTCTTTAACATGATGGAAAAATACAGCTTCGCACATCTCTGGCGGATACAGGGCCTTAAATCCAATGGCTACGATGGAATTCGGATTTATATTCTGTTAGGTACTGATTATATTCACCACCCCCTTTCTTCCCGTGGGTGTCGTAAAAGTCGACTAAGGGAGCAGGGTTAAAGTGTGTTGTGGGCGATGGGCTAGCAACCTGTCACTGCAATATCATTCTGTCGATCTTTTATACTCACATTTATGCTAAAAGTGGCGCTGGAATAAAAGTTTCATGTGCTCTGCCTACCCCTTTTAGGGATAAAGGCGTGAATGTATGTATGTATGTAATATTTTTCGGCACAAACTGATGAGTTTGTTTGGGCGTTTCTTTAACAGTGCTCTTCTTTTTCAAAAACGCTGGTAAAATTTTGACTGGTAAAAGTGCCATTATGACCTACTTGCAGGATAAAAATCATTTATTTCATAAAACAGTTGTATGTACGGCGGAAATTGGCCAATATTGATAAAAGTCGTGGACATGTCTTCTATATGCCTAAAACTGGTATGGATGTGTTTCTTGTTGTCTCAGAGTACGAATCTACCGATTTTAGTTAAGGGAGAGGGGGACGGACATAGCTGTGACGTCATAAAGATGGCGGCCGACGGTCATCGATTTTTGTTCAAATCTCGGGTTCTATTTTTTTGATCGGTTCATGTGAGGTGTCATTTAAATGCGTATTAAATGTTCTATAATTCATTCTTTGAGATCTGTTACGTACATTCAACCGTTTGGAAAATAATTAAAAAAAAGGTTTTTTTTACCTTAGACGTTCTGCTTTCTTACCATCATAATTCGAGAAAGAGATACTTTAGCGTGATAAATGTCAGTATAAAAATTATCAAACATTTTATTAGCTTTCCAATTGTGCAATTAGCTGTCGTTAAATAATAAACCGGTCATTTATGGCCGATTCCGTAACGCAAGTCCGCGGGAACCGGCACGATGCGTATGATTGAAATACTATGAGAGTTCAATTTTGGTGTTTCCAAATGAAAGGAACTGTTGTTTCTATTGGTGTTGCTGTTGTTGTTGTTGCCCTAGGGCATCCCCGTGGTGCTTAAGGCGGTGCATTAGAAATTATCGCGTGCTTTGAAACGCCGTTCTGACTAGATAAAGAAATAATAAGAGGTTTTCAGATATATGATTCTTGACTATATGATTGTTCATCTGATTTTATCGATGCATGATTGCTTAAAATTTCCTCGATAGAAAAAAAAACCAAAGATTGGTCTGCATTTTCCTTTTTTTTCAGAGCGGGCTCTCCACGCAAGCCAGATGGCCAACGGCCTGAAAGGCGGGCCCACGCGGACACTTTGTTACTCCTTAGTGTCTTACCAGCGAATCTAAGAGCAAGGCCCGAACCGTCCCTTCAGAGCGCGCTCTCTACGTGAGTCAAAGGGCCAAAGGCCGGAAGCGACCCTCCAGAGTGCGTGCGCTCTCGGATACTTTACTCCTGGGCTGGGCTCCGTAGGGCCGCAGCTCTGAAGCGTCCCTTCAGAGCGCGCTCTCCACGCGAGCCTCCGCGGACAACTTGAGGGCCGAAGACCCGAAAGAGAGCGGCATGGCAAGCGAGGCGGCAGGCCGAGCTCTCCGTATAGGGACGAAGGTCTGTAGCGTCCCTTCAGGGCGCGCTCTTGGACACCATACCCGCCGAGTGTTTTACAAGCGAACCTGAGGGCCAAAGGCCCGTACTGCCGTAAACAACGCGGCCACACACTCCCCTTACTCTATCACATACAAGACTCAAACACTCACCAAGCGGACACACACTCTGTGCGGGCAACGTTTCAGTTAAGAATCTCTCTGCCGCTTTTCCTATAGCTGTTTTTCACTTCTCTTTTGCGAGGAAATACATAACCAAAACAAGTCAGATTTGGAAAGTACAAGTCAAAGTACAACACAGGTGACCTCGGGCAAAAACTAGTCCTACTAATATTATTAATGCGAAAGTTTGGATGTTTGATGTTTAGATGTTTGTTACTCAACCACGCTTAAACGGCTCAACTGATTTGGATGTAATTTTGTACGAAGATAGTTTATAGCCTGGATTAAAATATAGGTCAGTTAGGTGATCAGTTTATCCCGGGTCCACGCAGACCAAGTCGCGGGCGGAAGCTAGTTGTCTAATAAAGTTGCCTGCGTTCATTGATTTATTAATACCTAATTTATTAATTTATTTATTTATTTATTTATTGTAAATATATTACACAGCATTACAGACTTAACCTAATACACTGTGAAACTAAATTAAAACAAGGTAACAATCAGGTAGGGTAGGAACACTAGTCATTCTATTATCCATCAGCTCACAGTACTTCAGGCACGCACAACACACAGGCATCCATCGCCATGCAAAAATATCACATTCTGGTGTTGACGCCAGAAGCGCATTAAGCAGCGTCAGGGCGCGGAGAAGTGAAGAGTTCCTGTGTGACACGGTACGAGCTGCTGGCACAGCCAACAATTAACTAATTGACGACCGGTTAGCCTAGTGGGTAGTGACGCTGCCTACGAAGCTTGGGGTCCTGGGTTCGAATCCCGGTAAGGGCAAATATTTGTGTGATGAGCATGAATAATTGTTTCTGAGTCATGAATGTTTTCTATGTATTGAAGTATTTATATCTGTTATATATATCGTCGTCTAGTACCTATAACACAAGCCTTACTGAGCTTACTATGGGACTAGGTCAATTTGTGTAAGATTGTCCCCTTATATTTATTTATTTATGATTTTCAACTTAATACTAGGAACTAGACTAATTTTACATCAACCGGGCGTAAATTGGTAATAACAATCTCACTTGTCAGCCAAAAGAAGACGTAAAATTGTGTGTGGGGGGGTGAAAAAGTACGCTTCAGTGCACTCGCCTCGCCTTCGGCTCGGGCTACAAAGTTCCTGAGGTGGCCTTTATTTTACTGCTTTAGGTGCGTATCTTAATCGTCTGAGTCGTATAATTACTCAGAAAATAAAAATAAAGTTTCTAAAGGCGCGATGTGACGCCAGCGATCGCTAGCAGAGACGAGCGTGGTGATAGTTAATTGGTTCGTAATTCACAAAATGTATAATTACTTGGTTATTTACCAACAAAATCCATATTTTTTGGAAAGCTTATAAAATTACCTACCTTTTTTATAATAACTTTTATTACGCTAAAGTTATTATTTATTGAGTTACAAGCATGTTTTATCAGTACTCGTTCAAACGCGCGGGGTAAAAAAATCATATTTTTTCTAATAATTAAAAAACTGTTGATTGTACGTCATAGCGTTCAAGGAATCAATTATAGTAAGTTATAATAAGCTTTCAAATGGCACCTCACACGAAGCAATCAGTAAAATAGAACCCGAGATTTGAACAAAATTCGATGACCGTAGACCCCCTCTCCCTTAACTAAAACCGGCAGATTCGTACCCTGGAGACAACTAGGAACACATCCATACCAGTTTTAGGTATATAGAAGAGATGTCCACGAAAATCATCATTCATCCACGAAAATCATGTTAGAATGATTAGGTATATAACTATTACTGTCTCGTTACAGGTTGTATTTGTAGTATCCTATAATCCCCAGAGCGACAGAGAGGGCGAGGGCGGTACATGAACCACGTTTGCCTCCATGGCAGTTCGCGTGCGCCGAATGCGCCGTCTTGTGCTAACCGTGCAGTACTCCACGTGATGCAGGACCATACTGTAGATAGTTAATGGCTACGCTACGTCCGGCAAAACTATAGTCACACCGTGCTGGATCCTGCAAGCTCCGCTGAGCTGTCAGTTCATAGAGGAAATTATTATAATACTGAGATAGAGTCATCAGCTTCCTCCATGTACTAGCGCCATCTATCTATTGTACAATGCTATGCATGTACATAATATATGTATATACTGTATATACATATATGTATACATACATAGCATTTTACGTTCACTGCTTGTAGGCTACTTTTCCACCGAGATATTCGAAGCTGTGTTTCCATAGGATTGATACTTAGCTTTATAGCTAAACACAATAAGAACACCTTCTTTCGTCACCTTTCCGTCTTTAACATGATGGAAAAATACAGCTTCGCACATCTCTGGCGGATACAGGGCCTTAAATCCAATGGCTACGATGGAATTCGGATTTATATTCTGTTAGGTACTGATTATATTCACCACCCCCTTTCTTCCCGTGGGTGTCGTAAAAGTCGACTAAGGGAGCAGGGTTAAAGTGTGTTGTGGGCGATGGGCTAGCAACCTGTCACTGCAATATCATTCTGTCGATCTTTTATACTCACATTTATGCTAAAAGTGGCGCTGGAATAAAAGTTTCATGTGCTCTGCCTACCCCTTTTAGGGATAAAGGCGTGAATGTATGTATGTATGTAATATTTTTCGGCACAAACTGATGAGTTTGTTTGGGCGTTTCTTTAACAGTGCTCTTCTTTTTCAAAAACGCTGGTAAAATTTTGACTGGTAAAAGTGCCATTATGACCTACTTGCAGGATAAAAATCATTTATTTCATAAAACAGTTGTATGTACGGCGGAAATTGGCCAATATTGATAAAAGTCGTGGACATGTCTTCTATATGCCTAAAACTGGTATGGATGTGTTTCTTGTTGTCTCAGAGTACGAATCTACCGATTTTAGTTAAGGGAGAGGGGGACGGACATAGCTGTGACGTCATAAAGATGGCGGCCGACGGTCATCGATTTTTGTTCAAATCTCGGGTTCTATTTTTTTGATCGGTTCATGTGAGGTGTCATTTAAATGCGTATTAAATGTTCTATAATTCATTCTTTGAGATCTGTTACGTACATTCAACCGTTTGGAAAATAATTAAAAAAAAGGTTTTTTTTACCTTAGACGTTCTGCTTTCTTACCATCATAATTCGAGAAAGAGATACTTTAGCGTGATAAATGTCAGTATAAAAATTATCAAACATTTTATTAGCTTTCCAATTGTGCAATTAGCTGTCGTTAAATAATAAACCGGTCATTTATGGCCGATTCCGTAACGCAAGTCCGCGGGAACCGGCACGATGCGTATGATTGAAATACTATGAGAGTTCAATTTTGGTGTTTCCAAATGAAAGGAACTGTTGTTTCTATTGGTGTTGCTGTTGTTGTTGTTGCCCTAGGGCATCCCCGTGGTGCTTAAGGCGGTGCATTAGAAATTATCGCGTGCTTTGAAACGCCGTTCTGACTAGATAAAGAAATAATAAGAGGTTTTCAGATATATGATTCTTGACTATATGATTGTTCATCTGATTTTATCGATGTATGATTGCTTAAAATTTCCTCGATAGAAAAAAAAACCAAAGATTGGTCTGCATTTTCCTTTTTTTATTCAGCCTACTCAAACGATGCATATTTTACGACACAATCAAGTTAATACTATAGTATTTTATCTCATCTAAAATCTCGCATTTTGAAATTTTATAGACCTACAAGCAAACCTGAGGGCCGAAGGCCCGAAGGAGAGCAGTATGGCACGCGAGGTGGCAGGCCAGGCTCTGCGAAGGACCGAAAGCCTGAATCGTTCCTTCAGAGTGGGCTCTCGACGCAAGCCAAAGGGCCAAAGGCCCAAAGGGCGGGTCCACGTGGACTCTTTAGTACTCCTATGTGTCCTACAAGCAAACCTGAGAGCCGAAGGTCCAACAAAGCAGCATGGCACGCGAGGCGGCAGGCCGAGCTCTGCGTGGGGTCGAAGGCCCGAAGCGTTCCTTCAGAGCGGGCTCTCCACGCAAGCCAGATGGCCAACGGCCTGAAAGGCGGGCCCACGCGGACACTTTGTTACTCCTTAGTGTCTTACCAGCGAATCTAAGAGCAAGGCCCGAACCGTCCCTTCAGAGCGCGCTCTCTACGTGAGTCAAAGGGCCAAAGGCCGGAAGCGACCCTCCAGAGTGCGTGCGCTCTCGGATACTTTACTCCTGGGCTGGGCTCCGTAGGGCCGCAGCTCTGAAGCGTCCCTTCAGAGCGCGCTCTCCACGCGAGCCTCCGCGGACAACTTGAGGGCCGAAGACCCGAAAGAGAGCGGCATGGCAAGCGAGGCGGCAGGCCGAGCTCTCCGTATAGGGACGAAGGTCTGTAGCGTCCCTTTAGGGCGCGCTCTTGGACACCATACCCGCCGAGTGTTTTACAAGCGAACCTGAGGGCCAAAGGCCCGTACTGCCGTAAACAACGCGGCCACACACTCCCCTTACTCTATCACATACAAGACTCAAACACTCACCAAGCGGACACACACTCGGTGCGGGCAACGTTTCAGTTAAGAATCTCTCTGCCGCTTTTCCTATAGCTGTTTTTCACTTCTCTTTTCCGAGGAAATACATAACCAAAACAAGTCAGATTTGGAAAGTACAAGTCAAAGTACAACACAGGTGACCTCGGGCAAAAACTAGTCCTACTAATATTATTAATGCGAAAGTTTGGATGTTTGATGTTTAGATGTTTGTTACTCAACCACGCTTAAACGGCTCAACTGATTTGGATGTAATTTTGTACGAAGATAGTTTATAGCCTGGATTAAAATATAGGTCAGTTAGGTGATCAGTTTATCCCGGGTCCACGCAGACCAAGTCGCGGGCGGAAGCTAGTTGTCTAATAAAGCTGCCTGCGTTCATTGATTTATTAATACCTAATTTATTAATTAATTTATTTATTTATTATTGTAAATATATTACACAGCATTACAGACTTAACCTAATACACTGTGAAACTAAATTAAAACAAGGTAACAATCAGGTAGGGTAGGGACACTAGTCATTCTATTATCCATCAGCTCACAGTACTTCAGGCACGCACAACACACAGGCATCCATCGCCATGCAAAAATATCACATTCTGGTGTTGACGCCAGAAGCGCATTAAGCAGCGTCAGGGCGCGGAGAAGTGAAGAGTTCCTGTGTGACACGGTACGAGCTGCTGGCACAGCCAACAATTAACTAATTGACGACCGGTTAGCCTAGTGGGTAGTGACGCTGCCTACGAAGCTTGGGGTCCTGGGTTCGAATCCCGGTAAGGGCAAATATTTGTGTGATGAGCATGAATAATTGTTTCTGAGTCATGAATGTTTTCTATGTATTGAAGTATTTATATCTGTTATATATATCGTCGTCTAGTACCTATAACACAAGCCTTACTGAGCTTACTATGGGACTAGGTCAATTTGTGTAAGATTGTCCCCTTATATTTATTTATATATGATTTTCAACTTAATACTAGGAACTAGACTAATTTTACATCAACCGGGCGTAAATTGGTAATAACAATCTCACTTGTCAGCCAAAAGAAGACGTAAAATTGTGTGTGGGGGGGGGTGAAAAAGTACGCTTCAGTGCACTCGCCTCGCCTTCGGCTCGGGCTACAAAGTTCCTGAGGTGGCCTTTATTTTACTGCTTTAGGTGCGTATCTTAATCGTCTGAGTCGTATAATTACTCAGAAAATAAAAATAAAGTTTCTAAAGGCGCGATGTGACGCCAGCGATCGCTAGCAGAGACGAGCGTGGTGATAGTTAATTGGTTCGTAATTCACAAAATGTATAATTACTTGGTTATTTACCAACAAAATCCATATTTTTTGGAAAGCTTATAAAATTACCTACCTTTTTTATAATAACTTTTATTACGCTAAAGTTATTATTTATTGAGTTACAAGCATGTTTTATCAGTACTCGTTCAAACGCGCGGGGTAAAAAAATCATATTTTTTCTAATAATTAAAAAACTGTTGATTGTACGTCATAGCGTTCAAGGAATCAATTATAGTAAGTTATAATAAGCTTTCAAATGGCACCTCACACGAAGCAATCAGTAAAATAGAACCCGAGATTTGAACAAAATTCGATGACCGTAGACCCCCTCTCCCTTAACTAAAACCGGCAGATTCGTACCCTGGAGACAACTAGGAACACATCCATACCAGTTTTAGGTATATAGAAGAGATGTCCACGAAAATCATCATTCATCCACGAAAATCATGTTAGAATGATTAGGTATATAACTATTACTGTCTCGTTACAGGTTGTATTTGTAGTATCCTATAATCCCCAGAGCGACAGAGAGGGCGAGGGCGGTACATGAACCACGTTTGCCTCCATGGCAGTTCGCGTGCGCCGAATGCGCCGTCTTGTGCTAACCGTGCAGTACTCCACGTGATGCAGGACCATACTGTAGATAGTTAATGGCTACGCTACGTCCGGCAAAACTATAGTCACACCGTGCTGGATCCTGCAAGCTCCGCTGAGCTGTCAGTTCATAGAGGAAATTATTATAATACTGAGATAGAGTCATCAGCTTCCTCCATGTACTAGCGCCATCTATCTATTGTACAATGCTATGCATGTACATAATATATGTATATACTGTATATACATATATGTATACATACATAGCATTTTACGTTCACTGCTTGTAGGCTACTTTTCCACCGAGATATTCGAAGCTGTGTTTCCATAGGATTGATACTTAGCTTTATAGCTAAACACAATAAGAACACCTTCTTTCGTCACCTTTCCGTCTTTAACATGATGGAAAAATACAGCTTCGCACATCTCTGGCGGATACAGGGCCTTAAATCCAATGGCTACGATGGAATTCGGATTTATATTCTGTTAGGTACTGATTATATTCAAAATAATAAAAAGTGCGAGATCATAACATTTCCTATTACGATAGGCGTACTCGTATCTTTAATATTTCTGACTGACAGACTGACTCCGCCATTCGAATGAAATTAAAAAAACAAAGCACTGCGTTCCTCTACACCGAATTGTATTATGTCGTTACAGCACACAATATTTGTACTTGTTACTAGAGCGGTTGTTTTTAAATAAAAATATATAATTATATTTCTTGGTAAGTTTTTAACGGAGTACTGGAACATTTACGGTTGTTTTTATATAACTGTTTAAAATAGATGCAATTTAGGAACTTTAAAAAAAATTGTGGAATGGAACGGAAAACAAATTTAATCTGTGCTTTATGCCGTAAAGTTGCCAGTTATGCAAAATTACTATCATAATTCATGATTTTTCCAAAAAACGTCTTATTGTGTTTTTATTATGTATTTATTTATAAATAAAATAAGAATTTAAAATAAGATCTCATCTTAATAACACTAATTCACATTATAGACATAGCTCCATCTGTCGAGCGACGTTCACACTAAATTATGCAAATTTAAATGTATGGGATATGTTAAGGACTGTCACTGAGTGAAATGCCCCTGGGTCAGTTGTTGTAGGGGAAGTACGGACAAAATGACAGGGTGTTTTGATTTTGAGTCATATATCTTTATTTATTGTAATTATAATTAGTCTCATAGATTGACAATCATCTTAGGTTCATTGACTACAGATGCCGTCAAACTTCTTGAACATTTGACCTTGCCTGCGCAAAGGCGAATTGTACCTGCGAGCTGCCCCCCCACTTCGTCCCGCATGTTCAAGAAGTTTGACGGCATCTGTACCAGTAACGCAGTCTTTTAATTGAATAGGAACGGTATCAAATTAAATATTAAGAAATAAATGGACGAAACAAAAAAACCATTTTGTCCATAGTATGGACAAAATGACACACTAAATATGGGTATATGTATACATACACATACCAAATTTTTAAGAACAAAGTTCGCAAATTAATATTTTAGTCTTCTTTGAGACATCAGCACAAGAAGCGTGAGCCCAACGAAAACAACTCGTGCATCTAAACCGGCGAATAGAGATCATTGCAATAAATGCAGGGACAGTTTTCTTCATCCTCGTTTTCGGTGGCAAATTCTTCATTATCGGAGCTGGAATCGATAGTTTGAGCAAATTGACGCTGCCTCTTTGGTCCCGCGGCATCTCTCCTGCAGTACCTAACAACTAAAAGTAAATATAGAAACACTACGGACAAAACAACATACGTCACGACATACGTGACACACACTATGTCGTTTTTTCCAGCGTATAGGTATGTCATTTTGCCCAAATGTATTACACAACAAATATTAAAAAAAACCGGTCAAGTGCGAGTCTGACTCGCGCACCGAGGGTTCCGTACAAACTCAAGTAAAAACTCAAGGTAAAGTATATGTCCCAATATTTGTTAAATTACTTATTTTAACCCAACACAATAGAATTCAATTTCAAACAACGAGTAACTTTTACACCAAGACAATTGAATCGTGATCTTGTTTTGACCTGCTATTGAAAATAAATATACGCGTCCCAATCCCAACCCCATTAATTCTAGAAAACTCTTAACAGCGCGAATGGGTCAGCGCCATCTATCGGCCCCATTTGGTACTAACGTGCAAGGGCAATCGGCTTAGTATGTATGTTGGTCTTTTAACGATTATTGTTTATCACGTGAACCGATCTCTATTATTTTTGTTTTGTTGTATTTTAGTCTTATAGGAATTTCAAAACGAAAAAATACTTATAAAGTTGATTAAATTGCAAACTTAACTAGGAAAGGATTTTTGTAAATAAAACAAAAAATATGCTAGATACAGAAAAAAAATACTTTTCCAGTAATATTTATGTTTATCTTAATCACAAGTAATTATTGCAAATTTTTCGCTTTGATAAGTTCAGAGATAAGGGGGGGGGGGGGGGAATGGTATTTTTTTTAATTTTCCTCCATAAATCGAAATTTTACCAATGTAGAAAAACTGCTTCGAAAAGTGCAACTCAAGCCCTTTCAAATGATACCCCACTTGACCTAATAATTGAATATATTTTTAATGATAACTCTCATTTATAATCAATCTAAATTTCAAATTGATAGCTTAAGTAGTTCGTGAGATATTTCACTTTGTGACAGACAGACAGACAGCTAGAGAGACGGACGGAGTCGCACCATAAGGGTTCCTTTTTTACCATTTTTGGTACGGAACCCTAAAAATCATATGTAATTAAATCGATTGTTATATATTATATATAGTATTAAAATACTAACTCAAATCACAAGTTTATATCATAAGTCTTCAATTTTAGTAAAAATAATATACCAATATTACACAAAACTCACCAAAAATCCGAAGAAATCCATAAAAAAAATATTTTTTTGCTGACAGGAAACACGTTTCCACTCGTAACTTCAAAGAAACTGACCCAATGGGGCGCTGGATTTCTCTCAGGATTGTAAAAATGGCCACCGTCACGTTTTGTTATGCTCCTGACCTCGCTATAGCCCGCCAAATTCGAAATAAACCCGCTATGTCGTTTTGTCCGTATATGCCATTTTGTCCGTATTTCCCCTAACAAATAGTTCCCATAAACACCCCTTGCCTAGCGTAGAAAGAGGCTTTGATAAATGGAATCCCAAGGAATGCCCAAACGAGACGGAAGTAACTTAACCAGACTAAATTGAGAAGAATCAGACTAATAGGTACATACATCCTTGACACCTCATGTCCTTCTATACTTTAGTCCTATTATACCTATCCGTGATATCCCCGTGTGGTGTCGGGTTAGAATAGCACCATACCCTTTCTTCCTGTGGGGTGGGTGTCGTAAGATTTGATTACGGGAACGGGGTTGAAGTGTGTTGTGGAGCGATGGGCTAGCGACCTGTCACTGCGATATGAATTTTATCGAACTTTTTATGCTATAATTTACTTTAAAAACAAAGTTTTAACCGACTTCAATTTAGTACTCCGCCAAGCCACGAGAACATTTCCTATTTTTTTTTTAATTTACCACATGAACTGATTTCCGATAGCAAATGCGTTGATTACTATAAAAAAACCGAATCGCTGTATGTGGGCCGATAATATTTGAGGACTTCCATCGATTCCCCAAGATCATCACCAATGGCACTTCATTAGTTCCTATTTCAACGGAATCTTATCAGAACCTGTGACGTACTTTTGCACTTTTAAGTACATAATTGAGGAATTCGATAAGTCATCTGTGGTCTTCATCATCAATTCCTCGCCACCAAATTTATGATTCCGGATGTAGATACACGAGTTATAACAGAAAATACCAAAATCACTATACGCGTGCCTAATAAAACTGAGGAGTCCCCTCAATTCCTCATGGATCCCGTCATCTAACTGAATTTTGAAAAAAAATGGGACCCACCTGGAAGTATATACATACGAACAAAAAAAAAATTCGAATCGGCTCATCAATGACGGAGTTCTGAGGTAACAAACATTGAAAATAATAATAATAATAATAAAAAAAAAATACAGCCGAATTGAGAACCACCTCCTTTTTTTTGAAGTCGGTTAAAAAGTGTTTCATGTGCTCTGCCTACCCCTTTTAGGGATAAAGGCGTGATACATTCATGTTTGTATGTATGTTTATCCAGCGAACAATGATGTACCTACGATAGGTAGATAGGTTATTTATGAGCGCTCCAAAAGTGGCACACTATAACTGAGTCAATTGTAACGACTTGCCTCAGTTCCGCGTCGTCAATGGAAACGTATACATAAGCTGTCGGATTTGATGGCCATTTAAACACGGAATTTCGTAAAGACAACGTAGGTATCTACCTACCTCTTTTTTAGGGTTCCGTAGGCAACAAGAAGTAGATAGAATATAAGCGCTCCAATAGTGACACACTAAAACTTGCCTCAGTTTCGCGTCGTCAATGGAAACGGAAGATGTCAGATTTAGTGACCATTTTTAAACACGGAATTTCGTATAGACAACGTATAGGTATCTACCTCTCATTTAGGGTTCCGTAGTACACAAGGAACCCTTTTAGTTTCGCCATGTCCGTCTGGTAGTAACCATTACTACTAGAACACTGTAATTCGGCATGGGTACTTAGATATATAATATTAAATCAATCAGGCCGATAAAACAAAAGAATAAAATCATGAACAATTTTTTTTTTGGGATACCGCCCCTACACCAAAAGTGGGGATGCAATTTTTTTCTTGTTAAACCCATTGTGTGGGGTGTCGTTGGATAGCTTGTTAAAATATTATGGGTTTCTTAAACGATTTTTAAAATTATAGATTCGTTTGCGAGTGCTTTATAGCCCAAAATTTTTTCATGTTGTCATGTGTCCCCCTCCCTGCCGGCTAAATGGCTGATTATGATAAGTACTGGGAATGTGAAAAAAATCGTGACATTAGTACAAATAATTAATTTAAAAGGAATACTATCACGGCTAAGTAGGCATAAGTTACCGAGTAATGGTCGACCAACTTAAAATGTACTTAGACAGGCCAACCTTCATACGAATTCGGCTGACGCAAACATTTAGTTGGCCCGCGCGTGTCGATGTAACTAAGAAAGGCGGGCAACTACGGAACCCTATACTGCGCGTGGACCGACACGCACTCGGCCGATTTTTATATTACAACGTCGCCAGCGAACGTAAATACCATAGAAAGCGAGCTCTTTACAAAATTCTACTCAAACACGTGCCTAAAACCCGGCAGCCGTTTAGTTAGAACATGCGTTCTAACTAAACGGCTGCCTGGCATCGGTGTGATACCCCGCCTCCATCCCCGCATAATGGCAATGGCACCGATTAGGATTTGCGGCGCTATAAACTAATGTTTTTTTCACTCGGTATGTGCATCTGCAGTGCGTCCGGCATGTTTGCGGACGCGCACGTAGACGGTTTCCATGCGACGCTCCGCAAACGCTGTGCCGCGACGCTGCGCAGGGTGCGCGCCAGCCGCCACAGTCTCCTGGCCGTTGTGGCGCAGAGATGGGACAGTGCCCTCATCAGGCACTGGACCACTCAACATTTAAGCTTAGGTACTAACATTATTATTTAAATAAATCTGTAACACTAACACCTTATGGACTCCAAACGTCTGAAATAAATGATTTTTATTTTATTTTATTTATTTATTATGTGATATCAGTTTCAGTCCAATTATTGACAGCCGGTATCAAACAATGAGTTTGAAAAACCAATAACTAAGTACAACTTAAAAAGTTGAGAAACCCCCGACATTTTCATTTCAAAGTCTCAAAAACGGCTGAACAGATTTTCATGAAACATAGCTAAGAGCACTCGGGATATAACACAAAAAAACCGCATTCAAATCGGTCCATCTGTTTGGGAGCTACGACACCATAGACAGATACACAGACAGACACGTTAAACAACTTATTAATGAGCATTTAACAGTACACAAAGTCATTATACTGATTGCCTGTTACATTAGGTACTATTCAACTGAATTATTATTATTACTGAAATTATGTAATATGTTCTTATTCTTTTTATTTTTAAACTAAATAATCATTTCTGCATTTCAAAATTATGCAATTCAATTTATACAAAATTAAAAATCAAAAATAATTGTTATTAAAAACATTATACACCCTAAAATAAGGTAGGAAGGCAAGTTCGGCTCCTAATAAGGCCCTTTGAAAACTCGCAGTTATAAATAAAAAAAATATATACAAATATATCATAGGACAATCTGACACAAATCGAACTATCCTCAATAAGGTTATTGACGACGATATATTAGTAGGGCAGTTTCAGGCGATAATGTGGACACGCTGGACAAAAGCACCAATTTTTTTTCAGGTACTTGTTAGGTTCATAGCTTTAAGTTTTTGATAGGAACCACCTCCTCCGTCGGCCATCTTTATTTTTATGGCGGTTATTTTGAATAATACGTATATCACTAATATCTTAAGTTCTAAATAACGGAGATTCAGAAACTTAGGTGTCTAAATATACATATTGGGGCCAAGGAATAGAACTACTTATTTTTTAGAGTTGAGTTCCCAAAGGATATCAACCAGAAGGGTCCATATTGGCTGCCATAAAATTCGTGATCCTAATTTTTTTTGTACTAACGTATTGTAGTCATAATCATCGCTAGTCCTAATTTTTTTCGTCCTAACTTTTTTGTTCCTAAATTTCTGTAACTATGATTGGAAGTCATAATGATCAGTTGTCCTAAAATTTCTTCCTAATTTCATTACTAAGAACTTGCTTGAAGTCATAATTTTGTTAACCATAGCATTTTTCTTCATAACGGACATACATCATAATTTTGTTAGTCCTAATATCATAACTAAGAACATACTTTAACTCCTAATTTTGTTTTTCCTAATGAATAAAAGCTTTCGCTAAGTAAATTGAAAAAAAAATCGGTTCTAGCGCTTCGCCGGCCGCTGCCGCGGCACGCTCGCTTCGCTCGCTCAGCTCGCGCGCGTAGGGTCGCAGTACAACTAACACTCCTCCTCGCTTCGCTCGTCGTCGTACCTACACGGACCTGCCTTAGGCTACGTCCGCACAGACAGGCGGCTAGAGTCTGTAGAGTCGATGTAGAGTTAATGTAGAGTCGATGTAGAGTCAATATGTAGAGTCGATTTAGAGTCGATATGTAGAGTCGATGTAGAGTCTATATGTAGAGTCGATGTAGAGTCAATGTAGAGTCGATATGTAGAGTCGATGTAGAGTCTATATGTAGAGTCGATGTAGAGTCAATGTAGAGTCGATGTGTCAATGTAGAGACGTCTAGCTAGAGTCTTGTGACCTCGTCTTGTACCTAGCGATAAAAAACCAAACGTTTATTTAATTCGATAACGCCAAGTAACATTTATGATGAGAAATATTATGAAAAACAAATTTAGGATTAAAAAATGTATGACTAGTGTAATTATGAATTGAAATAAAACGGGCAAGTGAGTGTTATGACGAAAAAAAATAGGAAAATAAAAATTAGGACCTGTGAAACTTATGATTACTGTCATTATGACTTCGAATGGTTATGACTTACAATCGTTAGGATCAAGAATTATTAGGACTAACGCTAATTATTATGGCGTAAAATTTTATGACGAACATTTTCGGACTTCCAATAATAGGACTTAAAAAATAGGTGAAACAAAGCGCCCCCCAACCAGAACCCTGTTCCTAAGCTTCCCCTAGACTGTTCCATAGAATAATACTTCTAATCACACGGTTCAACTCACGTATTCACTCCGGGCGACATGTTTCGAACACTTCGGGAGTTCTTTCTTCTTCAGGATGAGTGTTCTCGCGGCGGTGTCGCTCGTAATACTGGTGGGCCCGGTTGTCCAGTTCAAATTTCTTCAATTCCGTGAGCACATTGCGCTTATTGCGTTTTATTTGTAAATGAAAGTGCATTTCAGTATTATTTAATGAAGCTCGCTCCCATTTTGAAAACAAAATACAGCTTGCAGTGTCGAGTTACAAAATTGCACATTTTATTAATTTCCAAATATGAGAAAATAATAAATATTTGTCAGTATTTTTGGTGAATTCATATTGTGTTTCATGTGTTTAAGTATACATCAAATGACTTATAGGTAATACTCTTATTTTGTATTTATTTGTAAAAGTTTATTTAATACGAGACTTGGTTGAATTGAAGTATTTTTTTAATAGTGTACGGCCCGCGACCAACTGTATTCTGAATCCCTTACTAAATCTTGGTTAAACAAATGCGCTTTGCGTTCTTTTACTAGTTTAAAAATTTATTCTCGTTTATAGTAATTTGTCACTTTCAAAAGGCACATGGGATATCCATACTAATATTATAAATGGGAAAGTGTATGTGTGTGTTTGTTTGCGTGTTTGTTTGTTTGTCCTTCTTTCACGGCAAAACGGAGCGACGAATTGACGTGATTTTTTAAGTGGAGATAGCTGAAGGGATGGACAGTAACATAGGATATTTTTATCCCCGAAATCATCCCCTAAGGGGGTGAAATGGGGGGGTAAAAGTTTGTATGGAGCTGCGATATAAACGCGTTCCACGCAGACGGAGTCGCGGGCAGAAGCTAGTATATTAAATAATTACGTCATACCAGGCCATAAAGTAGCAATTAGCTCACGGGCGCGGAACTTCCTAGCCAGGGAGAGACGTAAAAATGTCTTCCCACCACGGTCGGTAATAAAGAAAGAGTTCCACGCGCACGAAACCGCGGGCAATAGCTATGTAGCGCGTGTGTAGTGGCGAGTAACACGTCAACGTCCCCTGCCCCCCGCGCGGACCATGGGAGTGTCACGAACGAAATTGCCAACCTATAGTAAGATATACAGTTTCCACCAGGGGCTGGAAACTTAGAAAAGAGGCAACACGCCGATTTATTGTATGGAAAGTGGTGACATCTGGCCGGAGGCGGCCTGCTGTATTTAAGCGGACTCCCTTCCTCGATTCCTTAAAACAGCAGTAAGCTCGATTCTCCATACAAACGTAGTTACGCTCTCATTTTAAAACCGGGTGTAGGATTGTAACGAAACTTTGCATGTACAATGACATGAGGTATGTCTATGTCTGTAATTAGTTTTTGTAGCTTCAGATACAATTTAAATTTTTCATACAAAACTTGTCTTTGCTGTATTTCGTTTGTTTTATAAACTGGAACCATGTAAACTAATTACAAACATAGATATACCTCATGTCATTATATATGCAAAGTTTCGTCACAATCTAACACGTAGTTTTAAAATGAGAGCGTAACTACGTTTGTATGGAAGGGTGGAATTCGGCCGACCTTAATGCGGACTCTTAATGTTGTTGGCAGAAAATGGAAACAGATGCCAGTACCATAGACCCACGACAATAAATTTAAGATTTTGAAATGAAATAAATTATATTTTTATGTTTTGAGATAGAATTCCATTTTGTTTAACTGAACATGAACAAATATCTCATTAATAGGGAATAGTGTTTGTTGTTCGGCCTTTGTGGTTTTGGATGAAACATACGTGTCAGTTGGTTTCAGTCAGTAAATAAATGTCAATTATTTTCTAATAAAAACATTGAATGAAAACACATTTTCTCGTAATGAAAATTTATATAAAATCGCGAATAGCGTCAATAGGTACATTGTGAACTAGTCTTAGTCACAGTAAAAATAATAGGTAATATGTGAGCAGTAAATAGTTTGAGGTTGAGTAACATGCAGTGTAGTGTAGATACTGTACATCGGCTGTACGTGGATTTGTTCAATCTGGTCCAGGAGATTTAAAATCTTAGCCATCTCGACCTTGTTTCGTATTGTGTTAAAAAGGTTGTTCTTTGTTATGTTCTTGTTACATATTTGTTAAGTTGAATAAATACTTCTATGAGTGTTGCATTTTTCACTTTTCAGATCCATTTCATAGTTGTGTGATTATTTTGAAACCTACGATATGACTAGCAAAGTATGAAAGGAAGCGTACTTACTCGTAACTAAAATGTGATTTCTATCATGTTTTAGAAACTTTTTCTTCCTAACTTTGCTAGTCACATTGTAGGCTTCGAAGTCAAAACAAAGAATAAAACTTTTGTATACGTGTGTGCGTGGTGCGTGAATATGTGTGTGTGCGTTAGTGTGTATGTGAAGCGTGCACGCTGCGCGCATGCGTGCGTCAGAGTAGTTCAATCGACCGCCTGCTAGGTGGCTGTGGGATCAGTAATTTCTTGGTGTTGCCACTCTTTACTATTATGTACATTACGTAACTAGGGCGGTGAATTCGTGAATGCCCCAGATCGCAGGAGTTTGTGGCCCGAACCGAAGGTGAGGGCCATAAATATGCGCTCTGGGGCTTTACGAATTACCGCCCGTGTTGAGTACAACATTTTACGTCTTCACCTGGCCACAATGCCAGTTTTACCGTGCGCGTAGTGTGCAGTAAAACTCGCATTATGGCCAGGTGTGACGTAATAGTACATTACGTAACTAGGGCGGTGAATTCGTGAATGCCCCAGAACGCAGGTGTTTGTGGCCCGAACCGAAGGTGAGGGCCATAAATATGCGCTCTGGGGCTTTACGAATTACCGCCCGTGTTGAGTACAAAATTTTACGTCTTCACCTGGCTACAATGCGAGTTTTCCTGTACGCGCAGCGTGCAGTAAAACTCGCATTATGGCCAGGTGTGACGTAAATATACTTATTATATTCTTTGGTATCCACAGTGGCTTTGCCTGGGCAGGGGCGCGCACTCTGTGGTCTCGTCGCACCACTAAAAGTACATGCGGGAACCGACTTAGTTGGTGTCCGCATGCACATAAGTACATGCGGAGGTGTCAAAACTCAAGTGGGCCTCTATTCTAGTATCCATAGATATTAAAACAGTTATCGATACGAAACCTCAATTGAGTATGTCATTTGATCTCGCGTGAGTATGGGGACTTCATTCGATTGTCTATGATTTAAAAAAACCATTCGTCTCGACGGAGGATCGAATGGCCGCCATTGCTTGAGTCCTTCGGGGCCCAACTAGGGAAGTTATGTAAAGAAAAAATAAAGGCCGCCATTGCTATTGTCATTTTTTTTTGTTGTTTTTTGCTGTTACTAATACCTGCCTATGATATGTGTGTAGATAAAGCAACTGCAATTGTGCAACATTCCATAATTAGGCCTGAAAACACTCGTATCAGTTGCATAAACTACTATTAACAATATTTAGTATAGTAAAATTAAGTTTGTTTAATCTAAATATTTAAATGAAAGGTAAAATTGAAAAATTTAATGCTCGGAGCCGGATTCCCTAAGGCGTTGTATGAAGGGACTGATTGAAGGATTTGGTGCCCGAACCGGATTGTTCCGATAGCTCAGTTGGTTAGTAGCGACGGGCCATGAATGCCTGTGGTCGCCGGTTCGAATCCGGCTCGCAACATTAAATTTATCAATTTTTCCTTTCCTTATTTATTCATAATTTTCGTTAGCAGCGTTAGCTTGAAAAACAAAAAAAAAACAAAAAAAAAATTTGTTTAATCTGTTCCTAGTATTTTGTATTTTCGTGAGTTTTGTTTATTCGTAGTATAAGAATAATATTTTGTTGCTGTTGTTAACTACCGTACCTATTGTTGCTTGCGCTATTAATTAGTTTATAAGGCAATTACACCAAACCAAGTAACAACGTGGCGGTTTGACTTGATCGGCACCAAAAAACCTTTCTTGGATATTGGTAACTAGGTAGTAACTAACTATACACATAATGCGTACGGCCAGTCATCGAGACATCCACGAACAATATAGCCCGCCAAGGCTAAACCGCTACGGCGCTCCTATTATATAATATAATATCTAACCCCAAAACTCGGAAATTAGGGAGGAACCGCTTCTCGCCAAATTTCAAAGCGGGTTACAAGACTCCTCCTTCTCACGCCATTGGCGTCGGCCCGGTCAGATCCGCCAATAGCACCGCGTCTTGCCCCCCCGATTATCGCAAGATCAAGATTTCATTTTCCGTCTGAAAACTTAACGTTTTCGTCATTATTTGATACCTATTCCCCTTACGTGATGACTTGGCAAGCTGTGATGACGAGCGATTTAAAAGAGGAACTCCGGTTTTTTTTAATGTGCCATGGCATGTATGTTTTCAGGTTTCAGTGTGGCGTTGCTGAGCTGCGATTTGGCGGCAGCGCGGTGCGCAACGCAACCCAAGCCAGTCACTCGGACGACCATCGCTCGTTCACTCGTTCAGTACTCAACGCGCGTCCGCCCGCCCTGTCGCGATATTTATAAAACTTATTCTTAATTCGAAAAAGTTACCGTTTTAATTTACGACTCTGTGGACTGTTTCATGCGAACTTTTTAAACTGTGACGCAACAAGGATGTCTTTGGAAACTTTGGACTTTTGAGCTGAATTGGAAAACCTAATTTTAAAAAGTGGGTGAGTAATATACTTATATAGAAGTAAGATAGATTTAGGGCAATCGGATTTTCATTGGGCAGTAAAGTTTAATAGGTAGTTTGCTAAGATTTATGCACTGTTAAACTGTCGTTTGTTACAATAATATACAAGTGTGTTTAGGTAAACAAATATAAGTTAATCGTGATTTAAATGCAAACTATGGTAAATGGTAATTAAATTTAGTATAATACTGCAATTACGTCTGTACTACGCAGTTTTAAAGTTTGTTGCAAAACCTAGGTACTTAGTAACTTCACTTTTACAAATAATTTGCTGTTAGCTTTATGATAGGTGCTTTCTTTTTTTCCCATAAACAAACTGAAAAATACAGTTCCTAATAAGTACCTATCTATTTTCCAGTATTTACTAGCTTTTCCAAGAGTTACAACATTTAAGGAATAGTGATTGCGAAATGAATTTCCATTTCATATTTGTCAAGACACGTCGTGAAAATAAAACGGCCGTTAAAATAAAAGAGCATCAGCCCTACTCAAACTAATATTTTGATTGATCTTCTATGTCATTATAATTTGTACATGAGTACCTAAGTAGAAGATACAACTATCTAGGTAAGGCCTTCCAAGTTAATCTTTAGAATTAGAGTTGGACAACAATGTGTTATTGATAGGGATAAAGATGAAACATGACAGTTATTTTGCCTAGGTATAAACATTATTTAAAAACTTTACTTCGATACTTTTATTATATAGCTACGTAAGTCCACTTCGTATTTCTCTTGAGCAGAGGGATAAAGCACAGCGTAGGTACGTTTCTCGGGAATAGGTACTCGTTTTTTTAAAAAAAACTTAATGTATAGATCCGGAATGACTACTTACCTAGTTCTTTAATATTATCCTACTAATCCTACTAATATTATAAATGCGAAAGTTTGGATATTTGGATGTTTAGATGTTTGGATGTTTGTTACTCGCTTAAACGGTGCAACCGATTTGGATGAAATTTTGCACGAAGATATTTTATAGCCTGGAATTAAATATAGGATAGTTTTTATCCCGGGTCCACGCAGACGAAGTCGTGGGTGGAAGCTAGTTTTGAATATAAGTAAGCGTGTATTGGGGACATTCGTATCTTGATGGAGTACTTATTTCCACCTACATAATATTTATTTATTTTATGATCAGTGTATAAAATCATTACATAAACTTTACCAAGGTCTCACAAAACTTTCGCAGCAGTTTGTCTTGCTTGTGTGATCGATAAACCGATGATAATAATTATATATCTGCCAGAACATAGTAATAATCGGCCAAGAATAAAACAATTTTATTTTAGGTCGATTTACCTTTTCTCGCTTTTTATTATGTCACTTGAGTGAAACAAAAAGTGAGGTAGTGATTTAACAGGTAACTAAGATTTAAAAGAAAGCACTTCCTTCCTACGACAAAATATTTTTTGGTAGGTACAAACTGCAGTTACTTCCTACTCTACTTTTTTACACCGTCCACTGAATGTTATATAATGACTTTATCGAACAACTGCTTGGTGGCACAGCTTTCAGTCCGTGCTGATTTCGTGACCTATAGTTGTATCTTCTTAGCACGGACATCCCTTTCGGGGAGGCTTATGTCCAGCAGTGGAGGTATTTCGGCTGATATAATGATGAATGAGCACAAATACGACCAGATTATCTTCTGTAATTCAGGAGTTTCATTTTATCTTACGCTATAAATACTACTTAGCCTAACCTTTTAAATAATGCGCGTCCAAATTTTCGTCTAGCGGAAAATAGAAATACAAAAAAACAAAAGTGAGGTTTAACTGACAAATATGATTTTTCTGTACAGCATACAAAATTACTTATGAAGGCCGCAAAAACTCGGGTCAGAGAATTTCTACCCTACAGTTGTACCTAAAGTGTCACTTTTTAGAATATAAGAAATGCCAAAGGCAAACCAGATAAGTCTATAACTATGAACTAGATTTCAAAGGGTGCAATTCCAATAGGCTACATTCCTAAACAAAAAAAAGTCCGGGTTTGCACTTCGGGAGTGCCGGCAGAAGTGAAAACTTGAATATTAACGTTGTGCATTTTTGATATTTCGGAATGGTTAGGGAATAATTTTGCACGAATTGCTTTAATTATAAGTATTAAACATACCCACATTAACATGAGACTGTACAACCAACATAATATGACCGCTTATTCAAAACATAACGCTATGACTCGGAATTTCAAAATATAATTCCAATGAGATGGTAAGGTAGAAGTACTAGTGCCCGACATGTCAACAGAAAATACTTATTTGAATCACGATATTATGCTCATTTAAGATGTATTAAACAGTTTCATACGGTTTGGGAGACGAGGTATTTACTCAAGTTACGGATACGGAATTCGTTTCATATGGTGATCTTATAAAAAATCCTGATAATATAAGAATTAGGTAATCAATCCGAATTGCAGGCGAAAAAAAAGGCAGGCGGTTATGCTGGCAGTCCCAATAGATGTCATTTCAGTACAAATGACAGACAATGATGACAGACTGACATTTATTGGGACTTGAAGGTTTAACTCATAGTCCCAATTGATGGCAGCTGGTTTTAACAAATATGTTCATAACTTATAAATAAGTTATTTGTCTTGAAATTGTGATAAGAAATATTGAAGTCACTAACATTTAGTAACTTAAAAATGATGTCGTGATCAATCTTAGTTTATTATTCGCTAGTTAAATTATATGCGTCGAGTACTAGTACCGCGTCGGGCACTAGTATTTCCACCTTAATAGTTCTCGATAATTAATAATCTCGCCCACACGCCTAGTACAGTACCCCCGTTTATTACAAATAGTTTTGTAAGGCAGCATTTTAAGTGGCACCACGAGGCTCAACTATCCATATAAACTTGGTTCTCAATTTAAAATGGCATACTTAATTAACATGACACCTTCTTTATACAATTGAATCCGCCTATTTAGGTCAGAATCCATTTTCTGTTAGTAGAAATTAAAATAGAACAAAAATAGAGCGAGAGAATATTTTCCGTACAGTCTTCAAAACGCTTAGAATTTTTCTATTATAATTTACAGCATCAGAAACTTATTTTCGACCTATATAAAGCGGATCCCATAGTGAAGGTATATAATGTTCAGGTACTGAAATCAGTATGCCGTTTTGAAATGAGAACCAAACTAGTTTTGTACGGAGGGTCGACTTCAGTCGATGTTGCTGGGGATTCTTAAGACTGCTTTCACGTGCACACTAGCGCCACTGGTAAATAATTGTGATTATTTAAATTTAACGATGGATATTAAAAAAAGGAGGCTGCTATTCACTGTATTTTGTATTTCAGTACCTTGTGAACACATCAAACTAGTTTTTATGTTGCTGGATTCGTCAATCTATGCGTCCAAAGTTAAAACGGCCGTTTTTCTTTTGAGTTCCGAGATCAACGATTTCAGGAACAGAAAAACTAGTTTGATGTATTCACAAGGTACTTAAATACAAAATACAGTGCATAGCAGCCTCCTTTTTTTAATATCTTTCGTTAAATTTAAATAATCACAATTATTTACCAGTGGCTCTAGTGTGCACGTGAAAGCTGTCTTAAAGGTGAATTTCCACCGGAGATATTCGATCCTGTGTTTTCGAATATTTGACATATAGCTGTGCAAGCATCAAGCAGGAGTAAATGAAAACACCATATTCGCACATCTCTGGTATTCTCCCTGAGTGCTGAGGGGTAATCACGTAACGTTTAACTAACGAGCGTTAGACCAATTCAACTGTCATGTTACCATACACAAATTGACATTTAGATCTTCCTGCCCCCCTAGCACGCACGGTTTTATGTCCGATATAAGGCATTTGTCCCTCTCGCACTCACATATTTTCCAGAATAGGACGAATGCTTTACGTCTGACATAAAACTTAGCGTACTAGCCCCCATGACCGAATAGCAACAGCTAAATCTGAACGTTGTGTTAGCTGGGCATATTAATTATTTTTCACCTCACCGGCTCGAAAAGGCTTGCTTTATCGCTCAAAATCTGCGCCCAAAAGTCCATTTTATCCGCTAGCGTGGAAAGAGTTTTTGAATTTGGAACGTGACGGTCAATCTCGAGATCCAACTTTTTTCTATACAGAATGAGAGGTGCGTACAGAAACTGATGGTGTTATGCCAATAATTAATAGTTATTATTTTGATAAAATATAATTAATAATACTTATCCTTTCATAATTAAGTAGGTACATACGAAATATTAATATTTAGACTGATTTATAAGGATAAAATACGAATAATACATTTTAAAATGTAATTTTATGTTTCAAAAAATTTCGATTCTTCCAAATTTGGAACGCACCGTTTGAATAGTTACTTTAAGAAAAAACTCAACCTACATTTAATTTTGTTTTGTTCTAAAGCCGCAGACAGTAAAACCAAAATAATGGTGGTTATTTATAGATTTTAGTGCAGAAGATATACAGCTATTAGCTAAAAGCATAAGCGAATTGAGCCTTAGTTTACCCGTGAGTACCCAACAATACTTTGACTTTTTTAGTGTAGGTAAGCGTGGGGTTTATTTAAAAGATGCAAAAATATATATGTTACATTTAATAATTAGAAAATGCTAGATCTTGATGAGATGTAAACAAACCTTTATTGAAAATGAGTATAAGGCCTAAATTACTTCCATTACCTACATTTACCTACTTACAATTTTCTTCGCGGTGGTGAGGTGAAAAGTTGTGTGTTGCGCTCGGCAGCAAAATTGTTTGGCGTCTCGTGCCTTGAAAGCCTCGCTATGCTCAGTATTGTACTTTTGAACCATTCGCTTCGCTCATGGTTCAATTTTACAATCCTTCGCTAGCTCGGCTTTCAATACAAGCACTTGCGCCAAACAACAACTTTGCAGCCTTGCATAACAAATAACTATTATTTGAAATTAGTTTGTCACGTGATACTTTGCGAAAACGATTATTCTCAACTTATTCTGGTTTTCCGCTTCCTGGTTTTTAAATGTGTTAGTTGTGTATACTGAAAGTGTAATTCTGAACGGAACGAAATATTATTATGCGACAAAGGCCATTTTCACCTCACCGGCTCGAAAAGGCTTGCTTTATCGCTCAAAATCTGCGCCCAAAAGTCCATTTTATCTGCTAGCGTGGAAAGAGTTTTTGAATTTGGAACGTGACGGTCAATCGCGAGATCCAACTTTTTTCTATGCAGAATGAGTGGGTTTAAACTTATATTACTTACTATATTTAAAATATCATGCCGTTAGCCTGCGAATGTCAAAAGACGTTTTGTATGGTGATCGAACCACCTTGTCAATTGCATACATTTAGTAACAAAACCGACAGGTTAGATGTGACTTAAGCATCACTTAGTTAACCTTAATCTGCCATTTTTAACCGACTTAAAAAAAAAGGAGGAGGTTCTCAATTCGGCTGTATTTTTTTTAATTTATTATTATTATTATTTTCAATGGTTGTTACCTCAGAACTCCGTCATTGATGAGCCGATTCGAAAACAATTTTTTTGTTCGTACACGAGTATGTATATACTTCCAGGTGGGTCCCATTTTTTTTCTGTTATAACTCGTGTATTAACATCCGGAATCATAAATATGGTGGCGAGGAATTGATGATGAAGACCACAGATAACTTATCGAATTCCTCAATTATGTACTTGAAAGTGCAAAAGTACGTCACAGGTTAGGAACTAATGAAGTGCCATTGGTGATGATCTTGGGGAATCGACGGAAGTCCTCAAATATTATCGGCCCACATACAGCGATTCGGTTTTTTTTATAGTAATCAACGCATTTGCTATCGGAAATCAGTTAATGTGGTAAATTGTAAAAAAAATAGGAAATGTTCTCGTGGCTTGGCGGAGTACTAAATTGAAGTCGGTTAAAACTTTGTTTTTAAAGTAAATTATTAACCTTAAACTCCCCAGCTTATTCCAAAATAATCGTCCGTTCTGACGGTTTGTGGTATTACGACGACATATTAATAGATAGAAATTCATACTATAAAGAAAACATCCAAGACTCAGAAATAGTAATTGGTTATGCAAGGCTGCAAAGTTGTTGTTTGGCATCTTTAAATAACCTCACGCTTACCTACACTAAAAAAGTCAAAGCATTTTTGGGTACTCACGGTTTCAACTAAGCATAGAGGAAATTATTATATCTAAGTCTCAAATACGCTTATTTCACTTTTTCCGCTAACTTAGCAGGCATCAAAATTCATTCAATGTATATCTTCTGCACTAAAATCTATAAATAATCACCATTATTTTGGTTTTACTGTCTGTGGCTTTAGAACAAAACAAAATTAAATGTAAGTATATGACTTTTTTCTTAAATTAACTTTTCAAACGGTGCGTTCCAAATTTGGAAGAAGCGGAATTTTTAGAAAAATAAAACGACATTTTAGAAATATTTATTCGTGTTTTATCCTTATAAGTCAGTCTAAATATTAATATTTCGTATGTACCTACTTAATTAAGAAATAATAAGTATTATCAATTTTCATCACATCATCATCAGCCTATATACGTCCCACTGCTGGGCACAGGCCTCCTCTCATGTATGAGAGGGAAATTTATTTTATCAAAATAATAACAATTTATTATTGGCATTCTGTATAGAAAAAAGTTGGATCTTCGCGATTGACCGTCACGTTCCAAATTCAAAAACTCTTTCCACGCTAGCGGATAAAATGGACTTTTGGGCGCAGATTTTGAGCGATAAAGCAAGCCTTTTCGAGCCGGTGAGGTGAAAAAAATATTCTTGCTCATCACGCAAATATTTGTACTACCGGTATTCGAACCCAGGACCGTCAGGTTTGTAGGCAGGCTCCCTGCCCACTAGGCTAAACCAGCCGTGAAAATATTATGTGATAGCTTTTATATCATAAATACTATTATTAAGTTTCTTCCAAGAAGAGAAAGAAAATACTCCTTCCAGACGAGAGCCGCGACCGTTGCCCGCGTTTTACGCGCGAGCAGGTAACGCGCGGCAGCATCTGGAAAAGATTGTAGCTCTAGTACCTCGGGAACTACGCTCGACATCGCGTCATCTGGACATTCTCTTACCAGGTCAACAGTCCACCTTGCGAGGGATCTATATACCCCCGCTGCACCTGCTGTTACGTGGTCGCCACTCGAGAACCCTTCCGCCCCAAACTATCATCATCATCATCATCATATCAGCCGAAAGACGTCCACTGCTGGACAAAGGCCTCCCCCAAAGAGTGCCAAAGTGACCGATCCCGCGCCACCCGCATCCAGCGGACTCCAGCAACCTTTACCAGGTCATCAGTCCACCATGTCGGGGGCCTACCCACGCTGCGCCTTCCGGTACGTCCGTTGCGCCCCAAACTATACCTCTTCATAATATAAATACAGTCACCAGCATTAAGATCTACTACAAGAGCCGTACGCGTGCGTGGCGTCTTGCCGTGAGGTAGGGTACAGCGAAATGTCATCCCGCTCGAATTTGGAGCAGCCCAACTGCGGAAGTACCTCCGCCTTGTAGAAGACCACAGCCATAATAACACTACTAATCGCTCTGTAGTAGTGTTGTGAGGTGAGCAAGGTCGCCAGAGCTCCCGAGGATGCGTCGTGTTGAGAGCGAGGGAATTTGTCCCTTCAGCTGTCAACACGGCGAATCCTCTAACATATCTTAAAGGCCGGCAACGCACTCGCAACACCTCTGGTGTTGCAGGTGTCCATGGGCGGCGGTAATCGCTTACCATCAGGTGATCCGTCTGCTCGTTTGCCTCCTATAACATAAAAAAAATAAAAAAATAAAGCGCGCGTAAAGTTCCGACTGGACTTTATTGTGTGTCATTGCCTGCTTTCGTATTGTCAATATTAATGATGGTGACTGTACCTTTATTTGATATACGGAATAGCTGTCATTACACTACGACCTAATTAACTATCGCGGCGAATAATATACATATACCCAAACAGCAGATAATTTAGGTACACAATCCACAGTGCAAACCGGGAATTCCTAAAGCTGGGTGTAGCTGACAGCATAGTCAAACACTAAAATTCTGAAATAGTATATATATAGGTAATAGAATCTCAATACTGCTTGAAATATTACTTTTTTGTTGTGATTAACTATTTAGTAGAATACGGTGTATGACAAACAGTAGACATTAATTATTTTCACAATTTAAATTCTAATAATTTACGGTAATACTCGGATGTTTAAACTTATTCCTACTGTTTTAAAGATCAAAATAATTATCGATGAATGACCATTAAAAACAGTGACGCCAATTGTGTGTATTTATTTGAGGGATTTAAATAAAGTACCCCCTTTGTAAGGTGTGGAGGATTGGATAGAAATGCGCGTGTACTTAAGAGATTGTAATGCAATGCAACTGACTCACAACTCTCTATGTCTCAAGCTTATATCTAGACATACTCGTTGTGATTACATTACATATAAATACTACACATAAATATATGCCGCACACCTCAAAAGATTTACAGTCGCTTTAAATCTGATCTGATCAAATCTGTCTTCATTGAGTATTCTGAAAGACCTGCTTTGCTTGGCATCGTGAGTAAAATTTTTGTGAGCAACACAGCACCGCACACCACACACAACTAGTGAACTAGTGACATTACTGCACAGGCCGGGAATATAGGGATTACCTTCCAAGTAGACGAATAAGAATACGAAGGTGGCATGGCATTCCCTTTTCACGTCGCGAGGCATGATAGGCTCAAAGTACGAATAAAAAAAACCACACACCTACAAGAAGCACACCTTTGGCGGGAAAATAAATAATGTCTCAGTTTTCTACCACACGTGGTGTGTACATAATTTTACGGCTTTTCCTGTCACGAAGTTGGGGTTCCTTGACGCGTAGCGGGTGGTAATTGGCACTTTATGGCCATGTGTGGCGTATAATTATGTCTTTTTTTCCATTTTTAGGGTTCCGTACCTCAAAAGGAAAAAACGGAACCCTTATAGGATCACTTTGTTGTCCGTCTGTCTGTCTGTCTGTCTGTCTGTCTGTCTGTCTGTCAAGACCCTTTTTCTCAGGAACGAGTGGAGGTATCAAGCTGAAATTTATATAAAATACTCAAGACTATTGTCCCTTGAAGCTGTGAAAAAATCAAACTTAAAAGCCAACGCAATCAAAAGATACAATCGTTTATGCTGCAAATTTTTGAGTTTTTCGACACTCGCAAAACCTACGGGGTACTTCCCGTGAACTCAGAAACTTGAAATTTGGCATGAAGCAACGTCATATATCACAGACAAAGGAAAAATTACGAAATGTAGACATTTTTAGTATAATCATACAAAAAAATGCTTTTTTAAATTTTAAACTTAACACCTTTTTCCTCGTAAACGTGCGGAGGTATTGAATTGAAATTCATGTCAAATACTCAGAGCTATAGGACCTTTCAGACAGAGGCGGCTCGTGACTTAATTGTATGGGTGTTCACTTGAAATAAAACAATGAAAATACATGACGTTAGCAGATTCCGGGATTCCGAAGACTCATCCGTGCACCCTTAAAGCAATTTGAAATGCACCACATAATACTACACAATCTGTTAACCTTCGTAAAATGTGCCTGTTTTTATCAACGCGGTCATTGAACTCGCGTATAGACTTTCGGTACTTACGTGGAATCTAGTGCCCTGCGAATACCTTGTAAAATAGTTAGTTACTCTCATCACAACCACACACACAACTAGGGTTACCAGATACAAATTTCAAAAGTCCTGACAAAATTCCTGATTTTCGGCCAAAATTCCTGACACGAGCTTGTCGCGCTCGCGCTCGCTTGATTTATTTATGTCTATATCAAAAAAGATAATTACGATTATTTATAAGTCATTTATGAAACTCCAAAGTACTTGTGGCTTTACCTTTTTTGTTTTTGTGATTAAAAATAAAAGTTTACAGTGTATAAAATTTTATTGTGTCATTTATTTGCCAAAAATTCCTGACATTTCCTTTTTCTGGCCGCATTCCTGACATATGTCTAGAATTCCTGACATGTCAGGAAAATTCCTGACATCTGGTCACCCTACACACAACTACGGTGTTTTCACATATTGTTCGGATTTAAACACACGCGTAAATATTTTGGTTTTCGTCGTTCATGTTTGCGTAAGGTCAAGGTCCCTTGTCCCTTAGTATTCAATTCAAGCCGGATTTGTAACGTTTTTGCACACTTTTTAGTGAACACCACATTATAATTATCCATTTTAACACTCACAAGTAGTAACGGATAAGTACAGGCTATTTCAACACGTATTAAATGATTATTAATTGGAAAATACCCGAATTTGCATTCGCGCGCATGCATTTAAGTTGACCAGTGTTGTTTATATAGGAGTGGCAACGTCGCGCGCAATCACTGTTGCTGTCGCGCGGCAAAATTAACCGGCAACGTGGCGTGAGCGGCGCTCCGAATTTGACTATTTTTTCATAGAAAATCTTCTGTTTCACGCGCAGGACTGTGGCGAACTTTCTCTTTCACTCTTATTGGATTTCGTATTAGGAAATGTACTGAGTCTTGGTTCACAGGAGCGCAATCGTGAGCGCTCCGCTTGGCGCGTTACCTATTAAATGATACGGTAGGATGATGGGTATAGCGCCTACCTATGATCTTGTAATGTGTAAAGGTAATTATTTTATTGGTATTGGTAAAGTCGTATTTTAAGTGGATTTTAAATAGTAATATTAATAATGAGATTAATGAATATAATTTAGTTATAATTATTTATGGGAGTTCACTGCACCAGCGCTCCTTAGGGCGAGCCGCCTCTGCTTTCAGATGTAGCAAAACCAAACTTTTATGTCAACACAATCAAAAGAAATTGCAATTTAAGTCGCATATTTTGAAACTGAGTACTCACAACAAACTCAAAACCTAAAGGGTACTTCCCGTTAACTCAGAAACTTGAAACTTGGCACGAAGAAACTTCATATAGCATAGACAAAGGAAAAATTACGAAAAGAAGACATTTGTATTAAAATCATACAAAAATCATTTTTTGAAATTTTAAACTTACTACCTTTTTCCTCGTAAATGCGTAGAGGTATTAAATTGAAATTCATGTCAAATACTCAGGGCTATAGGACCTTTCAGATGTAGCAAAACCAAACTTTTATGTCAACGCAATCAAAAGAAATTGCAATTTAAGTCGCATATTTTGAAACTGAGTACTCACAACAAACTCAAAACCTAAAGGGTACTTCCCGTTAACTCAGAAACTTGAAACTTGGCACGAAGAAACTTCATATAGCATAGACAAAGGAAAAATTACGAAAAGAAGACATTTGTATTAAAATCATACAAAAATCATTTTTTGAAATTTTAAACTTACTACCTTTTTCCTCGTAAATGCGTAGAGGTATTAAATTGAAATTCATGTCAAATACTCAGGGCTATAGGACCTTTCATTTCAGATTAAGCAAAACCAAACTTGTATGTCAACGCAATCAAAAGAAATAGAAATTTAAGTCGTATAGTTTGAAACGGAGTACCCGCAAGAAACTCAAAACCTAAAGGGTTACTTCCCGTTTACACAGAAACTTGAAACTTGGCACGAAGAAACTCCATATAGCACAGACAAAGGAAAAATTACGAAAAGTAGACGTTTTTAGTAAAATCATACAAAAAACATTTTTTGAAATTTTAAACTTACTACGTTTTTCCTCGTAAACACGTAGGGTATTAAATTGAAATTCATATCAAATACTCATGTCTATAATACCTTTCAGCTGTAGCAAAACGAAAGTTTTACAAGTCCTAATCATAAGAAATAGCAATATAAGTCGCATAATTTAAAACTGAAAAAGGTGTTTGTGAAGTCTCCAACCCGCACTGGGCCAGCGTAGGTATACGTAAGGGTATCAAAACCCAAAGGTACTTTCCCGTGAACTCATTTTTATATCAACGGAATAAAAAGAAACAGCAATATAAGTAATCCGCTTATTTTGGCGTTCGCAACTACTCGCAAGGAATAAATCAAGGCCTAAAGGATGATTACTAAATTGATAAAGTGACCCTGTTTAAATTTATGCTCCCTCAGCTTTCCACATTGTAATGTTACGGATTCCATTTTCATTTATCATTTAGTAATAAACATACAACAACTTTTGCTTGTTATAGATTTGTAGTGCGGAACCCTCGGTGCGCGAGTCTGACTCGTACTTGGCCGGTTTTTTTTCTCACTACTCTCACTCACGGGCTCACGACACACACTCTCTTGTCACTCGCAAACAAAATTTCACGCCCCCCCACTGGCCGATAAATACCATTTTCCGAACGCGTTAAATCGAACAGGTGCGATGTGAAATAAACTCATTGATTATTTTACAATACAGTTATGAGATCTATCAAACACATCACAATAGGTATTTATACTCATCAGACAGTAATCTTATTACATACCTACAGCTAGTATGTACTCGTACCGTACATTAATGCTGACTTCAATAATCCCTTACGCTGACTTAAGAATCTCGGAGCCACATTCAGTAATAATTGCATAACTATAACTCGGTCATGTGGCTGACCTAATGAATTAATCGCATATTTAATACTTTAATAGTTTCGTGTTCATGCTTTATGTTTCATAGGGAGATTAATGAAAAGAAATTGTACGAACTTTTTTAAGGAGTTCCTTATTTCCATCCTGTAACGAATCTTACTCGTTGGTGTTGATGTTGATTGTATGACTAAAAAGCGTAACGTCAGCGTGCCATTATTATTATTTTCTTGAGAAAACCTGCGAAAATAAATCCTTGGTGTTAAACGCAAACAATTTGTCGACTAATAATGAAATAATATTTATAAAATAAAAGACAGACGCGCGACCCGATTGTAGAGAATAGTTTGTGGACCGATACGCCACTTTGACACCGACGGTTCGCATTCCGATTTAGTGTTTGTTGCGAACGGATATTAATGATATTATATATCTATCATGTAATATTTACATAAATATATATATATATATAGTGCGTTTTTTTAGGATTAGAAATACGGTAAACAAAGAAGCAGTCGTCGGTAACCTTTTCTGTTTGGGACAAATATTTTTTGCTTTGTACCAAAGTTCACACACCACCTTGTAAATGTTCATCACCATATGTTTCTCATTTGTTGTTAATGGACTCTGTTTCTATCTCTTTGCTTGTGGTGAAGGCAAAAGCAAGCTGCAAGATATTGCAAGCCACTTGGACCTGCCTCTGGTTGCTCCATCGCAGTTCGTACGCCACCACACAGCGAAAAATAAAATCTTAATATTAATTAACAAATAGATACTCGTATAATAATCTCTTCAACAAATGATTGATTACCAAGAAAACAAGAAAAATAATGTGAGATTCGACTGACAATGTAGACAGCGAAAAAAACGAACCGATCGTTTCAAACCTCTTCTTCTTTAGGTTTTTTATTATGCAACCTTTCCAGAAGTGAATAACGAAATTCAAAATAACAGAGTCAAAAACTAAATACTTTAAAAATAACTATATTTTTGTTAGTATTATTTAGATATAAATAATGAAAATACTTCTATAATTTTAGGATAGATAACAATAACGTAAGTTTTTTTAATGGCTGTTTCAGATACTTTGACAGTTGTGTGGCATAAAGTGTCTTATGGGTGTGTTTATATCTGTTGGTCTAAAATTTTTTGCCCGATATTTTTTTCGGCACATAGTTTTTGGTGTAATAATCTTTAGTCGATTGCTTTTTATGTCGAAAATTGTTTGGCTGAAATTGTTTTGCATATATATTTTTGGCCGTAAATTGTTTAGTCTAACATTTGTATGGAATAACATTGTTTGGTCGAATGTATTTTAGGCATAAAATTGGTATTCCGAATATTGGTGTCACTAATAATCGCATCCAAACTGTAGCATTTATTTAATTGGGGTCCTATGTTTTACCAAAAAATGATTCACAAAATGTAGTAAAACGTAGAATGTCATTTGCCAAGCAATATCTAGAATAAGAATCAGAGAGAGCAATATCTAGAAGAGAATACGTGGCATGGCATAATATGTTTTAACCAAAACAAAAAAAACGCAATAAGAAGTTTTTGCGTTTTACTTTGACCAAATTTCATTCAGTCAAATATGTGGCATGGCATATAATATGTTTTAACCAAAACAAAAAAAAACGCAAAAAGAAGCGTTTTGTGTAGAGGTCGCAAGTCTAACCTAACTGCCAGCGTGTCGACGTCACCCCACTTCGCGGGGTGCCTATTTCCGTTCTAAGAGACACAAGGTAACCCTAACCTAACCTACCTAATAAGTCAATTGTAACGATTATTTGTTTTTTGACTGCGGGCCCGACCGAGTGACCGAGCCCCCCTTGTGGATGACTTCGCCCCCCCGTCCCCCCTTTTTTGGCTGCCCTAACCTAATTTAACGTCCTGGCCAACTGACCTACCTTACCTAGTTTTAAAATAGTTTAGGTGAATTGATTGTAGCCATCGTTTGTTTTGTTTTAAGAAGGTTATATGTTAGGCTAAAGAATAATTGTACCTAACAATATTATACTTTTAGCCTTTTAGTCATAAAAAAATATACTAAACAAGTTTAGGTCAAACATGTTTTAGGACAAAAAATATGGTACGCAAAAAAATCTTTATGCTAAACAATAAGTAAACCATTAAATATTATACGAAACATTTTCGGCCAAACAATTTTAGAACATAATTTTTTATACCAAGCGAAGGGCACCCGTGTGTAGCAAAACGCGCCTGCCCAGGCAGAGTTACAGTTAATAATCGCGGGCTTATGAAAGCATCAATATGTAGTGTCCATATAAGCTCGATAGGCAATAAATACTAAATACGCATCCGTGCGGCTAGGGAAACCAGATGGTTATGAGGTATTCCCGGGAACCGTCCGGTCTAACGTCTCTAACCCGACGGTGGTCTACGCGCTGCGTAATGGCGGAGCAACGCGAACGCTCGCGCACACTCCGCGACTCCGCACTCGAACAATACTGTACATACAGCTTGTACCAAAAATATATTGATCAAGGACTTAACAGGTATCGTGTTCCGATAAGAAAAAACAGATTTAAAAAATCCGCTTTTTTTTACAGTTATATTTTTGGGCGACTAAGGCGGCTCCATAGAAAAGTAAAGAAAAATCGAGTCAATTTTTTTTTCTTCTGTTTTTTTTTTATAAATACGATAACTTGTTAAGCCCTTGATCGGTTCACCCCATTATTGGTACATCCTGTAAATTATTAAAAATCATTATCAAATTAAAATGAGAGTATTTTTCCAAATGAATATATATAAGATCCAATTGAAGCTACTTAAAACGTCGCAAAAGAACATTGAATTTAGGTGTTACTCGACATTTATCAAAAAAAAAGCATTTTTCATGCTGGTCGATCACGTAACGCATTGTATGTGCGTCAGGTAGTTCTAAATGTCACTTTTTGTATGGGAATGACAGTGGAGTTGTCCTAACGAACGTATATTCCAAAGGTTAATACAGTGCATTCATCCCTACTTGTCTTATTTGGTAAACAACATTCTAACCTCAAAATGCATCTTTTTAGGATATAATAGCAATTTAGTGAGTATTAGATCATGCCGAGACGACTTTTCGGACATCACTTCATGTTTTTTTTTGTCTAGCAACGCTTTTTTTACGATAAAATAGCTGCTATAGTCTAAAAAGATACATTTTGAGGTTAGAATGTTGTTCACCAAATAAGACAAGTAAGGATGAACGCACGGTGATCACCCCTCTGAAGTGAATCGCGTCTCGTTTTTACGTGCACTGTACACACAAACGTGTCTCTTACATGATGGCGTGGTTGTCCACGAATGGAGGTTGTGAATGGAGGTATCTCCTAGAGACAAGAAAAGTGTATGGATGTTTTTGATGCCTATGTAGAAAAATAAAACTGTTATAAAAAATATAGTTTTCATTCTAAAGGTAAGGCTCAAAACATAACAATGTACCCTCTTATGTTCGTCAAAAAGCGCTGTAAACTATTGGGTAGCACACTTTCCTTAACAGACTCGAAATGCAAAATGATACAAAATTATTAGTAATGCAGAACAATTTTCTAAATTACAGACTGAGAAATGACACTTTAAATGGGATTAAACCCTCTAATAACGGATCGAGGTCGCCCCGTACAACCTACCTATTGCACTTTTTACGTACTTAATTCTTTTTGTGCAGATGTATGATATTGTGTGTAATTTGATCGCTATAGCGTTCACATCGCTTAATCAAAGCCCACTTACGCGTTGCGGAATCGGTAAGCGATATTTTGCATTTTACCGAAAGCTGCTCGCTCGGTATTCTAAATTCTAATACTGTCAGTATTAAATTTACATTTGCGCAGCAGTAGTAACAAATTATGTTGGCTAAAGAAAAACATCGCGAGGAACCTGCATACATCTGTGAAAAATTCAAAGGTGTATGTGATGTTCCCAACCCGCACTGGGCAAGCGTGGGGACTCCATCCCTCCCTTATCCATGAGAGGACGCCCGTGCCCAGCAGGGGAACGCATATGGGCTGATATATTGTTATTATTTATCTTTATTTCAGTCGTTGCCTTTTGCAAATGCACAATTCTATTCTGAGAAATTATTACATTAATTAGATCAAATTATTTATTGGTATTTAAGTACACAGACATCTATTCTATTAATACTTATTAATAGAATAGAGAAAAGCTAGTAGATGACCAAATACATACTTATGTATTTGGTTTTGGTCATCTACTAGCTTTTCTCCGTTTGGGACTAGGTATATTGGTCTAAGATTGTCCTCCGATATTTCTTTATTTATTTTATCGCGACGCGACTTTCCTATAGTCGCCCTTGTGCCAGCTGTGCCCTGGAATACTTCCTTAGGGTTTCTCCAATAACAGTTTTTCGAGAAGATCGCGCGTCTGACTCTTATTAAAAAAAAACTCTTTATATTCAGAAAATTGAACCGACAGAAGAATTCCATCTAGTTGTCGAACCTACTCGCGAATTTTCACGAAAACCTGTCGAGAAATGGGAACTGAGAGCAGCCGGATAACCGTCGGACTTTTTGCCCAAAGTAAAACGGAGAATTCGTTCGTCTCGTTTGCTGGTGTAACAAGGACACGATACTAAAAATGAGAGTCTCTAAACGGCCCATGCTTGTGACGTCAATATTTTGTTGTATTCATCAATACTAACCGCTGTATGGAAAAACAGTAAATTATTAGTAGGGACGGGACACAGTTGGTACAATTACAATTTTATTGAAATATAAGAATCCTATTAGTAACTTTTAATTTACTCTTGGATGAATACGAATCTTTAAAGTCTCACATTTATTTAACGTTTTAAGTATTGTTTTGTAATTTACAATGAATTGATCCTATTAATTCACAGTGACACCATATTATAACACAGCGACAGGTCTAGCAATGGATTAGCTGGCAATTCACTCATACTTTGACTTAATTACTTGGCAGAACAGCCAGCTCCATTTATTACCCAACTCCTGCCTGCCTCCAATAACCAAAATTACTACCGTCATATGTTTTGTTGCAGTGGCTCGCACGACGGATGAAGACGAGTTGCACGAGGGTTGCGACGATGTCGCGCTGACTAGCTACCCAACATTCGTCATGAACGAACTCGCCTACGTCGACACACGGAGAATGCAACTTTACTCGCACTCGCATTTACACCCGCCGGTAAGTACATATACAGTACAAGTCGTATAACTGAACGCACCTTTGTTACTTACTAAGTTTTTGTCTCTTATTAAAGAGGCATCCAAACGTTCGGACACGGTGAACGGCATGAGTGGTACGAAGGTATAGGATTGCGAGATCGAGATCAGGATAGGGATAATGATTTTGCCGGACGGCGTGCAGCCTGGAACTATCCACATAGGCCGGAATCGCGCAGCAGACTGCGTGGCGGACATGTTCGCCCGAGAGGATAACGCCTTTAATCAGTATTTCAATGTGATATGAACGACATTTAACGACGATTTAACGCCATTAAAATAAAAATTAATAACGTTAATGAACGAATGTAAGACTCGGTTGTTTCTAACCGTATGTAATCATAAGTTACGTATACGTTTAAATATGATTATATGGAAATTTGACAGCTTTCCATGGGTCGACAGCAGTCCTTTGAAGTGCTTGATTTAACCGCTCTACGTATCTAGCAAGTGTCAGGTGCACATGTGTAGACTCGAAGAAGCAGACAGATTTAAAGGAAAGAATAGATAGTGACGAAATTGAAAAAATCAGTAAAGTGGGTGACCGACGTACGAGCTTTAAAATCGCGAGTTTAAGAAAAGTCGCGAACTTACTCGGCTCGGCGTCAGCGACAGACGTACGAGCTTTAGTCGCGAACTTACTCGGCTCGGCGTCAGTGACACACGATCCTCACCATAACTGCACAAACAAAATGGCGGCTCGCGGCTCGCGGTAGTGACAGACAGGCGGGCTACGAGCAAAATTCAAACGTGTTGGATCGTCGAAAAACTGGCTCGGCGGTTTTAAAGTGCGCGTACTTACGATGATACACAGGCGAGTAAAGTCGTCGAGCCGTAAGTACGCGAACTTACTCGCCCGTCTGTCACCCGCTTAAAAGGGGTGCAGCGCCGACCATACTTTTCTGCCAGAAAACGAGCATAACTTGCTGCCAAGTCAAGCCACGTGCGTCACCGCGACTTCTGTCTCAGGTTTACTCGTCTCGCGTCGCGTTACAGCATTACTTGTGCTACTAAGCTACGCAGAGACGTTGTACTAAGCATGTGTATGGTATCTAAGTACCAATAACTCATTGGTGGAAATCGGTTAAACGATTTGTTTTTAGACCTTATTTAGGGAAACTAAGGATGCGAGCTAAACGACTAATTGAGCCGCTCCGCTACACCATTTAGCTGTGGTAGAAACCGTCAGTTTCCTGGCATAGATTTGCGCTCACCTACTCGCTACTTTACCTTACCTCGAATATCGCTTCTGTTCGAAAATCAGGGCTCCTATTTTGTCATGTTGACGGTGACAATTCCCCCTTCATTGTTGGATCGCAACCATCTGCGCACAACTGCCAACTGTGTTCTTGTTATGTACGGCGCCTTGTTATAATGTCAGTTGCTGATTGTCAACTTGGTGAAACAGGGACCAGGGTCAGTATTCCATTTCGACATGAGACATCCAAGTGGACATGCTATGTCCGCTTCTGTCGAAAACCGCTGGAATAGTGGCACAGTCTGTAAACGGCATAAGGGCAAGCAAATGGTGAGTCAGTCTTTTGTTTTTGCGTGACGCAATTGGACATGGACACTTCCGCGTCATAACGCACTAAGTCCATGGTCTCCGGTTAACGCCGCACGCCACTTACAGCGTCACGTTCTATGGAAATGTATCTGCACTTCCATGCAACTTGATGTTGTACGCGGCGTGCGGCGAGGACCAGAGACCAATACCTTAGCCTGCGTTTGCACTGAAGCGGATATGTGCAAAATGTGCATTAAATTTTGTTGTTAGATTAATGAATCATCATCATTGGCCTTTAGCAACTACAATAGATTAATAAATAAATAATAATAAATTGGCAAAATTAGTTGAAATCCGCACCTTGTCTCTGCTTCGATTTGGGCTCCGATTTAAATTATGGTTTAGACCAGGGGTCGCCAAACTACGGCTCGCGGGCCAAGTCCGGCCCGCAAGCCCCTGTAATCCGGCCCGCGGAAAGAAAGCGGATAGTTCGGCCCGCGATAGCGAATGGGGTATGGCTGGTCATAACCACCACACCAAGTCGTGGCCCGCACAAATTTATACTAAGTGCAGTGTGGCCCTTGAGTCAAACAGTTTGGAGACCTCTGTTTGAGACCAAATGTCAGATCAAATTTTGTTAGTAATCCAGTATATTTTGTTTTTTTAGTTGACCGTTGCTTAATAGAACGAACCCAATAACCTCGTTCCTCGTTACTGAACCTGGTCAGGAACAGTCCCAGCAGTGTTCTGAAGACTCCGGCTGGCAGTTTTGACTGCGCGATTTTGATAAACTGGGTTCAGCGAATGAAAACGGTAGTCAAATATATCAAACTAGGTTCCGCCCGCGACTTCGTCTGCGTAGATCCGGGATAAAACGATTCTATATTTTAATCCAGGCCATGAACTATCTTTGTGCAAAATTTCATCCAAATCGTTTGAGCAGCGTAAGTACCTAGTTGAGTAACAAACATCTAAACATCCAAACATCTAAACTTTCGCATTTATAATATTATTAGGATAAGATAAATTACCACAAAAATTATAAACAGACCTATCTTCAGTTATAATAGTCACTAACACATATGGGTGTGTTATGTCTCGTCCTTACGAACACAAATGTCAAAGTGAAAGACAAAGACAAACGCTTTTTAACGACATTTTAGTTAAAAACGTTGGTTGTGACAGTAACGACATTTTACGGGACCCACAGTGAGTGCAAAGTGTCGGATATGCCACATTCACACTATTTTACACCAAAAGTGAAGCCTGTTTTTTGTTTGGTATTTTATGTAATATACAGTCTGTTAAGTTATCAAGTAAACTTTCTTTGTATTAAATTGTTTAAATAAGAGATATCGTTAACAATGTCGGTTCTGCCAGTTACGACATTTTGGAAGCAACTTTTTTGTCGTAGGTATGTGGTTTGGTAATAGGTATTGTACTTTACAAAGTCCATTAAAAAATGTCGTATGTGGCACTTTTTTCTTAAACCATTCCAGCTATAAACGTAACGTAAGAAGTTTTTGGTTATTTTTGGAAAATGGCTGAACTAATAACTACTACCTAATAATAAACAACCTAATGTTTAAAGTCCAGTGCCACCTCTCTACCCCCCAGCTCTCTGAACGGTGTTGCCCTTAGGCCATTTTTAATGTCGCTATTAATAGGGGCCCATCTAGCAGTTAGCGAGTCACCGTCTGCCAGAGATAAAGATTGAAACAGTTTTGGCAGAGACAATATCCGCTTGGTCCTCTGCATTTCATTATATTGTCAAAAGGGCCTCTACGTGTTGGTTCAGTTGGTACTTTGTAGGTACCGAGTTCCACGCACGCCTCCCAAAGGTCCGGGACATCATTGTCCCGCGAGCTGGAAAAACAACCTAATAATAAACAAACATTCGAAGTTGGACAATGATAGGTACTCCATTAATAAACAATTTATTTATCCTATGTGTTTTTTTCGAAAACTTTTACGTCTTCTCCTGAAATGTAGCCATTTTGCAGATCTGACTCTTTTGCTTGGAACCGTCGATATGATTGATCGAATTATCTTTGCTCCATACTTTATTTGATTTACAGTCATTCAGCACAACTTTACACTTGACAACTGGAAATAATTGTTCAAATCTTAACAATATCGATTTGATGATCATCGACATGGAAAATTGCCCGGCCTGAATAATGCTAAAATGTAATTGTCCTAAAAGTAAAATTGAGATACTTTAGGTGGTCGAAAGAAATACGTCCATATCGAATTACATGCTTACCAAAAATATAACCAGTCGGACGTCATAATATACTTAAATTAGTCCAAATAATCGATTTTCATATTAAACATTCAGACAGACAAAATTCCATTTGGGATAGATTCATTCTGAACAAGAAAAAATTTGAACTATAGACATCATTATATTAGTACCAAATTCACTTTCATTTCGTATTGACGATTTTCCTTTTTTTTAAATCGTTTATGTTTAATCTTGTCCAATAACATTCAACGTAATAATTTCAAGTAGATATAAGCTCAGTCACGTTCATCGGATGACCGCCGAAACAGTACGGGTACGTAGGTAAATATTGTTATAACAATCAATATGACATTGACTTCGGTGTTCAGGTTATCATTATCGGTAACATAATCGCTTAGGACGCTCTTAATTTCGGAATAACATTTATTATTGCTACAGCAGGGGGGACCACCGAAACTAAAATATGTTCTTCCCCAGTACTCAACAGGACTATCTCCATACCAAATTTCATCTAAAATCGGTTCAGCGGTCTAAGCGTTAAGAGTTTTTTGATGCCGGAAGGGTTTGACATACGATCTGATGCTTACATTACTACCGCTTGTGGTGAGTGCATAATAAATGCCATTTTATGATGAGGTATGACGTGTCACGTGTGGCGTAAAATATTGAGTATAATCTTCAAGTTGGAAAAAAGCTAACCCTTATAACCTGTCCAAGACTGAATGTTCATAGATTATTTTAACAGAAGACTAACTGTTTATCATTTGTACTAAGTATAATAATAAATAAAATCGCAATCGCAATAAAACGAAATCGAAAAAAAAATGGTTTCATAATGTTCATAACGTTCTGGGCAGTCTACTCTTTCGTTTTACGTTTTCAGAGTTGCGTTTCCATTATTATTATTTTATGTTTTATACTAATGTTTTTTTGTGGGCTACGGTTTTCAAATACCGCCAATAGAGCCTTAAGAAGGCATCTTTTAACTCCCTTTCGGCTTTAAGGGTAGTTTTGTAACACCCTGAATACTTACCGCTGCTGCCCTGTGATCGCACCAAGCACGTCGTCAGCGCAGGCACCAAGGCTGTCACCAAGGACACCATCTCCAAGAATTCACTCTAAACGCACGGACACCTCCACTATGGTACTGCACTACACTTAATTATCAATATTTTCAATGCCACCTAAAATTAAAAATATACACGCCGTTTGACCATAGAAAATAGACGTTATTAATATGTATTTTCCGACAAACTTTATGCACAACAAACGAAAGTTATAAATCGTATATCAGTCAAATAACGTTAATAAATGCGTACCTACCTACACCAACCGATTATCACAAATTCGTTGACTTCCGTACAATGCAACCAACTCGAAGCAATAAACACTTGGTTAAGAAAAACAAACGAAACAGTATGGCGTTGTGAAGATGAATTACACCTGAAGTCATGAAAATAAAAATAATTTAAAGGTATGAAACCCGGTGTAGGGTTACAACGCGAAGCTAAAAGGTCGTATTTACATAACAGGTGTTTAGTGAGATAGGGCTTTTTGGTAATACGTTGTTGGGCCGATTCGAATTCGCGTCCAGTGACGGTCGCAAGAACCAATAACTGCAGTACAGTAAAGAATGCAATGTGATTACCTACTCACGAAACTTTATTGGTTTAACCAGTTCAATTATTAGGACTGTCTCAAATACTAACAAAGACTTTCAAGATGTTGAAATGGGCTAGGTGCATTTGGCTAATCCAGAAAATGCACAAAACAAGCTTATATGACTAATCTTCCTCAAAGAAATATAAGGAGTTTCAAATCACAGTCACATCTCGACACCCGTACAAAAACGGCATAGAAACTTTTAAACAGTAAAAATACATTACCATAATGAAACACAACTTACAGAAACTACGACTCTTCCTCAGAAAACGACGATAGACGATTTAACACATACTCATCGAATGCCCAAAAGGGATGGGGTAAATTAACCTGATCAAATTGAGAAGGATCACAAGACAGTGAGTGAAAGAGGCTGCGACCCTCGCTCTGGTTACTGGTCCAACGAATATCACTGGCCATCCAGCATGGTAATACAGCCGATATTCTCGGCACGTTTGTTCCGGGTGATTATCGGAGTGGGATGTGAACTGGTGATGTTAAATATAGGAGACAAACCTGCGGTGGATTTACAAGTTGTAAATGATTGACGAAGTATGTCACAGATGTTTGCTGTTTGGATGTATTGACGAAACCTGCTTTGTCGAAGAAGAAGAAGACTAATACAACCTCGATCTCTTATATACTTTAGCCTTATTATATCCGTGACGTGGGTTTCGGTTAATTTTCTTGGCAGGTGGTGTTAAACAAATCTGGTGGCAACCAAAAAAGCCTATACGCACTGAGGGACAGGAGACCCAGATAAAACATTATATGTGCTCTTATTATATACATTAATATTTGAAACCTGCTCACAAAACTTCCCAAGAATTGGTTGAGAAATGTGACTTGAACAGCCAGATAGACAGACATTCGAAATATTTTGCGTAGTTGCATTATCGAAGAGATAAATTCTTGCCCCGAAGTGTAGTGGAACCGCCCGGTGCAACCCGAACTGAGCCAACTTGGCCTGGAAATAGCCAAATAGGTAAGAAAAAATATTTTTGCCGCGAGGCAGCCGATTGAAACAGCGGTTGCCTGAAAGTAATGATTTTTAAAATACTCCGTCCTGCTGGTCTAGCTTTCCCTCTGGGTTGGAAGGTCAGATGGCAGTCGCTTTCGTAAAAACAGTGCCTATTCCAAATCTTGGGATTAGGTGTCAAAGCGGACCCCGGGCTCCTTAAGGGGCATTACCGGGAATAACGCTAGGAGTAATGCAACACCGCTATATATCTTTTACTATTAGCGCTAACCCCTTATGCAAACGAGGGATGTTATAAGTTTAACACTTGTATTTGTATGTACCCAATGAATAAACCATTAAGAGTGCGGTCTTTTTAAATTGAAAGTCTTGTGTGCTAGTTGATTCTTAGCCACCTATGTTTGTTGTGTTCACAACGCTACCCCTTGTTAATTTTAAAATCAATGCCTACTTAACTACTTACAGATTTTATATCTCGCTGAGTATATCTCTATTTATAAAGAAAGGTAATGGAAAGCGTAATGGGCACAAAGCCGCAGGCGAACCTTTTAGAAGGGTTATCATTTTTGTGATTGGATTTTAACCTGTAACTAGGTATTGTAACTATAGTTGTTAAATTATAATCAGGAAAAAATATAATTTGGTCACCCTCATGACGTTTTGTCATTCCCCATAAGGCCTCTCACAGACTGAGCTGATGCCAAGTTTACTATTGTCCGCCGCGGCCAGGCCGCGCCAGTGTGATGCAGGCGTGAGTGAAAAGGGTGACCAAGATCGAAGGATTCAGTTTCATTCACCTACATAAATATATTCAAAATCGATCGATTGCACAGACGGACAAATTATTTCTGCTTACAGCTCCGGAATAGCCCCAATTATTTTTCTCCGATTATACCTTAATCCATATTCGTACGAATATTATAAATGCGAACGTGTGTCTGTAGGTCTGTCTGTTACCAAGATTTAGACGCAATTTGGTATAATAGAGATAGTTTTGAATCCTCGGGAAGGACATGGGATAGTCCTTCTCCCGGAAATCATCCCCTGAGGGGGTGAAATGGGGGATGAACGTTTTAATGGAGCTACTGTATAAACGAGTTTCACGCGGACGCATTCGGGCCCAGAAGTTTGTCTCAAAGAATTATGAGTGTTTTTACAAAATGGATGCTCTTATTCTGTCAAATAAGTTGTCAATTATATTGTATCTCGTTACCTTAGTTTTAATTTGTAAGAACCCGGGGTCGATCCAAGGCACACATTTTGCGAAATAATTTGATTTCGTCATGATACATGTGTGCGCGAAACACATTCCATAAAATTTGAACGATATTTACCTACGTCTCAGTCTGACACCCAAAAGTTTTTGGACCACTGAAATCATTTCAATACCTAATGAGTTATTCATATAATATTGATGAAATATGTATAAAAAACGAGCGTATCACCTAAACATGACATAAAATTATCGTTTCCTTGCAACTTCAGTTTAATTCAATAATAAACTAATATATTTACTAACAAATTAACCGCGACCAAAACGAATCAGATGATCATCTCAAAACTTACAAGCTCGTTAATCAACGAATTGAATTATGTTTGTAAATATTTTCTAGTTTCATACACTTAATTGAGCGTTTACAATAATAACTTTCATATGAACTGGTTAAAGATGCGGTCGTCAAGTACATACAGTATCTGTGTGTTATCATTCTCGTCACAACGTTATATCACCGGCCGACCTTGTTTGTCTTGACTTTTATTCTGGCTACTGTTGATATGCCTTCATGTAGCTGCTCAGTAATAAAGTAATTTGGAAATACCTAGTTTTAATTGGATAGTTGAATTACAAAAGCTAGCTAGGTAGGTAGCTACGGTAGCCTAGTGGTTTAGGCATGTGGCTGTCAAGCGGCGGTCGTGGGTTCGAATCCCGGCTCGTACCAATGAGTTTTTCGGAACTTATGTACGGAATATTTACCGTTTGCTTTTCGGTGAAGGAAATTATTTAATTCGAAATTATCTTGAGCCAAGTTTATTGTTCTTGGTTCTTAATTTAACATGATTTCGGTGTTCCAAATAGTGTTAGCCATCCTAAAGAACTTCTTTAAGCAACTGGTGACGTTTAAACATTGGAAAGAAAATTGTATCCATCTTGCGCGCTTGTGTAATGCCTAGAATAATCCTAATCAGATTAAAATCAATTTGGTCAGCCGTGAAAGAATTTGTCATATTAGCGCAATAAATCTTTTCATCTTACCATTTCTATAAGCTTTCCATAAAAGTAACAAGGCAGCTAAAAGTCAATAAATTCTACGTTACTTATTCGAAACGTGAGAATTATTATATTCCAGTGTACCGATTCTCTCCGAGCGCGACATTAAAGTTTATTTTGTTTTATATTTCACATAAAACTCATATGGGAACAGAAACAAATAGGTTCAAAATTTCAATATTTTTTACGTTTAGTTACGGACTCGTGTTCAATAAGTTACTTGGGTCATACTCAAATTTAGGTTCGCGTCTTTCCCGTGGACACTATAAAAGTTAAGGGCTACGAAGCCTAATTTTGGTTTGGATTCTTAATCCGCATAAACAGCGTCTCCTCTAATGTATGACTATTCGATAAAAACCTGATTTATATGCAGGTGAGCTCTTAATTAGTGACCACAGGAGAGACGAATTTTGCTTATACAGTGTGATCGGGTGAACCCAGTGTATAAACGAAATTCGTCTCTCCTGTGTTCAATAATTAAGAGCTCACGTGCATATAAATAAGGTTTTTATCGAATAGTAATATAGAAGAGGAGACGCTGTTTATGCGGATTAAGAATCCAAACCAAAATTAGGCTTCGTAGCCCTTAACTTTTATAGTGTCCACGGGAAAGACACGAACCTAAATTTGAGTATGACCCACTTACCTAGGGTGGTAAATTGAATGAATGTTTCAGATCGTAGGATCTGACCCCCGAGTCAAGGCGAGGCGATCTTCATGACTATGAAGATCGCCTTGCCTTGACTCGGGGGTAATAAGACTTCATTCCAAACTTTTAACGTTATTGGAGAGGCAAAATTCCACAGACTTCGCTGGTGCGGGCATCCACTGGATATGCGAGAGGAATAAAGTTGCGAATAGAGCGTACTCTGTACAAATCGCGACAGTTTTAAGTGTTATAATTATAAATTCTAATTATTTTTATATTCATCCTGACAACATAAATAATTGTAAGTAGGTAAGTCAAACTAATATAATTTACGCCGGCCAAGTTACACTTTGCGCTTTGTTACAATTTGAATCCAATGATACGAAAATTATAGTTCTAGGCCCGGAATCAGTTTTATCGGCCGGCCGTGACTCGGGTTCATCGCGGTCCGAACAACAGATTGACCGTGTGATAACAGTTATTTACTACTAAGTGGGTAAAAATCATAATGATGAAACAATTTTAGCATCCAGATCAAGCATAATGACACAATAATGTATAAATGTAGCTGCACTGCAATTTTAGCACTCGTGGCGAAAATTTCAAGACGTTCGAATGTAGCATTAATTACTCGCTTTTTCTCATTGTACTTTCGATTCAGCGCGTATATAGCCGACATATATGATGGTGAAACAAAGAATGTCCGAAGCAAAGCTTTCTTTCCATCACTACCTCATATGACCTGTAGGTATTGTGCCTTGCGCGTCTAGCGTGATATGGCTTAGCAACCTCGTGTTCAAAATGACTCATTATTATGCTCTAGACCCATTTAGATTACCTACATCACTTTAGTACATGTACATATATATTAACGATACGTGTCTGTTGTCTAGTGTCATTTATCGGGCTCGAATGTCACTTTAGTGAATTTTTACGGCAATAAAATAAAAGTAGACATATTTTCAATATCCACTACCCTACCTACTACACTACCCCGTAAACCCCCAATGATTGTCCAAATGGAGCTTCGACGGAGGTCCAAAAGTTTACTTGACGACCGCTTTAGCCTAGTTGGTAGTGACCCTGGCTACGAAGCAACGGGTTCTACTCAACTACAGGTTCAAATCCTGGTAAAGGCATTCATTTGTGCGATGAGCACGCATATTTGTTCCTGAGTCATGTATGTTTTCTATGTATTTAAGTATTTATTTCAGTATCTATATAAGTGATAATGTTTATCGTCGTCTAGTACCCATAGTACAAGCATTGCTTAGTGTGGGACTAGGTGATTTGTGTAAGATTGTCCCGTATTATTTATTGTGCGAGGAAAATGTCGGGAGCGAGGAGGGGTGGCTAGCGAAGGTGGTAAATGTGTGCAGATGAGCGGTGCGATGCTGTGTTGGAAGGCTGTAAATGCGGACAAATGAGCGTTGCCTACGCACATCCCTCTCTCGCCTTCTTTGCTTACGTCTATCTCACACATTTCTCGTACGCATTCCTCGCTAGCATTACACTTGTTTCGTTTGCGAAAAACCTCGCACCGGTCAGCTCATATCTACCAGTGCCACAGAATAAAGAATAGTTCTACGTACAGAAGGTAGTGTTAACAAATCCCCTATTTAAGTATGCTGATAACGAGCCTGAACGTAGCCATCCTTTCTATCGCATGCAACGCGCTGCGATAGAACCCGTGCGTGAAGTAACAGCGTGAACATACCCCTTGAGTCCGGTATGTAGGTACTTCTGCGCGACGAAATCACGGAGTGAACCGCCTCTGCCTAACCTGCCGCCTCTAACTTGTCTACACTTCCAAGGAACACGACTAATTATTCCTGACATTGATCAACTTTTGGGCTTCCATAGAAACGCCAAAACATTTTAAAGTATCAATGCTGAACAGGGTAATTGTAATGAGAATTGTTAATAAAACTGAACTGAAATAATTCAGGAATTCAAATTCTCAGATTTGGTCCGAGGTAATAAAGGTTTTCATCAGTCGTATTGACACCGACACAACAACATCATCTTAGTATTTTGTCAACGGCTTTTTTATGTGTCTGAATATAGGGAAATCCAGGAAAGCGCTTTTTGAAATGGATAAGACAAATTCAATCTTTGGGCAATTTTATTAACTTTAAACAGAGGTGAATATACGCGATTAAGTTTCGTTTGAATAATAAACTGAGTCACGCAGACCAGAAACGTCATCGGCGCAATACTTCAGTCGGCGTCTTGAGAAACATGACTCTTCTAATCATAAATTTCAAAGTGCGTATACAACACAGGAAGCGTGCAATACTACTCCAACGATTAATCCCATAACGACTTTAGTGGACGAGTTTCAACCACACCCGATACTTTTCGGTTCCTAAGCATTTATAGCTCGCTATACTATTACAACACTTAAAGTATTAAAGTCCTAAGTCACCTGAGGTTTTCAACTTTTATTATTTTACGGCTTTGACGCCAATAGTCGTTATTCATCGGGCAAAGGGAACAGTTGGACTTTAACAGAACGCTTTGTTTAGCTCTGCGTGACCAGTTACGGAAGGGCTTAAGGGTGATTGGGATTAGTATGCGGCTGTGACTTTTGGAATGACGTGGGCTGTCGATCAGCGATACATAAGTGGGTTTGATAAAATATTGCAGTCCCAAGTACGTTCCTGAATAAGCAGGGTTTTGCAGGAGGGTTCTACATTTATTTAGTCCCTATGATATGGCCACTTAACTAACTACCTGTTTTCATTCATGCAATTACATGTAGGGTAGAAGCAAAGGGCAAAAATTTGAATTAAAATCACGCCAGGATTGAAATGCTCAGAACGGCTATAACAGCACTCAAACTCACTTTACAATGGTACGAATACACCATACGACAAAAAATTAGAATTCTACCATCCATTAGAATCTTATCGATATGTTGTTGAAAACATACATATTTTGCAATAAAATCTCACCTAAACATGGTATTTTCCCAAAGGTTGTCTGAAAGCGATCGCTTCTTAGCGATAAGACCGCCTGTTGTCTACCATTGTTTCTGTTTAATTTACCTCTAGTAGCATTTTATTTTTACTATGTCTGGTGAGCAATAAAGAATATTTGTATTGTATTGTATTTTCTATAGAAATGTAATACGTAATCCGATTACTAAAAATAAGGACTAATAAAAACACACAACTTGAATCCTATTTAATTGCCTGCATGCACAAAATGATTTGGATTTGACAGTTCATTGATATACTCGTATACCCTATATGCGAAAAAGAAAGAAGGGCCCGACATTGTAACTTATACCTGCTAATTAGATTTAATTAGCATTTTTTGGATTTTTAATTTACCTACAAATCTATTTCATTGCATCAATTCATTCATCATCACGTAATTTCATTTGTTTCTATTTTATTAACAGTTTACATAGTGACCTTAACAATTACTCATTATTTTTGTTCTTAGCTTTTCTTGTTACTCACATACTTTTTATTAAGACCTAATCACATGGTTAACTATAAACTACGGTGACCTTAGTAAAAGATACTTCAGAGATTCGTATACATTTGATTACAAAAATGTTAGTTCATATTTGTACCTCATTATAATAATATGAATTGTCAACAAAAGTGGCGCTGGCCAGGCCACATGATCAGACAAAACCTAGATAAATGGACAAAAGAAGTAGTTGAGTGGTATCCAAGAGGAACTAAAAGGAAAAGAGAAAGACCAATTCTAAGATGGTCAGATGACCTTAAAAGGACTGGTGGAGGAGTGTGGCTGCGGGACGTGAGGGATCGCAAGGTGTGGAAAGCTTTGGAAGAGGCCTTTGTCGGAAGACAAGTTGAGGTTGTCGATGGAAATAAGTAAAGGAAATGCAGTAAATAATAAGTTTTATTTTTAAGTAGTATAAGTTTTTTGTAAATTGTAAACCTCAGCAATAAAGGCTGTTTTATTTTTATTTTATTTATATGAATTGTCAACCAATCAAGTTCTAGTGAAGAATCCTAATACTTTTTTTGTCACTACTCAGGATTAGGTAGCCAATCCTAATTATAAATTCTTCTCGATTGCTTCTTCAGTATTGACGAGAGACATCATTCCGATCTTGACACGTTTTAATGTTATTGACCATGTACATCACTGACAATATTACATTAATATTCCTTTTTTTATTGTTTTGTTTTGACGCTTAGGGACCGTATACATCTCTACGAACATTTGAATAATTATTAATTGTATTTAGACGCTCAGAGACCTTATACATCTCTGGAATACTGAAATAATATCATTAACTTTCTGTTAATGCACAGACCTTATACTTATCGAATGTAATGGTCATATTTTGTTTTGTTTTCATAACTTTGTGACATTTAGTGTGTTGTTATATCAGTCCTCAATGTGCAAATTTTAAATTATTATTGTGTTAGATTATTATTCTTTTATTGTAAGATTATTAATTTAATTGTAAATTACCGTTTGACATGTAAAAGTGCCCTTGTGGCCTATTTGCAGAATAAATAATAACAGTAGGTACTGAATCCCAAAGATTGTCGTGGGTACTAGTTTTAGCGATGCCACTGGGCACCAAAAGTTAAGTAGGTAAGTTTTATTGTTTTTTTTTTTTGCTGGTACTGTCAAGTGCAACAATATGTATTGATTTAATCCTCTCATAAATATGTACAGAAACGTTAATCCGCTGACATAAGCAACGAGGAACAAATATTAATGAACAGTGCATCGTTTACGACTAGCAAAAGTAAGGAGATCATTAGTTAGATAATTATTCTAGCTATAATTTGTTATTATAAATCTTATGGTATATTGTTGACGGACATTAGTGTATCTAAGCATATCTAGTTATGTGGGAAATAAATGCATTATGAATTAAGAATGATGGGATATTTTACGAGTAAGTTGTATGCACCCATATTTTTACACTTGACTGTAGGTACTTATTTAGTACTTCTAACATTTACTGGGGTTTCAAGAATCCCAAGGAACCCCAAATGTGGAACCGGAATTCTGAAATCGTTTCAACAAAGCGTATTGTTTCACACTCATCGATCATCAGCACTCAGACTTTCGATAAAATACTTTTTGTTCCCTACTTCAAGAGGTGTACGGTCAACCTCGAAAGTAGGGTCACATATTAGACGGCGGTGGTTTGGTACTTGGTACAGTTAGTTGAAAGAGTACGCGGTATGGATGGATATCGTTCAGGATATCTTCCTCCCCATCGATTTCGAAGACGGCGACCCTAAAAACTATGGATTAGCCCTGTTATTAGCTCAGATATGACTGGCTAGCCCAAACTTGCTCTTAAATACCCAATTGCATGGCCGACAGTACAGTTGGCCACTCGTGTTAGTGAGGCACAAAACTGGTGTTTCGAACACTACAAATTATAAAAGTACCTACCTACTCTTGCTGTTACAAAATAATTTAGACTAACAATTAATGTAGACGTTAGAAATGGATAACCGTCTTGGATCAATAAAATGGAGTCTTTAACTAAGTATGTATTCTTTTTATGTACGTAAATAGACAATCGTAAAACCACTTGTTACTATTTAATTCCTTAATTTTAATTTCCTACAGACTTCATAGTAACGGAGTGTCACATACTAAGTTCAAAAAATTGTTAACCGACACTGTTAAAATCTTACAGGTACCTTTCCTTTCGGCTCCGGCGTAGTCGGTGCTTTGACGATCAGTAATAGTGAGTTAGTAAAATATGAGAAGATGTTTTGGACTATTATTTGTCTTCTAAGTACCACACCACAATTTGTGTAGATACTTAACGTAGAAACTAGAAAGTTGCAGCTCCACTGTTCGTGGCATCACCAATGCCACCGTTCAAATACAAGTTCTAACGTATCTTGAGATTTTTGGACTTGGCCGGCTTGAATCTTGAAAAACAAATTACATCCCCACTTTGGGTGTAGGGGATAAAAAAAATAAAAAAATATAGATTTTATTCTAATGTTTTGTTCCCTTGATTGATTTTTATACCCATGCCGAATAACAGTTTTCTTATCAATATACAACAATCAAATGCATAACATTTATTTTCAGAATTGTTCACCACAGCTCCATTTAAGTAGGTATGTCAAAGCGTTTTAAAAGATAGTAGATACGTACTCGTAGATACTCCCTTTAATGTACTATTCTAAATATAACAAGTTGAATCTAAAGATTTTTCATAAAGCCCAATTGCTTTTTTCAAATATTATATACCCACGATTATGAGGAATCCAACGACACCTCATATGTCAAAATCCATCAAGTGAGCCGTTGAGACTATGAGTAAGGTTTTGGATATATTTAGTTGTTAAATAAGCCAAAGCGCTGCTTTAAAGTTTTAAATCATTACAAATCCTAAGCGTTTATTTTAACTAAAGAATGATGGAAGAAACCTAATAATGATATCGAAATATCTATGAACTGATTAGTGGTGGGTGGTAGGACATGAAATTAAAATGAGTTTGTATGAGCTCCTCATTTCCAATAATGAGGTATGTCCTACTTCAAATGAAGTGATGTACCATCTAATAATTAACATCTATCGAAAGTAAAAACAAACCACCAATTACTTTCATGTTCAATGTTCTTACTTACCTTCCTCCACTACATAGAATATTGTATTGTAGATGGGAGAAAGTTAGTCTAAAGCTCGAGGTGTGAGGCTTTGAGGTTTGGGGGATAAATGAAGCGCGAGGTGATGACCGAGCGAGTGAGGAACGAGGCGGTGTCTCGTGCGGAAAGAAGTACTTAGTACATATTTCAAAAGTGAAGTGACGCAACAATTTAATGAAATGAGTATGACAAATGAGGTGCCTCACGATTGAATAACCCAACACTAGAACTGATGTATCTAGCACATATGGAGATAGACGACTTTTATTTAAATCGACCGTTTGATTTCTAGAGTGCCACAAAGGAAGACACATGAATACAGCATAAACTGGTAACATTACCCTCCTTTGTCCACGCAGTCGGGTAAAAACGCATATATTCGCGCAGGCATTGACGTCTATTAGAGAAGAACCGTTCAGGTATTGCTGACTTTTGCACCAGCCGCCCGCCGTCTCAAATAACAGCAACCTGAACCACGCCGTGTGACAAATACGAAAAGTATTGCAGTTTTAAACGCCGGCGGTGCCCGCAACAATTTACGCTAATGATATCATGTTACGACGAAACGCTTCGAACAAAAGCGATATCGTCACATTCCGTTTAGACCACGTGCCTTCTCATTAGTATGGCTAGGAGAGGATTATCTCACCACATATTGGTTTCTATGCTCCTCATTGTTAGGAGGCTACGTCAGATGATTGTTTTTGATACTTCATATTTTTATAATTCATTGCTAACGTAAATTTTGCACAAATCGAACTAGCACCATAGTAAGCTCAGTAGGTTTGTGTAGTACATGTACTAAGAACTAAAAAGACCTAATTCCCGACACTGTACTAGACTGAACTATTCCGCATCGGTTCTGCTCTTTAGTTCACCCGGGCGAGAACCAGAGAGAGAGAGAGAGAGAGAGAGAGAGAGAGAGAAGAGCGAGCAGTGACACTGACAGCAAACCGACGCGATCCGAATGAATGACCGAGCGACCGAACGTATCCGAATGACTCTCGGCGTGCACTAGCGACAAGGAACGACAACTGTGTGAACAGAATTAGTGTACTAGTGAACTAAAAGACCTAAAAGACCGAACTAGTACATTTGAGCGATTGTACTAGTTTGGAGCGATCCGCTCAGTGACCGAGCGCGCACAAGCCTAAAGCTCAGTAACTTCAATAACGCTTTTGTTCTGGGTCCCTATTAGACGACGATACGATTTAATACGATGTAATATTGTATTAAAAAACAAAAACGGTGGTCACTTCGAACACCTAGGTATTAAAATAAATTAAAGTAAGTGAAAACAATACATTTTATTCATTTTAGACATCGTGTTTCATAGAGCCATTTACTGCTTAAGACATCCACAATCGATAGGTGTCTAAATAGGAATAGTGTCAATTTCAAAACAACCGGGTTCAATTCCCGAGCTGAGTACAGGTTTTTTAAAATGTTTGAATGCAGTTTTGCCTCTTATTGAAATCGATGACATGGTTCCTAAGAACAGATCTTCGTATGTCGTATAGTTTCAGACTTTCCCATACTGACCGATTTAAATGAGACACACTGTATAGTGTACCAACGAAGAAATGGTCAGAACACTTAAATAATGATCGAATTTCTTGTACCACTACTAACTACTACTAGTAGTTCGTTAGAACTAGTTCATGATTTCACAAAAAAACACGAATAAGGCTGTTTCTAACACCCGACGCAAAGAGAGGGGTGTTATAAGTTTAACATGTACATTTGTATGTACCAAATGGTCTGTGTATCTGTGGTATCAGTTGTAGGCACTAGTTTTTGTGGAAGCTACTGCAGACTGACCTTCCAACCCAGAGATAAAATTTATTATTATAATAATTTAGAGGAGGAGTGCCATTTAGCGAGTTTTTAATGCACAACGTCCAGTTAAAGCTAGCAATGTACGTTATGTAAAGAGACACATCAAACACTATAGTACCTACTGATATTAATAAGGCTACAAGAATCCTCTGACGTCACGCCGTGTGACTATTACACTTAGTTTACATGAACGTCGTCCAATGTTTACATTATCACAGTACATGTAATAATTGAGTACAGAAATTATGCAGGTACAATTAAGTCAATGATCATTATCATCAGACGTTCCCTCTATGCTGAGGATTGTGACGTCATGTCCTATGCTTGATGACCAGTGTTATCCATAGGCTCCTAATTTCCGTATGTCATCGTAGATGTAATTGCAAGAGTGTAGTGATTTAGTTGGTCTCTATCCAGCGGGTGGTCTGGCCTCTGGCCCTTATGTTTGCCCGACATTATAATACTCCCCTCGTGGTCTAAAATGTGTTGTGGGCGATAGGCAATCAATCACAGCCACATCATATTACCTTAATCTTTAAGCCCATAAATATTGCTAGGCACTCCTAGCAGGGACTGAAAATTTTATTTCATGTGGGGTTAGAGGCAGGATTTTTTTTATATAACTAGTAATGATTTAACATAGTTGTAAGTAATTTGTGTCGCAACGGTTGACCTCAATTAAAGTAAAGCGTAGTACGTAAATGATGCCAATGTTAATGTGACGAAATCGAACATGGCTGTCGTGTCAGCTTAGTTTCAGCTTTGTCGACATAAACGGACACTTCTAAGGCTCGATTCTACTCGCTTTAATGACAGCTCGGGATATGGTGACCACGAATGTGTCATTCTCAGGCAAAACGTATAGTTGCCGTTGCCAATAAGAACGGTTTCTCATTCCGCTTTATTGACACATACAGGGTGTCTCGTTTCACGTCCCACTGACTTTTCTACGAAGCAGGTGGGCCCAGGTTTGTGCCCCGGGATGGGTATTTATTTGTGTGATGAGCACGAACATACACATGTGAGCCTTGGATGTTCTCTATGCATATCTATATTATCCATAAAGGTATATAAGAACACTAATACGAATGCATATTTCCGGAAGTGGTAATTGTGTAACTTTTGTAACTCGCGTTAAGGCGTTTTTTCAGTGGTCGATAGGGCCCGCACTATGGCGGGGGATTTCCATGTCATAACGCCAATATTGAATCATCAACAAGCAAGCAGACACCTCTATAATTTAAGTATCACAGACAGGGCCATGTCCAGAGCGTGCACGGAGGCAGAAGAAGCGCACTGATTCTACTGGACTGCAAGCAGATAGTGTACAGAAAAAACACCTTCGATCTCCAGACATATTACGGGAGGCAGTTAGCAACACCACGGCACTAAGTTTATAAAGGAGCTGTGGCTAGAGTAGCGCTACCCCTTTTTTATAACAATAAGAACGGATGTTGACTTGCGGGAAATGCACACTAAAACGAGTTACTTAACAAACACCAATACTTGGGGTACCGTTTTATCTGGTCAGTATTGGAGGGCGGGAGTTCTCTTGGATGTATGTTGATCATGAAAATCTCTCTACTCCCGTATTACTTAGGTACCCCATCGCATGCTTAAATTAACAGATAGTTTTCACTCGTCATTGCGTCTGCGAGGAATATCTGCTATGACTGTACTATTGATTGATGACTTTCATTACTCGTTATCCCACCAGAGCACCCGCACTGGCGAGCAAGAATAGCAAAATCTGAATTTTTCCCCAGTAAAGTTGGGGTATTGCAAAATTCTCGTTTTAACCGTAAAATCACTTTTTTTACGGGATCATTGCAAAAATCGGAAGGAATTTTGGGTTTTCGCGGCACAGCTAAAAGAGCTTAGTCCAGTGGTTCTTAACCTTTTACTGATGAGGGACCATTTGAATTTTATTTTGTTTTGCCACGGACCACTTACTGTTCGGGGGTCGTTGTGTCAACTGGTTGGCAATTATTTAATATTTTTCCGATGGATTCGTTCGCGGACCACTTCGGAAGCTTCCAGGGACCACCAGTGGTCCGAGGACCACTGGTTAAGAACCACTGGTTTAGTCAAATGACGAATCATACTCGACAACAGCCCCGCTAATCTGGAACTTGTTTACACCACACCTCACCTCCTCACCCACAAATATATCTTGACGCCGCGATTCGTAGTAACTAAGCGTAATCAGAGGTCTAGTTTCGTTAGGCGTGACGCGTGAGGTGAGGCGCATAAACACGTCAAGAATAACTGCCCAGGCGTGAGTCATCCTTTTTACGCTGTCCTACTGGTTTTCGCGAAAAACAATCATTTACGCTAAATACTACCTAATCGACTAATGAAAATTCGCCTTTAGGACATTTCGTCAGTCATTTTATGGACATGAAAATGACAGTTGATTCGACCTTACGTGAGTTCGTAAAACTCGCAATTACCTCACTGAATTACGAATAACATTCGATTAACTGTCTTTCAGCATAAATTAACAATTGACAACTTTAAATTATTGGTCGGATCTGAATAAATAATAACAATTTGAAAAAACATTGAAAATAGGTACTTGACATAGGTTGGATTAAGTACGTCTATATGGAATTTAGTACCTGCACTCCAATAATATGACCAATCGGAAATACGTCTAAGGTATATGAATTTAGTAGAAAATTGACGAATGTCATATAAAAATTGATATTAATCTAAATTAGGCAACATTCACTTGGTAGGTATGTAAATAAAAACAATCATACTGGACGAAAATAAAATGCGCTAGATTCATTTGGACAACAAAAAAAAGTGTCACAAAAGCTATAGACACGATTACATTTTCACCAAATTCACTTTTGATGGTGTAATACCATCAAGGTTATTATTCTCTAGGTCTCATTTCAAAAAGGTAATGACACTAATTACAACAAGTCTAAATCATGGGCAGCGCATTGCTAATCAATAAGTCACTAAATCTAGTACAAGCTAGAGTAGGATGGTTGTAAGTGCTTCATCGAAAAGATAGAGCTCTTATGTAATGGTTTTGTAAGTAGATTTAGATTAAGATTTTAGATTTATTTATTGCGAGATATAAATTACAATATAGATTCGCATACAATGTCTAAATTTAAGAATCCTTATCACGATAATCAATAATAAGAAATACAACATTTTTAAAGTTCGTATGATCATGTTGATGTGGACAAAATCAAAGAACCTTATAATACAACTATATCTAATACCCTCCAGTAACATTTTAGATCAGCAAACGTATACATTATTCTTTTTGAAAAATCCTGTATACCGGTTTGATTTTGTCTTATGGCCAGGCCATTAAGTAAGAATTACTGCACGCTACGCGTGCGGAAAATCCCACCTCCTACTCCTAGCCAGAGAGAGACCTAAAACTTTGTACTCGCCACGAACGGAATAAAGAAAGACTTAGATGGCATACGTGTTGTCGCCCTTTGTTCAAGTCGTGCGTCTAATACCGCCCTAGGTAAGTAATGCACTATTGTATTCTTATGGTCCCATCTAATAGCTCAGCGGCATTACCTAAAAACTACTTTGGTATACTGAAAGAATATTGCGAATTGAGGAAGATTTTTTTTTTATGAATACTGGTCCCTGATTTCGATTAGGTAATTTATAGGTACCTAATCAATCAAAGTTTTGCGCAAATAAAGCACCAATGTTTTGTAACAAAATATTCCAAGTAAGCATTGGCATTGCTGCCTCGTGGGTGGCCCCGCTTGCACTTTTTTACATATGTATACTTTACTCGGGCGTCAACCGGCATTTGTTGGCTGTATGCAAATCTAGATCTTATGCTTATGTGCATTATGGCTGTATATGTGTAAGTGAAAATACCTTATCGGGAGCACTCGTTCAATTAGTTCGCGAAATGAGAAATAAGCACGCGAAGCGAGCTACTGCATAAATTTCTTAAGTTGTACACACGTACTCTCATATAACGTCCTCAATGGGGTTACCAGAAAACACGCGTTTTATATTTAGAGTAGTTCCCCTCATTTTTGTACAAGTACTAGCGCGAATTAGGTATCCGCCCGGTATCCCCTTCGAGGGTTTTTGAAAGGGTTTGCTTACCAAAGCCGATGCTCCTCAATACCCATTCATTTGGCTTTTAAAGCACAATGAATGGGTATTCAACACGAGGAAGCGCTTCAACCCTTTAAAAAGCGCTTAAAAAGGCCTTTCGAAAGGGTTTTTCTATCAGTAGCGGTAGCGCCCCGTAAGGGAAACCCCTTCATACGGCTAAGTTAAACGAATGAGTTGAAGGACAACAAGTGATTTGGGCTATTAATCGAACGACCAACCCGTTCAAAGGCTTTTTTCTGGGAAGGGGTGGGTGAGTCCCTGGCGCGAATAGAACAAGAAACATGTAGCGTGCGATAAGAAAAGTTACTACTGGCCCCGGGGCATATCATGGTCAGCCTTATCACGCGATAGGTGACAAGATAGAGCGTCCGACACTGGCTGACACCGCCGTTAGATAGAACGAGACTGACGCACTATCTAGTCACTTATCGCGTGATAAGGCCGACCATGGTACGGGGCCAGATGAAGTGACAAAAATGTAGCATCCTAAAGGATAGTAGAAGACAAAGAGAGACAAGGGAAAGTGTATGGTACAGTTGGAAGGGCCGATCTCAGCGATTTTATTCTAACCTAGGGACCGATTTTTGTCTTTCGATCACTCGAAACCTGGTAAAATTTATGAAATGCTATTTTGAAATAGCGATAGAAAATTGAAAAACGTATTCTCCACTCGTATTCAATTCTCCGTTCAGGTATTCAATTCAGGGAGAAGGTGCAATTTTGACGCTATTTATATACTATTAAATTTAACTAGTTTGCACCCGTGACTTCGTCTGCGTGGACCCTGGATAAAAAACTATCCTATATTTTAATCCACGTTTTAAACTATCTTCGTGCAAATTTTCATCCAAATCGGTTGAGCCGTTTAAGCGTGATTGAGTAACAAACATCTAGACATCCAAACTTGCGATTATAATTTATATAGTAGGATTTTCGAGTGCTCGAAAGTCAATAATCGGCCCTAAAGAAAGGTCAGGCCAACAGTAGGTACCCTAAACCGATGAGCACTTATAAATATTACCAAGAACGTGAATGAAGCCAGGTTTGTTAAGATCGCAGCAAGTGGGACCGTGATCTCTGCCTATACCCCTCCTAGAAACATACGTGATTATATGTAATGTATATTAACGCGACTGTTGAGGGCATCTGGGGATGGAGCGTTATATACACTCTCCTTAAATTGGTACTGAAATATTTTCTATATGATCTGGAATCGCTTCGGAGAGCCGGTTGGCTGGTATGATTCAAAGCTAAGATATTTTAAGTAACATACGTTCCATTGGTACGTTACCGTGAATAACCCTTCTGTAAATTAGGTTAATACTCAAGTTAAAACACGAGTGCCTTCATTTTAAATAAAATGACACTGTTTTTCCCAAACATTTAATACGGCGTAGGCGCGCTAGGCGAGTTCCTGGCAGTGAGAGTGTTAACTGACTGTACCGGAAAAATGTACTACTCTAATTTGACAACTAGATTCAACTAATGGCATATATTTAGTCCGAATGTCAAAATGGTTTAACACTTATATTGTTAAAGAAAACGGTGTGTTTCAAAATAAATATATTTTTTACAGTAATTGAGTTATTGACAAAAGAGTATATTTCCTGAACAAATCATGTTCTTTTTCAAAAGCGCTGACAGCGCAAACGGCTGATCTCAATAATGTTGTAAGTGCTGGGTGAAAGTAGGAGAGACATTGTACAATGATTCAGTGTTGCTACATCAAGAAAGATAGGGCTAATTTTCAACGTTTAAGGAAACAAGTCTATACTGTTCCGTGTCGATTACTGTTGCCATCACGTTACAATACAGTACAATATTATTCATAAAATTTAAAACTAATTAGAAGTGTTGAAGATAAAGAATAAATCACCCACCTCTTTCTATCAAATGACATTAGAAATCTTTCTTTATTAATAAAATACGTTAATGATGACTGTAGCCCGAGATTGTCATGGTTATAGGAATATTATTAATTTAATGCAAGTCTTTAAAAACCAGAATCTTTCGCCTTCCGTCATTAACACAAAAGTACCTAATCGTGGGCCCGAAGTCTTTATCAGTCGGCGGCATTTCTCAAAATAGAAGGTACATTGGGATATTCCCATTTTCCTGTCATAGTCTCCATAGCGGAGACAAGAAACAAAAGCGATATCCCGGAGATGTCCCCTTCGGTCAAAAAGACGTATCAGGAATCGCGGCCCGGTTATGCGAATCGCTGAGTCAATTTGTATTGTTTATGCGTAGCTTCCACGCACACAAAACCTATGCTGAGATAAAGAGCGAGCGTCACAATACAAAATTGATTCCACTTGTCTGTTTTAAAAAAAAATAACTATTTGCATGTCATTTCACTTTCAAAACTAGCAAATCATTTTTCATTCACTTGGTGTATTCGATTGAGCTGAATTTGGCATAGGTAAGTACTGAATGTAAATTCGGTGACAAGGCAATATTATGTCAACTGAATTGATTAGATGATGGAGACATAAGGTGGTCACACAGGGTGGCCATAACAAACCCGTCGTATTTGGACTCATTGATACCTTCTCAACGAGTAAATGAATGAATGATTGTCAAAAGAAGTACAATTGACAAAAAAGCTTGTTCCAAAAAGTAATTTCCATGCAGTAACGGCCAGCAATAGATCAGCGGGTCTAAGAATGTTGTCATTGTATCTGATAAGACATCCGTGACTCTAAATTCAAACATAGAAAAGATAAAAAATCGTCTACTAACCCAAGCATTTTATTTTCATTAATATGGAAAAAATGGAAATCAGGAAAAAAACATAACAGCAGCTTTTTTTTGTGTAACTGATATATTATCATTTTAGTAATTACGTAGACTCAAAATCCACCAAAATATTAGTCATAAAAATACGATATTTAACCAATTCCTGAAAAAAGGGGAAAAATATTAATACATATTTTAATTTTTGTTTTGGTTAATTTACAGGAACTCTTCAAAAAAAAACATAATGAATGTGTCATTTATTTTTATATATTTACTTCCCGATGGAAATTTTGTAGGATGCTTGGATAAGACATCTTAGAATAACATTTGAAAATTAAACAAACAAAAAAAACGCTGTTAAAAATTAATGTTGAAAATACTTAATTTTCCTGGGGTATACTGCCTAGACCGCGTCATGAAGATGGACCCTCACACTCACATACTATTCTGAAAGTGACAGATCTCTTATCCAAATCAATGAGTAATAAAATAGCACCCATTAAACGCCTGCTGGTGTGTCGCGCAACCTACGAGTGCGGCCTTAAAGGTGGGGAAACCTTGTCCGATACCCGGCAGTGTGGCACACCCTTAACAATTTTATGACGTACATTTTTAATGTAACCTGTTGCACCTTGTTGCACGCTTCATAAAATTGCGCGAAGGAATCAGATCGGAGGCCACGGGTTGTGGAGATGGTAATTCGTTTGTGTACACACAATGGACCCATTTCACGTACCGAGTGAGTTAATGTTCGGCGTTACTCATGTACCATTTTAATGTTCGCTTGTCGATGTGATAGATAGCCAGAGTGTAATCAATTCTAAATGAACAAGCGAGTGAAGCAGACAAAGTTTTCCGTTTCATCTTGGGAAAAAATTGTTTTGTTTGTGCGTCTCTCCGGCTGTTTTCTTCTGCGAGGGCTTCGAATGCCGCTCACCCCGCCGGTCACCCGTCACGAAACTAGACCTCTACCTACGCTTATATAGTTTCTACGCATTGCGGTGCCTAGAAATATGTGGGTGAGCGTTGAGGTAAGCTTAAAACAAGTTACAGAATAGGAGGGTCGCATTTCTAAGTCGATTCTCGTTAAACTTTGTGAGGAGGCTTAATAATAGGGGTGTAGACACTAAACTATAAATCAATACCTAATGGTGTATTTTCTTTAAAAAGGATTAACAATGTTGTCAAATGGAGTGAACAGCAACGCAAGAGGTTAAATAATCACAAAGTTATAAGTGTCCAAAGTTTTAAGCGGGGGTATGCTGTTCTGTCCTCAGAGCATAAAATACTATAGAGCGGACAAGCCGCAGGCGGCTGTGTCGCACGTGTCAGCTCATTGGGCATACTCCGCCATTCATTTACCGTCCGCAGTCCACCGAGAAAGTTCAGTTTTTTGTCAAAATGCCGAGTTGTGCAATAATTACTTGCAAACATCGCAGCGATTTGATTAATTTCCACACCAATGGATTTTTGAAAATTCATGAAGTTGCGACAGGCTTATTCAATACAAATCGCGCGGCATGTCCGATCTCCTTATTTCCTATATCTGTGGTTCTGTCGCTCTCCGCAAAACGCACTTTCATATGAAATGATTATGATTTACTATGACGCTCGAGTATAGTGAAATCGTGACGTCACGATCTGCTAGCGTTTTCTCTCTCTATCAAGCAACCTTAAAACGGTTACAGCTTCGTAATTTTTAGAGATATTTGAGTGGGATTTTTATCATTAGGTAGAGCATATTTTTTTGCCCACTTTCTTTTTAAGTACCAGGTAATAATCATTTTGAGACTAGGTACACCCCTATTAGTTAGTTTTCTATCGATTTAGCTTTTCAAAGATTAGAAAAAAAAGGGAGCCAATAGTCAAATTGAATTTATCAGTAAATAAGTAAATGGGCTTTGTGCACACTGCCACAGTCGCTCGCTTTCATTTCTCTACCGCGTATATATACGCTCAGAATTTCTTTCTGTATATATTAAAATAATAACGCTGATTTAGTTTTTATAATGTGGTCTACACATGGTATAATTTGGTCACTTTCGTGATCTATGAATTCTTGCATGACACTATTTTCAAATAGTTGTTTGAGCAATTTCGCGTGTAGTCATTTCGATATTCGAACTATATGCAACGAACGTAATAAATTACAAGCCTACCTAGCTTAAGTTTGAGCATAAACGTAATGTGGGTCAGCGACGTCAGCGTCAATTTGCTTAGATTTTTTTTGATTTGTGGCCGCCACCAAATACAAATTTTCCAAAGTTAAGGCAAATGATTTATCAAATACATTAATTATTAGCCAATATGGCAGCCTGACCGAAGACGTCAAGAAAAACGCTCTCAATGATGGAAGCCAATCTATACGTACATAGTAATAATAAGCCAATGGGCCCGGCAGATTGGGCAGATCAGCTACTCGCTACTCTCTTCAAGTCTTGTATAGGTCATACGCAGTCAATAAATCAAAATTGACCCTTCTGAGAAAAGCGTGATTCTTATTTATTGAATACTAAATAAATATTAACAAAGTTTGTATCTACATATAGAAAACATAACATTATAACCTTAAATCTATAGTATAGGTACCTATACACTCACCGAGGTTGTAGGCCTTTGGAAGGTTTCACATAAGGCTGGCCACATTTTCTCGTTGGATTGCAATTCCAAACCGTTGGCAGAGGAAGTAACCTGCAAGTATATGTTTGCAAATATGTTTTATCGCATAGAGTCATGAAGAGGAAACGCCATTTATGCGTAATCGAGTTCAACCGAACTATTAGGCTTTATAGCACCTAACTTTGGCAACGTCCACACTCGAGGCGTAAACCTAAATCTCTGTATGACCCAGATAGATACAATGTAAGCAGGTATTTAGTGAAATAACCTTATCGAGTTTCAAAGAAATCATCTTCGACCGGAACTGGCCTCAACGGCAAAGATTAAAAACGTTGACTGGAACTCACGCCCCGATTCAGCGAATGTTTACGATCGGTCGGCATATTTGACCGATCTTTAGGTGTTATCGCAATATAGTCAGTGGCCTCGCTCCTACGTATGTTCAGACACCACTTCATCAAAAAACAGAAAAAATGCCTACGCTTTTTGTTAGAAACGAGATTGGTTAGTGTGACGTGCAAGAAATTATAACATCAATATCGCCGTTTTAATCCGTATTAGCGGCAACTTAATTTGTTTTTGGGCTACTTCTTAATCCAACTTGTGTCAAATGTTTATTTCCTATGTAACAATAATTAATAAGTCGGTTTACATACACACGTTCAAGCTCTTATGTCCAGAAGAGGTAGACAGACCACGTAAAATTAAATTTCCACACTGCTGGCAGCTATTCAGAAAAGTGTCATTATCGTTGCAATCATATGAGAGATCATTGTTGTACTTTTCTTCCCTGATCCTGCTACTCAGAAAGTAATAATTGTGGATTTCAATTTCCCTCATGGAAAGTGTTTAAATCAGTCACTCGGTACCAAAATCATTTCCGTCTCGGACGCAAGTAAGCACTTGAAGCCCTCATTACGGTCAGGATTCTATTGTAGAATCTATTGCTTCATTCAGGATACAATATAACGCACTCGCCGTAAATATATCATTTTGCTCCCTTGAGACACAAGCTACTATTGCAGTGCCACTTCTTGCAATAGTGAGTTTAAAAATTTCTGTCAAAAAAAACATTTTTAAGGTACAAGCTTTTATTGGCGACTATACTTTTCTGTATACCATCATCAACTACTCATTGAGACGATTCTAACGAACCCAACCTCAACGGGGTTACGTCGGTTAAGCGCTGAATTCCCATGGCCACCTTCTGTCTCCATCATCAGATCAGCTCGATGGTACCATAATATTGAATTGTCATCCAAACTATACTTACACCCAAAACTTCAGCTCAATCGGTCACCGGGAAGTGGGTCAAATTTAACTTGCAAGATTTGTCCCATACATACATGCATAACAGGGCAAGTTAATTTAAAGCTTGTAAAAAACGGAAACATGTGATCGCCAGTGGGGAACAACATGCTTTGTGTCCGACAAATGCTATCATTATTAGACAGTCGGACGGTCCTTGTGCGCGGAATGCCCTATGAACAGCAACTAATAAATAATGCTTGACTAAGACTAGGACTGAATTCTCAACACGCAAACGCAATAAGCTTTTTGGAGGATCACAATCATAATTAAATATAGTAAGACCAATCGTAAACGCGCCTTCAACGTCTTTACGTAAATTTAAACATAATTTGATGTTACTGGTGGTTTGTAAAGATTCATCTTCTTATACTATTTAATATTTAAATAAAAGAGGAAAAGGCTTTTAGATTTTAGCTTGGTAAGTTTGTAAGTAATACCCGATTTCAAGAATTATTTCGTTTAGGATGGACTTTCTGGATGGTTATACGATATTTTTGGTCCCGCGGGTTTGTCTGCTTTATTCATGCTTAGATAATACTTTTTATGAAATATTTGTATATCCTAATAAATTATCTGCGTCCGAATTATAGTAAAGCGGACAAAGGCGAACGAAATGAATTTTGAAATTTCGTGTTAATAAATTTATTCGGGGAAATTTTACTCTTTGGATTTTTTGTGTTCCCAATTATCGTATGCGAAACAACTATTTCATGGTAGTGAAAAATGGATATATGATCCAGAGTGAGTACTCATATTGCACTGTAGAGCATTTTTGTTTCATATACTCGTAACTAAGTGCTTTTAATAAAACTACACAACTACACTTCAAAAGTCAGAGCTGAACAGCGTAAGCGTAAGCGTGCGATATCAGCACGGATATCGAAATTTCAAGATAGGATATCTCTGTCTGTATCGCACTTATTCTACCGAAGCAACAGAGAAGGAGTGATATGAGTTGTTCTTTGACACGGATTTAGTTTTATGGTTCCCGAAGCGCTTACTTTGGCAATACGCTATCGAATTTGACAATAAGCACTGAGCGTCTGAGCTCCCAAACCTCACCAGGTATAGCCTACGTCAAAGATATGTACATATGCCTGTTAGTATTTGATTGTTACACGACCGTTCCCAAAACCATGCGTTCATACATTGATATGCATCGCATATATGCATATATGCATGTTCTTTTAAACAAGTGAGTTTTTTTTAAATATGGGGAATCTATTGCTTTTTTTATACAACGACGGTGGTAAACAACCGTACGGCCCGCCTGATGGTAAGCGGACACCGCAGCCTATAGACGCATGGGCGTTGTCGACCCTTGATATGTTTCAGGATTCGTCGTGTTGACAGCTGAAGGAACAAATGCCCTCGCTCTCAACACAATATAGTAATAATTGCTTACATAAATTACAGTTTTATAATTGCATACTTAGTAATTACATCCACGGCTGTGACAGTATGCAAAAACATGAAAATGGCCGAAATACTCCTTAGAGTAGGTTGACGTGTGCGAATCCGACGGTGCATCGTAATCTGTCAAACTCACGCGCCGCCGCGCTGACACGCTGCGCACATCTGTCACAACATCATTAAGTCCGTCAGTCTTTTTCGACCGATCCGTCACTCGATCTCGCCATAAAATAATACTGTAACTATCTCGAACTTATGAAATAAAGTCAAAAAACGCGTGTTGAAAATAACCTAAAATTTGTAATGAATAACCGAATCGGTCGCTGCGCTGCCATACCATATAAATCTCGTCCGGGCGAGCGATTTACATTGCGACTGAAAATAATTTCAGAAGTATGATATTCGATAATTTTATTATCATGCGTTGGTATTCTCGAAATGCGCTCGTTTGGAGACTGTGGGCTTCGAAATGCCCATTAATTACGTAGCTATTTTCGTTTAATCCACTCGCGAGCCGTAGCGTCTTCGTCACTATGTCGAGGATTTTTTCTTGTAGTAAGTATCTGTAAATACTTATTTATTTTTTACACACAAACAAATTATTTCTATTTGAATTTTATCGTCCAGTCCATCACCCGGGAATCTATGGTACTGCTTGTTATTGTAAAGTTTCGTTGTTTGGCATGTGTTTTGTTATGAAGATATTTATGGCCGCCAATTAACGTACGGCCGTGTAGAGCAGCGGTAAGAAATCACCACATTATGAAATGTTGATAAACTAATGCTGTGTTGACAAATAATTGAGGTTGATACGACGCCAAGAACATATTTTTTGTCTGAAGAGCTACACGTAATAAATGTCTTAATTATACTGTTCCAGCCATCTGTAGTAGATACATTAAGATAGATTTTATCCATAATCGCAAGTGCGTTTTGTTTATTTTCTAATTGATATTGATAGCTGTAGGTTAGAACTAACGAAAACTGTTTTGTAAAATATGCATGAAATTACGTTTATTGGTTTAAATAAGAATCTGTCATAAAAAAGTAACACTCCTTGACCAATATATCTTTATATAGCATAAGAAAAATCGCCTGCCAGCAGAAATGTCGCGTTTATATACTCCAATTCCAATTTTCGTTACAAGAATTTTTCTCATGTGTCACGATGTAGTTAAATAAATATTGGTCGTGAATCGGAGAAATGGATCGATCTCACTCTTTTATGGGTGATTTCGGATTTTTATCTCTTTCTTGCTAATAGCCGGCTGACAAACATGTATCAGCGGTTAATAGGTGCGCCCGCGCAGCTGCCGCGAACAAATCAGTTTGGATATAGCTGACACTGTCAAAAAGCTAACTCTTCGGTACACGGGGGTAGCGGACAGCGGCTGGTTTATAAAAAAATACAGGTTTATGATGTTTGCATTTAATTTTGGGAAAAAATTTAGGTACAAAAAAAATGTACGTATTTTTATTGCTATACATACAGTGCCTGGTTATTCTAAAATCTTACGTAGATACCCAAGACGGATAAATCATTTTTTATTTTGTTGTCTTTGTTATTATTAAACATAGTTGAAGTTACTTAAGACAGTAAAAATTACCATTACTAATCGTGAATTACGTTTCACCAAAATCCGTCAAGCCGGTTTTCAGATAATTATCTTTGATATGAAAAAAAAATACAAACAATTACCTATACGGTATTTCAATACTTGAAGTCCTTTTTTAAACCCCAACGCAAAAAGAGGGGGTGTTAAAAGTTTGAATTGTCTGTGTATCTGTGTCTGTCTATGGCATCGTAGCTCCGAAACGAATGGAGCAATTTTAACGCGGTTTTTTTGTCCAAAAACTGACGTGATCGAGAAGACTCTTATTAGCTAAGTTTCAACTAAATCGGCTCAACCGGTTTTCAGATATTGAATTTTGAAATCAAAATGTTGACGCTTTTTCAACATTTCTAAGTAAATGCTTAAAATAACACGGTTCACACACGTACATATTAAATGTCACTACGGGCGACATGTTTAGAAATCTTTCGGAGTCCTTCAGGACGAGTGTTTTCACGGCGGAGAAACACTCATCCTGAAGAAGAACTCGCATTTAATACGTAAGTGAAGTGTGTTATTATTATCATTATTTCGACATGTCTAACTTTAAATTCGATAATTTCAAAGTTGCTTATTATTTCAAACAAGTTTATAATCCGCTACATCCAGCAACTTACGCCGCCCGTGGCGTAACAGCCACTCAGAATTACACATTACGGCGGAGGGTGAGTCCTTTCATTCAGCATAGGAGAAAGCATTCTGCTTAAAAATAGACCCACGATATTTATTAGCCATGTCGCGGGGATTCGATTTAATATTAACATCAGAAAAATATAGTCGACGCGTGCGCCGATAGATGCTAATTTCTTTACTAGAACTTTGTCACAAATATTTCTTGGCGTAGCGATTTAATATGTTTTTATTATATTGGACAAGAGACGTTGATGAATTTAAATGAAAATATAATTAAATCCATGCTTAATACTATAAATACGCAACTGTGTATGTCTGTTACCTTTCACGCTTAAACCACTGCACCGATTTAGATGAAATTTGCTATTAGTGGTTTGAGTCCTGGGGAATATGTCCTTTCCCGGGACTCAAACGACCTCTATAAGTCTTTACCAAATTTCATGGTGAGAGGGGGTGAAAATGAAAGTGATTTTTTTTATGAAGCTTAGATATAAAATAAGGATGAGAGTGGTTAAGCGACACTGGCGGAAGGTAGGAGTTTATAAGTAAAAGACTTAACCAAGGCAATCTTGCATTCGTTGTTGTGGAGTGCACTAATAAGCATTTGTTTTTTATCACACTACATATATAATTATTTATGACAGTAAAATTGTGAACACCGCTTTACTCGCGATATTACAAACTATCGAAAAATTAAAAATTTCCAAAACTGTGTACAGTTTAATGCATTATTATTCGTTAGTGTATCATCATCCTCAGCCCATGGTCCGTTTTGACACCTATTTCCAAAATTGTTATTGGCACCAGTTTTACGTAAGCGACTGCCATCTGACCTTCCTATAGTTGTGAATAATAGCTTACAAAGGTTCTTTACTATTTATTGGTACAATAGTTTTTAGTATTCTTATTTGTAGGTTGTTATTTTTTTCATATAGCTAGGTCTTAAAGGTTCTACCATTACTATATACCTAGGTCGTAGCTAACCTAACTCCTCTCCTTTTTTGTTTTTAGGGTTCCGTCCCAAAAAAGGTAAAAAAGGAACCCTTATGGTGCGACTCCGTTCGTCTGTCTGTCTGTCACAAAGTGAAATATCTCACGAACTACTTAAGCTATCAATGTGAAATTTGGAATGGTTATAAATGAGAGTGATCTACGTGCATGGAAAATTAAAAATTTCAATATATATTTCAATTTCCTATGAAAAATTACGAATATGAGGAGAGGCCAAAAAATATATTCAAATATTAGGTCAAGTGGGGCATCATTTGAAAGGGCTTGAGTTGCAATTTGAAGCAATTTTTTTCTTTTTCTACATTGGTAAAATTTCGATCTGTAAAGGAAAATGGTAAAAAAAATACCATTCCCCCCCCTTATCTCCGAAGTTATCCAAGTGAAAAATATGAAATTATTACTTGTGATTAAGATAAACGTAAATATTTCTGGAAAAGTATAACTTTTTCTGTATCTAGCGTATTTTTTGTTTTGTTTTGATTTTGAAGAGGGGCAAAAACAAACAACTATTAAGTCAAGTGGGGTATCATATAAAAGGGCTTGAGTTGCACTTTTTGAAACAGTTTTTCTTTATTTTCTACATTGGTAAAATTTCGATCTATCAAGGAAAATGTAAAAAAAAACCATTCCCCCTTATCTCCGAAGTTATCCAAGCGAAAAATTTGAAATAATAACTTGTGATTAAGATAAACATAAATATTACCGGAAAAATATTTTTTTTCTGTATCTAGCATATTTTTTGTTTTACTTACAAAAATCATTTTTTAGTTAAGTTTGCAATTTAATCAACTTTATAAGTATTTTTTAGTTTTGAAATTCCTATAAGATTATAATAGAAATAATCTCTTTCAAATAAAACAATAATAATCGAGATCGGTTCACGTGATAAACAATAATCACTAATAGACCAATATACATACTAAGCGATTGGCCTCTTGCACGTTAGTACCAAATGGGGCCGATAGATGGCGCTGACCCAATTGGCGCTGTTAAGATATTTCTAGAATTAATGGGGTTGGGACGGGTATATTTCAATAGCAGGTCATAAAAAGATCGCGATTCAATTGTTTTGGTGTAAAAGTTATTCGTTGTTTGAAATTGAATTCTGTTGTGTTGGGTTAAAATAAGTAATTTAACAAATATTGGGATATTTACTTTACTTTGAGTTAATTGTTAGTTTGTACGGAACCCTCGGTGCGCGAGTCAGACTCGCACTTGACCGGTTTTTTTTTTCGTGCTACAGGTCAAATTGAATCGTATGGCCTAAAGATCAATCGTTCCGATTTTCATGCCTTTAACACCATTGGCAGCTTATTTTGGCGTACCGCTAGGACTAATTTACAAGTATTTGCAAATCTAACCGTCCTAAACGTATGGAACTGACGTCATTCCGTCACTTCAACCCACTAACTACTACATGTCAGAAAAAAATATGAACCGGGCTTTAATATGATAGTTTTTACGAATGTAGGCTTCGAATTAAGCCCGGACTGTGAGCAAATTTTTTGAATAGACATTCTGATTGTAACAATTGTCATTATTCAGGCAAGGGGTCACTACGTGCCAGGAATATGTTCAGTGAGTAGGTATGTATGCCAGCTTTAAAAAGTTAAAAACATCTGTTCTGGTGCATTCCTTGGTTCCTCCTTTTGTTCTTAAAAGAATGGGGGCAAAATATGCTGGTCATTTATTTTGCCGCGCAGTTATTTGATGAAAAATTGTGTCGTAAGCTACACTTTGATTAGATGGCGTCTATTATGGTAGCGTAAAACCTCCCAACTATGGTTCAAATCATCGAACCATGGCCCAAACGAACTCAAACGTTACACGACTCTGTGTGACTATTATTTGGTATAAACCCTGAAGAGGCAATGTAACAAGGGAAATAAAAAGTGTTTTAATTTCCTCAGTTTGTATGTCAGTAAGTTATCATCAACATCAGCAAACCCTATTTCGGCAACTTGAATGCCATTGAGCTGAAATTAGGCATATATGTAAAGTCGAGCGAGCGAAGCGTCTCTGCTTCAGCTTGGACGAAAAATCATTTTTCACACCTTTCATTCGGAAAAGTAAGTTTTGCTCCACGACGAGAGCTTCAAGCAAAAAGCTTCTTTTCTGTTCAAGCTACTTTTTTAATTTATACATTGGCATTGGAACATTTGTACGCAATGTGCCAATTGAACACAGATGTTAATAAAATAATCGATTGTAATTTCATCGTAGTCGATTCAAAACGAACATATTTCAAGTTTTAACTATAACAATGTAGTACAAAAATCTATAAATATTTCGTAATATTTAAAAATTAGTAATAAAAATTAAGATAATTTAGATATATTTTAACAATAGCTTTTTTTAAATTTCCTTATAGTCGGTGTGAAAAATAGTATGTGTCACTCGCTAGCAAAATTATTTTCGTCTCGGGCGTAAACACTTGTATCCCTCACTACGCTCAGGATCCTACGTTAGAATCCCTCGCAACGCTCAGGATTCTATTGTAGGATCCCTCGCTACGTTCAGGATTCAATACACCGCCCTCGCCGTAAATATACTATTTTGCTCCCTTGTGACACAAATAACTATTTCCTCACGTCCGAATGTTTGGATTTCCCCCTGTTCTCGCCTAGAGCTCACATTACTCAACCGATTCTCATGAAATTTTGTGAGTAGGTTCGGTAAGTATACATAATTTTTTTTTCGGGTCAGTTTTTCGAAATTTTGAAAAAGGCGGAGATATGGGTTGAAAACGTAAAAAATTACAAGAAAATTGACTACAGACTTGGTACAAATTTTATGTTCCGTCCACTGTATCTTGAACTCCGACTTCGATGCCTTAGAGCCCAGTCGTACTAAGTTTTGGGAAAAACTCGTTGCAATTAGTACCTAAGTGCATCAAATCTGAGGTTGAAATTTCAACGGCAAAAAAATTGTAATTAGTACGAGTGTGAACTAAGGCATCGTATAATGATGGTTCCCTATGTTCGAATTTCAAATAAGTAATCTCTAAGGGTGAGTTGCACCAAACCGTCTGTAATCGTAAGCGGTGTTCGTTAAAATTTGAATGTATAAATGGAACGTTTGACAAGTTTCTATGGACTGACAGCTGCCAGCATCATATTTAACGTTGATCGGTCTGTAATCGTAAGTCGGTGCAACCAACAACAATAAATAAATTTGCGATCCAATTATAAATTTCGAATATCTCAAAACTTTGGAATGTTTATATTATAATTACCTCGACATCGACGTTTTTTTGATAATGGCCACGATTTCAATTCAACCCATGAAGGGTTAAAAAGGTATAAAATTACTTAATTCACCCGTTTTGAAACAAACCCGCGAGGTCTACAGCTTACAGAGCCACTAGTATAGGTACAGTCACGTATAACGAGTAATAACATGTATAGGTACTGTTTTGAACTTATGCCTAGGGAATAGGATTGAAAATCGTTTGCATATTTTTAGACTTGCCGAGCTGATCTGATAAAGGAGACAGAAGGTAACCACACCAACTCCTAATCTACATAAGATAAACACGTCGTGTTTGGGCTCATTTGGTACGAGCAGTCGATGATTGCGAAAACGTTCAGGCGGCAAAGAAATCTTGAAAATTCTCTTATTTTTAACTTTATATTATTGCACGCCCGGTTTAGCCTAGTGGATAGTAAAATGAATGAATATTTTGAGACAATCTTGCACAAATCGACCTAGTCCCAAACTAAGCTATGCTTGTACTATGGGTACCAAACGACGATGTACATACTCATAAACATAAACAAGGCTTATTTTAAACCACTCACCTGATTTCGAATTTTAAAAAGGTAGCCTAAATTGCTTTGAATATTTTGTTTATAAAATAGCCCATACCTTGCCGCAATCAGTTTAGGGATGCGCGAAACTGGCAACTGTGGTTGCCACAACCTAGTAAGTGGTTAAGCCAGCTCGATTTGTGTAAGTTTATAATATTGCCCCTAATATTCAAGACATAAGACATTTACCAAATCGTTTACACGAAGTATGAGTATCGTTCCCTGCTCTAGGCCGTGCCCGTATCGCAGAAGACCAAACTACATTTTTACATTGCACATATTCTCGAAGCGTTTGACGAAAGCTGAGGTATAGATATAGAAATTTATGTCCTACTTACATAAAAAAGTCAAAAAGGTGTAAACCCCAATAAAGGGGGTGTTTGAGGGGTAATAAGGGGTTTCGCATTTTTTTTTTGATTGTAAGGGTGTCATTCAAAAGGTCGTAAAATTTTGAGACGGTATACAAATTTAGAGTTCTTTTTACGACAGCTCTTACTAGTGTCAAATATGACCAAAGTAACTTTTTTTCATACAGTGCTGTCCCCAGCTCTATTTCAAAAAATATAGCAAACTAAGACTTGGAAATACACATGCATAACGGAAATTGTGATTAGATGGCGGGAAAATTATCAAATGACGCTAGCTTTAATAGTTTAATTAGATTTACAAATTAAAGTAAATAACCGGTATAGCGTCACATTTTACGCTGGTTCTTCAGTATAGCCGTGCCTGGTGACGTACATTGCACTTTGCAGTCTGATAAATGAATATTGATATAATGAAAACACAGCATTGTGTTTCGTGTTGTTTCCTGTTTCCGATTTGTTCCGACCGAAACCGAAAAATACCCGATGTCAAGTAATTAGACAACGCAGGTCTGGTGTTTTCAACAATTACCCACGATCCAGTTAAAGTCTGACCTTCGATTCGGTGTAGTTGTTGCAGATCTGGGAGTCAATATATACTAGAGGTGTGTGGTAGTTTAGAGATAGATTGTGAAAAGTTTATATTTCCGTATTTGCGAATGAATTCGACGAATAATTTTGCATCTAGTAAAATTAAGATTTATTTTTGTCATAATGTATACCATTTCAAATAAAGAACTCCGTACTTTATGAATGTTTGTTTTTAGTGTTCCATATTTAAAGCTGATACATAGACCAAATGTTAATAAACCAAATAGAGCCGTCATAGTTATCACATTTTTATAGTGTTCCCAATATTCAGTCTTGTGCAATTTATTGTTTGTATTAAGTGCGCGTGAGCGTGTGCTAAACTTATTTGGTTTGGTTGAATACCGGCTTCACTAGGTTTTTCGTACTGCTCTGTGTATCTTTTTTCTTGGTCTGAGGTTATCGCTCGCGGATACGACAAATTTAAAGTTATTAACAAAGTAACTAGCCCTTACACACCACACAACAATAAGTGGCAGTGGGCGGGGCACATTGCACGTAGAACCGATGATGGCCATTGTGGGTAGACCCCCTACAAGGTGGACCGATGACCTGGCCCTGTATCATGGTCGGCCTTATCACGCAATTAGTGACATAAGACATCTTGTCACTTATCGCGTGATAAGTGACATAAGACATCTTGTCACTTATCACGCAATAAGTGACATAAGACATCTTGTCACTTATCGCGTGATAAGGCAGACCATGATACAGGGCCTGGTAAAGGTCGCGGGAGTCCGCTGGATGCGGGTGGCGCAGAACTGGTCATTGTAGCACTCTTTGGGGGAGGCCTATGTCCTGCATAGTGGACGTCTTTCGGCTGATATAATGATGACGCATCAATATCGATGAATATATTGGATTTTGTAATTAAACGATTCAGTTGAGGACTAAATAAAAATTTAATTGAATCTTCTTATATGCCGGTTTTGTTTGGGTTACTAAACATACATACATACATACATACGATCACGCCTTTATCCCTAAAAGGGGTAGGCAGAGCACATGAAACTTATGTTCCAGTACCACTTATAGCATAAATGTGGGTATAAAAGATCGACAAAATGTTACTAAAACACACAAATAATACTATGCTTAGTAATGGCTTCAGATTTCAACACTACAAGCAGCTTTTGGTGTTCTATATTTCAACATTTCTACATATTGTTGACTCTATTTGGTTAAAGGCTACGAGGTTCTTTATTTGACTTCAAATTGGAATACTGAGCTGTAGTGGTGAATCGTATTGTTGCCTTAGGTATATACCATTCCAGTTTGAGAGCTTGCCGCGAAAATTTTGAACACGACACCTAAAAAAAGGCGAGGACCTAAACATTAAAATGACTCGTTTTTCGTATGTAGTGGAAATGAATATTCAGGAGATACAGTATGAATCATTCAAAATAACTGAATGTACGGAACACTAATTGCTGAGTTCCGACTCGCACTTGGCCGATTTTTTAGATTTAATTTAGTTAATGTTAAAGTTCTCATCTTGATACTATTGAAAATAATACGGTGTGTGTTTGTTAAACTAATTCCAGAATCTTCTCTAATCTTCTTTATTTATTGCAGGAGTTGACGGTGCAAGCCGTTTCCTCCCACGAATTGTTGAAGCCTAAGGATGAGCCCTCCTACACGTTGGAGCTGACCCCCAGCCTGTGCTCGGCAGACCTGCATCACCCAGGTTAGTACCAGATATTTTAGATATCCACGGGATCGGTAATTTCAAGCAGGGATGCCGTGGATGCGTCTCTTTAGACATCCGTGGACTCAGAGAGAAAACACTCAAAAACATAAATGCACAACGTTTAGGGTCACGCAGGACTCATACACGTTGCGACTGATTTACAATCGTTGCAAACCTGACGCATCACCAATAACGAATATGGTTAATCGTCAGATTACAGAAACGGAATGAAGATTTTCATTGACTAACTAAGGACCAAAATACTGAACAGCCAGAATACTTGGCCCCCATCTGGTCGCGAACTGCCTGTACTACATCCACATCCGTAGAAACTCCGCATCATTTTTTGTGGATGCGGAGTCGGATGCAGATGCAGATGTTGAAAATCATGCGAGAAATCCGCGGTTGCGGATTCGGTTGGGAATGTCTGCATCATCCCTGATTTCAAGGCTCACATCTGCGGATATTGGGGTCGAACAGTGAAAAACATAAATAAACTACGTCCATTTTGACTTACCTACCTGGGCTACCTGCAATTGTTGCAAAACTAACGCATCACCTCAGTGAATGCGGTGAATAATATACAATTTAATAATAATATAGTACAACAACGTACGACTAACAAATGGTATTACATTTAAAGATAAACTTGCACACACAAAACACTGGATACATAGTTCAATAAAGTTTCGGCAACTTAGCCTTCCTAGTGGTGGGCTGCATCTGCTTAACATCAGACAGACCTTAGTCGTGCCCGTGATTTTCGTGGTTGATGATTTGAATTCGTTCGATCGCGTTCCTCACAACATTGTCCAATTTTTGAGACAGTTTTAGTTTTTTAAGTCGATCAGTCCAACGCGCTGGTGAACGGTCACGTGATCTTTTGCTTTCAGTGTTTCCCACTACGTATAACCGTTCCAAATCTTCCGTCACCACTTCTCATTATATGATGAAAGTAGCTCAGGCAGATCAGATGCTTTAAAAAAAACGAAAACGAGAAATTAATCAGAATATTAGTTAAAAACATTTTGAGAAGTTGACAATGGCGGGCTAGTGTCAAAGGGTTTTAGTAGGGTCAACCCCAGCCACTACAGTTAAAGCTCCACTCAAACCAAAATCTTGGATCCGCCATTTTGAAAAGTTGACAATGTTGGTCTAATGTCGAAACTCAAAAGACAACCGGAACAGATTTTGCATGCCGCTTAAATCTAATTTTAGTGGGGTCAAGCCCCGCCAATATAGTTAAAGCCCCACCCAAACCAAAATCTTGGATCCGCCTTTGACAGATGTAATAAAAAAGGAGGTGAAATAAAGAAGGTTGGTCAACATTTATTTATAAATACAGTTAAACAGTTATCAATAATTCTGCATGTATGGAAAATTTTGACCGACAAATAATTATTTGGGCGTGCGAATGCTAAAACCATATCCCTTCCTTTCGACACTGCCATATATTATCTTCAACTTAAGAGCTCTGCTCTTGTCGGTGTTACTCCACCGGGATGAAATAAAAAAGGGCTTTCATAATTCAAAAGCGAGCAATAAGAGTAGTGTGTATACCTCTATGGGTTTCGTGTAAGGACTTTTTCACTAAATTTGAAATTCGAACAGTGGCTGATAGTCTTTATATTATGAAACTTTGTACGGATTTAGCAGACTTTAGCAAGAAGTGAATCAGAACAGGATTGGGTGGCAAGTTTGGCGACGATGACAAAAAACCTAACTCGCCTCTTTACTCCAAAGCTCAAAGAGAATGTGCTCATTACCAGGCTATAAAACTTTTTAAGAAGCTACCAATTGAATTGAAAGATGTTTCCAACCCACAAACTTTTTTTTTTAAAGCGGCCGAGGATACATGACTCGAACGAAAATTAGGGCTTTAAATCCCATTATCTCGCAAACGCTCATAACTGAGTTGAAAAATAGTTTTAAAAAACTCATAATATTTTTGAACAAGCTATCCAACGATACCCCACACTATAGGTTTAACGAGAAAAAAAATACATCACCAATTTACATGTAGAAGCAAGTTGGAATACGCATCTCAGATTTGGAATCCCGAATATAAAATTTACGTCGACAGAATTGAGCGATTACAATCCAAATTCATGAAATTTCTTCGAAGCCATTCAGCTCTACTAGTACGACACTACATTGACCTTCTCCTTGACCTCGTCCATAAAAGCACGTCGCGGCCTGCCTCTTCTTTCCTCTATTTTCCCTTCGATTATAGTTTTTATGTAAATGTCATGTAGTCAGCCAAAAACATTATTTTTGCCACTAGTGATAATGCATTCTGTAAATCCCTCATTAAAATGAAAAGGTTCATTATTATTATAATGTATCTCGCGAACCCCGGTCATTTGGAAGGCGTGCGTGGGGATATAGAACCAGCACGTAGAGGCCCTTCTGATGACGAAGTTTAATGTGATGTTAATACACCTGCTAGAACCCATTCACGGGTACATCGGTCTATATACTCGTGAACCGGTTCTAACAGGCGTCGGGGCTATTGTGGGTAATATGGATAGAGAACTGTTAATATTAATACCTTATACGGATCGCGGCCAATTTTGTTACACCCTGTATACTTAATAAAATTATAATTTGCACTCCAGCCATGCAAACGTGTACTGACAAGTCGCATTGCCACTTAATATAGACCCGAGCGAAGTGACGTAAATCAGATTTTAATTCGATTTTCAAGGATCTGGGCCCTGAAAATAGCGCGCTGGTTTTTAGTGCGGGCAGACCGGACGGCATTAATGATTTTGCAATTTACTCGAATCAAATGCCGTATGCGTTATTTTAGTGCATGCGATTAAATCTATCAATGAGTTTCCGGCACGGGACGGTTGACAGTTTTAATATCGCCAATCAACCTGGGAACGCCTTCAATGAACAATACGGTTTCAGATCGTAAATTAGATGTGGCTAACTTCGCGCGAGTGCTGAGCTCCTGGCATGGTCGTATTGGCATGAAATCAAATCGGTATTCGGTACCAATTTGATTTAAATTCTCTTAGTGAAATAAACCCCTTTCTGTACCCCAGTTGGTCGATTGCGTTAAGTTTCGTGCGTACGCTAGGCAGAACTGATTTTTTTTGTAGGGGAAACGAGTATACTGATGCTTGATTGAAAAGTTACGCATATACCTCTCTGGAGTAAAGCATATTCTTTCAATAACGGCAGGCTATAATTAAACACCGATACATGAAATTGAATTGAATGGTAGGTTTGTATATACATAATACACATATGGTAATGGAGAGTATTGTTTAATTTAAATCTAGCCTAGGCGCGGTAAAACCTTTTATCAGCCGAATAATGTTTTCGTTGGTGCAGCTCCATTAATGGGCAGACTTTTCGTGGAATATCGCCTCATTAAGTGATAATTTGTTGTGGTACTTTGTGGTGGATGGATATCTCAGTAACATGTTAATAATGACAAAAGTTATGGGAAACACATCAAAGTGTTTAAATTGGCGTTTAAGTTGGCACACAAATATTGTCATTGACTGATAAGGAGTTTTATTAATTCACGATTAATATTTTTTAATGTTATCTGATTTAACTATTTATTTGGGGTGAAAGCACACCTGTATACAATAGGGGTGTAGACTCAAAATGTATTATATTAATACAAAAGAAAGAAGGCAATAAATATGCCTGATGACGAAAATCCCATTGAAATATCGTATACGAAGCTACAGTCGTTTTAATATAGCTTGTTGTGACGTCACAATCACGTCAGCGGACAAGAGATAGAACATAGTCCTTCTCGATTATATTTCCAAGCTTTCCTTTTATATCAGTAGGTATCCAGAACCTTTAAATATGCGACATACTCGTAAACAGTCGCTTTGTGATCTTCTGATATAATAACGGATTAAAATTGCTCAGATACCAGTCTGAGGGTTCTTACAGAAATGGTAAACACAGCGTATCTAGAAGCCGTGCAAAATATTTTAAAAAATGCTAACGGATCAACTATTATTTAACTAATAGCCCAAGCACTTTATTTTCATTAGTATGCAAAAAATTGAAATTTGGTTATAAGTTATAACAGCAGCATTTTTGTGTGTAACTGATATATTATCATTTTAGTAATTACGTAGACTCAAAATCCACCAAAATATTAGTTATCAAAAAAAACGATATTTTACCAATTCCTGAAAAAAGAGGAAAAATATTAATAGATATTTTAATTTTTGTTTTGGTTAATTTACAGGAGCTCTTGAAGAATAATAAATAAATCACACAAAAACATAATGGATGTGTCATTTATTTTTATATATTTACTTCCCGATGGAAATTTTGGTGGATTCTTGGATAAGGCATCTTAGAATAACATTTGAAAATTAAACAGACAAAAAAATGCTGGTATATAAATTAATGTTTAAAAAAAAAACGTTATTTTCCTGGGGTATAAATACAGTCTCATTATAACCAGAAATATTGCGATTTCTATTCGGTGCAATATTTACGTCTCACCATAAGAGCTACAGTAGCCTAGTGGTTCCGACATGCGGCTGTCAAGCGGTGGTTGTGGGTTTGAATCCCGGCTCGTACCAATGAGTTTTCGGAACTTATGTACGGAATTCTTTCCGTTAGCTTTTCGGTGAAGGAAATCATCGTGAGGAAACCGGTCTAATCCCAATAAGGTCTAGTTTTCCCTGGAAGTTCAGATGGGAGTCGCTTTCGTAAAAAACTAGTGCCTTTGCCAAATCTTGGGATTAACGCTAGGAGGATGATGATTTACGTCTCACCATAAGACCTTGCTTCCAGGGAAACCTACGCGGTTCGGCTACGAACGTAGCGGTTCTTGGCAGTGAATGTGTTAAAATACGCGACCATAGGTGGAATAGACGGCCATACCTTATTGCGGTGACTTAAAATACACGGTGGAATTTAATCGGTGAACAGGAACCCATTTTTCTAATTCAGTAATCGATGGCGGTCACGTTTATGTAGTACTTAAGTGGAACCAAGTTTTTTTTATCATAACTAATTTTTAAGTTGAAATTAAATTTTAATTAAAATTTATTGTCACCCTACTAATGGTTTAGTCTGAAAAGTTTAATACCTCTTTTCAAACTATCAGCCATAGAAACTTAAAACATAAATGAGCAATAAGCTGTCAATTTGTCATTGTCAGCTGTCAACAAATTGCTTCATCCATGGACGTACACTAATCTGGACTGAGTACTGCGATTAAAGAAGCGTAGCCGACAGAGAAGTCATACTAGAGAATTGCATCTCGTTCTAATTAGGGTGACCAAGTACCTATCCGGATATTAGGATTTATAAAAATTCTTGTTTAGAGAGTGATGAACTGGTAAACGTGCCGGGAATCCTCTGGATGCGCGTGGTGCAGAACCGTTCGCTTTGCCAAGTAATACAGTCCAAATAAATTATTCTTGTATTACAAATAAATAAAACTCACGAATAAACTCCTAATAAAAACATCATGTTCCTACATATATATATTATTTAAACATAAATACATGTTTACTAACGTCCGTTTGACACTTAGCGGACTTCGGTCTCGTTTAGGGCACAACTGGGATTACCGAGAATAACGGTAGGGGAGGAGGACGATGATGATGACATTTTTACTAAATGTTTACTAACGTCTTATGACTCCATAAAATTATGACGTCATTTAGGTTTTTGATGTTTCATTAAAAGTTTCTAATTAGATTTTATCAGTAGAATGTCGCAATACTTAATGAAATAACAACATATCTTGTAGAAATATTTATTAATTCGTCGCTTCGTTTTGCCATGAAAGACGGACAAACAAACAAACACACACACTTTCCCATTTATAACATTAGTATGAACACAGTATAGAAGAATATGGAAGTATGGATAGTACATTTTTAAAATATTAAATGAAATAATTTAACATAATTGCTCTGCCGACTTATCTACGACATTGCATTCTCACACCGGCCCAAATCATAGTCACCCTAATAAGTTTGGCATATGGTTTTGTCGTTTTATCGTAAAATAAAGCAAAATGTTCCTTACCTATGAAATGATATTCCACAATTATTAAAGATTTCGCTTTTACATCCCTTTATACAACATATTTTCACCATTTTTTACTAAAACAAGGCAACAAGAGTCCAATGACAATATTTGAAAAATAGATGTCAACGTTGGGGATACAAGTCGATATTTAAAATTACCACTTGATTACCTCAATATTTAATGCGTTACCATGTTTTAATAAGTAAATTAAAACTTAGGTATAAAGTAAAATCTCCTATATAATGTCGGCTCGTAATTATGAGCAGGTATTTTTTTTCAGTATAATTTAATACCTGTTAATACCACTATATCATTATTATTTTTACATTGGCAACTCGTGCGAGTGGGACACCATCCTCGGGTTGGTTGCTCTCGCTCGGAACGCTTTCTCTAGTAGTCTTTTATCATACAATTGTGTACCTACCTTGGTCGGTAATATGGTTCAATTTTGATTGACTAATAAAACTTAGTACTCAGTCCAGATTAGTGTACGTCCATGGCTTCATCTGTCTAGTTTCCCGCCAAAGCCAGCAAGCACTTGACGTATGTACACTTACGAGTAACTTCCCTTCAATAAAAGTAGGGTGTCCATTTATTCAGTCAGTGTACATTTTACCGATGTTAATTAAGTGTGATTAATTAGATTTTGAGCTATATTGCACGAGATCTCACGTGGTCATCTATTGGTTTCTGTGTAGATTGATAATTAAGATTTTTGGATTCCTGATCACCGATTAAATTCCACCGTGTATATTAACCATTTTAAAAAAAGGAGGTTCTCTATTCGGTTGTAGGTTCTTTTTCAGCTGTAGGTTTGAATATTTGGTTTGATTTGCAACATATCCTGAAAAACCGGGCCTTGAACGACTGACAGACTGATAGTGAAGTGATCCTGTGTTCTTTTCTTTTTCTGTTGAGGTACCTACCTAGCACAGGGCTCTCAAATTCACATGGAATTAATTATATTATCTTTATAAGTTGTATATAAAATAAGATATTACATTATGCAATTTCAGCTTTAACGTCGGTTTTTATTGTTAAAATAGATCAACAAGTTTGTCCCATGCAACAGCCATTTTCAAGTTTCTGAGCAAAATGCATCTTTTTCCAACTTTGCAAGAACAGAAATGTTACACAGGTATAGTTCATAAAATCAACAAGTTCAAATTTGTATAAAATCCGTACAAAACGCCTAGCTGATGCTCAATGAAGGATTTAGTAATTACCAGCAAGTCAACATTTTAAACAAGAAATCGAACTAAATCTAAAATTACTTCTGTAAGTAAATTCTGGGCGTGTAATTTTACTAATAACAATTTGCCGTACTAATTCGAAACATGATGCACCACCGGTTGGTATGAAAACGTCTTACATTGTAGTCGATACGAATGGATCGTCTATATGTACCATTGTTTATACGACTCATTTCTTATATATAGGGTTGTTCTCCAGGGAGGACTGCTCGCACCTCTTGGTCATGTATGGAAAAAGTTTAATGACCTGCCCATGCGCCCGCAGAAACATCTGCTATTTCAATGTTTGCCTCGGAGTAAAAAGTTGCTCAACATCCTGGCTAAATGGTTAGACCTAGGTCAGGGGTGCTCGACCAAATGTCATAGGGAAACGCGTGCAATTTTCAATGACAAAAAATAAAAATAAAAAACTTTACATTAGCCCGCTCTAGTGGTCATCATATAACAACTGACTACTATAACTTAACACATGTGCATGAATTTACAAAATAGGAAAATACAGCTAAAGAAAATTCCCATAGATGTCTAAGTACTATTGCCATTATGCAGGGATGGGGCGGGGTGCCAAAACCATGCCAGGCAGCCATTTAGTTCAAACCGGGTTTTAGGTGTGTATGGGTAGAAAAAAAATGTAAGGAGCTCGCATTCTATGGTTTTTTCTTTCGCTGGTAAAATATTTGTGAATGAATGAATGAATGAAATAGTTTAAATGCAAGATTATGGTCACAGGATCTTAAAATTATAAATAAACCAATATAATCAACCTGGATACAGGTGTGCAAGTTTTTATGAATTAAATAAAAATTTTCAATTTTTACTTCCATGATGTCAAGGCTTAAATACTAATCTTACAGCTATTTATTGCATACCTATTATTTTCTTGTCAAATACTCCTTAACACTATAAAAACATTTTTCATGCAGCCATTTGGTCAACTTAGTTTTGAAAGAAGTCATGTTTTCTAATTTAATAATGTCAGGTAACTTATTGTACAGAAGTATACACATATTATAACAATTATTTTCATATATGGCAGATCTGCAGGGAGGCTGATCTATAAGGTTCATATGGTAGGTGACTTGAAATTACACTCACTAAGGGTGCGTACCACTAGGGACGACATCTTATCCCAAGATTTGGCATAGGAGGGGGAAAAACTAGACCTTACTGGGATTAGATCCATCGTACTTACACTGACCTGCCTTAAAGTCTACCCAAAAATATTATGCTAACTGTACGTTAATAAGAATACTAATTATCATAATTCCAAAGCAAAGTTTATAATTTCACATATGACATTTGACAATTAGTTTTTTGCCATTTAACCATAATGAATTGACAATATGTTATTTGCCTCAGCAATTTGCTACACAATTATTTACCACATCAAATTTGACGTAATAACAATATAGTACAATATAAAAATGTAGCGAAATAAAAAAACGAAGTAAAATTATGCCAAGGATTGGTTTGCGAAATAAATCTTCGGCGAGAAGTTGGTTGCTAAATGAAATTTGACGAAACATAATTCGGCGATAAAGGCAGTTAACCGTGATTCGCCGCCACCGGAAGCCCTCATATTTCTGTAAAAAAAAAACATTAAAAAAGTATCGTCGTTATAGTTCGTAGCTACGAAGCTCTCACCTTACATGCAGTTTCACAAATGGTGTTACGATATACGTAGATATATTAGGTTCGGTGTAAAACAATGCTCCACCATCGATTCCAATCGTAAACTTACCCGTAGCTAATTCAGTACAAATATGACCGTGTCCAACACCTCTCATCGACATGACTCGTCCACCTTCAATCAATGACTTAAGGTTTGAATTAGCTTGGTTAGTGCTGCATATCCCTGCACTTTCTCGCTTTAAGACCGGGTGCGAACATTACACCTAAATCGATTAGACATCGAAAGAAATCGATTTAAGTTGCATGCATCGATAATTTCTTTTATAGCGTCTTTATCACTCATTTACATTTCATGTAGCATTTCCATAGCGTGATGTAACGGTGAATCTAACGCATTATACGAGTATGATATTCGATATTCGAATAACTCACTGCTCGGACTAGTGGAATTCGGTTGTTTACAGATATGGGACATGATTGTTTGGATATTGCATTGTTGCAAATGTGGGTTCGCTCGCAATAGTTTAAAACGCACTGTGTAATAGAGTCGAGTTTTACATATACTTAATGAAATTTTCGTGTTCCCGTTGGATCGTTCGGCCCAATTGTGAATTTCTAATGTTAAAACAAAGTCACCGCTTCAGCTTGAACCAAAATTCTTTCGTCCAGTTGTCCCGCTGCCCGGCTTTTTTCCTCTTCGTCGCATTTCTCAACCGATTGCCGTGAATTATTTTGAGTCGGTGTAATAATTAAAAAAGAAAATAATTACATTATTTTTCGATTCAGTTTTGCGACAACAAAACATTTTAAAAACGATATGCTGGCGATTGCTACAGCTCTCAGAACCACCAGTGATATTAGAGATATTTTAGCATAGCCATGAATGAATTACTGGACACGGACTGGTTGAGAGGATTTCAATGAACCCATACACGACTTGTCTTGTGTGTTTAGGAGTTAAAATTTACGTTGAGGTCCAAACGCGTTTTCTTAAAGTAACGCGATAGCTTTTGCCGTGTGCTCAGCAAATCCTTCAGTCAACGAACTGACAACTTTTATGAAAAAAAAACGCTATTCAAAATTAAAGTTTTCAAAACAGTATTTTTCCTTGAGAAAAAAGCCACTTAAGATATCACCACTAAAAATAATGTCATAGAGTACGGTGTCAAAAGTAAACTGAATAAGGCCACGTGAATGAGATTTAATCACCTCTTGAGCCTTAAAATTTTAAGGAAAAGACACAGGTAAATTATTGTTGTCCCCTTTGCTGATCTGTTATATTCCGATTTTAGAAAACAACAAGAAAGTGGGATCTTTTTTATGTACACATTATTGCACAAATGAAAAGAACGAAAGGTGCACTTCAGACAAATATTGATAAGACAAATATTGTTTGAACACCACCCACAAACCACACAGTTTGTACAGTAATAGTATGCTTATGAATTATGATAGTTTAATATTGTTTTTACTAGACTTTTTCTTGCCCGTCTACGGCACAACTGAAGGTAAGTTATATATTTTTAGCATTCTAAGTATTTGTGTTTACGTAAATTCCACCCTCAGACCAAGAAAAAAAGACAGACTGAGCGTTACGAACGGGCAAGTGAAGCCAAACCACATACAAACAAAACCAAGCTACATTAAGTTTAGCACACGCTCACGCACACATATACAAACAAAATTGCACAAATCTCTTCAGCACGTGTCGCAATGCTGTCAAGATCATTTATTTCGAGTTTTGTGCGATTTAATTTGTTTATCGTGTGCTAAACTTATGGGGCTTGGTTGAAAACCGGTTGGCTTCATTAGACTGTTCGTTACGCCCCGTCTGTATATTTTCTAGGTCTGAGGTTTCACCATAGCGTTTAAGAAACTGAGTCACTTTTTTTTATAAATGAGGTGTCAATCGATTTTAAATTATACTTCGTGTAGCGTATCTCAGGCTGCCTCTTGTATGCCAAAATACATTTTAATGAGTTGCTTTTTCCGGAGTCGGGTCACAGTTCTTTGAAGTTTTTATGCTTGAAACTAGAACATACGCCTTGAACAAGGCTATTTTTCAACTTACATGTTTACCTGCCTCATGTCGTCCGCCGTTTTCAACGCGTGAGCCTCGCACCGTGAGACCGACATTGTTAGGGCTGGTTCACATCGCGCACCAACTCGCACAAGCCAACCAGGATAAGTTTGACTTCCGTGTACTCATAGTTGTTACAATTAAGTAGGTATTGGACCCGATTCTACGGGGACATCGCTTAAGGGTGAAATCACATCTATCAGCATCGAATCGCATTCCGCAACACAAAAACGCAGCTCTGTATGAAGATGCGTCCGCATCAATTCACCCTTCCGCATGCGGCGCATCTTCATACAAAATTATGTTTCTGTATTACAACATGCGATTCGATGCTGATAGATAGATGTGATTTCTAAAAACTAAATTGTCAAATTTCTAGGGTTTCGTACCCAAAGGGTAAAAATGGGACCCTATTACTAAGACATCGCTGTCCGTCTGTCACAAGGCTGTAACTCAAGAACCGTGATAGCCAGACAGGTGAAATTTTCACTGATTATGTATTTCTGTTGCCGATATAACAACAAAATAAAATAAATATTTAAGGGGGGCTCCAAATGCTCCCATACAACAAACTTTTTTTATTGTTTTTATACTTAGATAATGGCACGGAACCCTTGGACTCGCACTTGGCCGGTTTTTTTAGACATAATTCAGACGGCACATTTAACAAGTGCTATTCTAGAATGTGAAGACTAAAAGAAGCCTGATTTTATCTGTAATCTAAAACTTCTAAGTAAAGTTGAATGTGCCCTACTTTTTAAAAATAAGTGAGTGAATGAATTAATGGAATCGATGCAAAAAAATATGGGAAAGAGTTCTTTTTACATTGTATGTAATATTTTGATATTTAAATCCGTTTTATTGTATTATTTACTTTAAATACTATCTTGAATAGTGTTCTTCACATTTTATAATAGGTATAAATAATTGATCATATTTAAATGGGCAACATTTAAAAGATTAAACCAATGCAAGTTGTTTGTGGTATATGCCGTCTGTGAGTGTCTGTGTTCTTTTCTTTTAAGTTTATTTAATAACAAGTTTTTGACAGCGAACTCATTTGGCGGGCCGCAATAAAAATGTAATTACAAATAGAAAATATGTAATGAGAATATCCAATTGACTTCACGTAAATAAATTATAAACGGGACTATTTTATTCGCCGCTAAAATTAGTCAATTACCTAAGTTTGAGGTTTCTGTGATTTCGCGTAAAAACGACATAATGTCTAGAATAGCAATTTGGCAGCTAAACTAATAGTAGGGCAGTTTCAGGTGTTAATGTGGACACGCTGGACAAAAGCACCAACATTTTTTCAGGTACTTGTTGGGTCCATAGCTATAAGTTTTTGATAGGAACCACCTCCTCCGTCGGCCATCTTTAATTTTATGGCGCTCGTTTTGAATAATACGTATATCATTAATATCTCGAGTTCTAAATAACGTAGAATCACAAACTTAGTGTCTAAATATACATAATTGGAGTCAAGGAATACAACATTTTTTTAGAGTAGAGTTCCCTAAGGATATCAAACGGAGCCCTGTTCCTAAGCTTCCACTGTCCATCCGGCTGTCTGCGTATCAGCAATAGCTAGAGTGTTCAAATTTCCACAGAAGTTGTTTTTCTATTGCTGCTTTAACATACATTCATCAAAATTAAAATAAATTTAAAATTAAACAGTTCTCTCATACGTGAAACGTAATTTTATTGCCCGCCCATAACAATCGGTACCTATATCTCTAGAACCGGAATATGTAGACACTTGAAATTTCCGCAGATTATTTATTACTAAAGTTTCTATAAAAGTATAATAATGTTAATAATTGTTTTTTTAATATAACTTAAACCAACTCGTAGAAAAATATGTTTTGACGACCGCTTTAGCTTAGTTGGTAGTGACCCTGCCTACGAAGCAAGAGGTCCTGGGTTCGAATCCCGGTAAGGGCATTTATTTGTGTGATGAGCACGAATATTTGTTCCTGAGTCATGGATGTTTTCTATGTATTTAAGTATTTATTTATCTATATAAGTATGTTTATCGTCGTCTAGTACCCATAGTACAAGCTTTGCTTAGTTTGGGACTAGGTCGATTTGTGTAAGATTGTCCCCTAATATTTATTTATTTATTTATTTATTTTACACTTATATGCAGTGTTATTATAATGGTAAAATACTTATTAAGTTGAATTTCCTGACCCCAAATACGTATAATTAGATACCAACTTTATGGTTCTAAGCGTCTTAGAACTCAAGATATTAATAATTAACTATAATGAAATGTAGTACACTTAAATGCATTGAAGCCGAGATATATGCAATATGTATTTTCACACGTCATATTGAAAAATTATAAACTAAACTTCAAACTTAAATATTCCGGCTCCGATATTGTTTTGCGTTTAATTTTATAAATCTACGCGTGTTAAGAGTTCCTTTCTAAATGCTTATTAAAAACATCCTTGGCTACGGCAAAAAATAAAAACGACATTTTTCTCATACAAGGTTACCCAATGAGAAGCTAAAAATCATTTTACAGAGCGCTATATTTATGAAATAAAAAATAAATTAAGGTTTTAGAATATTGTGTATAATTGTAGGATTTTATTACGTTTTTATCACGTAGGTATTTAAAAAACTCAATTTTAACGAAACGGGCGTGGGTAGGTACTCTAGAGTTTAGCAAAATTTGTCTACTTTCCATGTCTTAGTCCAAGTAGCGTCTTGTTTGATAAACATGTTCTCTTTCTTTCTTTCTTAATAAAATAGTGATTGAAATAAAAATCAAATTGTACTTATAAGGGTGTCCAAGAAAAAACCCTTATAAGTACTGATTGAACAATAGCTTGTTTGATCGTAATTTAATTTTAGTATCACTACATAGTATAAAACAAAATCGCTTCCCGCTGTCTGTCCCTATATGGTATGGTATCTTTAAAACTACGCAACGGATTTTGATGCGGTTTTTTTTTAATAGATAGAGTACCTACATTCAGCTTTTAACAAACACCGCTTACCATTTCAGAGGGTTTGGTGCAACCCTACGACTTATTTTGGGGCGTCTTGCCGGCCCATCTAGAAATGCCAAGATACATAATAGCTTATAGTAGACAAGCTTACTGAAAGCATAATTTGCGGTAACATAATTAGATTTAGATTAATTGGCTTAAATTGATATATATACATATATATATATAATGATGAGGTATATATTATTAGTTTAACATCTACCCCGTGAAGTGTCGGGTTGGAATAGTACCTCCCCCTTTCCAAGGAATGGGGTCGACGTGTGTTGTGAGCGATATCCTAACAATCACTGCAATATCACACATTTATCCACCTGTAAACTAAAAACTAGTGGATCTGTGAGATGTAGAATTCGTGAATCTACAAAAAAAAACTTTAGACTTTTTGAAGCTGCTCACAAAATTTTACGATAATCGGTTGAAAAATGCCACCGGTAGAAGACAGAACACAAGAACAGGCGAATATCTGGACCTACGATTTTATAATAGCCCAAGCTTAAACAAAAAAATTGGTTCGTTGCACTTCAATTACTAGAAACGGCAATGAAATTCTATATTTAATTTCACGTGCTCTGCCTACCCGGTTTCAAAATAAAGGCGTGAATGTATGTACCTATCTACCGGGAGCACAGAGGTTAAGAGGACGCGACCAGCGCTGACGTCATGGTCACATGGCCAGGGGTATATGCAGCGAAACCCGATAGATACGTACGATAAGTATGTGCGATAAGTCACGCATTTGTACGACAAGTTGTAATGCGTATACGCACAAGACTGGATATATCAGAGGCATCTTTTCGAAGGGATCCCATCGAACTGTAAATACAAATGAAATAGCACTAAGACCACATTGAACATCAAGTTCTTGCACATAGGGTTAACTACGTAATCTTTTTTAAAGAGCAAGCGTTAGGACTACTCAATTGTAATTTTCCCATTAAAATATATTTAGATCGACCTAACGTAGGTATATACCTACGAACAAAACGTTACGCAATCGACTAGCTTGATTGGTTCAATCCAAAGCAAGAATCAATTCTACAAACGAATAAAACGAAATTATTAATTTAGTTTACCACTTACTACACCATACTATGACTAACACAAACAAGAAAATGTGTGGTTATTTGTAAACCTACCCTACTGGTCAATCAGCAGGGCAATGGATACTAATCTTCGAACGAGCTTTAAAACGAAATATTGATAACTACATTCTTACACCTTCAAAATTTTAAGTTCTGTGTAAATGTCACCTTGCGAGACGAAGAATTAATGACTTTGGTAACGACTATCCACAACCAAAGGAATTCAAGATACTACCTGTTTTCAAGACTGCGTCATCCGGTTTGTGGGAGTGTTGGAGCCCTCTTGGGAGTACCTACACGTAAGGGCCACCACACACCTGGCGTCTTTCGAGCGTCGTCCCATAGTAAGCGGGCGAGCGAGGGGCGAGGCGAGGTGGGTTGGGGGGACGGTTTACTATGGGACGACGCTCGAAAGACGCCAGGTGTGGGGTGGCCCTAAGGAAGGAAGCAAATGCACAAAAATTCCCACTGGATCGCAGTGTATCTGAAAGCGCCCTCATCTAAGATAAGAGAACAAGAAAAGCCTGAATCTAGTTCAGGAACGCGTTGAGCAGCAGCGAGAAGGGAGCGATAGTATTGTCGCAGGGCTATAAGCGTTCATTATCATCTATCATCTCTTTCTAATTAGAACGCTTAGAAAGAGACGGATAGTCTACGCCGCCGCGACACAGCTCGCGGGCTGTCCTGTGACAGGTGTGCTGATAGAAAGAGATAGCTCTTGTCGTTGCGTTAAACTAGTCCAGCACGAGAGTTCTTCCCGGCAGTGTTAACAGTCAGCGATCAACTGTTAAATGTATTTTATTTACACGGAATCTACGTTTGCACGTTTCTTGAACGTGACTATAATTCATAGTCAATGGGACTCGTACCTAATTCCGTACCTGTTGGATTGTATGGAAAACGCAATATAAATGTGTTCTTTTACCGACGGCAAATTACGGTGTTCGGGAAAATTCAGTCTCTAGAAGTGACTTGGGCCTGACATTTGTCTGCATCATGGCTATCAGTCACGCATTGAGCTAAACATAAATCTTTGGTGCAGGCATTTAATCTCTCTATCCTGATTATTCTTAAGTTTTATGGTTGGTTAAATGTGGAACTACTCATCCGATTTAAAATTGCTTTATTAGTGAATGTTATGGACCTTACGAATGGACAAAGGTATTATTATATCCCGCGGTTTCGTTTACGTTCTTTGTAATAGGTGAGTGAAGCGGCGCCGGCGCGGGCAGCTAGTGTGCATAACATAAATAAACGCCTTGTAAATCAATGTGACGGCATAACGCACAATCTAACCAAGCATACATTCAACTACTTTCCCTGCTGTACTCAAAACATTATACGTAACTCATTACTCATTGGGCACTTAGATTAACTCAGCTATGTTACGTGAATGTTTGAAAAAAGTTTCACGTGCGCCGATAGAGTTATCTAAGTATAACAACGATCATCTGGGCATTACTTCAATCGACAATACCTACATGCGTACCTTACGTAGAACCTTGCCTTATTAACTTTATTGTTTGAGAGAACAATTACCTTTTGTACGGGTATCGACGCCACTATCAGTAGACGCCTTAAGTAACGCTGGAGGCTCGAGTTCGACTATTTAACTTAAGTCACAGGTCCATAACCAGTTTTTATTATGTCTTTGTTCACTTGGTGGAAAAGAGAAGTAACTATGCACTTTCTGGTCCGCGGAACTAAATACCACATTTTTTGAACTATTGTTTACAGCATTAGATTGATTTTGATTGAAGAAATAAAATACTCAATTAGTCCCTTGTATATCTACTTAGATCACTAGATGTTTAACTAAAATGGTGTTAAAATTCGTTTGTCTTTACCTATCATTTTGAAATTTGTGTTCGTAAGAAAGGGACAAAGTAAATTTTATTTAGCAGACGCATTTAAAGTTTTATTAAAAAGGGGGTGAGACTATAAAGTATATTTAAGCTACTGTAAGGGGGGAGAACTCAGTGGTGGTGGAATGAGTAAGACTACCTTTTTTGAGAAGAGTTTTCAACCTCTTTTATTCAATAAACAGCGAGAATAACAGGAGTTCTGTGGCTCTATGGCCAAAGCACTTCTATCATGGGACGGCCGCGACATACTCTCGATTTTTATCGCACTATACCTCTTGTTCTAAGTGTTCTAATAAGAGAGAGACGGGTAGTGCGAGAAAAATCGCCGTCGCGTGATAGCCGTGCAGGGCGACTGCATGACGTCTTCTGTTTTCTTATATTTACTACATTGCGTATTGGATTCATTATTTTCTGTTCTTGAAATTAAAGTAGGAATCATTGCACCATCACCCGCCAATGAAATAAGGGAAGTTAAAATTAAAATAAAAGTTAATTTATTTCAAGCAACCTGAGGGTTAATCAATAATCACAAAGCTAACGTTTCGTACGCGCGTTAGGGCAGTTTAACTGTCATTTTTCCATATAAATTTTGGCATTTAGATTTACCTAACGTGCGTACAAGGCGTCACGTGATCGACCTGCTTAGCTCATAAAGTCATAACACATTAACTGCCTTATTCATAAAACTTAAAAAGCCTCTGCTAAATAAAATGTACTGTGTCCCTTTCTTACGAACACACTATGTCAAGGTGACCGATAAAGACAAACGAATTTTAACGCCATATTAGTTTATGAATTCGGCCGTAAGTAATTTAAAAGATTTATTCAAGTAAAACAATTCAAACATATGAATGTCTCTAATATTCTGTGTTAAAAACTTAACATATTCACTGCCAAGAATCGCTACGCGCTACGCTCGTAGGCGATCCCGCGGTTTTCCTGTTAAGTAGCGGAAACCGCCTACGGCGTAGGCACCCGCTAGGCGGGATCCTTCCCAACGATAATTTTTCTCTGAAACCGTTAAGTTTTCAAGATGTCATACGCTTATCTGAGGAAGCCTAATAACCTGATCTAATCTGACTGTCAGGTACCTAGTGATGTACCGATCTTAGGGACATTCCCTTTATAATTATTATGAACTTTTGGCGATACTTCTGGAAAAGCATCTCTAGGATTACATATTATCCTTGCAATCATTATTAATCATAGACTATATCTGAATATAGGTCTCTACGATCGGCGATAAAATAACGAGAAAATAAACAAGAAAAAATTAGGCGTCGAAAGTAAACTAGTGGGAGCTGTAAAAAAAAAGCTGTGTTATAAAAAGAAAACTGAATCGCCAAAAAGTTCTAAAAGTTGAGAAATGTGACCTGTAAAGGGGGAAACCACTGTCGCCGGACGAATTTTTCCCCAAGCCAATAAACATCGTTCGCTCCGCTATGTCGTTCACTTAATAAATTCGGCCATAAGTCATTTCTTATTAAGGGGCTCCACGCGCTTTTTGGCTATTTTCGACGAGTTTTGAGTTGAGACTCCTCCGTCAAAACTATAGATATATTTATGTTTATGGCACAATCAGTTATCGGTTCTTCAATCCTTTATCTACATTTGCAAGAGTTTTTTAGAAAATAATTAATATTGTTTTTATAGTGATTTATTCAAACATGGTCAAACCTCTGCTTTCGATATTAGTATATTTTTTATGCACTTTTATATATGAAATCTACACATAACTGTTACTTGCGAACGTCTCTAACAATCCACGAGAGCTTTTTATTTTTAACTCTTTTTCACAAAAGTTACGTCCAAAAAGTGGATTTTTGGCTTGAAATTGCCAAAGTTTGGTGCCATATATCCCAAAACTAGGAGTTTTGAAGTAAATATGGGATACTATTTCGGTAAACCTCGTTGTTGTTAATACGATAAGTCATAAAAAACACAAAAATACCGACAGTTACAGATCAAAGATCATTGGGAGCTAGGAGCCCCTCAAAGTATACTTGACTTTTCTCCCTACGCCCTACGGTAACAGTTAACCTCCACTCTGCCTACCGTCTTCTCCTCGGTAACCAAGTGTTGGGTAATTACCGCCCCGAGACTCGTTAAGGATATTCTCCTAATTAAGGGGAAATATTTGGTTTCCGCCCTGGGCGTTATGACGAAGGTGGGTACTGGAGAATCAAAGTATATCGTGTTACGTTTAGGTTCGTCTGTTATTTACATTATCGACAGGTAAAATGAATCGAAGTATGCGAAGAAATTTACAGCTAAGTCCTGTTACACGCAAAGAGGCGTTAGGTACTACGTGAAAATACTATGTCTATCCTGCGGTTGAAGCATGGTTGTCATTTTATCACTTGTAGCGGCAGAACGTTCCGACGTGTATGCGAGTGTAAGAGTGGCGCACATATTATCGTCAACAATAAGTGATAAAATGGCCACCATGGTCAAGTCAGCGGGCACTTGACACTCACCTACATTTATAAGCATCGGATTAGAACGGGTTTAGTAACGCCCATCAGCAATCTGTTCTGGGGTAATTATGGAATATCAATTTTTGTGCTAATATCAAGAACTAAGTTTAGACCGGTATTGATTAATTTCAAGGATTCTTAATTCTCCCTGCACTAGGTAACGACGCTAAATTCCGCCTTAAATACCCTTTTACAAGGTTTTTATTGACTGTTCTTTGTATAGCTATTAGGGTGAAATCTTGTAAGTCAAAATAGATCAACTTTCCAAAGTCTACTAGAGTTGAAATTTTGTACACTCTGATGTACAAAATGATGCCATAAAGCTGGTCAGAGGGATTACGTAACTTTTCGAACATACGTTAGAACAACTTGAGGTATTCTAACGTACGTACGAAAAGTTAATTTCCCATATAGCAAAATGTCTATTAGATCCACGTACAAACCGTTATTCAATCGTTTATTTATAAAATACGTACACGATCAGTGGTCTGGGCTGGTGATGGTGGTGCCGGATTGATTGACAAGTGCTATCCATAGATACCCCCACCCTATGGGTTTGATGGAAAAAAAATTGAGTTCGAAGTATGGAGAACCCCCAAAATGTTTTGTTTTTTTTTTCTATTGTTGTGTGAAAATCTTAATGCGGCTCACAGAATACATCTACTTACGAAGTTTCAACAGTATATTTCTTATAGTTTCGGAAAGAAATGGCTGTGACCGACGGACGGACAGACAGACCGACAGACATGACGAATCAATAAGGATTCCTTTTTTTGCCATTTGGCTACGGAACCCTAAAAAGTACAGTCGGCAGTGAAAGCTCAGTACACGCCCGTATCCCATTCGGCTAAGGAGAAGAACGCCAAATACTAACCATATTTCTTTTGCTTCGACCACATCCATACACCGGCGCATATGAGGCTGGCAATCCCTTTTAAGCCGAGGTATGTAGGTATAGTGCATGCAATAAAATAAATTAAAAAACTCCAATTAATCAAACTTTAACTTTCACCTGAACGCCGTGATCTTGTGCCAAAAATTGTGGAATGGAAATAAAAAAAACATCTTGCAGGCCTCCAATTTTGTATGTATGAAGTGCTAGTACGGGTCTCTCGTCTCGTTGCGTCCGAAACGGGAGACTTTGAAGCCTATTATGAAGAACACAACGTCAATATTTCATTGCAAGCTTGAGAAAAGTAAATTATTGATTTTTTTATTGTAATTAGCGCAGTTGACGTGTAGTTCCCATTAGTAAAATAAAACTAGATTAGAATGTATGGAAAAATTGGCAAAATTAAAGGACGACTTTTATCTATCAGGATATGTAGGTTATAGAGAAAAAGATTAATTTTATTTACTCTCTCCTATCCTCCGGGGCGATAATTTTTAGGTATTATAGCTTCGATTTTATGAAAACGGAAATGAGCTTTTATTTTTAAAATTTACATTCCCTGAATGTGTTATGGTTTTATGATATTATGGTATCCTACCGACCACTAACCATTTTGGCCTGGTCCTGGGTTCTAATCCCCGTAAGTGTATTTATGTATAAAACGTATTTACTGTTTGGGATGAGGTCAACTCGTACGTAAGATTCTGCAAAATATATTTTCGTTAATTTAAAAATGCAAGAAAATAAGCGAAGGCTGAAATAGGTAGTAGATTGTGTCCCAAAGGAGCAAAATGATAAACAACAAGGGCGGTATATTGAATCCTGGGTGATGTAAAAGATTCTACAATAGAATCCTGAGCGCGGCGAGTGCCTCTAAGGTTGAATCTTGAGCGTAACGAGGGACTCAAGTGTTTTCGCCCAAGATGGAAATAATTGTGCTACCGAGTGGAACACACTGCTATTCACACCTTCCATGACAAAAAGTGAAATCCCTCATTAGAGACAATAGGTACTATTTTCTGAATAACAGGATGGGGGCGAAAAGTATAACGTTGATCCCTCATTTTGAACACCAGATGAGTTTCTTTTTTGGAATCGGGAAGGGCCTCGTCCCCTGAACACACAGGCACAGTTATTCGCCGTGTGTAATTCCTCACTCCCGAACTAACGTTTCACGATTGTTATTTGTTATTAATTTCACGAACGATACGCTGGCTTTTAATGTTTTATAAATACGCATTGTTCGAAGCGCGACACAATGCCCGCCGCCGCCGCGTTCTCGGCCGCGCTCGAACCCGATATGCGACCAACAGCTGTCTACTGAATTCTTACCTCCAGCTACCTGAGTTAATTCTCCAGTGATTAGCTGTAATTATAATTATTTGCTACCGATATAGCTCTCCGAATCGCTAAACTTAAGTGGCAGTTGGCGGGGCACATTGTAGAGCTGATAGCCGTTGGGGCGGAGAGGTTCCCGAGTGGCGACCGTGTATTGGAAGGCGCAGCGTGGGTAGATCGCAAGGTGGACTGATGACCAGAGACGCAATCACGTTTTCAATGCGCGTCCGGTAGATCAAACCGTCATTTTCCCATATAAAAATTGACATTTAGATCTAACTGACGGGCCGTGCAACGCGTTGCGTGAACGACCTGCTTTATGCGGGTGGCGCAGGATTGGTCATTGTGGGGGAGGCTTATGTCCAACGCACCGTTCATACGGGAAGAGGGCAACGGGCAAATGTGTAGGTAGGAAGGTGGGTAGAAGTCTGGAGGAAGGCTCCAAACTTCTGCCTATTGAAAGCATTTTTTGTCTGCCGGCGCGACATGGTCGATAGTTTATTACTTATCGCTGTCGATATGTTCGATCGCGTTCTACCAAGTGTCTGAGTGCGAGAGTGACGGATGTCTTATCTACAACCATATGTGATATAACTAAAAGAAACATGGCTAAGAACACTCGGGATAAAATTATAACACAAAATGTTTCATTAAATAACGAGTCATAAAAGCGGTAAATCTATTCATTTTGTTACAGGTAATAAATAAGTCGGTACTACCTATTTACAGAACTCTGGTGTACCGTGTACCTACATTTCAAAGAGCCAAAACGCTTTTTTATTATTCTGCTTGAAAACTACTTTAAATTGGTTATATTTGGAGGAGGAAACAGTCAAAATACCTCATGTTTACCCTTTTTGGTATGAACAAGCGACTCGTTTATTGTCCTAATGAAACACAATACGCAATCCACGCTTTTCTCTTTGTGACCCCAAGTCTCGAGTGAGTTTCAAAACAATTCTCCCCGTCAGTTGTATTTACAAAGCTGAGATCCTATTAGATACACTGGGAACATCATCGATCTAACGTTAAGTACATACATTTATACTATCTAATCTCTGTAACTATAACTGACTATAACTTTGCCGTCGCTCTTTTCAGTTCCGATAGAATTAGTTCCTTTTCAGGAACCATACATATAAATAAATATTAGACGACAGTCTTACACAAACCGACGTAGTCCCGTAGTATAGGCTCAATAAGGCTTGTGTCATGCGTGGGTACTATACGACGATATATTTCATAGATATAAATAGTTAAAAACATAGAATACATCCAGGACTCAGAATCAAATAACACAAATATTTGCCATTACCGGGATTCGAACCCAGGACCTTCAGCTTCGTAGGCAGTGTCACTACCCACTAAGCTAACCTTTTGTTCAATTCTTGCGAAGATCAGCGGCCCGTTTTACAAAGCTACCAGTTACAACTATACTATTCTAGGCTGTCAAAACTGGGTAACCGCTATTGGTAAAAGCCGTGTTGCCAGTTTAGAAATGAAATGGAAGTTTATTGATAAGATAATATAGCTAGTTACAGGTCGTAATAGTTTTCGCTGAAATGCGATTGCCATTACTTAAGTCAATCATATGATTCAAGTGCTTATTGGCAAACAAAACCTAATAGTGGGCTGAGACTGTAGCTGGGGGTAAGTGACTGCATAGTGTAGTCATACTCGTATACTATGTATTCCCTCAATGCTGAGGATCGTGACATCATGTCCTCTCTTGCTGACCAGACTTCTCCAAAGGCTCCTATCACACGCTTTATGTATGGCCTCGTGCAGGTGTGTGCAGTGATTTGTGTGCTTCATCTAATCTGCCTCGAGTTCCCGTCATAATCATCCTCAATAATATGACTATATATATAGTCATATATGCTGAATGTATATATACGTTCAGCCGTATTTTACCTGTTCGTTGGTATTTCTTAAATTGTTTTTTTTTTTTTATTCTATATGATCTTAGTTGGTCGAAATAAATGTATTTATTATCATTATTCTCTTACACAACTACGGTAATTAATTTACGAAACACATATTATTTAATTAAATATTTTTGTGTCGTGTTATTTTTAACGAGAAAGTTACCCCGATATTATTTCCTGTACTGTCGGGGTCTACAGACGAAGATGTTTTATTTTCCCATTTTATTCTTTCTCTCTGAATCATATCGTTTATCGAATTGGTGCTTTAAATGGAAATGACCAGGGCATATTGCCAGATGGAAGGAGAAAAGATGGACATTGGATGCAACAAAATGGTCAAAGGGGCACGTATTAGAAGATCGAAAATTGATACAGTGAAAATGAAAACATCGAAGAACAAAATATCGAAAATCTAAATATCGAACGGTTGAATGGTCTAAATTCAAAATATCGAAAGTTTAATTGACCAACCGATTAAAATATCGAAATATACATATCGAAAATGAGAATATCGAATTTAAAACATCGAAAGTTCATAATGGCATTGTTTAAAACGTCAAAAGTATTAGTTACCGAATGATTTAAGATCAACTGCCTAATTGTCGAAAATATTATTATCGACATAATAAGAAACATCGAAAATGACCCAAAACCGAATCGGAGCACACCACCATCCACGTGGTTTTGTCTGCCCTACCCCTAGAGGTGGGCCCGCTGGGCAAAGCCCCCCGCAGTAAAAAAACAACTTATAATTTTAACGATGGTATTATTTGTAGGTTAGGTTAGGGTTAGCTTGTGTCCCTTAAGGCGGAAATAGGCACCCCGCGGAGGGTGACGTCGACACGCTGGCGGTTATGTTAGGTTTAGGTTAGGTAATAAAATAAATGTTAGCACAACAAACTAATTCTCACGGCCATAAGAGGGTACATGACCCAGCGACACATTTAATAATTTTACCAGTGGTATGCAAGTAGACCATATTATGATGTTAGTTATTTTTCACTTCTCATGCTCAATAAGTGCGTCATATTAGGCTTAGTAAGCGGGGCTAAAGTAGTACTTTTAGCCCCTAGGGAAAATCTGTATACATGATATCATTTATGATTTAGAAAACATTTTAATTTGACTAATCAAAACAGTTCAACGTGTTACCCACCAATCACAACTCTTTAAAAAACATTAGTATTTGCTATCAACTAATCAGAATACCTACAACTAGACATTAAAATCGACCAATCAGGAAACATAATTCAATTCAAACATTAGGTGTTTTTATTCCCTACATCACAATAATTAAAAAAATAAACGCCTCTGACTGACTATAGCCGCGTCCAAACGTTCAAGCATGGTTGACTGCGTACATGACATAAGCTATGAAGATTGAGCGGGATAGACTGCTGTCTATCTTGCCATATCGTATGCCCCGCGCACTCGGCCGTTTATTCGTGGTGTGAATATTTTGTATCTGTGTCAAAGCAGTTTATTAAAAAGAATGGCGCCAAATCGAACAATCTTTTCGCCTTGGTATAATCTTTGTTTTTACTATTTTCTCGCAGTCGAAGTGAAAAGTAGAGTGTATAACTCTGGTCTAAAAGCCATATTAACACTCGAACCGGAAACTTCGGGAAAATATCCATCTCGTGGTAATATGGACTACTTTAGACCCTTGTCATACAATCTACTATTGATGGTTCAACGTTTTACGAGTACTTTTCAATTATTTGGGCGTCACCGTCATAGTTATTGATATTTTGTACTTACGATATTTTAACCGTTCGGCTTTTGTATTTTAGACCAATTAGACGTCGATATAATAACATAAGATTTTTTTCTCGTTCGATATTTTGATTTTCGATTTTTTGTACTTCGATGTTTTTCACTGTCGATATTTCAATTTTCGATCTTCTAATACGTGCCCGGTCAAGGCCGAAAGGCAAAACAAGTTTCGACCAGGAAAACGTATGTAGTATAGAATAACTCCTAGACTATTGGTTGTATCGGCGGGGTGTCCATGAAAGAAATCATCGGCTTTTGTGTTGGGATTTGTCTAATTATGTGTTTGGCGGCATCAAACCCATTTGTTTTCTATGAGGATACATTGCTTTTTCACCACATGGGGCAATTTTTGGGGATATTATTTTGTTTATAATTCCAAAACAAATGAGCGCTTTTTAAATATTGCGTAAACTACTATAAGTATAGAAATTCTAGTAGATTTTATACTAAATACCCGTCTCGTACCCAGAGGCTTCCCATATTTTTCTACAAAAAATAATATTTACGTAGAGGCGGACGGGGCGATTGAAAACATTTTTTTTTTCTTGTGCATTTAGATTGTAATGAACACCGCCTACGATTAAATACGGTTCAGTGCAACTCACCCTTAGACGCGATGGCATCCACATAAACTTTATGCTTCGTCGTCTTAACTTATACCTTTTAAATCACATGCTTTTGTTTCAAATTGTTATGCGTAGGTACTTATATGTATTTACTTGGCTATGCCACGATTCCCAGAAAGCCGTATCGGGAGGCACGTACGTGGAAGATTGGCTAAATCTCAACTCATGTAACAACACACTTTATAACAATAACCGCACTTTAGTTTTTCCGTGCGGTTCGGAGAATTCTATTTAGAGTCGAAGTAGATTAATATATTAGGAGTAGATAATTATAATAGGTTATGGAAATGGTTCAGTGTTGATTAAATTTAAAATGTATTAACATTGGAAACACCTTCATGGTGACACTGCTCACTAACTTTTTAAAAGGTGAAATTGCAGTTGACTTATGGGTCATTCTACTTTTTACTGAAGCTTTTTGTGTCCTACGGTACAGAAAATCTAAAACTGCTGTTTCATTAATAAAATAAAGAATGACGTACACAATATTATAAACCGCCGCATTATATCTTCAACTTCTATTAACATTGTAAGTTGTAGTAGTAAAAAAAGGATAATTTAGTAATAAAACAATCAATAATAATAATTAAATTACTATCTTCAACCTTTGTTGTAACTAAGAGACTGATAGGCATTTTGTAACAGATAATGTTCTATTTAAACAACTTTGTTAACTGTTGAACAACTGTTTTACCACAATGTCCCTATTTCTACATGGAGGTTTTTCGATATCTCTTGTACTATTGGTTTATAAATTACATTACAGTTATATCAGATGCAAGATAATGCATATTTTTATCAATGTTAAGTACTCTGCTAAGAAATTTTGACACGTATACATACATGTTATGTCAAATATTTTGAAACAAAAGTGCACAACAGTAACACAGTTGTCTTTTAATTGTGATTTATAAGACTGAATAAATGATAATTTATAATTAAAGTTATGAGAAAGATTGATTTACGATCATAAAAAAATACGTTTTGTAATTTTTTGTTGTTGTAATAAGTGACTAAAGTTGTTTATATACAAAAAAATAATAATTGATGGGTAGTGCAGGTGGTAGGCAAAGTGGTATGATTTTTCTTCTACTTTGGTCGACAAAACCTTTATTTTTAGAAAAATGTATACCTATTGATATTAATGCGAGATTGTCGAGGAGATTACGAAGATATTCTAGAAATAGCTAGCCGCGCGCCTACAGGATAAAAAACTGCCTATAACCATCCAGAAATCCCATTCTACAACACGTAGAAACGATTTTTGAAATTGGTTAAGCGGTTCCGGACAATACCCAAAACATATCAAAGTTACAAATCTACAATCTCACACACAGTTCTTCTTTATAATAGTAATATATTAGCTAACTCACTGAACCGGTCATACAGAGAGGGTCATCAAAAATTATATGCACTAAAAATTCTACGACGGCCGGCCTCTGCGCGCTCATGCGGAAGACTAGGATCTCATTCTGAATGCACTGAAGGCCTCGCGCCTCGCCACATTTGGCTCGACCTAGCACGGAAAAGAGGCCTGGGGTTTTTAGGCAAGTGCCCCGGCCTCCGCTAGTAACGCTGCGACCCCGATGACCCCCTTTAGTCGCCTTCTACAACAGGCGGGGGAGACCATACCTACCCTACCTACCTACCTATTCTTGTCCGACCCTACACGCCAATTATCTGCAAGGCTAAATTGGTAACATTAAATTGCCAAAATGACACTTGACCGATAAATATGAACCTTTGGACCTGTGTTGCCCGTTTAGACTTGTATATAACATTGTAACTTCGTGCAACGGGCCCCTGCATTTTAACACTTATCGTTGTGGATAAGACATTCGTCACTCTCGTACTTGGATACTGAGCTGTTATTCGCTGCGCGCTAATGTGTTCACCCCGCCGGTCACCCAGCACGAAACTAGACCTCTACCTGCGCTTAGTTACATCGCGGTGTCAAGATATATTTGTGGTTGAATGTTGGGGCGAGCTTAAAACAAGTTACAGAACGCGACGGACGTCTTATATAAATAAGACGCAAGCATGTAAAGAAATGCTACGCCCGCTGCTGTTCCTAACTAATTGTGTTCCATAATCATCATTCAATTCCTGTTTTTCCGCAGGTTCCTCTCCGTACGAGAACAGACTGTGTCTTCAAGACAACAATGGGCCGGACACGTCGAATTCCCAGAGCGTGAAGGGCGATGAGGAGCTGTCGCGAGTGTACCAGACGCTGAACATGCAACCACTCTCGAGGGAAGAGAACGGCTCCAATCACAGGTAGTTTTAATACCTATGCCTTTAAAGTTACAAACCCTACTTATACATGGCACTGAAACGTGGTCGCTTACGGTGGGCCTCATTAGAAGTCACCCAAAAGAGAGGGCTATGTGTGATCATCAAAAATGAGGCTATCCGCAGCAGAACCACGGTAACCGATATAACCATCCTTATCGCTAAACTATGGTACTTAATGTATTGGTCTTCCACCACGATGGGTTGACGACGTGAAAAAGAGCGCGGGTCATTTCTGGATGAGACTAGCACGGGACCGGGATAAGTGGCGTACTCGAAGAGAGGCTTATACTCAGCAGTGGGTGATTGAAGGCTGAAAATGATGATGATGATGATCGCTAAACTTATATGGCAGTTGGTACGGCACATTGGACGTAGAATTGATGGCGATGTTGGAATGGTTGTCGAGTGTATTTTCAGTTTCAGTTTATTTTATTCATAAACAATTTTCGTTGTGTTTGATTGTAACATAATCATTTATAGTATTTTATGCAACTGTTGTATAAGTAGGGTCTTAAAACGCAAGTGTCGTGAGTTGCGATGCGAGCCTTGGCGAGCATCGCAATTAAAGACGCCACGAGCGTTTTAAGACCAAGTTATACACCGTTGCATACAATACTTTTTCTACGACTAATTTTAAATATGTAAATAGCATTTGACTTTTCAGGCAGTAAGTTTTCCGTTAGTTCTATTACTACTCACGCAATTCAGCGGTGCAATGTTTCTTCTTCGTCCATTTTAAAAGGAACGTACCGTGAAACATGCCTACTTTGCCCGCTTTTTTCGGAAAAACACGAATATCTCATATTTTTTATATGGTTGGATGATTTTTTTTTGCTTAACGAATGTTTCGTAGTCATACGCATATGTTCATGAGGAGAAATATTTTTTTAATCAACAAGTGTTCCAAATTTTTATCGATTTTGATCGCGGGTAAAGTTATATGGACTTTTGCCAACATTGACCATGTCGAATTATTGACGCAACTATAGCTCTTACGATGTTGAGACAAGACTCAGTTAAAATTTTTGGGCAAACATGGCGTTCCATTTTAACATTTCGGTCTTAATATGGAAAAGTTTTACTCAGTACAGATGGGTAATGTTACCTAGGTGTTTTCAACTTTGCCATACAAATCCATACACCTCGCATTCCACAATTTGCTGCAAGCTCCTGGCTGAAGTTAAAGACATGTACGACTCAAAGTAAAGTCATAAATGTAATCTAGTTTCTACTAAAAATAGTAAGCTTGCCATAAATATGTTGTGTTTTCGTTCATTGCCAGATTTGTTTAAAAGTATCTTTTTGGGCAAAGTTTTGCCTGGTGGCAAAGTAGGCATGTTTCACTACACATTTTTCTTCACTTCACAAACACGAATCCAATCTTAAGAAGTTATTAATAACGAATAGCAATCACATTTCGTCTTTTAATTTTTAACTGGAACTTTGGTGCGAAATTAGAAATATGACACATTGACACCTCTTGTTTATGGTCTGTTTTGTTTTTAATTTCCTTGCACTTGCCATCCGAACCAAACTGAATCCGGATCCGAACCGAATCGGATCGGTTTATATTTATAATTATAAATAATACCAATAATTGGTAAAATATGTGTATTAACACACAATCCATGATAATTTATTTTTATTTTAGTAAATAATTTATGTTTTACAAATATTTGATAGGACATAAAAACTCTTTTTTTCGAAAAATTTGCTTATGAAGTTGGTACCACTGCAATATAGTGGCTGATTAAAAAAAAGTTAGATGATTTGACATGGTGGTAAACAGTGCTTTTATGGAAAATGTATGAACCAAAAAAGTACACTAAAGAGTGCGTTTATGGGCCATAGAGCATAGAGTTTTTCGACGACTTATTATCGGTGTCATTGTATTTGAGATAAAGCCTATATAAATGACAGATAACGGTACAGAAGTAGAAAAAATATATAACAAACGGTCCAAGTACTGAACCTTGTGGGACCCCTCTCGTTGTTTTGATAAATTTTGATCTATATGCGACCTCTAATGCATTTTCATCTACTTGTTTAACTTCTACGAAATGCTTCTTATTCTGTTAATATGACAAATATAAATTAATACATTTCCTCTGATGCCATAAAACTGTAATTTATGCATTAAAGTTATGTTATATTAATTGTTTCAACAAGATGCCTAAAGTTGATTGATAGTAGTAGTAGATATGATTGTTAGTAGCTGAAAAAAATATTTTTTTATGATTAAAACCTTTACATAATATAATACATTTTATTGGGCGGCCTTTACCAGGTCGTCAGCCCATCTTGTGGCGGGTCTACCCACGCTGCGTCTTCCGGTGCGTGATCGTCACTCGAGAACCTTTCGCGTCAACGGCCATTGGTCCTAGCCGTACAAAATTTATGTAACCGATATCGATCTAACGTCTCACGAAACGAGGCGTCAGATAAGAATGAATGATGTACACTATTGTAGACGAATCAGGTCACTGAAAGGAAATCATTAAAACGATCAGTACCTACAGACTACCAGCTCGATGTTTAGAAGATACCAACCGCATTCACGAAGGACCGACGAATGGCGTACTAAAGATGAAACCTATTCCAACGGTAGCCAGGGTTGAATAGACAGATAGACGGGTTTTCTGTCTTATTTCATTCATATTTGGTAACAATTTGAGTATTACCCACTCTTAGTTGGGTTTTTGGGCGAAAAAAGTCTTTGGCGTCCATGTCAATTGCATCGCTTCTTGTTAAATATATTTATAACGCGTAAAAATGTGCTACGTTACACGAAAATGACACAATTTACATTATGAGTAGTTCGGAATGAATTATTGTTTTAATGTAAGTCATTGTCAAACCTTTCCAGCAACGAAACAAAAAGCAAGTCCAAATCGGCGGCTCCTGCCAGCCCCGGCCGCTCGGAGATGAAGCCTCAATCCACCACGACCTCTCAAGCCCTCTCAAAGCCCCCGTACTCCTACGTCGCCCTCATCACCATGGCCATACACAGCAGCCAGTCCAAACGAGCCACGCTCAGTGAGATCTACGCTTACATCACCAAAGAGTTCCCATTCTTCGAGAAGAATAAAAAAGGCTGGCAGAATTCCATACGACACAATTTGAGTCTTAACGATTGCTTCATCAAAGTCCCGAGAGAGGGCGGCGGCGAGAGGAAGGGGAACTACTGGACTCTTGGTAAGCATTGTGGCAATGTATCACGACTTCCTGTCATTCAGTTAATGGGAAATGACAAAAAGTCGTTAGTTGCATGTGCTTGTTTGTCATGTGCAAGTATGATGGTTTCTTTTACAAACGTTGAAATTGGTTTCGCATGAGTGTGCTAAGCGAAAGCAGCATTGCGACATTCTCGTCTCATCCATGCCCTTCGCGAATTAATGCAAGCGAGTGTATTGTTGTTCAAAGTATACATATAGATCTTTGTGTGAGTGAAGTGTTGTTGTAGATCCACACTGCGGCGATATGTTCGAGAATGGGAACTACCGTCGTCGGCGCAGGATGAAGAGGCTTCCTTCTAGGGCTCCTCCGTATGCGAAGTCGATATTCGGGGACGGCTACGTGACCCACGTGGCTCAACACGTCCCCTCTCACATGCAGCCACTGCCGTTGGGAGGGAGGAACTACTTCGGAGCTAGCTCGCCGTATCCTCCGTCCTACCCGAGATATGACACGTAAGTTTCAAAGCAGGAGTTTACTCTCTCTGCAATCTGACCCTGACGTCATGATCCTCACTCATCATTCATACATTTTCAAAAAAATATTTTCTTTAATTTTAATGCAAATTGGCTTCCTTTTCTTCTGACTATTCCCTTCGACTGGCCCGAGCTCTTTTGCTGCAGCGTCCATTTTATGACACCAACTTATGCGTATTAAAAAAAAACTCTTAAAAGCTATGTTTACGCTTAAGAGTCCGCAGTAAGCTCGATTCTCCATACAAACGTAGTTACGCTCTCCTTTTAAAACTACGTGTTGAATTGTAACGAAACTCAATGAAATGAGGTATATCTATGTCTGAAATTAGTTTACGTAGCTTGAGATACCATAATAAAAAAGATACAGCGAATTTAAGTTTTTCAATCAAAACTAGTTTTTGCTGTATTTACTTTGTTTTATAAATTGGAACCATATAAACTAATTACAGACATAGATATACCTCATGTCATTGTACATGCAAAGTTTCGTCACAATCCAACACGTAGTTTTAAAATGAGAGCGTAACTACGTTTGTATGGGAAGGTGAAATTCGGCCGAGCTTACTGCGGCCTCTTAATGTTATCCGAGTAACTTCGTGAGTTTTGTGATACAGTAACATATGAATAATTTATTTGAACGCAAAATATCTATTGGAATACAAAATATAAGTGTCTGAAAGAACTTTCACTATAACTCCTGCTAAAGTTCAAAATCTAGGCGAATATACCGAACTTTACGCATTTATTAATTACTTAATACATAACCTATAACTACACAAGTAAGACATAATTTATATAATTATCATAAACATTTACGTTTCTTTATTAAGATGTTTACAAAACAAATACGTTTAATTGCCTATAATTGATATGTGTGTGACTTTAGTTCCCGTTTCCGTATGGATTCATCCATTGTCGTTGTATTAGTAAACAACGATGTGACATTAGATAACACACAGGTGGTCTTATAGTGCTTATAATAATAAATAATATGACCCTATTTTAATATAATAACCCGGTCAAGTGCAAACTGAACTCCTGTACCGTAAATAAAAATATTAATAGTAAACTTGTTATACAAATTGAACTTCTCTCGTAGTAAGCTCAAAGTCTTGTGTTGTGTGCTAGACTATACTATATAATTAAACGAACGACCAAAAATATACTTACGAGTAAATACATGGAAAAGATCCAACACTCTGAAACAAATATTCTTGCTCATCACACCACCAAAGCAGAACAAATATGGCGCGGTAACTTTTCGTACGTTCGAAAAGTTACCGCGCAGAACAATTAAACTGTCATTTTTACATACAAAATGTAACATTTAGATCTATTGGATCTATACCTGACGCGAGTACAATGTGTTACGTAATCGACGATTAGGTACACAAGGAAATCGATTGCCTACTGCATACGTTCTAGTTATAGGTCGCAGGTTTTACACTACTGCAATAATGTAAATAATATAACAAATGAATTATTCCAACTGAATAAACAAACAAATTATGCTTCGATATTTAACCACTCAATTAAGTAGTCGGTAATCAAAATTAAATTACTGTATGATACAATCCGCAATAACGCTATGAATTATATTATTTCTTCCCACTGTTTTTCTTAATACTCATACGCAATTTGTTACAGTTATAAAATAATAGGAGGAGACGATTTTTACCTACTAATTTACATTGAATAGCGACTTGTGATAGTAAAAGATAGAAAAGAAACAAGCAATTTGTGTATGTCGTAAAACGGTAATCTGAATAGGGATTCATATTAACGTTTTTGGACCAAAAATTACTAACATCATGTTCTCAAGGTAACTTTAGTTTTCATCTATGAGACTCTAAGTTGCAATATTTTCCTTTATAAATGAAAAAACCGGCCAAGTGCAAGTCGGACTCGCGCACGAAGGGTTCCGTACCATTATCAATAAAATCTGGTTTGTTGGATGGGAGCCACCTTAAATATTAATGTTGTCATGTTTTTTAGTATATTTGTTGTTACAGCGGCAACAGGAATACATAATCTGTGAAAATTTCAACTGTCTAACTATAATGGTTTATGAGATACAGCCTGGTGATAGACGGACAGACAGACAGACAGACAGATGGACGGATAGGTAGCGGAGTAATAGGGTCCCGTTTTACCCTTTAGGTACGGAACTCTAAAAATACATTAGTCAAACAAATTTTGAAGAAAACTAAGCGGGGTGAATGGGAGGACACATCTCTCGAGTGTTGAGATCGTGGCTGTTGTCGACTAGAATTCCCTAGCCTGATCCCCCAGGGGAATACGGTTAGGTTGTTAGGTGAACTGCGATCCTACAGCGCGCGAGCCGAGCGAGCGAAGCGAGCGTGACGCGGCAGCATCATTTTTTGCTAGTTGAATATAAAATAATTGCCGCTAGGTTCCCCTGAGTTACCGGGGTCAGGTGATTAACGTGGATAACGTGAGATATCGAGACTTCGCAAATTATTTTTTATTCAACATCCGCTAATTTTTTCGAGATATGTCTATTGGTCATCGTATCTAACGGTCCGGGAATTGGCCTCCAGGCCCCTATTTCACCAACTTGATTATTGTCACCTGACAACGACAATTCTCCGTACATAACTGATTCCACAAGTAACCTAGCAACCACCTTAACTTCTAGAGCAATGCATGGCGAACTGACAGTGTCAGATAACAATTGTCAAGTTGGTGAAATAGGGGCCTGGTATTGACGGGATCACATAACAGGGTTACCGCTACTCGTTTGTTTAAAGCCCATGTGATGTTCCAGCGCATGGCTCACGCCCTCGAGCGCGGGGCTGGGCTACGGCGGTGCGTGCGCCGTCGGCCGCAGCCCGCCCGGCTGCTCGCCGCACAGCGCGCTCCCGCACCAGGGCTCCCCGGTCTCTCTCAACCCGTTCGCACCGCACCAACTCCAAGGACAGGTAAGGACCCTTTCAAGGCAGTTATATCGAAACTAAAGATACGCCTGTCCGAACAATATTCGCTTGACATAGGTACTGTGACACACTGTGACAGCTGAAGACTAACACGGTGCACGGGCACGGTGGCCCGCAATTGCCAGTGCCGGGCCACGGCATTGGACGAATTACTCGTGCGCGTTGGGCCTATCTTTACGAAGTAATATATATATCTATGGTTTAAGGGTTCAAGGTCAATTTTGAGTAAAAGCTAGGACTCTCTAAGTGTCTTTAGGGTGGCAAGCTGCCCCTGGAAGCCAATTTAGACCAACTTGACTGGCATTCAGATGTAATTCTTTCAGAAACAATTACAAATAATGCTAGGAAAGTTCAAGGACGGAATCAGAGGAATAATCGGCTCACTGTGTTTCCCCCCACAAATCCTCGCCGGCCTCTTTCAACCCGTTCATAATAAACCAGCGTCTTGACGCTTCCTTGCTTGCCTGCCCTTGGGCAGGTGAGATAACCTCAAGGCCTTTCTTGCAGCCTAGTTTCAGGGCTGTTCGCCTCACTAATCCTACTCAGCTTCTCTCAACGATACCTCTCTCCCTGAAAAAAAGCTAGAGATTTATTCTAGAAGTCAAGACGTGGCAACTGGCATCCGTGGTAAAATAGGTCTCAAATGTCCAGTTAGAATGTGATCATGCGCATAGCAGCACTCCAGTGTTTGCTAGCGTGTAGGCCTAGGGCTTCTCCAAACCCGTACGCGCCACGTCGGCTTCAAGAACAGGCAACTGATGTTTCGACTGAAAGGAGCAATTAAATCAGGCTACAGCAATGTTGAAGGTTTTCAATACCAAAACTGCCATAACAGATGCTTAGACCTGACGCCATATTGCTGCCACCTGAATCAATAAAGATCCTGATAGAGATAAGGGTTTTGTAACACCGATAATTGAAGTTTGTTACTTCTGGTCCTGAGCCTATGGGACCACCGGAATAAGCGACGTTCAAAAAACTCTCGTAGCGTTGATTGGTCATTGATCAACCAGATTAGTCTGATGACCTAGTATTGGCGAAATCACATTTAATAACGCCAATGAAGCCGCCAGACAAACCGCTTGTAAGCGACAAGTGCAAACCCTAAAGGTGTCAATAATCGTAAATCGTCTCTAGTTACAGAATGCGTGTTAAAAGACCAATTTGATTTCTGTAATTAAATTCAGATTAAATTTTTAGTAGCGTATCACGATGCCATAAAGTATGCGAGCAGCGTGCTTGCAAATAGGTACTTTGAGCGATATTGCCGAGTCCATTTCCACATCGTAAATTTGTACTATTATTGTTTAAACCGTTTGAAATTACAGTGTTTTGACCTAAGACAAAATGTAGAAGCGATCGATACTTATTGTTAGTTTCGCTTAGATGCACATACATACGTAGATTCACGCCATATTCCCAAAGGCGGTAGACAGAGCACATTAAACTTATGCTGCGCCCAATATAAACACCAGTGCGGCTGGATAGACTCCCCTGCTTGTACCTGCGGATCTGACGTACAAGAAATACCACATATCATCCTTGAATGCCCTGAAACGCGATTCACCGGGGGGGCCCTCGAGGACCTGATTAGCCTTACTGACGAAGCCACGGAGTGGCTTAAATCTCTAAATATAAATCTGTAACGAACTGTACCATGCCATACGAATAAATAAATTAAACTTATGTTCCCGTGCCACTTTTAGCATAAAATGTGGGTATAAAAGATCGTCAAAATGTGATATCGTAGTGATGGGTTGCTAGCCCACACAGGAAGAAAGAGGGTGGTACATTTCTAACCCGACACCACACGGGGCAAAAAGATGAGCACTAAGTTAAGAGCAGTTTCCTTAGTCTATGTTTAAGGCTGACGTATTATGAGCGTCATTAGAGTCTAGATCAAATGATAAATGTTGAATGAATGCTTATTTTATCACATCGTGAAAGTCTGTGACATAAAACTCTGCCGACTTGCCGCTCGCTGCTGAGACATTACGACCGCTTTTGCCTAGTTGGTATTGACCCTGCCTACGAAGCAAGAGGGGACCTCTTGCTTCGTAGGTTGTATCGTGGGTTCGAATCCCGGTAAGGGCATTTATTAGCGGACAATCTTAGACAAATCGACCTAGTCCCAAAATAAGCAAAGCTTGTTGTACTATGGGTCCGGTCTTGAACGAAATGAAGTTTGTTTTTCTAATGGCGAAAAGTCTGAATAGCGCGCGGTAAGCGATCTTTCGTGTCGTGAATTGCACTACTTATATCCACATCCGCGAAAACTCCGCATTGATTTTGGCGGATGAGGATGCTGATGTTGAAATTATTGCGGAACATCCGCGGTCGCGGATGCGGACGCGAATGTCTGCATCCCTGGATCTGACTACTACGATACAAACTGTATCTAGTGTGGAAGTCACTGTATTAAAAGAAAATTGTTATATAACTTAAGGCTTGTTCACGATAAAAAGGAGCCACTGTTGTATAATTCAGGTTTTCAATATTATTATTTTTTTAAGAATTTGATTTTAAAGAAGGACTCTTTCCTTCGTGTTGAGTGGCTTTATAGATATTTATGTCAGCTGCTGTGTGTTATTGTGGTTTGAACCAACTAGACCTACTGGGTGACAGTAATGACTTACCTAGTTTTCGATGGCTATACTTTTTTCGTGAACAAGCCTTACGGTCAATAAATTAATCTTATTCTCATTCGTATCTCTATCTTATTATTTAACACAGATTAGCTTGATTAGTGAGAGGGAGAGAAGACCATGAACCTACGGCACCTTAACTGCTAAAAGTGCCGGCTAATGTTCTTAAGATACATTTGGAAGAGCCAATGTGGTAGACTGCAATTTTCTCGGAACCAATAAGAAAGAACAAAATAGTCTACTACGTCTTCTTTTATAGTCAACGAGATGATTGCAATATACCTACCACGCGTCATGTGCGTCTTAATGAAATAGGTACATCTGAATATTACTTTATTATTTTCAACGATTTTCTATTTTGGTTTACAGATCCAAAGCCCACTGCAACCGATGCAGTCCATGCCAATGAACTACAACACTATCGGCGGTGTCACTTCTTTGGGTACGTATCGTTTTCGTTGAGTTCTGGTGGAGGACCTACATTATGTTCCCACTACACAAGTTCCAAAGGCGCTTTAGGGTGACTCTCCAATACAGCTATGTTGTTTTTTTTTTTTATTGTTTTACATGAAAGTATAAAAAAGTGGGGAGGTGTGTGAGGAAAAAATCTATCAATAAGCATTGCTAGCCTAACTCGCGCATCGGTTCCTATGGGATGATTTTTTCTTCGCACATCCATACCTCGCACAGCTCTTTTTTTAATATAACGACAGTGGCAAATCATCGTATGGCCCGCCTGATTGTAAGCGGAAACCGCAGCCTTTAGACGCATGCAACTCCAAAGGAGTAACATCACAAGACAGCTGAAGGAACAAATTCCCTCCCCTTCAACACAACGTTTCCTCGGGAGCTCTGGCGATCTTTCTCACCTCCAGGAACACAACACTACTACAGAGCAAGTAGTAGTGTTATTATACTCATTATGGCTGTTGTCTTCTGCAAGGCGGAGGCCCTTCCCCAGTTGGGCTGCTCCACTTTCGGGCGGGATGACATTTCGCTGTGGCCTACCTCACTAAGCCTCCTCTGTTGGCTTCTCAGCCCAACATACCTGTAAGAGTCTGCACATCACCAAAATACGGCCTTTAATAAACTTCGGATGTGTGTCCTCTAAAAGATTGAACACAAACTTTGATGTCTTAGTATGAAAAAAGTATTTTTGACCCAGCGATTCCTTCGCTTCAGACGGATCACCAAGCCCCGGGCCGAACTACGCGCACTCTTCGGGCGGGTTCTCCCCTGGACGACACCACGACGTCGTCACGTCTTCGGACACCGCCGTTACTAGATTTCCCTTCTGGACTGATGGTAGGTTACCTTATTCCACGAGTGACGCGCATGCCTCAGGCGGTTTTATCCCCGGAACTTCGGACACTGGCGTGACTAGAGTTCCCCCTCCTGGACCGAAGGTAAGCTTTGCACATAACTCCAGGTAGAAAAGTTCTGGGTTGTGTTAAGCGCAGACTTCGGGTGGGTTCTCCTCGGGCTGACACCACGACGACGTTACGTTTTCGGACACCGCTGTCACCATATTTCCCTTCTGGATTGAAGGTAAACTTTACACCTAGCTCCAGACGGGTTCACAAGCCCCCGGGTTACTCGCACTCCTCGCGCGGGGTTTCCCCAGGCTGAGATCACTACGTCGTCACGTCTTCGGAACTGCTGTCACCATATTTCCCTTCTTGACTGTAGGTACACGCGAACTCGTCGGTTGGGAAAAAGTAAGCCAAATTAACCAAGACTAGGCTCTAGGTAGGTATGATTGGTGCCACGCCGCTGCGAGGTAAACTTGTGTATGTAAATTCGACGACGCTAAAGTGAGTAGAAGATTTCACTTTAGGCGCTTAAAATATATTGAAATATGATCGGGTTGCTTGATAAAAACTATTCGCTTCTTACTCGAAGATATGATTTCTCCTCGTCGCTCGAGTACGTTAGCAACATGGTTTGAACGAAACACTATTATTTTATAGATAAAATTTAATTAGGAATTCGGACTATTTGTTCAACATTTTGGTGTTATTACGTATAATTAAAATAACTGATTAAACTTCTAGTATTTTAACTGGAATATTGCGCCCATGAGTTTTATAAAGGCTGTTTTAGCTCAGTAACTACCTGCGATTGCGATATACGCGTTAAAAATCCTTCAAGAACAAGTGTGATGGAAGTACGCACGACTCGTAGGTCACATTCGCGAACTGCGTATAAACGACATCTATCTCTGAATTCCCGAAACACAGAGAGTAAACAACGTTCTCATTCCCGTTTAACGTGCCCTATTCACACTAGTACGGGACTTTTTCACTGGATGGCACCATACGTCTGCTTGAAAAAATTGTAGCGATGTGTTCCACTTTTGTTTTTTTTATAATGCACATGCTCAGAAATATACGGTAAACATAGGCATAAAAAGCGCTACTTTTCTATACGCGTACGTACGTTAAAGTAATGTTAAATTTAGAAACATCATATTTAATCTTACGTAGTAATTATTGCGAAAACAAAGTTTTTTGACCCATGAAACAGTGTTTTTACTTGACTTTTATCGCACACTCTCGGTAGTCGTGTATAAAACTTTACAATTGGCGTTTAACTTATGGTAAATCCAAATCCAAAGAAGCTGTGCCATCTCTTCAAATTCAATATGTATTTGTTCATGAGAATTAGGTAGGTACTTGAACTCTCTTAAAAGGTTTAAGCAGTAGCCAATTGCGAAGGCCTGTACTTGATTTATCCAAACATACTTTAGGTAGCCTAGTGGTTCAGGCATGCGGCTGTCAAGCGGCGGTCGTAGGTTCGAACCCCGGCTCGTACCAATGAGTTTTTCGAAACTTATGTACGGAATATTTACCGTTAGCTTTTCGGTGAAGGAAAACATCGTGAGGAAACTGGGTTGGAAGGTCAGATGGTAGTCGCTTTCGTAGAACTAGTGCCTATGCCAAATCTTGTGATTAGGTGTCAAAGCGGACCCTGGGCTCGTTTAGGGGCACAACCGGGAATAACGCTAGGAGAATGATGATGACTTTAGGTATTATTGGGCACATATTTTCTGAAACACGTTTACTTGGACGTTAATACAAGAAAAAATAACAACTCGTCTTAAATAATCAAATCGGCGGTGTACAATTCGTACAATTCTCGTGGATATTCAGATTCACCCTTAGTGATGTTTATATCATAGCTCCATACAAACTTTCATCCCCCATTTCAGGGGATTCGTTGTTTGAAATTGAATTCTGTTGTGTTGGGTTAAAATAAGTAATTTAACAGGTTACCTAATTGATAGTTTGTACGGAACCCTTGGTGCGCGGGTCAGATTCGCACTTGACTGGTTTTTTTTTCTACGTTTACTTTCGTTTTTTCTTTCGTTACCGTGAATACTTTCGGAGATCATATTGTTTTGCGACTTTTCTGTATTTTTATTTCACAATTCCGCCGTATTAGCTCGAGATAGCTCAAATACATTTATCAATAGTATTTTAAATCACGATCTAATTCCGTCGGCTTAACAGAACAACAAGATAAGTTACAGGATTCATACATTTTTTACACGGCAGTAGGAGACAAAATTATCCCCGCCGACATGTATTGCACGATGCAAAGCCTCCGTGGCGAACAAATCAATTAAATTTCAATCTCGACTTCATTTACCCGTATCCTAATCCTGATGCGCTATGTCTGTGTGGATAGACGTACCTACTGATTTTACATTGTTACGTTACGGCTACGTTACCGGGCCGGGTGATGATTCATGTCGCATTATCGCGATATAAATGATGTCGATACCGTGTTTTTTTCTGCGGCGAACTTTCTACATATATCGCGATAAAACTTACGGGCGAACATCTGCGGCTGATGCGAAATGAGAAAAAAAAAGTTTTGCAGTCACACAAACTTTGTCGCGACAAAATCCCTTTGATGTGCGGTAGAAAACCGACAGGAGTTCGAACACAGTTCGAGTTCGCCCGAATGATTTCGCGTTTCAGCGAACTGAGTTGTATAACCATAACCACAAAAAGGAAAATTACAATTAAATTGTCCTAAGGTCGTTCGAAATGTTACGTGTTTACCCCTCTGTACCCTGTACAGAGGGGTAAACACGTAACATGTATAACGTAGCCAATGTAGCCTTTTTGATAAAAAGGCTACATTTTATACCGCAGGCTTGCAATACACGGGTTAAGCCGACGACAATAGCTGCCCTATTATTACGAGGAAACGTCTGTGAGATTGTAAGTTTAAAATAAACCAAGTAACTTAACTACTGTTCCAAACTAGTGGTTCTGCGAGCTGTTAGAACTGGACAGTCTATTTTTACGCCCACAAAACAATCTCACGATACATTTTAAATAAGTCACAATGGGTATTTATTAAAATAAATAACACATAAACTAATACGAAACACCAAAACCGATATAACGAAAAGATATAAAAGTAATAATAAAAATTTTGGGCCCCTAGGTATGATACCCCGTCACGCAGGCAGCATTCCCGCGCTGGATTGCGATAGCAAGACAGCGTGAGAAAGCTGCCCGCGCGAGGGTCGCCCGTTGCCTCCCTTAGCCGCTTGCCAACCGCCTTGTGGAACTCTTGAGCGTCCTTACCCCAGTGGCCAAGTGTCTCGACGCTAAATACTATGAATTCGTATTGGGCACCGAGACAATTGTATTATTTTTATGGTACCTTTGAGGCCAAGCCAGCTGCAGAGATACGGCCGGCACCCGCCAATCAAAATACATATCACATGTATGTTGTTCTTCACCACAGTTTTATTGTTGGTAAAATCTAAATATTTAATAATAAACGGGCTGATGAGTATTTTTTCACACAAGTAAAATTGACAACCCTCCGTCTGTCGTGTGCTAAATTGAATTGTTTTTCTTTACGGGAGCAAATAGCGATCGGGTCGCGCGGCCGGTGCGCAAAGAGTTCCCGCATAGATTTGAGTTGTGTGCAATATTATGCATTTTTTAGCACGGTGTATTTGTCTTTTCACCTTTTCGACGCCAATGCATATATTAAAAATATATTTATACATTGTTGTATATATTGTGTTCAAAGTGTGTATATTCTAACTAAATACCTACGTCGAATAGAATTCCTGGACAATAATATCGATGCGATGCGCTGAGTTCAACGAGTTATTACGTTTAATTATAGTTCATGATGGTTTTTGAAATGTTCAGCCAACTGAATAAGTAAGGAATTGCTTAGTAGAGAATAATAATATGCACGGAGGCTAACTCGGTTCAATAAGTATTCACATTTATGGATCGGCGCATAGGTATGGAAAATCTTCTTGTATTTATAGACTTCCAGACTGCTTGATTTGAAATCCGAATAGTACAACTTACTTACCTACTATCCAGCCAGTACTGTAGAGGTTGCATAGACAAGCTCTGCACTGAATTTATGCATTTTAAAGAAAATTAAAAAACATTTTTCCCATTTTGGTAAATCCAGTATCTCGCTTTAATGTCTAAGTAATAACTCCCTCTTGTCAACTGATGTACCAAACTTCCTCACTTTGACGCATTTTCGGTCGGTGTCCTCTAATTATGTAAAAATTGGTAGCCTACGCTTCACGCGTGATGCGGCTATCTAGCGGCGGTCGTAGGTTCGAGTCCCGGCTCGTACCAATGAGTTTTTCGGAACTTATTTAAGGAAAATTTACCGTTAGCTTTTCGGTGAAGGAAATAGTAGTTTATGCGACTGATCCATAATGAGAGGCTTTAAAATACGAGTGTGGTTTTAGGAAACGAGCGCCAGCGAGTTTCATAATAGGATCACGCACGAGTGTTTTAAGGCCTAATTATGTAAAGTTGCATACACTACTTTATCTACACACATATCATAAGCAGTAGTAAGTAACAGCAAAAAACCAACAATAAAATGACAACAGCAATGGCGGTAATTCGATCATCCGTCATAACGACTGGTTTAAAAAAAAACATAGATTAACGACTGAAGTCCCTATACTCATATCACTCGAGATCAAATGTCGTGCGGTTTATATTAAAAAAACATACTGAATTGACGTTCCGTATCGATAAATGTTTTTATATCTATATCAACATCCTCACATTTGCTTCTCAATATATTTTTGAAATTGTTATGTATGTAAAACGAAATCTAAATTTATTTAAACTAAATAGTGACTGTCACTCAATTAATACTAGAAATAAGGATAAACTTGCCGTGCCTCGTTATCGTCTGCAAAAAGTGAGTTCTTCTTTTATGGGCAATTGTGTGCGTTTTTATAACAGAATTCCCAAGAATGTACAAGGTATGTCATTAAATAAGTTTAAGTTGTTTATAAAAAGCCATTTAGTTCGCAAGGCCTACTACACGATAAACGATTTTTTAAATGATAATGACGCCTTTAAATGACTTTAAATATTTTTATTATATTATTTATTTCTCGCTGTGAACTGACATACTCTAATTTTGACTTTGTTTTATATAATTCCTGACTACCTAATGATAATGTTTTTTTTTTTGACATTGTTATAACAACATTTATGTTTGTAAGCTAACATGTGCTTAATTGTTAAATGTATTGAACTTTGACCTTCAAAAAGTGTTCTGTAGGAACCTATATTGAATAAAATATATTTTTTTTTTATGGATACTAGTATAGAGACCCACTTGAGTTTTGACAGCTGTTCCAAATTTAAACTCATAACGATACAAAAATCTGTACTGTAATGACATTACAGTACAGATTTTACCTACTACAACAGACATGAAAGTTCTCATAGTAAAATCGGTTGTGATAATGCTGGTCATTTCCTACGGTTTCTGAACGCATTTTAGAGCACTAATGATATGTGCGTAGATAAACATTTTTAAAGTTCAAAAGAGTACACAATTGTACCTTAGCTGCGAAAATAACATGAACAATTTGTGACGGGTCTTTTGTTTTCTCTTACCATCAGAGGGATTATCTATCACGTAAACTTACGAATGCGCGTTAAGACAATGCAACTGTCATTTTCCACATAAAAATTTAAATATTCAGATCCAGATAACGTCATGTAGAATATATACGATTTGCTGGTCGCATACAACCAGTACCAAAAAGGTTAAACACGGTATTTGAAAACCTATTTATAATTAAACCTAAATATAAAACGCTAATACTTCATGATTTAATTAAAATAAAGTAGTCTAGTGTTCCAACAAAATATTTTTTTACAGTAATTTTAAGTCGTAGATGTATTCTGCGGGGTCTGTTATACCACGCACGTCGCGTCGCCACATTGAATTCAAGAAAGTGGAAGACATATTATTATGTTTTTTTCTTTTTGTATCTGTATATAAAAAAATATTCTGCAATTAGGTTGGCTAAAAAATAATGGCAACTAAAAAAATTGTTCTTTAAACAATTGAGTGCAATGAAGAAAAAAAAGCAAATTGTTTTTCATTTACATATTCATAGCCCAAGTAACACATCAAAGCAGTATAACAGCCGAGTTACAGCATTTGTGTATCGTTTTGGCATTTTGAGTTAGTTCTAAAGTAGCATTATAAACGTTTATACGGCTATTGTAGTGCTTATTTGGGCACAAATTTTACTGCTTTAGATCCTAAAAAGGTTCACAATAGTTGTTTAATTGCATGACAGGCGCATTATACAAGCATTATTGTGGTCAAAGAAAGTGTCAATCGCATTAAAGCAGCATTATTATGGTCAATGAAGTTGCCAATGACATTACAGAAGCATTAAGCCGGCAATATTATTGATAATGAACATGTTAATTGCATTACAAAAGCATTAGACTAGACTTAGAATGTACTAAAACAATTATAAATGTTCACATGTAGGCCTACATCAGTATAAAAATTTCATCGATCGAATACATCGCTAGTACAAATGTTAATTGTCTCGCAATAATATATAATATATGGATGCGTGAGTGTTCAAAACTGACAGCAGTGACGAGTGTTTGCAAAATTTATGATAGATGGTAAAGTGTTTAACTCTTTAGTTATTTTATGCCTTCAAATATTACTGCGCAATGTAGTTTACTGTAAATGTCTATATATGTTTCATTCAATATTTTCACGCGCCTTCTATATTTTGTGGTTTTGATATAAAATATTCTATAAAAATATGTGAGAAATAAACAAAACAAATTTTTATTCCTGTTATAAATCGAATTTTGCATTATTAACATAATAGTATTTATTGGGCAGTATTAAATTAAGTTATATCATTATTATAATGGTCTATTTCTTTTATAAATAGGGCCGCATGATTATATTTTTTGGTTATAAAATTTAAACAAAATGGTGTCGGGCTATAGCAGCCCGGTGAGCCTTCAAAAACGCTAATTAATGCCACCAGCAGTAGAAATACTCACACGTGAACACTTATTAAGCCAGAGGCCAGAGAGAAGACTTTTTATGAACCACTGTAGTGCCATTGACCATAAAGTAGTTATATATGGTTTCATTATATGGATGCATTATAATGGAAAGAAAATATGCTATTAAGCAGCTTTAGGCATTATCTTATTACTTAAAAATGCTATAGTAGGCCCTAAGGCATAAAAAACAGCTGAAAGCTGTATATCGGCTTTACGTGGCATTATAATGGTTCACGTTTATGCTATTAAACAGCATTAAGCATTTATTTACTACTTAAAAATGCTATTGTAGATCCAATGGCACTAAAAACAGCTGAAAGCTGTGCAATTGCGTTGTGGTTTGCTGCACTAAAACTAAAGGCTTTATAAAAGCATTTTGATATGCCATTATCTAACCGTTATACAGTGTAAAGCATCATAATGGTTTTCAAATGCCAATATAAAGCGTCAAGATGCTCGGTGAACTTATATAAGAATTTATACGAACCTTAAGTTCTACATAAGGTGACTAATCGTGTGATAAAATGCTTTCTGTGTTACTTGGGAGTCCATCCAGGTTTTTTTTAATACGTTTCAGCCATTAAATGGATGCAGGTCGTGCCTCTACACTATATATTAGGATGATAAATTCGTGTTTAACAATCTGTCAATGTTGCAGGCGGATCCCCAAGTCCGAATCCTGGGTACGTGCCATCTAGCAACTATTCGCCATCGCGACGACACGAAGCCGTCACGTCTTCCGACGCCGCTTCACGATTCACATTCTGGCCCGAAGGTAATCTTAACCATAATGGCTTTACTAGGGGGGAAGAACTCGAGGACGGGTGTAGTTTGTGTGTGGCCTTTTTTTTTTAACAGGTTCGTTTGCAGCTTGCCTGTAGGGCTGTATTAGCTGCGGGTCTTGGCTGGCCTGTGGATAGGCGCCACTACCCAGGCCCAGTATTGATTGTATTACATACGAAAGTTTAAAGGCCAAACGTTTGTATGCGATAAGTCATGACAAGAAAATAGAACAGAAAAAATATGCCATCCGATATAGACCCCCAGAGGACAAAAGGGGACAATAACCAGAGATTTACCAGGGGCAAATCTCCTGAAACCAGCACGTCTATCATGAGACGGCCGCGACATACTCTCGATTTTTCTCGCACTATACTTACTTCTGGTACTAAGAGAGAGACAGAGAGCTCGCGCGCTGTCTCATGATAGCCGTGCTGAGCGGCTACCGCGAAACGGAAACGAAATTCGTTCGTGTATCTCCCTCTGTGTCGCACTAGCTAATTTAAGGCCTCCACGCGTGTCGTGCGCGGCGCGTGTGCTGCGCGGCACACGCGCAAGTTGTAAAGTATTGAAACTACAATTCAAACACACATCGAACGCGTTTGGAAGGCGGGCCCGCGCGGGCCCGCGCGGCGCTAAAGATACAACTCGGCAGCGCGGCCGCGTGTCGTGCGCGTCGCGTGAGCTGCGCGGGCCCGCGCTGCTAAGTATGATAGAGATAGTAAGATACATATTAAATGTGTTGGTAGTGAGAGAGATATGACGCGCGGGCCCGCGCGGCACACACGCAGCACACGCGCAGCACACGCGCAGCACACGCGCAGCACACGCGCAGCACACGCGCAGCACACGCACAGCACACGCGCGGCAGCGTGATGGAGATAGTAAGATACATATTAAGTGAGAGAGATATGACGCGCGGGCCCGCGCGGCACACGCGCAGCACACGCGTTGCTATACGCCGCCCGCTTCCGGTGTGAATATACCGCTTCATACGCGCCCGACACGCGCAGCACACGCGCGGCACAAGCGCGGCACACGCGCGGCACACGCGTCCGGTGGGTGGAGGCCTTCAAGCTGTCGCTAATTTGAGAGGAGATACACGGAACTTCGTTGTCGTTTCGCGGTAGCCGCTCTGTGCCGCCAGCAATATCAGATGTCGTAACACCTGTCGGCCTTATCACGCGATAAGTGACAAGATAGATAGAGATAACACTATCCTGTCACTTATCGATGATACGTGGTCGGTGACATGTCTGGAAAGATCGCGAGACACCAGATGGTTCACAGTGCTATGACATCTCTGCGTTCTGTAGTGAAAATGAAAACTGAAAATTTCTAACGTGCGTATATTTCAACGAGCCATAGTTTTCGACCGTACATTTGATATGATAAATAAATAATTTCAAATTGCTTAATTTATAAAGAGTTGATATTTTTAAATACGACCGAGCAGCAAATTAGCTACTTCCACACTGATTTGACTTTTATGGGTGTCGTAACTAAATGAATATATTTTAGAATATCTCAAATTGATGGCTAAATTGTGTGTTCCAGCTGTCGGAGTGAAGGAAGAGGCCTCGTCGTCCCTCATATCTAACGCTGCGTCCTACTCCAAATGCTACATGTAAACGGAGACGCGAGAAACTCACAAGACTACTGTCCTGCCCCTTTACTTTTATACTATTCCAAAGAAGACATAATTGTAGTAGTGTCCCGGCCGAGGAAATGCCACAAGACGTGACGGTGTAAAGATCCAACGTGGAACCCGACAAACGGACGACCGGTTGGTTCAGCGCACCCTCCTCGTTCTTATCTTGACGGTGCGAGCGAGAGAGTAGACGCTCAGCCGCGCAAAGCGACGGAGCAACAAGTTGTGCTAAACGTACTGGTACTGATTGATGGAGGAGTGAAGTGAAGAAAGACCCAAGCGCCCTGAACACGGATATCCTGCGGGTATGTCAGGTCGCGCGTAACAGAAATATCCGCACCCGCGGATGTCACACGAAATTGCATCCGCAACGTCCCAGAGGGGCTCCCGCGAAACGAAAACGAACTTCGTTCGTGTATCTCCGTCTTTGTCGCTCTAACTAGCAGAACGAAGTCAGTTTTCACTAGCAGAACGGAGTCATACATTATTATTTGACTGTCTTGTTAGTGCTTAGTCAGTGTGTATGCGTCAATTGGTAATTTTGCTTCATGCGCATTCTACATAGTTTATTAAATAAAAGAGCGCTTGTAAATAGTACCTACTTAAATGTAATTCGTTTCTACCCATATCACATTGAAAAAATAACTAGGCGATTCGGACTTCGAAAGTACTTTGGTGTTGGTAGGTTCAAGTGTTAGAAATGATTGGCTCTTAAAAAAGAAAATGTACTTGTTTTTTTTGCGCCTGAGTTTTAGATGAATCTATGATACAATAGTAGTGCAGGTTTCATTGTTTAAATGTGTTTACATCACACCTGGCCATAATGCGACTTTTACTGCACACTGCGCGTACATGAAAACTCGCATTGTGGCCAGGTGAAGACGTAAAATTTTGTACTCAACACGGGCGGTAATTCGTAAAGCCCCAGAGCGCATATTTATGACCCTCACCTTCGGTTCGGCCCACAAACACCTGCGATCTGGGGCATTCACGAATTCACCGCCCTAGTTACGTAATGTACTATTAATGTATAAGTGTAGAGCCAAAATATTATGTATATCGCCTTTATGTGCATAAGTTATTTACTTAAATATCGTTAGGTGATGAAGTTCGGGACGGTTTATAATAATTTGACGGAAGGGATATACCGACTTGCAAGTAAAGGGATTCTGCGGGATGGAAATTTTAAATCTTAAAATTGTAACATAATGTGTAGTTAAATAGGTTGATGTGTATATACAAATTAACGTTAAACGTGCATTTAAATTGGTAAGAGTGGCGGAAACAGATTGGGATGATTCTGGGCTTTCGAATGTTTGTATTATTATCGTCGTAGCGTTTGTTGTTTATTCATATAGTAAATTGCATATGTAAATTTAGAAGTTATCTTTTTGTTTATTAAAATACGATTTTTTACTAAAGTATGATTCTATAAATAAATTTTTATTTACGGACATATTCGCTTCCCACCGTCGCAATAGATATGTATATTATCGTCAAATTACATCGGATATTTCCATGATTCTTGAAATACTTACTTACGCATGTGACAACTAAGGCATATTTTAGTATGTATGTCGCGTGCCGTCTCACGTGTACGTGCTAGCCATCTTGCTGTACCTACTTCTGGGAAGGTTGCGTCTTTTTCTCTTTAATGGCAAGTAACCTCTCACAACACAACCACGGTAAAAGTCACTAGGTACATTCCTATAAGAATCTGAGTGCCTAGGTATTTCGCGTGACAAAAAGTTGTCCGGCAATCGTGCTTGCCCTACGGAGATCTGTTCGCAACATGAAGTACTATCTCAGCCTAAGCATTGTCACAATACAAACCTTTTTGCCGCCAAACTGTAGGGATAGTCGACATTATTTGAGTTCGCCGAATCGCATAAAAGTAGTTCATTCAAAAAGCAACTCTAAAATTCAAGATAGAAGATTCTAATTTCGATGACAGTTTTATAACACACCGGCACATTCAATAATCTCAACCATAAAGCCGGTGCTGATATGGCTCACTGATTCTTCAGGGACTACCTATACGATAAAGGCTCAGTAATCATAAAATAAGCTTAAATGTGTAAGCAATTTTATGGTCACCTTGGCACCACAATGTGACTACTAATACCTATTGTAAAACAGACTTGAACTGTATCCAAGCAAAACGCTTTACCAATTACTATTTTAATGAATCTCCATTTTACGGCCTTTAATTTAAAGGAGATCCGTTTTCGTTTAGTCACTTGTAGTGAATTGTTAATTGAATTCGGGGGTTTAATGCACTTCTTATTGTACTCAAGCATTCACGATCATGTTATTTAGATAATGTTTTGTATTGATGGAAAGAAATGCGAATCCGTAAACTTTCTTGGATGACAATTACACACTACAATTATTCGAGTTTTTTTTTGTGGAAAGTATCAGCGAGTGCTACCGTGCTACAGTTTTCGAGATTTGAAACTGGTCTTTTGACACATCGCGACACCCATATAACGTAAATTGGCACTGCTCATCGAAATAATAAAAAAAGTTTCAATCGCTTCGGAGTTACAAAACAAAGTTCAATCTCCATGCACGCTCTTTTTAGCACTTATAAAATGATTGTCATATTTATTTACGGCTTATTTGTATAGAAATTAGCATTGAAAACTCGGTATGCAAACCATTACGTCCTACGACTTTTTATTTTTAAATTTAGTGATATACTGCTTTAATAGTTTGGAGTCTGTCAATTTAGAAATAAATCGATATGAATCAAATAATTGTGAATAGGAAAATAACAATGTATTATTTAATTACTGTTACGATAATACGAAATAAAATCAAATCTATCGAAACCGACCTATTTGATTGTGCAAAATGTTGCCTTTGAAAATATGGCATTGATTTCTGCACGGCGCGCGAGCTCTCTCAATTTTTTTCGCACTATCAGTCTCTCTCTTTACTTACAGGTCACTTGTGTTAGCAGACGATAGTGTATAGGCTCTCTATTTGATTTCCTAAAAATAATTATTACACAGTAATCAATCGATACCTTTTATTAGCCATCATCAATCGTAATCGGATATTATGACAATCGATTTACTCTAGCCACATCACTCTTTACATCATATTGGAACTGTCCAAAGACCAGTCCCAAATCTCGTACACTGTAGGTTGCCATTTTGTCACTTATAGTTGTCGATGACATCTGTCACTCGCACTCGCATACTTGTCGGACGTGACGGATGAGTTGTCCACAGCGATAAGCGATAAAATGGCCACCATGTTTTGCCTACTGAATACCTGGCACATTGATCCATGTCTCCCTGTTAATTTTTGATACGGTCATATAAGTAAATGTGGCTTTTCATGGGCATCGATGTGGAAAATTGATGTATGTATGTAAATTGATTAGATGTAAGTAAAATGATGTCGTCGTAAATTTCGATAATATTGTGAATGTCCAAGTAGATACCTACCTGCTTATTACAATCGTCATGAGTTACACTATTCATTGACATGTAATCATAATATGATTTATAACTACCCCCTGAGGAAGTTTTCAGAAATAATATTACTTATCTTTTGATTGGTATATAAATAAATAACTTTAGAAGAACCCCTCTTGTATGTCCAGAAGATTATACCTACTTAATTTGTAATTTATAATAAACTCACAAAATTAATATTTTCGTTTATAACTTCAAAACGACTTAACATTTTTCTTATATATATTTTTTAATAATGCTTACCATTCAGCTATCGTGTACCTACTTGGTATTTGACAAGAAGTTGATGCCTTCTTTTACAAAAAACAGTTTTTCTGGGAAAAGTCAGTAATTAATACGACCTCGTGAACGGGGGAAGAATTAACTAAGGACTACGCTGGCTCAGCGACCCGAAGTGGATCTCAGCCTTCGACACTAAGATACGCCACTGTACTCTGAGCTGCTATTCGCTACGCGCTAATGCGGCTCACCCCGTCGGTCACCCCTCACGAAACTAGACCTCTCTACCTACGCTTAGTTTCTACGCATCGCGATGTCAAGATATGTTTGTGGGTGAGCGTTGACGAAAGCTAAAAACAAGTTACAGAATAGAGGGGCTGTCCAGGGTAGCCTGCCGCCAATCATAGTACAGGTCTTTCTAGACTTCGTCAATCCAGCGACACCTTGGTCGGCCGACTGCACGTCGACCATTTGGGCACCCTGGGTCCAATCTCTTGGCGGCACGATCCTCCCCCATTTACTCGACGTGGCCTAGCCAGTCGAGCAGATTTGTTCTCCCCGATGATGTTGGGCTCAGCAACCAGTCCAATCCACTTCCTCATTGTTCCTCACTCTCAGACTACCATCTTCTCGTTGTATAGGTCCCAGAATCTTCCTCAGGATTTTCCTCTCTGCCACTAAAAGCTTGTTCACCTCCTTCAAGGACAGTTTGCAAACTTCACATCCATACGTCAGGATCAGTCTTATAAATTTTTGTCTTTTTATTATTATTAAAGAAAATAATAATATATAAATATTTCTTTTACTAACGTTTATAAAGTTTCAGGCTTGAAATCTTGAAAGAATTTGTTGTACAAGAATGTACATCGCGATTATACCAAATGTCAAGAAACAAAAATAAGTCTAAACAATACCTGGTTTCACAGAAAGAAAGAATGTAAGAAATGAAAGAATGAAATGAATGTAAGAATTATGCATAAATTTCTAAATATTATTACTTAACAACTTTCAGTGTCAAACTAAACTTATCAGTCTTGAAACTTACAAAATTAGTCAGCATATCTAGCCAGAACGAGATATATGTTTCATTAACATACTTACGAATAATCAGTTACAGATAATATCACAAATGATTGCCTCAAATGTAAGAGGCAAGTACTTTATTTTTAAACCTAGCAGTCTTTATTTAAATATGTATTTACCTTCTTAAACATTTAAACATGTATTTACTAAAAAAACTTTATTCAAATATGTATTTATCTTGAAAATTAAAGATATAATATGTTACCTATATGTTTCGTCTAAAACAGCCTCAATGCTTGGTATGTGTGTATGTTTGTGTGTTTGGCTTAATGTGTATGTGTGTGTATGCGTGTGTGTAAGTGTTTGTGCTTGTCTTAGTGTGTGCGCGCACACGCGCGCGTTTGTGTGTGTGTGTGTGAATGTTTGTATAAGTGTCCTAGTGTGAATGTCTGTGCGTTTGCGTGAGTGTGTATGGCTCTGTGAGTGTGCTAGTGGTTAAATCAATACCATCTTTCAGACAAAAACAAAACAACCAAATCTACTTGGAATAAGTTTCAGATAATTGTATAGGTAATTTAGAATCCTAATTAATATTCATCGTCAGAATCGCAGATTTGGCAAGTATATTGTGAACTGACGCCATACCAACATTATGATTGGCCCCATTGCTTCTATATCATGCATTGCACCCAATCTCCACCGAATATATCCTCATTGTAAGGAACTACACCACACATGATGCAGAAATATTCGTATTTTCTTTACATTATCCACCATTTTTTGTTTCCCTTCCCCTAACCTTGCAATTGTTTTTCTTTCTTGTTATTTTTATTCTGCATTGTACGCACAACCATTATTATAGAGTACAATAGTCACAACCTATTAATAATTATCCCGCCTATGGGATACGTCTATCGGATATATCGGATTCGAACCCAAGACCTCTGGCTTTGTAGGCAGGGTCACTACCAACTAGGCTAAAGCGGTCGTCAAAGTTCGGTATCAAGTTCGTTAACCGCCAAAAACGGATGTCCTGTGCATGCTGACCCCGTATCATGGTCGGCCACGGCGTCCTGGGCGGAAATAACGAGTCTCAACCTACCCCCCATTCTGTAACTGGGTTTAAGCTCACCTCAACGCTCACCCACACATATATCTTGACACCGCGATGCGTAGTAACTAAGCGTAGGTAGAGGTCTAGTTTCGTGACGGGTGACGGCACTGTCGCGGGGATGGATTCAAGCGATTACAGCGATGTGCAGTTTATAGTTTTTTAGGTGAATACCTATAAACGAATGCTTGTTAATACTTACCTCTGTTAATTGAAGCCCCGTCCTCTTCTGCCGTTTACAGTTACAACTTCGCTAAAAAGTTCTGTTAATCCCCTAGCCTGATTCCCCAGGGGGAAAATCGGTTAGGTTGTTAGGTGAACTGCGACCCTACAGCGCGTGAGTCGAGCGAGCGAAGCGAGCGTGACGCGGTAGCGTCCGGCGAAGCGCCATAACCGAAAATATTATTTTTTTCCTGGTTGATTATAAAATAATTGCCGCTAATTCCCCTGGCTGATCGAGGTCAGGTGATTAACGTGGATGACGTGCTTAAATCGTTGTCAATGTCAAGAAATGTATAATATGCGTTTTTGTAAACTCATAGCATCATATAAGTGGGGTTTACCTAGTTCTTTGTTCTCAATGTCTACAGTTCAGTCACACATAGATAGAGAGAGAGAGGGCGACATACTAATTATACACTTTTTTGAGAAGGATGAAGAATATCTCGTCTCGTTGGCTTTACTTTATAGATGTTTCATTCACGAGCAATCGCCCAACTCCTGAGCCATACTTGAGATTAAATAAATAATTAAATATAGGGGGGACAATCTTACACAAATCGAGCTAGCCCCATAGTAAGCTCAATAAGGCTTGATTGAGTGAGATTATTTAAGTTGGCCAAAATACATTAAAGTAGTCTATTCAAGAAGCAACTCTACCGTCTTAAGTAAAAGATTGTAATTCCAATGACATTTTTATAAAAAATCGGCCTAATGTCCTGATTCATAATTCATACTCGTCCAACAAATCTATTTTATGTAGCTAAAATGCCGTTAAAATTAATTGTCAATTTGACTTTTGTTTGTGAGAAAGGGACAGAACACAGTTTAGCTAACCGTTTTCTGTTTAAGTTTTATGAATAAGGCTGATTAATTGTACACCGTTCCGTACCGGGCCGACGCCAGTATATATATATCCTTAGTATAAACAGTCGCCACAGGGTCATATTTTGCCTATTAGGTATATTATATAGTTATTGATATAGTATACTGTTCCTACGCTATTTTGACGGGTATTACCGTTTTTGGACGAATGTAAAAGCCGGACTCGGTACGGACACGGACACGGAGCGGGGAACAGTGAATCATCATTAACGGTTAGTATTTTGTCCATTACGTAGGTAGGTGTGGCGTGTCCGTGAATTTAACGATCTTCATAATAAAAATGTCACTAAAGAATAACTCTCCGGTCTGTATTCAGTTTGTTTCCAACGGCTTTATTTTTATGTCAATCATTGTCCAAATACTGATTTATGTTTTGGGAAGTGACAAACGTTTGTTCATACATTTATGAAATGAATATAGACATTCGTCATAAATTTCTCAAAATGTAAAACACAGTAGGTCGATCACGTAACGCAGTGTACGTACGTTAGGTACATAAATTTTAATCTAACGCGCGTTCGAAACGCCTCAGAGGGCTAACCGCGTAACATTTTGAACCTGCGTTAAGGAGATCCAGCTGTCATTTTTCCATATATAAATGGTCATTTAGATCTACCTAATGTACGTACAGACAGTATTTACATGATCGACCAGCTGGTGACCTGATCTAAGGTGGTGTTCATGGGTGGGCGACGCGAGACGCGTGTAGTCAGGCGGGTATGAAAACACTTCTTCCGGGCCCCCGCCACGACATTGCGCGTATTGCGGCACGGTAAGCGGTTTATCTGTTCATTGCGCCGTAGAGACGCACAACGCACTGTGGTTAGTTGGGATCAGACGCAATGAATTAGAAAAACCGCTGCCGCTGCTGCCACCGCTCGAAGTCGTGGTCATAGGAAACGTCATCTGCTGTCCTTGCGACTTCCAATGAACGTTTCTCACGGAACGGGTCGGGCCGGCGCGCATTCTATTACATGCAAAGGAATTTGAACCGTCTATACAGCAGATACCGACCCCGCAGTAGATGCACGATTCATTCAAATATGAAATGTAACTATACTGTATAGACGGTTCAAATTCCTTAGCATGTAATAGAATGCGCACCGGCCCGACACGTTCGTTGGGAATTGTACACTACACGGACGGCGCGCCACCGTGCCGGTCATCCATAAACGCCGCCCAAGTGACAGTTCTCTTCCACTTAGCAGGGCGAATTATGTTATTTTGTTGATTTAGTTAAGTAGTTACACTGATGTATCAAAATGATAAAACAGATATGTAAAAATAAATAAGGGATATTAAAATATTCATCGCTGTTGTTCAATATTTATTTCAAAATCACCGTAGGCTTTGCCGTACATTTCATACAGAGACTATGGACTAACACGGCTAATGTCTATACAATGTCGCGTCACTTTAAATGAATGAACCTGCTGTAGATATAGGTATATAGGTTCACTAAAGAGAGATCTATGTACCATTCATTTATATTGACCACTGCCTACGAATCCGGAGGTCCCGGGTTCGAATCCCAGTAAGGGCATTTATTTGTGTGATGAGCACGAATATTTGTTCTTGAGTCAGGGATGTTTTCAATTAAGTATTTATTTATATATACAAGTAGGTGTGTATACCGTCGTCTAGTAGTCATAGTTTTAAGCTTTGCTTAGTTTGGGACTAGGGCAATTTGGGTAAGATTGTCCCTAAATATTTATTGATTCTATGGCGCTAGTGTACAGCTGGAGTCTAATTGGAATACAGAATTAATATTACACATGCATTGGATTTAAAATTATTTCAGTCAGCCGAATCGCATCAAATTCTATTCTAAAACCAATTAACCGTCCAATATAGAATTACATTGCATTTATATTTCAATTCCAATGTCAGCTTTATAAAACGACGGTCACATAAAATCAATTCAACTCTTTATATTGAAACTAGTTACAGTAGGCTCAGTAATATAAATGATCGCAACAATGTGTATAGACATTGTCAGTATATATAATTGTCTAGTCTCTGATTCTTGATATTTAAATCACCGTAACAAATAGTCCTCCAATCCCACCACTTTCCTTATGATTAAGTTTCTGTTACAACACTTATTATAATATAACACTTATTATATTTCTATTAAGTATGATCACATTTATTTTAAAATGACATAAGTTGAATGTCCACGCGGACAGATCAGTGTCCTGTCTGGTGGACATTCTACAAATGTGTGTTTGTGTGTTGAAAAGTTGAAAACATAGTTTCGTACAAATCTGGTGGAGTTTCATAATATGATTTATAACCAAAAAATCTAGTATACTATATAATAAAAAAATCTATAAATTAAAAGTGTATATTATATTTTAAATGAGATAGTAATTAAAAGTCAACTAGTTCATTATGTCTTATTTATTCTAAACGAATACATTTCAGGTTCTAAAGTAGAGCTATCTATCTTTCTAGATAGTATTAAAGTATAGTTTTCACACTAGCTATTCAGAAAAGAACCATTTTTGCCCTCAAATAAGGAATCAAATTTGTACTTTTCTGTCTTGATATTCCACGTTTAATTTGTTTTTGCCCATATGTGTGAAAAGCAGTATTTGCCACTCGGTAGCAAAGTTATTTCCCCCATTGGGTGTAAAAACTTGAACCCCTCGTTATCCTCAGATTTTATTTCGGAAACTTTCGCTTCACTCTGGATTCTACATACCGCCCTCGCCGTATATATATACGGCCGTATGTATATATCATATGGCTACCTTGATACACACTCTACTATTTCATTCAATTTTGGAGCTTATCCGCCCCACAGAGGTCGAAAATAGACGAGTTTGATTATATTTTAAGAAATATACATAAGGAGTCCTTATAGACATAGTCCATATTCTTACATTATTTATGTATAATGATAGGTATAAAGGTAATACATATAGTTATGGCATGAAAGCCAGTGCAAGAAAAAAGGAGTACTTAAAACAAGCAAATGAAATACAAAGACAGACATATTTAAATCCGTCAAACAATTTTGTTATCATTTATGTAAAAGAGCGTCCCAAAAATCATACATTAATTTGAAAAACTTAACCCTGTTTATGCTGCAGTCGTGTTAAAATATAAAAGCAATATGTTCTCTGGCGATAGTACTGACCAAATAAGTATACCTACGAGTAGTCTTAATTTTTTTACATTGATAAGTAACTTCTAGTATTCATCAGAAAAAGAAAAAAAAGGTACTAACACATATTTAAATTACTTTTAAAATATACTGTTGAGTATTAATAAAACAATATAATATGGGAAGTTACATCTAGAACTTAACTATCAATTAATAATACAAAAAAACCAAAGTTCTTATTCAATGGATTACTAACACTGATAAATTATCAGATTATTTATGTGACTTATAGTTTAACTATATGTTTGAGATACAACATTTTATGTTTAAATTTCCTACGTCTACCTACTACCTGATATAAAATATAAATAAATTGTTTTACAAACACTTGGCCATATTATATATCATAGCAATCGCCCTAATTAAAGCCACATTCCATTGACACTAATTTTCAAAACTATATTAAATAGAAAGTATAATAAATTTGTGCAACAATGCATTGTTCAATAGCTTTGGTTTGTTTCCGAATACTTGACAACTGGATACAAGTTTACTGATAGATTTAAGTTTTCCGAACACTTACATTTAGTAAAACCCTTCCATGGTATCAAAAATAACGTAGATTTTTATGAAAGAGTAAATCAAACATTTTAATTTCGAAATAATACATGAATGGGATATCAAAACGTTCCTTTTGGCCTTAATTTGAGAAGTCTTTGGGCGGTTTCTTGATGCGAAGCGATTGGCTTCGGGGCTGTATGGCAAGGTTGCTGAGACTCGGGGTCCTCTCCACGCACAAAGAGTGCCCGCGCTCGCGACCCGTCACTGGCTTCCCCAGGAACATCATCGACGTGCTGGGAGACATGCTCAGGGCCAATTCGCTGCACTCATAACTGTCGGAAACCCTCGCGATCTCGCTCCTAAATTCGGATCCGTCTGACGAAGTCCTATCTTCATCATCACTAAAATCGCCACCAGTTTCAATGACCCTGAAAAATCGTTTTAATTAATCTACTGTTATGAGATAGCTATACATAAATTCGCATTGCATTAAAATCACACGAACGCTGTGCGGCGACGCTGAAATAATTTTACAAAATATACCTCATCTCGATCAGACTGAGTTTTTGTTTGATCCTGGCCTGTTCTTCTCCAATATCAGCTAGCAAGCCTTCCAATCGGTTATTCAGTATCTCTACAGTTGTCTCCAGTTGACTGACCGTTTCTTCCAAGCTTAATTGGGTGGTTTGCGCCCTTTGGAAAATGTGCTCATCCAGTAGACCATCCTAAAAGATTAATGGATTAGAAAGATGTAATTTTGAAATGTAATTAATTTATATCTTCAAATATTACCTTGCGTAGAAGCTGACAACCACGTTCAGTTAAGGTAGTCCGAGCATCAGGATAGTCAGCCAGGGCGTCCCAGAGGTCTCGTTTGGCCAAACAAAACAAGTCAGAATAGCCCAAAGCGCGCACGTTGGCGGTGCGTCGGTTGCCAGTGCGGTTGCCCACGATGTCCAAAACGCTCACTTCTCCGAACACAGATCCAGCACTCAAAACGGCAAGCACGGTTTTACCATCATCTGCCACCACTTGTAGCCGGCCCCGTTTGACAATATACATCTCTTTTCCGACGTCCCCTTTACGACAGATGTAGTCTCCGGGGCTGAAGACTTGGAGTCGGAGCTTCAACACCAGCGCTTCCAGGAGACCAGGCTCGCAATCTTGAAATATTTGTACCTGCCGCAAAGTTTCCAAGTGGACACGTATGGCAATTTCGGCCTTGAGTTTATCAGGTAACGAGGACAAGACATTCTCCTCGTCCAGTGCCCCGCTCTGAGCCCAGGTGTACGCGAACCATCGGATGACCCTCGCTTCGAGTTCGCCGCTCACTTTCCTGAATGCCATGTATTGTTTCACACCGTCCATTTTATTTTGAAATTCGACGCGAGCCACGTTCATATTCGATATCATAGAGCCTATGTTACCCACGATTGTAGCGAAAATAAGAACGCCAGCCAGGAAATCCGCCACGACAAATAAGTACTCAGGATCTATTTCTGGTTGTGGCGTTTCCCCGATAGTGGTAAGAGTGAGCGTGGACCAATAAAAACTGTAGATGTATTGATGAGCCAAAGTTTCGTTCCGCCCGCCTGTTATGTTGTAAACCCAATTATCGGTGCCGAATCCAATTGCGTAGCTTATCGCAAAATATAGGCATGCATTCCAGTGAATGAGTACCAGAATCGCCATCACGACCTGAAATAGATGAGTATGAGTTCTCATATTAAAGGTGTCTTTAGTGAGTTAAGTGTAAATATTTTGGTACTGACCTTGCAGATTCTGAAGGCGTTTGGATAGCTAGTGGCGGTCTCAGTGCGGTCGAACCACTCCCACATTCTAGGAAGGCGAAATAGCCGATTCATGCGCACAATAACAGGGCACGGCAAACAGTCCTAGAACACAAACAATATTGACATTTCTGTTATAGCAATGTTAAATAATGTGCACTGCTGGCATGTTTTCTGCCGTCTTAATTCAGAATAGAATTTTCGTTCTTCAAACATGAAATTGGAATGAAATTTTATGACAGTTAAATGTAATATTCGTTTGTAAGTTTCCGTTCCAAACTAGCAAACCATTTTTCAGCCCCTTGTCGGTATCCGAATGAACTGAGATTTGGCATACCTAGTTAACTTATGTAAAGTCAACTACGGCCATAGTTACCAAAATATGAACACTTACACGACTTTATTGCCTTAACATTAAGGTCGTGTATAAATATTTTGGTAACTTTGGGCGTATCGATCTATTTGCATTCAAAATATCAAGCTGATGTGATGATGAAGCGAGAAGGTGGCCATAGCAACTAGATGAATTCTGTCCACGAGTAGAGTAGATGATTATGAAAAAAACAAGATTACCTGCAGTCGGCAATGAAAGTATATACCTTGAATTAACTTATTGATAAAAACTTATTTACTAACATATCCGCACGTCTGAGGTTTCCACCAGTAGTAAGCAATGTCCGTGGGCAGCAAAGATAACAAGTCATATCTCCATGAATCAGACTTCAGATAATGCTTCCTGAGCCTAGTGGCTTCTTTAACCATCAAACCGTGCTCAAGATAACCTGAAACAAAACACATTTTACACCTTATCGTCCTCCAAGCGTTAGTCCTAAAGGAGCCCGGGGTCCGCTTTGACAACTAATCCCAAGACTTGGCATAGGCACTCGTTTTGCGAAAGTGACTATCATCTGACCTTCCCATCCAGAAGGCAAACTACTTAGATCTTATTGGGATTAGACCGGTTTCATCACTATGTTTTACTTTACAGAAAAGGTAACGATCCGTAGCTATAGGAAAGGATTTTAAATGTTGAGCAATTTAGAGCTCACTTTATACTGGACACTTCAAAGCTACTATTAAAAAACCCAACTTGATTGACACCTAAATGGCCTAACAGTTAAAACCTTAGGAGCTTATGTCCGGACATAAGTTCCAAAAAAATCATTGGTACAGTCAGCGTCATCGTCATATAGTTAGTATCAGCCAGAGTAGCCAAATATTTCGTAACACACCCTTATTCTTACAGTAATAAAGACGTGTACCGAAATATTTGGCTACCTTGGCTGCTACTAAATAGTTTAGTCGTATAGATGACGCTGACTGTATGACCTGGGGGTCGAATTTTGAATCTCACCAAGTGACTAATTCTCACCGATGTGAGTGATTTCCGAAAGTTCGTATTTTAGAAACTCATCGGTGACTTACATTTGTCATACCTATGATATCGATTTACGAGTGCCCCTAACCACTCGTAATTGAAATCACCATGCGATTGTTTTAGACAGTTGACGTATGTGACATCTGCCAAGAATTTTTCAGAACTTTAATTTTCGTTTACATGACACTGACACATACGCTACGTTTTACGTTTGAATCTGTTTTAAGTTATGGTATGAGAAAATAAAAACCGGTATCAAGGACAACATCTGCGTAAAAAGGAACGTAACGGGAAGACTGTCTCTGACTGACATTTTTTTTTCTCATAGGTACTATAACTTAAAACAGATTCAAACGTAAAACGTAGCGTATCTGTCAGTGTCATGTAAACGAAAATTAAAGTTTTGAAAATTTCTTGGCAGATGTCACATACGTCAACTGTCAAAAACTATCGCATGGTGATTTCAATTACGCGTGGGTGGGGGCACTCGTAAATCGATATCATAGGTATGACAAATGTAAGTCACCGATGAGTTTAAAAAATACGAACTTTCGGAAATCACTCACATCGGTGAGAATTAGTCACTTGGTGAGATTCAAAAATCGATCCCCTGTTATTTGAACCCACGATCGCTCCTTGAGAGCCGCATACCTGAATGTGTACCTAATAATAATAATTATTATAAATCAGCCTATATACGTCCCACGCTGCATTTCCTTCAACGAAAAGCTCCCAGCACGTCTATGGGGACGGCGGCGATATACTCTCGATTTAATTATAACTCCGAAAATACGAAAAATCGCGGAACATGATTCAGATAGCCCTCTAGGTCCTCTACCTCCCAGCTTCAGTATGTCACTACTTCTTGGGACACTCTGTATAATTGAAGGAAAGATAGAGGGGAAGCGAGAAAGAGGAAGACCTAGAATAAACTACAAAGAGCAACTCACAAAGAGAGTTGATGTTAGGTCGTATCGAGATGTCAAAGAGGTTGCGTGGGATCGGAATAGATGAAGGGCCTTTTTTGAGCTACACCGACAAGAGCTTAATTCTTAAATGAGAGAAAGAGTTGCTATGGTTATACTCTTTTAAAAACTGTGATTTCAGGAGTTTGAAACCATACGTCATCTTCTAAGCGAGGACGAGGAGGACTTAGAATAAACTACATAGAGCAGCTCGAAAAAAGATTTGATGTTAGGTCGTATCGAGATGTCAAAGTGGTTGCCTGGGATCGGAGTAAATGGGGCCTCCAACAACTTAGCTCTTAAATAAGCAGAAGAGAGAAAACCAAATCTAGTTTTATAAAAAAAAGATCGATCACAAGTCACCAGTGACAGCAAACGAAATGCAAAATTTGCACGGAAAAAGCAACAAGGGTCGGTCAAATATTTATCCACGCGTTAGCTAAATTTGATGACGTAAGGCGCGGCACGGTGGTGTCAAATTTGTTGATTTGTGAACTCACTCTAGTCTTGAAGAGCAGTAACTTTACGCCACTATACTTTTTGTACACTAAATCAATCGCTCAAAGGACATCGCCGAATCCTGTACCAACGTTCCATTTGTGCCACAGCCAAACAAGCATCGTCCCAATCCCAATCTATCTTTATTATAGCTACATATGAACAGTAAAATGAGAGATCAAGTAAAAAAGTAATTTATTACAATGACAACTTCCGGCGCCGCCATTGCAAACAACGTGTCATGAACGATTTACAACCATTTCCAAGCCACCTCACCATTCAACCAATATGTATGACAATTCCGAGAGTATAATACACGAAGTGATGTGAATTGTTAGTGAATATCAGCCCGGCTTATGACAGAAACGTCACCGCCTCTGCCAATCTCAACATAAGTATTCCTACATTCCTACATATAGTATTGTGACTAAACAAAAAGATAACCTCAAAATAACATAATTAATTTCAAATACTAAGTATTTCCTGCATTGTAAAAAAAAAACTTGGTCTCGTCAAGTTTCATGTGCTCTGCCTACCCCTATTAGGGATAAAGGCGTGTATGTATGTAAGTATGTCGTGGAAGTGTAGTTTATTGTTCTCATAATTTACTAGGTTTGGATGCGACACAATAAGAGTTTTTGTATTGGTACAAATGTACTATGGATGGGGGGCAATGTTCTTTATTCCGCCACTTAAAATAAGAGAAACTTGACACTGAAAAACAAAAGCGGTCGCTTGCTCTTGAAAGTTTCAGGCCCAGATTGAAACATACCTTCTGGTTGAAATAAAGCTTAAATCCTCGCGTTGCACTAGTGTATAACATGGGCAGATCATTGTCAAAGCAATAAGGGTTAAATTCGTACTGCAATCAAGCAATGAAATATTGACGTTGTGTTCTTCATAATAGGCTTCGAAGTGTCACGTTTCGGGCGCAGCAAGACGGGAGCCCTGTTTCCAGAATTTGTGGATCATACAATATCATATCAGTCGAAAGACGTCCACTGGTGGACATTAGGTCTCCCCAAATGAGTGCCAAAGTGACCGATCCTGCCCCACCCGCATCCTGCGGACTCCCCAACCTTCACCAGGGGGCCTAGACAAGGTTACAATCGACAAGCGCTAACGCCAATAGAAAACTAATAAAACGTATGGGAATGACAGATGTTAACGAAAAGTGTTTCGTCGGTATCTGTCATTCCCATACATTTTATTATTTTTATTATTATGTTATTATGTAACCTTGTCTACGGCCCCTGGTCACCAGTTCACTTTGTGGAGGGGGGGGGCTACCCACGCTTGGATCATGCATTGTTATTTGTCGTTATTCCAAAGGTTACCTACCCTGAGTTTCCACTGCAAAAGATATTGCTATCATCACTGATCTACTAGTATAGCCTGACAAGCCGCTATTTGACCCTGAGGTAGTGTCGCTGTAAACCGCATAATATATGGAAATGTGCACACGTCATGTGTAAAGTCGAGTACAGGATTAGGCCTCTCACAGCAGTCTGCGAGAGGCCTAATTCTGCGCCAGTGCGCGGCCTGGCCGCGGCGGACAATAGTAAGTAAACCAAATTTTCTATTATCCGCCACCGCAGGCCGCGCCAGTGTGTTGCAGGCCTAAGGCGAACTAACTTGACAGTTTATTGTACACTAATGTTGCCATAGTTTGGCTAGTGCTGTTAATATCGATGCATAAAAAGTCTAGTTATTATTGAGTTTGGAATCAAAGTAATAATTTTAAGAAGCAAAATAATAATAATAAAAATTGGTTGGAATTAAAAATACATTTCGCCATTCTGTTTTGTTGATTGTTCGAACGATTAGCCAAACAAAGCAAGCCATTCAGCTTTCTATCATCGGTCTGCTCGAAGCTATAAAAGTGTTGTTATAATTCTTGTTCTTTGTTTCTGTTAGTCTTGTTACGTTGCATCGTTTTGTTAAGTCTTATCTTGTTGCTCCTTACTTGATTATGGAGCCTAAAGATCAAGGCTCCACAAGGAGCCGAACGACGTCACAGGCATCTACCTCAAGATTATTGAGTGACAGAGAAAAAATAATGGTGTATCGTTTACATATACTCACGTATATTATAAAGATGATAATGAGAAATTCGACGTCATGACTCGCGAGCAAGATGTACCTGGTGAAATAAGTAGACGTGAACAAAAATGAGTGTGTTCTCAAAATGTCCGAAATACAGTTTTTGAAGTTTTAAAGGAGCACGAAGAAACATTTAGTTTTCCTATGAAAACAGGACTACAACCCACCCACGACCAAGTTTACGAAAGCAATGAACCCCGACTCTGGCAAACACAATTTTGTCAATTTTATAAAATTAATTAACTTAAATAATAAACTTAACCCTTCAGCTGTGGTCATCCCTCTGTGGTCTTCATATTTTTTCCTGCAGGTCGGTGGAGCACCCCTCGGAGGGGCGTAAGGGCTTTGTTTACTTTCTTAGAAATAAAACCGTCATTCGTGTATTGATCTCGCTTTAATCCATTGAAACATATAGCCAATGAAGCGAGACAGCTAGCAAGCGAAAACTTCAATGGCCAATGTAGGAAAAAATACATTTGATCGTTAGTCTAAAACAGTCAGTGGCGCGTTTGACACGGTCGGTGTTCGCGAGTGAAAATTAGTGGGTTTAGTGCTGAATTTTAGAGCCAGAAGGATAGTTTTTGTAGACATGTAAGTATTCTTTAGAATTACATAAAAACAAGTGTTATTTAAACGGGTCAACTGTAGTAAATCCGTGACTAACACAACATACCTACTCATGGTCAAAATTTGGCAACACGTTTTATAGCGCTTTTTTAACAATTTAATATCACTATTAGCTATTAGAATTACCGTTAGTTATCATATATTTGTTTAATATAAACTTAAACGGATTAACAATGGCCCGAAAGTAAATAAATCGATTGAAATTGGTAACGATCATAACAAACCCCTCAGAGGGGGACCTAACAGTCCGGGAATTTCCCTCCGAGGGATGCTCACATGATACCTCGTGACGTCACTACGATCCGCACTCTATACTAATCATGACCTTGATTTATATTGTTTTTAGATCATGTTTTGATGCGATTTTTGTTCAACTGATGGTTATATTATTATTTAAACTAAAAGTATACTTAATGGGAATATTAAAAAACCTTATTTGTCTGGTTCAAAACATATAGATGCTGTGATAATTGCAGTCGTTTGGAGGAGGTAATTTTTTATGAAAGTAGACATACTTTTTTCATTTAACTCTCACATTAAACCTACTGCACTTATGACAAAAAAAGCTTCGGTTGCACCTAGTCGATGACCCAAATGTATTGTTTGCAATGAATTTGATTACAAACAGTATAAAACACTTCAGATATAAACATGTTAATCGAAGCCCATACGAGCAACTTCTGAGTGTACGCATTATTTTGGTAGAATATTTGAAATGGTCTAGTGTAAAAATATTACTCATGAGCCTGCCATTTTATGTTTTTAGAATAAGTATCACGCTTATTTCTTCAAATTTAGCTCATTAAACACCCCAAAAACCCAATGTATTATATTTAAAATAACCAAAATATGTCGTTAACTTCGGTGACCTGGTGACGAGGTCCGCTAGATAGCCTTAATACGACTTTGATGTAACGATGATATCTCGTTGCAGTTAGATAATTTAATATAGATTGAGTTTCATCCAAAATCCTGGCTGTAAATATGTAAAAAACTAAAGAAATTTTTATTTTACCAAATCACTTCACCTCACAAACCTTGTCGGTGGAGCGCCCCTCAGAGGGTGCCACAGACGTGGGTAAGCGGCCATGTTTTTTCACCACAGCTCAAGGGTTAAAAGAGGTTCTTTTGTACCAAATGTAAATTTGTGTAAAAAATGTTTACTTTTGACGACTCATTATTTTTATGTTAACAAACAAATATATTTTTACTAAGGCCTACTTATCTCGTTGAATTACTAAGCTGTTTTTAAGTAGCAAATTTATCTTTTGTCTTAGGTCGTGCAAGTTTTAAATGACTATGGGTATTTACCAAATTTTTCTCTTACAAAAATATGAAAAGAATAATGTAGCATTTGAACTTTCAGTATGTTCATAAATCGAGACGCATCATGCTGATTGACAGGCATGGCATTATTTCTTGGCGAAGAAATTACTTGAAAAAAATAAAGACTACCGAAGCCGAGGTCTTCACATTTATTATCAGGATGAGACATGGGTAAGATTTAATCTACAATGGCCGATACCATTCCAGGAAAATTGATAGGTATTCCCGAATATGAATTGGAATAAAGCGAACACACTACCAAGCAAACATCGATATGAAAAATATGTCGTCGATGAAATGGCTAGGAAACGGCTTCACAATCTTGCGGCTGCCCCCATATTATTGTGAGCTTAAACCGAAAGAGATCATATGGGCACAGGCTAAGAGGCATGTCGCAAGAAATAACAAAACGTTTACATTAGAGGATGTGAAAAATTTATTCCTGCAAGGCGTGAATATGATTACTGCAGAAAGGTAGAAAATAAAAAACCGTCCAAGTGCGAGTCGGACTCGCGCACGAAGGGTACCGTACTATAAAACAGCAAATAAAACGTTTGTTGTATGGGAGCCCCACTTAAATATTTATTTTATTTTGTTTTCAGTATTTGTTGTTATAGCAGCAATAGAATTACATAAATTGTGAAAATTTCAACTGTCTAGCTATCGTGGTTCTTAAGATACAGCTTAAATAAAAATATTTGTTGTATGGGAGCCCCACTTAAATATTTATTTTATTTTGTTTTCAGTATTTGTTGTTATAGCAGCAATAGAATTACATAAATTGTGAAAATTTCAACTGTCTAGCTATCGTGGTTCTTAAGATACAGCTTAAATAAAAATATTTGTTGTATGGGAGCCCCCCTTAAATATATTTTTTATTTTGTTTTAGTATTTGTTGTTATAGCGGCAACAGAAAGACATAAGTTGTGATACAGCCTGGTGACAGACTGACGGACGCACAGCGAAGTCTTAGTAATAGGGTCAAGTTTTTACCCTTTGGGTACGGAACCCTAAAAACGGAAGACAAGATGCTGCGGCTGGACCACTTAACTGATAGTATAGCCAATCGTTTCGTAATAAGTCTTACGGATGAAAGAGAAGATGACGAATTAACCAAGGAGTCTGATAGTGAATAAATAATTTGGCTAACATAAATTCTTTTCTTTCTATATTATAAGATAGCTAGCGACCCGCCTTGGCTTGTACTTTATTATACATATAAATCTCCCTCTTGAATAGTGATTCAAGAGGGAGGTTTATATGTAGGTATAATAACGGATGATGCGGTTTTTTATTAGATACAGTGGTATCTATTAAAAATAACCGCATCATACGTTGTAGTTTTAAAGATCTAAGCATACCTACCTGGACACACTGCGGGAAGCGACTTGGTGTTATACTAATGTAGTGATAATCCATTATGTATTCGATTTTTTCAGACAAATTGTAACCTAGCAACAATACTTATTAGGGTATTCACCCAATTAATTAAAATTGAACACAACGGATTTGGAATTATCATCGACGATATATAGCGTTTGTCTCTATCGCACTTTCATATTTTCCAAAAAGAAAGGGAAGAATGCTATGTGTATGGTACACAAAAGGATCACAACGGCCTGTTGAAATACCAGCATTATTTTTGTATTTTTTTTCCTAATTTGAGGAGTAAGTATCGTAAATATCCGCTTTAAGCCGTACCAGTATCCTTCAGATATTATATCATATCCTACATTGCTGTAGTTCGTCCCCATTTGGCAAGTGTGAAAGTTTCCACGACAATTACTTGATAAAGTATAAATATAATCAGATTTAGGTTATATCGACATATTTGTGTCGACATAAACCTATCACTATTTATTTTATCCTGTGTCGGGAAACATTTTCGGCTGTCAAGTTAGTTCGACTAATTCTGGACTCGACTTTAAATTAGTCGGGACGGTGTGTATTGGCGGGTACGTATCAGAATGTCTAAATTTAAAAAAAAAACTAATTTTAAATAACCTACGATCTAAATCCCTAAAATCTAAATAACTAATGGTGTTTTCAACTTAATTCAAAATACGGAAAGCTTAAAATGTCTAAAATAAAAAAAAACTGATGTGAAATTACCTACGTTAAAAATGCCTAAAACATAAATACCTAATGATTTTTTCACCCTATTTCAAAATACCGAAAGCTTAAAACGGCTACGTATGGCCATGTTTAAAATTTAAAAAAAAAACTAACGTAAAATAACCTATGTTCGATATCACTAAAATCTACATATCTAACGATTTTTTCACTTATATTCAAAATACCGAAAGCTTAATCATTAGGTATTTAGATTTTAGTGATTAAGCCTATGTTTTTCTTAGTAGTAAATTGCCCAACTGTCAATTCTAGTAACTTTTAATAAAAAGTTTTCCGCTCTATTATAAAAAAATAACCTCGAAGACGAAAGCGGGAGCCAAGCTCCCGCTTCTGTCTTCTAACCTATCCACGATCCGAGTCAAGTTTTTCCACTAAGTCCCTGTTCAAAGGGTGGGCATCAAACAAACTTTTTCTGAGATGAACCAAGAAAGTGGTGTATCGTAGGCAGTAGGGAACAGGGGCTTAGTGGCAAAACCAACTAGGATCACGGATAGGTTAGAAGACGAAAGTGGGAGCAAATGCTCCCGCTTTCGTCTTTTAGGTATTTTTTTTATAAAAGAGCGGAAAAACTAACAAGGGGGCCTAGACAAGGTTACAATCGACAAGCGCTAACGCCAATAGAAAACTAATAAAATGTATGGGAATGACAGATGTTAACGAAAAGTGTTTTGTCGGCATCTGTCATTCGCATACATTTTATTACTTTCTATTGGCGTTAGCGCTTGTCGATTGTAACCTTGTCTACGCCCCCTGATCTAACTTCATACTAGTAGCTTGCAAGTGCATTATTTTAGGTATTTTGACCATTTGGTATTTCAAATGTTGGTGTATCAAACTTAGGTGTAATAATAGCTATTGTTATTTTAAACATTAGATATTTAGTCCAATCGGTATTTAAAACTTAGGTAATTAGTAGGTAGGTGTTAGTTGTTCGGTATTTAAAACCATTAGGTATTCAGATTTTAATAGGTTATTTGAACGTAGGTAGGTTATTTAACGTTGTTTTTTTTTAATTATAGACATTGTGATGCGTAGGTAGCCGTATTGGCATTGTGTTTTTTGTTGAATGTTAAAATTCTATGCTTTTTAATAAGTAAGAATTCATCCATATCTGATTCCAATACTTACGTATTAAATATTTAAGTATTTTTCAGATCATGACTTCGAAGACTCAGACTCTGATGTGTCGCTTTCAAGACCGCCGATCTCAATTATAAAACGTTCGATCTGGGATTCGACTAAAGGACGTATTTCTATATTTGACTTCAATTCTTATTACAATATGTTAGTAAGCAAAGAAATTACTAGTTAAATCCAACCAAACTAAGCAGTTCAATCAATATCTCATAGCCTAGCGGCGCCTGCGAGTCGGAAACGATAATTCAGGTTAAGCAAAGATGGCCGCGGTTAGTCTTTGGATGGGTGACGTGATTTGGAAGGCACGCTAAGCATTTGATCACGGCTGCTGTCTATGACAAGTAGTTAAGTCTAATAGTCGAGTTACCCACTCAGTTGACAAACTGTTACTCGCGTCCACAGGAGCTACCTACCACAACCCGGCACGTGTCCCCTGGGTGGTACTAAAGAGTGACAAACTTTAAATGCCAAAATAGTGTAGGTATTTCATAGGTACGATTAAATTAAAAAAAATACATACGACTAGAAAGAAAATAGGTACAATATAAAAAGTCAGTACCGGTCACTTCAACAACCAATTTCAAGATATTGTTTATAGAAATACTAGAGAATCAGCCATCCTTTTATTGCTGTAAATATTCAAATATATTTGAAATATATAAGATTGTAATTTATTTTACGTCACACCTGGCCATAATGCGAGTTTTACTGCATGCTGCGCGTACGGGAAAACTCGCATTGTGGCCAGGTGAAGACGTAAAATTGTGTACTTACCACGGGTGGTGATTCGTAAAGCCCCAGAGCGCATATTCTCACCTTCGGTTCGGGCCACAAACACCTGCGATCTGGGCCATTTACGAATTCACCGCCCTAGGTACGTAATGTACTATTACAATCGCGAAGTATTTCGTCTTCCTTGCTGTTTATTTACATCGATGACATCTAACGTCTGTTGGCGTATGACTCCCTGTATACATCCGCAACTTGGCCAGGGTCAAAAAAAAACATTTCGGGCTATACTTACACGCAAGAAATAAACTCGCTTTGCACAATCGCCACGCTATTTAAATGAAATCATCGTAAAGCTAGCAACTCTAGGTAGAGTTCTAAAGATGGCATAAAAATAGACGCTAATCCTGAGTTAAATTATTACGGTACCTAATATCGGAGCGTTTAAAAAAAGTGTACCTACATGAACTTTTTTTTGCAGTATTCCCTTTTTTTGGGGTTTATTACTCGGAAGCTTTGATATACTATCGATCTTGAAACACAAAAAATATTGTCCCAGATTTTACTATGTAATTTTTTTCTACCAGTGCGTCACGCAATTACTATATAAAAAAGAAGGCATTACAGAAATGTTACGATCTGAAATTAAATATTTGGAACACTTTTTTCTTGTATTAAGAACGAACGTCAATATTACAAACGATAGTATCATGAATCGAACACTTTTTTGAAAAACGCCCAACGCCTTAGTTTCCCTCTGTCTCGATATTTAAGTGATAAAATGACAACCATGATATACCCGCAGTATTCAAAAGAATGCAAGTGGCCCAGCCATAAGTTCGGGTGGCGATATAGTCGCAGCGGGCATATGGGGGAGGGAGAGAGCGAAAGTGCTGCCACTTAAGGTGAGTAGGTATCCACCAGCGCTGTGCGGCAGCGGAGCGGTGTGCGAGGAATAAATCCACCAATAACATTAGTAGCCTCGCTCACGCATCTCTTCCTGTATTTTATCCCCACACACCGCTCCGCTCCCGCACAGCTCTCCCTAAGTGGCAGCATTCGCTGTTGTCTACTAGAATCCCCTAGCCTGATCCCCCAGGGGAAAGAAACGGTTAGGTTGTTAGGTGAACTGCGACCTTACAGCGCGCGAGCCGAGCGAGCGGAGCGAGCGTGACGCGGTAGCCTCGGGCGAAGCGCCAAAACCAATTACGAACCATAAAAAGTTGAATATAAAATAATCGCCGCTAGGTTCCCCTGGGTGATAGGGGTCAGTTGATTAACGTGGATAACGTGTAGCATTCCGACCTCTCGCTCCGCCGTATGGACGCTACCACTAACCGAAGCCATAGCGGAGCCATTACGGACGCCAAGCCACTGGAAGCTAGTGCCTTTACAAATTACACAATTCACTACCTTCATGCACGTGAACGACTGTGTCGATAAGGTAGATTGCGTCGCAGAGGTAGTCCAGCACGAACCACACGTTGGTGATGTCGTCGAGCTCCCAGAAGACAGCGCGACCGATCACGAAGACCACGTTGTAGAGGATCGCCAGCGACACCATGGCCAGCCACTGTTGACAATTTATTGTAGGGTGAATTTTTAATGAGTGTCCAAATCCGAACATAAGATTCTTCAGCAAGATTACGTGAGAAGAGAATACGTGTTATTTTTTTTCGTATCATTCAGTACTATTTTTTTAGTAACTGCTGCTTAAAATTATCCCACAAAAACCTTACCGCGCGGGCACCTCAGCGGGTAGTAAGGGTTGACACGGCACGCCTCCCCCTCTCCCCGCCCCGCTCCGCGCGTCACTAAATCCCAAGTAACGGATAATACTTTTGGGATAGACAATTTATAACAAAAATAATCCTACAAGTTTTTTTTTCACAAAATGTAGTCTATTAGTGGTACCAAATGCCTACAAAAAATTTGGACACTCATTAAAAATTCACACTTTAGGTACTTGAGATCATTTGAGTTGGTCGAGTTGCATCAAAGTATAGTCCATTCAAAAAGCACCTCTATACTTGGACAGCCAAGGTAGAAGATTACAATTTTAATGACAGCTCCATAAAAAGTCCGCCGTATAAAGCGCAATTTACACATGCAAGATATTACATGCAAGTTGCATTACATTGCGGGTTACCGAGGTATTTATACTGTGATTTATCTATCAAACCCCGCAATGTACTTAGTGCATGTGTAATTTGCGCTTTAAATAACTTCAACCATACACTATAGATAGCTGCCCGCGCGTTTTCGCCCGCGTATTGCAAAGAGGCAGGCTGGCAAAACCGCGGGATTAATGATAACATATCAGCATCCAGAAAGTTTATTGTACACATAGGTGAAATAATTTTAGAAATTATTTTTTATGTGCTCTGCTTACCCCTTCCGAGAATACAGGCGTGTTTGTATACATGTTCCTATACAGTGTGTGGCCCGTAACAGGTGCATAAATGAAATGGTGGTTGGTTTAACGAGAAAAAAAAACAATATTTTTGAAGTAACAGCATGCCCAGGTTATTTTACTTACCTGGAATACCTACTATCGATATTATTTAACATTTTAAATACAAAAATCTTGCAAATAGTAAAAATAAAACTCCAAAAATTTGTGGAAAACAAAGACACTATGAATCACTGTGACATAAGTGCCCAGTGATCTATCAAGATATTTAATGAGTTACCTGTAAATTTCATTACTTATGGATCACAACTTAACAATAATTTTGACTCTTATATTTACTATTTACCAATGCAGAATAACTGCGGATATATAATGGAGTCATCCTTTATATTTATTACTCCTATGACAGGCCACATCCTGTATATAGTCAGTTATAATAGTACATTACGTAAATAGGGCGGTGAATTCGTGAATGCCCCAAATCGCAGGTGTTTGTGGCCCGAACCGAAGGTGAGGGCCATAAATATGCGCTCTGGGGCTATACGAATTACCGCCCGTGTTGAGTACAAAATTTTACGTCTTCACCTGGCCACAATGCGAGTTTTCCCGTACGCGCAGCGTGCAGTAAAACTCGCATTATGGCCAGGTGTGACGTAAAGATTATTTACAGTACACGGGCGAAATTTATGAGGAGCACGATTACCGACCGCTGTTTGGAGCGCGCGCGCGTGAAACATCCTCAAACTTCACAAAAGTTTCATATACTTAAATTCTCAGGGGTGACTGACTCTTCATAAAGGTCCCATAAAACATCCATTGTGAAATAAATCCAATCATGTTTCATTTTCCTCAGAGCTTAAAATGAATATGTATCGCCGCATATTTCGGAGTTACCTATTCAAATTATTGACTTACTGTAGTAGTGTGTAATTTTTCACCTACAATTCAATTGGCTCCTTATTTTCATAGGTACACGATATATTTATTTATTTATACGAAGGGCGACGAATGTCATCTCCGATGCGCAATTTACATAAATATTGAAGACACATATATACTATAGGGTCTATCGGTTATTTACGTATTGCATTACTATTTGATAACAATGTCGCGCGCTTCAAATTCTAAGATATATACATAGAATAGTTCATGCGTATTAAACCTGCATGCAGAGGGGTAATCATGTTGCGTTTTGAACGTTATAGACGGAGAGCTAGTGAGCAAATCGGTCATGTGGCTTTAGCTGTATTGAAACTCCTTTAGCTACTTCCCTGGCAAAAGCGGACGTGGAGGGGATATCAGCCGGCGAACGAGTCAGCGCGCTCACGGCGCGTCGATTGTGTTCGGTTTTGCCTTGCCCTCAACACATTTTCGAACGAAATCCAATGATTTCAAAAAAAAATTTCGATATACCTTTCCACCGATATGTTTGCATGGCTAATATTTCGGGGCTTACATATTAATTAATCTCGCATCAGAAAAAATGCCAATACAGCTGAGCCCACATGAAAAGTATTATTATTTTGGTATTTTTAATTAAAGCTGGTAACCCCTTCCCAACACCCGATCGATTTAATTTTTTTTGGGTGCACAGGGAGTACGAAGCAACTATTAAAAAAAAAAAGTAAGGTTTTTCCCCACCCCACTACACCCGCACCCACCGCCCGCAGCCTGCCAGCACGAAGATTAGCGGAAAAGGTTGTTCAGGGAAGTAGCTTACGGAGTTTCAATACAGCTGAAGCCACATGACCGATTTGGTCGCTAGCTCTTAGACTATTAGTCCACAGTCCAACTATATTTTTTCTGATTAGATCTGCCTGACGCGCGTACAAGCGTTACGTGATGGACCTGCAGTAGTGGAAATGTTTCAGTAATTATTATGACTAGTAATTTAATGGAATTTAATAGTAATTAATATAGTTTCAAGTGTTCATTTTATTTTTTTATAAAATACGTTTTATCCCAGCCAATCAACCAGTCAATCAATCAATCCAGCCAGCCAGTCAATTTACTTTTTAATGTTTCTTTAATACCAATCCGTGCTCGCGCCGTCATCTTTGCTACAGTTTATTTAACAGCTAGTTGACTTTCTCGATATACATTAACCCCTTTATTCATAAAACTTTAAATTCCTCTGCTAAATAAATTGTGTTTTGTCTCTTTCTAACGAAGACAAATGTCAAAGTGACAGATAAGGACAAACGAATTTTAACGCCATTGTGGTTACAATAAACGTAGGTAGAACGTTTATGAAATACGGCCGTTGATGTTTATTCACCTTAAGAACACCTTTTTTGGATTTAACTTAGTTTTAATTAATTTTATTTATGATCTTGTAATGATAAATGTCATTAACGTGTTTAATTTTGATGAAAACATATAGTACACGAAATAAACAAAAATGTCACAGTAACTATTTTATCTACTGAGAAATACATTTACAAAATAATTCCTTAATTTTTGTCTTGAATATCTAAAAAGACACAATATAGCTCAAACAGATACAACTATCACAGTTACCAGTGTGGATTACCTAGATATATATTAAAATCAGATGAAAACTATGGAAAAATTCGAATGCACCTCAAGTTTATACAAACAAGGTATTTGGTTACCTTGGTATTTGGTTTGCTTTTAGGGCAAAAGGTAGTGTACGATATCTCATGATTTTTATAAAACACGCCTACGACTGCGGATTTTTTATTTAATATATCTAATTAATATTTAATACTTAATATTAATATCCGATAAAATAAAATAAAAACGGGTTATTTAATTATGTTTTGCTAAGGACAAGGGGCATAAGTGGGCCAAGAGCCTCCGCGGATAAGAATAATAGCAAACGATAGAGATATTTTTTCTCTCCAAATAAAACTGAATACAGTTGAAATCCATCCCGGAGTTTTTTTTAATGAAGGATTGTTATTCGTTGTAATAACTTGATTAAGGCATAGGTACTTTAATATTATTTTTAATGAAATGCCGCTTTGCGTGTTTTTCTTTCCCATCCTGATGTGTGTCTTTATGGTCAGAATACAGGAGTTTGGGAGTCTGTATGCCGGTCAGTATGTCTTTGGAGGGACACCGGGGGCGGGGAGAGCGGAAGCGTGGGACAGTGTTCCTGTCGCGAGAAGAATCGCCCCCTAGGGAAGCGAGACCGCGCTTGCCTCACGTCTAAGTCCACTGCGAGGAGAGCCTGAGTAAGCGATTGCGGGGGTAGGGGGTCGCATGGGAGCCGCCTGGGCCGAGTCTGTAACCTCGCTGTTGAGAGCCAACTTCAGCCGTTGATTCTCAGCGGCGAGGCGGTCGATTCCGGCCTGCATTGCCCGCATGGCTTCCTCCATCCTCGCGATCCTACTTTGGTCGGTCGCCGCCTAACACTTTTCCTACACCTAATTATAACTGGAAGGCTATCCTGGTGTCGGTGTCGAGTGTTATCCACTTGTCCGCCGTGTCAGTGAAAAAAATATTTGTCCTAAGACAAGGGAGAGAGTCGGACTGACCGCAGTACTGCGCTTCGTGGTGGTATCCACCCCACACAGAGACTTCGTTGGCACCGTCAGGACACACAGGATCCGTCACTGTGCAGCCATTGCGAGCGCGTGGTCTTTCTAAGGGACAGAGGCCCGGGTCAGACTTGAGAAAGTCCTAACTAACGAGTGGCCACTCAAGCGTGGATTTCCAGAGGGGCAGTCGACTGGAGACTTTTTTATATGATAACTTCGCTTACAATCAGAGCACTGGAAATGTAGACAGTAGTTGCTAGTTAGAACCTATCCATATTTTGTATAAAACTACTTTAGAACACAGCTGCAGCAGTCTTTAACCTAGTTACTACTTCAGTGTACATTATACATAGAATCGAATATAAAGTATTTTTTTTTCTCAAAATCACCAGGACCAATTTTAATGCTCTGCTGCTGTCACTTTGAAGTAAGCATTTAGTTTGGCACATGTTTCAATCATGGAGCTTCTTGGACCAAGCTTCATAAATTTTTGCCCATTGTCCTTTGATTGGTCTAAAAGCTAGTACCTTTTCTGGAATAAGTAATCAGTCAAGATATGCGTAAATGATACTCGAGATGGACTTCAAGACTCTTTATTCAGTAATCATTCATATGAGGGTGGATGTGCATTTACCAAATACCTACACTCAATAACCAGGGCAGTGCCGATTACCTCTTAATTTTCTCTAAGGCTCTAGTAAAAGTTTTACCGAAACAAAACTTTACGATCGCGTTTGCGTTTTACCCTCAATTTGTATGGGATTTGACAACTAAACGCGAACGCGGTCGTAACGTTTTGTTTCGGTAAAACTTATACTAGAGCCCCTGCCTCATTTTACTCAGCCTTTCCGTTCAACAATGTTATTCAATACCGCAGCCACGAGACAGACGAGATGCCCAGATGTCAACCCGCCTAATTAGAGAGGTATTTCGACTCGCGTTTCCTTAGAGGTTTCATGTTACCCCAGGAAAATTACGTTTTTTTCAAACATTAATTTATAACAGCGTTGTTTGTGTTTCTTTAATTTTCAAATGTTATTCTTAAGAGGCCTTATCCAAGAATACTACACCATCGGGAAGTAAATATATAAAAATAAATGACACATCCATTTTGTTTTTTGTGTGATTTATTTATTATTCTTGAAGAGGTCCTGTAAATTAACCAAAACAAAAATTAAAATATCTATTAATATTTTTCCTCTTTTTTCAGGAATTGGTTAAATATAGTTTTTTTTGATGACTAATATTTTGGTGGATTTAGAGTCTACGTAATTACTAAAATGATAATACATATGTCAGTTACATACAAAAAAGCTGCTGTAATGAATTATTTCCAAATTTCAATTTTTTTCCATACTTCATGAAAATAAAATGCTTGGGATATGTGTACGGATGGTCTGATAACTGACTTCGTAAAATAACCTCGTTGCTTTACAATCCTACAATAGGTTAAACGTACTTTTGCACTATTTGCGGTGAAAACAAATCTTTGGAAGGAAATATAACTTTTTGACTTTTCTAACATTTATTTTATTACTTATGCTCGCGCGGCTGCACCTGCGTTTTATGCGTAGGTACAAAGAGCCAAGTTGAGAAAGCTTTTCTTGGTTTGAAATCACGAAAGAACCTTATGCTTATACAACCTCGATACGAACGATACAGTTGGGGAATATGTACTATTTAGTGATTGCGATAGGGAACCAGATGAGGGTTTTTATGCCGGATTCCTGACTTGATGAATGATGACGCAAAAAAAGTGAACGAGCCGCAATTGTTCGTCTTAATGTTCTCCTACTCTTTATAAGCGATTCAATGGCACATTCAGCCTTTTAAGGAACTGACAAATCGTTTTATCGCTTAAATTAAATTTAAATATGTTTGCTTACACATCGACGATGACACTCTTTGGGGGAGGCCTATGTCCAATAGTGGACGTCTTTCGGCTGATATGATGATGATGATGACACATTGACGATAGGAATATTTTGTGCAAACAGCGGTTTGGTGATTTACGAGTAGTTTAAATCGAGACCGAAAATTGTGATACGGTAGAAGTCAAGTATAATGTTTTTTTTTAACTTCCGACGATAAAGGAGGGGTGTTATAAGTTTAACGTGTCTGTCTGTGTCTGTCTGTCTTGGTATCGTAGCTCCCAATCGGATGGACCGATTGGAATGCGGTTTATTTGTGTCATACTTAGGTAATTTTAACCCGAGTGTTCTTAGCCATGTTTCATCAAAATCTGTTGAGCGGTTTTTGAGATATTGGACATTAAAATGAAAATTTCGAGGGTTTTTCAACTTTTCTAACTTGTAGTTATTTAAAGTCAAAAGACATTGTCTTTCCTAGTTAAGGGAGATGTATGTGTGTGTGTGTGTGTGTGTGTGTGTGTGTGTGTGTGTGTGTGTGTGTGTGTGTGTGTGTGTGTGTGTGTGTGTGTGTGTGTGTGTGTGTGTGTGTGTGTGTGTGTGTGTGTGTGTGTGTGTGTGTGTGTGTGTGTGTGTGTGTGTGTGTGTGTGTGTGTGATGTGTATATATACAAAATGTATCCTTACTTTCGCCTGTAACTCATAATATTTTTTTGGGTGTCAAGTAATAATAATTGTGTCGTGTTACTGTGTGGACGACTCACACTAAACCACTTCTGCCAAATTCATGAAAAATTCCTCTTATAGATAAAAAAATAAATCGGCCTTTATGCTTCCCACTGCTGCGCACAGGTACAGAGATTGAGTATAAAACAAAATTCGACTTTCCTAAGAGCAATAGCTAAAAGCTCCCTGGCAAATAAAAATATTTTGATTCCATGACATCATGGAAGGTGCGAATTAAGAGTCCAACTGAAAATAAGACTTTACTTCTGAAATGTCCACAGGACGCGAACCTAAATCTGTTTAGGTATGACACATTCGGTTGATATTGTCCATGCATTATACCTAATATCGAATGTAGGGTAGACTGGGTACAGTTGTGACAATTTTGGTTTGATCGCCACTAATTTTGTTAATTTACTAGTTAGCTGGGAGAAAAGTAACTTGACTCTTAATTTGTACATTTGTCTACGTCAATATACTTAAATAGTTTCTCTAAATACGCTGTATTAGTCATAGCTATCAAATGAAGAAAAAAAGGAAAGTGTCACAACCGGCCACACCCCAAGGACGGTTGAGACAGTAGTCGAGGTCGGTAGTGACAGGAACAAAAATACAACAAAATGGTTTATAATGACTTTTATTGTTAGAAATATGACCATAACACAACATAATCTACAAATTATTTCGTATAGAAAGTTCATTAAATTATTTATTATTTAATTAATAATTAATAAAAAAATAAATCACGAAAATTTAAAGAAGTCTCGCTTTCACGTCTTCATAAGCATGTTCACATTTACCAGATCAGACATTTATTAGACCGCGCTCTTTCGGTATTCCGCAGGCGTTTTCTGGGTATCTAAAAGCAAAACAACAAGAAAATATATGTCACAACCGTACCCAAAAAAATTGTCACAACCGTACCCGACGCATACTTTCGAAAACAAAAATTCGCAATGACTTTGCCAAATAATCTACGTAAAAAGTAACCACCCGTAATTAACTACTAATGTTCAACTTATAACAAAAAAAAATCCGAGGTAATCTATCTGTATACAAATAACAGTGATTATTAAAATTAAACGGACAAAACAACTTACTTTTGACTGTTGAAAAGCAATGTGGGCCCCTGCTTACGTTAACACCGCGCGCTGGGTGACGCAATACCGGGGAACGCGTTCAGACTTGCATGCCGCTTCTCTCTCCCTTAGAACCCTTGCCCGCATTCCGTATAGTTTCGCTAGTACGAAGACTGTCACTACCGTAACCTGGCACAACCGTACCCAGTCTACCCTACTCACATGATAATGGCCGGGCTGCGTCGGATCGAACACCAGCTTGAGCCCGCAAAAGAGTCTTGACCTCTTCGCCTCGTACATCGGCTCTTGCGGGTCGTGGAAGGCTTGTGCGGCGTACTTGTCTAGGAACAAGTCCGGCGGCGTGGCGTGTTCCTCGCGGCTCAGGCGGCGGCGAACCGCGTGGGCGATGCGCGTGAGTTGGCGGCGCACCCAGCCCGGACGGGGAGACTCCGCCACCCCCTTTAACAAAATTACATTTTTATAAAGTGACCCCAAAACACGTAACATTCGCAACACAGTGAAATTGTGACAGAAAACACTTGATACACCTAATTTCAGTTATATGTCTAGCTTTCAAGAGACCATTGCCGGTACAAGGAGTCGGTATATGATATTTTCTACATTGTAATACTGCGTAGAAAATTTGCGGGTTCGCGTATACCCAGTACTTCTTTCGGGTTTAGAGACTAAAATATAATACAGTTAAAAAAATGCGTTGAAATCAGTCGCCAGCCATTGCGAGATGTTTCCAATGTTTCCAGCAATGGCACGTCACTGTTTAAGCTCATCACAAGAATATCATATCAGAATCCATCACCTACCTAATGACATTCTAGAAATACAATAGATATTAGCAGATTGTATTTTTAAATAAAGAGTCAGTGTCCATTAACAAGGTACCTAATTGCTTGCGATATTAAGCAGTAGGAGACGCATACAAATAAATAAATAAATATAAGGGGACAATCTTACACAAATCAACCTAGGCCCATAGTAAGCTCAGTAAGGCTTGTGTTATGGGTACTAGACGACGATATATATAATACATATAAATACTTAAATATATAGAAAATATCCATGACTCAGAAACAAATATTCATGCTCATCACACAAATTTTTGCCCTTACCGGGATTCGAACCCAGGACCTCTTGCTTCGTAGGCAGGGTCACTACCAACTAGGCTAAAGCGGTCGTCATATCTCCACTTCTATGTTGCCTTTCTTTCAGATCACAGAGACCTGCAGGGTTGTTCACTAGAGCTGTACAGAGCAGAGCAGTGTGCTATGGAAATTTTCACCAATAACATTGGTAGCCACGCTCAGGTGTTGATGGAGTTTTTTCTCGCACAGCGCTCTGCTACTTCTCACAACTGGGGTTGATAAAAAAGGAGAGATTTATTTACTAGACCAACAACAATCACACTGATATTATACTAAATGTGGTCCCAGAGACGTCATATCAAAATTTGTAAGGAATTTTTTGTATAAATTACAACGGATATTAAAAACTTCAATATTCAGAGAACATAGAATGCAACATTCAGCACCGAATAGCCGCTGTGTGTGTGATGTGACAGAAGAATTCCGGTTAAACTAGATGGTCTGTTATACAAAAGCATCATAATGCCCGTTCTCATGCATGGCAGCGAGACTTGGGCGTTAAGTCAAAAGCATGTCCATGCCATCCAAGTTGCACAAATGAAGATGTTACGATGGATGTGCGGCGTTACCAGGCTCGATAAAATCCGCAACAAGTACGTACGAGGAAGCCTGCCCGTCCGTGACATCGCCGACAAGATTCAAGATATCCGGCTGCGATGGTATGGTCACGTGAAGAGGAGTTCATCGAATTATGTTGGTAATCCGTCCGTGGTCTTCCATCTTGTTCTGGGGCTTCCCCTGGTCGAAGATCCAGGGGAAGCCCCAGAACAAGATGGAAGGATATAGTGCAAAGAGACATGAGAGAATGCTATCCAAAATAGATGTCGAGGACACAGTGAAGTGGAGAAGGAAGAGGAGGAAAGCTGACCCCATCACCATGCGGGATACATAGCTTGGGAGAGAGAGAGAGAGAGATTAAAAACTTCAATAGCACGATGCAGAACATCACAAATTTTCAAGCATATTCTAGCCGTAGTAGATAATTCTCTAGGTGTTTGTCTAAAAGAAAGATAGAAGACAGAGAAGAAAATTTTAAAATTACTGTTTGTATAATGTCGCGTACGAGTTATTAGTAAAACGAGTATTTAGTTGGTAGCAACTTTTTTCCCCAATTTTAGTAAAAACCACTTATCCAATTTTAATGAATACTTTAGAATATCGCAGTTGAGACCTCGGAATAAGACATAGCGTGGCGTTTTTTTTATTATAATTTCTTCAGAGAGTGTGATACAAGGGTTGAAAATTTGTATGAGAATTAATGATTGTTTTAAGATAGTTCTACTAATATTATAAATGCGAAAGTTTGGAGTTTTTTTAACTCATTCACAAAACGGCTCAACGGATTAAGATGAATTTTGGTAAACATACATTGTGTAGCCTGGATTAACAGATATAATACTTTTTATCCCGGGAATCTTCGTCTAAGGGGGCAAAATGGGGGGCAAAAATTAGTATGGAGCTACGATAATATAAACGCTTTTCACGCTGAGAAAGTCGCGGGCAGAAGCTAGTACTTAATACATATATTATGTTTCTTCGAGATCTCTCTAATGAGGTTTTCAACGATCTCGATCGGCGCCAAACGGCAAGAAATGAGAATAATTATTATTAATCGACTACAAATATGTTCTGTTATTTTCATTTCGGAATCACGACACTGCATAATATTAGCCAATTACTTTGCGGTTCGTTGAATTGAACCCGATGCAGCTCTAATTATTGTCATTGCAAGTCACATTGAATGCACAATTTATTTCAAATAATTGAAGGTCCTACCTTTGACGTTTCGACGTTTTACAGGCATCTGTATTTAATAACAAACCACAAACGGGATTCATTAGTTAGTTCCAATGTCATGTGCAACCGTCTCTGCAAACATCAATCAATGTATCGTTATTTTCCCTTTCGTAGATTTGAATAAAAACTAGTTCTACTAATTCGTATTTTGTAGCGGATAAGCGGGTTGCGAAACTCAGTTTCATGATCTAAGCCAGGGTTAGCCTTTTGTAACTCAAGGGCAAGAAAATTAGTTTTTCTTTCGCTGACGGCTCATGTGTATTATATTATTTTTTAAATTATTGTGTTCCCAGGTGACTTCTGAAGGTACAGGTATTCTATTCACGATGTTTGTTAAGACCTCACTGTCATGTCTCTTTGTCTCTTTCAAAACCCGGAATAAAAGACATCCGGATATGTCTCTTTCTATCTAATAAAGCGGATGGAATGGAATATTGGTTTAGGTAGGTACAGAGTTTTTACAACTTTACCTTCAGCGAAGAGGGAAATCATACATAAAAACGATTAAAAGTGCCCACTCTGAAGTGGTTGTTGTTACGGTATTCAAAATTAGTACATAATTTTATTTATTTTTATTTTTTATGTATATATTTTCTAATAATTATCTAATTAGGCAATGTATTTTTTTTACTCTACACAGCCACGAAGTGAAAAAGTATACCTAAATACTTCTTAACACCCTTGTCAGGTACATGCAATTCACAAGCTCACTAAACTCATTATACGCGTCATCTGTATAATCTTGACCCCGATTATCAAACCGCGATTATACTAGAATTGCAGGTGACAGTTTTCCAATATACTCCAGGAAAAATACGGTTTTGAAAAGCATTAATTTATAATAGCGCTTTAGTTTATTTCATTATTAAACGTTATTTCTAAGATGCTTTATTCAAGAATCCAACAAACTTTCCACGCGGAAGTAAATTATAAAGATTAAAATGAAGCATTGATGGATTTTTTTATATTGTTTATTTTACATATTATTGAGCACATGCACATATATGAACCAAAAAAAGATAAAACATTAAATAACGTTATTAAAATAAATGTCACTACTGTTATCTGTGTACGTACTATAATAACATGAAGTCAATAAAATAATTGAATTGAATTGATATTATTTACGACTTAAGCAGCGCAATACGTTTTATTTTTTTTACGTTTGATATTTTGTTGCGTTTATTCTCTAGGTAATTACTTAATTTATAATATATCTGTTACATAGATAAAAACCTTATATTATACAAGGTGTAATTTCATTCGTAATACAAAAAAAGAAGCGGGTTGTGTCGGAGTTACAACCGTTAATTAAGTTTTTCAAGCGGATACTTCTCTGTTGGCTATGGAACCCTGTGTGCTATTGTTAAATTCAATGTGTTGATTATTTAAAGGGATCTGCTATTATGGCGTACCCGTAAAATATATATCTGAATTAATTCACTAAAATCTGTATAAGTACAGATAAAACGGTATAAATGGCAACATTGACTGACGTAGCTCATATGACTCGCGATACATTGAAAATGGCGGTCATTTCAGCATTATTTTCATGTCCGCCACATAAACTAAATGATATTTTGTGATTAACAGCTAATTTCATTCCAGACATATTTTTTCCATACACGTTGTCAGTACATGTCCGGACTAATATAAATAAGTACGTACAAGTCTGAATGAACTGACAACTATTCCAATCTCAAACTCATCATCGCGGTTGAGTAACAACGAAGGTAAACGTTATCTTACTCGACGTTGTAGTAGTGTATGGCAAAGTGACATGACTTAAATTCGAATTAATTAAAATCCGCTTCCTCTAGGATCACCGGACGCGAGTCGTGAGGGCGTCGTGAGTACCAGCCCTTAATCAATGCAACTTCGTTATTCCAATTTGGATACACTTGCTTGGAGTGTATTGCAAATTGGAATTATACTCGAACATTACTATTTCGATTCGATGAGCGTCATTGACATGGATCCAACCATTGAACCTGAAATGGGCGAGTATACCCGTACTTTCTAGTACACGTGTTGGCTTAACAAAAAACATAATGAACCTTGACATGTTCTAATAAAGCTCATATTACCAAATCAAGTTGAAGAGGTACGTAGGCTCGTTAATAGGCATTTTCACATCGAAGGGTGTCACGAAAATGCTATCCCGTGGGACTCAAACGTCAATTAACTTGATTCGAGATATTTGCATGAGCCTTTGTAAAATGGTTTTATCATTTTAACAAATTTACACTGAATTTATGAAATTGTAATAAACTGCTAATAATAAATGAATCGCTTGTGCGTTTGATTTCTTGGCAACTGGATAGTTTATTGATTTCAATGGTATTTGATTTTTGTTTCATAGTCTAGTTTATGGAACGTAGCATGGTGGGAGTCAAATAGATCAACCGAAAGTCTACGCTGCCCTCAAAAACTTGCATTGATGACGTTGGAGCCAAGACCAAGAACCAAGATATTTCGTATAGTACCTATTCATTTTGCTATTCATGTTCATAGTATGTATGCATAAGTATATACAGTATGACTGACACAGCGCGTAGTAAATATATGTGTAACAGTAGTTTTCTGTCGCAAACTTGTCAGTTTTTTAAATATGTAGATCATTATTCTGACTCTTCCTGTACCTAAGGGCACTAATATTATCTTGCCAATTAAAGTTCGTATCGACCATCATTCCTAAGTACCTGATAGAAGTTTTGTTAAATAATGTTTTGATTGCATTTAATCATATAAGGGGAAATAGCGTTAATGCGGATAAAGAGTTCAAACATAAAGAATAGGCTTTCTAACCCTTGAACTGGGGCCTATTCCTTTGACAATGCCTAGGTCCTAGGCCTAGGTTCTATTACACACTTAAAACAGTTAGAATTACGTCGCTGCGCTTGTAAAATCCGACATGTAAAAAAACCATACTTTTCAGGAGCCACAAAAAATATGTTTGTTTTGTTACCAGGGTCAAAACTTCAAAATTAGGTATGCCGAAAATTCAATTTAAACCTGAGACGTAATATAATTTGAGGTTTTTAAAAAAATACTCATGTTTCTAGGAGATACAATTTTTATTTTGCATTTATGGCACATGGCGGTTTTTAAATGTGTCATTTTAACCCTCTATGTAATTATGTGGCACTAAACGGATTATTGCTCCTGTGATATACTTTTACAAACAGTCTCACATAGCACAAACCGGATTTTAGTACGCAAGGAAAAGAATAAAAAGTTGGTATTTTGTGTAAATATGTTTATTTATGCATAAAAAGTATGCGTTTTTGACAATAATAGAAATAGCAACAAAAGCGATGAACCACTCACTGTGGCGAGTATGCAAAAACTCCGACAGACCATTACATCACAAGCCACCACTACGGACGCAGGATGGAGGATGGGCTAGATCCGGACAAACTAAGTTGGAATAATTCGCCAAACATCTGAGCCACGTCATCAAGCCGAACAACGCTGTAGTTACCGCAGAAGAAGTGGACATTGACTCAATCCTCAACCAAGACTTCCAGCTCGACCGTCCTCTAAAACCAGTGACGCCCTGCGAGGTTGTTAGAAATATCAAATCGATGGATAACAACAAGGCACCAGGATTCGACCTCATAAACAAAAAAGTACTAGGAAAATTACCATGAAGGGCCATCGTGTACCTTACCATACTCTTCAACGCTATTCTGAGGGTAGGATGCTTCCCTGATTTATGGAAAGTTTCGCTGATAATAATGATCCATAAACCTGGTGTGATCCATAAACGAAGTAACTTCATACAGACCCATTAGCCTGCTCCCCATCATGTCCAAACTCTTTGAGAAATGTCTGCTCTATAGACTCAACAGTGCCTTAAGGGAAAAATCCATTATCCCAGACCACCAGTTCGGCTTTCGGAGAGAACATTCTACCATTGAACAGGTCCACAGAGTGTGCAGGAAAATTAGAAAATCATTCGAGATGAAAGAATACTGTTCATCGGCATTTCCCGACATACAGCAAGCCTTCGATAAGGTTTGGCACAAAGGACTGCTATGCAAGATAAAGTTCTTACTGCCCCACACATTTTACGGAATCTTGAAGTCGTACATATCTTACAGAATATTCCAAGTAAGAGAAAGCGTTTCAACATCAGGGTTTCATGAAATAACCGCAGGAGTGCCTCAAGGCTCCATACTTGGATCTGTCCTGTGCAAGCTGTTCACATCTGACCTGCCCCAGAGCCCCGACACAACGATCGCCACCTTTGCTGACAATACTGTCTTGCTGGCCTCGAATTAATGCCCAGTTAAAGCATCACGAATGCTACAAAGCAGCCTTAATGAAGTAAAGAAGTGGCTAGCTAAGTGGAGAATTGCTGCTAGCGTGACCAAATTGACACGCACTACGACTGTGCTCCTGTCACCCTAAATGGCGTACAACTGCCACATCAAGGCACCGTAAAATACTTGGGCATGCATTTACACCGAAGGCTCACCTGGAAGAAACATATCAAGATTCAAGACTAAAAGAGATGAGATTAATCTAAGGTACAAAGGTCTTTATCGGCTGATGGGCAGAAATTCAAAGCTCGCGATCTATAATAAAATTCTCATCTACAAAACCATGATAAAGCCTATTTGGACATAAATGGCATACAACTGTGGGGCGCTGCCAGTGCAACTAACCTAATTTTAGTACAAAGAGTGCAAAACAACAAAGCTTCACGAAATTCTCGATATGGCAACAGTTAAACAAGAAATTACTTCTTATGGTAACAAATACAAAGCAAGACTGCATAAGCATCTAAACCAACTTGCGGAGCAACTAACGATCCCAGAAACCATTCGTCGGCTTAAAAGGAAGCGAGACATCCTTGACCAGGATAGTCAGCACATAGACTGACTACACAGATAAATGGGATGTACCCCGCTGGGGGGCTGCTTTTCGAGGCACCCGCCTCGAAAACTACCTTCATCACATCTGCTTATAGCCAACCGGGCTGATCGCAAGAACTCGATCAGTAAAAAAACTGATTTTACTGTTCTTACACTAAATATCACGTATTAACTTCCTTTAATTGTATGATTTGACGGTATTTCATTGTAAACTTCAATTATACGGCTACCTAGGTACTTGTAAAATCCGCTAAGTGCCAGTACAAAGCGCAAAATTTAATCACAGGTGTATCAGGCACAAGAAGCCCTATGTGGCGATGTAACACATAGCGCATTTTGAAGGGCATTTTCATACTTATTTCACATAGCTGATTTTTATTTTTCGGGAAGCAGTTAAAATTTTGCTAAATTGATTATAGAGGAAGATGCGTCTTCGGAAGTAGTTCGAAATTATGCCAAAAACCGAATTTCAAAAATAAGCACATGTCGGATTTTACAAGCGCAGCGACGATTATAAACATCACTAATATTACTGTTAAAATATATAAAGATCGTAGCAAACAGACAGTGCAAATTAATACTTGACGACGGGTTAGCCTAGTCGTTAGTGACACTGCCTAGGAAGCTGAAGGTCCTGGGATCATTGGATCCCAGGACCTTCAGCTTCCTAGGCAATGTCTTCCGGGCAGTGGGATTTCCCGGTAAGGCCAAATATTTGTGTGATAGGCATACATTTTTGTTCTTGAGTCTTGGATGTTTTCTATGTATTTAAGTATTATGTACATAAATCATCGCCTATATAGTACCCATGTGAGCTTACTATGAAGCTAGTTCGATTTAATGTAAGATTGCCCCTGAATATAATAATAATATACTACACTATAACACATTCGTGTAATGACCTGTCAATAAAACATTATGTTACAGCAATTTCACTATGAATATTTCACTTTAAACAATCAAGAGCGAGGTGAACTTGCGCACGAGGGTTCCGCGAGCGTTAGACACCATTTGTAGTATCTGTGTAATAAAACATTATTTTAGGGCATTATTGTTACGTGAGCTACGAACAGTTTACCGTCTGGCTGTCGCTTTACGCTGTTTTTGTTATAGCAGGATTTTAATGCGAAATAGTTCCAATTGCAACTTTCAACATTAATTAATTTACTTGTAATACATTGCTTCTTGCCCAATTTCATGATTCTATTTTGACTTTTGACAAAAACCCGGTTTACGACATTCCCATTTACATGTTAATCAATGAAGGCAAGAGCAAGGGTTTTTTTTAGTCCCGAGAATTTGTATCATAATGTTATTTTTTGATATCAAAATGCGGCATAAACGACTGATCTTTTCATATTACTATAATTTGCAAGTTTTTTTTTCACACCTCCAGGTAACCGCAGACCTGAGTATTTGGTACGCTTTTCATTGTGATACCTTCACGCGCTTTCGAGATAATGATCTTGCGATGGTCATCGTGTAGATAATGGTACGGAACCTTACGTGCGCGAGTCCGTCTCGCACTTCGCTGGCTTTTCCTTTTAATAAACAGAACCCTCAAAACAGTTGGAGCATAGAAAAATTTCATACCTACATAAACAAATTAATATTAATCCTCCCACTTTCCCTTCTTGTAATAAAGATAATGAAAATTATATACTTTTCAGTTTAAAGAGGGATAATATTATGACACAATTTAATATACCATTGTAGACTAACTGGTTATTCACCTTTTCAAGGGCGGCGTTTATGGTCGAGTACTACCTTTCGACAACACTAGATTTTATAACCACTCAAAGTCTAATTTGTGGACTGTGTGCAGTACAGTCACCATCATAAATAACTGCCATAATGCAGTGCGTAGAATATCGGATGCTTCCAAGCGGCGGCCTCAGAGGCTGTCAGATTTTTATGCGCGCCTTGCTGTCACAAATAGTTAGTGATGCTGGGGGCCTAGACAAGGTTACAATCGACAAGCGCTAACGCCAATAGAAAACTAATAAAATGTATGGGAATGACAGATGTTAACGAAAAGTGTTTCGTCGGCATCTGTCATTCCCATACATTTTATTACTTTCTATTGGCGTTAGCGCTTGTCGATTGTAAGTATTGTAACCTTGTCTACGGCCCCTGGTGTCTATTCGTAGGGCGATTTGCACCAACTAACGATTACAGGCCGACCCAATTTAAAAAATAGTAAGTAGCAAAATTAATTTAAATCCATATTTAAAAGAACGGAAAGACAGCTGTCAAACTTGCCATACATTCATATTCTAACGAACACCGATTACAATTAAGCTCAGACGGTTTGGTGCAACCCACTTTTGAAATATTGTAATTGTGAATGAAGCTGTATTGAGTTATTTCGTGCATTATTTCGTACATGATTCATGCGTGATTGGTTTATTTACCCAGGCCGAATTACAGTTTTCTAGTAGTAATGATTACTGAGCTAAGCGGAAGATACGCCATAATTGATTAAAAGGTAAGCGGGTTATGTCTGAGAAAGTTCGGAAAATATGATTATAATATGATTGATTAGATTTGTTTAACGGATCATACCTTTTCTTCATCGCAATTCTTTACTAAGACTTATTCGTTATATTTCACAATACTATTTCTGCCCGACTACCTACAGCAGAGCTGAAAACATGGGATTTTGTTGTAGCATCCGTAGGACCCGACTTACTTCAAAAGAGAGGGAGCGTGACAAAACATAGAAAGTAAGTACTATGTTTGTAGGCAAGTCTATCATTCGTTGAAGGGACACAACGTAGATGTATTATGCAATTAATACAGCCTGAGGGTCATTAGGCGCGTCAGCAAACTCCATATATTCAGGCTTGCTAATAGATAAGGAGTCGGGAACGACATCTAGGTAGGTACTCAGTGCCGCGAGTGAAACATCGTGAGGAAATCGGTCTAATCTCAAAAAGGTCTAGTTTTCCCACTGGTATGGAAGTTCAGATGGCAGTTGATTTCGTAAGACCAGTGCCTATGCCACATAGCACGTAGAACCGATGGCCGTTGGGGCGGAAAGGTTCTCGAGTGGCGACCACGTACCGGAAGGCGCAGCGTAGGTAGCCCCCCGACAAGGTGGACTGATGACCTGGTAAGGGTTGCGGGAGTCCGCTGGATGCGGGTGGCGCGGGATCGGTCACTTTGGCACTCTTTGGGGGAGGCCTATGTCCAGCAGTGGACGTCTTTCGGCTGATATGATGATGATGATGATGAGTGCCTATGCCAAAAACATCTAATTAGGTGCCAATGCAGACCTCGGGCTCGGGAGAATAACGCTAAGAGTATGGACATGAAACTTACTTAATTCACTTGGCCGCATTTTCGTTTCTATGCGTTCCTTTTTAGAGTTATCTGGGTCAAAAACAGTTTTAGTAAGAGTTTCTGTACAGCCTTTCCTGAGGACAACACATCCAACGTTTTAAGACCTAACTTGGTTGCTGGACCCATTTATGTAGGTAAATAATGTGCCTTTGCGACTACGTCTCGAAGCCACTTCTGATTACTGTCATGGCTTATAGCACTCTAGCTTAGTTATCTGCATTAGTATATATGCAACTATTAACCTACACTTACAGCTTGTGGATACTTTTATATATCTGAAATATAGGCTGCCACCTCGTGCGTACCAGCTACATATGAGGTGTGTACCTTCGTCCCCGAGAATGTCCTCCAACCTCCCTTTATAGACATCCCTTACCACACAACTGCTGCTGTCCCAATTCACAGGCTATTGCTCCAGTTATTATTACCCGGGTGCATTATTGATGATAATTTGACCTGAGGCTGAGACTACCGAACCTGAGACCATGTCGTTACTAATAGTAATCCTCTCACACTAACTCCACAACTAAGAACTGTGTTATCGCATGTACGTAGCCTGCAGGAAATCCTTATTCATATACATGATATACCGTCCCGCCTCTCAAAAAGCATAACTGCACTTAACTGATCGTTCGCAATATAGCCGTTAGGGACTGACTACTCGTCGCCTACCCGTCAACATTGTTATACATCAAACAAATCGGCTGTTTCAGACATGATTATTAACATAAACGTAAATACGTCATAAATTGTCGTAAATGGTCAGGATTTGAACATTCAGGACAACTTATGAATCGTATGATCGGAACTTAATTTATATGTACAGTAGACGTTAAATATAATATATGTATACATTTTTCGCCTTATGACAACGAAATAGGCAAAATGTAACGTCAAATGTATTTAAGCTGCTTACTATTGTATAGTACCTAATTTATGTATGTATGTTGATTTGGACCCAATTACCCAACTGGCTGTATTTTAACCCATTTGAGCAATACGCCCACTTCAGTTGCCTGCGAGTTACACTACAATTACACTTACAATTATGCGTTTATACATTACAATTTTTCGATTCCTTGGAATATGCTTAAATATTTTTAATTACCTACGCAGCCTTCTAATATTCTAATATAATTGATCAAAAATAATATTTGATAATCATATCCAAATTCAAACGCCGGTTTCTTTACCATTAAGTTTTATAATCGGAATTGAGGTACTACATTATTTTTTAATGTTGACACTTGTAGGGATTTTCTTAGACGTATTCAGAACCTTAAAGATTTAGGAAGGGTAGCTAAACTTCCGGTCTTCCAAAATCAAAACAATTTCAAATTGGAAAGTTCGTGACTTAAATTTTAGTTTGGTCTGAAAAAGGCTGAAAGGGTGAAAGTGTTCGTTGATATTTAAATCGCAACAAAAATATTTTTAATACAATAGTTTAGAGATCAATCGTAAATTTTAGTATTTCTCTAAGTCTTGCAGTAGACGTCATTGATATGTTTACACTTTTTCACCTTAGGTAGCTTATTTGACCCTGTGGTAGTGTCGCTGTAAACCGCATAATATATGGCAAGAATGTACATACTCGTACGTATATGTACATACGTACATGTATAGTCGTTGTAGTTGTTTAATGTAAAAATTCCATGCATTATAAAAATACCTATTCATCCATATCTGGTACCAAGTACGTATTCCATATTAAAGTATTTTTCACATCCTGAGTACGACTCTTATCTGTCGCTTTCAAGACCGCCGACCTCAATTATAAAACAACCAATTTCAAGACATTGTGTATAGCATCTCTTTTTGTTGTAAATATTCAATCACATTCAAAATGAGCTTTCCGACATCGCTATGGTTTGCTTTCGAATACAAATACAAATCGTTTATTTATTTGCTGAATAGGTACAGTTTAAGAATGGTGTACAATATTTTCAAGTTCGGTGTATCCAGCCTGCATGCAAATTATTTAGTTATTGATTTAAAAAATAAAAATAAAATAACGAATGTCAAAATACAGTTCAAAATGTCAATAAATTAATAAATGTACAAACAAAATATTTATTGTTTTTTTTTTGCTTTTTTGCAATTAGTAAGTACTAGCGAAGTATTTCGTCGTACTTGCCTGTTTGTTTACATTGATGACATTCGATAACTTCTAACTTCTGTTATCAAAAAGCCTTGCCCATTATTAATTAGTTCCATTAAAAATCCGAAACGTGTCTAGGGTCAAAAAGAAACTTGTCAGGCTTATAAATACTCCATTTTAAGACGAAAAATGGATACATGTCTTTGACATCGACTGTTGCTCTGACACAGTATATACATAAATAATAAGGTAACGATTTGTCTGCTTATAATGACAGTATTAAATGGTTAACCTGTAATAAATTAAAAGTCAACGTTACTAAAACTAAATTAATGCAATTTTGTACATCCAGCAACAAATTACTTAACATTGAACGTCAGTCATGATGGTGCTCCTATCAAAGAAGTGTCAAAACAAAAAAAATCTAGGTTTAACTGTGGATTGTCATTGCGATGGCGGGCGCATATAGCCAGTACTCCAAAGTAAACAAAATTCTATATGCTCTCAGAAAGGTTCGTCAGGTGTCTCTTCAAGCTACAATAATAACACAATCGATACGCGGATTCTGCTGTACGATATGGCATTGTGACATGAGGAAATTCTGTAGATAAAGAAGATGTGTTTGATTCAGAAACGTTGTGTAAGAGCAATGTTTGGACAAGATGAATCATGTCACCCATGTGTTTCGGACAGCCCCATGCCACTATCCGAAGAGACCACATTTCTCGGCTTTACACTAGACTCGTGTCTTAATTAGAATAGCCATGTTGACCACCATTGCAATAGACTGAGTAGTGCAGTTTTTGCATTAAAAACTAAAGCCATTAGTGTCTAGCAAATCATTGAGGTCTGTTTATTTTACCCATTTTCATTCAATAGTGTCTTAGGGTACTGTAATATGGGGTAATACAAACTCTGAGCGAGTATTTTTATACTTCAAAAAAGTTTCCGACCCAGATATATTATGGCAGATCTAATTGGGTATACGAAGTTTCATGATAAACTAGCATGCCGTTTAAAAATGCGAACCATACATTTATATGGAGAGTCGAGCCTCTAGACAACCCTTAACTATATAATACTGTCTAGTTTAAGTTCCCGATTTTGCAGATACGACTATTTGGTGTACCCGAGGTAACGCCACACTAATTGATGCCGGCACACCACGGCTGACACGTGGACGTCATACCTAATAAACTCACCGACTAATGAGCCACTTATCAAACATAACGCGTAACGACGATATCGCTCTTAGGGTGCGTACACACTGCGGCCGACAGCGTCCGCGTGGTGTTGAGGCTACTCGCTCACCATTAAACTCGCTCACTATGATCCTCATATCCTCATTACAAGGCTCAAAGTCACCCATAAGGGCAATGGAGCGGACGGATGATGCAGTTTTGACGAGTTATGCTATTTAATAGCAGGTCCCTCAATGCCATCGCTGCATAGAGTATTTGTAATACAAATTACAAAATACAATTACAAAATTTAATTTCAATTACTAAGTAAAAATACAAGATTTGCAATTATCAATTACAATTGCAAAATGTTTTGTTATTGAAATTACGAATTAAATTTTGTCATTATAATTTGTAATGAATCTTCGTTAAATGACAAATTACTTTTATGTCAATGTTACGCTGGCACACTGAAGTCATTATTTATTTTTTAAATAGCCAATGCCATTGTCAGGGCCTGTTGAAAATTAATTATATATAAATAAATTAATATTTTTTTCAATTACAAATTACATGTATTTCTATTACGCGTGTGATTCATTACTCGTAATAAAATTGTATTAAATGTACCTACTTAATTGTAATTACGCCCAACACTGCTTTATAGTTCAGGTACAATAAAGCGTTTCTTCCTATTCGTAATTCTTCACAACAGCGATTCATCATCATCAGCCGAAATAAGTCTACTGCTGGACATAGGCCTCCCCCAAAGAGTGTCACAATGACCGGTTCTGCGCCATCCGCATCTAGTAATTGCATTGTTCTTGTGCATTGATAAATAAAATATTAAATATAAAAAGTAGGTAACTATCTAAATTTGTAGGCGACCGCATTCGATTAGGTCCAAAAGTGTATACATCTCTTTGTAGTCGACTGAACGTAAAGAAATAAATTTCATTGCTAAAGAACAATCTGCATGATTTTGAGTAACCTAGTTCATTATACCTACTAATATTATAAAGAGGAAAATTATGTGATTTTACCGTCTCTTTCAATGTAACCACCGGAACCGCTTATCCAATTTCAAAAAAATATTTCATCAATTTGTTTAATGGACTTTTTGGATGGTTAGGCTATATTTTATACCGCGGGTTTTCCTGCGTTCTTTGCAGTACCTACGAGGGTGAAGCCGTGTGTGCAGCTAGTTAATAAAATGACCTATCAAAAACTCCTTCCCAAAGGCGTCTTTACTTATGGTGCAGGGTGCGCGTTGCACCCGGGCGCAGCGGTTCTAGGGGGCGCCGAGCGCCGCCCGCTACCATTCCATTTTGACCGCGCGTTACTAGGAGGCGCTAGAATAATGTTTGCACATTTCTTAATGAATGTCGGCAGTGCAAGTGGTACATGGTGGGTAGGAATCTTTTTTGTTAGCGTAGACACGTAGCATAGTTGATGTTGTAGATGAAGTCTATGTCAATTTCCCGCTTTGTTTGTTTTAGACCCCCGCTGCTCTGAGTCAAGTAGCCGGTAGTCTAGCTCATCCTGGCCCAACCTGTGAAACCTCAGCCGGCTATAGCACAGCCTGATCTTGATAACACGCAAAAGAGTTGAAAAGGGGATAGTAGGTGCACATATAACAAATTATGAAATTACAGTTTCAAAACAATGTATTTAATGGAGTCATACGTAAATAAGTAAATAAATTATTCCGTCTTCCGGTTTTCTAACTAAGAGTGCTCAGAGGGATGTGGAAATGACGACAGTAACGAAAAAAGTCATGTTTGGTCAACTATAGGGACATCTGCATTCAGTACTTGATACTGCGTTTGTCGAGAATTCTCTCCCTCTACAACTGCTACTGCTCGCCGCTGATCACGGCACGCTGTTGATACAGTTAGCACGTTTCCCAGCTTTGAAATACTTGACACATCAACGGCTGTACTGTTACGATTCTACACCTTATTTAAATGCACAAGAGATTTCATACCCACCACTCGAAAAACAATTCAATACAAAAACTTAAACATCATTTAAATTTAAGATGAAGAAAAACCTCTCAACTCCAAATTTATATTTAAATGAAATGTCTTATAAGTATTTATTTTTCAAATAACACATCTGTTTTGCATTCAACTAAGATTAATATACAAAGGTAATAAATAAAAAACTAAATTAAAATAAAATAGATTAAAACTAAACTAAATCTAAAAATGGCCCCTGCGGCATTGTGCCGAAGATGCTGGCAGCATTACCTCGCTGAATAGCTAAGCTAATTCTTTGTGCGAGATAACTGCCAGCCCTTCGGTCACCGGTGGCATCTGTAAGCCTCTTCGATATCTCTTTGAAGAGGCTTAGAGCTCCAGGGCCCCACGGACCAAGGGTCTCGACGCCAAAAGGCACGAAATTATATTCGGCGCCGAGACCACTATATTTTCCCACCTTCGCAGCTTCGGCCGCCTCTGCTGCAGCTGCTGCCCTCGTAGAGGTACGGTGGAGATGCGACGGGGCTAGTGTGTCAACACAGGTTGCATCCCACACCAGGACCCGTCCCATACTCCACGGGACTAATGACATTCCGTCTGGTCTCTTGCCATCGTTTCTTAGAATGCCAGACGGCTCTAAAACAGCTGGCACATTAGCCGATGCAAGAGACCGACGAATAATGTCATTAAGGGCAGCATGCCTAGAGAAGCGACCCGCGCTTTTCTGGCAGGAGAGCCCGTGGTGCCCAAGCCAATCTACTTCGCTTCCGCAGGGGCATCGATGTGGGGCGCAGACCGGGACCCCAAGACGCAGGCAAACTGAAAAACGGAGAGTATTTGGATCTAAGAATGTCCCAGTGCTTGCAGAAGGGTGTGCGTGGAGCCAGTAACCAGCCTCTCTTGTGTTTACCGCCAATAGTCTGGTTCGTTCTGCAGTGGCGCACTGGGTAGATAGTGAGTTAGCGGTCAATTGGCATATTGGGTCGTCCCAACACCTTTGTGAGTTTGGATGGTCAGGGAAATTTTGTCCGGGGCAAGCAGTTAACCAGGCACTTTTCGCGTCCTCCAAGCCCGATGTCTCATAGTGTGTAGGCAGGATCTTACCTATGAGACTAGACGAGCTGTGGCATGTCTTATTATGTTACGACATTTTTGAAAAAATAAATAATATTTTAGCTTAATGCAATTGAGTCGCAGCTCTGTTCAGCTTTGTTACATTTAAAGATTATGCTTTGAAAATGTCGACGTAACCCCCCACTGGTAAAGGTCGCGGGAGTCCGCTGGATGTGGGTGGCGCAGAACCGGTCACCTCGTCACTCTCTGGAGGAGGCCTATGTCCAGCAGTGGACGTCTGATATGAGGATGATGATGATGATATACAAATAACAAGCAATATTTAACAGTGTAGGTTATGAAGTCGAGTCAAGAGAGGCTTAATATGTTACTTTAAGTTTACCAACGCCATGGCGTAAGCTGTTATGTTGATAAATTGTATTTACAAATAAATAAATAAATTTCACTAATTGATTGACTTCCAGTAGTTCCAGTGTGACTGAGCCGTTAAGAATGCTTCAGTTGTGCGCATGTGATGTCAGCATTTCACAAACAGAATTTTAATCAAGTATACTATATATTTGGTGGTCATTAGCATCCATTTCTTTCGTAAACGATCGGTGACAATAACGCAACATATGATAATTTAGAATAATCTCAACCATGTATGAGCGGAACATAATGTGTAGGTATATACCTGAACTTTAAGTTACCATTGTAATGCTATTACATAATCTAGTTTTATCTCTTTCTCCGATACCCTAAGGTTGTCTGGAAGACATCGCTCTTCAGCGATAAGACCGTCTGTTGTCTACCTCTATCTACATGTTATTGTACTGTTTCTCTTTCTAACTGCTTTGTTTGTGCGAGGTGCAATAAAGAGTATTTTTATTGTATTGTACTGGAAAGACACCCAGTTTTTGTTCTGATTTTGTTCCAATTAGTAAAACTGTTCGCCCCGGCCATAATAAACTGCATGTTCATTGTATGTTATTCAATGTACTCATCATACTCATCAATCTTTTTATTTCGGGAAATGAATATTTTAGGTATGTATGTATCCGATAGCCGAATTAAAAATAGTATTATAAAAGTATCATAGGAAAATTTGGTATTCATAGTAACGCTTGCTTTATTATAAGGCGAACCAGTGTTTGAAAAATAGCCGGAAGTTGATTAACGTGTAATCTTAAAATTTTAGAATATCCCTTAATATAATAGCAGGCATTTCTATTCGTTGGACTTTGAACTTTGGATTCCATTAATTAAACGACAGAAAACAACAAGGAGTTTGTGCAAGGTGATCGCGACTAACCCTTGAAAGGAAAGACACGAACATTTCATTTGGCAAAGCCATTAAATGTACAATTAAGAGTCCTAATTCCACCCCTCAATTTCGAGGCTAGAGTATGGATATCAGTACCATAACTTCAAACGTACGTTGAACTAGCTGCACGGTCCCGCTCGAGTATTACGACAAATACAGGCGGAGCCGCGGTATAGAATATAGTCTATGCCATCCTGTTTTCCATATAGCTGTTTTTTTATCTGTTGGAATATATCCGTATGTTTTACTTTTTTAACGAGCAAGCGAAGCGAACGAAGTTCTTTGTTTCAGCTTGGATCAAAATTGTTTCGGGTGTCCGGCTGTTCTCCGGTCGATAAAGTTTTTCTTCGTCGTAGTTTACATTTTCCGGATTTCACATCTCAACAAGCATTGATTCATTCTGATTCACCCAGAGCTCCCAAACAACTCTACATAAATAGCAAATAAATAAGAAACCTTCTTACATTAAAACACGATAATCAACATAAGTATGAACATCTTCCATACGGAAATTTGTATGTAATTTATATTTCAACTTTATGTAAAACGACAAAGTATTTCGGGTATTCTCATTCATCTTTCATCGCCATTATGTTTCCTTGAAGTCAAGTTACTGAGTCAGACAATTGTATTGCTACTATAAACCGTTGTAACAAAGAAAATAATGTACTTATCGATTTTACGAAACGCCAAAGTATGTAAACATAGGCCTTGTAAATAGCGCGTCGCGAGCAAAGCCTCCGCTGCCATGGGTATATTGTACCTATACCATGGGTATATTGTACCGCTACCATGGGTGTGGCGATGTGGCAGTGGATGATGCGCGCAACATACTGGAGGTTTGCTTGGCGTGGGCGTCAAAGCGGCTCAATTTGGTCACTAAAGTGGGTAGCTGCCTCTCGTTGAACATTGTATCGACAATGCTCGACAGTAAAAGGTCCTGGGAAGCTTCATAGCAAGCTTCTGCGAGTCCGTAAAGGCACAGAAGGAGGGTGCGGAGAGGACGGGAGTGCGACCCTTCCGCTCCTCATATCCGCAGACGCAGAGCGGGAGCGCAGCAGTCGCTATGCGCATTTATAAAGTGATACCAGGGACCCCATCCAATAAGCCCACGAGAATGTAGCTCCCCGAAGGTTCCCGGTCCCTTGCTAGGGTCAAAGGTATAATGCGTGAAGGGAACCTTTGGCTATACTTGGCAGCGACATGGTTGGACAATCGTTGCGGATTTAGTGGGTAGGACTTGTGCCACGGAGTCCATCAAACTTATCCGGTTCCCCCTGACCGCGCGGACGGTGTGTCAACGCATTCCCTCAAGGCAATAATTTACTTTAAAAGCAAAGTTTTAACCGGCTTCAATTTAATACTCCGCCACGAGAACATTTCTACATTTTTTTCCCAATTTACCACATGATCTGATTTGCAATAGCAAATGCGTTGATTATTAAGGGAAAAAACCGATTCGCTGTATGTGGGCCGATAATATTTGAGGACTTCCGTCGATTCCCCAAGATCATTACCTATGGCACTTCATTAGTTCCTATTTCAACGGAATCGTATCAGAACCTGTGACGTACTTTTGCACTTTTAAGTACATAATTGAGGAATTCCATAAGTCATCTGTGGTCTTCATCATCAATTCCACTCCACCAAATTTACGATTTCCGGGTGTAAATACACGAGTTATAATAGAAAATACAAAAATCACTACACGCGTCCCTAATATAATTGAAGAGTTCCCTCAGTTCCTCATGAATCCCATCATTCAACTGGATGTTTGATAAAAATTGGACCAACCTGAAAGTATAATATGTACTTACAAGCAAACAAAATATGTTCATAAATGACGGAGTTCTGAGGAAACAAAGATTGAAAAAAAAAAAACCGAATTAAGAACCTCCTTGTTTTTTTAAGTAGGGGAAAAAAGAAGGAAGGCCTAATTAACAACGTGGCGTCGCGCGGCATTTGGTCACTGTGGGAATACACGCCTTCCCTTTGTACAGGTACCTATTCGTCGATAGTCCAGTAGGTAAAAATAAATTTTATTTAGGTAGGTTTGTCTACGTTTCTTGCTAGCAAAGTACTTAACCAGCTGCTGAAAATTCAGAACCAAAATTAATAAATGTTTTTATCATTATTTTGGTTCATTTACATTTGCTCTAATCTTGAATCATACAAAAAAGAGAATGCATGCTATATAACTACTTCCGGGTGGAAAAATTCAAGGATTCTAGAATAAAGAATCTTAGAATAACGTTTAAAAAAAAATTACAAACATTTCAGCATCGGAATTTAAATTTGAAGATACAAGAGATCTTATATCGTTTTAAAAGGTTAGGAAAAATACTTCAAAATATATAGAGTTTTTCAGGTTTCAAATTGTTGCACCCTGTGCTGCAATACATTATTATATTTTACTACTCATCCAAAATATTTAATTAGCTAATCGCTAACACATTTAATAATGGCTTTCTATATTTATATGTAAGTGTTGGAAAGCATAACTAGAATATTTATAATAATTAAAAACTTAGGTTTTTTCCCCATTTTTTACCAATATTTTTTTTAGTTTTATCATCCTTCAGAATTAAGAGTATATACATATAAGTATACGTTCATCATCATCAAACAGCACCTTTATAAAGTCTATATGAAATGACAAAAAACAAATGTTACAAAATAGGATTAATAAAACTAGTCTAGTTAATGCACGAAAACACTTCCAACAGTCGATGGGATTTTCGCTGTCATTCAATATTTATAACAAATTACAGACAACTTATTTCGTTAATTAAAATGTACTTACCGGCGCCATGCTATTCCCTTTGCGTATTTTTTGAATTGTAAACACTGGACTCATGTTCATTATATTATTTCACTCGGTTTTGAAATTCTTGTGCGGAATTCCTGTCATGTCACTTCACCAGCCCCCGAATGAATAGACCCGTTTAGAATTCGCCAAACTAAAGATACTATCAGTTGTTTGCTGGACAATTCACGATATCTTAACACGATTCAATTAAAATAACACTTGGTGGAATTGTTACGAGTCACAATACATGTATAACTTCGTCTGTGAGTGTTTACCACTGCCGTTTCAAGAGGAATGGTTGAGCTGAAATATGGACAGTGCGTGCTTAAGGCGGAGGGCATCGAAACAATAGGCCATGAGCTCCGGCAACCGACTTCCCGACACGATGTCACATTTATGACGCGTTCACCGTACCTCCCGTTGTAAATCGACCTCTCAAACGCCCAACCTCTTATACTACCCAGCACCCATTAAAAATAAACCTTAGACACATGTAACAAAGTTCAGGTTCGAAGTAACACTTCACAGTTATGAGGTTTAGGAAGTTAGCGTGCTAAATACTGATTGCCGCCGAACGTAATACCTCTAATTGCCCCTTTAAAAGTTAGTGCATTAACTTGATGATGTTTCTATGTCTCTCGATCTATATCCATGTTTGCAATAACAGCGTGTTCAGTAAATTTAGTAACATGGGAGCTGCAACGTTTGTTTTCAATAAATATTTATTTATTTATTTATTCAAAACAAACCTAACCAACAAATATTTATTAGGGGACAATCTTACTCATCAAATCGACCTAGTCCCAAACTAAGCAAAGCTTGTACTATGGGTACTAAACGACGGTAAACATACTTGTATAGATAAATAAATACTTAAATACATAAAAAACATCCATGACTCAGGGACAAATATTCGTGCTCATACTTGTACTATTATCTATTATGTGACTCATCACACAAATAAATGCCCTTACCGGGATTCGAACCCAGGACCTCTTGCTTCGTAGGCAGGGTCACTACTAACTAGGCTGCTAAAGCGGTCGTAAAAAGGTCGTTTAAGTATTATACAATAAGATTTAGACAGGGGTTTTTATTTTAATATTTACTTTTCTATATTCAAGAGACAAAGGTGTTTCTGTGCTAATGGTTACGTTTATCCTTTGAGGAATAGTACATTACCGCCCGTGTTGCGTTCACCATTTTACGTCTTCTCCTGGGTGTGAAGTGAGATTTTCCGCTGCGCCCGTGGGCGGTAAATCTCACTTACTGCTTAGAGTGAGGTAAAAACAATTAACACATACCAAAAATAATAGTTTATAGGAGTAATAAATACACCAGTGACACCAGTCACGATTGAAGCTTTATGAACTAGGTCATATAGGTTTATTCTACAAATCCAGAGCATTGGGCTTGCATGGTTGCCATTTTATCACTTATCGTCGTGGATAAGACATCTGTCGCTCTCGCTCTTGCATAACTTGTCACGTGACAGATGCCTTATCTACAGCGATAAGTGATAAAATGGCAACCACCAATGGTTTTTTTTGGGCTTCCCTGTCAGTGCGGCCAGTAACCGATTTGATTAGATAGCCGCTCTGGGCGCCTCATGAAAAGAGGGAAAATATACCAATTGTGCGCTTACGTGCCGCTCGTATGAAATTGGCTACGTAGGTATGCCACAGGAACGCAACCAGCAGAGTTGGAGCGGTCGCCTCCGAAGAGCAGAAAAACGGAGGTTAACTTTATTTACTCCAAGAACCCTTAAAGTACTTCGAACCTTACCACCACTACTATATCAATAAATTAGACTGGATACATTATGCCGAGGTTCAACAGCACTGAACCAAAGGGAATATAATCACTCTGAAGTATAATTACAGTCTTCTGGGACTTGATTGAACCGTCGGTAGGGTGAATGTCCGTCACACGCCGGATACTTGTTGCTCTTTACTCTATAATAAAGAGCAACAAGTATTGACGTACGTATTGACGTGTTATCTATAGAACACGTCAATATGTTTTGAACATAAATGTTTCGGGAAATTACTGGGTAGGGGTCAGCTCACACCGAAACGCGACGCGACGCGACGATGCAAAAATAAGCCGAAAAGAAGTGATTTCGCGCTGCGCCGCGCGCTGCCGCGAAACGCATCGCAACGTCTCGAGGCGCATCGTAAAATGTGAGGCATCTCGAGGCGCAACGCTGGGTTCTCTGAATTCTCACAATGAAATGTGTACCTTTTCGTGTAGTAAATAAAGTATGTTTTGAGTCGCCCTATTAAAAATGTGCGAGCAGCGTCGCGTCGCGTCGCGTCTCGGTGTGAGCTGACCCTTATTGTCCACGGCGGCCGGCAACTGCGCTCTCATGCGGAGGACACCAGACCCCGTATCATGATCGGACTTATGTGTCAGCCAGTGACGGACGCTCTATCTTGTCACTTATCGTGTGACAAGGCCGACCATGATACGGGGCGAGGGTTGTATTCTGAACGCGCTGGAGCCCCCCTCGCGCCTCGCCACACTTGGCTCGTCCTTTGGGAAAAATGATAGTCGCCTTTCCAACAGTATACCTACACTTGACGAAGTCTCATTCAACCACTTACGTCATCACACATCTCGATGTCACCTTCTCCATTAGGGCTATGCAGCACCCGGAGTGGTATGGAGTTCGCGCTGTGTGACGAGCTGCATTCCGTGGGAGTGCACACCTCGAGCTCCGTGGTGTCCACGCCGGAGGGCCCGGGCTCCTCCTCTCGGGGCCCGGTCAGCATGAACACTTTGCCGTCGCGGTACCTGCGGAAGACAGGAGTGCTGTTAAAATTGTCCCAATTTATCAAGTTATCCACGTTAATTACCTGACCCCGATCACCCAGGGGAACCTAGCGGCAATTATATTATAAGTATTCAGCTAGGAAAAAAGGATAATGTTCGGTTATGGCGCTTCGCCTCGCGCGCTGTAGGATCGCTGTTCACCAAACAACCTAACCATTTTATTCCCTGGGGGGTCAGGGTAAAGGGGATTCTGGTGGACAGCAGCCAGTTTATTACTCTTGTCCGGGATAATCCCATATGGATAACGTGATGGCTCCAACAGTCACTTTGGTCTTTAATCGTTGAAAATAAGGACTGGCAATAAAATTTTTTTCACGTGACTAACTCATAAACAGTATATATCCTACATTCATCCTGTGGGAATATACTTGAGATCGGTCGTTTTGTTTAAACATTGAGAATTAATATTGAAGTGGTGTAAGTGCTTCCTTAAAATATCAAGATTTCTTAGGGAAATCGTTAATGCACTTGAAATTATAAAGGAAAGAAATAGAGACAATGGAAGCTTTTCATTGCAAACTGTTTTCTTTCTATTATAATTTCAATCAACATTAACTAGTTTCCAATCGCCGCCGCCGTATGGCGGATCCCATCGTGTACGGAGTGTACGTAAAATAGGGTGTGAACCGATCTAGGGCATAACTAGATTTGACTTGACTTTATTCGTTGAGATCCCTATATTCATTAAATGAAAACTGTTTATATTAAATCGGATAACGCTGTGTATTTTATCGCGTAGGTAAAAATATATAAAATTACGATCAATTTTATTTACTTACAACATATACTTTTTCGCAAAAATAATTGAAACATAATACCTTGATGAAGCTTTTACTCATTCTTGTAGTTTACTGTTGGTACGGAAAGGAACACTAATAGCAATATCTCGCTGTCATTTTACGACATTGTCTTGTGTGCGTGACCTCAACTCCGGTGCCGATACTTATACGCTACAATCAGTATGTATACCTGCTTTATAAATTAGGACAGTACAATTTTGGTTTTAACGGGATCATGTCGGTACGTTATTGTCACTTTGTCCGTATCATCATCATCATCAGCCGAAAGACGTCCAGTGGCTGGACATAGGCCTCCCCAAAGCGTGGCACAATGACCAGTCCACCGGCGTACTCCCGCGACCTTTACCAGGTCGTCAATCTTTGTCAGTGTACACGTGGTGTACACATACAAAACTCCGAAGAGTCAGTGAAAACCTTGCCCAAGAAAAGTTGCGCAGTCGTTATGCCGCGATTCAGTTGTAAATAATAGTACCCGACTTTGAAACGAATGAATCGTTACAACGTAACTATTTTAGGAGGCCGTTCGACCCTGAGTTAGGACCAGGAAAATTGACGGTCAATTATAAAGGTGATAGATAAGTGTAAATGTAAGAAGCGTAATAGCACACATAAGCACTTTATAAATGTCAGCTTATTTTGTAGATAAAATTAGAACATGTGGTACTAACGTGAAGGAGAAGTCCTCCGAGTTGCGAGGCATCGTCTGCCGTGATTCGCCGCGAGCCGCAGCGACGATGTAGGCCCACATAGCAAGGGCCCCTTAACATTGGACGTCCCTGGAACAAAAACTTTCGTAATATTACGTGTCCATCGAAATATTCCCATTGTTCAACGTTCGACCGAAGCGAAAGGTCTCCATTTCAGCTTGACCCAAAATTCTTTTGTATGTCAGGATGCCCAGATGTCTGGCTCCTCTCCTCTACATGTCGCACTTGGTAGATTTAAATAACAATTTGATGTCAGTGAATTGTCTTAACGCGCGTTCGAAAAGCGTTTACATATTTTAGAACATACATTTTAAGTAGCGATAGCTGGCTGTGCTGTGAACCTTTTTATCGAAAAATATAAAAATTATCCGATATCAACTGTCACAATATCTATTATGCCACTTACACGCTCTTCAAACACATTATTGTAATGACCATAGTCTTTTCCAAGTACCTAGTATTGTTACTAGGGAGCAAAATGGTATATTGTAGCGAGGGCGACTGATTGTATCCAGAACGAAGGGAAGGATTCTAACGTGGAATCCTGATCGTAGTGAGGGATTCTAGCAACGTCGCCCGAGGTATTAAATAATTTTGCTACCGCGTAATACACTCTTGTTTTCACTGCTTCCGTGATTATTAAAAACACGATAATTACATTCAATATTTAATTAAAAAGATACAAATATTATTGGACGGCCGTAGGGATTGGTATTTTTCGATGAACATATTTATCCTGGACGTCATTATTTATCATATATATCTTATTCGTTTTTGTTGGAGTTTTCATTTCGTAGCTGATACAAACCTCGTTTTAATCCTGGCCAACTCCGTATTGTCATTATGTAACTGTTATTGTCACTCTTGTCAATGTCGTATTTTTAATCCTATGTGCTGAATAAACTCTGCATTATATTTGTATAAATATGTGGTTTAATTACCAAACATATTAGGTTATGGTTCCGCAGAAATAGTATAACGTTGTTATAAATATGTCGGAAACTAAGAATCAAAATTTTTCACATGAAAAATTGCGTGGACGTGAAAATTACGTCAAATGGAAATTTGTTATGAAAAATGCATTGATTCACGACAATTTGTGGATCTGTATCAGCGGTTATGGTGCGGATGATAAAACAACGTCGGAGGTGAGAAAACGACGTGATGAAATAGCTAAATCCAAAGTTTGCTTGGGCGTCGAAAAGTCATGTTTTTCTCATTTAATGTCGGCGGAGACGGCAAAAGAAGCCTGGAATGCACTGGAACGTGCTTATGATGATAAGGGACTCGGTTCAAGAGTGAGAACTCTCCAGAACTTATGCGCTGTCAAATTTGAAAAATTCGCGAACATGGAAGCTTACGTCAATGAAATTTTGTCATTAGCACAGCAATTGGCGAACATGAACAAGCCTGTTGACGACGAGTTTCTGGGTGCGCTGATGCTCAAAGGTTTACCGACAGAGTACGAGCCCATGATCATGGCACTAGAGCATTCGGGAGCTGCCATCACATCTGATCTAGTCAAAGCCAAACTGCTACAGGATCAACGTTGGACTACTCGTGGAGATTCGACTGAGTGCTTATATTCTACAAGAAAAGGCGCTATAACGAGTGACTCCTGGACGAGAAAAGCGCAGCAGCACAAGGGAGAATCAAAAGCGAAGGATCGTTCTGATCGAAAGAGAGAACCGTGGTGCTGGAAATGCAGACAGAAAGGACATCTGAAGAAAGACTGTCGGAGCGAGAAGGGTTCTTCAGGAAACTTTGTGTTGACAGCATTCAGTACTAGTGCGGGCTCGGAATCTTCGTGGTACATAGACTCAGGTGCAACAAATTGCATGACTGGCAGGCGCGATTTGCTGACAGACTTTAAATCGCGTGGTGGTTTCGTCACCATCGCTAGTGGAGAGAAACTGCAGTGTACAGGTATAGGTAACGTTATGTTGTCGGATGACGTGACTTTGACTGACGTGTTGTTTATACCTAAGCTGTCTGTGAATCTTATATCTGTTTCCCAATTGATTAAGAACGGCTGTACTGTAAATTTTGATACTAAGGGTTGTACAATTTCAAATTTGAGCGATGTTTTGATTAAGGCAAATGACGTGGGAGGTGCATATAAACTTCAGACCTGCAGTCTAAGGGCGAATCTAACTATTAGCACTGCAACTTGGCATCAAAGACTTGGTCACTTGAGTGCCCATAATATGAAGCTTTTGAGGCAAGGACTTGCTAATGACATTAGTTTTCAGGAGGACCCTTGTAAAGACGTTGCTTGTGAGGTTTGTTTGAAAGGAAAGCAAGCCCGTTTTCCTTTTCCTAGCAATCCTGAGAAGTCTGTGGCTGCAAAACGGTTGGATTTGATCCATACCGATTTGTGTGGTCCGTTGCCGGTGAATTCGCTTGGAGGCAAGAGGTACATCCTGACGTTCTTGGATGATCACTCAAGGAAGGTGTTCGTGTACTTCCTGAAGCGTAAGAGCGAGGTGAGTGAATACACTAAAAACTTTATTAAGCTAGTGGAAACACAAACTGCTGATAAAGTCAAGGTTTTGAGGTCGGATAACGGGACAGAGTATGTAAATAGGGACCTTGAAGGCTTTTTGAAGGGTAAGGGAATTGTCCACCAGGTAACTGTGCCGTACAGTCCGCAACAGAATGCCTGCGCCGAGCGGCTGAACAGGACGCTCCTGGAAAAAGTAAGGTGCCTGTTATACACTTCAAATGTAGACCACAAATTTTGGGCAGAAGCTGCCAACACTGCAGCTCATTTAGTAAATGTGTCACCTTCGAAAAGGCTCTTGGGAAAAACTCCTGAGGAGGCCTGGACCGGTAAAAAGGTGAGCTTGAAACACTTGCGTGTGTTTGGCTGCGAAGCTTATGCTCACATTGATAAAGTGAAGCGAAATAAGCTTGAACCAAAAAGCAAGCATTGTATATTTCTTGGATATGAGAGTAATGGGTATAGGCTTTACGATTTGGCGAAAAATGAAGTTTTTCGTAGTCGTGACGTTGTTTTCAATGAAACAATCTTTCCAGGTGTCAAGAGCAAGCGGTCCGTGGAGATATTCTTTCCGACAAGCGACGATGGAGTCATCGATCACGAGAGTTACGCGGAAGATGAGCCTGAGGTTGAGCTTGAGGCGGAAAATGCGGAGTTACCGTTCCCACAGAATGTAGAGATTCAGGTTGAGGCGGAGAGGCCGATAGCACCTGAAGTTTGGTTCGAGGCGAACGAGCACGTACCGAGTTCATCTACTGATACAGGCAGTAGACCACGGGAGCCACATGTTGACGGACCTGCTTTTAATTTACGGCCGAGAATACCGAAGACAATGTCTGCACTCGAAATTGAGTTGAATGAGCCGACAACTGTCAAGGAGGCTTTGCAATCGAGCGATAGCAAGCTATGGCAGCAAGCTATGCAAGACGAGATTAACTCATTTAATAAGCATGAAGCTTGGGAGCTTGTTGACAGACCGGCGGATAAGAACATTGTCAAGAATCGGTGGATATTTAAAATTAAACGCGACGCGAATGGAAAAATAGCGTGTTATAGAGCGCGATTAGTTGCGAAGGGGTTTACCCAAAAGTTCGGAATTGACTACATGGATACGTACTCTCCAGTTGTTCGGCATAGTTCGTTGAGAATGTTGCTGTCTCTTGCGGTGGAGCTAGATCTGAAGATTGATCACCTTGACGTCAAACCTGCCTTCTTGAATGGTAACTTGAGCGAGGAGATTTATATGTCACAGCCAGAAGGATTCATAAGGCAAGGCGATGAGCATAAAGTCTACAGACTCAAGAAAGCCGTGTACGGTTTAAAGCAAGCGTCTCGTGCCTGGTACGATAAGGTAAAGCAAGTTTTACTTAGAGAGAAGTTCACGCAGAGCAAGCATGAGAGCTGCATCTTCAGTCGTCGAGTGGGTAAGCGAACCATTATTATCGCACTATATGTAGACGATTTTTTCGTTTTCTACGATTGTGACGAGCTTGCTAAAAAGCTGAAAACGTCATTGAAGTCACACTTTACTATTAAGGATTTAGGTGAGGTCAAACATATGCTAGGCATTAAAGTAGATCGTACTAGTAGTGAGTTGAAGCTGAGTCAGAGAAAATATATTGAAAAGTTGCTTGAACGTTTCGGTATGAGCGATTGCAAAGGCGCAAAGACTCCCTTAGACGTAGGTCTGAAGTTTTCTGATAGCACTAACCACGATAGTAGATTACCATATCAGGAATTGATAGGATCTTTAATGTACTTGTCTGTGACATCTAGACCTGACATTTCATTTGCTGTAAGTTTTCTTAGTCAGTATAATACCCGCTACACAGCGGAACATTTCGCTGCGGCCAAACGTGTGTTGCGTTACTTGAAAAGCACAATGAACTTGGGTCTAGTGTACAGGAAAAATGTTGAGCATGATAAGTTTCGTTTTTATGGTTTTACTGATGCTGATTGGGCTAACGGAGCCGATCGTAAATCATACACGGGATATATCTATAAACTAGGTAGGAATGTAATTTCCTGGGGTTGTTATAAACAATCTTGTATCGCACTTTCTTCTACCGATGCGGAGTATATAGCTTTGTCTGAAGCAGCCAAAGAGGCGGTATACGTCCGTGCGGTTCTTACTGAATTGACAGGTCAGAGTAACACTATAACCTTGTATAGTGATAATCAGTCTGCGGCGAAGCTTGCCACTAATCCGGTTTTCCATAAACGGTCTAAGCACGTAGACATTCGGTATCACTATATTCGTGAGGCTGTTGACAATGAAGTCATCAAGTTGTCATATATGCCTACAGAGCAGATGACTGCTGATGTGCTCACGAAGGCACTGCCTACTTGTAAGCACCAGTCATTTGTTCATGATATGCTGGAAGTCGTCCAAGATTAAGAGGGCGTGTTGGAGTTTTCATTTCGTAGCTGATACAAACCTCGTTTTAATCCTGGCCAACTCCGTATTGTCATTATGTAACTGTTATTGTCACTCTTGTCAATGTCGTATTTTTAATCCTATGTGCTGAATAAACTCTGCATTATATTTGTATAAATATGTGGTTTAATTACGAAACATATTAGTTTTAGTTTTAATATCAACCGTCACTAGTTATACATATTTGTCCGAATGTTTTTGTATATCGTCAGTAATTTGAATAGCCCGCAACTCCGAAGATTAATGCTATTACGCTTTTACGTGCTTGTCATTAGTGACACTTTTTTTATTTTAATAATTCATAGGTATGTTTCGCGGGCTTTTTGTTCTTCTTTCGGGTCTTAAACTTCTAACACATTAGTAATCATATTATATCAAATAAACATTGTATAAAATAACATTTAGCTATTAGAAAGTAGTGTAAATAAATCCATAAGTCATTTTATTTATTGAGCATATTAATATTCACAAGCGTTTAAGGAAGACAATATAAGAGACCCTAAGCGCTACACGAAGAAAAAAGCGCGGTATTTAAAAACGCTCGATGAATGTGTCTCCTTAAACTCGCTACTGAAATGACACAGTCTCTGGCCTCGTTCTGGCCCAAAGTATTTTTTGAATAATGTTTTAAAGCTTTCTTCTCTATGTCGTCTACGCGTGCAGGGAGCAAAACTGAATTTTGCCCCCTTGGGCAAACAAGACACATTGAAAAAAAAATGCAGAGGGATCAAAAACTGGTTTTGCTCCCTATAAACGGGCTAGAAAAAACTTGTTTTCGAATAGGAGTGAAAAGATATTTGTGTCTCTGTTAGTGGGAAATACCTTTTTATCACTAACTGTACATTTGTTGATAAAGTTTCAAAGCTTCTCTGAAGTGTTACTGTCTTTATTTTGTTTCCCCTGTCTTTACGTATTATAAACCTTAATACATATTAACAAGAGATATTTTAGAATAACAGTAGTATGATTTAACGAGGGACGAATGGGGGTGGACGCTGGTATTATTTCGAGGAATTATAAACCATTCGTAAAATAATTACTCACATTTGAGTAGCGTAGACTCATAGACTTTTCATGGGCCTTTTTTTGTTTCATACAAGTGTGAATTACTAAGCTCACGGCGGTTTCAATTTTTTTTTTAGTTCAAGAACTTGTTAGCCTGGTAGCTGCTGTAGTCGAGCGGTACCATTGTGTGGGGTTACCTACTTTGATTCGGGGGGCAACTTTGATCAAATAGGTTTTCTCATCATTGTTTTTACTCGTGGCAGTGAACATATTTAGTATACTATCTTGCTGTTTACTCGATTAAATCTTCTTCATTTCAAATAGTACCTACCAGATTTTTTTGAAAAATTTATAGTCTTTATACTCGTAGCTTTTCGGTGACCAATTAATTATTTGTATTTAAAACCTAAGACCCATCCAACATTGTGCAATTATAAAACACGCCTGCCATCAGTGCTGTGCGCCTTTTTTGGGTGTATCCTATTCACATTCCGAACAAATTGTCAATATGTTACGCGCTCTCCTTATAAAACATTGTCTCGGTGTGAGCAGCGAGCAGCAGAGCAGCAGATTAAATTGTGATTGGACATGACGAAAAAAGGAACAGTGACCAGCCTATTACGGGAAACGGGGGAAACATATTCGGCACGACACACTGTATGTTTAAATAGTATTTTTTCTTAAACTGTGAATGTTTTAAGTTTTTTTAACGCTAGAAAACTATATTTAATGACTTCAAACTATTTGTTGCAAAATGGTCCCGCCTCCCAAAGTTTTTTTTTTATTATTTATTAATTTATTAAAAACTAAAATTAGAAGTAAATAGATACATTGCTCCACAAAACTACTTCGATAGTTTGACTGTGGAGTTAAAATTACAATCTCATTTCTCTTTAACATAATATAGTACCTATTGTCTTAAATATCTACAATGTATATTCTACATTATTTTACTTTTACCTACTAAGAAGATTACTACAGTTAGCCGGTGATAGAAAAAAAGCTACTTTTGTACATAAGTAGCTTTTTTTCTATTACCAATTTTTTCGATTATTCATGCTTATATTCGTTAATCATGACCATCCTGATCCTCATACAAGAAAAGTTTATTCCCAAATATTGTATACTGGATCGTCACATTTTCATATGTCTTCTTTTTTTACAATTATATAGTAAAATCTGAGACTTACTTTTTCTAACAGGATCGACTATCGACGACTCAGAGTACGAAAAAACAAAAAAAACTGAAAAAATAACTTCATGAAGGTACACTTGTTTTTGAATAATGCTCCGTAACAACAAAAACCTGAAAATCAATAGAGGGCGTAAGTTCTAATGATTTCTGTTTCTGGTCAACAATTCCAACTACTAAGTATTGGGCGCGGTACTCTCGGTATTGTGAAATATTGAACGCGGCCTGTCTCCCATTAAGAAACCTCCGTGGAAAGCGAATTTGTTTGTGCCATTCATTAGTATTCCATATTCGTATTCTGATAATAGGGGCCTTCCTAAGGCCGAGTATCGATTATGACGTAAAGTACAGTTTTACTATGTCGTTGCATTTTATGGGGCCGTTTAATTTGTAACTTAACACTTTCTTGTTATACCTAATTACTTGGTTGTTTCGACGTGTCACCTGCAGGTCGATCACGTAGGTACGTATCTACGTTAGGTAGATCTAAATGTCAATTTTTATATGGAAAAATGACAGCTGGATCTACGTAACGCGCGTTCAAAATGTTACGTGGTTAACCCCTCTGGCCTGTAAATTTAATATGCACAGAGTTTGGAGGTAAAAAACGTAAAATGCCTCTGTTAAATACAAATAATACAATTGTGCTTTGTCCCTTTCTTACAATTACAAATATCAAAGTGACAAATAAAGACAAACGAATTTTAACCCCATGTTAGTTAAAATATGTTTGTTGAACAAACGTTAACACCGCCGATGTTCAAAGTGAACTACTAAAGGCCTCCACCCACCGGACGCGTGCCGTGCGCGGCGCGTGTGCTGCACGGCACACGCGCAAGTTGTAAAGCATTGAAACTACACTTCAAACACACATCGAACGCGGCACACGCGCGGCACACGCGCGGCACACGCGCGGCACACGTGCTGCACCCGCGCAGCACCCGCGCGGAACACGCGCAGCACCCGCGCAGCACCCGCGCGGCACACGCGCAGCTCCTGCGCAGCTGCAGCGCAGCACCCGCGTGGCACACGCGCAGCACCCGCGCGGCAGCGGCGCGGCAGCCGTTGCAACACGCCGCCCACTTCCGGTTTGAATATACCGCTTCAAACGCGCCCGACACACATCGAACGCGGCACACGCGCGGCACCCACGCGGCACACGCGCAGCACCCGCGCAGCTGCAGCGCAGCACCCGCGCGGCACACGCGCAGCACCCGCGCAGCTGCAGCGCAGCACCCGCGCGGCACACGCGCAGCACCCGCGCGACAGCGGTGCGGCAGCCGCGCTTCACACGCGTTGCTACACGCCGCCCGCTTCCGGTGTGAATATACCGCTTTAAACGCGCCCGACACGCGCAGCACACGCGCAGCACACGCGAAGCACACGCGCAGCACACGCATCCGGTGGGTGGAGGCCTTAAGTGGTAGTCTACAATGCGGTATTTGATAAGATAACAGTACCTACATATAAATAACTTGGAAACAACGCTCCGTCTTATTGTTTTCTGATTTCACGATTGTTAAATACACAAACATCAAAAAATGGAGGCTGATGAATTTGACCAAGGGAAATCGTGACGTCATTATCAAATCAAATAAAATCAATTATTTATCCTGCAAATAGGCCACAAGGGCACATTTACGCGTGAAACGGTAATTAACAATTAAATAGTAATAATCTTACAAAATAATATTTAAAAATTTGCAGATAAAGGACCAATATAAACGGTTAACAAAATATGACCATTACATTCGATATAAGGTCTGTGTATTAACAAGAAGTTAATGATATTAATTCAGTATTCCAGAAATGCCTTAGGTCTCTGACCGTGCAAATACAATTAATAATTATTCTAATTTTCGTAGGTCTCTAAGCGTCTAAACAAAACAAAATAAAAAAGCGGCCAAGTGCGTGTCGGACAACGCACAACCAGGGTTCCGTCCCTATTAAAAAGGTCATGTCAGATCCACCATACCCCCTAGCCATACCCCTGGGGGTAGGGTGGACTGAACCATGACTGAACCATACCACCGTTAGTAGTGCTGGGATTTGATGGAAAAATAGAAAAAGAAATAGGTACAAAATTTTTAAATTCATTAAACTGAAAAAAACGAAGGCCGTTCTGGCCATTTTTTACCATAGGCACTACTGCTTGGCACTGCCAGTAGTGTCATGGGTAAAAAAGAATTTCCTGTGACACTACAGTGGCCTTAGTAGTTTTCCCTTGGCACGCGGGGTATTATCTTATCTTCATACCTGTATCGTAACTGCCATACGTCCACGTTCATAACCAACCTATACTATAAGGCAGGCCGGTGTAGATACGACGACGAGTGAAGCGAGGAGGAGTGTTAGGTGTACTGCGACTCTGCGACCCTACAGCGCGCGAGCCGAGCGAGCGAATCGAGCGTGCCGCGGCTGCGGCCGGCGAAGCTCCAGACCTAACTTTATTCGAAAAAAATATCCGTAGTCGGTTCTGGCGCTTCGCCGGCCGCTGCCGTGGCACGCTCGCTACGCTCGCTCGGATCGTGCGCTGTAGGGTCGTAGTACACCTAACACCCGCCAATCGCATCGGCCGGTTCTTTTGCGTTTAGTCAGGCGCGGGACACTCCGCGATTTACGTTCATCGCTACAAGTACATGCCGGTGCCCCAACGTTGGGGACGTCAGAGAGCCATAAATCTTAATGTTTCGACTGAGAAAATATCGCCTTTCGTAAAGATCAAAGGAGTGTCCTTTCTGTACATGTACTATTATCTATTTTGTGTTTTAGTCTGGTTTCAACCGTGAGACTTGTTGGTTGTCAGTTATGTCGAAATGTTCAGTCAATAACTGCATAAATACCAACAAAAAAACTTGAAAAAAGATGGGATTTATTTCTTTAAATAATTTATTTTCATAACATAACGAAATTTGTGTAAACTCATTGTAATTTAATAGTTTTGAACATGTTTTAAATAATTATTTTTGTTAGTTCAAATGACAAAGTCGCGGAACATAAATCTAAGGAGTCGGTATACTTAGATACTTTTTTTTATGATGTCGTTACCTACATAATTATGGTTTTCATTTTAAGATTTCCAAAAAATCCTCAGCGACGTGCAAAATGGGCTGCAGTCATAGCACGCGACAGTCGAGATGTTTTTTTTAAAACCAAACGACTCGCGTGTCGTTTGTTCGGCTCATTTTAATGATTCGGATATATTATAGGTTATACGACAAAAATGGAAGAACAGGTTTACTAAAACTGCCACACCTCTCATGAACGTACCTAAGCCCATTTCTTTCCATTACATATTTTAATTTCAATTACTTCCAATATACTTTGCTTTATCTTCTGCCTTCTGGCAAAAGGTAATTAATAGCATTAATGAACTATAATAAAATTCTATAATACAATCCCAACACATTTGGAAATGCGCAAATTGTTGCCAATTTTCATCATCATTCATTTTTGACCTTATATCTCGTAATACTCGTTTTATAGATGTCGGATGATCATGAGAGTGACGTTCAAAACCCATAGGATCGTTTTAGTAAAATCGACAGCTGATCTCTACTTGACTGTACGCTTACATTACATCGCAAAAAAGAAAGTATTCAAAGTAAAGGCAGGTCGAAAATACAATTATTTAACAAACTGAATCTATTTCAAAGAAACTAAAATGACTTCTTTTTATGGACTCTGTCAGCTGTACTATATGTACTTACGGAAATCTCATCAATTGTTTTGTGTATAATATTTGTACAAATATTTGAAACTGTTTATTCCCCACTTGCAAAATAAAGAAACCAGATTTATTTGTGCTTTCTGTTGAATTAAATAAAATTTATAACGCGACTCCATTCATTCGCTAAACGCTAACTAAAGTTTTGACGTGAGCAGTCAATTCACATTGTATGTCTCAATAAACTAAAAAGTATTTCATATTTTGATGTTGCTTTGCTAATATGGTGCTTAAGGTCTAAAACACAGTTCTTTTTTCATGAAATACCTTGATGCAGGGTATAAATTAACGCTATTAGCAACTACTGAAATGTACTAGAGCTGTCATTCTGGGGCTCTGAGGTACATTTCTTGGCATATTTGCTTGACATTGTGCATCTAGTTCTATATACTAAATCAATGGTTACTACAGATAACGGTAGTCTAACTTTTTCAACTACACTGCGTGATACTGATAACGGTAACAGGACATTTGAGATAAATATTATAAAGCATAACATAGTCCACAGCACTACGGTGGTATGGTTCAGTCCCACCCTACCCCCAGGGGTATTGCTAGGGGTATGGTGGGTCTGACATGAAAAAGGTCATATCGTTACTGAAAACTTATGGCACTTACGTCCTTTTCTTTAAGGGAGGCAGTTTTTTATAAATATCTCGAAAACCTTTGAACCGATCTTGTTCAAAACAAATATCGCTGAAAGAATTTTATAAGCCCTATTAGCATGATTTTTTTCATAATTTTAAAGTGCACGGTTCAAAAATTAGAGGGGGGGGACACAATTTTAGTGACTTTCGGGGCGATTACTCCGACTCTATTCACTTAATCCAAAAAATTGCTTAGAAACCTTATATTTATTTTGAAAGGCCTGTCGATTGATGTACCACACGTGGGCTTGCAATGAAAAAATAATTTTTGACTTTCGGTTTTATGTACGGAGTGCACCCCTAAAAAAATCTTTTTTAGTAATTTCATTGCAAAACTATGTAGCGGTTAACAAAATACACCCTATCCTCAAGTTTTTATTCAAATACACCTTATGGTTTTCGAGTAAAATGCCTGTGACAGACTGACGGACAGACAGACAGACAGACATGACGAATCTATAAGGGTTCCGATTTTTGCCATTTGGCTACGGAACCCTAAAAAAAGGAACTAAAAGGAAAAATTGTCTGAGAAGTTGCAGGATCAATAACAATAAAACATGTCGGGATCCGAAAGATGTCTCTTGTCAATCCATACTATTATTATAAATGGGAAAGTGTATGTGTGTGTCTGTTTGTTTGTCCGTCTTTCACGGCAAAACGGAGCGAGTAATTGACGTGATTTTTTAAGTGTAGATAGTTAAAGAAAGGACGGAGAGTGACATATTTAGGATAGTTTTTATCCCCAAATTCATACCCTAAGGAGGTGAAGTGGGGGGTAAAAGTTTGTTTGGAGCGGCGATATAAACGAGTTCCACGCGGACGGAGTCGCGGGCAGAAGCTAGTACGATAATAATAACGATTACCTCGTAGTTTATAATATAGGTTTGCTAAGTTATATTTCGCTATAAATATTTTATGGTACTTAAGTTATACCTTAGTTGTTTTTGTTTTTATCGAATAAATAAACCTCGTGATATATTTGACTACTTAAATATAATTTGTGTCGATTTTCTAAACAAAATATGTTTAGAAATTGATGATGAATTAATGCCAATTATAAGGGTTAGTAATAACCGAAGTATTTTTGGCAGATTTTTACGCCCAAACAATGTTTCCCCGAAACACATTTGCCAAATAATCATTTGCCTACCGAAGATTTACCAAAAACATATTTCGCAAGCAAATGTTTAGCAAACACATTTTTAGACATTAATTTAGTAAGTCGTGGTATATTTGGCAAATTTTTGCGAATATATGTGTGTGCATTATTATATTTAGGTAGTATGTTCCACCAACCAGCAATCTGAATTTACCCGATTTTCAATTTTAAATTACAAACCGATTCGGCAACCACTCCCCTGACCTCCGCCCTGGCTCCCGCCTGAAACTCGCCTCGTCAGCCCTTCGCTTCAATGGCGCACTAGACCCACGCTTCGCGTTTTCGATTGCTACCGCGCTTTCACTTCGGTCCCGCTCAACGCAGGACCTCCTTCAAGAGCTTCTGGCTCCTCGGATTTTTATATGCACTCTAGGGGTAGGACAGACAAGACCACGTGAACGTGGCGTGGGCTGATACGGTTCTCGATAGAATTGTAAAAAAAACAGTTGACAATCTTTCGTTGTAAATACCTACTTTAGAAAATAAATACTAATATTAAGCTATGTAGAAAATTCAGTAAAATAATCAGATTCCCCAATTATAATTTGTTATTTTTAACCATTATTCAAAAGATTATAGCTTAGTTTGATCAAATCAGGGACTCAAGATAAACAATACTGCTACATAGACAGGTATCTAGCCATAATTAAAAAAAAGCTTGCGAAAATTCGTGGGCACATAAAACTTAACTACTTATAAATTCTGTGGATCTTGAAACAAATTGGAAAGCACATTTGTACTGATAACGTCCAACTCCTGAGTGGATTCAGATAGCACGCCTGATAGATTGATCTATTTAACAGCCGTATGACCTGATAACGCTGCCCCCCTAACAGCTAACCGAAGTACTTAATAAGGAACTAAAACGCACTTCCTATCTATTAACTTACGACCTTTTGTTTCTACGTGATTCAAACCTATATTCGCGATGACGTGACAGCATTACCAAATAAACCCCAAAACACTAGAACCTTAAGTCCACTCTTTAAGATCTATATTCGTTTGTCTGGCTAACGTTTCTATTAACACAACAAAAAGGCACGGTAGCTCCTAGTCCAGTTTGGTATTCTTGTCGTTCGATTTTGAGCTCTATTGTGTTTGGGTGTTGCCACAAATTGACATAGGCTTTGTAATAGATAAATTGACATGTGATATTGGTTAGATTTAGAATTATTTACTTACTTGTTGAATGATCGAATGTTTATTCGCGATTCTAGTTACTTACTGTCGGCTAAATACACGTATCGTTTAGACATTGGCCTGCGGCGCCATTGGCCGTGGGTTCAAACCTCAGGTTTGGTAAGGATAGGTATTTTTATAGTTTTTAGGAACATTACTAAGCTTTAATTCGGGATTGATACATGCGAATCCTACCCAATTGACGTCAACTATTGCTACTGAATTTGTCAGATTACAGATGACTCAGCCACTTCCCTGCGTGGGTTTGCGGCGGCGGGACATACCAATAAATGTAATATAAAAAAGAAATACTTAGATAGGTTATAACTTATAAGCTCTCCAAAAGTGGCACACTAAAATTGAGTCGATTGCCTTAGTTCTGCGTCGTCAATGGAAACGTATACCGACCGATTTGGTGGCCATTTTTAAACACGTGATTCCGCACAGACAACGTAGCAACCTCTTTTTTTATATTGCATCATTGGGTTGTTCTGTGGACACTGCCAAAGTAAATATTTAGGTGGACTCCTAATGCGCATAAACGGCGACTCCACTAATATGATTTCATACAATCAAAACGTTTTTTATATGCACGGAAGCCCTTAACCTTGACCACACCAGGAACGACGACTTTTGTATTACTCAATCTGTATGACCCTTGCGTTCAATACTACTGACCGCCACCGCAGGTCGCGCCACATTGTGACAGGTTTTAATCTGCAGGGTATAAGGTATTGGGGGAGCATCGTGGTCGAATGCATGCGATCCCATGGTGCTGCCCTATATGGCCGCGAGCGTTAACGCCGCAGAGGGTTAAGTGGGTATTCCCTTCCCTTACGGAAGCGTGAGTCCCACATACCACATTACATACAATAGACCATCCTTAGCTTAGCTCCAGGGCCTCGAGGGATGCGCATCGGCTATACGTAAAAAAAAGTTTATACTGATATAATAGTCAAATAAGCATTTTTTATGAAACGTCACAAACGCTCTGTTTACGTTTGAGGTTATTAGGGATAATTTCACTTAAAAACAAAGTTTTGACCGACTTCAATGTAGTAGTCCGCCAAGCTACAAGAACATTTCCACATTTCTTTTCCAATTTACCACGCCTGAACTGATTTCCGAGAGCAAATGCGTTGAATATTAGAAAAAAAACGAATCCCTGTATGTGTGTATATTTGAGGACTTCCGTCGATTCCACAAGGATCACCTTTGGCACTTCATTAGTTGCTATTTCAACGGAATCTTATCAGAATCTGTCACGTACTTTTGTACTTTTAAGTACATAATTGAGGAATTCCATAAGTCATCTGTGGTCTTCATCATCAATTCCACTTCACCAAATTTATGATTTCCGGGTGTAAATACACGAGTTAGAATAGAAAATACTAAAATCACTACACGCGTGCCTAATATAATTGAGGAGTTCCCTCAATTCCTCATGGATCCCATCATCCAACAGATTTTTTTAAAATGGGACCAGCCTGGAAGCGTATACACTTACAAACAAAAAAAATATTGTACGAATCAGCTCATAAATGACGGAGTTCTGAGGTAAGTAATAACACTAAAGAAAAAACCCGGAATCAAGCCTTCTCCTTTTTTTTGGAGTCGATAAAAAAAAATGCTTGGCAAACACAGTTTAGAGGTACGCGAAATTGGCAACTGTGGTTGCCACAAGCAAGTGAGTGTATAAGCATATTATTATTATTAAAGCTTTATTCATTCAGTGTAGATTTTACATTTCAAGTGTGGTATTAGTTTTGTTAGTGAGTACAGTTAGGTACTTGAATGTGATAAGATTTTTTTTAAGACTAAAAAAAAATTTAGTGTGTTTCTACACTGATCCCGATTGGGTTAAAGCCTCCTCGATTCCTTTCCATGTATCTCTATCTTTAGCTTTCTCTGTCCAATTTTTACCAGCTATTTCGGTGATATCATCGGCCCACCGTTTATACGGTCTTCCCTTTGTTCTTTTTCCTTCTGGTCCCATCTATTTAGTAGTTTGTATGGTCCATCTTTTGTCTTGTACTCTGGATATATGGCCAGACCACTGCCATTTTACACGTAGAGTTTGTTTCAGAGCGTCGACAATCTTTGTTCTTATCTTTATTTCCACATTTCTGACTTTGTGAACTTCTCCTGAGCTTTAACATGCTCCTTTCCATAGCATGTTGACATGAGCTGATTTGATTTTTTACTTTATTAGTGAAAGTCCATGTTTGGCACCCATATGTCAGACTTGGATACACGTGTCCATAATGACTTTTTTCAGTTTTGGGTGATATGTTCCCTTGAGTACTTCTTTCTGGGTCCAGTATTTTCTCCATGTGCAGTTTATCCTTCGGTCCACTTCTTCTTCATTGCTTTATATATAAGCATATAACGATATAAATTATTAATTAATTTAAAGAACTCATGAAAACAATTGAAGATAGGTACGGTACACCAACGAAGCGAAGAGAACGTGCATAATAGTGCAATGATTTGTTTTCTGTCTTCGTGAAACAATTATTACTCGAGCGTACCTGGACAGTAACAAAAACAACGAATAACTAGCGAACTTCAACAAAGGATTGCAATTCAATTAGGGATTAGAGGAAATAAAATAGGATACCCATAGATCTATATCTGTTCGAACATTGAAAATGTAGCATTTTCCTTTGATTCTAGCGGCGTTTATGCAATACTTTATCAATTTCTGCACCACATTCATTAAAATAAAATGATGAATTGCGTGCCAAAGAAAGCGATACAAATATGTACGGCGTTTGTATGAAGGATTAAAAAAAATAACCAAGTGCTAGTTGGTTTCGCAGGCGAAGGTTCTGTACCATACTCGCATGACTAGGGTAATGTGATGTTCCGTCATGAAGTAGGTATTTAGTTTACTGGCGTCCGAGTGTCCCTTTACGCTGGTTCCACAGTTTTCGCAATCATTTAAACATTTAGAATCATGAAAGTTGTAAAAAAGCAAGGTTTTCTAAATACTAAAACCCAACCTACTACTAGAATACATAACGTTTTTAACTTATTTTTGCATGCCCTAACGTTTTATGCCATAATGATAATTTGTCCTAACACTCATATGCCTATGCCCTATCTTTAGTTTTCCTGACATCGTATGGATGTTTTTTTTTTCCCCATAATGTTTTGTTCCCTAACGTGACTTGCCATATTGATTATTCATCCTAACGTTATGTGCCATAATAGTCATGTAATGTATCATAATTATCAGTAAGTCTAATGATTATTTGTCCTCATGATTATTTCCCTAATTGTGATTAGATTAACCGACTATTCTGCCTAAACTAACCTACTTTTCTTACCTGACAGCAGTCTGGTTCTGGCGGTTCGCCGGCCGCTACCGCGGCACGCTCGCTTCGCTCGCTCCACTCGCGTGCTGTAGGGTCGCAGTTCAACTTAGCACTCCTCCTCGCTTTGCTCGTCGTCGTACCTAACTGAGCTCTACCTTAGACCATACCTTAGAAATATTGTTATGGCTATTGAGATCGTCAATGCCCATTAGGACAACAACACTTAGGATAAACGACATGAGGTGAAACGTTATTAGGGATTTCGAGGAATATTGGAAAATAACTTACGGATGTTAATAATTATGGTAAAAATTATTCGGGCAAGTGAGTTTTAGGGCAATCATTACATTATGGAAATAATTGTTATGGCAATTGATCATTAGGGGTGCCCATTAGGACAAAACAGTTCGGGCAAGTGATTTTATGACAAACTATATTAGGTATCACGAGGTAGACCCACGCTTGCCTACGCTACTGCTTTGTATGGCTAGAGAAATTCTAAACGCCGATTCTAGGGTCCCCTGGGGTGTTTATTCGACCAGCCGTGATAACAGGGCTCTGATAAATGCCTTCATGTCAGCCGATCAGGGTTCAAGTATTTCCTCTGCGAGCTCTGCCAATCCGTAGTCTTAATAAAGACGAATATTTGCGGCGCACATGGGGCCTGTGGCGCTACCACGAAAATCGAAACTCGAAGTTCGTATACACGCATCCCTATCACTCGAATATCGTAAGTGCGATAGAGATAGAAATATCCGAACTTTGACTTTCAAAGTTCGTGGTTATAGCTCTGGAGTGCGATTTTTGAATCTCACTGGTGATACCAAAGTCACCGGTGACTAAAATTATCACCGATGACTTTTATGTCACCATTTTCCTAAAGCCGTATTTTTGAAAGTCACACGCTGTTTACCAACATGCAGAAATTTTACAATGTCAGTCAAAGACAATCTTCCCGTTACGTTCCTTTTTACGCAGATGTTGTCCTTGATACCGGTTTTTATTTTCTCATACTATAACTTAAAACAGATTCAAACGTCAAACGTAGCGTATGTGTCAGTGTCATGTAACCGAAAATTTAAGTTTTGAAAAGTTCTTGGCATATGTCACATACGTCAAGTGTCAAAAACAATCACATGGTGATTTCAATTACGAGTGGGTAGGGGCACTCGTAAATCGATATCATAGGTATGACAAATGTAAGTCACCGATGAGTTTCAAAAATACGAACTTTCGGAAATCAGTCACATCGGTGAGAATTAGTCACTTGGTGAGATTCAAAAATCGATCCCCAGGTCTGCAGCAACACCGGCCTGCTAGCGGGTGGCCTGGATGTGGCACTGAGGGAATCTAAATCAAAATCAATTATTTATTCTGCAAATAGACCTTTACTTTACATGTCAAACGGTTAAAATAAAATATAATAATAATCATACACAATAATCATTTGTTATGTCTATGTGTTATATTAATAAATTTAGGGACTGTACATGGCTACCCATATGGTGACAGTTTCCTCGTGTAATGTAATTATAATAATCATTTAAAATTTGCAAATTAAGTACCAACTTCCCTGGGCGACTTAGCCCTGCTCGGGTGAAAATAGAGAAAATATTGAGGAAACGAATTTTCATCACACAAATTTTTGCCCTTACCGGGATTCGAACCCAGGACCTCTTGCTTCGACGACCATGTGACTAATTCTCACCGATGTGAGTGATTTCCGAAAGTTCGTATTTTTGAAACTCATCGGTGACTTACATTTGTCATACCTACGATATCGATTTACGAGTGCCCACTCGTACATGAAATCACCATGCGATTATTTTTGACAGTTGACGTATGTGACATCTGCCAAGATTTTATCAAAACTTTAATTTTAGGTTACATGACACTGACACATACGCTACGTTTTACGTTTGAATCTGTTTTAAATTATAGTATGAGAAAATAATAAAAACCGGTATCAAGGACAACATCTGCGTAAAAAGGAACGTAACGGGAAGATTGTGTCTGACTGACATTGTAAAATTTCTGCATGTTGGTAAGCAGCGTGTGACTTTCAAAAATACGGCTTTAGGAAAATGGTGATATAAAAGTCATCGGTGATAATTTTAGTCACCGGTGACTTTGATATCACCAGTGAGATTCAAAAATCGCATCAGAATTAACAAGAAGTTAATGATATTACTTTAGTATCCGGGTGAGGACCAAATTCTTGGCCAGTAGTTAGCGTCGTTAATTGGTAGTAGTTAAAAAGTTCCGTTGTGACACGAAAATTAACCATAGAAAATGTATGGCTAATTTTCGTGTCACAACGGAACTTTTTAACTACTATCAATTAATTAAGCTAACTACTGGCCAAGAATTTGGTCCTCACCCATCCCAGAGATGTATAAGGTCTCTGAGCGTCCACAGACAATTAATTCTAATGGTCTTAGAGATGTATACGAGGTCTAAGCGTCAAAATAAAAAAAGGAACATTATTGTAATTATTGTCAGAGATGAACAGGGTCAATAACAATAGAATGTGTCGTCAGACGTAGCGCCTACACCCCTAGCTTCCACGGCACCAAAGTGATTCTAGGTGATATAATTATCTATTCAAACAAGTCACAACTACCATACAAGAGGGTTTTAACTTTATTTTTTTACTTATACGTAACTTAATTAGCCATGAAATGTTCTCTTTAAAGTGAAACATTGTACCGAAAATATCCTTAACAGCGAGCAGGGAAACTTGTCGACATCAAATACACATTATGCCTCATTTATTCAGAAAATTCGCAAACTTTTCCTTTTGTCCATCGAATCTTATTTTTCGATATTTCATCTTTAGTGTCCGTTAATATAAGTATAGATATAAATCTAGCTATATATCTAAGCCTTTTAATAAACGTACTTATACACAAATTAAGTAATTTAAATATGTGTACGAATTTCCGTGTTTATTCTCGTACCCAAGACATGGGACATTTATCTCTAGAAAATGTATAACCTTATGATTAATGAAATAATTCAGATTAATGTATCTGGATGAATATGTAACTAGAATTAACGCCAGGCATGGATATGTAATCCAAACACAGCAGTAGATACCTAATTAAGGTAGCGTTATTTACAGGCATATTCAATTACCTCTTTCAAATGGAAATAGTGGATTGAATCAGCCAGAAGCGATCGATGCTGTCGAATCCATTTCAACGCCGCTTTATCGTTAAACAGCGTTTGACAAGAATACTAAGTGCCTCTTAGACGGACCTCTTTAATGTGATTTGAATTATCGCCAGGGGCGTGCATGTTTTCTAAACACCGTGCTATTTTTAGCGCAAAAGGTAACGCGTGTCTGGTAGGTTAGGGCACTATTCGGATCACTGTTTTGAATAGAGATCGGTCGGGTAATTGTCGCATATTCTGTTCCTATAAAGAAAGAAAGAAAGAAATCATTTATTGTCAAATTGTGGGAGTACAGAAGATTTTATAAAAAAGAAATATTTTGCACACTTATTTCTATAACGATCAACAGTATTAATGAATTTAATGATTCTGAGTATTTTTAATTAGGAGCCTTTAGAAATGTCCGTGAAAATATTACGGTAAATACGTAGGCCGTAGTTTCTTACATGCGTAGGTGTGGATGATGCTATTGAAAAACATTTTTGCTATTAAATTAAGTAACCTGGAGTTCGTTTATTTGCTCCTGATACACGAATACGTAATTGTAAGAAAACAGCACCCATTCACGAAAAGATATGATAGGGAATTCACGGAAGATGTACACAAAAATAAAGTTTCGTTGGATATCCAAAAGGATGAAAAACTAGCGCTATACGCCAACGCGCCATCCGAACGACATTAAGATCTTGAATGTCAAACTTCAACATTGAAACATTAATACGCCCCGGCACCAAACCACTTCGGCGATCTGAAGGGTGAGTATATGAAGAGTAAGTAACGTAACGGTAACATTCTCATCCACAAATGACATTTAGGTCTATCTGACGTACCTACGTACAAAGCGTTACGCAATCGACACGGTGATCAAGCGGAAACTATATGGAAGACCCGTGAACCTAGTAAAAATGTCCATTAATTAGTCGCAGAGACAAACGGGCCTTCTTCGACTGGCCCCGTATCATGGTCGGCCTTATCACGCGATAAGTGACAAGGTAGAGGGTCCGTCTCGTTCCATCGAACGGTGTCTGACAATGACGGACGCTCTATCTTGTCACTTATGGCGTGATAAGGCCGACCATGGTACGGGGTCTCAGTAGGCTGCTTAGTTGTTATATTGCTTGTTATATACTTAACACATTACACATGATGAATGTTTTTTAGGGTTCCGTAGTCAACAAAGAACCCTTATAGTTTCGCCATGTCCGACTGTTTGTCTGTCTGTCTGTCTTCGGCTTAGCTTAGTAACCATAACTACTAGAAACCCGTGATTCGGCACGGGTATATAAATCAATCACGCCGACAAAACAGTACAATAAAATCTAGAAAATAAATTGGGTACCTCTCCTACACCTAAACCGAGTAGTAATTTTTTACTCGTTAAATCCATGGTGCGGGGTGTATTCGAGTATTACGGGTTTCCTAAAAACATTTTTTTAATCAGTAATTCGTTTGCGAGATATTGGGCTTTAAAGCAAACTACAGAACCCTACACTGTGCGTGGCCCGACACGCACTTGGCCGGTTTTATTTTTGTATAGGATTGTGACAATTTTAATATTACTTTTACGCATGGTTATTACCATCTTTTATTTGTAGTATTTTATTACGTACTGCTTAGACAATTGCATGTATCAGTGTTGCCCTATAAATAAATCACTGGACAGCGATTGTAATGTTACGAGCTAGTTTTAAGTTCACTTCTGTAATTTTTTGACATACAGTACCTAAAAATTATAAAAGTGATTGTCTAGTTTAGTTTTATTAATTTTTGGGATCTCACTAAGAGCTAGTCTCATTTAGCACATTATGGACGCCTTTCGGCTGATATGATGATGCTGATATAATACGTAACCATTTCGATTGTATTTAATATTTTTCATATCTCATGCTCTGAAAGTGGGTCGTTGCTGTTCTAAAAAGTGTGCTGAAAGTGATACGTTTCTGCTCTAGTGCAGAAAAGTAGTGTACTCCAATTAGTACTCGCCTTAGAAGCATTATGTGGGAACTGATACTAACCCCGCCACTGACAAAGGGAAATAGTTTTATTCTTACTAGTTCATGGAATTCATTTTATTAAATATAAAATATGTTTATCTTGTGAATTCATTAATTTTATTTCAGCTAAAAAATTCACTAGGCTCTATGAGGTGGTGACAAATGGAATACACCCACAAACCTTTTTTTATAACTTATAGTTGTGCATGTGAGCTAAGGCAGAAACGCATACAGCCACTCTTCAACTAATAATAAATACAAATAGTATGAAAATATTTGAATAAGCTATTTTCGTCTATGACAGTTAAATTATGAAGGTATGTTATTTATATAGTTTTGACTTAAGGATATACGAATATTATACTATTTGGTTGTAAAAACGTTAGCAATATTTTTAATTTTAAAATTAAATTCGTAATAGTTGCTGTATGTCACGTGACCGAATTAAACCATAGGTATAACCATAAGTGCGAGCGAGACAGATATTTACCTGATGAGATGGGACTATTCTTTCGGTTCGGATGACGTCACGATAATGGCGGCTGCCGTTTTTGAATTGTATTCTTTGAAGAAACATATTGTTTACATTTCCGTCTGTGTTTTTTTTACTTTCCTCGTATACGATATGAAAAGTAGAGTGTTTAACTCGGGTGAAAGTCATCCATTTCTGACTCGAACCATTGGCGCTCTCACCTCGTTCGAGCGCCAAAATATCTCGTCAGGAATGGGTGCCTTTCAGCCCTTGGTTAACAATCTACTATTCCGTGTTTAGTGTGCTAAACAAAACAAGTATTATTCTTATTCTTAAACCTGAAAAATTACCAAGAAATAAGTTTGCATCCGTTGGTTAAAATCCATTTTCTTATATTATGTGACATTATTATTTTATTTTTATGTGACATTGACTTTCAATATCAAACCTGATTGATGCCACAGTACTGAACAATGGAAGGAACCCCGTGCACTTAGCCGTGAAAGGCTACTTTGGCTTCAGAGAATGGCTTTCATCATGTTTTAGCCGACGTGTTTACAATGAAATGTATTTGGTTACTTCGTTAACGAGATGTTTGAGTATAATGTTCTCGTGAGTAACACTTTGAAGTATGTGTACCCTTGCACTTGCACTAATATCTCATTTCAAGCAGCAGATCTGCTTCACGTTCGTAATGCATTGTACGTACGTGATGTAGATCTAAATTTCACTTTTTGTATGGGAAAATGTCAGTTGAGTTGTCCTAACGTGCGTTCGAAAACGGTCAACCCTCGGATGACATTAGAATTTAAGTTTAACAGAGAAACTCGTCAGGTATAGGATGCTAAAAGGGGTAGTAGGGTATTATACTATTTTTTTTATTGTGGTGACAAAGCTGCACTTATCGTCAGGTCCTGGGTTTCGAACACTAGAAGATTTATCAGTGATGTGATAAATCTTTTAGTTGACTTGCTATGTCATGATGTGGCCGTGCAAATAGTCAATTGACTATTGACTGCCGTGCTAAGCCAAATGGCGCGATCTCAAAATGTAAACGTCCGATTTTTTTTTAAAATGGCATGTTTCAATGACATTTCATTTTAAGATAGCGCTATTTGGATTTTCACTGCCAAGAACACGCCTAGCGGGCCAAACGGGACCAATGCCGTAGTCGCTTTCCGCTACATCCTATACAGCCAGGTATTGTCTATGTTTTCACTGTTGTTATGTATTTTAATGTTAATTAATTGAATTTGTTAGCTTGGACATATGAAAGAGCCCTTGAGGCCTACTTACAGAATAAATATTTTGAATTTTGGCTAACCGCTCGGCCACGACTTTGGTCTTAAGCGACCTGCGACCAGCGTTTTATCTGTTCATTGCGCGTGATCCCAACTAACCACAGTACGTTGCGCATCTCGACCGCGCAATGAACAGATAAAACGCTGGTCGCAGGTCGCTTAAGACCAAAGTCGTGGCCGAGCGGTTAGAGCGTAGCGCGGAGCGATTCTTGGCAGTGAATATGTTAAACAGTCGATGTGACAGCTATGTTATTAACAGGGTTATATCACTGATAATTCTCCAAAAGCATTCCAAACTTTATTGCCTGAGAAATAGAGTTGTCAAATTTTGGAGAAAACACCGCGAGCTTAATCAGGTGAAGGGTAAAAATTAAACTCACAAAAACCAATATTTTGCTTAATAGACATAGCTGGCCTGATATTTAATGGAACAAATGAGTACCTAGTGGACTTAGTGGTAATGGTGTGGACCCACTAGCGCCCTCCGCCCTCCAACGGACTACTTCTAAAGCGGATGCACCGGTGGAAAAAGACGAAAATCTGACACGTACTAAATATAGTAAACGCGAGTACAATTTTGTACCATTCGGCGACGAGACCCTTGGTCAATGGGGACCCAGTTCGCATAAGTTATTTGCGGAAATCGCGAAATATCTGGTTGATAAAACTGGTGACAGCAGAGCTGACGACTTTCTAGCGCATCGCATCAGCATTGCAATTCAGCGAGGAAATTGCGCCCGCATCCTCGGGTCAATGCCTCGACGGCCTTTTAAATGATAATTCTCTCTATATATTCCAGAACAAATACACCTTTAAATAAGGTGGAAGTTCGTTCTAGGCTTAAAAAACAAACTTAGCTTCAATATCTTTGAACATCGCTTAAAATAACTACTTTATCCTGTTAAGATATTTTTCTTGTGATTAACATCCTGCAGACATCGTAGTTGAGCCAGGTAATTTCCGAATCGACGTCTGGCTTTTTAAGTGGTCCTGTCTCCCCAAGCATGAAATGTAGCAATTTTTTATAACTGAAACTCTGGGGTTAAATTAATTTTTCAGCATTCAAAATAGTGACCAGCATGGTCTAATAAAGTTGAATTGAACGCGTGAGTTTTATTAATGATATCAATCATTATTATCAATATTATCATCATTAGCCATAGCCCATTCCATAGAGTAGTAGTGTTTCATACAATACTATAATAATGATTCAGCAGGTCTATCACGCAACGCATTGTACGCGAGTCAGGTAGATCTAAATGTATATATATATATATATCTATAAAAATATCTATGTCGAGAGTCAAAGGCAGCCATTTCTAGTGAGTGAAATCAATCACAAACTGATGCCTACCTTCGTATTTTGCAACCGTACTGAATGTAGTATCGAAAAGCTTTGCCTTGTAAACTCTGCTTATCTATTTCGTATTCCTTCATTTGCCCGAAATTCATTTGCCATTATATTCACAGGCGATAATTTTGTTTATCATAATTTCATGTGCCATAACTGCTACTTACCATAATATTCATAAGACAGAATTGTTATTTTCCGTAATATAATAGGCCATAATATCATTTGCAAAAAACTTTATAATCCATAATATTCATATCCAATAAAATCATTTGCCATACCTTTCAAAAGCCATACGATTTACGATATGTAAAGCAACAAATTACTGTGTGAAATGGGTGATATTATGAAAAATAGCTACACTAATTTTAGCATTTTATTAAAAATATATTTATTAAGACCACGTGGAAGTGGGGTGCGCTGGAATCAGCGCACCCCACTTCCACGTGGTCTTATCTGTCACCACTAGAGTGTATATAAAAGCTCGCGGAGACGAAGCGAGTTTCTAGCGAGAGCCCGGGCTGAGAGCGGGAGACTCAGTCCCAGAAACGCAAGCGGGGCATCACCAACGCACGATTACACTCAAGTTTGACAACTAAACTATAGGCACCTTTTATATAGACTATGATCATTAGAACTCTAAGGCAGGTCGGTGTAGGTACGACGACGAGCGAAGCGAGGAGTGTTAGGTAGCACTGCGAACCTAAAGCGCGTGAGCCGAGCGAGCGAAGCGAGCCTAAGGTTTGGCGAAGCGTCAGAACCTAACATTCGCAACATCCGAACGGCTCGCAGAAATGTAGTCTGGCAAATTAATATTCTATCAAGTAAAATTATAGCAAATAAAGTTTATGGCATATTAATGATTCGGGCATACAACAATATGGAAAATAATAATATGACAAATGAATATTATGGAAAATGAAATATAAAATTCAGGCAAATGTAATTCGGGGAAACGTAAGATAACCTATCGATGTATGCATTGTAGGAGTACCAACTTTTTCACTTTTTGGTGATTTTATATTCGTAATTTTACTTTGATGTGGAAAATGGTGCTGCAAGGTTGGGCGTAGCTAATGTAATGTACGGTGTTATATTATACCTAGGTATTTAGCGTGCTGTACAAGTAAGTTTTTGGTTGAATTGTGTTATTATTGATCAAAATATTTTAGATACTAATATAAAGACATTTAATGCAAGTGACGAAGACCTTACATAATTAAAAATGTTAATCATAGATAGTTTAACACTTTCATTGCCAAAAATGAAAGCGTCACCTAGCCGGCTCCTGACAGCGAAACACAGTGTTCCAAAGAGCTTAAAAAATTTCCCTATGCCGTTTATTGCATGAATCAATTTCTAAAATGTATTTTAAATGCAAGACTAAAACACCCAGGTGTCTATTTCAAATAGTTTTTTTTATAAAAAATAATTTACATTTCGTGACCTTGACTTATAAAAATCATTAAATCAATTCTGTTAGCGTATCTGATTAAGATATATTTTTTTACTGAATGTAGTTTCATAAAGGATCTTTAGGCGCGTATTTCCTAGTTTTTATTTTTGGAGAATCACATCTGGTTACCGAGTAATTCCATTTTATTCAGATTTTTGTTTATATTTTTTTTCTCCCAAAAAACTCAAAAGTGCGACTTGTGACCGGCACTAAAAAATACCTCTTAATTAAACAACTTTGCCTATTAGTCTATCTACTTCGCTAGGCGTGAGATCTTTGAGTTGCTGACCCATTTCTCTGAAAAGGACGGTAGTCAAGTCAGGTGGTGTTAGGTCATCAGGTGACCCGTTCGTTTTATATTTTTTTACTTTCCGCGTAAAAACTCTCACAAATATGTAATCGTGTACAACCTCCTTGCATATTTGCGGTTACATCCGGAGTTTGGGAAGTACCGGCTGTGGTGCAGTCCACAGCATCGTTTGCCACTCGTGTACCAACATGAGGGTTGGCGCCCTCATGCCCCCCTTGCAGTAAGTCCTCCGGTCGGGGCCCGGATGGACATCCCTCAGCAGGTTGGGTAAGCCCCTGCTGAGGCAAAGTGGCGCCAAGGGTCTGTAAGGGCTCCATGGTGCCTCGCCCCCGTTTCTCTAGTTCACATGTATGAGCATAGGGTTTCAGCATAAGCCTAACGAGGGTGGACCCCATCCCACGCTACATGTGAACCTTCATCGAAAAAAAACGAATTATAAAAATTTTCGTTAATTATCAGCTGACAAATTAGCTACCCAAAGGTTGTCTGGAAGAGATCGCTTTTTAGCGATAAGACCGCCTATTGCTACCCGTTATAGTTTTAAGTAATTTTGTTTTTGTTAACTTGTTTTCCTTTGGTATTGCATATTGATCGTTAGAAGAAAACGACATTAATTCTATCTAAAGTGAAAGGTCATGTCGAGTGACAACCCTAACAACATATTTTGAGACACGAATACTCGTAAACGCCGCAATAGTGCGATGTGGTTTTTTTATCAATGAAAGACCTAATTAAGAGGTATTTTTTAGTGCCGGTCACAAGTCGCACTTTTGAGTTCTTTGGGAGAAAAAAAATATAAACAAAAATCTGAATAAAATGGATGTACTCGGTAACCAGATGTGATTCTCCAAAAATAAAAACTAGGAAATACGTGCCTAAAGATCCTTTATGAAACTACATTCACCAAAAAAATATATCTTAATCAGATACGCTAACATAATTGATTTAATGATTTTTATAAGTCAAGGTCACGAAATGTAAATTATTTTTTATAAAAAAAACTATTTGAAATAGACACCTGGGTGTTTTAGTCTTGCATTTAAAATACATTTTTTGATTGATTCATGCAATAAACGGCATAGGGAAATTTTTTAAGCTCTTTGGAACACTGTGCGAAAGTGTTAATGAGAGTACAGGTCGGTTCCGTTAAATCAGTGCAAATTGTCTGGAAAATGGTGTCCTTACGGAATTTTGAACTTCGGTATTAACGATGTTTTCAGACAAGGGACTCATCGGAACGGGTCCAAATCGGGTTGTATAATATTTAAAGCCACAGTTTTGATTGGCATAACTACATATTTCTTAACCATAAGTAATATTTCATAGCACAAATAACAATTGACATACATTTATTGCGCATAATAGCCTTAAGTTTAATATCAATCGCTATAATAGCTTAGCGCATAATTTTTTTAGGGTATTCTTTCGTTTGCCCGAATTTCATTTGCCCAAATTACATTCGCCATCATATTTACGGGCCATAATTTTTGTTGACCATAATTTCATGTGCCATAACTGTTATTTGAAACGAAGGGCCGAATAAGTGAGTTTCTGGCGGGAGCCAGGCCGGAGGGCGGGAGTCCGACTCGGGTGGCGGATAGGTTTGCTCCCGCAGCCGTCATCGTGGTTTTTTTTATAAAAGTGCGGAATAAAATTTCCTTAGAGAAAAGTTTTTCAGGAAAATATGTGTAACAATCGTAACACGTATCGACGTCATCTAACCTGTCCGCCATTTGCATCGGACTCCCGCCCTCCACCCGGGCTCCCGCCGGAAACTCACTTCTACGGCCCTTCGTTTCACGTGCGCACTCGACCTATGCTCCGATCGGGAGGTCGGCGTTCAACTCAGGCCCTCCTTCGCAAGCTTCTGTCTCCGCGGGCTTTATTATGCACTAGGGACAGATAGGGCCACGTGGAAGTGGGGAGCGCTGATTCGGGTTTTGGTAGCTATTTTTCATAATATCACCCATTTCAAACAGTAATTTGTTATTTTTACATAAAGTATGGCTTTTGAATGGTATGGCAAATGATTTTATTGCATATGAATATTATGGATTACAAAGTTTCTGGCAAATGATATTATGGCATATGATATTATGGAAAATAACAGTTATGGCACATGAAATTATGGTAAACAAAATTATGGCCTGTGAATATGATGGCAAATGAAATTTGGGCAAACGAAGGAATATCACATAATTTATGCATTCTTATGAATAAATAATAATTATGATTTTCCATATAATTACTAAACATGTTATGTTCAACTTTATGGTTAGAAAATATATGACATACTACAATTATGACAGTGAAAATATGTTATGCGCAGAATCAATAATGGCAAAAGACTTTAATGAGCAACGACTTTATACGTAAAGTTCTACGAGAATCGAAACGAAGACCATAGTCATTATGCGACTAGATGGACACCCCTTCGGAATTGATCTGAGGTTCTAGTATAATTAGTATTAGTAGTTAGCTGTCAAATCCCATACAAATTGAGGGTAAAACGCAAACGCGATCGTAAAGTTTTGTTTCGGTAAAACTTATATACAAGAGCCTCTGTGTTCCCTACTAGGTGAATTCTCCTCATGTTTACCATTTGTTAATTCACTTGTTTTTGCGAATTACATCCACGCTCAAAATCTACACGAAGCTAGGAATCTCAATCGACTAAGAGAAACACGGTACTCACAATCGGGCGGGCAGCCGTGAACGCGTCACCTCGCAACCCTTGAGCGCTGTACAACATTGACGTATCTTCATAATGTTCTGATAGCACATACGCCTTCACTTACTGAAGTGTCCGTTAAGTGCTTCGTCCAACAATCTCCATTTGCCCGTTTACCCTTTTGTCTTATCGAAATCCTATTGACAACTTACTGTTTTCGTGTGAGGGTGTTTACTCGTGCAAATCGAGTTGAGATTGGCTCCGGTGTTTCGCTTATTGACATTAATGAAAGTATGATAGTTCAACTGTCGTTCGGTATACAAGGAATGGTATTAAAACTAACCAAATCAGGTATATTGACATTTTATTAATGTAACTCGTAGAAGGGTCAATCAAATATTTATTTTCGATATTCTGTCCCGTTAGCCTGGAGACAATATGACAGAGATTCTAAAAAAATGGAGGAAATTGGAAGCGGTGCATGCTTCCACGTGCCGTCCACGATAATCCCCTAGCCTAATCCTCCAGGGGAAAAAAACTGTTAGGTTGTTAGGTGAACTGCGACCCTACAGCGTGCGAGCCGAGCGAGCGAAGCGAGCGTAATGCGGTAGCGTCCGGCGAAGCGCCACAACCGAAATTTTTTTTTTTTTCCTAGTTGGATATAAAATAATTGCCTCTAATTCCCCTGGGTGATCGGGGACAGGTGATTAACGTGGATAACGTGATGAAAAGGGATATAAAGTGACAAGATAGCTTGCGGACTAAATAAAACGCAGTTTTAAAACTGACTAAGGAGACATACACATGACTGAATATAGCAATAAGGCGTAGTTTCAGTGTCCGAGAGGCAACCGGATGGCTCGTGGTATTTGAGCTCCTGAAGCGTTCTGGAACCGCCCTGTGCAACCCGAACTGAGGCGACTTGGACTGGGGTGGAAATAGGAAAGGGGGTGTAAATAAATATTGTCGCCAGGTATTAGATTAAAACAGCATTTAATTATATAAACAGCATACACACTTTAAGGTAACCGCTGTTTCAATCGGCTAGCTCGCGACAAAAAAAATATTCTACATATATTTTTTTATTTCCGCCCGACGCTGGCTCGGTCCTGGTTGCACAGGGCGGTTCCACAACACTACGTTGGGAGCTCAAACATCGCAAGCCATCCGGTTGCCTGTTGGATACTGCCAGAACGCGTCATTGCTCTGAATATAAGTATAGTGACAGAAAAAAGGGAATTACTCCTAAAGTACTTTGATCACACATAAGAGTTAATGAAAAATTGGTTTAGTTTTATGAATAGGTCTTGAAATGAACTTGCAGCTGCCCTATTAAAGGCGAAGTAGCCTCAGGCTACTTTGTCGAATTTCGGTTTCTTTTAAATCAAAGGAACTTTAACTAGCCTGACCTTTTATGGTAAGGATGAGAAACGAAAAGCATCACAACAGCCGAATCATTTCAAAAGACTATCATCATCCTCCTAGCAGTTGTGTCCTAAAGGAGCCTTGGGTCCATTTTGACATCTAATCCCAAGGTTTGGCGTAGGCGCTAGTTTTTACGAAAGCGAATGCCATCTGACTTTCCAACCCAGAGGGAAAACTAGACCTTGAACATGATCTTGTAGTGAAGGAAAACATCTTGGGCAACCGGTCTAATCCCAATTGATTAGACCAGTTTTCTCAAGATATTTTCCTTCACCGAAAAGCTAACGGTAAATATTCCGTACATAGTTCCGAAAAACTCAATGGTACGCGCCGGGATTGGAACCCACGACCGACACTTGACAGCCGCATGCCTGAACCGTTAGGCTACCGTAACTTCAACATATAGACATAGATATACTAGACCATACCAAGGACCCTCGACGTACGCGCAATTCGATAAAAAGTAGGTACCACTTTTTCCTCCATAAACTTTCCAACGTGAACAAAAAAGTCGGGATACTTCCTCACTGATTAATGGATGAGAACATTTTCATATTTATTTTGCAGACCATCACTTATTCCATCTTAGTTTGTCGTCGGAGTCTGCTACAGATAATATAAAACGCATGGGTCTTCAATTTCGAATAAATTGCACTGGGTAAACGAAGAAATATCATACAACAGAAATATATTATAAAACATATTGTAAGTACTTTTATTAGTTTATCTCACAAAACCACAATGGAAAAAATTTTTGAAGTGAAAACTTCAATAGCGGCGCTGGGCACTTTTTGGGATGGGGAAAAAATGTTAAACTCGCGACATGTGTAGGAGCGTATGAGGTCACGTGACGTGTAGGAGCGTAGGAGGTCACGTGACGTGTAGGAGCGTAGGATTTAGTGTTGCCAATTGCCGGAATACAAATAGCGGGAGTTGCGCTTCAAAACGCGGATTTTTAAATGAAAATGCGGATTTGCGGAATACGTTAACGCAAAATTAAAATTATTCAAGTTTTTTTTAAGCAATTCGCATGTTTTCACTTCTGCCGGCACTGCAACCCGGTCTTTTTTGTTTAAAGTTCGTAACTGTTAGACAGGATATTGAATTAAAATACTATAATATACTGATATTTTGTTTGACAAGTTTAAACTTAAACGCATAAAGTTGCATATACCGTTATAATATTGTTTTAAGTAACTGGCGCGGATATGACATATAACAAAACGTAGTAGCATGTTTTATCTAAAGTGGCCGTCAATAGAATTTGCTAACTATGTAAACAAACCGCCATAGTATGAAATACAATTTCAATATGGCGGTTTGACGGCCACTTTACGAAAATGTTGAGCAGCGTACATTGAACTTTGTTATTATGATTTGAGATCATCTGTAATTGGCATTGAATATATATTTTTTCTACACCTGTGCCATTATCTGTTATTTATATAGGCTTTAAAAACTCAAATACAATGACACAGATAATAACTAAACTCTATGCTCTATGGCTCATAAACGCACTCTTTAGTATACTTTTATGGTTCATACATTTTCCATAAAAGCACTGTTTACCACGATGTCAAATCATCTAACTTTTATTTACTCAGCCACTATATTGCAGTGGTGCCAACTTCATAAGCAAAATTTTCGATTTTTTTATTTTATTTAGAATTAAATATTTGTAAAACATAAATTATTTACAAAAATTAAAATAAATTATCATGTATTGTGTGTTAATATACATATTATACCAATTATTGGTATTATTTATAAATATAAACCGATCCGAATCGGTTCGGGTCCGGATTCAGTTTGGTTCGGATGGCAAGTGCAAGGAAATTAACAACAAAACAGACCATAAAAAAGAGTTGTCAATGTGTCATATTTCTAATTTCCCACCAAAGTTCCAGTTCAAAATTAAAAGACTTAATATGATAACTATTCGTTATTAATAACTTCTTAAGATTTAATTCATGTTTGTGAAGTAAAGAAAAATGTGCAGGTACGTTCCTTTTAAAATGTACGAAGAAGAAAATAACTGCACCGCTGAAGAAATTGCGTGAGTAGTAATAGAACTAACTGAAAAATTACTGACTGAAAAGTCAAATGGTATTCATTTAAAATTAGCCGTAGGAAATAGTAGTTTATGCGACTGATCCATAATGAGAGGCCTTAAAATACGAGTGTGGTTTTATGAAACGAGCGTCAGCGAGTTTCATAATAGGATCACACGAGTGTTTTAAGGCCTAATTATGTACAGTTGCATACACTACTTTATCTACACACATATCATAAGTAGCAGTAAGTAACAACAAAAAACCAAGAATAAAATGACAACAGCAATGGCGGCAATTCGATCATCCGAAATGGCGAATGGTTTTTTTTTTAAATCATAGACAAACGAATGAAGTCCCTATACTCATATCACTCGAGATCAAATTTCGTGCGGTTTGTATTAAAAACGTACTCAATTGACGTTTCGTATCGATAACTGTTTTAATATCTATGGATACTAGAATAGAGACCCACTTGAGTTTTGACAGCTGTTCCTTAAACTCATAACGATACAAATTGATCAAAAATCTGTACTGTAATGACATTACAGTACAGATTTTACCTACTACCACAGACAAGAAAGTTCTCATAGTAAAATCGGTTGTAGTAGTGATGGTCATTTCCTACGGTTTCTGAACGCATTTTAGAGCACTAATGATATCTGCGTAGATAAAGTATTGTATGCAACCAATGTATGCAACGGTGTATAACTTGGTCTTAAAACGCTCGTAGCGTCTTTAATTGCGATGCTCGCCAAGGCTCGCATCGCAACTCACGACACTCGCGTTTTAAGACCCTACTTATACAACAGTTGCGCTAAACTCACTCAATACTTTTAGCGACCTTACCCCCTGGCCCTATGAAATCAAATGGAATTTGTAATTGATTCACCAGAGTGGCGACATGTTTCATGAAGGCTGCTTATAAATATTAATACAGCTCCCGCTTTTTATTTTTAGCGAGCATACTTCTCTCGTATGAAACCAATTGGAATTAGTAATCGAATTGCAAAGCTTGCAATGGAACCTGCTTGTAACATTTTTTAAAGTTATAAATAGGGATTTACTCTCCACCAATTTTCAGAATGGTCCAATAAAATAAAAAGCTTTTCACAAAACCTGGAACACGAGTTAACTTTAAAGGAAAACGAAAGTCCACAAGTGCTAATGGAAAAACATGTTTCATTACTGCTTTTACTTTTAGCAAGCAAAGACTGTTGATCGTTGCTGATCATTTTCACGGCCACCTTAAGGGGATGCCTTGATTTGAGTCGTACACGCCCCCTAGACAGAGACACGCTGATGCCTTTCGCCCACGAGAAAAAGAGATGTAACACTCTAAGGGAATCGCTATATTTAACAAATTGCGATAAATACCTTACTTAGAGAAGGTTTGTTAAAATTTCATAAAGTAAGATTTTAGATAAGATAAAATACTATAATGTTAACTTGATTGTGTCGTAAAATAATGTATCGTTTGAGTAGGCTGAGAAAAAAAAGGAAAATACAGACCCAACTTTGGTTTTTTATTCTATAGAGGTAAATCGTAATCGTATCGATAAAATCAGATGAACAATCATATAGTCAAGAATCATATATCTGAAAATCAGACCTTATTGTTTCTTAAGCTAGTCAGAACACGCGTTTCAAAGCACGCGATAATTTCCAATGCACTGCCTTAAGCTTGAAATGGGAGCTCAAAATACAATGAAGCTACGGAAATTAAGCTGCGTCTAATCCTAATTAGTATATATTAGATATAAACAATGTATATATCAATCAATCAATCATTTATTTCTTAGAATATGGTACAACGTTGGTTAGTAGAGGGTGTTAGGTCAGCATATTCTGCCGTCATGCATCGGTGTAGAAATATTCAGGTACTTATAGTCTACACAAATATACAATGCAATTATTAAAAAAAAACAGAAACAGTATAATAACATTTGTCAAGCAACCATATGAAAACTTTCTTCTGGAATTGGCATGTGGGCAGGATTTTAAAGTTATCTGGCAGTCTATTAAATCATTTTATAGCCATAAAATGTGCGTTCGAGTTGGCAACTTCGAGTCTTTGTACAGGTTAAAAAAGCTGTAGTGGATTCCTGCTAGGTGTTTGTTTATTAACTACTTAATCATGAAGTGGAAAGAGCTGTGGATTTTATATATATACGTATACTCTCTCATGTTTGCAGTGCCCTTTCAGAGCATACTCATATTTATCGTTTCCACCATCTGTAACCTGGGACACGAATTAAAAAATAGTAATCTATTATTTTCTATTCTACTAAAATATTATATATATATAGGGGAAGATATTGTAGCTTGGCAAATTTTTACGTAAGGGGTAAAAATACCCAGAGTCAAGAAATATTTCAAAGATTCTTTCACTAGTGTATAGATACAGTAGACTTTGGGATGTATTGGTGAATGACGTGACATTGGACGATTTGTTCTGGAGATTACCCAAACATATAAAATTACTAATACCCAAGCTTTGACTTCAACTTAATATATTGCTGCAGCGGTATTCATTTGACAACATTTCATTTTTTAAGCGGGCCATTTTATGATTTAGTTCGATAGAAAATGAAATTTTAAGGTATACATGTTTTTTTATTTCTCCCTAAATGTTTATTTTCATCCAAAAATATCACAATTAAAAGTAGTGAATTCCAATTGGTTTAAGTAAAATATGACGTCATTATTATGTCTCTCTATGGCACCTGTCCACACCTTTCTCTCAACAGACGTAAGACTGACGTAACGCACGGGGTATACCGCGTTTTACAGATTTTAGTGATTTTCTCTGAAACGAGTAAGAATAAAAATGGGAAAACCACCTTATTACGTTCAGACAAGATAATTACCGAAATGGTTTTCGATTAAGGCATCATTACATATTTTGAAATGTTGTCAATTCGCTTGATCGTCAACCCGCCGTTTTAAAAACAGCGCTGTTTTGTGAAACAGCTAGCAGTTATGTAAACGGCGGATTATATTATTCCACTGCGACATTATTACTAGCTACTCACGCGGCTTGGCTTGCCTATTTACAATAATGCTAGTAAAGCTGCAAAAGATATCTTTATATATTTTTTTCTTAATCATATCAGCCGAAAGACGTCCACTGCTGGACATGGCCTTCCCAAAGTCTGCCAAAATGACCGCTCCTGTGCCACCCGCGTCCAGTGGACTCCCGCGACCTTTTCCAGGTCATCAGCCCGCCTTGTCGGGGGCCTACCCACGCCGCGCCTTCCGGTACGTGATAGCCACTCAAGAACCTTTTCGCCCCAACGGCCATCGGTTCTTCGTGCTATGTGCCGCCCACTAAAACTTAAGTTTTTTCTTCAACATCATATTATAATAAGGGACACCATACGACATTGCTTAAATCGGAGGTTAATGAATGACAGACATATACACAAAAGTATCTGGCGAAAACGTTTTGGACGTAATAAGTTTGCTTTTAAACAATTTGAAACAGTATCTTTAAACTCGTTATTTCCAGTTCATGCAAATGATATCGAATATAGCTGGTATTCAAACAACAACAATCCGTAGCGGAGCGGTGTAGCGAAAGGATTGGCAGGTTTAATTATTCGATCAGAATGTTTGAACACTTGTTTGATAATTCGGTTACCAGCTTACGTTAAGGTAAGGTGTTTGAAACGCTATCTATCATCAGTTCTAAGAAGTACGAATTTGACTTACTTTTTAGTAAGCCTATTATTATTTACTACGCCGTTGATGTCCTTTGGATTATTTGAGTTGGAGTAGTCCCTTCAAAAACCACTTTACCGTTCACGGAAGAAGATTACCTACAATTCCAATGATAGTATTTAAAAAAATCGTCCATTTTAAATAATCTCAAATATATCTCCTTGCACGGGTTCTTAGGCCTGGCCGGCGATACCGAAAATATCACGTGTAAGCTATAAACACGAAAATCGAATTTTAAAGTTCGTACATATCCGTCTCTATCTCAGTTATTATTATCGAGCGACAGGATAGAAGCATATATCCTCTATATACTTATTATGAAATTTGAAATCCGAATTTCGTGCAAGCGACGGTGTTTATGAAGTTCAACCAATTACTTTACCCCTATAATATGTCACCGTAAAATTGTAAACAGTCGTCAGTTTATAGTCTAAATTTAACGGTACTTAAAAAAACCGGCCAAGTGCGAGTCGGACTCGCGCACCGAGGGTTCCGTACAAACCATAACAAGCAAAAGTTGTAGTATGTTTATTACTAAATGATAAATGAAAATGGAATCCGTAACATTACAATGTGCGAAGCTGGGGGAGCATAAATTTAAACAAGGTCTCTTTATCAATTTAGTAATCCTAAAAAAAAATAAAAAATTAAGAACCACATCATTTATCTCTCACTTATAATAAATCTCTAAATTAAAAAAAGAATCAGCCAGTATCAAACTAACCATTTTTGTGTCCCGAATGATCTCGGCTTCCCGTGAACGGAAATACTTTAAACTTTTTTTACAAGTACATTACTATTCTAGCTAGGACTTAGGATAGTTTTTATCCGACTGCGATGGTTAATACATTTTCGGAAACATTTGAATCTCATTAAATTATTCATTTCTTCTGCTTGAAATCGTAGCCGCCATATCTGTCAACTGTCAGTGGCGTCAAAATGGCGGCCTTGCCTTAACTATCCAACAGTACCTAATAATTTCGATCCGGTGTTGTGATAGACCTTCACAATACGCATATTAAATTCTAAAGCATAAAAAAATAATCGATTCCGATATGGAAACTTATATGCGCTAAATTCGTATTGAGGCGTAATTTCAACAAATGGTTCAACAAATTTCAACAAAATAACGTCAAACGTCAAAAGTCTGACCGACTTCCTTTTTTTATGGCATGGAATATTTAGCACTGTCATCGGCTCATCGCGTTCAGCCATGAAGTTTATTTGAGTTTCTGCAAGATTACACGCGGAGTATTTTGTCACGATACGATACTGCACGGCTATCACAAGACGGCGCGCGAGGTCTCTCGATTTTTCTCGCACTATACGTCTCTTTCTAAGTTGTCTAATAAGAGAGTGACGGATAGTTCGAGAAAAATCGAGAGAGCTTGCGCGCCGTCTTGTGATAGCCATGCTGATTTGTCAGTATTTATATTTATCAGCAATAAACGTATGTATTCAATCAGTACAGAACGGGCCTTTTATAAACATTAATTATCAACCGCGTTTGTATTAAGGCGGTATTATAACTTCGTACTACGCGCCTTCAAGTTGACATGCAGCCAATATAGAGACACAGAAATTGGCCAACATACAGGAAAATACTTTTATAATGAAGCACAACACACATTTAATTAAGTTGGCAATAGCGGGAACATACATAAGATTTGGCAGAATGTGATCTGAAACATTGCAATAAGTATGAAAAATAATAATATCGGAGTGACTCAAGATCATTTCGGCCATCACGTTTTTATTTATTTAATATTAAGTGTTAAAAATATGTACAGAAGAAGATCAATAAACATTTAATGCTGCAGCCTGTGTCCTACCTGTTGGATCTATTGTCACAAACATCTACTAAACTTTTCCCCGGTATTCATAAAATTTAAAATACCTATGTTAAATAAAACGAGTTTTGTCCTTTTCCTACTAATTTAAAAATCAGAGTGACAGTTAAAGACGAACGAATCTTAAAGGCATTTCAACTAAAATGGGTTTATTCCACGTTTTACTTGATAGGCTAAATGAGAACTGCATGTGTCTTATGTCCAATTGAAGAAATGCGTTAACTCCCACCACATTACCATGCAAACGAAGTCACAGGTACAGCTAGTTTTATAATAAAACTGAAATACCTGAAATACCTACACTAGATTTGCAGCAGCCTGGCAAAACTTCTTTTATCAAAGTGGTTTATTTACAAAGTTTTTAGTCACTATCTTTTTATAAATCCGGTTCAAAATACTAATTAACTGTTAAATTTGAAAAAAATTAACCAGACCTGTAAAATTTTGACTGAAAAAGGTATGAATAGTACCACATTAAAAATTGAAGTTTGAAAAAACGTTATCTATAGTTGTACTATTTCGTGTAGTGCTAGTGCTTATTAACGGAAACATGTTTAGAGATGAAAAATATGTGGAAATTCCATTTTGGGGATTCATTCTAAAATCGATATTGAAGTCTCCCACAACAATCAAACGGGAACACGGGGTATAGCCCCTTTGGGGTTGCTGCCGTATATTGTTGTATTTATGCATTCAATTGCAACATTAATTTGACATTGTGGTGACCTATATTATATATATAGACACAGTTATCACTCTGCCTGACATCAAACATTTCAAAATGCAAGCATTCACAATGGCCGTTTGCAGCACCTGGGTTATTAAAAAAAAAAATATCTTGTACATGATGCATCTGGGATGGCATCCTTTAGATTGCGACGTACATAAGCGATAGATCCCCAACCTGGATTTGCTTTAGATATAGCTGGACTTTCTACTCTGCACACCTCATAAAAACCATCAAGTTTAAAAGTGTCTCTACTACATCCCAGTTTTCAATTATGCGACTTATATTGCTATTTCTTATGATTGCGTGGACATAAAAGTTTCGTTTTGCTACAGCTGAAAGGTATTATAGACCTGAGTATTTGATATGAATTTCAATTAAATACCTCTACGCGTTTACGAGGAAAAAGGTAGTAAGTTTAAAATTTATAAAAATATATTTGTATGATTTTACTATAAATGTCTACTTTTCGTAATTTTTCCATTGTCTGTGCTATATGAAGTTTCTTCGTGCCAAGTTTCAAGTTTCTGTGTTAACGGGAAGTACCCTTTAGGTTTTGAGTTTCTTGCGAGTACCCAATTTCAAAATATGCTACTTAATTTGCTATTTCTTTTGATTCCGTTGACATAAAAGTTTGGGTTTGCTACATCTGAAAGGTCCTATAGACATGACTTATTTGACATGAATTTCAATTTAAAATCTCAACACGTTTACGAGGAAAAAGGAATAAGTTAAAAAAAATTAAAATCATTTTATTGTATGATTTTACTTAAAATGTCTACTTTTCTTAATTTTTCTATTGTCTGTGCTATATGAAGTTTCTTCGTGCCAAGTTTCAAGTTTCTGTGTTAACGGGAAGTACCCTTTAGGTTTTGAGTTTCTTGCGAGTACCCAATTTCAAAATATGCTACTTAATTTACTATTTCTTTTGATTCCGTTGACATAAAAGTTTGGGTTTGCTACATCTGAAAGGTCCTATAGACATGACTTATTTGACATGAATTTCAATTTAAAATCTCAACACGTTTACGAGGAAAAAGGAATAAGTTAAAAAATTTTAAAATCATTTTATTGTATGATTTTACTAAAAATGTCTACTTTTCTTAATTTTTCTATTGTCTGTGCTATATGAAGTTTCTTCGTGCCAAGTTTCAAGTTTCTGTGTTAACGGGAAGTACCCTTTAGGTTTTGAGTTTCTTGCGAGTACCCAATTTCAAAATATGCGACTTAATTTGCTATTTCTTTTAATTGCGTTGACATAAAAGTTTGGGTTTGCTACATCTGAAAGGTCCTATAGACATGACTTATTTGACATGAATTTCAATTTAAAATCTCAACACGTTTACGTGGAAAAATGAATAAGTTTAAAATTTTTAAAATAATTTTTTTGTATGATTTTACTAAAAATGTCTACTTTTCTTAATTTTTCCTTTGTCTGTGATATATGAAGTTGCTTCGTGCCAAATTTCAAGTTTCTGAGTTCACGGGAAGTACCCCGTAGGTTTTGAGAGTGTCGAAAAACTCAATTTTTGCAGCATAAACGACTGTATCTTTTGATTGCGTTGGCTTTTAAGTTTGATTTCTTCACAGCTCCAAGGGACAATAGACCTGAGTATTCGATATAAATTTCAGCTTGATACCTCTAAGAGTTCCTGAGAAAAATGGTCTTGACAGACAGACAGACAGACAGACAGACAGACGGACAACAAAGTGATCCTATAAGGGTTCCGTTTTTTCCTTTTGAGGCACGGAACCCTAAAAATATTTAGACATCATCATCATCATAAATTTAAGAGCCGGGCTCTTATCGGTGGAGTAATCGCCACTCTATTATTCTCTTAGTCACTGTTTTGAGCTCTTGATTTGTGTTTTTTTTGTATTTAGACATAAGTATACATAAATAAACAAAAAGGTATACATAAAACTAGGGTGAGACTTCAATAGTTTTGCTGCCCTTTCAGTTACTTCTGCCATAAATCTTACGCTTACTTTTTGGTTGGACACTTAGGTTGGGTTTCACCAAACCGTTTGAAATTGTAAGCGGTGATCGTTAAAATCTGAATGTAGGTATAGGAGTTTTGACAAGTTGCTGTGGAATGACAGCTGTAAATCATAATTTGGTGGCGTCGCTTCTTACATAATTATATACGATAAAAATTTCATCATTCAACACGTAAGAAACTTATTATAACGAACCGCATAGGAAGAAAATGCAAGTAAAATTATGTTTCTTTCATTTATTTATTTATTTATTTATTTATTTATTTATTGAAAAATTGGTTATGCAGAATTGGTTATCCAGCCTAACTCGATATAACAAGTCGTTTCCATTGTTTTTGACGGTAGGTAGAAGTTTGTAGAGAGGATGAAATATAGTCTGTGGATTTGTCTAAAAATATAAAGCAGAACAAAATATAAAAATGGAAGTCAATGTCGGATATTAATTACACGTGGCAGGCTCTGTAACTAACTGATTAGTATAAAAACAAGTAAATGTACTCCAAATAAATCTGTCACTACTTCCAAAGCACGCCGAAAGGAGCACTATAATAAATTCTTATTATTTTCTATTTTTCTTAAGATATTTATTTATTTTCAGTCTCTATGGTTAACAATATTTGTTGTATTTATGTAGGATTTTATGTATGTTTATTTGTTATTGTGGATGTCGTAAGTTAGTTACATCTCATTTCGCCCTCTACCTAGTTGTGCTTTTATGTTGCAATTTCTCCGCTACCTAAAGGTTGTCTGGAAGAGATCGCTCTTTAGAGCTAAGAACGCCTGTTGTTAAACTCAATTTTTAAGTTTTTGTGTCTTTTTGATTCATGTAATAAGGTATGCAATAAACAATATTTGTACTGTATTGTATTGTACTCGTACCTGTACTGATATTTATTTTTGTTTTTTTATTCAATAAACACTTTAGTATTACTTAACATGCGAACGTTTAAAGATACATTTTAACTATGTGCATTATTATGACATGCATAAGGGGGTGCATTGGAAATTATCGCTTGCTTTGAAACGCAGTTCTGAATAGATTAAGAAACAATAAGGTCTGATTTTCAGATATACCTAGGTATGATACTTGACTAATCGATACATGATTAACTCCATTTACTCGATTGAAAAAAAATCCAATGTTAGGTCTTCAATTTCCTTTTTAGGGTTCCATACCCAAAGGGTAAAACGGGACCCTATTATTAAGACTTCGCTGTCTGTCCGTCCGTCTGTCTGTCACCAGGCTGTATGTCAAGAACCGAATAACAACAAATACTAAAAACAAAGTAAAATTAATATTTAAGGCAGGTTAATTTTCTATACAACAAACACGATTGTTTTGCCGTTTTTATAGATCTATAGAGACTCGCAATTGGCCGGTTTTTTTACTCAGCTTACTCAAACAATACATTATTTTACGACACAATCAAGTTAATACAAAAGTTTTTTTATCTCATCTAAAATCTCACTTAGAGAAATATAAATAAAACTTAGGTATAATAAGTTAGGTTAGGTTAGGTACGTAATAAGTTAGGTATTTATCGAAATTGGTCCAAAAATACCATTCCCGAAGAGTGTTGCATCTCTTTTTGTCGTGCGCGGAAGGCATAAGCGTGTCTCTGTCAAGGTGGTGTGGTTGACTCAAATCCAGGCATCCCCTTAAAGCAATTTGTTTAGGAGTTTTAGTTGACGGAAAAGCACAGAAAGAGTGTCTGTGGTCAAATATTATTAATCCGGGACCAACAGTTTCGATGTAGGTACCAAAATTGTTTTTCCAATCATTGAAGGCTCCATACCGTTATTACGATTTTAATGTTTTCTTTATTTTTACTAACTATCCAATATGCACATTTTAGCATGAAAAAACTTCTGATTGTAGAGTTCCTTCAACACAATAAGTACATATATATATACGTTCCGGAACATATTTTGAAATGTATACGTATTTTGGAATTCATCGTAGTTTATTACGGGGTAACGTCAAAGAGCTTATATGCTAATAAAAACAAATCGCACAGCGTTCGCTTTGATGTCAACAAGGATAGAGAAAGCGCTGACTAATCAAAATACCTCCTTGTTTCTATTCAACTCCAAATATTGAATGTTTCATATGTATATTGTAATTGAAAAACAATATATTGAAATTGACATTAAATGTCAATTGAATGGCTGCTTAGGACCACTCTAATGGGCGAGCTATGCGCTCCCTCCATCCTCGGGGCTACAGAAAAAAACGGCTTATTTTTACATTTATTATTTCTCTCTGTATCATATCATTTAAAATATGATCGGGGTAACTTCCTCTCTATAAATATTAAATAATTTGTTTCGTTGATGATGATGAACAAAAAATATTTTTTCCTTTTTTTTAAAAACACATCGGTGGCAAACAAGCTTACGGCCCACCTGATGGTAAGTGGTACCCGTAGCCTATGGACGCCTGCAACTCCAGGGGTGGCGACCCTTCAAGAATGTATACCTACACTCCTTTTCCGAAGAACCCCGTACTGTAGTCCCTCGGGAAATCCTCGGCTCATTCCACAACCGGAGCGTCTGAGGGAGAAAATTTCTTTGAAACCGTACGGTACCGACGCGACCATTTAGGTTCCTGGGTGCGAGGTGTCCTTCAATAGCAATTTACTCTATCTTATGTTTTTTGTGACTTAACACCGTCTCATCCACTCACGTCTACAATGAATTGGCCAGTTAATTATCTACTCAAGATCAATTGAAGAGAGGCCGCGGACACACAAGTGATTATTTCTAGGTTTATACTTATTAGGCATGATTCCTAAGATAATAAAAAAAAGAGTGTAACTAATGTTTATCCTGGGGCAAATACAATTATAGTACATTGTTGTAGAGGCTCGAAAGTAGGCAGTTGATGGACGAGTGGGTTCAAGGTCCGAGCCGCTAGGTGAGGACATCAAAGGAGACGAGTCCATCTATTGCACTTTTGTCCGAGACATTACATAGTGCTTTTTACGCCTACTGCGAGAAAATTGCAAATAATTATAGTAATAAGTCAAAAATAAGTACCTAATTAAAAATCACAATATGAACCTTTTTAGCGCGGCGGCTGTCCAACACTAACATTGTTGGACAGTTTGAACTCATAGTTGGCCTGTTCGTGCGATGTCCAACTAACCCCAGCTTTGAAGCCCGTTTTCCGAGCAGTGGCGTGAAAGAGTACAAATGAACAAAAAAATAGTCAAAGACGGACCTAGCTGGCGGCAGAAGAAACGCTTCACAGTAATTGACACAGAAGTATGATAGTGGTGCAGAGTGCTCGAATAAATTGTCGTAAATGTGGACACGCTGGGCAAAAGAACCAATTTTTTTCAGGTACTTGTTAGCACCATAGCTTTAAGCTTTTTAATAAATCATATTTAATTTAATTTAATTTAAGTTTTTGATGGGAACCAACTTCTCCGTCAGCCATCTTTAATTTAAATGCGGCCATTTTTAATAATCTTTAATTATAATAATCTTTATTAATAAAAACATATTTATAACAATTTGCATTAAAAGTCTTACATCTACATGGTGCATACATAATACTTGAGCTTGAACTAGGAAAATCCTGTATCTCAGGCTTTGAATGAGTTCGTGTAATTGCCTAAATACTTGGTTAACAAATCATACAATCAGAGGAATAGATAAAAACCTGCATAATTTATATTCTAAGTAACAAAGTAAATGTTTACGCAACATTGATCTCTGCCTTCCTATATTTGCTATGAAATCAGAGGTCATCTAAAGTTGTTTGAAGGTTGAGTTGAATACTTCTCTCGAATTATCATAGTTCACCAACAACGTCAAGGGATGTGGCTAATTGGCTATATAATTTGGACAAAACGGCATTCCGCGGAAAATTGAGTATCCGTCCATACAGAGGGCACCAAAAATAGGGTGTCAACTGATCAAGGGCATAACAGGTATCGTGTTCTGGTAAGAACAAAACTAAAATATTTTTTTTGACGCGTTTTTATACATTTCTATGGAGCAGATTTGTCGACCATCGCTCCATGCAAATGTAAAAAAAAACTCGCGTAAATAATTGTTTGTCTTACTTTTTTCTTATCAGAACACTACGCCTGTTATGGCCTTGATCAGTTCACACCCTATTTTTGGTACACCCTGTATGTAGTATGATATATTATTGTTCATTAATTTAGATTATTGATCGCAGTATATCAGTCACGCTTGACTCGTTTTACGGATATCAATTTATCTTATTAACTGATAAAATCGTTTCCAGTATTATAACTAATAAGTCGTGATAAGGCCCGACAGGCTGAATTGGAAATCCATTTGGTTCAATTAAAACGCCGGCTGGGTCCCTTGTAATTTACATCTATTGACAACTCAATTCTTTCAGAGGGGAGATCTATTAAATAATTAACCACTTAATAAACTCCACGGTGTTGTAAGTTTTTGTTGAGCATTGGAGAGACACGCGAGGGTTTATGTTGATTAAACTCGATAACCAACAATATTTATGTGAAGTTGCGATTTTTAGGGTTCCGTACCTCAAAAGGAAAAAACGGAACCCTTATAGGATCACTTTGTTGTCCGTCTGTCTGTCTGTCTGTCTGTCTGTCTGTCTGTCTGTCAAGACCATTTTTCTCAGGAACTCTTAAAGGTATCAAGCTGAAATTTATATCGAATACTCAGGTCTATTGTCCCTTGGAGCTGTGAAAAAATCAAACTTAAAAGCCAACGCAATCAAAAGATACAGTCGTTTATGCTACAAAAATTGAGTTTTTCGACACTCGCAAAACCTACGGGGTACTTCCCGTGAACTCAGAAACTTGAAATTTGGCACGAAGCAACTTCATATATCACAGACAAAGGAAAAATTAAGAAAAGTAGACATTTTTAGTAAAATCATACAAAAAAATGATTTTAAATTTTTTAAACTTATTCCTTTTTCCTCGTAAACGTGTTGAGATTTTAAATTGAAATTCATGTCAAATAAGTCATGTCTATAGGACCTTTCAGATGTAGCAAACCCAAACTTTTATGTCAACGCAATCAAAAGAAATAGCAAATTAAGTCGCATATTTTGAAATTGGGTACTCGCAAGAAACTCAAAACCTAAAGGGTACTTCCCGTGAACTCAGAAACTTGAAATTTGGCACGAAGCAACTTCATATAGCACAGACAAAGGAAAAATTAAGAAAAGTAGACATTTTTAGTAAAATCATACAAAAAAATGATTTTAAATTTTTTAAACTTATTCCTTTTTCCTCGTAAACGTGTTGAGATTTTAAATTGAAATTCATGTCAAATAAGTCATGTCTATAGGACCTTTCAGATGTAGCAAACCCAAACTTTTATTTCAACGCAATCAAAAGAAATAGAAAATTAAGTCGCATATTTTGAAATTGGGTACTCGCAAGAAACTCAAAACCTAAAGGGTACTTCCCGTTAACACAGAAACTTGAAACTTGGCACGAAGAAACTTCATATAGCACAGACAATGGAAAAATTACGAAAAGTATACATTTATAGTAAAATCATACAAATATATTTTTATAAATTTTAAACTCACTACCTTTTTCCTCGTAAACGCGTAGAGGTATTTAATTGAAATTCATATCAAATACTCAGGTCTATAATACCTTTCAGCTGTAGCAAAACGAAACTTTTATGTCCACGCAATCATAAGAAATAGCAATATAAGTCGCATAATTTAAAACTGGGATGTAGTAAAGACACTTTTAAACTTGATGGTTTTTATGAGGTGTGCAGAGTAGAAAGTCCAGCTATATCTAAAGCAAATCCAGGTTGGGGATCTATCGCTTATGTACGTCGCAATCTAAAGGATGCCATCCCAGATGCATCATGTACAAGATATTTTTTTTTAAATAACCCAGGTGCTGCAAACGGCCATTGTGAATGCTTGCATTTTGAAATGTTTGATGTCAGGCAGAGTGATAACTGTATCTATATATATAATATCACCACAATGTCAAATTAATGTTGCAATTGAATGCATAAATATAACAATATACGGCAGCAACCCCAAAGGGGCTATACCCCGTGTTTTGGAGTAAAACAGGAGTAGAAAATTAATTACGGTTTTTCGATTCAAGTAACGTGTAATGTCTGACTTTGACAAATACGGAAGAAAAAATACAAACGCCTTACATTCTAACATAGCAACATTACGCATGGAGCAACATGTGATTCATTTTTTAACATGCCCCCGGGGTTGAAAGAATGCCTTTCAAGCAGACTCGTTGACCACAGGGAGAGCACAAAGTTTGCTGAAAGCTCGTCGGACAACTCCTGTTGCCGTCTTCACATCAGCCACCCGAGATATGCCATCTGATCCTGGGTGAATGGCGACGATGCGTCCTAGTCTCCACTTCAACGGAGGGAGATTGTCTTCCTTCAGGACGAGAGTGTTCACCTTGAGGGAGTCTTGATTGAGTCTCCACTTGACTCGCTGTTGTAGTTCCGGGACGTACTCTTTGCACCACCGAGCCCAAAAGTGCTGACGAAGCTGCTCGATTCGGTGGAATCGAGAAAGGTGGTGGTAGGTGTGATCCTGCAGATCCTGGACTGGCAGCGACGTGAACGAGCGACCGATGAGGAAATGTCCAGGAGTAAGCGGTGAGAGGTCGTCCGGATGCGACGACAATGGTGTAAGTGGGCGGGAGTTCAGCAGTGCTTCGATTTCGACGAGTGTTGTGTTAAGCTCTTCATAAGTTAAGTTACAATTTCCCAACACTCGTTGTAAATGATACTTGGTCGACTTAACACCCGCCTCCCAAAGACCACCAAAGTGCGGTGCATACGCAGGAAGGAAATGAAAATGAGTTTTTTCGGTAGCTAACTTTTCGGCCAGCGAGTTGCAGTTTGCCTTTAAAAATTTACCGATTTCGTTAGACGCTCCAACGAATGCGGTTCCGTTGTCGGAGAAAACGTTATCTGGCTGTCCCCTTCGAGACATGAAGCGAGACAGTGCTGACAAGTAAGTTTTACTAGTTAAATCTCCTACCAACTCCAAATGTATAGCCTTAGTTGTGAAGCATATAAAAATGGCAACATATACTTTTACCAAAGTACAACCACGACCTTGGCGACTGGCTGCCATAAGTGGACCTGCGTAGTCCACGCCCACATTCCTAAACGCGTGACCTCCTGGTGACAACCGCGAACTTGGCAGGTTACCCATCAATGGAGCGATCACTTCGGCTTTCATAATCTTGCATCGCACGCATTGATGGTAACAAACCTTGGCCAAATTACGACCTCCTACCGGCCAGTAGGATTCTTTAATGGTTGCCAACAAGAGTTGGGGTGGTGCATGCAGTAGCCTTTTATGTTCACAACTAAATAACAATTTTGTGAAACGATGAGTGGACTGTAAAATAATAGGGTGTCTTTTTTCATAAGCAAATTCAGAATTGGAAAGGCGGCCCCCAACTCGCATTAAATTGTCGTTATCTAAGAATGGGTTGAATTTTAAAAGCTTACTCTTTTTTTGCAAAGTTTGTTTGTTTAATAATAAATTATATTCAGGGAATGATTCGCGTTGACTGATTCTAGTAATGAGTATTAATGAATTCTTTAATTCGTCATGACTCAGATAAGTCGACGTTATTTGTTTGCGGCATCTGTTTATAAAACGCAAAGCGTATGCCAGAGCACGATTAAGCCGTGAAAAATTTAAAAATCGATCGAAGTCTATTAATGGCTCATTATTTATATTAACGAGCAGTGATATGTCAACGCGAGTTTCCGGCAGTGCGCTACATGATTTAGAGCTTGGAGTCAACGGCCACTGAGAATCATCTCGTTGTAAAAAGCTGGGACCCGACCACCACAAGTCTAACGTGTTCATAACGCTTGCATGTACTCCACGCGAAATCAAATCCGCTGGGTTTTGATCCGTTGGAACATGTCTCCAAATACAACTGCCGGTAATCTCTAAAATATCAGACACTCGATTTCTAACAAAAGGTTGTAACCTATTTGGCATCATCTTCAGCCAACCTAAAACTATCGTGGAATCGGTCCAAAATGTTGTACTCCTAACCTGGGCTCGAAGTGAGGCCATAACTTTTTCATAAAGGTGTGCACCGACCAGTGCGCCACAAAGCTCGAGCTGAGGTATAGTCGTAGGTTTAATCGGCGCTACCCGACTTTTGGCTATTAATAATCTAACTAAAGTGTGGTTCTGCTTGTCCACACTCCGAACGTACACACAGGACCCGTACGCTCGTTCGGATGCATCCGTAAAGATATGTAAATCCATCGTCTGATGTGAGTTGCATATGACATGCCGAGGAACTCGAATGTCATTAAGTGCTGGCAAGCTACTCAATATTTCCAACCACTGCTTGGAGATGTCTGGTGACAGCTGTTCATCCCACGACAACTTGTGTAGCCATAACCGCTGCAGCAGCATCTTCATGGTGATCACGCATGGAGACAGAAGTCCTAATGGGTCAAAGATCTGAGCGATCACTGACAACATATCGCGCTTGGTGTTTTCTTTGGAAACTAAGGTTCCGATTGGAAAACACAGCTCATCAGACTCAGAATGCCAGCCTAAACCTAACGTTTTGCAGAGCTCATTTGCACCTATGTTTAAATCTACTGTCGACTGAGAGGGTCCATCTAGAAGACGAGGCTCATTTGATCTCCACTTACGTAGGTTCATTCCTGCGGAGGCAAGTGCTGCAGTCACTTTATGGCGAATCTCTTCCACCTCAGAAACCTCATCTCCGCCAGTCAGCAGATCGTCAACATAAAAATCGTGGATGATGATCTCTTTAATCGTCTCATCATCACACTCCAGACCTACTTGCTGAAGACATCTCGTGGCGAGGAAAGGAGCACTGGCGGTCCCGTATGAGACGGTATTCAGTTGATGCACCAGTAGTGACTCTGACTCAGAGTTACGCCAAACAATCTGCTGCAGGTGTCGATCATCAGGGTGAACCAAGATCTGTCGGTACATTTTCTCCACGTCTGAAGAAATAATGTACCTGTGCTGCCTAAACCTGAGTAGAATGGACAGGAGGTCATCCTGAACGGTAGGTCCAACCATCTGGATGTCATTTAGACTGACACCTGACGTAGACGGACTGCTAGCATTAAACACGACCCGCATTTTAGTCGTGGAACTGCCTTCGCGTAAGACTCCGTGGTGAGGAATAAAGAATCCCTTCTTCTCCTCGGTGACCCGCCTGCCCTCCGACATGTGGCCTAAGGCTTCGTATTCTGCCATAAAGTCAGTATACAAGCCTTTGAACGAAGGCTTAGTCTTAATCCTACGCTCTAATGACAGCATACAATGTTTTGCGCGTTGAAATGAGTCACCTAATACGCTTTCACTTTGTTTTAAAGGAAGCCTCACACAAAACTGACCGTCTCCTAAGCGCGTGGTATTTTTAACAAAATGTTCCTCGCACAGTTTCTCCTCAGGTGAATAATGAGACGACTTATGGCTTACCTCTTCAAGTTGCCAAAACCGCGCTAATTGGGTTTGGATGTCGTCCTTTAACTCTGAATCATTATTACCTGTATGCGAGAACACGGAACTAAAACAACATTTAATGGTAGTGGACGGTACATGGCCGTTATTTATCGGACCTGAAACTAACCAGCCAAACCGCGTTTCACAGAGCACCGGTTGCCCACTACCTAATTTGATGACCTTTGACCCTAAGACGTCCCAAAATACATCAGCTCCCAATATTAAGTCTACAGGTGCGGGTTTGTAAAAGTTAGGATCGGCCAAACTAATATAACACGGGATATTTAAGTTCGTCAAGTTTATTTGGCGACACGGGACGTTATCAGTGATGGATGGTAAAACGAAACAGGTTACGTTCATTAAAAATGTGTCGTCCAAGGATTTAATAGGTATTCGACACATTTGTCTTACTTTTGATGTCGAGTTATTGATACCTTGAATAGATTTGTTGACGCAATGTGTTGGTAAGTTCAATTTCTCACAGAGACTCTGCGTCATCAGGCAAGAGGTACTTCCACTATCAAAAATTGCACGAGCGACATGTTCGCGATTATTGCCATCGTACACCTTTACCAATGCAGTTGAGAGCAAAACATCTTGACCTTGACGCGAGTCTGATCCTAATTGCGCAGATAACGTTGACATCGTAGCGGGCGAGAAATCATGCGAACTATGCCCCATACCACAAAAAACAGTCGCAGGCGGCGCGGATGCTACTTGATTACCGGGAGAAATCGATTTATTTACTTTAGTCGCATTATCCTCCTCGCTGCGTCCGGACGCGCTGTCACCGCTAGGCCTCGTTCTGGAATCGGTCACTTGAACTAAAGTGTTATGCTTACGCTTACATAACTTGCATCCCGGCTTCTTACAATGATTAGCGTAATGCCCGCTTCGCAAACAATTGTAGCATACCTTTAAACTCGGTAACAACTCTAAACGCGCAGTGTTACTAAGCGAGAGAAATTGTAAACAACTGCTTAGATTATGTTCGCCGCTGCATTTAGGGCAGTTAATGACCTTGTTTTGCTTAGCATCTTGCATGGACAGCATTGTTTTTAATTTCGGAGTGCTTTTGTTTAACGAGCTAACTCGACCGGCAGTGTTATTAGTGGACAGTTCCAACGTTTCTATCAAGTCAGAACGGCTTCGCATGAAAGTTAAAAACACGTCGAGAGTAATTGGCTTATCTTTGTCTAAGCGACCTTTGTACTCTTCCCATTCTCGATACGACTTAGTGTCTAATTTTTGTGATACAATGTAAATAAGTAACGTATCCCAGTGTTTAACTTTAAATTAACGTATCCCTTGGGTTCGCCAAGTGACTCTAAGGCGAGCAGGTTTCTGTTCAAGTGGTCGATCATACGTTTTAATGCAAATGAAGACTCTCTGGTGATAGCTTCGATATTAAAGATTGCGGAAACGTGATTTTGAAGCAGTAAACGTTTATTATCGTAACGATCACACAAAAGTTTCCACGCAGACTCGTAATTTTTAGAGGAGAATTCGACCGATTGAATAAATACCGCAGCTGAACCCTCCAATGACGCTCGCAAATAATGAAATTTGTTAATTTCGTCGATGTCATCATTAGAATGAATGAGGCTTAGGAATGTGTCGTGGAACTCGAGCCAATTTTCATATGCTCCCGAAAATTTTGGCAATTGTATGACTGGAAGTTTAACTAGTTTATGGTTGCTGGTACGAGAACCACTTGCATGTTCGCTACCCTGGTCATCCTGCCGTTTGTGAAACGAAGTTAACATATCTTGTGCCTTAGCAAGGACACCGTGATATTGGGTTTCGAACTCAGCTCGCTCAGAAATTTGAAAGCCAATACTTTCAGCCAAACACTCCAACTGTAACTGCACCTCATCGTACTCACTAAATAATGTTTCCATCCTACGAATCCGTAACTGCAACTCATTGGCCGAAACACTGGTAAGTAATTCAATTTTCAAAGTGTTTACGTAGTTCGAAAACGTAGTCAGCCGGCCTTTGTAGCTGCCTCGTTTTTTGATTAACTCCTTTTCTTCGACCATTTTGAGAGGCGTGTGTGTAGTCAACTGAAACGTTATACAGTGCAAAGTTTACTCAAATGTAAATTAATGTTACAGTTAGGTATATTACAAATTATGGATGTTGCCTACGTGTCCTTTAGTATATAATTTATTTGGTATATTTTGTTAAAGCACTAAGCGCTTCAAGTTAATACGCTACTAATTGCGTATAGATATAACTTCTAGCATAAATTAGCTGATTAAATTACAAGTGAAAGTTTAACCTACTGTTTCCTTTAACGCCTATGTATCTCCGTCTAGTAAATTATGATTATCTAACTTTACAATTCGTAAATATACTTGTTAATTAAGAGGACTGACCCTACAGCAATTAAACACTAGTATTAAATTAAATGAATACGAAATTAAATGAAAGTAAAGTAGCAATCTGACGTAACATGGGTTAACCTAACGGTTAGGTATAAGTAGTTAACTTTAACAATTATAAGACGATACTAACCGTAATAATTCTTTACCTTATAAATGGGTACTACCTGTTGAGTGATGGGTTAAAGTTAAGAATAAATGAAGGCTTAACACTGTCTTCAATTTCAGAAATCCAACTTGAGCACGATGTCCGCTGTTTCTTTGCCCTTTGCGTGACCTCTTACACTGGTTGGACGAATTTCTTAATTTCTCCGCTAATTTACTCCTTTTATTAAGTATAACACAGCTATGGGCTGCAAATCTTCAATCCGGTTCGGTCTAGGACCATGTTTTGGAGTAAAACAGGAGTAGAAAATTAAATACGGTTTTTCGATTCAAGTAACGTGTAATGTCTGACTTTGACAAATACGGAAGAAAAAATACAAACGCCTTACATTCTAACATAGCAACATTACGCATGGAGCAACATGTGATTCATTTTTTAACACCCCGTGTTCCCGTTTGATTGTTGTGGGAGACTTCAATATCGATTTTAGAATGAATCCCCAAAATGGAATTTCCACATATTTTTCATCCCTAAACATGTTTCCGTTAATAAGCAATAGCACTACACGAAATAGTACAACTATAGATAACGTTTTTTCAAACTTCAATTTTCAATGTGGTACTATTCATACCTTTTTCAGTCAACATTTTACAGGTCTGGTTAATTTTTTTCAATTTTAACAGTTAATTAGTATTTTGAACCGGATTTATAAAAAGATAGTGAGTAAAAACTTTGTAAATAAACCACTTTGATAAAAGAAGTTTTGCCAGGCTGCTGCAAATCTAGTGTAGGTATTTCAGGTATTTCAGTTTTATTATAAAACTAGCTGTACCTGTGACTTCGTTTGCAAGGTAATGTGGTGGGAGTTAACGCATTTCTTCTCTTGGACATAGGACACATGCATTTCTCATTTAGCCTATCAAGTAAAACGTGGAATAAACCCATTTTAGTTGAAATGCCTTTAAGATTCGTTCGTCTTTATCTGTCACTCTGATTTTTAAATTAGTAGGAAAAGGACAAATCTCGTTTTATTTAACATAGGTATTTTAAATTTTATGAATACCGGGGGAAAAGTTTAGTAGATGTTTGTGACAATAGATCCAACAGGTAGGACACAGGCTGCAGCATTAAATGTTTATTGATCTTCTTCTGTACATATTTTTAACACTTAATATTAAATAATTAAAGACGTGATGGCCGAAATGATCTTGAGTCACTCCGATATATTTTTTTTCATACTTATTGCAATGTTTCAGATCACATTCTGCCAAATCTTATGTATGTTACCGCTATTGCCAACTTAATTAAATGTGTGTTGTGATTCATTATAAAAGTATTTTCCTGTATGTTGGCCAATTTCTGTGTCTCTATATTGGCTGCATGTCAACTTGAAGGCGCGTAGTACGAAGTTATAATACCGCCTTAATACAGACGCGGTTGATAATTAATGTTTATAAAAGGCCCGTTCTGTACTGATTGAATACATACGTTTATTGCTGATAAATATAAATACTGACAAATCAGCATGGCTTATCACAAGACGGCGCGCAAGCTCTCTCGATTTTTCTCGAACTATCCGTCACTCTCTTATTAGACAACTTGAAAGAGACGTATAGTGCGAGAAAAATCGAGAGACCTCGCGCGCCGTCTTGTGATAGCCGTGCAGTATCGTATCGTGACAAAATACTCAGCGTGTAATCTTGCAGAAACTCAAATAAATTTCATGGCTGAACGCGATGAGCCGATGACAGTGCTAAATATTCCATGCCATAAAAAAAGGAAGTCGGTCAGACTTTTGACGTTTGACGTTATTTTGTTGAAATTTGTTGAACCATTTGTTGAAATTACGCCTCAATACGAATTTAGCGCATATAAGTTTCCATATCGGAATCGATTATTTTTTTATGCTTTAGAATTTAATATGCGTATTGTGAAGGTCTATCACAACACCGGATCGAAATTATTAGGTACTGTTGGATAGTTAAGGCAAGGCCGCTATTTTAACGCCACTGACAGTTGACAGATATGGCGGCTACGATTTCAAGCAGAAGAAATGAATAATTTAATGAGATTCAAATGTTTCCGAAAATGTATTAACCATCGCAGTCGGATAAAAACTATCCTAAGTCCTAGCTAGAATAGTAATGTAAAAAAAGTTTAAAGTATTTCCGTTCACGGGAAGCCGAGATCATTCGGGACACAAAAATGGTTAGTTTGATACTGGCTGATTCTTTTTTTAATTTAGAGATTTATTATAAGTGAGAGATAAATGATGTGGTTCTTAATTTTTATTTTTTTTTAAGGATTACTAAATTGATAAAGAGACCTTGTTTAAATTTATGCTCCCCCAGCTTCGCACATTGTAATGTTACGGATTCCATTTTCATTTATCATTTAGTAATAAACATACTACAACTTTTGCTTGTTATGGTTTGTACGGAACCCTCGGTGCGCGAGTCCGACTCGCACTTGGCCGGTTTTTTATTATTATTATTGCTAAACAATGGGACAGAAAACTTGATTTTTACATTTCCCCGCAAATCCGTTTTAACAGTTTGTCTGCAAAGTCTCTATAAAACCTATCTATCTATCTATCTCTAACCCTTTACATTCACTAAATTATTTTAACTATGTATTTATATTGCCTAATATAACTGCATAAAGTACGCACATAGAGCGTCGTGCTAAATATTTCAGTGGCAATTGCTTAAAGTTTCTTTCAGACTGCACGAGAAATAGTGTCTTACGCATGGAATTTACGTCAGAAAGAGCTAAATCTACAGTAGTTTAAGGCCTTCACAGCGCCGCCTTCAGATCGAGAAAATGGAATGGAAATGGGATAACAATTGAATTGCTAGCTTGCGATTCGCGCGTAGCGGGGCATTAATATAGGTACGTACATGAAAAAGGAGAAGGACATACATATCTGTACACGCCTTTATGCCATAGGCAATATAAGTTCTATTCAATAGGAAAACTTTCAGACTCTTATTTTGTGTTTTTATTTCTATGTACATTGTACATTTTCTGGTGTTTTAAAGGGGCAAGTAGCCGGGAAATGCACCTTGTTTCAGTAAAGATATTTATGTGCTTTAGTATAGGTATACGTATATGTACATTGGGTTACTTATTGAATGCCATATGAAATATTGAGGTACCATACAAAACGTTTATTGACATTCGAAAGTGTTACCTAAGTTTCTTAACACATATTACGCCGTTAGCCTGCGAATGTCAAAAGACGTTTTATTTAGAATGGTCGTCGAACCACCCATAACCATTTATTCCTTATCCTTGTCGTGTAATATGATCCCAGTTGGTCGAAATAAATGATTGTATTATTTTATAACAAAATGTTAATTTTGACCGACAACGGCAGATCCGAAAGAAGGCATGATGATTTTAGCAGCGTCACCAAAGCGTTTAAGATCCGAACAGAATTTGATAAATAAGGTTTTTTAACCGACTTTAAAAAAAAGGAGGAGGTTCTCAATTCGGTTGTACTATTATTTTTTCCGTTAGTTTTCCGTAGTCGGGTTACAGTTTCTATTTTTCGTTTGAACTTTGAATGTCTGGACATAGTATGGACTGCAATCATTGAAAATTATTCGCAAATTGGAAGCTATTCATATGTATTCCATTTTATTTGATTTTATAACAGTAGCGTAGTAGTTGAATTAGAAATGAGTTTGTTTGCTGACATAAATGATAAATAATTGAGTATCTGTAGATGTCGATTGTCAAGGTAGCGAATTATACCCATTCGGGGCCCATGACGACACATATGCGTCAGACCGCCGTAGTCGCTTTCCGCTACATACGAGGAAAATCACGGGATCGGCTACGAGCGTAGCGCGTAGCGTTTCTGGGCAATGAATGTGTCGCATTCACTGCCAAGTAGTGCTACGCGCTACACTCGTAGCCCATCTCGTGGTTCTTCATATGTAGCGGAAAGCGACTACGGCTAGGCGGGTACCTGGCAGTGAAAGTATTTAGAAAAACCTTTAAGTATTGTGATTGGTTCTTTTGTTTTATTATCTTCTGTCAGAAGTCAATTTATTAAAGAATCCCGAGCAAACTCCATACAAACATTAGTACGTTTGGTTCTCATTTTAAAACGGCATATTGAAATAACATGATTTTTTTTTTCACTTTGGGATCCACCATATCTAGGTCGGAAATTAGTTTCTGCTGCTATAAATTACTATTATTTATTAATTCCGTAGGTTCCTTGATCGACATCACAATGTTGTTACATTTTTATTTCAAAGCAGTAAGATAGTAAAAATACAATGTAAAAAACAAATATTAAACTGATAAAAATATGAAACGACTTTACGAAATAAATCTTTAAGGTACATAAATTGATTAAACATTTTTAAGTTTTTGGTTATTTTTTGGGAAGTAATACATAATAATATTATTAACGCGCAACTAAAACGGCGAATTACACATGCAAACCCTACCTTTTTTTTCAATTTGAATTTATTAATCTGTAGACAAGTTAAATATTATGGCATGTCGATAACCCATATTGACAAACTTTAAATAAACTATAAATACTAAATAAATATTATATCTTCTTCATATAAAATCCGAAGGCAAATTTTATGAACCATAACGCCCCCAAGATAAGTATGTAGAACAAACTCGAATTTAATACGCGGCTATCCACTTGATGGGTACTTCAGCATTTCTTATCCTCTAAGAATCTTTATGGCCATCATTTTATTACTTATCATAGCTTTTATTGGAACCTGAAAGAAAAACTAATACGGGACTCACCTAGCGCAGGGTAAAATCCACAAAAGGTCCACGTCACTTTAACAGTAATGTTTGTTTGTTATTTGCGTGTTTGATTAGTTACCACATGTTCACGGGGCGAGTGCGTGTCGGTGGGTCACCGGCGCGACGCGACTACGTCCCACGAGGGGAGGAAAGCTTCTGCCAGATAAACGTGGCGTCACGGCCACGGCTGAACTTGAAACCACCCCTGAAACGAACCTTATCATCTTCGGAATAAAGCCTATATTGATAACCGAGCTCGGACAGCGTCCGCCGCTCCCCTCGGCGCGGTCTGACAATTAATACAAGTTTCCTCAGGAATCGCACCCAATTAGTTATTGTTTCCTCTTTCAGCTGAAGCGTTCATTAGTCATTACCGGCGTGTGCTGATTCTGGGTGAAAGGTGTCGAGGCAACTTAGAGCGGAGCTGACGGACCAACGGAACGGAGCGGAAGTTTTCCCTATTTCACCCTTTAACACTTTTACTGCCAGGAACCCGCCTAGCGGGCACGCACGCTGTAGTCGCTTTGCGCTACATACGAGGATAACCATCGGCTTCGAGCGCGTAGCGATTCTTGGCATTGAATGTGTGAATAAGTTAAGGCGCCGTAGGTTCAGCGAAGTTAAGCGAACAGAGTTTTTGAAAAAATATAATGCGTCTGTTTATAATAATATGGTTTCAAAAAAATACAAGTAGTAATCTTGAGGCTTTTCTGCAGGGAAATCAGTGTTGAGAAACATGATTAAGCAATTTTCGCTCTATAGAAAAAAATCACGAACAAAGGTCTAAAAGGGTCTAAAATACACTTAAAATATTTGTTACAAATTATGCACAAAAGCTAAAAATATTAAAATGGCTTCTAAAAATCGGCAATATCATGTTTGAGAGAACTCAGTGTTTACTTTTTTATTTATTTAAACGGCCAAAAATTTAAAATTAAAAAACATGTTTTGCGCGCTTCCGAGCTCGCACTTCCATCTCGCTCACGCTTATGCTCAGTGAGAGGGAGAGAAGACCATGAACCTACGGCGCCTTAACACACTAACGTTCGCGCTATGCTCGTAGCCAATCCCGGGGTGTTCCCCGTAACGCGCTGCCAGGCGGGTTCCTCTACTTCCTACCTAGGCGCCGCGCTACGCCGTAGTCCGTAGCAGCTAAATGTACCCAACGAAGCGCCCGTGGCACTCTGCCGCATGTGTTGTGATTGATGCTGAATGGTCAAAATAATGATATTCGGGATAAAATAAAATTTGTTCGAGACCATCCTAAGGACACCGACTAAGGGTGGGTTGCACCGAACTGTCTGTTAGTAAGCGGTGTTCGTTAAAATCTAAGTATGGATTGAAAAGTTTCTATGGGATTTATTTATTTATTTAACGTTGATCGGTCTGTAATCGTAAGTTGGTGCAAACTCACCCTAAATCGCTTCAGCGGTTTTGAGCGTGAATAGGCAACGGGCAGATTTGCATTCACAGTTGTAATAACCATCGATGCGGGTGGTTACATTAGCTGTTGTCGAATAAAATGACTTGGGTTTATCGCTCGTGATTTCAATAATAATCATACACAGTTGAAAATCATAAGAAGACGTTTAAAGGTCTCCTTTTAAGTTTAAACTTGTGCCGACCTTTTTTGACATGATTTATTTAAATTTTAAATTCCAGCATGTCCATATATTTATCCCATTCTCATTCATTAATTTCTTACCCTACAGTAATGTGGGGTAATTTTAATTTTACTTCAGAGACGTGCACTTCGGTTATATTGTCCGGTTCATTCTTGCAAAGAGCTTTTAATGAATCATCTTAATGATGCATTATTCTCTGTACATATATTCAAAATACTGATGTTTATAAGGAACTAGATGCCCGGCCCGGCTTCGCACGGATTACCCGTTTTCCCGTAGAAATGAAGCATTTTCCCGCGGTTAAGTAGTCTATTTAACTCAGGGTGAATGTAGCTTTCCAATGGTGAAAGAATTTTTGAAATCGGCTCAGTAGTTTTTGAGTTTATTCATTACAAACATACACACACACAAAAATACAAATCTTTCCTCTTTGTAATAGTAGTATAGATAACACTTTCATAAATATCCGCGTGTGATACTACCAAGGTAATATTGTGTAGTACGCCTATATCGCACATCTACCCGCCTAATTAAGAATTTAAACATCTGAGGAATCATTCAAACGGTAAATTGCAATGAAAACCCATTATAGTCAGTGTAATTACATTATGTAAATTACGAAAGGAGTAGGTAGGTACATAATATATATACCTATTTGCAAAACTTAGAATTGTCATTTACGTTATAGACGATGTTTATTGAGATATCCAATTTGTTGGGTAAGTAGGTACCTAGTTTAGTAAAATAATAATAAAAATACCGATTCCATTAAAAAAAATTCCGGCACCAAAAAAACAAGGACCTTTTCGATTGTATTTTTTAAAAAGTTCACCAGCTTCAACACAGTTCTGATGATAGGATCCATTTAGAATTTAGGGAATTCCTCAAATACGAGTATATTGGCACGCGTATAGTACTTTTCATAGTACTTAACTCATATAGGCATATTTGATTTAACGATATTCCTTTCTCTCTGGAAGCGACCGGTGACGGTCCGTGAAGTTAAATAACGTCGTCTGCTGTTAGTTTACTACCACCACATTCCTCATTATTGGTATCATCATGGTATTTTCAGTACCTACCTACATTCGTATACTTTTGTACATAAGTAAACCTGTGGACTCTGAAGAATAGTACCTAACAATAATAAATCACCGTATATACCTACGTCCCCACGCTGGCCCAGCGCGGGTTGGGGACTTCACATACACCTTTGAATTTCTTCGCTTACAGGCTCCCTCACGATGTTTTTCCTTCACCGATAAGCCATAATAATATCAAATGACATTCCGTAGGTTATTTACGGCTGAGATATGGGCTCTTGACGAAAACTCCTTGGTTACAATTGACACGTGTTCAGTTCAGATATTTGTGAGGACTTTGGCCGCTCCGATATATCTGATTGAATAGGAAGAAACGCTTTTGTATAATAATGAGGACTGTGTAGAATTACTTATGTGGTGAACTGCTGCTATGAAAAATAACAAAATATGAGAAGACGCTTTTGAGAATACGATTAGCTAGGTATTCCGTAAACTTAAAAAAGGCACCGCCGGTAAAATGATCATAGCATCAATCATATCATTCCAAATCCACAAGTGTCCGCCCAGGGTTACATTTGACACAGGGGATGTGACGGCTCAAGCGTAGCGACTGAAATGTTTGTATAGGTAACCATTTTGTGACGTTAACGTAAATACGGGAGAGGACGCCATGCCCAGTTGGCAACGCCGCGTTTCTGTTTTATTTCACGTAGATCGTGGCATTGTATAGTTCACTCTAGGTAGGTATCCTGTTCCATATATAAGATAAGAAAATATGTGCATTAATCGTTATACGATTACAAGGAAAACCGTTGTGAAACGTACGTTACGTGTTTAGGTGCGTAATCGAACGAACATTAGGACAGTTCAATTGTAATTTTCCCATACATAAAGTAATATTCAGATCTTCCTAACGTATGTACAAAGCTTTAAGAAATGGACCAGCAGATAATATTAGACTAGAATATCAAAGAGTCCGGAGTTCGGAACAGTTATGTTACGTTTTATTTATAGTTTTGCCGACGCTTTAAATACCTACAAAGATACGCTACCTAATTATACTTGCTTTGACGACCGGTTAGCCTAGTGGGTAGTGACGCTGCCTACGAAGCTGAAGGTCCTGGGTTCGAATCCCGGTAAGGGCAAATATTTATGTGATGAGCATGAATATTTGTTTCTGAGTCATGGATGTTTTCGACGTATTCAAATATTTCTATCCTAATATAAATATTGTCGTCTAGTACCCATAACACAAGCCTTATTGAGCTTACTATGGGACTAGCTCGATTTGTGTATGATTGTCCCCCTTATATTTATTTATTATTATTTAATTATTTAAATAGTTTCGATAGACCAAATGAATACTTCAATACCTACATTACTCTGCTAAAAATGATATTGGCTCACTCCTATGGTAAAGAAGCGTGTTATTTTAACTTGAATTATCTGCGTGTATCAACACTAACTAGAGGTACAGTCACCAGCATTACATCTGCTATAATAACAACGCACAGATATTTTTGCTGCCTTTGTTATACGGAAACCTAAAAACGGAGTATGTGCAGCTATTGGACGTTTATTTCGTTTATGCAAACTAAAGTCCTGATTTTCGTATTTTGTAAATTGTGCACTTGTTCTTACAAAGTGACATGTCGCTTGATTCAATTCTTATTTAATAAGGCATTAATTTAAAGAGCGTTTTTTGAACTCCATAACTGTTGAGTACCTACATTGTTTATCATGACTGGAATAGGTCAGAAGGCGTAGCACGGTTGCCATTTTATCACTTATCGTTGTGGGTAAGGCATCCATCACTCTCGCACTCGCATACTTGTCAGAACGTGACGTACGAAGACGTCCGTCTTGTCCACAGCGATAAGTGATAAAATGGCAACCGTGCTACGCCTTCTGCATTCATAACTTCGCTTTGTCGCTTAATTCGTTGTTACTTCATCAGCCGAAAGACGTCCATTGCAGGACATAGACCTCCCCCAAAGAGTGCCACAATGACCGGTCCTGCGCCTACCGCATCCAGCGGACTCCCGTCACCTTTACCAGGTCATCAGTACACCTGTATCTACACCTACATCAGTACACATCGGTACACCTTGTGGTCCACCCACGCTGCGCCTTCCGGTACGTGGTCGCCACTCGAGAACCTTTCCGCCCCAACGGCCATCGGTTCTTACGTGCAATGTACCACGCCCACTGCCACTTAAGTTTAGCGATTCGGAGAGCTATATCGGTTACCTTGGTTCTGCTGCGGATAGCCTCATTGCTGATGAGATCCCGCAGATAAATTCCCATTGTTACTTAATGCAGTCCAATTATTCTGAATACCTATGCCATATTTTAGATGGTTTCCAACTACCCATTTTAAATCTAATTATCAGAGGTCGGCGGGGGTGAGCTGTTTTCGATTTTTGCATAACATGGACATACCTTGTCATTCAATGGTAAATATTAACAAATGAAATGATTTTATTTAGGCTGCCTTTCTGCTACGAGCCTTAAGTAGCCATCAAAACAAATGAAATTTGTAAGAATATACGGAATGTGACTAATCTATTTTGCACAGCTCTCCGCTTCAGTGGGAAAACAGTTTCAACTAGAATTTAAGTTCGTTTTGTAATGCATTTTCATTTTATATTTAATCATTTCAATTTAGTCTTCTTTTCATATTTCTTTATAGATACATCTTATCCATAGTAAAATCTACAAGCCACAACTATATGACATTAATGACGTAAAAATAGCTCACCCCCGCCGACATAGGGATGACGACTAAGATTTTTTTATGATGTCATTCGAACCAGTTTTTGGAGAGGAACAAATGTTTGTATGGGAGTAACTACAATTAAAGAGCATAAATACCCAAAAAAATGAGACAAAGATTTACCTCGCTGGCGGTTACGAAAAACGCTCCATACTAATAGACAGCTAATTGTGACGTCACCATATTGTTAGTACAAAGTATCGTAGTATGGAAAATCAGGTAAATTGTTGTTTCGGTCGCGAAATACTGCGTTTAAGTACATAGTTGTTATACAATTTTGTTTCTATAAAAGCGCAAGGATTCTATTGGTAACTTTAAATTTACTCTTGGACAATAAAAAAAAATGCATATTTTTTCTTAACTTTCAAGGTTCATATCTTTTAACGATATTAATCATATTTTATAATGTATACTTTATTACGATCATTCGATGGTTTACTATACATTTAGCATCACTACGTTATCAATTTGAACATGAGTCGTCATGCCTATTCTACTGTACCAATCAGTTACTACAATGAATCCGTATCAACAAGCTACCATAGGGCTACGATGCCCTACCAAGCAGGCTGCAGGCGTGGTGGTTGCTTATTTGACACAATCTTGGTAAAAAACACTGTATGCGTAGTACAAATTTAATTGATATAAAACATTTGTGAATTATATTTAAAGCGTCGCGTTGGAATGTCCAAGTAATTACAAAATTAAATTGATATATAAAATACTTAACGATTTGATCGTCTTATATTAGGTAACAATCATACAATTCATTGAATCTTCCTCCCATTATATGACTTAGTTTGGAGGATTCTAACCGACGTACATTTATTTATGAACGAGCTGCCCACGCGGCTTTGCGCTTATTGCAAAGAACGCAGGAAAACCAGCAGGATAAACTATAGCTGTAATGCTATAACCATCCAAAAAGTCCATTCTACAAGCATTTCAAAGAGTTTTGAAATCGGATTTTAAGCGGTTCCGGAAATTACCCATTCCATACAAACTTACAAAGCTATTACAATCTCACAGATTTTTTCTTTTTATAATACTAGTATAGATTCATGATCATAAATAAACGAATGACGTAACTTTTTTTAAAATTCATAAATAAATGTACGTTCCCAAAGGTTCAAAAATATCTGAGCAACCTTTATAACCTTAATAAGTCGTGTTCACATTATTTGATCACATTGTCCATGCACTTTCGAACTGGACAGTACAAGTTAAACGCGTTGAAAGAATTCCATCATCAAACTGGTGTCCATCTGTGTACTAAATTTGAAAATCACGATCATTAATAAAAAAAACATTGAGGTGTATAAAATAAATGATAAATAAAATTGGTATTCTCATACATTAACTAATTCCCTTGTCATCACATTATCTTATAAGAAATAATTGTGATGCGTTCGAGTTGTATAAAAACAGTCTGAAGAGAGCGGACGAAAGGCGAAAAATAATCTACACAGTCGTCAATAATCCACTACTCCTCACTTGACAATAGTCGTATGCAGATATTATTGATTACCGTCAAATGCTCTACAACTTTGCCAACTAGGTGCAACATTGCCTTTTTTAAACTTAAATCATATCCCAAACTAACATTTATTTCTTAATTGCAATAATGGCAGCAAAAGCTCCATTATACTGGCACCCCGTCTTTGCGGCAAGCTTCGAGACAGGTATATGTTAGTTTGGGAGATGATAATTGAAGTTTTAAAAAAGGCAATGTTGCACCTAATTGGCAAAGTTGCAGCATTTGACGGTATTTCATCAGCATAGCTTCAACTGATGCTCACTGTATATCACATTTAAGGCCCACTAGAACGTATCATACCGTGACCGTAACCGTTCCGTCACATGCAAAAAAATATTATTTGAGAGCTTTTAATACAAATATATATTTTTTTGCCTGACTCGATCATAGTACGGCCATGGTAATTATCATGACCGTACTAACTTGGACTTTTCTGCTTAGCTAAGCAAGTATACTTGAACTGGTTTGAGTTGGCATAATTGTATCGAGAAAGTCCATTCAAAAAACCGTCCGAGGTTCCAATTCCAGTTTAGTAAAAAACGGTCACATTAAATAATCTAAAGGCCACATTAGAGAAGTTCAGTCGACTTCAAATATTTATATGCATTTCTCGCTTTATTATAAAGCAATAAGGTGGTGTGGGGTCTGGTTATAATTTCACCACCCCCTTTCTTCCCGTGGGTGTCGTAAAAGTCGACATACGTTTCATGTGCTCTGCCTACCCCTTTTGGGAATAAAGGCGGGAATGCATGTCATAAGGTGGAATGTGTAAACATACCTGCGTCGACTGTAAATGCTTTGAAATTAAATGAACAAACGTCACGTCACGATGCACTTAAAATATACGCTAACGTTTCTGTGACGACATGGCTTAATTAAAATTTAATACCATCATATATCATTATCAATACTTAGAATATCGAATAACAGCGAAATATACAAGAGTCTTAAATGGCCTCGGGCCCGTTTCTCAAAAGCTTGTAGCTCTCCACTACACACGTCACAGTTTGTTTTTTTTTTTTTATTACAATCGGCAACCTCTTTTCCACTCCTTTTCAACTCTCGACGCAAAAAGAGGGGTGTTATTAGTTTTACGTGTATGTGTGTCTATCTGGTGGCATCGTAGCTCCCAGCAGATTGGAGCGACTTTAATGCGGTAGTTTTGTCTGAAAGTAATGTGATCGAGATGATAGCTGCGTTCCAACAAAATCGGATCAGCCGGTTTTGAGACGAACTTTGAAATAAAAATGTCAGGGGTTTATCTACTTTTCTTAGTCGTATAAAAAATTTCACTGTTATTACAAGTTACAAGCTTTTGAGAAACGGGCCGCAGGCATACTACTTTATTGTAGCGTCTTAAATATTAAATTCGAATAAAGCGAAAATATAGTACATACAGGGGCATACATTTAAAAAAAAATCGTGTACCCAATTAGCGTGAGTTGTTAAATAAAAATTAACTCAAGTGTCAGTTTTGTGACGACAGTTTAGTATACAGTTTGTATACAAATTAACTTACTCTTTTCAATTTGTAAATGCCATGCATATACTCGTTACTTACATGTTTAATTGCACATATGGTTAGAGCTCCCGTTGCACGAAACCCTACCTCACAAGGTGGCAGATCAGAAATGCAATATAGTGATAGATACTACTTAGGAACACTGGATTTTAGTTGGTTGCCATACCATATCCTGGTACTTAGAATTTTTTTTTTCGTTTCTACTATTACAGCATTCGGTGGCAGATCGAAACGTTTACTCATCGAAAGGGACACATTTGTAGATAACAACCCGCATGGGTTGCCTGCCCAAACGCTGGCAGGTTTCAAGATCAGCCATGTTTTATGAGCCCCAACAAATGGGGTCAATTGACCTGTGAGTGTCCCTTTCGATGAGTAAACGTTTCGATCTGCCACCGAATGCTGTAATAGTAGAAACAAAAAAAAAATTCTAAGTACCAGGATATGGTATGGCAACCAACTAAAATCCAGTGTTCCTAAGTAGTATCTATCACTATATTGCATTTCTGATCTGCCACCTTGTGAGGTAGGGTTTCGTGCAACGGGAGCTCTAACCAATAATATGTATGCTTAATTTTCGTCACAAAACTGACGCAGAGTTAAATTTTATTCTATAGATATGACGCATTAGTATTTCATTTAAATTAGATTTGTCATATATTTACTTACATTTCACAGACATCATAGTATATTTCAAGAAAAATGCATTAGTTTTGATTCTTGGAAATAAGAAGGCGTCATTATTTAGTTAAACGTACAAAAAAAAAATACTTTGTAGTCAGGTTCATACGGATAGTACTCCAAAACGTCTACCCTAAATCGTACACACAAACATATATTCAGAAAAATGACGCGAAGTTGCACTATCCGAGAGCCAACCGGATGGCTCGCGGTATTACAGCCGAATTGTGTGCCAAGTTATCTTCACCCCGCCCGCCCTCTATTTCCACCTCAGGCCAAGTTGGCAACTACGCGTCAATGCTGTAACGAATAAGTTCCAGAATTCATGCAATTGTAAACTGGCTAGCACGAGACGAGTTCATCTTGTGGGCGAGTCGGTTCTTGTGCTAGTCGTCTGAGCCTTTAAACACAATGTGCAATCAACAAAATAGTTTTATAAGTAATTCATAACATTATAAATGCGTCTTGCATTCCGATCTCTTGAATTTCGAATTCAAATTTATTTCAAATCGGAATGCGAGACGTACGTATCAATCAACATAATTTCACGTTCTTGACTTTGTTCCTATGACTATCCACTTGCTATATAAAAGAACCGTATTCATAAACTTAAAATTCCATGCCTATTTGATTGAAATGCCGGCAAAACTTCACTAGCTGTCACGTTGACATTTAATTTAACAGAGGCTTGTAGTTCTGAATAACGGGGTACGATAAGCTACGATATGTGTAGTGGTATATAATACATAATTTTATGTACTAGGTGCAGTTGGAGGCGCGTTGTTGTCGCCAGGCTGAGTGGAAGCCCGCGGCCGAGTCGGAATCCGAATCGCCTGTCTCGTTGCTACCCATACGGGCTCTGGGCTGTGAACACAATTGTCATTATCAGACAAAGATATCATACAAACATATATACAAACTTGTTTAAACTTAAGGCGGATGTCACACTGCGCCGGATCTCCGGACGGAGGTGCGGAGCTGCATACAAATTTCGCCGGACGGAGGTGCGGTGCAGTGTGTCGCATCATACAGAATTTATAACTTCTCTGCATTTGATTCTTTCCTCCATTACAGATCATAGGGCTGTCTTACTTTCATTATTTCGTAAATTACCATATACAGCACGCACGCCAATAATTTCTAAACTAAATGTAAACAAACCTGAACGTGATTTATGCAACATTGAATTTGGCTTAGTTTATAATTCCGCTGACGCAAACACCTACGTACAAAATATGTCCAATGACGATACAGAGAAGTTATTTATCATTTTAAAATAGTTTTAAAATAATTTTATTATATCTTTTATAGGTACCGGCTTCCTAATTATTTGTACTAGTTAGTCAATAAGAGTGATTTGTATATTTTGCAAATGGATAACTTTTTCAATTATTAGTTCTTTTTGTCTGAAACACAAGGTATCCTAGCTTAGCTCCTAGACTATAGTAAACTGATGTACATTATGTTTTATCAATAAATTATTTGTTATTTGTATAAAAAAACTGAGTGTCATGCATACGAGGTTCGCACCTCCGTCCGGAGATGCGGCGCAGTGTGACATCCGCCTAAGACGGAGCTCATACCTAATTGAATCGTCAGCCACGTGTAGTGTTATAACTCCAAAAGAAAGCAGGTTAAAAATATGCCTAGGGGCGAAACAGCCATTTCGATGTCTCGGAATATTACGAAGCTTCAACCGTTTTCATGTTGCTTGTTAGAGAGATAACACTCGAGAATCGTGACGTCACGTACCTCGAGCGTCATAGTAAATGACAATCGTTTCATATGATGGTATTGCAGTAAGGGACAGAGTATACCCCCTCTTAAAACTTTGGACACTTATAACTGTGTGATTATTTAATCCCCTGCTTTACTTTTTCCTCCATTTGACAGTATTTTCAATCCTTTTTCGAGAAAATTAAACATTACTGGTTATTTTATTTGATGTCTAACCCCTACTGTGGATTAAGGACGGAGGATTTGTGACTTGCAGGCTGGTTGCTTGCAGTTGATTTAGCATATTTTGTGGACAATGCGCGAAAATTAGTGAGATCTAAGGGTGGTGCCAAAACCGTCTGTAATCGTAAGCGGTGTTCGTTAAAATCTGAATATATAGAATGCTTGACAAGTTTAGGTATATGGAATGACAGATACCGCCGCCATATATAACGTTGATCGGTCTGTAATCGAAAGTTGGTGCAATCTGCGCAACGTCACGACACTGCGTTTACTGTGCTCCTCCTAGCGTTATTCCCGGTAATGCCCCTAAAGGAGCCCGGGGTCCGCTTTGACACCTAATCCCAAGATTTGGCATAGGCACTAGTTTTACGAAAGCGACTGCCATCTGACCTTCCAACCCAGAGGGAAACTAGACCTTATTGAGATTAGAACGGTTTCCTCACGATGTTTTCAGCGTGATGTTGCGTCAGCGTATTAATAATAATAATAAATAGCTTTATTTCGGGTTTTTTTAGTGTTCCGTACCCAAAAGGCAAAACAGGCTTTATCTCATTAACCGTGATAGTTAACCAGTTGACATTTTACGACTATGTATTTCTGTTGCCGCTATAATAATAAATAATAAAAAACTGACTAAAATAAATACAGCAAACGCGATTTTTATGCCGCTTTTATAGATAATGGTACGGAACCCTTCGTACGCGAGTCCGACTCGCACTTGGCCGGTTTTTTGTTTTTAGATTCATATATTGTTAGTATATCTTAACCTCGGTATATTAAATAGTATACAGCCCCTAAAACACACAACCGTGGTGTATTGCGAGCACCTACAACGTAGGTTCTTAATCCTATAACCAGCACGTATATCATGAGACGGCAGCGACAAACTCTCGATTTTTCTCTCTTGTTCTAAGGTTTCTAATAAGAGAGGGACGGGTAGTGCGAGAAAAATCGAGAGCTCGCGCGCCGTCTTGATAGCTGTATTGTGTTACGCGGGGTTACTTCACTTGTTATTTAAGTATGAATGTGGAGGGATGTAAGAGAAAAGGTAGACCAAGGAAAAGGTGAATGGACTGCGTGAGAGACGATATGAACAGGAAAGATGTTTGTGATGAGTTGACGGGCGATAGAGAGGTATGGAAGAAAAAAAACATGCTGCGCCGACCCCAAGTAAATGGGATAAGGACAAGCGAATGATGACTTCACTTGTTATCTCGTCTGGTGCAGGTGACCAGGGGACCGATTTTTAACTTTCGTGCGCTCTACTCTTGCACTCGAAAACTGTCAAAAAATATGAAACGGTATTTTGAAAAAGCGATAGAAAATTTAAAAACGAGTGCTATTGACAACTCAATTCTAGAAGTAAAAAGTAAGTGCCGGCCATTTTGACACTACGAACGCATTTACTTTTATTTAAATTTCAAGCGCTCGAAAGTCAAAAATCGGTCCCCGGCTCTCTACGCATGCTCCTTGAGAACTCGCCTGGTCAGGAGTGGTGGGGGTGCTGCGACTGTGCGCGGCCAGGCCCCGCCGCCCGGTGGCTCCGCGCCGGCGCACCTTGCCGCTGTTCGTTGGAGGTGGCATCAGCTTGTCGTCCTTCTGAAATGAACAATGAACTTGAGAAAAAACGGACTACTGACATAATAATAAATAAATAATAAATATTAGGGGACAATCCTACACAAATCGACCTAGTCCTAAACTAAGCAAAGCTTGTTCCTACTATGGGTACTAGACGGCGATAAACATACTTATATAGATAAATAAATACTTCAATACATAAAAAATATCCATGACTCAGGAATAAATATTTGTGCTCATCCCACAAATAAATGCCCTTACCGGGATTCGAACCCAGGACCTCTTGCTTCGTAGGCAGGGTACCAACTAGGCTAAAGCGGTCGTCAAACTTTGATGAAATGAACGTGATTGGCGAAAGGTATATTACCAAAACAATATCGAAACGTCCATCAATATGATTGGGCTTCCGAATGATTATAAATACATGGTTCACTTTGTGGTTCCAAAAGCCAATAATAAATGGGTGAATTAAGAGTTCATCCATTTTTTGTCTTAAAGCCTTTATTAATCTGATGCGCCCGTTTTATTTATGGAGCTATCTCCATGCTTTATAAGCCTCGTAGAATCCAAGATTTCACCGGACCGTCCTTCACCACCGCCAAAAGTCGATCCATTTTTCCAGGACCTCACTTCAAACAGAAAACTAGGCCTAGAAACCACTGTAGGCGGACTTGGGCATGTAAGCGGAAACCGCGTCGCGCTCACACTGAGGAAGTCGCTTAACGCCTCCGTCGTCTTCTTCCCTTGTATTTATAGAACTTCCCTATTACTCTACTGACTTAGGCACTTGTCCCACCGCCGGCGAGTAGCGAGTACTCTCATACTAATTCTTACTAGCGGGAGTAAAAGCGACAAGTCGACGGTCCCAATTAAAAGAGTCGGATCTGCAAAACAGCTACTTTTCAGGAGAAGCCGTCAAAGTTTTTGGTAAACAAAATTGTATGGGAGAAATTGTTTATTAATGGAATATTGCTATCAAACTTCGAATGTTTGCTTATTAGTAGGTTGTTTATTACTAGCCGTTGAGCCTACATGTACTTTTTCAGCCATTTTTCCAAAAAAATACAAAAACCTCCTATACTACTTTTTTAACCGGAATAACTTACGCATCTTTTGTCAGAAGTGCCACATACGACATTTTTGTCTGGAAATTGTATACATTAATATGTCGGATGTACCACATCCGACAAAAAATGTATTCCAAAAATGTCGTAACTGGCAGAACTGACATTGTTGCATGGAAACTCTCATGTAACAATTTAATACAGAAAAAAATTACTTGATAAGTTAACAGGCTGTAAATTACCAAAAATACACAACAAAAAATACGCTATACTTTTCCGTGTAATATACTAGGATGTGTCATATCCGACACTTTGTACTCACTGTGTGTCCCGTAAAAATGTCGGAACTGTCACATCCGACGTTTTTAAATGTCATCTGTTCTTAGATCCGACCTTTTTATTTTGGTTTTTACGAAAAGTATTGAGGAAAACGAAAATCTGTGAATGTGGTTTTAAAGTTTCGAGTTTTTTACGACCTAAGCCGCTTAAAAGCAAAAATCTCAATTTTGCAGATCCGACTCTTTTAATTGGGACCGTCGAAGTGCCTTATGAGGGACTGACAGACACTAGTAACAGACCTGTATGTTGTCAGCGGAGCCCCAGCTCTTGTGCAGCTCGCCATCGTCCGAGCGGCGGTCTAGGCGCCGCTCGCGCGCCGACTTGGGCATATAAGCGGACGACCGCGTCGCGCCCACGCCGAGGAAGTTGCTGAACGCCTCCGTAGTCTTCTTCACGCGGACGTTCAGGGAACCGATTCGGAGGAAACCTTCTTTTTCTGCAAGGGTAGATGTTTTTTTTTATACACGCTGCTTCGTATCATTCAGAGCGAGCATTCGTGAGATCCGGATTTACTGGAGAATTGGAAGGATTTTTAATCAGGACACTTCCATCGATTACGTTGTATTGCAGTAGGCAAAATACAAACGCACCGAGCGGTTTAATTGAATGTGAAGATACATGGGAGATCGGCTAGAAAGACTGGGCCGCCATTGAATTATTTGCAACAACCATCTGACAGGATTGCTGAGGCCATAGATAATGTAGAAAGTCAACACGAATATCGTTGTTTTCGTTATTTGCTTACTTAAACTTATCAAATAGTATGTATACTTGAGAATATCTGACTTGGCGGAATTGCATCAAAGTAGTGCATTCAAAAAGCAAGTCTAACGTCATGGGCAGACGATTCCAATTACAATGACAGATTTTCAATCTCAACCATAAGTATACGACTATACTGCCTACAACTTTCATATCCAAATGGCTTAGGGCGCTACATAGGAACCAAAACGATAGGTACTTAAGTTTTCAAGAACAGAATTATAATCAGCGGTGTTAAATCATTAAAACGAGGATTCGTTTGAACTGTCGCTAAAGTGCACGTCGTTTTCTAGACTTAGGTTTTGGATTCATATAATTCAGTGTACGAACATGTTAATAACGTCTATATATGGTTGAATTTAATCAATATGGCTGACTTTCTAGGGTTTCGTAGCCAAATAGCAAAAAATTATTATTATGAATTAGTCTTAAAACTAGGACGGTAGAGATACTTTTTGATTGGACTCCTTTGATGTCATTCGGCCAACTGAAATGATCTCAAGTTTACTGTGTGTAATGTATATTACCGTACCTTTATATATTAAATAGGCATGATGACACATTTTGAAAAACTGGTCTATAATGTTTAGAAACATTTATTATGTACAACGAATAAGATTTTTCAAGAGAATATAAAAGTTAATTAGGAAAAAAATGCATTTAGTTTTTAAATTTCAAATTGGCGCTAAAACGCTTGTCAGTGTCATCGAGTGACGTCACGTTTGTATAAAAAGAACGCAAACCTTTGACGTTTGCTACCTAGATCGCTCAATTGCTCATTGAATGAACATAAATTAAAAAAAGTACAAGTCTTGCGCGGCCGTGCGAGCTAGAAAGCGGGACAATGACGTATGAAGATCTGACAGATAACATGGTTCTATCCCTGTCTTACTATTCGTTCAGTACGTAAGTTTTCTCTGTAATCTGTGGCAATGGCTGTTATGGGTATTTGTTTATACAAATGTGACGTCATGCGCTCTGATTGGTATGTAACATATCATGGCGGGCGTCCGTATTTTTCAGTTTAATTTTATCAAAATAAATAATAATCTCTTACTTAATAAAAAAATATGAGCATTTTTCGAATTCTATGATTAAAATTTCACTAAGAAAATACCATATTTTAGTGATTTTCAATTACTGTCATCATGCCTATTGTAAGCGATAACAGGACAAACAAATAATTAGCTACTTCCTGGACATCACATACGAAAAAATTGCAGAGTGACGAAAAAGTCCCGACAAAATCTATTTACACGGTTAATTGTACAAATTCGAAGACAAAATGTGCTGCAAGATTGTTAGTAACTATAAAGACCAAAAAGATCAAAGTATATACGAAATTATACAGGTGGCGAGCTACATTGAGTATACTTTGTAAATATGTACACTGAACACACGTGAATATGACAATACAAATACCCCCCTAGACCACATTAAAGTAGAAAGATAAGGCTGCGTTTGTCAAAGTAAGGCGGTATTTACCCAGACCCCGTAGCATGGACGGCCTTATCACACGATAAGTGACAAGATAGAGCGTCCGTCACTGGCTCACACCGTTCAATAGAACGAGACGGACGCTCTGTCTTGTCACTTATCGTGTGATAAGGCCGTAAATGCTACGGGGTCAGATTTCCTTACTTCTCGGTTTCCTGTCGGTACCAGGCCGCGGTTTGGAAGCCAGCGAGCAGCGGGGCGACGAGCGTGCGTGAATAAATTGAACTCGATCTAATGTATGAACTTCCCCTAGTCGCTCCGCTGCCCGCTTGCGTCCAGTCCGCTGCCTTGCACACCTTTACCAATCTCTCTTGCATATTAAAAAACAAATAGATAAAGTTAATGGATGTGTCGCTAATCTCGGATTTTTAATAAGAAGAAATAACTTGACTGTTCATTGCACACGAATGTTGCCACAATTGTGCTAGTGCTATTCAATCAAAAAATTCAGTTCATATCAGAGGTCTACTTAAGCAGCATTATTGTTTTTAAAATAAAACTAATAATTATATAAAACAAAATAATAATTAACAAAATACATCGAACATCATTTTAACACATCGCTAAGGACGTTGTCCGCCTTTTTGTTTTATTGACTGTTCCAACCATTCATTAGCCAAGCCACTCGATTTCGTAGTATCTAGTAAAGTGATTGTGAATCTTTATTTTTAGTGTTGTTGTATTTAATAGTGTTGTTATGATTCTTGTTACTAATTGAATCAGATTTATAGTAGGTAACATGAACCTATTTTTATACCACTTTTTTTCCCATGTCTTGCAACATTCTCAGCTGCCAAGTTACTTCGCCTAATTATGAATCCGAGATTAAACTAGGAGACACAACCACCGGTACACTACCCCGTCTCACAAACGCAGCCATCCACACATAGAAGTGAAAGAGATGAACATAGTGAAGTTAAAATCCTCCAGTACTCTTATATCCTTACTTGACATCGTATGAACAGGGTGAGGGGTGATTCTTAAAATCGGCGGGGAGGTGGCAGTCCGTTTCAAATCGAACGTATTGGCCTCTGCAAATTACACACCGTAAATATCTTGACGTATATACCCTTGGTTTTTAATAATAAGACCGTGGCACACAAACATACGGTCTGCCTGAAGTCCAGAAGAAACAAGCGCCTTGTCTAATCTTGTTCGATTTCAAGATTCTTCATTGTGTAAGTTAGAGAGCAAGTCGCTCTACACTCTAAACAGCGCATCAGCACCCCTATTCTGTAACTTGTTTTAAGCTCACCTCAACGCTCACCCACAAATATATCTTGACACCGCGATGCGTAGTAACTAAGCGTAGGCAGAGGTCTAGCCAGGCGGGGTGAGCCGCATTAAGCGCGTAGCGAATAACAGCCCAGCGCTCTGGCGACCTTACTAACCACGAGGAACGTCACACCACATACTTACAGGACAATTAGTGGTTTTATATGGCTTCGATCTTCTGTGCGGCGGATGTACTTGCCCAGTAGGGCTGCTCCAAATATATGCGAGCTGAAGGGTTAGGATTCTGGTGGCAGTTTAGCACAAGTAATGCAGTGGAGTCGACATTGAATAAGTTAAATGAATAACTTAAGGCAGATTTACTACATTTCTTGTGCTAAAGTGCCATGATAATCCTGACCCTAATCATTATATCATTGTACAGTGAAATCAAACAAGAATTAATATTGCCGTAGTAAGTGATTGTATTTCGAATGAATATTATATGCTACAACTGATACTGAAACTGAAGTATCAGTAGTATAGTGAAACTTATTCCAATTAAAAATTGATCAAGACCTTGAATAGTACATTATACATTTTAACAATACATTATGTTTTTACTGAATTTTTTGAATCAATTTACTTGTATGGAACCAATAAATTTAATGAAGTATACATTATTGGTTTATCAATCATTAATTAATTAAATCAATCAAAAAATATATAACAACGACTAAATTGATCTTTTTGACCCCAATGCCACCAAACATCCCAACTCTAGAGATGCCATTCTGTTGTGCATCTCTTTCAAAGTTAGTCTTCGATATCGAGTAATTTATAAATAACTAGCTTCTGCCCGCGACTCCGTCCGCGTGGAACTCGTTAATACCGCAGCTAACTTTTACCCCCCATTTCAACCCCTTAGGGGATGATTTCGGGGATAAAAACTATCCTATGTCACTCTCCATCCCTTCAACTATCTCCACTTAAAAAATCACGTCTTTTCGTCGCTCCATTATGCCGTGAAAGACTGACAAACAAACACACACATACACTTTCCCATTTATAATATTAGTATGGATACGGTATTTGGCAAATTCAAATCAGCTTCCTTTTGTGAAACGCCAAAAACACGGAATGTATGGAATTTGTAGGGATTACTTGCTTGTGACGTCACAATCAAACAACCTCCTAATTAAGTCTTTATGAACTTGAAAATCTTAAAATATCACCATTGCTGAAGGACCTTCCCGAGTTGACGTAATGTTTATCTGTTGCCAATGAAAACGCTTTTTATATTTACTGTTTCCAAGTACCATATTGCGACTTATCCCCACTTTAATAACGGCTTGGCAAGCATCGTGGTCATAATTATCATTATCGATGGATAGAATCGTTACTTATCGATCCAACCATATACGTTGGATTGTCGGTTTAGGCGCCAAATGTCAAGTTCTTGAAACAGGGTCATAACATACTAGATGAGGCTTTCTTAAGTTTTTAATAAGGCTATTTTCTGTTTTCTAGCTATAGAGTTTTCACATAATTTCTGTATTGGATATAGTACGGCTCTTCCCAGGTGAACTTTTCGCTTCGAGCCCTTATCTTACAAACAAAGGCCATGGTCTCTTATCGCATGGCCGCTAGCTACCGGTAAGCACGCGCCACAACAACATGCACATTGAAAAACAAACGGTATGGTCATAGTACTAAGGTTCAAATTGAATGTCACTGATGTTCTATATATTACGTTTTGGTAGTTTTTTTGAAAGATAAGGGCTTGAAGCGAAAAGTTCACCTGGGAAGTACCGTACTGTACCTACGTTTCTCGTATGCACTGCGCTGGACATGTCGCTACGAGCCTCCGTAAAGTGTAATTAAAAGTGAAGAGATTGAAAGATTCGTCGCCATGAGCGGAGTTCACGGTAGCTCTGTTGGTTTCGCGCAATTGACGGATTCCAGAGGTAGCGGGTTCAAATCCCACTCAGCGCGAAAATTAAATCAATCCAAATGTCCATTTTGCTCGGATTATATAATTGCGTTAGCAGACATTTCTGCTTAGTAAACATTTCATCATCATATCAGCCGAAAGACGTCTACTGCTGGACATAGGCCTCCCCCAAAGAGTGGCAAAGTGACTGGTCCCGCGCCACCCGCATCCAGCGGACTCCCGCAACCTTTACCAGGTCATCAGTCCACCTTGTGGTTTGCCTACCCACGCCGCGCCTGCCAGTACGTGGTCGCCACTCGAGAACCTTTCCGCCCCGACGGCCATCGGGTTCTACGTGCCATGTGCCCCGCCCATTGCCACTTAGCGATTCGGAGAGCTATGGCGGATGTCACACTGCGCCGCATCTCCGGACGGAGGTGCGAAGCTGCATACAGATTTCGCCAGACGGAGGTGCGGTGCAGTGTGTCGCATCATACGGAATTTATATACAAACTGAGGTACTTGCATACAACGAGCTCCGCACCTCCTTCCGGAGATGCGGCGCAGTGTGACATCCGCCTATTTCGGTTACCTTGGTTCTGCTGCGGATAGCCTCATTTCTGATGCGATAATATGTATATAAGCATTTACTGATTTGTATGTTATTAAATATCAAGTGTAATGTATGAGTATTAGAGTGTACTAACTTCTGTAGGAGCCTGGGGACATTGACGTGTCGATGTTCACCAGATACTGTCTCGGTTTCCGGCCGGACCAGTCTCTCACGTTCGGGTCCGCATCTAAAAATGAGATGATATAACCTTTAAATAATTGGCTTGAATTTTTAGGGTTCCGTACCTCAAAAGGAAAAAAACGGAACCCTTATAGGATCACTTTGCTGTCCGTCCGTCCGTCTGTCAAGACCCTTTTTCTCAGAAACGCGTGGAGGTATCAAGCTAAAATCTATACCAAATACTAAAATCTACTGTCCCTTGGAGCTGTAAAAAAATCAAACTTCTAAATAAGCCAACGCTATCAAAAGATACAGCCGTTTATGCCACAAAATTCCGCAAATTTTCGAAACTCGCAAGGGAATCGAACCTACAGGGTACTTCCCGTGAACTCAGAATCTTGTACGAAGCATCGTCTTATAGCACAGATTGCGAAAACCGTAAATTCTTGTACGGAACCCACGGTACGAGAGTCCGAGTCGCACTTTGCCGGTTTATTTAAAAGTAATAACTACATAAATAGCTTCAAGTATGCCTGTAAAGTTTTAAAAGTTTCCTCATTTTTTTCCAGGATCCCTGAGGACCATGGGACAACCTGTGATACACTTTAAAACAAAAAAAATCTAATTCGGTGCAGGCGTTTTCGAGTAATCAGGGAACATAGCTAAAAACAAAAGATTCCAACGAATTCCCTTCTCCTTTTCTGAAGTCGGGTGATAAACCGTATACAACTACTTTACATACTTAGAAATTAGCACGCTCGCTCGGTTTTCAAACACATCGTGGTACACTCATCATCACATAGACAGCCAGTATATTTAGAGCTACTTTAGATGTTGCATTTCTGATGCTGACAGAACTGCAAGTCATCATCGCAATCGACGCAACGCATTGCGCACGCGTCAGGTAGATCCAAATATCACTTTTTATATGGAATAACTACAACTTAGAAAAGTTAAAAAACCCCCGACATTTTCATTTCAAAGTTTATCTCGAAAGCGGCTGAACAGATTTAAATGAAACATTGCTAAGAACACTCGGGATAAAATTATCTATGACACAAAAAAAACCGCTTTCAAATCGGTCCATCCGTTTGGGAGCTGCGATACCACAGACAGATACTAAACTTTGCGTCGGGGTTTCAAAACTAACTGCTCTAACTCTAACGCAACGCGCGTTCAAAAGGCTACGTGATTAACCCCTCTGTTGCACACAGTTCGAAAACTACTCCATCTAGTTAAAAACGCTGGAAGCGTCAAATCGCGCGAGGCAACGCCCGTACCAACTGTCGGAGTTTCGCATTACGCCATCTAGCTTGAAACGCGGGAAACTCAAAGCGGCACACGTTCAACAACCCAGTTTTTTACCAACTGTTGAGAAAGTTCTCCAATACGATTGCAGATGTCGTTAATGTGTGTCTAAACAAACGACAGTCGTTCTCGGCGAAAAAAGTAAACTAATAGTGTGCCCGGGATACTTCCAAATACTATTAACAGAGGGTGTTTCCTGTACATGGGCTTTGAGGAAATTCATTTAAAGTAAGTTGGGTTCGACACATTTTACATCTTCTACATGTGAAGGTAGGGTTGCTTTTTCATTGGACTACTTCGATGCAATTTGACCAACTCAAATTTACTTTATAGGCTTCAGTCTTCAGGAACTAGCTGTTCAAATTAATTGGATTCCTCCCGTGCAAGGTGCAAGTATAGGTTGGAAAAATCATGCGTATCACCATAAGGGTTCCTTTTTTACCATTTTTGGTACGGAACCCTAAAAACTGGCTATGGCGATTTTTGCAAATTTCCGGGCGCGGGCGAAAAGGATAGCATATCGAGCTAACATTAACGAGTTAAGTAGCTTATTGTTCCCTTGGTGTTTAATTGGTTCTTTGAAATAACATTACGCACGATTTTTCTAACCTATACGTGCACCTTGCACGGGAGGAATCCAATTAATTTGAACAGCTCGTTCCTGAAGACTGAAGCCTATAAAGTAAATTTGAGTTGGTCAAATTGCATCGAAGTAGTCCAATGAAAAAGCAACCCCACCTTCACATGTAGAAGATGTAAAATATGTCGAATGTGGCGACTCCGTTCGTCTGTCTGTCTGTCTGTCACAAAGTGAAATATCTCACGAACTACTTAAGCTATCAATTTGAAATTTGGAATGGTTATAAATGAGAGTTATCCGCGTGCATGGAAAATGAAAAATTAAAATTTACTTTTAAATTTACTATGAAAAATTACGAAATTGAAGAGCAGGTAAAAAAAAATTCAAGTATTAGGTCAAGTGGGGTATCATTTGAAAGGGCTGGAGTTGCACTTTTGGAAGCAGTTTTTCTTTTTTTTCTACATTGGTAAAATTTCGATTTATGAAGAAAAATGTAAAAAAAATACCATTCCCCCCTTATCTCCGAAGTTACCCAAGCGAAAAAATTGAAATTATTACTTGTGATTAAGATAAACGTAAATATTACTGGAAAAGTAAAACTTTTTCTGTATCAAGCGTATTTTTTGTTTTGTTTTGATTTTGAGGAGGGGGCAAAAAAATATATTCAAGCATTAGGTCAAGTGGGGTATCATATGAAAGAGCTTGAGTTGCACTTTTTGAAACAGTTTTGAATTTTTTTCTACGTTGGTAAATTTTTGATCTATGAAGGAAAACGTAAAAAAATACCATCCCCCCCCCCCCCCTTATCTCCGAAGTTATCCAAGCAAAAAATTTTAAATAATTACTTGTGATAAGGATAAACATAAATATTACTGGAAAAGTATTTTTTTCTGTATCTAGCATATTTTTTGTATTATTTACAAAAATCATTTCCTAGTTAAGTTTGCAATTTAACCAACTTTATAAGTATTTTTTCGTTTTGAAATTCCTATAAGACTATAATAGAAATACTCTCTTTCAAATAAAACAAAAATAATAGAGATCGGTTCACGTGACAAACAATAATCGCCAAAAGACCAACATACATACTAATCTGATTGCCTTTGCACGTTAGTACCAAATGGGGCCGGTAGATGGCGCTGACCCCATTCGCGCTGTTAAGATTTTTATAGAATTAATGTGGTTGGGATTGGGACGGGTCATATTTCAATAGCAGGTCAAAAAAGATCGCATACATGACTCGAACAAAAAAGGGTTCCTTGTTGAGTAGAGAACCCAAAAACTGCATTCATATCGGTCCATCCGTTTGGGACTTACGATACCACAGACAGATACACAGATACACAAACAGCCTCGTTAAACTTATAACACCTCTCTTTTTTCGTCGGCGGTTAAAAATGTGAGCTAGAAATATTTAATAATTTGTTTTTTATGTAAAATGAATTTTGAGGAAAGCTATGTTACACTTATAATGTCTTACACATAAACAAGACAAAATAAATATATTTTTCTAATATTTAAATCAATAAATGAAAAACAAATACATCCCCACTTTACAAGTGCCCTAAAACTCAAGATACAAAAAAAAGCAGCAATCCAACTTGACGTGAATAAAAGCATGAGGTGTCATGCGTAGTTCTCGGCGCTGTGGGCACGTCAACTCACGACATCTTTATGCGTCCTAGGCGTAGAAAGGGTTAACTGAAACTTACCATAGGCGTCCACTAGCAGTTTGAAGAGGTTCTCATGACGGAACTGCATCGCAATGTGCAGCGGAGTGTATCCCTGTCAGAATAATCAAATTATAAATATAAAGTAAAAATATTATTAGTATACCTGCTCACAAAATTTCACGAGAATCGGTTGAGAAATGCGACCTGTAGAGGATACCGGATATACATCCGGACAGCGGGACAGCAAGACATCGATCGACATTCGAACGATTTTCGGTCCATCCTTAAGCATCTAGTTCTTCGTTCGTTTCGCTTGCTCGTTCGATTAATATAACTAAATCAGAAAAGAAATGAAATTCAAAAACAAAAAAGAAACTAGGGTCCCCTTGGTCGGATCCAAGCGGAAGGGTTCCCGGCTGCTTTGTGCCTTCGAACGACTACGGCCCCGATTAAATATTTTGCGTACTTAATGAACGAGCTCTTTTAGGGCCACAACAGGGAATAACGCTAGGACGATGATGAATGAATGAGCGTTCGAAGCTTGCAAAGTTGCCCGTTCAGCTTGGGCTAAAACTGGATGTCTCGCTGTCTGGCTGTCCGGCTGTTCTCCTATACAGGTCGCATTTCACAACCGATTCTAGTGAAATTTTGTGAGCAGGTACAATAATTAAGAACATTCCCTTGTGAATTCAGTTTTACAAAACTATAATAAAAAATTGAATAAATACAGCTTTGCCGGTTCTACCCGCTATATTGGGTCCGTCCTATTATAGCAAGTCAGGTTCCAAAAAAAAAAAAAAAACTACTGCTCACAGAGGATTAAGTTGGTTGACAATACAATACAATGGTAATAACGTGTATGAAGTTTGTAACGAGCTTGGGCCGCTTGAAATCGTCTCGTTGAGTCGGTACTTTGAAAAGTACTTAAAAAACCTCTTTAACAAAGTTGTCATTAATAGTAGTTATAATGTTCAGTTACGTTCGATCAAAAAACGTCCTAATTTACGTTTGTTGCACGCACCAGACTTTAGTAGATTTGCCGTAGGTACTCGCTTTCCGCAAAACCCCGGGGTCGGCGACGGGAGTATAGCGCATCACATTAATGTTAGCGATCTTGGCCGTGAATGTGTTAAAAAGCATGCCACAGATGAGTAATTGTCTTATTCAATATACTGTTTCAAAATGAGAAACAAACTACGTTTGTATGGGGAGTTGACTTCAGTCGACCGTGCTGGGGACTCTTAACGGTTCTATTCTTCGAGAATCACACCGTGTCAAATTAAAAAAAAAAACTAGAAACTATTTTATCGTATCCACACAAGTAGCAACGCTCGTAGAACACCTGCCTCTTTCATATCACCCCGTATTTATATTGAACTCGATATTAAACTAAACCTAGCTGAACTCAGCCATATATAACAGCGACGGGTGTAAGGGGAAACTTTCACTGTAAGAATATTTTTACATAAAGAGATGGAATGTGTCGAGGAGGAAAGTTATGATGAAAAGTCGAAGTATTGGTTTAGTGTAGTCCTAGACAAAAAACATTATAAAAATAAGTTTCTGCCAAAATAAATCATTTTTGATGTTCGAGCTTTATTTTCAGACTATAACCATTTCCGACTATTTAGTTCGGTTTTTTTATGAATCTTATTTATCTTTACATATACACCGTGCACATTATTACGTCACGCCAAATTTTTGCACACCCCTTCCCCTCACGTCACGCCATTTGCGACCTAGCTGTTATGTAATATGTGGATTGTCCCTAAGTAGCACGAAGTATTAATTTCACTCTTAGACTACGGAAAGCTGCCCGATACACAACACGTATTCATAATCTGTTTATCTCCACACATATCATAAGTTCTCTACAATATGTTTACCAGCGATAAGCAAATAGACTATATTAGGAAATCTGTATCTGTGGGTGCATCGTAATTTTTACTTTGCGATATCGGCAACCAATAGTTTAATTACATTTAAATTTGGAACAGCTGTCAAAACTCAAGTAGGTCTATTCTAGTATCTATAAATATTAAAACAGTTATCGATACGAAATGTCATTTCAGTACGTTTTTTAATACAAACCGTACGACATTTGATCTCGAGTGATATGAGTATAGGGACTTCATTCGTTTGTCTATGATTTAAAAAAAAACATTCGTCATGAGGGATGATCGAATTGCCGCCATTGCTGTTGTAATTTTTATTGTTGGTTTTTTGCTGTTACTTACTACTACTTATGATATAGTGTATGCAACTGTACATAATTAGGCCTTAAAACACTCGTGTGATCCTATTATGAAACTCGCTGACGCTCGTTTCATAAAACCACACTCGTATTTTAAGGCCTCTCATTATGGATCAGTCGCAAAAACTACTATTCAGAGTCAATTTGTGCTAATTGCAAGGACTTTATATCCCAGAATCGAGTAAATGGTTCTCATGTACCTACAGATATAAACATTTCAAATGGCCGGCATTCTAAACTTAGAATCGAATCATTGACTCGTTTGATTAAATTTACTAGCAGTTTCCACGAATGTACTATAGTTAACTAGTACCTAGGGTAATAAAGAGGGAACTTACCCCATTCTGCTTCCGTCGTCCGCCGACACCACATGAAAAAGAGTGTAACGACCATTTAAGTATACCCTAAACCGGCAAACTACCTCCCTAATAGCTGTTACTCATTTATTTAATTGGACATTGACGTTACCTCCACTTTATAGTTGGAACTAAGTCGTTTTGATATTCCAACAGCCTTACGACTGAACTGCAGGGATGCACCACATGAGATTTTTTGGACAATCGCGGATGAGGATATTTCGAGGGCCACATCCGCGGATGCGGATTTAGGGGTAAAATACCTTAGAAACTACATTAACAACGACCATACGGGTCACGCAGTTCTTAAACACGTGGCGACTGATTAACAATCGTTGTTAACCCAACAACTTGTTAAACATAAATATATTTTTGCAATTAATAACCACGGCTGCCAGGAGCATAACCTGTATAGAACTACACATGGCCACGGTACGAGATCGGTGTCCGCGGGTAAATTTGATGTCCCAAGAATTAAAAACTATTTTGGAGATAGAACTTTAAAAAAACGCCTGCCATATACTCTAAACAGCATCCCCGAGGACATCCGACTCGAACCTAATCTACGTATTTCTAAAAGAAAAAAAAAAAATATTTATTAGACACACTACCATAGACTTATGAATAGTACAATTGTCGACCTACTCGTATACTGTTAAATTACATAAAGTTTTAAAAGTCTTCCTGCAGACAAACTGTATAATACAGTTTTTCAGGGCTTTTGTTTTTAAATGTAACTTTTGTAGTAAGCTTAATAAATAAAACAAATAAATAATAAATAAATAACGCGTCAGTTCTGGTCACCTGAGGCTCTAGTGGCTTTACCGAAACAAAACTTTACGATCGCGTTTGCGTTTTACCCCCAATTTGTATGGGATTTGACAGCTAAACGCGAACGCGGTCGTAACGTTTTGTTTCGGTAAAACTTATAGTAGAGCCTCTGAGCGAAACGGCTAATCGTCAGATTCCACAAACGAAACGAAAATTCTTATTGACTAATGAAGAAAGTACCTAACATGCGCGCGGCACGCGCCGCGACTTGTAATACGTCCGCATTTGCAAAAACTCCGCATTGATATTTGTGGATGCAAATATTGAAATTAATTAACGGAACATCCGCGGTTGCGAATGGGGATGAGAATGTATGCAACATCTCTAGAGTATTAAGCCTATCACACAAGGAAAGAAAGTATAATTCCTATACCTATTACCTACGAGGAAGTTAGTTTACGTTAGTTTTTATCCATGCTTTATTATTTATAACTCAATTCCCATCACCCTGCCAGTGGCTTAGTCCCCATGCATTGCGGCTTTTCCACGTAACAACTCTTTCGCACATCGTAGACCGGTGAGGATAACTGCTTCTATTAAATGACTACGAGTATGATTATCAATCTCGTCAACAGCCAGTGCACGATTTTAAGAGTTTAATTAATTTAGGTCTTAATGGACACACAGGTTTGAGTAGCCATAAAATAATTTACATTAAAAATAAAGTTTTTAACCGACTTCAATTAAGTAGGTACTCCGCCAAGCCAGGTGAACATTTCCACATTTCTTTTTGAATTTACCATATAAACTGACTTCCGAGAGCAAATGCGTTGATTATTAGAAAAAAAGCTGAATCGCTGTATGTGGGACTTTAATATTTGAGGCCTCCGTCGATTCTACGAGGATGACCTTTAGCACTTCATTTGTTGCTATTTCAACGGAATCAGAAAGCCAATAATAAAAATGTGATACATAAGTTTCTTAAAATATCACGCCGTTAGCCCGCGAATGTCAAAACACGTTTTGTATGGTGACCGAACCACCTTAATAACTGAAGAGTTCCCTCAATTCGCCATGGATCCCATTATCCAACTGGATTTTTGAAAAAAAATGGGAGCAACCTGGAAGCATCAACATACGAGCAAACAAAAAATACGAATTGGCTCATGAGTAACGGAGTTATGAGGTAACAAACATTAAAATCAAAATAAAGATTAAAAAAATACAGCCTATTTGAGACCCTCCTCCTTTCTTTGAAGTCGTTTTAAAATAAACAACATAAATATGAAATACTTAGTATGGATTGTTTCAGTTAAAATGTCGAAAATGCACTTAACACGGGCTTTTACTATTTCTTTTGTTGCTAAATATGAAAGGAAAAGATAACAAAGAGGCTTCATAAAACTGACCGAAGCGTGGCACATGTACTGGAGTAGTTATTGTTTATGCGTAAATGTTTTGCAATCCCACTTGAAGATAAAAATGAAAAAATAGACGTCGGTAATGGTTGTTTATTACTTTTCGTCATCGTTATATACTATATTAAATAAAAAATATATAAATACATACAACATTTCTTTAGATTTACCATACATAGATTACCGAACTATGATTAATAAAAAATACAACCGAATTGAGAACCACCTCCTTTTTTTTAAAGTCGGTTAAAAAGTAGGGTAACGTTGTCGCAGTTACAAAGAGTGCCTCAAACTCTTGTATTGGTAACAAAGCTTCTTGGTGGTATGACGATTTATAAACGTGGCCCATTTCCGCGCCTATTTCATGTAAATGCGACTGATAATCTATCTAATTTGACCCGTGTGCTGTCGGGTTAGAATTTCACCACCCCCTTTCTTCCCGTGGGTGTCGTAAAAGTCGACTAAGGGACCAGGGTTGAAGTGTCTTGTGGGCGATGGGCTAGCAACCTATCACTGCAATATCACATTTAGTCGATAGTTTATACCCACATTTATGCTAAAAGTGGCGCTGGAACATACGTTTCATGTGTTCTGCCTACTCCTTTTGGGAATAAAGGCGTGAATGTATGTATGTATGTAATCTCTGAAATCAGCAACTTTTTATCAAATATCAGTAAAAGCTCTGTAAGTTTTTAAGAGCATAAAACATAGGTATGTCACGATACACTACGGTCAAACCGATTTTAAAATACCAAAAGTACCACAAATAAGTTAAAACCTGATCGTTTTCCAGGTGATTTCGGAAGTTTCGTTTATAAGTAAAGTATTTTTTTTTATTATTTCTAATTTTAAAAGAATATTTTTGACAAACATCATTTGCTCGCAACAATAAGTAGGTACAAATGTTTACGTTGAGCAGGCATGAAAGGTCTCTGTAGCACCTAATTAGAGTGAAAGGGAAAACGTTGATAATGTTCAAACTGACCGAACGCTCGTAGACGACCTGTCGAGATGTCCCAGCCAGGAGTTTCACTAGATTTTCATCGCCACGCTTGCAGGCCCAGTGCAACGCCGTCTGAAACAATAAACGTTCAATAAAAGGTACTCATAATGTCCTTATTCATAAACATCCGTTAAACTTGCTTCAACTAAATACCGTTACAATTTTCCTTTACCTGTCACTTTTAAATTTATAATTTAAGTAAATATTTAAGGACGGGAAGATACATTCTAGCTAACAGGGATTTCTGTTAAGAGTCCGCAGTAAGCTCGATTCTCCATACAAATGTAGTTACGCTCTCATTTTAAAACTACGTGTTAGATTGTAACGAAGCTTTGCATGTTCAATGAAATGAGGTAAATCTATGTCTGAAATTAGTTTATGTAGCTTCAGATACCATAATAAAAAAACTACAGCGAAATTAAGTTTTTCATACAAAACTAGTTTTTGCTGTATTTAGTTTGTTTTATAAATTGCAACCACATAAACTAATTACAGACATAGATATACCTCATGTCATTGTATATGCAAAGTTTCGTCACAATCCAACCCATAGTTTTAAAATGAGAGCGCAACTACGTTTGTATGGGAAGGTGAAATTCGGCCGAGCTTACTGCGGCCTCTTAAGTTGATTCCATGGCGAGCTAAGATTTTATTCAAATAAACATCCTACCGTCAAAACCTTCCACTTAATTAGACCGTCGAATATTGTAATTTTTGAAACGATACTAAAAATGTTAAGCAAAATATTTAAAAAACTAAGCCAAAACCCAACTCCCATCACGAACGAGTTTAGTAGGTAGAGAAACAAATTACTTGATTGCCAGGCTTTTATTTTATATATGTAAAACACTTTGATGGACAATATAATGCCGAAATTATAGCTCTTTATAATCGGAACGTATTAGGATGATTTGCATCCAGATTAAAGATTATATTTTGGTGAAGGTAGGTGTTATTAGCATAGTTATAGGAATTACCTTGCTATCATCATTGGTCATTTTAATTTTTAAAACGTTTTTGTAAGTAAAGCATAATTTCAAAGAACCGGTGGTGTTTTGATGGCTTAGGATTAATATTTAACAACTGTTCAGGCCGTGGTTTAGTAAGAGACGGACAAGTATTTATGTTGACAAATTAGAGTTCGTTGGGAAAAACGGTTCACGGAAAATATATATCAAAAAAACTAAGTACCCTCTCTAAAGGATGGGATTATAGTTCGCAATTCGAATTGAGCATTAAATCCCGTGCAACGAAATTTCTCTTCGAATGCCTCGCCGGGCACGGTTTTAGTCAACAGTTAAGCGTTGGGATATATATTACTTTATCTGAGGGTACGTACCAATCGGCGTATGTACAAGATGTAGGCGTGATCGTAGCTGATTCAGTGGGGTAGTTAGTGGCGGGCGGTCCGGGGTTCGACGTCGCCCAGAGAAATATTGGCCCCGAGGGAAGCGCTGTTAATTTGCCGCTCACACGGACCTGATGCAAGCACGGTTTTCCACGTAGGTATCTGCCTACGCGCCCGCTCACAACTCCAATATTGATGGAGGCATTTTCGGACCGTGTTTTCCGTAACCAACTGTTTGTGTGTTGTTTATACGTTTGCAGATGTTTCTGCTCCCTAAACTCCCAATTTGAGTAAAATATTCATCGCTCCGTGAAATATTTGCTTAATTAAAAAGCGAGAAGTAGGTATAAATATCATCGTCATAACTGTGTGATGACGCTGATGAGGCAATGAAATTGATTTACGGCATGTAACCTAAGGGTCATTTGCATAATTAAGATAGTGGAGCGAGTTTGACGCATTATGATTATGTTTATTAATAACTACAACATTAACATTGGTGTAATAAATAGCCGAATATACTTACGTACTGCATCGCATTCGGCACCAGACAGCGCGGGACATGTGGGAAATAACAACAATATTAGAAAAAAGTTAATATAAAGCTTATAAATATTTATTATAAATCCTTCGAGCAAGGGGATCTCCTACAAGATTAAGGTCCTCCGAGTCCTTAAAAAGCTTATTAAGTCCACGTTTCCGGGTGACCCGGCGAGCGAATTACTAATTTATTGTCGGTTAGGCTAATAAATTTAAAACGGGATTACATGGCCCGCGCACAAAGCAAAGCTTTATAATTTGCCCGATATAAATCTTGCTGTTTCCTTCAAACGAGTGACTTTATCATTAAAGACGGATTCGAGGTTTACTTACTCAAATAAACAGCTCACTTGAACGGATGTTTTTCAAAGGCTTTCATTACGAGAATTAATATTACCGGGTATTTATATATACCGGGTGTGGCCTGTAATGGGAGCAATAAATTTAAAGGATGACTCCATAGAATATCGGCAGTTATTCTACATCGGTCCCAATGTTACAAAATTATTGAACTCTGAAAAAACATATGTATGTAGTGGTGATCTGGTGATCCATAAGTAATGAAACGTAATATCACGATATCGCGTAGGATGGAACTCATTAAATATTTTGGTAGAGCACTTAAGGCGCCTTAGGTTCATGGTCTTCTCTCCCTCTCACTGAGCATAAGCGTGAGCGAGATGGAAGGGCGTGCTCGGAAGCGCGCAAATCATGTTTTTTCATTTTAATTTTTTGGTCGTTTAAATAAATAAAAAAGTAAACACTGAGTTCTCTCAAACATGATATTGCCGATTTTTAGAAGCCATTTTAATATTTAATATAATTTGTAACAAATATTTTAAGTGTATTTTAATACACAAACATTTTAAGTGTATTTTAATACACTTAAAATATTTGTTACAAATTATATTAAATATTAAAATGGCTTCTAAAAATCGGCAATATCATGTTTGAGAGAACTCAGTGTTTACTTTTTTATTTATTTAAACGACCAAAAAATTAAAATAGTCTCTAAAGACCCTTTTATACCTATGTTCGTGATTTTTTTTCTATCGAGCGAAAATTGCTTAATCATGTTTCTAAACACTGATTTCCCTGCAGAAAAGCCTCAAGATTACTATTCGTATTTTTTTGAAACCATATTATTATAAACAGACGCATTATATAGTTTCAAAAACTTTGTTCGCTTAACTTCGCTGAACCTACGGCGCCTTAAGTCATAGTGATTAATAGTCTTTGTTTTCCGTCAATTTCTGGAGGTTTTTTTGTAGATTTTTGTACTGAAAATGTAAAATAGTATTGATAGTATTTGAATACTATGTTTTATTTTACTTAAGTAACTTGAGTTAAGTATATTATATTGAGTTACTTAAGTCCCATTATGTTTATTGAGTTACTTAAGTAAAATAAACCAGGCATACAATTACTTTAAAAAAATAGTTTTATTTTCTTGCTTTTTTTTAATCACTTAGAACTGATTGCTGATTGACTTAATAATCCATCATTTCATTTATTGATCCTATTACAGGCCTCCTATTAATATGACCAACGTTTTTTAAGATGTGCATATTGGATAAGTAGATATCTGCTTAGGGGTTATTTTCTTTACAAGCTTATATTTAACTTTCCGTGCTCGTATGTCTTGCAAGAAAGTTGCCATAAAAAAATAAAAATAACCTGCTGATCTGAATGTACTTGTTTAATTTCGGTGACAATACAATATTAATGCACTAGGTACTGAGTCCATTTGATGATTGCGACACAAACAACCGTATTCATAAAAATCATAAACGTCCTAATTAACTAAAATGGCGTTAAAATTCGTTTGTCTTTATCTGTCACTTTGACATTTGTGTTAATAAGAAAGGGACTGAGCAAGACAGAGCAGCCGTTTTTTTTTTTCAAAATATGACAGCAAGTATTTTAGGTGCTTCATGTAATAATGCCCGCGATGGTTCTGACACGTTAAACACACATGAAAAAATAATGCGAATCAAGGGATGTTTTGCGCGTACACATATCTGCCACATTGACCTCCTAATACCTCATTCCAGCAGGTCGATCACGTAACACATTGTAAGTACGTTAGGTAGATCTAAATGTCAATTTTTATATCGCAAAATGACAGTTGGATAACTTCGTTGATCTAGGAGTTCTAGGATATCACGGGGAAATATTCAAGTAGTTCTACTATTTCGATCATTAAATGCCTTTCAAACATAAGATTCTAATGTTCAGACTATCGTACTGATTGCAGTCACCATCAGTTACGAAGCGGTCAAAGTGCTCACAAATATCTCTCGTCTCTGATGCCTTTAGGGACATGTTCAGATATTTCTGAGCACATTAGCCACTCCGATATATCTGATGGCGACTGTTCACACATGTTCGTCCGTCCCGGTGCGTTGTTTTTCAAAAGTCCGTGACATAAATTGAACGGTACCTTCCTACATCACTTTTAGGAGTCAATAAACTTATTCCACTTCCGTCCACTTTAACGTGTAAATTGTAAAAGGTCATTTTATTTCGGGACTTTAAAAAGCAATTTTGTGTTCTGTGACGGACCATAAAATAAGTACACTCAACGGCGTAAAGTTACTAGAGTATATATATAGAAGTATAGTATGTATATATAGAAGAACATATTAAGAGATCATATTATTTTACATTAAGTCACACAAGAAAAAATATATCTCACATAATTAAACCAGTCTTGTTAATAATGGATAATTTAGTGAGAATTTTCATTATTGAATTTGATCGCAGAGTTTGAAAACACTTAACGTTTCGTACGAGAGTCAGGACAATTCTGTCATTTTACCATACAAAAATTTACATATAGATCTACCCAACGCGCTTACAATGCGTTACGTAATTGACTTGCTGAAGTGCTTTAGGTGGTCCGACGAAAACCGTTTTCCCAAATTATCACGTGACTAAAGTAATGTCTCAAATTATTTCAGTTTGATAAATTATATAATTTAGCGCAAATGGAAAGCCAATTTATGAAAGTGTGTTACATAAGTTTCTTAAAATATCACGCCGTTAGCCTGCAAATGTAAAAAGACATTTTGTATGGTCGTCGAACCAGCTTAAGTCGAGTGTAATCGTCGAAATGTTGGCTCGCTCAAATTCAAATGGTTTATTTCGTGTAACTAATTCATGACACATATTTAAAATAAAAAACCGGCCAAGTGCGAATCTATAAAAACGGCAAAAAATCACGTTTGTTGTATGGGAGCCTCCTTACATATTTATTTAATTCTGTTCTTTAGTATTTGTTGTTATAGCGACAACAGAAATACATCGTCTATGAAAATTTCAACTGTGTAACTATCACGGTTCATGAGATACAGCCTGGTGACAGACGGACGGACAGCGGAGCCTTAGTGATAGGGTGTGCAGTGTAGCACAATCGCACAGTCAGGCTTGTCGGCAATCATTCTCAGAATGGTATTGGGACTGCTCCGTACCCGGCGCATCAGGGATAGAAGCATAAAAACAAACAACCCGCGACTCCGCAAACATCCCTGATGCGCTACAGAAACAAAACGCGCTCAATATGCTTGTACCATGCAGTGTTGCCAGATCTCCTGAATTTCAGAAGATCTACTGATTTTGGGCTATGTCTACTGATCTACTGAAATATCATTAGGTTTTACTGAAATTTGGAAGTTTACTTTTGCTCTTTGAAATATTTTCATGATTGTGAACAAAACGCAACCTAATATATTTTTTTTACTCTGTGGCTGCAAATTTTTCATTCGTTGCCCTATGACGAGTCCGAGTGAACCATAGAGAAGAGAATTAGAGAATTAGAGAAGCTAAATTTAATTTAATTGACAAATAGTTGTCAAGAAATGACATCACATGTGCCAACATATACAATCAATCAGATAATACTGTAAAAAAAAGAAAACGGGCAAAGACAATACATTCCTTGATTTTAGGTAAGTTGCAGCATGTATGATTGCTATGATTCAGTATTATGTATTATATTATATGTGTACCCAATGTGACAAAATGTTCATTTTACCCCTTCGAGTCAACCCTTGGAATGGCAACAGCCAGCTAGATAAAATTTAAATTGACAAAAATAGTTGTCATTCCTACAACTAAAAAACGACTTGTGCCAACAGATACATCTCTATGAACACATAATTGGGGCTACAATAATATTAAAAATATAGTTACAAGAAAGTTTTGATTTTAAAATGGATCTACTGTTTTTTTTTCCAATCTCCTGATTTTTTGACTCCAGTTCTTCTGACGTTTACAAATTGGACCTGGCAACACTCTCTTCTGCACGCGCGCCAAGATCTTGCGAAATTCATAACGCCAAAAAAGACATTTAATCATGACTAGATCTACCCAGAGAAATGATTAAGCAAACTTTGTTCGAAAAAGCTGTGCGACGTCACTTGTAATTTTGAAGGAGTACCTAGCTAATAAGTTGAGAACAGCTAAACGCACTATTTTAATTCCCCCTTTGGCTTAGTTAGGTCAGTAAACTGTCGAAAGCTCTTGCCGTTTCGGCTCAACTCGACTGTTTCGATTATTTCCGTATCGGGCGTAGACTTGAAACCCTCGTTACACTCAAGATTCTACTCTAGAATACCTCGCTACGCTCGGGATTCTATTGTAGAATCTTTCGTTTCCGGATTGAATATACCGCCCTCGTCGTATATCATTTTGCTCCCTTGAGCCACCATCTACTAATTCTGTGCTACAGATATCAGGTGATTTAAACGGTCGAAGCGTTGTTTTTTATTCAACAATACCCTGAATTAATAGTGAACAAAGCCCAAGCAAAGTGCAGGACGCGTTGCCTCGAAGCGACATCCGTCCGCGCGTCATATTGATTGCGTTTGCATGTACATCAATTAGTGTACGCAGGGCGATGCGTCTTCAACACGACTAATTATTGTCGTGTCAACCTGAGTATATGTAGATTACTGGGTATATACCCTGACAACGAAGTGATATATGTGTCAATCAGATTAGACACACTTAAGGTGGTATCTGTTATGCGTAGGAGACGTGTTGGCTGAGGGTTTGCCGGGTGTTACATCGCTCTTAGCAGTCTCAAGATAAGGTACCTATCGCAATCACTGAGTTTCATTACCCATCTGTATCGGTTGACCGAAATTTCAGACCGGTAAAAAGCCGGCCACATACACAATGACATATATAACATACATAAATAAAAAACGCTACCATAAATAAGCATTTCTTTGAATGTATTTTTCCAGTACCTATTATCATATATGGACTACGTTGCGCGTCGCATCACGCAGTATGAAAACGCGCACACGTGTACATAAACGCCCCAATTCAGGCCATACATTTATATTTTGGCCGTTGGGGCGGAAAGGTTCTCGAGTGGTGACCTCGTACTGGAAGACGCAGCGTGGGTCCCCATAAGGTAGACTGATGAACTGGTAAATGTCGCGGGAGTCCGCTGGATGCGGGTGGCGCAAGATAGGTCACTGTGACACTCTTTGGGGGAGGCCAATGTCCAGCAGTGGACGTCTTTCGGCTGTTATGGAGATATGATGATGATGATTTAATTTTCATTCGCAAGTTGCTACGCGTCCATAAGGCTATGTATTTGCTTGCATTGTAGGTACCTATTAACGACACTACTATTTTACGCCCTATGTCGAAGGAAAGAGACACAAATAGGCAATTTGGCACCAGCCAAGCGTAATGCAAACCTTCGACACTACCGGCAACCTGTCTTGCCAATTAATCACTTGCCTTCGACAACGTTGGAAGTTGGAAGGACCAGCGCCGAAACTAATACTTTATAGGAAACTGACAATATTTAGGATACATTTGCGAACCCGTGACTAAGGGGGCTTACGATTACAGACGGTTTGGTGCAACTCACCCTTAGGGTGGGTTGCACCAAACCGTCTGTAATCGTAAGCGGTGTTCGTTAAAATCTGAATGTATGGAACGTTTGACAAGTTTCTATGGACTGACAGCTGTCAGCGCCATATTTAACGTTGATCGGTCTGTAATCGTAAGTCGATGCAACCCAACCTAAGGGCGGGTTGCACCAACTTACGATTACAGACCGATCAACGTTAAATATGGCGCTAGAAGCTGTCATTCCATAGAAACTTGTCAAAGTTTCCATTTTTTTAGGGTTTGGTGCAATCCACCCTAAGTATTGTTGTGAATGCAGATTGAATACTTACACCCTGTTGAGATTTCCAGATGATGTCAGCGAGTCCGAAAAAGAAAAAAAACATTGCATTTTACGTAAAATGTCCATTAGAGAAAAAAATCAAAAATTAACTCTACTACAGTCGCCATCAGATATAGCGGCCAAAGTGCTTCATTAATATCTGAACACGTCACTAATGACAATCTGACAACGTGTTCAGATACTTGTGAGCACTTCTGCCGCTCCGATAGGTACCCATATCTGATGGGAAACTGATATAACATATTGTGATGGAATCTTGATCTAACAACCGGACGAGAATTCTTGAACTTGCCGTATTTTTTCACTAATAAATGTGATAAAATATTTTAGAATATATAAATAAATCCATTTCACTTTGTTTGGTCTTAAAGAGTAAATACCATTTAAAAACATCTAATTTGGCATTGACCTATTGGATAAAACACAATTAATAGATGCATTGAGCTGGCAGGTCTCGAACCCGCATCATTTTGCTTTTTTCGGGACAGCCCGCGAGTTCTCTGGATTTTTCTCGCACGGATAGTGAACACTAGAACACTTAGAAATCGAGTGTAATGTCGCGTCCGACTCATGATATAGACGTAAGTAGGTAGGTAAGTGATTTTTTTTTGTTTGTTTGACGTGCAGGAGTGCTTTAACCAATTAAGCCACAGGTCCAGTAACCAAACAGTTACTTGTTAGGGAAATGGGAATTCGATCCAGCGCTTAATAATAAATATTAGGGACAAACTTACACAGATCAAACTAGCCCTCAATAAGACTTGTGTTACGGGTACTAGACGACGATAGATTTAATAGATATAAGTACTTAAATACCTAGAAAACATCCAAGATTCAGACAAATAATCATGCTCATCACACAAATATTTGCCCTTACCGGGATTCGAACCCAGGACCATCAGCTTCGTAGGCAGCGTAACTATCCACTAATATGCTAACCGGTCGACAAATACTTTGGAGTAGAGTCATAGTTCCCTCTCATCCATGAGAGGAGGCCAGTGCCCAGCAGTGGGACGTATATAGGCTGATTTATTATATTATATTATATTATATTATTATTATTAGTCATACAAAATGAATTAGAATGTAAGCAGTGTTTTAATAGTGTAGTACAGTATAAGTACAAAAGCTTCCAAACTTACCGTAAACGGATCCTGAAACAATAAGAAAATATATTTAAGTAAGGTTCACAAAACAAAATCGATTAGTTTGCAACTCCGCCATTACTTAACATCAATATCCAAAGTTATGCTTTCGGAATTCCTTATATCTATCATTTACTAAATTCTAGTTACAACCTCGTAGCGTTTAGAATAGAGTCTACATTTGTTAAGCACACTTGAAAGAGATATGAGGTTGGGAATGTTAGCAGTGTGTTCCATTAAAGGCTGTGGTGCATTTTAGTCCAAATTTCAGTGCTCCAATTATGTTGCTTGCATTAGCGCTTGGGATTATTATTAAGGTTACACTTCTTGTGAAAATTGCGCAGCCGAGCTATAATCTCGCGAGCCGATTAATAAAATTGTTATTTTTTTAATAAAATTGTGAAAGCGCATTGGTTTTGCGAACACAGATGCCTGACCTTTAGAGATCGGTACAGTCAGCATAAAATAGATTGTAGCGGTAGCGACCAAGGTGGAGAAATATATTGTAACACATCCTTACCCCAATACCTCCTAAAAGTAATACGTGATGCGACATATTTTGATAGATACTGGTCAATACTTAATTTCAATACAACCGCTTGGTAAACGTGAAGTCTAGCAATGCGCATTCTGCATGCAATATTTTGGTAGTTAATACGAAGAGACGAACGAACAACAAGGTGACTGATATTCATAAAATAGTAGTAAGTACTTCTTAATAAAATCAATATCAATCACGCCTAGTTGTTCAAACCTAAACCTCAACTTTGTGTAAGAAAAAAAAAACAAGAAATGATGACTGATATTGATAAAAAATTAGAACTAATTACTTAATAAAGTTTATATCAATCATGCTGTTGTAACTTAAACCTAACCTTGTAGTAATTGATTTCGTCATTCAATAAATGGGGTTTCAGATTTATATGTTATATATGTATGCGGGTAATTTCTCTTTAATAGTCACTGTAAGTCCTTTAAAATAAAAAGTAGGTAAGTATGGCAATAGTTGCATATAATATTTATTGAATCAACCCCAGAAAAGCCGCTCTCACGCTCCAAGTAAAAGAAAACATAATACGAACCATTAAAAACTCCGAATAGTAGGCACCCATAATGTACAGCGCTCTCAAGGGCCGAATTACCAACTAAACTGTAAAAAACGTAGATAAAACTCGCGGCTGTGCATATTCCCATGATCGGGAGACGGGCCGACGGCGTTTTAATACACCCATAATCGCCGGCGATGGCGGATCATATGAAATATGTAATACCGCTAATAGGTCTCGGGTAGCTTCCTCAGCGGTTGCTGAGCCAATTTCGCTGGGTAATAACCTTAATATCCCATCAGTGGGTCCATGCGTGTACAAAGATGAGAGCAGTAATGACGGCGACCGAGCGGCCCCTCGCCCGATAATTCACCTCTATTCGATAAATCAACTTAGCCTAGTGTTCATTTTGCGACTGAATACGTTTGACCTTTCGTTAGGTGGTTTCATGACGTAGTTCTGGAAGGAGCAAAGTGAAGCAATACTGTCTGATGTGTATTAATGTTTTCGTTAGTAGTATTGATTTAGTTGATATTCTAAATTTAACATTGCCGAAAAATTATAAAAGGGGCAAATTACATTCACTCATTCACGTTGAATTTGTCATTTAATTTAAACAGTTGACGCGAGTTTTCCTATGACAAAAATGAAAAAATCTCGCGTCTATTAATCTCAATCTAGAAACATTTCGACGCGAAATAATTAGTCAGAGAGACTCGGAAAAATATGTGCAAATGATATGCTCATATGGTTAGAAGTGTGTTGAATGAGAATTTCTAAAATAAGAGGTAATTTATTATCGAAAGCAGAGCCGCGGCAGTGAGGCGAACATTTGTAGACAGTTATTAAGCGTTAGAACAGCGCGAGTACAGTCGGCATCGCCGTATTATACTAATCGCGTGTCCGTAACACCTGACTGCAAACCTTATTGCTTACAACTTAAGAGCCCGAGCTGACCACCTACTGGTTGATGCGTTTTATGGTGACGGTGCGGCACCTCTCACTCTATCTATAACCACGCATATTGTCATCTCTTTTGCGTGTGACATTACTTACATTCAAAACTAGAATAATAAATCAACAAGACGAATACATTAACATTACTCTACGCGTATTTTGAAACCGTCGAGACATTGTTGACAAAAAAACGGGTCAGTTTCAGATATCTGATTTTGACAAATTGAGCAGTCACTGAACTGTAGGTTGCTTTAATGCCAAATATAATAAAAAAATACTGTTAAACTGCTAATTTTGGAGCAATTATTGGCGGCAATTGCGAAAAGTCAATGTGGCTGTGAAGTTCCAGTCACCGAAAAATGGAGCAATTTTAAATTAATGTGAATCGTGCTTAAAGACTAATAAATTAATAATCTGGTAACCAAATAGGAAAATAAATTTAACGACAGCTTTAAAATACTGTATGTAGTCCATGCACGCGAATTGATTTTATGAATCCACACACAGATAAGCCTCAAATCTTTTTAGATAAAGACGCTCGACGGCAATTTCAAATATAAAAAACGTTCAAAATAACCGTTGATCGGGGCTCATAAAACCGATAACGGTTTTAATAGTGCACTAAAGCCTTATAATTATAAAGTATAAGGACAATTGGGGTATAATTTTAAATTGAATTTGGAGTAGAGTTGATAATTGCGGAGATGTTAACGCGCGCGCGGGGACGCCACGCCGTTAATAGTGTCGTGTGTTCGTTTTGTCTGCGAGTAACTTTATTTCGGAGCGGCTAATAAATAGCGTGATGACAGGTGTCAGCTGCTCGGCCGCCTCTGCACTCTTGCGTCGATGTCTCATTCCTCACGTTATACTCCTAAATTTTCTTATTTTATCAACGCCCCGTTCAATTTTCGTTCCGTTCCCTCGCCATTCTATTTGTTTGTTTCGGCATTATCGTGTTAGCTTATCCATTCCGCTCGAGATGTTACATTGTGTAACTATATCGGTACATGCTAACTTATTTACGAACGCTTTATAATTTATAGGTGTTTCTCTAGTAGTTTTTCCTGTAGTGACCAGTTTTAATAGCTCGTGATTAAATGATATACACTTATCATCCATCAAAAGAGGAGAGGAAGCGATATAATTTATTTGGGATGACAAATTGTAATAACGGAGTCATGTGAGCAACATTAAGAATGCCAAAAAGTGCGTTTACGGCCGAGAGGGGATCATTAGGTGGATCGATTTTATTGGTATTCAGTACATTGCGGTGGAGAGGCGGAATGCGATCGGGGATTTTTGAACGGTCATAAATTAACCGCACGAAGACAAACCAGACGAAGATTTATATGACTTAATGGCGAAAAGCAACCGACGAATTATTCTTGGCGTCGTCGGGGATTCTTAACCTTTTGATTGACAACGGAGCGGGGCGGCGGCGTGACTCGATCGTAAACGAGAGCTCTTCGAGGCAACGGCGTTGCGACCTACCTTTTACTATTATAAAACCCAAATAAATATACTAACAATATATACTATCCTATTATATTTGGGGTTATTTTTTATCGATATTTATCGTAATAAAAAATGTCGAATACGAAAACTTACACGACTGAACCGCCAATCATAAAATGTACCAGAGAATATAAACGTGCCCAGTATTTAGTAGGTAGGTATGTATGCTTGACAAAAATGGGCAACAACGAAAATACAATAAGGAATAAATCAAGCTATATTTCTTTTTACTATAGTTAATTACAGCAACGCGTTATATAAATAAAGAACGGGCGGCCATTGAGGCAGACTGCGATGCGATCGCCACGGCGCGCCTTGTCGCGACAAGCAAATGCACTTATCTTACGGGCTGTGAAAAACTGTTCCCAACTCGCTGTCGTCGGTTAGTTGCGCCTATCCGGAGTCATTGCCTCCAGAGGTTACGTTTCAACAGGATTTGGAGACCCAACAAAACAACTTACAAATCAGAATGGGCGCCGAACAGAGGAAACAATAAGTCCCTCTTAACTCCGGTTTTTATTCCTTTTATTCCATTGTATTCTTCCTTCGCCACGTTTGTTTACAATACCGAAGAGTCATGAATGAAACGGCACTTTTTCGAATAGACGCATGACGTATGCGTGTTTAGAGAAAATCTTAATTAAATAATTAGCGAATCGCCGATATATCAGCGGGCACCGAGCGCCCGTCGTAAAACCGTCAACACGCCGCTATAAAAACAAACAGAAGTCTTAAACATCGATACAAATAAATTGTCCGACCAAGAATGAATATCAATAAATTGAAAATGTTACTCGTAAAAACATATCATCGATTATTGTAAACAGCTGGCGGGCATTTATGCAAAACGAGTTGTTCATTGGGCCAATTCAACGGCGGTAGCGAAGATAGGAAAGGCTTAATTGAAAGTTACAGATTGGGCTGCGGGCAGCCCGGCCGGGCACGGGCGCCTCGAGTCGCGGTCGCATTCTTTTTCTAAGCCCCCATCAGTTATCGATTTGTGTTTTGATTACAATCCATTATTCAATCGCACAACAAGATGCGCGGCACGATAACAGGTCGGGCGATGACGCTTCCAGCATCTTGCGGCAACTCGCTTCAAACTTGGCAATTTACATTAATTGAAAACTTTCGTTTGACAAAGACCGTATTAAAATCTTGAAGAGAACTTTAATTTGCGATGACGGCTACACCATTAATCTTATTATGGCACACGACTTCCCAACTTCCACAACAAATAGACAAGACAGCCGGGGAGTTAAATTTCCCTATTTATACAGTATACGACAGCTAAAAATGCAAATTCAGGAATAAAAATCTCGGGCCTGTGGATGGAGGGCTTTAAGTAGTCAGCGGTTGAAAATGATTCAGGTCCTGTTTCGTCGCGGTTAATTCTATCTATTTAGTCAATTGATTGTGGCACTTAACCCGGCTGGTGGCAGCCGCGTAAATCTTCCTAACGGCTGATCCGCAAATAAGACGACGACTCAAGCATTCGTGATAGCGGTTATCGGGGCATCTCGCTTTCAGTTGCGTTTTGTTAAACAAATACATAGAACCCGGGACCGGTAGGCGATCCTAATTAAAAACTATATTCAGCCTCCGTCGTATATTACGCAGATGGAGGCCTAAGGCAGTTAGTCACTCCGTCTGGCCGCCTCCCAGTCGTTTAGTGTTTATAGCTGTGAGACGACAGAAGAATTCTGTATCACTGGTTCGGTCTGCACTGGGCTTGTGGCGTGTTCTCATTAACGGAAGCATTCCTTGTTATTATTTGTTGAAATTCAATGTTTATTGTGACTACTGTCTGTTTGGAACCGGGGGAAATTACACACTAATTCCTTGACTTAGGAAAGACGCTTACATATCATTTCGTTTTGATTTGATAGAGAACAGATTACAAATACCTTAATTGTATAAAGACGTTTAACGTCAAAGTCAAATGCTTAATTTTTGACCAAGTCAATAAGCTAACAAGAAAGTGCCCCTAAAACACTTCGATCACCGATCAGAAGCCAATTAAATAACAAATTACAAATAAGAACAAACATTTCGAGTTAATTACAAACAAAATCCAATTGAATGTTTGATCAATTCATAATTAGAAACAATTGTAGATATAAGAATATATGCGAGAGCGCGAGGAAGCCGGCATCGGAGCCTTGTTTATCATAGTCCGAGAGCCAGGAGTTTAAATAAGGGATTATATAATCCTTAGGGAACTTTGAATTAAATGCGTACCCGATATACATAAAAAAAGACCAGTAGAAATGGATCGATTGTTACGTTTTCGAATAGCTTTGCCATGCACATACAGAACAAAGCAATATATTTCTAGAAGATTTATTAAATGAGTCTCAAAAAAGAAAAAGCTACCATGTGTTTACTTAATTCGTGTAATGCTTCTTTAGAAAGGGAAGGAATAAAGATTAAAAATGAACATTGAATGAAATATTGAGAATGAACGTTACCTACTTACTTATACGTCGGTACTGCAGCTCGTAATTGCAGTATGTTTATGAAATAATTTCCTGAACCCAACACAGCAACTCTGGCCTGCTCCAAACGCGACCGCATTGAAGTTTTGTTAACTTATGAAGTGATGAAATACTAATTAATTATTATAATCTAGTAGACAATTGCGAATGATTCTACTTTACTGTGGAGGAGGAAGAACAGCAAGAAAATTGGAAAGGTTACAACGTAGCTGGAATCACGAAGCTCGAAGACGGAGGGAAAATATTGGACATTATTAACAATGTACAACCGGGCTAGGTAACCTAACCTAATTAACCTACCCTGGGGATATCAACACTAAAATGAGATTGAATCAACGCCGCAGCATTCATGGACTGTCAAGGAGCTACTGGCCAGTTTCGGACAGCGGATCATACGGGGTTAGAACAGTTAGAATAGAGCCCGTAGCAAATACAAAATATTCTATTTTTATTATTATATTTTATTATTATATTCTTGGAGGGAATAGCTGGGCAGTCCGTGCATAGCACGCTCCGGTGTTGGTCGGTCTAGTGGGCGTCATCTTATAGTTATTCATCCAAAAGAATATTATCGTTGCTTCGTGAGTCACTAAACAAAAATTAACTCAGTGGTATTCAGTGTCACGATTAAATATTGAGTTTTCATGAACATTAACGTTTTCTGTTCAATTTATAAATTATATGCAATAAACACGTTATATTCACATAATTTATATTTCTTGTTTCTTGACGGCTTACACTAATTGGGTACACTAATATTTAAAAGTGCCCAACTGCTACATAGTAATTTAAAGAGTCAGCTCTCGGCCTAGAGCTCGCCCAACCCACCTCGTCCGCACTAAAAATTCGATCTTATCTCCCATATTTTAATAGGTTCCCGTGGCGGCACCTCCGCACTGACCAGTAATTGTATAAAGTATCTCTGGAGGAATAAATTCAATTCCGTTGCCGGGCCGGCAGACCCCTTCGCCTCGTGATAAAGCTTAAATCAACACACGAAGTAATTACAATCGAGCCACACTTCATCACAGATGCGAATAGTGATTAACTATCGGCCGCCCTTGGTTCCGCGCTGGTAGCTTAGACTATACTCGACTAGAACACAGTGCAAGCATGTTCAGTATCTTGTATTCGTCTAGGCGGTACAATCAAAGTCACGCGAGTAGTTTGATACGAGTATGCGGCTGTGCAGGTGATTAATTACTGATTTCTATGTAAAGAATCACGCACATTGCACATGCACATAGAACCGAACGTGGATGGAGCGGAGAGGTTCTCGAGTGGCGACCACGTACCGAAAGGCGCAGCCTGGGTAGAAGGTGTACTTATGACCTGGTAAAGGTCACAGGAGTCCGCTCGATGCGGGTGGCGCAGGACCGGTCATTGAGGCACTCTTTGGGGGAGGCCTATGTCCTGCAGTGTCTTTCGGCTGATATGATGATGTACAGAATGTGTTGTGGTTCGCGAAGTTTGTATCAACTATCTACTTTAGGTATTCGGGAATCTACTAAAGACATTTTTTTCATATACCAAAGCTGCCAGAGACTTTTAAGTTGCCTACTAGTCTTCTAAGTCAAAGATTGCTGTAATATTTTTATGAGTTTTTTAGGTTTTACTGTCCACATCGCCGCTTGAGGGTTCAAATTTGAGTCGAAATTTTACTAGAAAAGGCGGTATTTGATAGACTATAGGGTGTTCCAGTATCTTGACACCACATAGAAAAGAAAACTACCAGGGCAAAAAATATAATCTTAGATAGTTTTGACTTAGATAAATCATAAAAGCCAGGGTCATTGTTTTTACTAGTTAATGAAAGTTAGGCAAAAGAAAATTCTGCGCTTTTGAGAAAGATAGAGTAGATACGATCTTACGTAGGGGATGTGCATATGTTGATTGTTGATTTGGCATTTGTACTATGCAGATGCACTAAGAAATCAGAATACTGTATTTGCAACCTGCGCTACGTCTACTCCTTGCTTTGCATTAGAACTGAAATTGGAAGGGAGCATATTTAAATGGCTGTGACTTAGTTTACATGTCCCCGAAGGGTTTACTGATTTCAATTTGTGACGAGAATTGTTACTTCCGTTTAAAGATCATGTCGAACGGTCGAATTGAAATCAGAGTCTTGAATACCTCTCTACATTGTGAGAATTTAAATTTGCGGGTTTGTTAATCTTTAATGACGCACGGTCAAAATATATCACTATCTACTTAATGTTCCATTGCAACAGGAATAGAAATGAGAAACGGAACGGCACAGAAAAAAAAGAGTCGGAAAAGTTCTGATACAATTTTACTGATAAATATGTATCTACACAAAAACACGAGGCGTCAGAAGATTTCGCAATTCGTCCCTTTTAATTTAAATTAATTAAAAGTTTTAGCTTAGAGAGGGCCCAATCTTAACGCAAGGGTTGTTCTCGGTGAAGTTCTTTTGTGTTTTATTCTAAAAAGAGAAGCTTGTCAGTAAAACAACTCCCAATCTGGAACAAAATATAAAAGTTTCGCAATAACGTATACGCCCCGAGCGAGATCATCAAAGACGGGACTAAATACCACCTAAACTTGCTCGGCTATTTACTAACTTAATTATTTGAAAGAAAGTATTTATAAATAAGGGTTTACCGAGGGATAATAGCTACATAAAAACCGCTCGCTCGTTCGAATTAAAAGCGATCCACTACAGCTAACCCTTGTCTGCTAAATTGTGATATTTTTGTGGAATTTCAGCCGAACATATCGTCGACGGAACCGACCTCGGGGCGCCCGCAACGTATATGAAGATATAATGGAAAACCACATGTAGTACTTCAGCTTAATGCAGAAACAGTGTCTATACGCGCGCATTTATAGCGTAATGAGCGCGTTATATTCGCACAAAATTCGGTACTGCCGTGGGCGGGCTGCGCGGTATCGCACCTACTTCGCTGCAAGCGGCCTCCCAATTAGCCTTAAAATAATGAACATGTTTTATATTTCCACCCGAGTGCGGTGTGTACTTATCCCCGTAGCCCCGGAGGTCATGTGGCCGTGCCCTCGCCCGGGTCGTGTTTTACACAGGAGTATCTTCGAGTATAATAATTATAAAGGGACATGTTGTGTGTATTTTGGTTCTAGCGTTTTGTAAAATCATCCCCGAGATATTGCGGGAGCTCGGCCTTGTTCGTTACTTGTCGCCTTGTTAACGCATATAATGGCTGTCATACTAATTCAGAAAAAAAATCAAGAGGGATGATGATTCGTGTATTGTCAATGAACTCCGGGCCGCCTAAGAGCGCAAATGTAAGAAGAACGACGTCCACATACCAATCCATATACTAGTTTATTATGACAGCTATAAATTAAAAATCTTAGCGGACACGACGACGGGACACTTTACACTTAACATTTTAATAAGTATTTAACTGCTTCCTGCCTCTTTGGTCTACAAATAACGCGGTTGGCTCGAATATTTAACCGAGCCTGAATAAATAATCAATGTAGCCAGCGGCTGATCGATTGCCACAATAGCGGGCGGATGATACACTGAGACGGGCCGGAGATAAATAATCCGAGACAAATGCTCGGGACGTCTCCAGAGAACCGCGGTGACACTACATTTAAAAGCTTCAATTGTACAGAAATAACCTAAACGCGGTTCAGATCTTTCTCGAACTAATCGGGTATCGGGTGGTTGGCGACAATCGTGATTGACTGCGCAAGTGAGTCTCTAATATAAACAAATTAATACGGGGCTAGGCGTACGGCGAACATAATTCAGAGCGCGCCGCAAACGCATGGGGGCTTTCACGAGGAATCGCTCCCGAGCGTCATTAAATGCATTAACAAAAAAAATATGGCACTCAACAGTTGTAAATCAGTGTCGCATAACACAATCTTTACTCTTATGAAATATGCGCTTCCCGTCTAGTTTTGATTATCATAACGAAGGAAATATATTTTACAAAAGTTCTCTTGGAACATTTTTATTAACATCGCGAGTCGTTCCCGTCTCGTTTCTTATTTATTGTTTGGGTAATTAAATAGGCGATATGTTACCGTAATCTCGACTGAGCTTTTAAAGTTGAAATCTAAAACAGCGTTATTATCTTTACATTAACATGTTACATGTATTATCGCACCGTCTCGGGGCGCCTTATCAAAAACGGGAGCAATTTTAAGAATGAGTGGTCCTATAAATAAGGGTGTATTTACATTAATTATGAGCTTAATTGTGTAGAATCCCTTTGATTTACAAGCCGCTCAGAGCCGCCGCAAACGAATTGTACTGGCTTAGTGGAGCACCTCGGGCTTTGACTGCCGCCTCTACTCGCAAATTATTTTTGCTGTACAGTATAGTTAGGTATACCAGATGAAAGTGAATTACATGAACGGCTGCACCATTCATTTCCAAGGATTAGCAGATATGTGCAGTTTGTGCATCAAACACGGATTTAGATGGCAGCGATAAATTTAGAATGTTAACTACATGAGCCGCCCACCCAGTTTAATTTGTGGCTTCGTTCTTTCAACACCTCTAGCGCAATAAGAGAAATCGCTGCATATAACTTATCCAGTACAAATCAGTATAAAAATACTACAAAATAGAAGCATTCAGTTAATTTATCATTTCTGACGCGCTTCGAATATTGATGTCTGATTTCAGTTTCTAATTAAATAAATGCGCGAGGAGACAGTCTGTTTTATTTAAATAAGTATATCAACACTAATAATCAAAATTAATCGCTGACTAACCTGAATTGGATTTTATTCCTACACTAGTAGCCCTGGCGGATTTTCCTGCGTATAGTGCGCTGATAAAATATAGCGTATAACCATCCAGAAAGTAAATTTTAAAAACAGGTAATTTTTTTAAAATCTGATTATAAATGAGATTAAAAAAAAAAAAGATTATCCAAAACAACTAAGCACAAAGAACAAAGCTACAATCTCAGGGATTTTTCCGCTTTATAATATAAGATTTTAAATAAGCCAATGGGCCGCTGACATGGTCTACATCTCTAGGTATATAGGTAGGTATCGACCATGTAAGGAGTACGAACGATTAGAACGAGTGAGACGAATGAGAGAGACGACCCTTTGCGACATCAACAATACGCCTCCAGCCTCATGATTCATGAGCGACTCCAGGTAACTCTGATGCTCTGGTACTCAGGGGCAACTCTAATGCTCTGGTACTCAGGGGTAATTCTGATGCTCTGGTACTCAGGGGTAACTCTAATGCTCTGGTACTCAGGGGTAATTCTGATGCTCTGGTACTCAGTGGTAACTCTGATCCTCTGGTACTCAGTGGTAACTCTGATTCTCTGGTACTCAGGGGTATTTCTGATGCTCTGGTACTCAGTGGTAACTCTGATCCTCTGGTACTCAGTGGTAACTCTGATCCTCTGGTACTCAGGGGTAACTCTGATGCTCTGGTACTCAGGGGTAACTCTAATGCTCTGGTACTCAGGGGTAATTCTGATGCTCTGGTACTCAGTGGTAACTCTGATCCTCTGGTACTCAGTGGTAACTCTGATTCTCTGGTACTCAGGGGTATTTCTGATGCTCTGGTACTCAGTGGTAACTCTGATCCTCTGGTACTCAGTGGTAACTCTGATCCTCTGGTACTCAGGGGTAACTCTGATGCTCGGTACTCAGGGGTGGTTACTCTGATGCTCTGGTACTCAGGGGTAACTCTGATGCTCTAGTACTCAAGGGTAACTCTGATGCTCTGGTACTCAGGGGTGGTTACTCTGATGCTCTGGTACTCAGGGGTAACTCTGATGCTCTGGTACTCAGGGGTAACTCTGATGCTCTGGTACTCAGGTAACTCTGATGCTCTGGTACTCAGAGGTAACTCTGATGCTCTGGTACTCAGAGGTAACTCTGATGCGTAAGCAACGCCAAAGGTATCTCACTATACTACAGGTAGGGCTACCAAACCTTTATAATTTTTCTTTCAGGTGAACTGTCCTACTCCCCTTGAATTCAGCTTCTCTGACTTTACGCACAAATCGTACTATATTATTATAGGTAACATGTGAAATTATGCGTGAACTTCGTTCACCGTCCAAGAAAAAATAATATATAATTTAAAACCTAAAAAAAACTATTGTTGGAAGAAGAATGATAAATATATGTATATATATAAATATTCGGGGACAATCTTACACAAATCGAACTATCTCAATAGTAGATACCTATAAGCTTAATAAGGGTTGTATTTCGGTTAAGTACTAAAGGACGATATATTCAATATGTAGATATGAATACTTACTTCAATACGTCGAAAACAACCAAGACTTAGCGACAAATATTCAAGCACATCACACAAATGTATGTTGCCCTCACCGGGATTTGAACCCAAGATCGTAGGCTTCCAAGACAAAGTTACCACCACTAGACTAGGCTAAAAGCGGTTATCAAACGAATAAAGGTAACCTTTCGTATACAACTACTCTATAGCCCGGGTTAAAAACAGGACACGTTTTTCATCAAAAATCTCCAAAGCTCTGACATAGCTCGGTGTTGATACGGGGAGTTCACGCGGATAAAATATTACCTCGAACGTCAATATCCGAATGTGTAAAACTTTATAGGTACAAAGAGGTATTCTATTATACGTACAGGCCACTCCATAGGGTGGTGTTTCGCCGCAAGCGAGCGCGCGCGGCGTGTCAGCCCGCGGCCACGGCGGCGACACGGGCCGGGCTCACGCTCTAATTCTAACAAAAAACGTTCACACGACCTTATACAGCTAAATCTATTATATTACACTAATAAACAATGTGACGAATTGCACGAGTCGATAAAGGCTCTGTCGTTTCTGTTAGTTCATTAGTTGTAAGTCTGTTATTGTTACCCATTAAGCAGTTCAATAATATTTTGTCTTGGGAAAAGTGTCCTTGAACGATTGAATAACTTTAGATTTAGACAGATCAGTAAACCCGGATTGTAAAATAAAACAATGTACATGAGTTATTTGTGCTTTTGATCTTTCTGTTTTAATAAATACAATATTTTGAGTCAAGCTCTGTTACAAGAATGGTATTCCCCTACAGACCTTTGCAAAAGTCCCATCGATGTTAAACTGAAATCTATGCATGCTGAAAATGTAACAACACAGCCAGAAAAGAAATATCAAACCTACATGATGGTGTTGCCGCCAGGTGCAGTACCTCACGGTTACATCGCCAATCCGAGGTCTTTGCTTTAATTTGTCCCAAAAAATAATGTTTTTAATTACAAAGGAACCCTATCTATAATCCCATATGAGTTCAAAACTACATATATTCGACTTGGTACCTACAACATTTAGTACGAAAGGACTCACGACGTTCCAATTTAACGGCGTTGTATAGCCATATATCCTTGAACGAACCAACGCACCAGCAAATCCCGATGGCATCGATATGCAATCAAATAATTCCCGTACAGAACAAACGGTCCAGCCCGCTGTTTAGAAACAATAGCTCCGCCGTGCAATTAGTTCATCCGATAGACGGTGGTCGAATCAGTCGTAAATCTACTCTCTTACCACCAGTACGTAGTTGCGGCGCCGTATGTAGATTCCCCGCTTAATTAATGTGCCATGGTATCCTCCCTCACCCCGTTCGGGGTTCGTAAATTGCGCAACCATTTACGTACAACTCCGATCCGGGCAAATTAAAATTCGACGGCTGAAGATATTTGTTGGTTAACAAACGAGATGTTGCTGTTCCCTTTTCAAATTGTTTGTCGAGATTTTAATGAGGCTTCACAATGGATGTATAAGGGCGTCTTTCATTGAGCACAGTTTACTGATTGGTAAACGTCAAATATAGCGACGGCAGCTGTCATTTCATCGACGACTTTCAAATATCACGTAAAAATCCACCGCAATCCAGCACCATCCACCGACCATCAATCGACCTTCACTAAGGAACAATTTTGGCCGAAGGGAGTCAAGTTCCGGCGTTATCGCGGTTGGTTACCTGACACTACGAAATTGCACAAACACATCGCAGTAATAGTGTATTTTTGTAGTTTTTAATAAGTTTATTTCGTATGTTAGCCTTTAAGGTATTTATATATGTACGTTAGTATTTAAGGTATTTTAATAAGGGCTATTGCTGCCTCATTTAAATAAAAACTGATTTGAACGGGCGTAACTTACCACCACCGACGGTAGAAAACATTTATTTTTCTAAAACAAAACATTTTGCATGTATTTTTGTTTGGTTCATCCTGAAAGTCGGACATTTCGACCGACCTCGACTTAATATATCCACTCCACTCTCTTCCCCCGAATACACCTAGCTCGATAGATTGTTTGTCTCCGTAAGACCTCCGTATTGTAAACATCATCGAAATCGTTTGAGGAGCTTTCGAAAACTCATTTGCATTCACAAGCAAACCTACAAACATTGCTAGTTTAATAATGTTTTAAACGGACTGTACAGAATCATGAACGGCGAAGCAATCGGCAGCTAGAAATTGAATGTGGTCGCACTGTATTCAAATGTATTCCATAAAGCCCTAAACCTTCCACATGAAACCTCTGATCAAAGATCTCCCAAGTAACTACACTCTCCAAGTAAATACCCAATACGTATTCACACTCGTCTCAGAGGTAATAGTTTGTCATGCGATCTTCAGACTGACGGATCGCAGGCGAACCCACCCTCATTATCCCTTCCTTGCTGAATTTCAATTAGCATGCTTTCGTGTTTTGCAATAACAAACTGAACCCCGCTCGAGTACAATGCCGACGGGTTGGAATACAGGGCCAATCGGTATTTTGCACCCTCGGTTGAATAATGCCACATGTGAATATATGCCCTATGGAAACGTGCGACGATATGCTGTCAAGAATGTTATCCGGGTATAACAATAGATTGAGTAATATATTTAGAATACGGTGATTTTGCAAGGAACTTGTTAAATTAGATGTAAAGTTAACTTTTCGATCAAATAATCAGTTTAAAGAGTCGTGTGTTAAAGTGGCTATTATGTACTTATTTTAATCATTTTTCAAACAGAGTTGCAGCAAGGTACTTTTACTTGTCTAGTTCCATACCTGTAACAAAAGAGACGGAACGCTCAAAACATATTAGTAATCTATCAGGTTAACTGCACCCAATGGTAGATTTCTTGAACGCCTAATATGCCCAAACGGGAAACAAACGCTAGCTGACCAGGTCCAAACCGTAGATTAAAATACCGGCATATAACATACACCATATGTGTAATGTAGCCAATATGCCCGCATAAGGGACGCTAAGCTCACTGTACTATAGATTAAATACTTAGATGAAGGAATCAGAGGCTGCACCCGTGGCGCCACAAACGAATTACTAAACCGGCACGAATGCCATCCTGTCTTTCAAATTTGATTGCGTCCAACATCACACGCCCATGAAGACTATAATGAAATGGCTGTACAAAAACAAAACTATGGGCATACATGATTAGCTCGATACACGAGTAAGGTAGAACTAAACAAACAACTATTACAATAACGCTGACTCATCGTGTTAGAAATCACTTATTGTGGGAGTGACTTGCACTACACTCAGACGCAAGTGCCTTATGCTGTGAGCCCGGTGCACGAGGGTCGTGGATCGAAGAATAAACGTTCCCGCAATTAGACTTGAAAAAGCAGGAAGAAAAGCTCGCTAAAAGCTCGCTACGAACATTTCAGATGTATTTTAAGAACCAACAGCAACACAGGGACCCACTACCAGCAATTTATAGACAGAGAAAAGGGTACATCTACACACAGCTCACATACATCTATATAAAGTTTTTATTAGGAACGCAGGTTTAATTGAGGTATAGAGGTAAGCATCTATATCTCAATTAAACCTGCGTTCCTAAAAAAAACTGTATTATTACGTCGTTACGTCGTCGTCCCCGTGTGGTGTCGGGTTAGAATAGCACCACCCCCTTTCTTCCTGTGGGTGTCGTAAGAGTCGACTAAGGGAACAGGGTTGAAGTGTATTGTGGGCGATGGGCTAGCAACCTGTCACAGCGATATCACATTTTGTTGATCTTTTATACCCACATTTATGCTAAAAGTGGTACTGGAACACAAGTTTCATGTGCTTTGCCTACCCCTTTTAGGGATAAAGGCGTGAATGTATGAATGTATGCATGTATTACGTCGTAAGCTTAAGCTTGTGGATAACACAGTCAGAGTTGTATCAGTTTTAAATCTCGCAAACCATCTTAGGCCCACATTGACTGGGAATTAACTGATTCTATCACTATTTCGAACAAACTGACCCAGGCTAAAAACCCATCACAAACTGATCATACCTTATCTTATCTTATCTTATCTAGATGAGGGCCCTTTCGGATGCACTTCGACCCAGTGGGATCTTTTGTGCATTTGCCCTGTCCATATGTCTACTCCCAACCTTGCTCCATATTTCCACATAGCGGATGATGCAGCTCAGCGGAAGTACCTTGAATTCCTTTGGTTGCGGATAGCCGTTACCAAAGTAATTCATTCTTTGTCTGGCAAGGGCATGACATTCACACAGTAAGTGTTCCATAGTCTCATCCTCCTCGCCAGACATTCTACAGTCTAAACTGTCCGATAGTCCCATCTTGGCCAAGAGATCCTTGACCCCGTAGTGACCTGTGAACACCTCAGATATGATTCTGAGCTGCTTTCTACTGGATTTCCAGAGTTTGTTAGTCCAGCCCGAGTCCACTCCTTCTATGAAGAGCTTCGAGTGCCTTAAGCCCGCCTCATTCCTCCACTCGTGTTGGTGTTTGGTTTTGGCGTAGGCTTTAAAGGCCGAATTTATGGTTCCCTGCGAGAGTCCCACAAATGGTTCTGGACCTACAAAGTGATTTGTCGATCCCCCTCTTGCAAGCTCATCCGCTCTTTCGTTGCCGATGAAGCCCTCGTGCCCTGGTATCCAAACTAGTTGCACCTTATTGCTGGTCATACACGTGCGTATTTGTTAATACCATTTTGATCCAATACGTTTCTAGATAAGGCACTCAAAACCAAAATGTTTAGCTCGTGATAGACGTCATTGACTGAGGTAAGTGCCCTGGCGTTGTCTGGCTGGACCCCCCGTTATAGCCACAGATCATCAACTTATTGTTCGGAAAGGTCGAATTTGGTCAATACAATTGCAAGTTTTGACGAATACGATCAGATAAACATAAGTGAACGGGCCATCATCAAATTTATTAAACATTCATGCTTGTCGATTTAAGCGTACTAGAACAAATTTATTACCCTATATGTTTTATGCTCCTTTTCAACGAGAAAAAACGATTTTTGCCGGTACCCTTTCACCTAAGCTTTATTCGCTGTCATCAGAAAAGTAAACATCATCTACAAAGATCTTAAAATTCCTAATAAAATCCTAGTTCACCTGAGTGGTGAAGATTGGAGACCCATACACACATCTCGCCCGTAAAACCACTCGCGATATCCCCACGTCGAGGTATCTGATAGTTTAAGCCCGTATACCATCGGCGTAATTCAGTCTTTCAAAAACAGAATGACAATATCAAAGTGGAAAAAATCCTTGATTATGGAGCGACCACACCGCTGCTCAAAATACGCTAACGCACCGTAAACGCAGCAAAATATATGAAGAATACGTGACGTATACGACACGTCAACGCGTATACGCAGCGTAACGCACCGGTGTGATCGCTCCTTTATGGAAGACTCGCAGATGACACACCGGCTCTTAAAAACTGTTCGTGTTCCGAACAACAAGTTCACCTAATGAATTTAGTTAATGGACGTACGTAAATGTAGGGATATCAAAATCAAAATCAATCATTTATTCTGCAAAAAGGCCACAAGGGCACTTTTGCATATTTTACATGTACCTAATCATTTAAAATTTGCAGATTAAGGACCGATATTAACGGTTAACAAACTAAAAGTCGCTAAATGAAAAAATACAACCGAATTGAGATTGAGAACTCGCAAAATAAATACGACCATTACGTTCGATATATGGTGCATTGACTGATCAGTGATAATTCAGAATAACACTACCCAATACGTGATGAGTCATTGTTGACTCATAGAATACGACCCAATTACTAGTAATACTCGTAATTAAACGCTGCTGTGCTAACTGTACTTCTCATTGCATCCGGAAGTAAGGTAAAGAAAGTATCAAACATGAAAAGGCATTGAGCGTATAGTACAATTAGCCGGTTGATTGTATTCGTTGTTAAAAACTACGCTTAGAATTCATTTAAATCTCCAGGGCGCCGAGATATTAGTACCTCAGGAACCTTCGATTTTAATCTCGGCCACAAAAAATAATAGAGGACGTTGTCGACCCGCGCCGTGTACGACAGGCATAAACAATGGCCCGACGGATGGGTCAAATGAGGCGCGTCAACTCGGGTTGCACCGCCTTGGCGCCGGGCTCGAGTTCCGATCGCACCAAGTCAGGATTTGGTTGTTTTATCACATTCGGGAATCGGTTGTACACGTGGTGTTAGCACGAGTTGCTACACGTTTGTAGATCGTTCAATCCGCGGTACTAAAGTCGTACCTAATGGCTGCTGCAGTGGTTTGCGTGAGGGACTAGAGAATGGGGTTTTGCGAGAAAGGATGTAGGTTATTAAAAGATCGGCATCGCGCATACGAGTTCCCCTGCAGTTGCAGGCGTCGTTAGGTTTAGGTAAACGCTACCACCGCGCGGGCTTTAGGCTAGTTTGCGACCAACGTGGTGTAAAAATAAACAAATCACAAGCTTCCACGTGGATTGAACCGAGCCACACAGCATAAGCAATAGCTCGGCGGATGAATCAAATGAGGGGCGTCGAATCGACATGGCGCCAAGCTTGTAACGACGACATCAACTCATTGGGAGTTAGTGCTTATTTCGGTACTCGTACCGACTGTACAAATCAAAAAGGAGTGGGGCGCTTCTGCTTTTACTGCTTGAAGTTTCGATTATAACACTCATTCGGAACGTCATCTAGATACCCCACTTTCGTGTCCGTTCCCAAAAACCAAAGCAGCATTGAATTCTTTGTCATTTTTAAACATTCTGAAATTCATTCTGTTAGCACGCGCGGTGTCAACATGACACAGCGTTAGGATTGTAGAGGTTACCCCGTACCTCCACCTTTCGTCGGAAATGTACCAGACGACATAAAACGAGAACTAGGTAAGAATGAATATTCATTATCGGTTTCCGCCTTTTGAGAGTATAGACGCATATGTTAAGTTTCCTTTTCATTCGGTAAAACACAATGAATGTGTCAACGACGACGGCGCTTAGAGAAATCAGCCTTAAAATACGATGCTTATGTTCTCGGGAACGATTTGGGGTTACCCCTTACATGCGTGCAGTGTGTTATATTATATGCTCTTGTGGTAAACTACGTATAGAGTAAGTACATATTTTTGCATAGAAAACTCCCGTAAGTCTAAGACGTGATAATACAATATAATGAAACGGGTCACTCGAGTCTTTGAGGTCGAATATCGGTCGACACGTTTCGAACCAATAGGTGGTCCTTATTCGTGAGCACTCGCGATGCCGGTGCGCATAGCACTTAATGAGTGATATTTTAATAAACATATTTTAGATGTTTATTGTAATGCCTTATTTTTTACAACTAACACTTGCATGAACGTAAAGGAGCAAACTGCTAATGTGTATGTGGTGAATCGTTAAGGGCTTACTACCCTATTACGAAATGAAATGATAAAAGTTTCTTACAAAAAAAAAAAACATTTTGGTTCAAGCTTTTATTGCCGACTGTACTTTTCTGTATACCATCATCAACTACTCATTGAGACGATTCAAAGAAGCCCAAACTCTATGGAGTTACGCCGGTTAAATACTGAATTCCCATGGCCATCATCAGATCAGCTCGATGGTACCATAATATTGAATTGTCATCCAAACTAAAACTACTAATAGGTCGGTCAGTTCATGTTCGCAAGAACGATAAGCATAACTTCATTCCACTGTTCTGCGGAATTGATATGAGAAATTTCACTCTGTCTACACTTGATTGTATTATTTTATTACTTAGTTTTTGACACATATACACATTAAACATATTTGTGGGTACCAATGAGATTTAAATATAATTATTTTAATTTTGACACTGGAGACCTTCTACAACTCTAAGAAATAAGATTGTATTTTCTTTCTCTTATTGTATCTGACATGTAAACTCTGATAAGTTCTTATAGTTTATCCTATTATGACTAATACTACTCTACTAATACTCATACTATTTTGAGTCTATAGATCTAAGAAAGTTTGACTTGTAAAAGTACCATCGTGGCCTATTTGCTGAATAAATATTTAGAATTTTGAATACCCAAACTTTCAGCTAAATCGAATAACGGCCAACGTCTGAAAAATGGTTTGCAAATTTTGACATGCAACTTACATATCAACAGGTCATGTTAACATAAAGCTTGTAATAAAATAAGACACCGTTTTGCGGATTAACAGTTCCCTTAACTTTGGCAATGTTCAAAGGAAAAGCACGAACCTAAATCTCTGTATGACCCCAATAATGGTGTAACATGACAAATTGTTATGTTCTCGTACTAGTAAAGGTGAAAGTACAGCTGACTGTACAATTGCCAGGCGCGGGACACTCCGCGATTTACGTTCATGACTACAAGTACATGCAGGTGCCCCAACGTTGGGGAACCGGCATGAACTTGTAGCGATGAACGTCGACGTCGTCGTCGACGACGTCAGAGGGTCATAAATCTTAATGTTTTGGCTGAGAAAAAGCGCCTTTTGTAAAGATCGAAGGAGTGTCCCTTCTGTACTTGTACTATTCTGTGGTAAAGGTGACAAAGTACAGCTGAGTGTACAACGCGCCCAATGTTATATCTGACTCTATTTGTAGAGCCATTAGTGCGACGTGTTATTATCTGATAGCATTTGTATTAGACAGGTGCCTAGGGAGTCATTAACTATTAGGGTTTTCAGGAACGGGCTTCGACAGGAGTCTCGATCCGAATACCTATATAGATCGGAGTTATACTCATAATAATCGCTGAATAACTGCTAGAGCGATACAAACGGTGATAGTGGCTTTAATTTTTAGGGATCCGTAGTCAACAAGGAACCCTTATAGTTTCCCTATGTCCGTCTGTCCGTCCGTCCGTCTTCGGCATAGCTCAGTAACAATTACTACTAAAAAACTGTAACTCGGCATGGGTGCATAAATCAATCACGTCGACAAAACTGTACAATAAAATCATGTTTTTTTTTTTTACTGTACCTCCCCTACACCTAAAGCGAGAAAGTAATTTTTCTCGTTAATCCCATGGACAGCTCGTTCAAAAATTTTATGGGTTTCCTACAACGATTTTTCAAATCAGACATTCGTAAGGGCTGTAAAGCTAAATGGCTACTACTGGGGATATGAATAAATTCGTGGTGGTAGTACATAACAGTATATAATGAATTTAAAAGGACAACTATCACGGACAAGTAGGCATAGGTAGTTCTTTAGCGAGTAACAGTCGACCAACTTCATGTGTACTTGGAAAGGCCAATTTTCGTACTAATTCGGCCGACGCAACCGCACCGCACGTCGATGTAACTAAGTCAGACAGGCAACTACGGAACCCTACATTGCGCGTGGCCCGCCAGGCACATGACTGGTTTTTAATTTCTAGGAACTGAAACCTACTTTCCGACCTAAACATAGCGGCTCCCATTGTGTATAAAAAGATTCCTGTGACTTCAGTATGCCGTTTCAAAATGAGAATGAAACTACGTTTGTATTTAGAGTCGACTTGAGGCGACAGTGGCGGGGACTCTGTTTGTTAATTTGATGGTGTGGGACAAATCTAGCAAATTAATTTTCTACCAGTCGACCTCAACTGATTGATCAGAAATTTTGGGTACAAGTAAATAGATATAGCTTGGATGACAATTCAATATTATCGTAACATCGAACTGATCTGATGATGGAGACAGAAGATGGCCATGGGAATTCAGTACTTAACCGACGAAACCCCGTTGAGTTTGGACTCGTAGAATCGTCTCAATGAGTTGATCACGGTATAAAGAAAAATACAGTTCGGTATATAACCTTGTACCAAAAATGAAGATTTTATTTATTTACATAAGTACATCCACAATTACATCATTGACTTAAATTAATAATTTAGTTTTTGGCAGTAGCATATTTTATATTTGACTAATCTACGTACAAATTTAATAACAAACACAAGCCTTAGTAAACGACACAAATCATACCTCGGTTGCGGATCACTTCACAAAATAACAAGCGAGCGGAACGAACGAGTCGCCATAGAATCGATTTCTGAACGTGTTATGTGTCACAACTAAGTAGTTTGCACTTAAATATTACCGCTTTTGTTCTAATGCCGACTGCTAACACGCAAACTCGGAAGAAAAAGCAAAAATAGGGCAAAGAATAAATAACATGGCAACATAATCTGATCTGATACTGTTTATGTCAAAAGTACATTAATCAGATGGTAGTAGTTCAAGCTTTAATATACACAATGGGAAACTGCATTTGGACTTTTTACCTCGCGATAGCAAACTGGTTTTACCTCAGAGCATATAATACTACTTATTTCCTATATCTGTGGGTTCTACATTTACACAATGCGGTATTTAAACAGGAGCAATATTATTTTATATTAAAACTACACATAATGACATTATTACCCAACAACTATTTTATCCTATTTTTTTTAGGGTTCCTGACCCAAAGAGTAAAACGGAAATATTACTAAGACTCCGCTGTGCGTCCGTCTGTCACCACGATGTATCTCATGAACCGTGACAGTAAAACGGTTGAAAATTATCACGGATGATGTATTTCTGTTGCCGCTATTACGACAAATACGAAAAAACAGAATTAAATAAATATTTAAGGGGGCTCCCATACAGCAAACGTGTTTTTTGCCGTTTTTATAGATAAGTAACGGTACGGAACCCTTCGTGCGCGAGTCCGACTCGCACTTGGCCGGCTTTTGTTTTAATACGTACATATAAACAAGCACCGACTAGGGGAAATTAACTAACAAACCGTTAATTTTTCACACCAAAGATAGCCTGTCACTCGGAGCATAGTTTCGAATCGATTGATACCTCATTCATCAAAACCGGGTCAGTATCTTTAAACGCTACGGTGGAGCACACGTACATACAAACACTGACTGCTTAAATAACATCCATCTGCTAGTCGGGTAAAAAATTGACGCTGTATATAGTGACGTCACTTGATTCCGTTTCCGGGCAAACTTCATAGTAACAATGCGTTTTTGACGTTTCATAAAGAGTTGCTGTTATGACTATCAGTCAACATCCCTGCTGTTGATAACAATAGAGTTGATAACATACTGCCCGCGCAGTTCAAATCCGCGAGATCAGATATAGCATTTATATTATACACGCCGCTGGTGAAATCGTTTTTGAAATCGGATAAGCGGATCCGGAGATTATCCAAAACATACAAACTTATAAACTTACAAAGCTACAATCTCAAAGACTATTTATTCCTCTTTAAAATATTAGTATATACTACGTACCCTGAATCAAGCGTCGTAGTCGCATGGTAAACCAGTACAGTACACCAGTACAGTACAGTATGACTGCTTACGCTAACGAGTATCGAGTTTTCTATCTGTGCATCCCGCTCGTACTGACAAAGTGCAATAGAGATGCACAGATAGGAAACTCGATACTCGTTAGCGTAAGCCGTCATTGTCAAACTCATGGTAAGCGTACAGTACTGTCAAGCTGGTCTATGTTGACAGACCATCAGATGTAATGATGAGTAATCATTCGATGGATAATAAATACAACGTATTATACTAAAGAAAACTAGTTTCTTTGGGGGAGGCCTATGTCCAGCAGTGGACGTCTTTCGGCTGATATGATGATGATGATGATTATACTACAATACTACGTACCCATCAAATCAATTTATTGACACAAATTAATTTTAAAATTGTTTTTTTTTGTGAATCCTACTTAATATTATAAATGCGAAAGTTTGGAAAAGCTTTGGCTTTGGCTTAAAGGATTTGGATGAAATATTGAACGAAGCTAGTCTATAGAGTGGATCAAAATATAGGAGTTTTTATCCCGGCTCCACGCAGACGAAGTCGCGGGCGGAAGCTAGCATATAATATAGGTATTTAGTGAACTGAAATATTTGAACGGCTCGCGTCGGTTTATGCAAAACGTAAAGTGTCTTTGTTCGTCATAATGCAATACATGGATGCAAAATTTAACGGAAATCGGGTATTGGCGGAGCATCGGTTCAAGCGTAATGGCTGATCAAGATCACATGTCTTATCATGATCAGAGTTACCATGTGATAAATGATATGATAAGCAGCGTATACCGAGAGAAAATTTGTCCTGTCCTTCCGGGACAAATTTTACATTCAGCTTAAGAGGCCGCACGCGCTTTTTGGCCAATTTTGACGAGTTTTGAGTTGAGATTCCTTCGTCAAAACAATAGATATATTTATGGCACAAACAAACTTTATCTACATTTGCACGAGGGTTCTTTTGAATATAATGTATATATATTTTTTCTGATTTATCAAACATGGTTCAAAAAAGCTCTGTATTCGATATTAGTATGTTCTTTGTTCACTTTTATGAGTTTCATATATGAAATCTACATATAACTCTGTTCTTTCTGAACGTATCTAATAACCTACAACAGAGTATTATTTTTAACGCATATTCACAAAATTTACGTCCAAAAAACTGGTATGCCAAAGTTTGTGTCACATATCCCGAAAACTGTGAATTTCAAGAAAATATGGGATACTATTTCGGTAAAGCTCGTTGTTGTTAATACGATAAGCCATAAAAAAACGAAAAAAGCGGCCCAGTGCGTGTCGGGCCACGCGCAGGGTAGAGTTCCGTAGTTGCCCGTCTGTCACAGAATGCGGACTTAAAAGGGGCTTTTGGGCTTTTTATTATAGCTTACCCTCGTAAATAATCGTAAATATGATTATTTTTATAACAGGGTCGTTTCGCCGGTTACGCGACCACTTCTGGTTAATAGCGACCACCTGAAGGACAAGGTTTTTTCTATTGAAGATAAGCAACTCTACCGTCCACGGTAAAAGGTTCAAATTCCAATGACAATGTATATGCAACCGAAATTAAGTACCTTTCTTACCAGTTAACTAGTTATGTCTACTACTCGTTAACTAGTTATGTCTACTACTCGTTAACTAGTTATGTCTACTTAACTGTGATAGTTTTCCTTTTAAATTCATTATATGTACTACTGCCACGAATTTTTTCACGTCCCCAGTAGTAGCCATTTAGCCGGAGGGGGGGGGACACATGATACGAACAAAAATTAGGTCTTTAAATCCCATTATCTTGCAAACGCATAACTGAGTTGAAATATAGTTTTAGAAAACCCAACCATAGGTTTAACGAGAAAAAAAAATAGGTACATCACCAATTGACATGTAGGGGAGGTACCCTAATAATTTTTTTTTTCAGGATTTTATGTTTTGTCGGCGTGATTGGTTTATATAGGTACCCACGCCGAATTGCAGTTTTCTAGTTGTAAAGGTTAGTGAGCTAAGCCGAAGATGGACAGACAGACATACAGACGGACGGACATGGCGAAACTATTTATAAGGGTTCCTTGTTGACTACGGAAACCTAAAAACCGACAGTTACAGATGGAAGGTCACAGGGAGCTAATAGGAGCCCCTTAAATCAAATTTTAGTGGGGCCTTCAAACCAAAATCCAGCCCTGTCCGTGCTGTAAAAAAAACCCTATTGCTTCATCTTTAACGTAAAATCATAGACATGCAGAACATAATTTAAGTTATCTGCTTCAGTTTGGGCCACAATTATTTCGTATGTCTGTCCCGCTGTCCTCTTCTACAGGTTGTTACATTTCTCAACCGATGTATGGTTAAAATTATATAATGTGGAAGGCTTCTTATTAAATAAAAATCGAATTGACAATAGATTTTAAAATTTGGGACTTAAAAATTATCATTTTTACCTACATTAAATTATAGTTAGACAAATATTTCCTGATACGGATATTTCGTATAGTCATGCTTTCAGATGGCTTGACCTGAATATCTCTACAGTAATGGTTAAATAATGAGAACTATTGAAATATGACAGTAATAGCAGTCTAGACTGTTGCTAAGTTTCTAATTGGGCTCTTTACTACAAACAATAAACAAGCGTACAAACGCCAACACAGATGAACCATGAAAAAAAAATATATTAGGTGAAACTGACCTATTTATTAGATGATTATTAGGTGACCTGTACAGAACCTTATAATGTAAGATTCCCACCGAACGGGTGCAGCACAGCTAACTGACCATCTGTGCACTTTATGCACATCGTAATGTACGTTTCCCGCCGAACGGGTCGGGCCGGCGCGCATTCTATTACATGCAAAGGGATTTGAATCGTCTACACAGTAGTTACATTTCATATTTGAATGAATCATGCATGCACTGCGAGGCGGCGGCTACCGACGCGGTCGGTGGGGATTGTAATCAAATATGAACTGTATCTGCTGTATAGACAGTTCAAATTCCTTTGCATGTAATAGAATGCGCGCCGGCCCGACCCGTTCGGCGGGAAACGTACATTACAATGTGCATAAAGTGCACAGATGGTCTGGTAGCTGTGCTGCACAATATTGCTGGCTCGCTCGTGGAAGGTTTTAGCGACCACTTAGGTATAAAGATAAACATATGAACCGTCCTAAAATATTATGTTACTAAACGAGGGAGTGAAGCAAACGAAGTTCTCTGCCGCAGCTTGGGTCAAACTTCTTTCGTATATCCGTTTGTCCAGTTGTCCTCCTCTACACTTCGAAATTTTGTGAGCAATTTCAATTACTATACAGATCTATTTGTAAATTCAGATTTTCGATAGCATTTTCATGTTATAGGATCATTATCATGGTACCCACCAGGATTATAGGGTACAGACTGGACTTGCTTCATTGTAGTCGGTTACATGCGCCGGGAGAAGTGGCATGAAGGAGCCAGGTTATGAAAGAGCCACTTTCATTATTTTAGTAGTTTAAGAAGGGATTTGGTTGCTAACTTTATTTTTAAGCAGCAACACTGATTTCCTGACACCCACAAACATTTGACAGTTCGCCGAAACGAACGGACGGCGGCACATAAAGTCAAAGTTTTTGGCACTAAAAAGTAAGTATTTTGCTTCATTTAAGAGGGTGCAAACATTTCGTTACAACTCGACCTAGTCGCGATCGCCTGCGCGTGGCCCTGATAGCTACCCACACTACGATATTATTGTGTGCGTGCCGGTTTGAGTGCTGCCGGCCGGTTGGACCGACTCTCTTGATCATTGTTATACTTTTACTTTATAGTGAGCTAGGAAATAAAAATCAGATGAGTTTTAAATGTTTCTATTTTATTAAACTTACGCACTTATTTACATACCATAAAACTAGTGCCTATGCCAAATCTTGTTATTAGGTGTCAAAGCGGAGCCCGAGCTCCATTATGGCACAACTGGGAATAACGGTAGGGATGATGATGACGCACTTATTTACATACCATAAAACTAGTGCCTATGCCAAATTTTGGGATTAGGTCTCAAAGCGGAGCCCGAGCTCCATTATGGCACAACTGGGAATAACGGCGGGGATGATGATGACGCACTTATTTACATACCATAAAACTAGTGCCTATGCCAAATTTTGGGATTAGGTCTCAAAGCGGAGCCCGAGCTCCATTATGGCACAACTGGGAATAACGGCGGGGATGATGATGACGCACTTATTTACATACCATAAAACTAGTGCCTATGCCAAATCTTGGGATTAGGCGTCAAAGCGGAGCCCGAGCTCCATTATGGCACAACTGGGAATAACGCTAGGGATTATGATGACGCACTTATTTACATACCTACCATAAAACTAGTGCCTATGCCAAATCTTGGGATTAGGTGTCAAAGCCGAGCCCGAGGTCCATTATGGCACAACTGGGAATAACGGTAGGGATGATGATGACGCACTTATTTACATACCATAAAACTAGTGCCTATGCCAAATCTTGTTATTAGGTGTCAAAGCGGAGCCCGAGCTCCATTATGGCACAACTGGGAATAACGGTAGGGATGATGATGACACACTTATTTACATACCATAAAACTAGTGCCTATGCCAAATTTTGGGATTAGGTCTCAAAGCGGAGCCCGAGCTCCATTATGGCACAACTGGGAATAACGGCGGGGATGATGATGACGCACTTATTTACATACCATAAAACTAGTGCCTATGCCAAATCTTGGGATTAGGCGTCAAAGCGGAGCCCGAGCTCCATTATGGCACAACTGGGAATAACGCTAGGGATTATGATGACGCACTTATTTACATACCTACCATAAAACTAGTGCCTATGCCAAATCTTGGGATTAGGTGTGAAAGCCGAGCCCGAGGTCCATTATGGCACAACTGGGAATAACGGTAGGGATGATGATGACGCACTTATTTACATACATAAAACTAGTGCCTATGCCAAATCTTGGGATTAGGTGTCAAAGCGGAGCCTGAGCTCCATTATGGCACAACTGGGAATAACGGTAGGGATTATGATGACGCACTTATTTACATACCATAAAACTAGTGCCTATGCCAAATCTTGGGATTAGGTGTCAAAGCGGAGCCTGAGCTCCATTAGGGCACAACCGTAAATAACGGTAAAATAAATAAAAAAAACAATTCATAGGATACAGAGGTTTTGCTATTTGGAACATTCTGTTATACACATACACTGGCCATCTCATTATCAACATAATCAATTGACCCATCCTCCATTAAATTTGTCGAATTTCACATTTTTTTTCTGTCTGTGAATAAAGATCATCATTACCACAAAAAGTAATTGCCAAAAACATTGGTTTCTTTTGAAAAGTACATGTCCTAAGTTTCATAACCGGAGGTTTAAATACCTATAACGTTTTCCATGAAGCTACGGTAGCCTAGCGGTTCAGGCATGCGGCTGTCAAACAACGGTCGTGAGGCTTGTACCAATGAGTTTTGATAGTTACCGTTAGCTTTACGGTGAAGGAAAAACATCATGAGGAAACCTGCATACATCCACGAAGAAATTCAAAGGTGTATGTGAAGTCTCCAACCCGCACCGGGCCCGCGTGGAGACTACTGCGCGTTCCATCTCATCCACGAGAGGAGGCCTGTGCCCAGCAGTGGGACGTTATATAGGCTGATTTATTATTAGTAACATGGTAGGTAAATATTTGGTAACATGGTGACTTACCTTTTAACTTGTCGGGCCGCGGTAGGATCGGATTTTTTAATCCCAAATAATTTTCGTTTATTCCCCATTTCTATAAAAAGTAATATCACTTTAGTGCTTGGAGAAACAACAAAATAAACAAACTTACTTAACATGTAAAATTACTTACCAACCAAGTATCAATCTGAAGCGGGCGCACTACAGCTATACGCAGGTGCATGTAGCGTACGCTCGGTCACCGACCTTTGCGCGGCGACGAGAGCGATACGTCCGTTCTCTGGGAGCGCCCGGCGCGTAATGAATTGAACGACGCTTACGCGCGCGGTTATATAGTGGTTTTTAAAAATGGTCTAAATTAACTGGGTCACCCATAAGCATTAAAAAAAATCACGTCATATTAAACAAGGCCCGTAGTTTTATAATAAAATGTTATATTTCCAAAACATCATCATATACCTCAATAAAAAAATGTTTAACCTAACCGAATTAGACATTTTGTAGTATCATTTTTTTATAGGAAAACCAATATTTTAGTACTAGTGCGTCTACTATGTACTAAAAGACTATATATCCTATTGTAAAAGGCAAAGATTAATACGTTTTTGAAAGTTTAATATGGAAATATTCTACCTAAAAGATAGCTCTGACGCGTATTTTTGGAAAACACTCCGAAGAAAACCTGGTTGTTTTCAATAACCGTATATAGAATTAGAATTACAGCTCTGCTATGGTCTAGAATAAGAGTGTATCTATACAAAACAGAAGTTTACTATAATAATGTAATCATTTGAACGAAAATATGGCCTGTGAAAAAGCCTTACGTTAGCGAAAATACAAAATTTTTGTTTGCACCGTCTTAAGTTGTTTTTTAATATTTTATTGTAAACAGATATAGGTAAATGGCTTTTAGATTGAGTTGGTGCATATATTTTACCATGCAGCTGCGTAAAAACTGAGCTGCAAGAGTGTTGATATTATTGTTATTTTGAAGGTTATATTTTTTTAAACAATAAGTTATGAAAGAGCCGTGGCCATAATAGCAAGCTTTTGAATTTTGTAAATAATAATAAATATGCATTTTTCATTATATATTATTAAATTATTTGCTTCAGATACTGCATTATGGAAAAGCCTGGTTCAAAAAAACGAAAAAGACCCGAAAATCGGTAATTGAAGAAGCAGTCAGTGAAGTTTTGGAGCAATGTGTGGCATTAAGGGGAAATTAAATTTCTTTTGCAAAACCTGTTTCTAATTTTAAGGAAATGTAATTAGTATATCCAGTTCCAAAAAGTCTGAATCTTAAACTTAAGGCGCCGTAGGTTCAGCGAAGTTAAGCGAACAGTGTTTTGAAACAATATAATGCGTCTGTTTATAATAATATGGTTTAAAAAAATACGAATACTAATCTTGAGGCTTTTCTGCAGGGAGATCAGTGTTTAGAAACATGATTTAGCATTTTTCGCTCGATAGAAAAAAATCACGAACATAGGTCTAAAAGGGTCTAAAATACACTTCAAATATTTGTTACAAATTACGAACAAAAGCTAAAAATATTAAAATGGCTTCTAAAAATCGGCAATATCATGTTTGAGGGAAATCAGTGTTTACTTTTTTATTTATTTATACGGCCAAAAAATTAAAATTAAAAATCATGATTTCCGCGATTCCGAGCACGCACTTCCATCTCGCTCGAGCTTAGGCTCAGTGAGAGGGAGAGAAGACCATGAACTTAGGGCGCCTTAAGCAAATAGAGAAAAAGTTTAATGAGAGAATTTTTTTTTGAAGTTCTTTAAGATTTAACGATGTTGTTTTTGATAGAAGATATTATTTATGATTATGTTTAATTTTCGAGATTGTTATTAATAAAAAATAAACCGCCTCTGATATATTAAGATTACCTATATATTTAGGTAATAGGTTTGACTGAATAATATGTTAAGATTAAAGCATTTGTTAGAATGACTGATAATATTAAAAAACTCCTATAATGACATTCGTTTCTAAAAGAATTTGTTACAATTCATTTTGTTTTTTTTTTTTCAATATTACAATTGTTATTATTTTGCATAATAGATAGGATCACACGAGTGTTTTAAGGCCTAATTATGTACAGTTGCATACACTACTTTATCTACACACATATCATAAGCAGTAGTAAGTAACAGCAAAAAACCAACAATAAAATGACAACAGCAATGGCGGCAATTCAATCATCCGTCATGACGAATGGTTTTTTTTTTAAATCATAGACAAACGAATGAAGTCATATCACTCGAGATCAAATGTCGTACGGTTTGTATTAAAAAACGTACAGAATTGACGTTTCGTATCGATAACTGTTTTAATATCTATTGATACTAGAATAGAGACCCACTTGAGTTTTGACAGTTGTTCCAAATTTAAACTCATAACGATACAATCAAAAATCTGTACTGTAATGACGTTACAGTACAGATTTTACCTACTACCACAGACAAGAAAGTTCTCATAGTAAAATCGGTTGTAGTAATGCTGGTCATTTCCTACGGTTTCTGAACGCATTTTAGAGCACTAATGATATGTGCGTAGATAAAATTACTTTATAATACAGACTGGCTCTTTCATTACTTTTAGCAGCTCTTTCAATACCGACATGTATGTATACCGGGTGGAAAGGCACGACGATCCCTTCCGCAAAAGGGGGATTGTTTAGACTGAGTACAGTATTTCCTCTAAAGAAACTAGGCTCATATTCATAACCGTTTTGAAGTTATAGGCAGTTGACTTTTAATGCAAAATACTGCAAGTGACCACCCTCATTAGGGTCAGTAACATTTTAACAATTACACAAGAGTCAGTGACCTTTATCAATACGTATAAACGATAATTAGTGCGTATAGTAATAGTAGGGTTGTCACAGAAGAACATTAATTAATTTTATTATTTTTAATAATTGATCGTAAAAAAAATCTAAACATTACGAATCGATTTTCCATCATTTAAACTAACCCCCCTTTGCGGAAAGGATCGTCGTGCCTTTCCACCCGGTATATAATATGAAAGAGCCAAAAAGCACATTTTTTTAAAATGAATATTTCATTGATTTTTTTATAGCGTACAAGTTTTTTTCGTATGAAATTACCTACTTTAATAAATAAGAAAACATAATATCATTCAAAAAAAGTTTATTTTTTTGATCCGGTTAGTAAACTGGCTCTTTCATGCCCCTACTCAACGAAGCCACATGTCTAATGTTCTTTCTTTTTTTTTTAGTTTATTTACTAATTTAATATTATTAGTACTAATATAGTGTTTTTAACCCCCGACGCAAAAAGAGGGGTGTTATAAGTTTAACGTGTCTGTCTGTGTATGTGTCTGTTGTATCGTAGCTCCCTAACGGATGGACCGATTTGAATGCGGTTTTTTTTGTGTCATAGATAGTTTTATCCCGAGTCGAAAATGTGTTGAGCCGTTTTTGAGATATTGCAGTTTGAAATGAAAATGTCGGGTGTTTTTTAACTATTCTAAGTTGTAGTTATTAATCTTGTTATCTAAGTTAATAAATTAATTGAATTGAATATCTCGCTATTTCTACAGCTCACAGGCCCCCTTCTATTTTTAGGCTAGCTACTGAAGTAAGCTGTCCAATAAATATTATGCCATTTTTATTTTTGAGTTTACATTAAGAAGTGACCGCATCATCCGTGTTTTCCCGAAAAAATTGAAAGCCTACACTCATGCACGGTAATGACCGTGTGCACAAAAACCAATATTAGCATGGGTTTGGTCAACTAAACGCGTGAATCATGTCCCAAATAAATCATTAAGAAAACTCCTGTCATAGTTAAGAGTGAAAGATGTCAACGGCGCGACGCGAGTATAAATCAGATTTAAATTGCTTTCCGCAACGACACTCCTCCTCGACTTGGCGTTAATAGCGCGTGCACCCGAAATATTATACGTCTGTTTAAAAATATTTCTGCACCACTAAGGCAATAGGGCGGAACAACATCAGTTCAATCATTACGTACGACCTTACGGACTTGAAGCGGTTTTTACTATGATATAGGATACCGGCGCCACGAAAAAAAAGGTTGTAATTGCAGCCAAGTTAGAACCAATTAGGGCGGCCCTTGTCAATATATTGTGAAATGGAATGATCATTAACACAAAAAGAGTTATCATACGCAAACAACGCTCAATTAAGACGAATGTCTTGGAGCTAATGACGTATATTTAAGTTTTATGGCGGGGACAACCGTTAGCATAGCATGGACGTAGGACTATTCTCAATAACGAACAAAGCATTTGGTACGAGCTTTTAATCAACATGTGTTTATATAGTTATTTACGATACAAGTGCCGAAAATAGGAAATTCGCAAAGAGTGGTGATAAATTAAAACACGACCGAAGGGAGTGTTTTAAATCGACACGAGTTGCGAATTACCTATTCGCACGTGTATCGTACAACGTTTTACTGTATTTAGGGCTCTAAGTTTTGACATATGCACGGAAAGTGCGTAGCACCATATGTACTGTAAAATTAATTGTTTTCATGGGACCAGAATAAAGACGCATGAGACTTAAACGAAAATTACTGGACCGTTTCATTTATTCTTTTTCTGTTAGTATTTACTTTATAAATAACACAAATTTAACAGTGGTTTAAGTTTGATAAAAAAACTCAAGACTGTGTTGAATATAAATAAACTTATGTCCCACGTGTAGGCAATAGAGAATTTAAATAGGATGTAGAGGGAATCTAATTAATACTTCCCCGATTTCAAAAAATATTTCACCTGTGTATACGTATAGAATGTATCATGACCTTCGGGTAGACGGCTGTATTTATTCTCGCGGCGCCGCCTGATTTCCCTGTAACTCGCGGAAAGAGCATCACGGATGCTAAGAAGCTTATATAGGTCTTATAACAGATGTTCACTGGGATTTTGCACATAGTTTAAACAAAAAAAAGTTAAAATCTAAAAACGTGTTTGATTTAATAGCTAAGGATAATATAATGTATCATTCATTATGACGGCCAGTTTTGCCTAGTGACCCTACGAAGCAGATGGTCCTGGTTCGTTTAAGATTAATATTTATTTTTATTTATTATCAGTTCGGATTACCTGTATAGTTTCGAAAGCACGGTAAAGCTCTATCTATTATTTCGCGGGCCATTACATATGAAATTAATTTATATAAATATATCTAGTGCCCAGTTTAATGACTGTACCTGAGCAATAATATAATTTTATAGAATTGATAAAGTACCTACAAAAGTAATTTAACGAATATATGTCACATAACAATAGGTATACCATCAAAGCACATCGCATAAAATACGCCTCCAAAGACCTAAGTCAATAATCATAAAAGATTAAATAAATACCACGGTGGGAAATCATCGGATGAATTGGATTTAATTGTATTCGGAATGCTCCTCCCAGAATGAAATCGGTCGATCGTAAATCAGCTGCAATAATGCCGGTCGTTTTATTGGGTAAACAAATCTTTATCAACGCAATTACACGATCGTTAGGAACGAATTAAAATATTAAACTCGATTCTAGACAGCCACACACGTGATTACCTATAATCCCATCAAGCGTCTGTAGATTGTACACAAGGAATTCGTCTTCAAACTTGACTACTTCAAAATAGTTGAGACATACATATGATGTTCCTTTTTGGCTACAGCATGTTTCATGTTACAGCCACCCCACTTTTAAAACTGAGTTATTTTATGAACAAGAACAAAAAGATAAACCAATTTGCAATTTCCCGTCATCCTGAAAGTTATCTTTAACCGGAAACAGTACTACTAAAAAACAATGACAAAGTAGATATTTCGGTCATATTTCGTATTAGTGTGGTATTCCGTCTTAAGATACTTATAACATTGACTGAACTGCAAGTAAAACGTTTGTCCCTATTTATTTCATACTTGATTCGACTAAAGCTCAGAACCATATGTTGTCGCAGTGTTGACTCATGGAGAAGAGGTATGCATATAAAAACACGATTTTTATCGCCAATCAACGTTATCTAAGTTTGTAAAATGAGAAGACTTATTGTTAAAACCATCTCAGAATGGCGGCAAAAAATATTGCCGATAAGAGGTTTGTATACGATGCCACCGGTGATAGTTAAATTAAAGATCTCGGTCCCGATGTATATCTGAACAAACAAGGCTGTTATTCTTGTTGTCCGATAACAACTTCATTAATTATGTAATAATATACCCCCGAAAAATTACGGGGGAAAACTACTAAGACCTAATGTTTGAGTGTGTAGAAGAAAAAACAAAATAGCATCTAACACAACAAATAATTTTACACAAGCCGCCAACAAGAAAGCATTGTAATATAAATGAAAAGATTGATCTTAATTCCGACATCAAAATAATCACTTACCGATCAACAACGCGATAACGGAAACGGCATGAAGTGTTAAAAAAATCTTATTAATTTATTTCAACTTATCATCAAGGGAGCGTTATTAATTAATGTATGAATATTAAAGCGGCTCTCATCTGAGTAGGAAACCACGATGACATATTTAAGTGGCTCGTTTCAAAGAGCAGCAAGCCGTATAAAAAAATAAGTACCCCACACACTGAGATATTTCTACAAATCGATGATTCTATCATCGGCGGCGGCGAATACGAAAATAAGCATCAAAGTGTTTTTTAGAGGAAAGGCGACAAATGTCAACCGGCAAGGCACAGTAGCAAACACGTGTTACATATTGTCTGACAAAATTTACTGTTGCTTTATTAGCTCGCGAGGCGGATGGAAGAAAATGAAAATAACCCTTGTTCTACATTCTAAAGCACATGTTATGTGCGATATAACAACTGAGACCTATTCATTTTAACAAATTGAATGTATCGTGCATTCACTGGCAAACCAATGATCCGTATAAAGCCGGAATGACCCAAAGACCAGTCTTAAATAATCCTTAATTAGTTTCAGTTAACATACCTACGAGAGGATGCCAATAAAATTTAAATCCGATTGCGGGGACGCTTGATTTACAACGAATCAATAAAAGAGAAGGCTATCATTACCTCGTTTATTGCGTATTCAATAAAAGTAATGTAATATGTAGGTACCCAGTAATGACATCTGAAGTCTTGGCTCGATCAAACGAATTAAGATTGTGTATTTTTTTCACTGCAGATTACGTTGGCGTCGGCCCGTAAAAAATAATTAAGAAAGATAGAGCCGCCGTTTAAACTGGACTATTGTAATTTAGTAATTGTGTCCGTATAAATCAGGGGAGCGCTCTGAATTAGCGAGTTCTCGATTTATATGACGTCTATATATCAAGTGCGCGACCAGTAACAGAACAAACAATGGCGTAGAAAAAAGTCGGGGCTTGAGAGATGGCTCGTAAAAATAAAACGAGGGACGTCCGGAGATATGTCAAGATAGCATGCGACGGGGGCGCGGGCGCGGCGCCGGCTCCAACGCATCGGGCCCAATTAGAAGCACACCTTTTGGACATGTGCTCTCACTTGGCGCTAACTAACGAAAAACGCAAGGACGCCCAACCACATCCGTTATCGTTTGTCATATTTTTTTTTGCTCGTGAAATTCCTGCATATCCCTGATTTCGGGGAAAAAAACCGCACGACTTTTTTTGTTTGTTTTTGTTGTTCAGCTGTTGGTCGTTTAAGTTGCGATTAAACGCATAACTGAGGTAGTTTTTCTAGATAAATTGTCAAATCAGGTCAGAAGAAATACAAGATTAGAGGAGAGATATTGTTTATATATTTTGCGATATGTTAAACTAAGAGAACTAATTAAGATTCGATATATTTTTAAATTTTGTTGTCAGATTTTATTATAAGATACAAAAAGTAACAGAAGTCTGATAAAATTGCAATAGGAGGGAGCACCTTCCTATTACGGAACTAACTTTCTATTCATAGAAATTCATAGAAAAAATGTATATGAAAAAATCCCGATTCCATGAACGTTATCACAGTTATCGATATCGTAAACAACATTTTTCCCTATTATATGGCAAGTGCGCAGGTTTTATTAATTATGAGTGCCTGTAAATATTTATGATACCATTTTGAGATAAACTCGCCTATTACAAATTGCTCGAAGTTTTTCCTGCTAAATTGGCGAGACCTCTTGGAATCCGAACGACATAAACACGTGACGGCGGCCGCACAGGGCTGTTATTCGCTACGCGCTAATGCGGCTCACCCCGCCGGTCACGAAACTAGACCTCTACCTACGCTTAGTTAGTAGGCATTGCGGTGTCAAGATATATATTTCTGGGTGAGCGTTGAGGTGAGCTTAAAACAAGTTACAGAATAGGGGGGCTAGTCCGGAAGTCCCAGGGGTCAGGTTCCATCGACACACGCACTTAGCTTGTTTAACCAACACTTAAATATTTAACGGTTTTAATCAATGCCACAATTAAATATGTACATCGCTACGTACTATAAATCATCATCAGCCTATATACGTCCCACTGCTGGGCACAGGCCTCCTAAATGTTACTAATGGTTTGCATGATGTTTATAATCTTAGAGTGATCAGCTCACTTAAGCAATCAAAACTTATTTTATCTTTTTTAAAACTATCAACAAAGCAAATTTTGTTGTAGTAAAAAGATTAAATAAATGTTTTGATTGCAAAAGAGTTATACTCAAGAAATTCGTTAAGTGTTTACATTGGTACTGTTGTGCAGACAGATTGTTGGCCTTAAGGTGCAATTCCGTGCATCGCGGCCAATCGCAGCCGAGCACGATGGATTGCGTGAGACTGACACGCGCGGCTTAACGTTGGCAATGTCCACAAAAGATATGCGAGCTTAAATCTCTGTATGAGACACCTAAAATAAGAGTACTTACCTTAGTTTTCACCAGCTTAGCGTTCTCCTTACACATCTTCGCTAAGACGTGGTAGTCCCCTCTCGCGGCGTTGAGTATCCACTGCTTCTGTTTCGAGTCCAGGGGGTCGGTCTCGCTTTTAGGGTCCAACTGCAAACAAATGACATATAACCTAAGTGAAACGATGGGTGCCCGCTGTAAGCTGTGCAGCTTCCGGCCTGGTCTGTTATAACACGGGCCGTGGGACCCCGCCATTACAGAAGACCGCAGCAGTATTAACACCGCTAACACTTGCACTGGAGCGCCGTCGCGACGAGATAGACTACCAGTCTCTTTCTAAGTGTTCCAATTAGAAAGAGACGGCAGTCAACCTCGCCGGGACACAGCTCGCGAGCCGTCCTGTAGCCTATATGGCGGTAAGTAAGGTCGCCAGAGCTCCGGTGGATGCGATGTGCTGAGTGAGGTTCTTGTTCTCAACACGGCGGATCCTTAAAATATGGGGTAGGCAACGCGTTTACGCGTTCTGGAGACGTGAGCGTCTACAGGCCACGGCTGCTTGTGTGCAAATAACAGAGACCTTTAATATCACAGTAAATCAGCTGTTAAAATATCTTCGCAACAAAGAACCGACTCTATCAATGACACTCAAGTCTGTGTAGAGATACTTTTGAGTCACTAGACTTTATCACTGCCGATGGTACAATGTAGAAAATTTAAATGGAGTTTGCACCGGTAGTAACCAAGTCTCAATGGTAAAAAAGTGTAAAAAGCTCCGTTTTATAAATTATAAAAGGTTATTCCGAATAAATAGAAAAGATACTTACGGAAACCCGGTCTTCCTCGTCGATGCTCTGAAAAAATACACGGTGGTCATCATCGATACATCTGAATCTGAATCGCCAGTAACTGGCCAGCGTTCAATCTCTGGCCACCTCATACTAAAAATGAACTTTATTTACCTACAATAGAATTCATTTTTAGTATAAGGCCACCCTTCAATAACGGGCCACGTAATACTAAATATAATTATGTTTAATGAACTTAACTTAATCTATACCTATAATTTACCAAAATAAATAAAAACAAAGTTTGTTTTTAAAAATTTCCTCTCTTAAATATGTTAGTGTAAAAAATGTTTAAATACGTTTAACATCTTTTACGCTAACATATTTAAGAGTGTAAATTTTTTGTAGGTATTAGGGTGCCAGTTGTTAAAGGCTGGCCTGTTACTGGCGATTTAGCCTACAAACGAATTTAATATTGTTTCGCACGGTAAACATAACTCATCACTTATTGTCATAAATATAAAACACAAATAGATCGCCGCCACTTACCCTACCCAGAAACTTAAATATTTTCTAAATCAGTCTGATCCTAAAGATTTTTTTTGTGCGGGAACTTTTGACAGACTCTAATTCATTATCAATATTAACAAAACTAATGCATGATGATTATAAACAAGTCTCAAAAACCAATACAATTTTTATGAAACTGTGCTGTACAGGTTTTTAACCATTGCTTTTTAATGTTTTATTACTTTTCAGCCCTAGAGGCGCTGTTTAGATAAACAATTACCTACTTTCAGAGTTGATAGATGTAAAATCCATTCTATACACAAGTGCAGCTACTTATATGTCATATATACTTATTAGTGTTTTAGTAATAATTTAGATATTAAGAGGAACAGTTATAAGGTAAAAGGTAAATATTAGATTCTTCTATAACCTTCGTCTACCTATTAGATTTAGATATGTAATTCTAGCTTCTCCCCGCAACTCCGTCCGCGTGGAACTTGTTTACATCGCAGGTCCATACAAACTTTTACCCCTATTTTACCCCCTCAGGGAATGATTTCGGGGATAAAAACTATCCTATGTCACTCTCCATCCCTTCAACTATCTCCACTTAAAAAAACACTTCAGTTCGTCGCTCCGTTTTGCCGTGAAAGACGGACAAACAAACAAACACACACACTACTACACTTTCCCATTTATAATATTAGTATGGATTCAATGTGTGTAATCAGTGTACATAATATAACTATTTGCATGCTCTTAAGAAATATCTGAAGAAGGTTGGACCCCCGAAACCTGTAATTTACCCTTTTTTCTGCAGATAAATCTTTATCTTTATCGAAGAATATTTATATTGTATAAATAGATCCGCCGGAATAATCTCCCCCTACATATATATTCGGCAGTCGGGTAGCCCCATAGTGGAGACTACCCACAACCCAGCCAAGATCAGTAGCTAAAGCCACTAAGGCTGCTACGCGAGAACCAGGTCCAAAAAAACTCCCCCTACATACAAACTTACAGAGCTACAATCTCAGACGCTTCCCCTTTAGGATGGGTTGCACCAAACCGTCTTTAATCGTATGCGCTGTTCGTTAAAATCGGCATTGACAGAAAGTTTGACAAGTATGGAATGACAGCTGCCGGCTCCCTATTTAATGTTGATCGGTCTGTAACAGTAAGTTGGTGCAACTCGCCCTTATTAGTTCAGTATAGATGCGTCCTATCACCAGTCTTCACATTAGGAAGTTGACGGTTTTCGTGCTTGACGGTATGCGCGTGAGTTTATAATTCAACGTCAATTTAAAGCCCTTTCACGTACTGGGTGTCACGCGTCCGCGTGAATGGCGCCTCGCGCACACAACAATACAAACAAGTGGCACTTTTATAGGCACGGTCAGTTGCAAATACAACTACACTGAAGAGCAAACAATTGGCTACACTTTGTATGGAAATTCTAATCAATGTGTGTGTAGTGTAGTGCTCTGCTACCGAGCTTTACACATTCGCAACCAAGACCGCCTGGTAGGCACTCGTAATGTTTGCTCAGATGCCGGCTAAGCCCGCTAGGCGAGCAGTAGTATGAACTTACACACCATGCGAATTCTGTCGGTTTCGGTACGCTTACCATGAGTTTGACAATGACGGCTTACGCTAACGAGTATCGAGTTTTCTATCTGTGCATCTCTATTGCACTTTGACAGTACGAGCGGGATGCACAGATAGATAACTCGATACTCGTTAGCGTAAGCCGTCATTGTCAAACTCATGGTAAGCGTACTGGCGGATTGTTCCATTTTTATAGTCCGGTTGCGAAAGTGTTCAAGGTACTTAGTATACTTACCTAAATATGTTGGTAGCAATTAATAAAATGAACAGGATACAGAGGAAACAATGTCACACTCCTGGTCTGTACAGTCGACCTACACGATAAATTCTCATTTTTTGCCTTATTACAATGGCGGTGCAAAAGTGTACACATATCTTGGACGTTGACTGTACTACGGCTACTACACGGGTTTGAATGAATTGAAATTTTTGTGACCATTTAGCGTGATTCGTAAAACAAAAATTAACTCAGTGCCAGTTCATCATCGTCATCATCATATCAGCCGAGAGACGTCCACCGCTGAACATAGGCCTCCCCCAAAGAGTGCCAAAGTGACCGGTCCTGCGCCACCCGCATCCAGCGGACTCCAGCAACCTTTACCAGGTCATCAGTCCACCTTGTGGACTAGTGCGCGCGTGTTAGTGCCAGTTTATGTGACGAAAATTAAGTGAAAATTAACTTGTTTCACCTGAAATAACGCGTTTACCTATGCAAATTAACTATAAATTAAAAATAAAGCCAACCTTTATACGAATACTTAACTTTCGTCACAAAACTGACACTGAGCTAACTTTTGTCTGACGACTCACGCCAATTGGGTACCTATATTTTTTTTATGCCCATTAAATAAATAATAAATATTGGAGGACAATCATACACAAATCGACCTAGTCCCATAGTAGAGCTCAATAATGCTTGCGCTATGGGTACGAGACGACGAGATATTTAATAGAAAGATATAATAACTTAAATACACTCGCGGTCAATGAATACGGGTCACCCTAAATTAAATAACCGTAATCGGTTTTTTTTAATATTTAACACTAGTTTTATTTACATAATATACTATTATTTATAATACCCAACTGTATCAGCAATATCCGGGATTCTATCATAAAAATATAAATATCCAAAAATTAAGATTTTTCTATCTCTCTCCGTTAACGTTTTTTGCATGGGTTTCTGCGAGTCCGATTTAAACCTGGTAACGTTGTTTATAGAAAGTACTTTTTTGTAGTTAAGATGTAAAATTAAATAAAAATGATCATATTAATTAAAAGGTCTTTTTAGGAAATGTGACGGTATTTTACCGACCCGTATTCATTGTCCGCGAGTGTACATAGAAAACATCCAAGACTCTGAAACAAAATATTCATGCTCATCACACAAATATTTGCCCTTACTGGGATTCGAACCCTGAAGCTTTAGCTTCTTAGACAGCGTCACTAGTGTCACCACCCACTGGCTAAACGGTCGTCAAATAATGCAATAATATAGTGCCGTTAGCAAAAAGCCCTGTATTATATTTCGGTTCGCTTATTAGTCCAGGCCCCTTATAAAATAACTTTAGCACTATATATTGGGGCCTAGAATCATATTTTTTAGAGTGTAGCGTGATTGAAATGTCCTTGACCATTAAGTGTTTTATAATAATCATAATGATACTCATTCAAAGCGAGACAGCAATTTAATAAATGAAGTATGTACATCATCGTATCCATTCATCGTAGCATTTATGAAAACAAAAGGTTAAGCTTATAAATAAAGACTATATTTACATACATAATAAATATCTTAACGACACATATAAATTAATCGGAACCTAATATTTCAAAATTAATAAATGAGTACTTATATTGTGAAAATAATATTTTGAATTAATGGTCAATAAATTCGAATTCTCCCATCTTCAGAGCTGCGTTGCGATTGATTCTTTGGAATAAAGAACTGAAAGACCACGAATGCCGGTACGCAATTAAAGACCGTAAGTAGTGCATAATACAGTTCATTATTGACTGGTTGGGCAAGAGATTTAAGATTTATACCGTCGGAGGGCAGGGCGTGCGCTTCGCAGCATGGCCACTTTACCACCTGTCGTTATATATTTATGTCTACACTATAGGCCTCACTGTTAGGGACTTCGATATTGACAAGATAACATCCTTAATGTGATGTGTTTGATTTAATAACAAGATTAAGTTTGTACGTTGCCGGATTGTTCGGCGGTAACGACAATTTAACTATAGGAAGAACTGTTAGTCACGCGACTTTTGTAACACAGCCAAATGGTGTAAAAGTTCCTGTTATAAATCGATATTGTTTTTATACTCGTCGACTTTAATGTTTGAAGTAAGACTTCGTACACCAAACGATAATCATATTCATATTACTGTTTTCTATGGAGCTCCCTACTAAACTTAATGTACGTAAGTCTAAAACAGTTGTAATTATTATACAGCTGTTTAGACAACTAGACAACTATGTATAATAGAAGATCAAACGAGCTTCGCAAGCGAAGTTCGATCGATATTATATGAGTAAGCTTCATTCGAAGATATAACACACATGTAGTCCTTTAATCTACCAGGCAACATTTCGCAAGTTTAAAGTACGCAGTAAAAACCATAGCTCAAACAGTTTTATCCCCACCTTTACCCCTACCCTACTTGGGGACCTCGGCTTGCCACCATTTCTCATTCTTTTTAGAGACAAAACTTTCCTAGGGGTATAGGGGCGGGCGGGAAGTTATATCTTCGAATGAAGCTTACTCATATAATATCGATCGAACTTCGCTTGCGAAGCTCGTTTGATCTTCTATTATATTTCGAAGCTTCATTCTTCAGATATAACACACATGTAGATGTTTAGAGTTGAAAGTTTTGCTGCCCTTTGTAATTGTAAAACATCATAATCATGAAATGCAATAATTATGTTTTGACAACAATCTTAGATACTCCCAATTATTAATCAAAGAGTACAATTGTAACTTCACATAATTCTACCTATACAAAAGGCAGATTGATCTGGCACAATGACCTTCGTCGATTAATTGACGATGGTAGAAACGAGCCAAAGTTTTCGATGTTCTCGACCAGCCTGCTGCCTTCCGGATAGCATCTAAAGAAATGCCTGACCGGTGTGCAGCTGACGTGGCGGCGTGGCGCGTGCTGTGAGCGCTGAACGCCGCCATGTCTTTACCGCTTTCGCCAAGCACTCGCGTAATGCACCCCGGCTAATGGATTGAGCAGATGCATTTTTATGGGGACTTTTGAAAGTCAACAAAATATGTTGTGAGCTTTTTCAGTCCTAAAACATCATTATAACAGTCACCGGGCAAATATTTCTATTAGGTATCTTCAAAATATGGAAGGCACAAAATCGGTTGTAGACGACCTACACCTGAAGTCTTAACTATATCATCAAAAATTACTTTAATACAATTTGGGCATGACTTAATATTATTCCACTTAATAAGTGACAGTGTTTGTACCCTGTGGGCAGGACATATTGCTAACAAAATCGCCAGATTCTTTGTTAGTTTTTCCAATGAAATTTCTCTATTAGGGTACCATGTTGTTATATGATTTAATACCACTTGAGGATCCCAGGTATGGCTATATTTAGGAGTTACGGGCTTTAATTTGTAAACACCTTTCGGTAATCCTTTACTTTGGTCATCTGAGCTGATACTACTCCCCCGTAGGAGCGAGGGTGCTGACCTATGATTATTTAATGAGCCATACGACGATCCTTTATTAAATTCGTGCGTTAGAAATAAAATAACAGCAGAAATGAAGCCCTTATAGAAATTGAATATCTATATTATCTATGCTAAATTTCCAGCACAACTTGTATTTAACACACGTTGTACTGTTGTAAAGTGTTGTTTGAAATTGACGCTAACATGAGATTAGATACTTTTACTAATCTCAACAAAAGCGGAAACCACGGTTGGGATGGCCATTAGGGAAATACTACTATTCCTGTGGCGTTGTCATTTATAATCTTATGTAAACACTTTAGTACGAGTGCGAGTGGTGGAAACGCTTAAAAATATTTATTATAAATACCAGCTAATAGTGAATGCGACGACGGTAAGAGCGTCCGAGTCTGGCTTCCACGAAATATATATTTCACATTTGGCAGAGGTACGAGAAGCAAAGAGGTCAATTTCGGGCACACCAAAGTGTTTACTTATTCTTTCAAAGGCTGCAATACTTAAATTTCATTAAATATCAGGATTTAGCCTTCTGGATTCTCTGTCTGCTTCTACATTATTCTTAGTGTTAATGTACGAATCGAATAACCATATGTCTCGTTCTTCACACCACTGCCAAATAGATCTAGGTAAGCTATTTAAGTGGGGAAACTGGATGTCTCCCATTCGATTAATATAGCTTATCGCGGTAGTGTTGTCGATGCGGAACAACAGAGCACAGTTTGATTTATTTCGCGCAAAACATTTTAATCCTAAGAGCGAGCAAGCTCTAAGTCTTCCCATGCTCCGTTTGCACACACTCCGTCACAAACTGTACCTCATCCTGATCGGGACGGATCTGTAGATATTTCTGCATCGAATTTCGTGATTCCAAAATGACAAGACGTTACAAATAATATTATTAGTCCACCAAAATAAGTCAGGTAAGATTTCGCGAGGAAGTTTTACTTTTGATCATAGACATCGTATTCCTGAATAGCTCGGAATTTATATCTTTCTAACAACTTCGAGTACAACCAGCTGTATCTAGCTGTCGGGCATGCAGTGGTAAGAACTCTTAAAAAGTGCGCATACCCTGCATAAGAAGGGATATAGACATGATAATTGAATTGTAAACAAAACCTAAGAATTTACAGCATTGTTGGTAATTTTGGGATTGTATCGAGCTTTTGGTATAGTTTACCACAAATCGTAGGCACTCGAGAAACCGGAGAGTCTCCCTCCCATTATGTTTACATTCGTTAAGGTCCCTTCCAGTACACAAAATGCCACCCCGGTATATAATAGAAGTTAGGCCTTGTTTTTAGGTAATTTACGACTTCTTTCATAATTTTGGTGAAGGTTCTAGGCGCCACGGAAAGTCCATAGACTAATAGGGAACAAAACTCGTAAGTAACATTGTTATGCTCGAATCTTGTCAATGGTAGCCATAATGGTAGCCAATATCGAAGTCCCTAACAGTGAGGCCTATAGTGTAGACATAAATATATAACGACAGGTGGTAAACGGGTCTGGGCCTGGGGTAATGGCCCGTTTTTAGGGATTAATTTAGAAGCAGTTCTAGTCTTCCATTTTAAAATGGGACTTAGTTACAAATTTATTGAGCCCTTTCAGATTCAGTATGAATCTATAGCCACCATTCGATTTAGGAGTCAGAAAATCTTTGATAGAAACTGATCATTAGTCTGTTGGCATCCAGTGATGCTTTCACTGAATGCCTAGGTTAATTAAGTTCTGTACAGCTAAGCTCGTTTCATCATGCTCTTGGTATGTGAAAGTATTTACAGGTTTGACAGATTGCGTAACATGTCCTAAAAAGGAATTGGAACGCCATTCTGTATACAGTCTAATAAATAAAGTACGATTATTCGTTACATTAAGCCAACACTTATAAAAAGCTTTAAGGCGACCGGCATGTACCTGCGTTACTGCCGCGGCGTCGCAAGTGGCTTATTGTAGGCTGCTCGTGGCCGTATGATGGTCGACGCTGTCGGCCTACTTTTCAGTAGATTTGGAAGCTTTAATTTTCTCTGAGAGTTTGCTTCCAAAGAGAGTATCATCTCTCTCAACGTATTGTATGACTTAAGGAATACTTCGTCTAGCCCAGGAATGACTAGTTTTATCTAAAATCCGACTTCAATTAGATAGGATTTTTATCGTTAGTACCTATACCGACTCCCAATTGCTGTTGAGATGATTCGATTTTCTTGTCACGGCCTCTTTGGATGTCTGTAACTGCCGCCGAAATTACGGCGTTTAAGGACGGCGCCCATAATAATTTGCAATTTACAGGTACTCTTATAAGAGTTTATCTTTACTCTTTTTATCAATACCTTTGTGTAATATAGGTAGCCACCTTTGCGCTAAATTGGGATGAATTTTCTCCCCATATTTTGGGACATCATCAGTGGCGTCCCCTAGAGCGGTTAGTAACTCGGCATCTATTACAGGGGTCGTTTTGTCATCACAGGCCTCCACGGGAGGTGCATTTTCTTCATTTGAACGTGGGAGTGAAGTTTCCACTGCCTCATACACTTGTTCGTGGTTTATAAATTAAAATATAATATTTTGATTTTTCTAATTGAGGGTGATATGAAATGCATTGTAAAACCACTCGTCAGGAATTTTAATGCATATATGTATCTAGTGCCCCGCATCGCGAACACGGGATATACTAATCTCGATTAATGGTTGTAGAAATTGCTAACGTGTTGACTCACGGTCAACCGCCAAGCACGAGATACCTTCGTGACGAC